>CM072771.1:47502500-48752500 GCA_036936925.1 Cenchrus fungigraminus | reverse complement strand
TCAACGCCCCAACAAGGAAAGAAGCACCAAATACTGGATCTCAACCAAGATACAGCATCCCACACTCATCTGCGATGTGGGGTCACCAACTCCTATCCCCACGTCTCAACGGCACGAAGCCGGGCTCACAACACACAGGGGAGAGAAAGCAGCACCAGAAGAGTCTAGCCAGGTGAGAGATCGTAAGGGCTGTCCATACCAGTGGACACGGACTATAGCTATAGGTTTAACACTCTGCAGAGGTTGTACAACTAGACCCGCCGGATAGGGCAGAAACGGTGGCCGCCGTTCCACATCCCTACCTAACGGCCGGAGACCTAGCAGTGGGTGGCACTCTCCTGCCTCTCCGAGCCTGACTCGTCCTGAACTGGGGCGCGAAACTTGCCAGCAGGGCCTCAGAGCTGTGAAACCATCCCCGGAGGAGCTGGGGTGACGTCTACTCGGGGGGTATAACTCGTCCCCCTCACACGACCACACCGGTCCGCCTACAAGCTGAGAGCTAACCACGAACTAGTTCTCGGACCGAACCCCGCCCATATGTGAGCGAACGGTTTGTACGAAAATAGCCCAAAGATCAAGGTCACACAGACGATCGGTCCTTAATTGCGGGAGCAACCACTCACCAACTCCATCCATCCGACACGCTGCTAGGGTGAGAGGCCAGGTCGCATCTCCCCTAGACAGGCGTTCACAAGTAACCAAAGCGGCTCGCTCCCACGGTAACACGTCAAGGATACACACTCACCCAAAACACACGCAAGAGTTCCGAGGTATCTCAACCTCGGTCCAAACCTGAGATCCATCCATAACTAAGGGTAAAATATATGGATGGTGTAGTGCCGGGAACTAGCTAGGGGTCTGTAGCTAGTTCCGAAAGTAGGTATTCCAAGGACAAGATAAACAATTCCAAGGCACGGCTAATCAATTGTCTATGCAATTTCAAAACATGCATCAAAAGTAATTAAGCACTAGCAACTAAAGCAAGCATAGGATCTATATGGTTGGGAGTGACATGACACCTGGCTGGCGTCCGAAGTCCTGGTCTGGGTTGTAGTCGGGGTCGTAGGCCTCCTCCTGGTTGTAGCTCGGGTCTGTGCAGCACGAGATACGAGACACTAAGATACCGTCAAACAACTAGGCAATAAATCCAAAGAAACCCAATTTTAGAAGATTCAAACAGAACCATACTACCTACAAACAGCACCGTCTCATTTTTAGAAAAATATAGAAACTGGTTTCATATTTTTCGGAGTTATAAATAATTAGTTATGAATTTTCAAAGATTATAGGATTTATAAAATAATTTCCAAAATTCATTTATAAACAGAAAAGGATTTTTAATTTGAAAATAGGTGATGACGTCAGCATGACGTCATCGTCATAAGTTAGTGGGCCTTGGTGGGCCGAAAGGGTTAGTGGGCCGAATACGGCCCATTGGACTCAACCCACTGGGCCGAGAGGGCGAAGTCCGATTAAAGCCCTTCAACTAAGTGGCAGGGCGCAGAGTGGAAAAAGGAAAGGGGCCGGGACATGGGCCTTATTGGGCTAAGGCCCATGCGGTACCCCTTTTGTTTTCAGCAGAGAAGTCCAACGCCGCCCCTTGATCAAAGCTGGGGTGCAGCGTTGCTCTCTGCCTCGCACACGCGCGTTGGCGCGTCCTGGCGCACGTCCGGCGGCGGCGGCCGATGGCATACGGCGGCGGTGTTAGCTTCGGCGGTCAAGCGAGCGGATGCTAGTGATCACTAGGTGCATACGGCCACCTTGGCGCAGCCACAGCTCTAGGGCGAGCTACTGGGCATGCGCGAGGCGCGACGCGGCGGCGCTCTCGGCGCAGAGCAGCGACACCGGCGGTGACAACGCAAGCACAACGGTGAAAAACAAAACAGAACGGATCAGGCTGCGCTTCAGCAGACGCTTCGGCGCAGCATGGCCAGCACTTGGGCGTGCTTGGCCCGGGCACGTGGGCGCGCACAGGCAGAGCCTGGCCGCGACACGGGCGGCGCGGCGCAAATTCAAGTGGCGATGCAACCACGAGCAACAGATGATCCCTAGCACGGCATGGCTAGCACATGGGTGTGCTTGCCGGGGCACATGCGCGTGCGCAGGCAAGGCCTGGCCACGACATGGCCGCCCGACGCGCGCGGAGGCCCGGCGAGCCGAGTCCGCGGGGCGGCGCATCAGCAGTGGCGGTAGTGTTACCTGCAGAAAGATCATCGGCACGAAGGCCGGTTCACAGGCATGAGCAAAAGACGGCGAGGTTCGGCGCGGCTCTGGGGGGTGCCACGGCGACAGCTCGCGGAACAGCACGGCACGACGGCCGGCGTGCGCGGCGTAGGGGCGCGCTCCCACACATCACAGGAAGGACCAGAGCAGAAGGGATGAGATAGGCCGGCGCGGTGCTCACGGTGGGGCGAAGGTGAAGACGTAGCAGTGAAGACCGCGTCGGTGTAGAGGTGACGGCGGGGATCGCGGCGGCTTCTCTGCTCCGGTACAGCTTCGTCGCGGACGGCCTCCTCCAGTTCACGAGCGGCTCTGGCTTCTGGGTCCTCGACTCCGGCAGGGCGACGCGGCGGTGGCGCGCCTCTCTTCTTCCTCCTTCCTCTTCTCTCCCCCTCTTCCCCCTTCTTCTTTTGCTCGGCGGCAGAACAGAGGACCAAAGGGGATGAAACCCCAATTGCGTGTTGCCTTGCAGCAGGGGTCTCGCCTGGGGGTTTAAAAGCTCGCGCACGTCGAGGCGGAGGGCAAAAGGGTCACGGCGCAACTTCTATTGGCTGCTGCGGTGTGGAGGTCGACGTGGCGGTGCGGGAATGGCTGGCGGGCGCACGGACTCGTCATGGCGCAGGGGCAAAAAGGGAAAAAGAACTGGGTGGCGCGCGGGCGCGGTTGCCTGGCTCGGCGTCCGTGCCACCGGCGCGGTTGGGGGCTTGTCCCTGGCCTGGTGCGGCGCGCGTGGCCGCGGTGGCGGAAAGGGATCGGGCGCGTGTGAACGCGCGGACCTGCGCCTGGGAGAAGACGACCGGTGCACGGGCCCACCTGCCAGCGACTCGTTCGGGAGAAAACCCTCCGGCGGCGTGGTGGGCCGCAAGCTGGGCCGGAAGATGGGTCGCGCGGGCTGGCTTCGGCTGTGAGGAAAAGAAGGCCGGGGGCTTGGTTGGTTCCTGGGCCGAGGGTTGGAGGTGATCAGATAGACTTAGAGGAAGTTAGCAGGCCCATGTTAGTAAAGGGTTTTGAATTTAGATTTGAATTAAGTTTAAACAATATATTTGAATTTGAATACTTTCAAATTCAAAACACACTCAAATAAAAACCAAATAAAATCCATAAACTCCAAATCACATACTTTACCATAATTTGAAAATATATTTATATATTTTTGGTTTTATTTATTTAGGAATTTAGGAAGAGGGGCTAGAGAGGGTTTAAATATGGTGTCACATCATCAACAAAAGAAAAGTTCAAATTTTCTCACATTTTCATAACTTAATTTTCTGGGTTGTTACATTCTCGCCCACCACCGGGAATCTCGTCCTCGAGATTTAAGCTCCATCCTCTCCCTCGAACAAGTGAGGGAACTCTCTCCTGAGGTCGGCTTCCTTCTCCCAGGTTGCTTCTCGCTCCGTGTGGTGTCTCCACAACACTTTGCAGTAAGGAATTGTGGTCCTCCTGGTTTCCTTTGTTGCTCTATCCAAGATCTTCTCGGGGTACTCTGCATACTCCAGGGTGTTCTGCAGGTCGAGTATCTCCACCGGAACTTGCTTTGCTTCCACTTCCTTCTCACTCTTCTTCAGCTGTGATACGTGGAACATGGGGTGTACAGCGGACATCTCCTCTGGTAGTGCGAGCATGTAAGCGAGCTTCCCAACTCTCTGAGTGATCCGGTACGGTCCCACGTACCTCGGGGCAAGCTTTCCCTTCACAGCAAACCTCTTGATTCCTCTCATCGGTGACACTTTTAAGTAGACGAAGTCACCCACCTCGAACGACAAGTCTCTCCGGTGTCGGTCGGCGTAGCTCTTCTGTCTGCTCTGGGCAATTCTTAGGTTGTCTCGAACCTTCTCCACTTTCTCCTCGGCTTCCTGGATAGCATCGGCTCCAAAGACCATCCTTTCACCTACTTCTGACCACATCAAAGGTGTCCTGCACTTCCTCCCGTAGAGTGCCTCGAAGGGTGCCATCTTGAGACTTGCTTGGAAGCTGTTGTTGTAAGAGAACTCTGCATAGGCCAAACTGCTCTCCCAATCCGTGCCGTAGGTCAAAGCGCAAGCTCTCAGCATATCCTCCAACACCTGGTTTACTCTCTCAGTCTGCCCGTCCGTCTGAGGGTGAAAAGCTGTGCTGTAGCTGAGTGTGGTCCCCATCCGGGCGTGGAAGCTCTGCCAAAACTTTGCTACGAACTGGGACCCTCTGTCAGACACTATGCTCCTCGGGGCTCTGTGTAGCCTGAGTATGTGACACACGTACAAGTCTGCCAACTAGTCTGTTGTGTAGCGGATCTTCACGGGTACGAAGTGAGCTACCTTTGTCAGCCGATCCACTATGACCCAAATCGAATCGTTGCCTTTCTGTGTCCTTGGTAGCCCCACCACAAAGTCCATGGAAATGTCATCCCACTTCCACTGAGGGATATCCAATGGTTTCAACAGCCCTGCAGGCCTCTGGTGCTCAATCTTCACTCTGCTGCAAGTGTCACAACAAGCCACGTAGTAGGCTATGTCCTTCTTCATATCCTTCCACCAAAACCTCTGTTTCAAATCTTGGTACATCTTTGTGCTTCCTGGGTGAATGGAGTACCTTGAATCATGGGCTTCTCTCAGAATCTGCTCTCGAATCTCTTTGCTCTTCGGCACACAGATTCGATCTTTCAGCCACACCGTGCCTTGTTCGTCCATACGGAAATCCTCAGCTCTCCCTTTCTCCATCAGGTCCTTGAGCTCCCAAATCTCGGAGCACCCTTTTTGAGCTTCTCGAATTCTACTTTCCAAGTCGTAGGTCACTTGCAGTGTGTTGAGTTGTCCCTACTCTACAATCTCAACCTGAAGCTGCTCTAGCTCGTCGTGAAGTGCTGGCTGCTCCTGCCTCACCATCAAGTTGTTGCAATAGGACTTTCTGCTCAGTGCATCTGCCACAACGTTCGCCTTGCCAGGGTGGTAGTGAATCTCCAAGTCGTAGTCCTTGATCAGCTCTAGCCACCTCCTCTGCCTCATGTTCAACTCCGACTGAGTGAAGAAGTACTTCAGACTCTTGTGATCGGTGTACAGCTCACACTTGTTGCTGATCAAGTAGTGCCTGCAAATCTTCAGAGCGTGAACGACTGCTGCTAGCTCCAAGTCGTGAGTGGGGTAGTTCTCCTCGTGCTTCTTAAGCTGCCTCGACGCGTAAGCAACAACTTTGCCCTCTTGCATCAGCACACAACCCAATCCTTGCTTCGAGGCGTCACAGTACACCACGAAATCCTTCTTGATATCGGGCAGGGTAAGAATCGGAGCTGTCGTGAGCCTCTTCTTCAACTCCTGGAAACTCTTCTCACAGGCCTCTGACCACACGAACTTCTTGTCATTCTTCAACAACTCTGTCATTGGCTTCGCTATCTTGGAGAAGTTTTCTATGAACCTCCTGTAGTATCCTGCCAACCCGAGGAAGCTCTGAATATTTGTCACTGTGAGTGGCTGCTCCCACTTGGTAACTGCTTCCACTTTCGAAGGATCAACCGCAACTCCCTCTGCTGACAACACGTGTCCCAAGAAAGCAACTTCCTCCATCCAGAACTCACACTTGCTGAACTTTGCCTACAACTTCTGCTGCCTCAGCCTTTCCATCACAATCCGAAGGTGTTCCTCGTGCTCCTCCGCTGTGTCCGAGAAAATTAGAATGTCATCTATGAACACTACAACGAACTTGTCCAGCTCTTCCATGAAGACCTTGTTCATCATGTTCATGAAGTAGGCAGGTCCATTGGTCAGTCCAAAGGAAACCACTATGAACTCGTACAAGCCGTACCGAGTCGTGAAAGCTGTCTTTGGGATATCCTGGTCCCGAATCTTCATCTGGTAGTATCCTGACCTCAAGTCAATCTTGGAAAAGAACTTTGCCTTCCGCAGCCTGTCTAGCAAATCGTCAATCCTGGGCAAAGGGTACCAGTTCTTGATCGTCATCGAGTTGAGTGTCCGGTAGTCCACACACATCCTCTTGGTGCCATCCTTCTTATCCACAAACAGAACTGGCGAACCCCAAGGTGAAGCACTCGGCCGAATCAACCCTTGCTCTTGCAATTTCTTGAGTTGCTCCTTCAGCTCATCTAGTTCATCTGCGGACATCCTGTATGGGCTCTTGGCCACGGGTCCAGCTCCTGGCATCAGCTCAATCACGAACTCAATATCCCTGTCTGGTGGTAACTCGGTCAGCTCCTCTGGAAACACGTCGGGGTACTCCCTCACCACCAGAATCTCCTCCAAATCCTTTCCTTTCATGTTGCACAGCATCGGCGTCGACCTCTGACCCTGTGGCTTGATCAACACTCTGGCTCCACTGGGGTGCTCTAGCTGCACGTATACTGGGTTGCAGTTCACCAATCCTTTGTGCTGAGCTAACCACTCCATCCCAAGTATCACATCGATCCCGGTCGACTCCAGAACGGTCAGGTCTACCACGAACAACTGCTTCTCGAACACCATGTTCACTCCTCTACACTCCAGCGTACTCCGCTTCTCACCTAGCGGGGAGCTGGTAACTATAGGCCGTGGTCTGGGCTTAGTTGGTAAAGACCTTTCCTTTACAAACTTAGTAGAGATGTACGAAAACTGAGCACCGGTATCAAACAGAACAGAAGCCATAACTGAATCGACTAAAAACTCACCGAGAGCCACGTCTGGCGCTGCAGCTGCCTCCTCTGCGGTCAGGTGGTTCAGTCTGCCTCGAGTCGGTGGGGGTGCGCTCTTCTGCTGGTTCTGTTGAGGCTGTCCTCCTAGAACTGGTGCCTTCGCCGGTGTCTGGTACTTGGTGTTCCTGGTCTGACCTCCCTGTTGAAACTTCTGCGGGCACACGTTGGACTTGTGGCCTAGCTGATGGCAGTGGTAGCAAGTGACCTGTGAGCTGTCGTAAGCTGGCGGCTGCTGCGGCCTGGGCTTCCACTGGCTCGAACCTCCACTACCTCCAGGGTGTCCTCTGCCCAGCTGAGTGAACTGAGTCTGCGGCTGCTGAGGGTAAGGACGCTGTCTCTGCTGTGAGTATTGTGGCGGAGCGGACCTCTGTCGCTGGTGTGACCCTGGGTACCCTGCACGTTCTGCACGCTGTCTCTTCTCTCCACGGACCTCCACGTAGTCCAGTCTCGACTTCTCCACCACCAAGGCCTTGCCCACCAGGGCGTGAAGAGTGTCACAGTCGTGAGCTGCCAAGTGGTGTGCCATCCCCCGGTGGAGTCCCTTGCGGTACCAGTACATCTTCTTTTTCTCAGTGTTGGAGTCGTCTGGGGCGTACCGCATCAGCTCCTGGAACCGGTTCGTGTACTCTTGCACTGTCATCGATCCCATCTTCAAGTGCCTGAACTCGTCTGCCTTCCTGTCCATCACAGCCTCTGGAATGTGGAACGCTCTGAAAGCCTCCACAAACTCCTCCCACGTGATGCGGGTAGGGTCCGCGTGTGAGTCACAGTAGCTGTCCCACCAAGCTCCTGCCGTGCCGACCAGCTGGTGCGCGGCGACGTACACGCACTCCTCCTCAGGAAGTTCGGTGAGTTCCAACTTCTTCTCAATCTCCCTCAACCAGTTGTCTGCCACGAGTGGGTCTGGAGAGTTGTCAAAGGTAGGTGGACGCAGCTTGGTGAAACCCTCCACTCTCTTCTGCAAGCTCTCTGGCTGGTTCCTGACGTTTCTCCGGTTGTTGTTGTTCTGAACCACAGCATCGGCGATCGTCTGCATCAGCTGGGTCTGGAGCGCCATCACTACTGCTAGGTTGGGCGGTGGTGCTGGCTGCTCGGGCTCAGCCTCCCCCTCGAGCTCCTCCTCGGGGTCAGCTGGTGCTTGGTCTCCTCCTCGGCCTCCTCGACCTCCTCGCCCGCCGCGGCGTCCACCACGGCGTCCGCCACGTGGTGCACGGCCTCCACGGCGGCCACGACCTCGACCTCCAGCGGGGAGAGGGACGTCCTCCTGCTCGGCGTCCTCCCTGGCTGCCTCCTCGAAACGGCGTAGGAGCCGTCCCGACCTCCTTACCACCGACATCTGTTTTAAGAGTTCGAGATCGTGAGAAATGAGTTGTCGGAAATTAACTTTAAGGTACTTAAGCATATAAGGAGTATCTAGCTAACAACAAACAATTTCATACAAACATATAAGAAGCATGAAAACCGGCAAAAGATCGATAACTCCAAGCACTCATGCAAGATCACCATACAAAAGGTGTGTATCTCGAGGCCTACTCCACAACCTTCGAGATTACACAGAAGCACGAGAACTACATCGCGATACATAAGGGGTGGTTAACTAAACATGATCATCATGAAGAACTCTATCCTATCTGACTACAGGATCATCCCCTCAAGGTGCCTACTCCTGAACTGTAACTGGTGAGAGCGGTGGTGACACGATCTTCAGACTGAGTGGAACTGCATAGAACGGGGGGTCGTTCACTCCTGGGTAATCTGGTATCTCAATCTCTGGTAGGTTGAAGTAGCCTGCCAAGCTCCTCAAAGCTTTGCTCATCTCTGGGGTGTCTGAACTGCCTCGTGGGTAAGGTCGCGGTGACGGAAGTAGAGTAGGGGGTAGCTCAAACGTCTCTGTCCTCACCCTGGGCCTCTTCTGCGGTGGTAGCGTCTCTGCCAACTCCCTGAACTCGGCCACTCGTCGTAGGTCGGAGTCCCTCCAAGCGGAACTGGTCCGGCTGGCTGTGTCCTGTGCTTCGTACACTCTGCCTCCCAAGTACCAGAGGTGGTCGTAGTTCTGAGTCAGCCTCTCCTCGTGTTCCCACAACCGCAGCTGGTAGTCGGTGCAAGCTGCTCCAAGAGACTCTACCAAGTACTCCTTCTCACGCAGCTCCAACCGCTCCTCTCTGGTCGCTGCCTTTGACTCCTGCAAGGCGGTCTGTGTCTCCTCTAGTCTGGCTCTCAGCGTGGCGATCTCAAGTGCATCCCTCTCTGTGCTAGCTCTGGCAGCTGCGAGTCCCCACTCTGTGATCTGGATGTTCCTCTTGTGCGCTTCGTTGAGAAGGTACACCAACTGGCTGTTCTCTCTCTCCAGCTGGCCGTTCCGTCCCAAGGTGTCGTCCCACTTCTGTCGCAGAAACACGATCTCTGAATCTGCCCAGTAGAGTGCCTGATCCTGAGCTTGAATGAACTTGCTGGCCAACTGGTTCTTCTCATCCTTGCCCTTTGTGTCCTCCTCGGTGTAAGCTGCCTCGTCTGTGTGCCACCTGCTGTGGTCGTACAGTGCTGTCGGAAGAACCTCGAAGGGTGTATCCTTCAACCTCTGCTCCAACTGTCGGCATACTTTCTTCAGCGCGAGTCTGGCACAACACTGGTGAGCCTCCAGGGTAGAGTTGTCAAAACACGTGACTCTGACCTCCTCAAACTCTGGCACGCGTGGATCAGCCGGTATCTTCAAGGTCAGCTCCGTCGGCGACTGGTCCACGACGGCCGTGGTGCGTCCCTCGTAGAACACCTCACTTGTCTCCACTCCTACGGTCTCCAAACAGTTCTTAAGGATCTTGCAGAACCCTCTGGCCCACTGGCCGTCGGTCTTGAGGGGGATCCATGTCAGCTGGTCCATCTGCACGTTGTTAGGAGTGTTAGTAAGAGTTAGTGTTGTTAATCAAGGTAGTATATAGTAAAGTGCAAGGTATTTATATAAAGTTTCATGGATTGCATATAAAGCACAAGGTGTTCGGGCTTTCCTATACTATCGTCCGTTCCTAGGCTCGTCCTACAGTCAAGTACGGCTCTGATACCAGCTGAAACGAACCGGGTTTCCGAAGATGGGAACCCGATCCCTGCACCTCTGTGATAGTCCCAGGAGGCTATCACGTGCAAATCCCTGTCTCAGAAAGCAAAGCAAAGTACCGTACAACAAGTATAAATACATGAGGGTCCATAATATAATATAATAATTAAGCATCTGAGTACATTATTTCAGCACATGCCGGGTACAAGTCCAAGAGGACTGAATCAAACAGAGTAAACATCTACGCAGCGTCTCTCATGTAGTGAAGTAGACACCATATCCGCAGGCAACTCGAGTGTAGGGCGAGCCTCAGTCCTCCCATCCGTCGTCCTCAAAGTCGTAGTCCGGCTCCTGGTCTGAAATCCCGTCATCTACTCGATAAGCGAGTAGGTCATGTCAGCTTCCCAACAAAGAGCATAAGCGGTGTCCACCACGGTGTCCGCCACGCGGGGCACGGCCTCCACGGCGGCCACGACCTCGTCCTCCTGCGGGGAGAGGGACGTTCTCCTACCCGGCGTCCTCCTGGGCTGCCTCCTCAAAACGGCGTAGGAGCCGTCCTGACCGTCTCACCCCCGACATCTGTTCCAAGAATTGAGATCGTGAGAAACGAGTTGTCAGAAATTAACTTTAAGGTACTTAAACATATAAGGAGTATCTAGCTAACAACAAATAATTTCACACAAGCATATAAGAAGCATAAACTCCGGTAAAAGATCGGTAACTCCAATCACTCATGCAAGATCACGATACAAAAGGTGTGTATCTCGAGGCCTACTCCGCAACCTTCGAGATTACACAAAAGCATGAGAACTACTACGTGATACATATGGGGTGGTCAACTAAACATGATCAACATGAAGAACTCTACTCTAGCTGATTACAGGATCATCCCCTCAAGGTGCCTGCCTCTGAACTGAAGTTGGTGAGTACGGTGGTGACACTGCCTTCGCACTGGGTGGAACCGAGTAGAACGATGGGTCGTTCACTCCTGGGTAGTCTGGAATCTCAATCTCTGGTAGGTTGAAGTAGTTTGCCAAGCTCTCCAAGGCTCTGTTCATCTCAGGTGTGTCGGTACTGCCTCTCGGGTAGGGTGGCTGTGCTGGAAGCTGAGTAGGTGGTAGCTCGAATGACTCAGTCCTCAACTTAGGCCTCTTCTGTGGGGGTACCAACTCTGCAACCTCTCTGAGCTCTGTCACCCGCCTCTGGTCTGAGTCTCTCCATGCTAAGCTGGTCCGGCTAGCTGTGTCCTGTGCCTCGTACACTCTGCCTCCTAGGTGCCACAAGTGGTTGTAGTTCTGTGTTAGTCTCTCCTCGTGTCCCCACAGTCTCAACTGGTAGTCAGTGCAAGCGGCGCCCAGTGACTCAACCAAGTACTCCTTCTCTCACAGTCTCAACCTCTCCTCTCTGGCTGCTGTCTCCGACTCCCTCAGTGCAGTCTGTGTCTCCTCCAGTCTTGCTTTCAAGGTGGCGATCTCCAAGGCATCCCTTTCAGTACTTGCTCTGGCAGCTACGAGTCCCCACTCTGTGATCTGTATGTTCCTCCTGTGTGCCTCGTTGAGAAAGAACTCTAGGTGGCTGTTCTCTCTCTCCAGCTGGGCGTTCCATCCGAAGGTGTTGTCCCACTGACGCCTCAGAAACACTATCTCTGTGTCAGCCCAGTAGAGTGCCTGGTCCTGAGCCTGAATGAACCTGCTGGCCATCTGCTCCTTCTCATCCTTGCCCTCTGTGTGCTCCTCGGTGTAAGCTGTCTCGTCCTTGTGCCACATGCTGGGGTTGTACACTGCTGTTGGTAGGACTCCGAAAGGTGTATCCTTCAGCTTCTGCCCCAACTGCTGGCACACCTTCTTCAGCGCGAGCCTTGCACAACACTGGTGAGCCTCCAGGGTGGAGTTGTCAAAACACGAGACCTTGACCTCCTCAAACTCTGGCACACGAGGGTCTGCTGGTATCTTCAAGGTCAGCTCTGTCGGTGACTGGTCCACGACTGCAGTTGTGCGTCCCTCATATAACACCTCACTCGTCTCCACTCCAGCTGTCTCCAAACAGTTCTTGAGGATCTTGCAGAACCCTCCGGCCCACTGGCCGTCGGTCTTGAGGGGGATCCACGTCAGCTGGTCCATCTGCACGTTGTTAGGGAAGTTAGTAAGAGTTAGTAATGTTAATCAAGGTAGTTTATAATAACGATCAAGGTACTTATATAAAATTTCATGGATTGTATATAAAGCACAAGGTATGTGGCTTTCCTAAACTATCGTCCGTTCCAAGGCTCGTCCTACAGTCAAGTACAGCTCTGATACCAACTGAAACGAACCGGGTTTCCAAAGAAGGGAACCCGATCCCTGCACCTCGGTGATAGTCCCAGGAGGCTATCACGTGCAAATCCCTATCTCAGAAAGTAAAGAAAACCGTACAACAGAAGGAAATATATGAAGGTTCACATAATAATATTATAATAATTATGCATCTGAGTACAGCATTACGGCACATGCCAGGTACAAGTCCAACGGGACTGAATCAAACAGAGTAAACATCTACGCAGCGGATCTCATGTTGCGAAGTAGACTCCATATCCTCAGGCAAGCTCGAGTGTAGGGCGAGCCTCAGTCCTCCCATCCATCGTGCTCAAAGTCGTAGTCCGGCTCCTGGTCTAAAAACCCGTCATCTACTCGATAAGCGAGTAGGTCATGTCAGCTTCCCAACAAAGAGCATAAGCAAAAGAGAATATTTCTAGTATGCATGAGTAATCCTATTTATGGCTGTAGAAGATTATGCAAGCAGCGGTAGCAACATCAAGGAATGCAGAAATGCTGAGAGGTCACCATCTTCGAGGAGATCCACACCTCTAAGGACAACGCCTCTGGGGTCCACACCCTAATCAAGGAAAGAACACCAAGCACTGGATCTCAACCGAGTCACAGTGTCCCACTCTCATCTGCGACATGGGGTCACCAACTCCTATCCCCGCGTCTCAACGGCATGAGGCCGGGCTCACACACACAGGGGAGAGAAAGCAGCACAAGAAGAGACTAGCCAGAGTAACAGACCCATGGGCTGTCCATACCAGTGGACACGGAATATAGCTATAGGTTTAACACTCTGCAGAGGTTGTACAACTGGACCCGCCGGATAGGGCAGAAACGGATGCCTCCGATCCACATCCCTACCTAACGACCAGAGACCTAGCAGTGGGTGGCACTCTCCTGCCTCTCCGAGCCTGACTCGTCCTGAATTGGGGTGCGAAACTTGCCAGCAGGGCCTCAGAGCTGTGAAACCTTCCCCGGAGGAGCCGGAGCGACGTCTACTCGGGGGGTATAACCCGTCCCCCTCACACAACCACACCGGTTCGCCTACAAGCTGAGCGCCAACCACCGAACCCCGCCCATACATTAGCGAACAGTTTGTACGAAAATAGCCCAAAGATCACGGTTAAACTGTCGATCGGTCCTTAATTGCAAGAGCGAGCACTCACCAGCTCCCACTGTCCGACACGCCGCTAGGGCGAGAGGCCAGGTCGCATCTCCCCTAGACAGGCATTCACAAGTAACCAAAGTGGCTCGCTCCCGCGGTAACACGTCAAGGATACACACTCACCCAAAACACATGCTAGAATTCCGAGATATCCCAATCTTAGTCCAAACCAGAGATCCATCCATAACTAAGGGTAAAATATATGGATGAATAAATTCGGGAACTAGCTAGGGGTCTGTAGCTAGTTCCAAAAGTAGGTATTTCAAGGACAGGATAAACAATCCCTGGGTATGGCTAACAAATGTCTATGCAATTCCAAAACATACATAAAAAGTAATTAAGCACTAGCAACTACAACAAGCATAGGATCTATATGGTTGGGAGTGACATGACACCTGGCTAGCATTCGTAGTCCTGGTCTGGGTTGAAGTCGGGGTTGTAGGCCTCCTCCGGGTCGTAGCTCGGGTCTGTGCAGCACGAGATACGAGACGCTAAATTACCGGCAATCATCTTAGCATAAATCCAAAGAAACCCAAATTTAAAAGATCCCAAAAAGAACCAAACTATCTACAAATAGCACTGTCTCATTTTTAGAAAAATAATGAAATTGGTTTCATATTTTTCGGAGTTAAAAATAATTAGTTATGAATTTTCAAAGGTTTAAGGATTTATAAATTAATTTTCAAATTCATTTATAAATCAGAAAAGGATTTTTAATTTTGAAAATAGGCGATGACGTCAGCATGACGTCATCATGACGTCAGCGACACAGGTAAGTGGGCCCTGACGGGCCGAAAATGTTAGTGGGCCGAATTCGGCTCGTTGGGCCAAAAGGGTGAAGTCCGACGACCCTCCCTGAGTTAAAATCTAAGTTCGCCAGGGAAAAGAAGAGAGGCCGGGGCTGGGCCTTAATGGGCTAAGGCCCAAGCTAAGCCTCCCTTGTGTTAGCAGCGAGTAAGTCTACAAACGCCCACTAGACAAAACTGGGGTGCATTCGTGCCCCCTGAACTAACCTGGGGTTCATCCCCGATGTCGCCAGCGCGCGGCGCCCAGAGCGTGGTGCCCCGGCATGTCGGCGCTTGGCCAGCGGTGACAGCATGGTGTCTAAGCGGGTCAGCGGAGGTGCGGTTGACCTCGGCCAAGCCGGTGTTGGCCCGATGAGCTGCATGACGCGGATATGGTCAGCAACAGGACCTTCATGACCGGCCCGGCGCGACGTCGTGGGTGGCACGACGGGGTAGGGCCGGCGCGCGGCGCGGACGCGGCGGCAGAACTGCGGTGCGCGTGCGGTTAGCAGCAAAAGGGCAAGCAGCGCGGCAATCAAGCACAAGGGTGTGCCCGACTCAGGTGCGTGCGCGCGCGCAGGGACATCCCTGCCCGCGACGCAAATCGACCGGCGTGCGTGCACCTGGGGAGCCAGGGCTGCAGCGCGCGGTGCGATGGCAGAGCGGCGGCGAGGTCCTGCACAAAGTCATACGGCACGAAGGCCAGCACACACAGCGTCTCCACAGCATAAGGGTGGTGCAAGACGGCGAGTTCCGGCGCGGCGCGGGGATGCACCGCGGCGGCGAGCTCGCGGAAGGCACGACGCGAAGGCCAGTCGATGCATCGCAGGCAGATCAAGGGGAAGGGAAGAAGTAGATGGCGGAACAGGTTCTCACATCGGGGCAGCGATGTAGTCATGGCCGTGACGAGCGTCGGGGAAGAGTTAGTGAAGTCACGGCGGCACGGCGAGTTGGTGTGGTGGCGCTCTTCTCTGCTCCGGTCCTTGCTTGGCTCGGACAGCGTGCTCCTCCGTCCGTTCAGCTCCGGCTCCCTCGGTTCCGGCGACGGCATGGTGGTGTGGTGGTGAAGCGCGTGCACCCCTCCCTTCTCCCTTCCTTATTCTCTCTCTACTCCTCCACCCTTCCTCCTCCGGCAACAGAACAGGGGAAAGGGGGCGATCCCCAAAAGCAACTTGGATAGCAAGAAGGTGCCTGCCCCGGGGTCTTAGAGGTTGGCACGGAGCTGTGCAGGGGTAAAGGTGTCCTTGCCGGGCTCCTATTGGACGGCCGCAGTGACCTCGTCGACGTGTTCGCCCCGCAATGGCTGAGAGCCCTCCTGCAGGCGTGGTGCTAGGGGTATAATGGGTTTTCCCCACCTCGGATTCTCCCGCGCCACTTGGTCCTGGTGCGGAGCCTGGCTCGGCGTCCGTGCCGACCAGGGGGCGTGTCCTATCACGCGGGTGCACGTGCGTGGCGCGGCGGCGCGGCTGGGGAACGAGTCCGGGTCCAGTGGCCTTGACCGGCAAGGTGAAGGGGAAGACCGGTGGCGGCCCCACTTGTCATCGGCACAGCTGTGGGGATGAAGTAAATGGGCCGAGTTGGGCTGGTTCCGGAGTAAGGCAGGCAGGCCGGGGTGCGGTGTTGAGTGCGGGCTGGAAGATAGAGGTGGTTCGGTAGACCAGAGATGAGTTAGCTGGCCCAAGAATTAGTAAAGGGGTTTTGAATATAGATTTGAATATAAGTTTAAACTTTATATTGAATTTGATTTAATTCAAATCCAAAACACACTCAAATAAATCCAAATAAAATCCATAAAATCCAAATCACATACTTTACCATAATTTGAATTTATATTTTTATAAATGGGTTTTATTTATATAGAATTTAGATAAGGGGCTAGAAATGGGTTTAAATTAAGGTGCCACTCAACAATTAATCAAAAGTTCAAATTTTCTCACATTTTCACATTCCTAAATTTCTAGGATGTTACAATATGCCTCCTGACAGCATCGATCTCTTACTTGAAGCAATATGTCAAGTGATATTTTCATCTAAGCAGAACAAAAAATCATGAGTAACCATAGATAGAACAAATTAAAGATAGTTTTTTATCAGCTCATTCGAAGCACTGAGTATTGTAATGACATGGAATGGCAATATTGAGCCCAAGTTCAAAAGAGGATACTCACCCAGGAGAAATAAGTGTCTCAGGTTGATAATTTGAAGATGCATTAGATAGCCTTCTTCCCGGTGACCAATTCAACAAGCATCACGCCAAAGGAGAAGATATCAAATCGGTCGCTAATTTTGCCTGTGGTAGTGTAGTCGATCTGGCACCAAATATGTGAAGACAAAAGGAAATGGTAGCACACATTCAGTCTACATCACCACATGCACTGGTTCTTGCATTAGCAGTTTAAAATGCACAGGGGCAAACTGCTGGGTGTGGTGTGACAAAGACACTAAGAAATTTACCCAAAAGTTTCCATTACATGCGTGCTTGGTATTGGGTGACGAGGGCCTGGATTAGGGCCGCCTAAGCAACAAGATAATACCCTGGAGATGGAGTCATCTGACACCATTAACAAAGTCAAGGCTAAGATCCAGGACAGGGAGGGATGCAGATCTTCGTCAAGACCCTCACTAACAAGACTTCCCCACTTCCGAGTATCTTCCGCCTCGCACGAGTACGCTTCGTCTTCAAGTAACCTCCGCTTCGCCTCTGACTACTCGTTCGCACGAGTAACCTCCATCTCCGACTAAGATGGGATCCACACGGGGAAGCCGGAGTGTGGGTCTGGGGTCCCACACGAACGTGGCGCCGCCCTAGCCCCTAGGTTCCCCCGCAGCGACACGCGTGACGCCATTTTCCACGCCATGCAAAGACTGCAGCTGGCGCGACGGGAGGACGGCCGGTTCCGATGAGGGCCGTAATGACACATAGTGCATTCCCACGACCTCCGATGTGCCATCCCATCCAACACCAGCTGCACACCACCCCGTCAGAACAAGCACTCGATTACCATCTACGGGCAGCACCTACCAACACTTAGGCCCTAACGTGGCAGGCCTAAAACGCACTCAAGAGAGCTGAGTCACCACGTGAACTACTCGGAGGAGGCACCAAGTACCCAGAACAAACAGTGGCAACGGCACACGCGGCGGCCTCCGACGACACCACAGCTCAGCACCCTTCAAATGTCGTCTGACGGACATCAATGACGGAAAGGACTTCACAACACCATAGCACTATCGCATATTTTCATTTTCCCTCTTTTGCCCCTCGCCCTTACATCTAGAAAAGGGGGAGGAGTGCAGCCGTTTGAGGTGCTGACCGATCACCAAGTTTGTAACCCCTACTACAGACACCCCTGGCATAGGAACACGAGTACTCGGAACTGGACGTAGGGTATTTCTCCTCGGAGGCCCGAACCAGTATAAAACCCTTGTGTCTCACATGCTAACCATCCGGATCTGACACACGATACGATACAAATCTACTACCGGTGGTTGAGACCCCCGATAGTTGGCGCACCAGGTAGGGGCACATCGTGTGTCTCGCCGAACCACCCCAGCGATCTGGATGGAGGGCCGCGGAGTTTCGTTGACTCCCGGTGCCACCATGCTTTTCGGCTCCCTCGGCTTCGTCTACACCGGGCCGGCAGAGTCCGTCGTCGGGTGGACCTTCTCCCGACCTGCACGTCCCACTGCCTCGACGGTGGCAGTGGCGCGCGAAGCTTTCGTCCGTGGCTTCACAGACGAGTCGATCAGGGCCATGTTGGGGCCTAACTCGACGCAGGAGTGCTTCAGGCTCGCTGCATTCTACCTCACCGACCTCGCCTTCCAGGCCAGCGGGTCCGAGCACTGACCTGGGGGATTTCATGGAACGGTACAGCGCGATGTACCCCCGTAGGGAACCAGGCCTCCCGAATGACCCGGTGACGGCCTACGTGAACACTCTGAGGGCATCGTTCGTCGCCCCAGGCTCCACGGTCGTACGGCGGGGGCCACCAGCACCTCTCCTGGACTTCACGCGAGAGTGCAACATCCTTGAGGCCCACACTGCCACTAGCTCGTCAGACGGTGAGGAGAACCCACGTCACCGCAACGGGGACGCCCAGCGGCCGGCGCACCTCGACGAGATCGCTGAGGCCAAGCGCCAGCTCGATGAAGAGCTGGCGAACCTCCACCAAGCGCTCAGCGTGGAGGGGGAGCCCCAGCAAAGCCACCGGTGCGAGCAACACCGCAAGCAGGAGGCAGAACAGCCGGTACCACAAGCTCACGTGCGGGCGCGCGATGTGAACCAGCACATCCACGAGGATGCCGCCGTCGACGATGATGGCACGCCACGCTTCAGGCGCACGTCGCAAAACCTCACAGTAGCAGCAGCCATGCTCTTACATGGCTGCCCCGAGCCGGCCATGCCCGAGGAGAAGAGGGTTCGCCAGCAGCTCAAAACCCTACTCGAGACGGCGTCTGCACAGCAGGCCGAAAATTCGGCATCACGCGCGCGTGAGGCGCGAGGTACACCATCCGTACAGCGCCAAGACCCATCTCCGTCAAGGCACCGAGGGCACGACAAGGAGGCCGGCGAACCATCAGTCAAGTCACGCCTGGGGCCCCACCGCGACGCTCGCGACACACTTAAGGGTCGTCACCGGACCGCTGGCGCCGACGACTACGACTACGGCTACGACAACAACGACGACGGCCGCGACAAGCGTGACGAGCACCGCTCACGCCGACGGCATAGCCAGAGGTGTGGCGAACGCTACGACAGCGACGGAGATCGTGACCACAGCTGGTCACCCAATCCAAAGGGTCCTCGCGCCTTCGGTCGGAAGGTGCAAGATGCAAAGTTCCCTTCTCGGTTTCGGGCTCCAACAACAGTCCCCAAGTACGACGGGGATACCAACCCAAGCGTGTGGTTGGAAGACTACAGGCTCGCATGTCGGGCAGGCGAGGCGACGAATGACCTGTTCATCATCAAGAACTTGCCGCTCCACCTCGCCGACTCTACGCAGACCTGGCTGGGATCAATAGCTGGACGGACCTACGTGAAACCTTCATTGGCAATTTTCAAGGCACGTACGCCCGACCCGGCAAGCAATGGGAGCTGCAGAACTGCAAGCAGCAGCCGGGGGAGAGCTTGCGTGACTACATCAGGCGTTTTTCGAAGCGCTGCACCAAGCTCCCCACTGCGACCGACAATGACACTATCTCGGCGTTCCAGAACGGCACCACCTGTACCACTCTCATCCATCGGCTAGGGCGAAGGACCCCGAGGATTACTCGGGAGCTACTTGACATCACGACCAACCACGCTGATAGAGAAGAAGCAGTCGCAGCAACGATGATTCACCCTCCGAGCAAGGGGAAGCAAGTCGTGGACGGTGGTGAGGGGCCCTCTTCGCGGTCCAAAAAGAAGAAGAAGGGCGACAAGCGAGGCCGTGACGACAACACTGTTGTAGCAGTCGAGCGCAAGGCTACCTGCCCCAAGACCAATCAGAACAGACTCTCGAGGGGTCATTTTGAGAGGCTCTTAGAGGCGCCATGCACCAATCACGAGACACCGGTCAAGCACGTGCTAAAGGATTGCCGTCAAATGAAGAACTACGTCAACGGCACGCTCAAGCCCAAGACGACGGATCCCCCGAAGAAGGATGTGCCACCCCCCGAGAACGACGACGATGACGAGGAAGTTGTTTTCATTTGCAAAGATGGTGCAGTACACATGATCTTTGGCGGAGCACCGGCACGACCGTCGAGGCGCAAGGAGAAGCTGATGCGGCGCGAGGTCTACAACACCGAGCCCACGACGCCGGCATACCTTAAGTGGTCGGAGACCCCGATCACCTTCGACCGAACGGACCACCCCAACCATGTACTGCAACCAGGATGCTACCCTCTCGTGGTGGCTCTACTGATCGGGACCAAGCGGGTCCACAAGGTTCTGATGGACGGGGGGAGCGGACTCAACATTCTGTACATGACGACGCTTGATAGCATGGGCATCTCGTGGTCCCGACTGCGCCCATCGCCAACACCTTTCCACGGGGTCATCCCCGGGAAGGATACGCTCCCATTAGGGCAGATTGATCTGCCTGTCATGTTCGGGACGTCGCGGAACTTTCGCACGGAAACCCTCACCTTCGAAGTGGTGGGGTTCTCGGGGACGTACCCCGCCATCCTTGGGAGGCCGGCTTACGCGAAGTTTATGGCCGTGCCCAACTACACGTATCTCAAGTTGAAGATCCCTGGTCAGAAGGGGGTCATCACAGAGGGGACTACGTTCCAGTACGCGTACGAATGCGATACTGAGTGCTTTCAATTTGCTGAGACACTCATCCGGTTCGAGAAGCTCCACGTCGAGCCTCCCTCCGAGGACCAAGATATCCCCGAGTCATCCAAGCGAGTGGCCTGCTCTTTCGAGCCCGCCAAGGATATCAAGGATGTGGCCGTCACCGACGATGGCTGTACGCTCCGTATCGGGACGACGCTCGATCCTAAATAGGAAAGTGCGCTCGTCGACTTCCTCAAAGCGAACCTCGACGTGTTTGCATGGAAACCCTCCGACATGAAGGGGATCCCGAGAGAGGTTGCCGAGCACAAATTGAATATCAAGTCAGGATCGAAACCGATCAAGCAGTGTCTGCGCCGCTTCAACGATGACAAGTGCAAGGCCATAGGCGAGGAGATCAAGAAGCTCCTTAGTACAGGGTTCATCCAAGAAGTGTTCCACCCTGAGTGGCTAGCTAACCCTGTACTTGTAAAGAAGAAGAATAAGAAATGGAGGATGTGTGTTGACTACACGAGCCTTAACAAGGCATGTCCCAAGGATCTATTTCCTTTTGCCCCGCATAGATCAGGTAGTCGATTCAACAGCAGGGTGCGAAACCCTCTGTTTTCTCGATGCGTACTCCGAGTACCACCAGATCGCGATGTGCATAGCGGACCAACTCGCAACGTCCTTCATAACTTTTTTTGGTGCTTATTGTTACAATTCGATGCCGTTCGGGCTCAAGAACGTGGGCGCTACATTCCAAAGATGCATGCGGCGCATTTTCGGTGATCTCATAGGGCGAATAATCGAAGCATACGTTGATGACATCGTGGTCAAGTCAAAGAAGACAGGCGATCTGATCCCCGACCTTATGGAAGTATTCGTGAAACTGAGAGAACACGGGGTGAAGCTAAACCCCGAAAAATGCGTTTTTGGGGTTCCGAGGGGCATGCTCCTCAGCTTTGTCATGTCTGAACGCGGCATTGAGGCTAATCCTGAGAAGATCTCAGCCATCACTAACATGGGGCCAATTCAGAACCTGAAGGGCGTGCAGCGTGTTACAGGCTGCCTAGCAGCTCTCAGTTGGTTCATCGCTCGACTCGGAGAGCGCAGCTTGCCACTGTATTGTCTGATGAAAAAGTCCGACCACTTTTTCTGGACACCTGAGGCTCAGGAAGCACTCGACAAGCTCAAGAATCTCCTGAATAGTCCACCTGTGCTTACAGCACCAATGCCAGAAGAGCAGATGCTTCTATACGTGGCTACGACAACGCAGGTCGTAAGTGCTGCATTGGTGGTTGAGCGAGAAGAACCAGGGAAATCACTTAAGGTGCAGCGGCCCGTTTATTTCGTAAGTGAGGTTCTCTCCGACTCAAAGACCCGTTACTCTCAAATTCAAAAGCTTGTATATGTTGTTTTGATCACCAAATGCAAGCTCCGACACTACTTCGACTCGCATCCCATCACTGTGGTGTCCAAGTACCCTCTCGGGGAAGTGATCCAGAATCCTGAGGCTGAGGAGAGGATAGCAAAGTGGGCTCTCGAGTTGATGGTACAAAATGTGACATACGCACCGCGCAGCGCCATCATGTCACAAGTGTTGGCAGATTTTGTCGCTGAGTGGACAGAGATTCAGACTCCGCCGACACCAATCAAGCACGAGACATGGACAATGTATTTCGACGGCTCTGTCATGAAGGAGGGAGCAGGGGCAGGCCTTGTCTTCATCTCGCCTCTGGGCGTGCGTATGGAGTACATGGTTCGACTGCATTTTCCTGCCTCCAACAATGTGGCCGAGTACGAGGCGCTCGTCAACGGTCTTCGAATCGCAATCGAGCTCAGAATCCGTCGTCTTGAGATCCGTGGGGACTCTGAGCTCGTCGTGGATCAGGTCATGAAGGAGAAGAACTGCGTCGACCCCAAGATGGCGGCCTATTGTTGAGCCGTCCGTCAGCTGGAAGACAAGTTCCATGGGCTCGAGCTCCATCATGTGCTGCGCGACTTCAATAAAGCCGCAGACATCCTCGCAAAAGCAGCATCAAGCCACAAGCCCGTACCACACGGCGTATTTGCTAGCGATCAGCATTCACCGTCCGTCCGAGTCAACGAAGAACAACCGCCAGAGCTAGAGGTGCCAGAAGTCATGGAGATTGATCTACCGCAAGAGCCAAACTTAGAAGATCCTGATTGGCATTTTCCCATCCTTGAGTGGCTAGTCGAGGGGAAGTTGCCTTCGGACCAGACGGAGGCCCATCGCATCTCGCGGCGAGCCAAGTCATACGTCCTTATCGACGGTGAGCTCCACAAGCGAGGCGCGGCGGACATATTCATGCGCTGCATTCAGAGGGACCAAGGCCGAGACCTACTTCAGGAGATCCATGCTGGCATGTGCGGACACCACACCACTGCAAGAAATTTAGTTGGAAAGGCATTCCGACAAGGTTTTTATTGGCCCACTGCGCTGGCAGACGCCAAAGACATCGTGCGACGCTGCGCGGGTTGTCAGTTCTACACCCGGCAGACTCATCTCCCTGCGCAAGCGCTTCAAAACATCCCCATCACTTGGCCATTCGCTGTATGGGGGCTAGACATAGTCGGGCCATTCAGGCAGGCGCCCGGGGGCTTCACGCACCTACTCGTAGCAGTCGACAAATTCTCCAAGTGGATCGAAGCTCGACCCGTAGTCAAGGTCCGCTCCGAGGAAGCCGTTGCATTCTTCACCGACATTATCTACCGCTTCGGGATCCCGAACTCGATCATCACAGACAACGGCACACAGTTCATAGGAAAAAAGTTCCTCAGGTTCTGCGATGACAACAACATCCGCGTGGACTGGGCTGCTGTTGCACACCCAAGGACCAACGGGCAGGCCGAGAGGGCCAATGGCATGATCCTACAAGGATTGAAGCCTCGAATTTTCAAATGCCTCGAGATGTTCCGGGCAAGATGGGTCACAGAGTTACCGTCCGTCCTGTGGAGCCTTCACACCACGCCGAGTCGCGCAACCGGCTCCACACCATTCTTCATGGTGCATGGGTCGGAGGCGGTACTCCCGACGGATATTGATTATGGAAGCCCGAGAGTCCGGGCGTATACTGAAGAGGAGAACCAGGTCACGCTCGAGGATGTGATCGACCAGCTCGACGAAGCGCGCAACGTGGTGCTCCTACATTCCGCTCGGTACCAGCAAGCTCTCCGGCACTACCACGAGCGCAACATCCACGAGCGCCAATTCCAAGTCGGAGATCTAGTACTTTGACGGGTTATGAGCAACAAAGACCGACACAAGCTTGCGCCCCCATGGGAGGGGCCGTACATCGTCGACCAAGTCCTCCGACTCGGCACATTCAACCTACGACACAAGGACGGCACGATCATCTCCAACACATGGAACATAGAACACCTACATCATTTTTACCGTTGAGTAATGTTCCCTGTTTCAAACTTATGATCAATGAATAATGCCATGTGCCTTTGTTCTCGTTTCATAAGTTCTTGATCTCCTTGTGTTGGCATCTTTTTACATATGTTTCAACGCTTTCTAAAGGCTGAGCGGCAAGTGCCCTTGCACCCATGCAAAAACACTTACCGCTCGGGGGCTACCCGGAGCATGATGCCCCCCTTTCATTTTTTCCGTTTTCAAAACGAAACTCTCCGACAACTTTGTCGTGACCAATCGCACGAGCGAGTGGTTCTTTCTTGGCGGAACACCTTTACCTCGCGAGGTAAAAGGATGTTGATCTGCGAGTGTTTCGATGTTGTTACTTGTCCAAGGCTCTCAGCACTTACGCCCCCGCGACTACGGTACAAAGTCTTGCAAGTGCAGCTCGGACCCACAGGTCGACGTCCGACTACTTTCAGAAGGCACTCAGGTAACCGCTCGAGCTCCGGCTCAAAACAATTTTCACAAAAAAATGCACAAGTCATTTTCTAAACATCCCTAAAGTACACGGGGGCTGCGGTTATGTGGTGGCGCTTTGCGACTTAGCTCAATCGAGTTCTCCGACTCCTACGCCCCCGCGGCTCCCGAGTAAGGATTCGGTTGGCCTAAGTCCCTAAGCATCACAACTTCATTTCGCAGTCGCCCCTAAGTGCTCGAGGAGGGCATCGGATATAACGATTTCAAAACAAAATGAAAAGTTGTTCAAATTCAGCACGCACACAAGTTTCGTTTGGCTATTATACAACTTGATACATCTAATGGGAAGGCCCAGAGCCGCCTGTAGGTGTGTCTCTTGGAATCAGGTCCAGGTCCTTCATGGCGGCGTCAGCCAAGGTGCGGGCGATGACGACGCAGTCCTCCTTGATTTTGTCATACTCCTCGTTCGAGTAGTCGGGAGCCCAACCGCCGCTCAACGCCGGGAGGTCCAGCCCCTGATAGTGCGAGTTGAACATCGAGAAGACCCGGTGCACCACCTTCCGAGACGTCGCCAGCTCTTTCTCCCTGACAACACCTGACAAAAGGTTGACCCAGTCGCCAAGCGTCTGGGGAGGCATCTGGACAGGAGGGACGCCGAGTTCCGACATGATCCTCTCGATGAACTGCCCGAACTTGGTACGATCCACCATATCCTTCTTGCGTGCCTCCTCTGCCTCGTGCTGGGCCTTTCGGGAGTCCGCGAGCTCGGCCTTGACCTCTGAGAAGAGGAACGGGTCAGAGGATGGGCTGCGGGAAGCGCCAGCCAGGAAAAAGAAAGGACAAGACAAGAAATCATACTCGCAAGCTGGTCTGACAAGTTCTTGGCCGTCCCGGACATCTCGTGGATCTTGAGCTCAGCGGTGGTGAGTTCCTGTGATTTCTCCACGAGCTTGAGGACCACGGCAGCGCGAGCCAAGCGAAGCCCTGACGAAATCAAAAAAGAAAATCAGTCAACACCTACAATGAGTAACACAAAGAAAAAAGGCATCACAAAAGCTGAAAGCACGAAACTGCTCACCTTCGACGTCCTGCGCCAACTTGTTGTTCCCCTCTCGGAGCCAGGCCCCCTCATCGGTGGCCTCTTGTAGCTTGGTGGAGAGGTCACAGACCTGCTTGTTCGCCGTCTTGAGGTCCGCCTCGGCGTGCTCCAAATCCTGCCGCAGGTACGCCATCTTCTTCTCAAGCGCCGCCTTCTCTTCAGCGGCAGTCTGGGATGCGATTTCAGTGGCCACGGCCGCAGCAGCAGCCGCCTGGGCGGACTCCGCGGCGGTCCGTGGCGGCTTCACGCAGCTTCGCGATTGTGGCATCCGCCTTGACAAGCTTGGCCTCGAGGGACGCCTTCTCTGACACGGCGGCGTCCGCAGCAGACTGCGCGGCCACATCGCGGTCCTCTGCGGACTTTGCTGTGGCTTCAAGCGCACTCCTCCTCGACGCCGCTCCCGCGGCTGCCAATCGAGCGGCGACCAGCTGCATCTCCAGCTGGACCTTCTCGGCCTGGAGCTCCTCGATGGTGCGCGTCTTCCTGGCGCTACAGCTGGCGAGCACCTGGACCGACCAGAAGATCAACCACGGAAACAACCCAGAAAATGACAACATAGAGTCAAGATTGGGATCAGCTAACTCACCGACGAGGCCGGAATGACCAACTCGTTGACGGCCCGCTCCGCCCACTGTAGGCCCCACGGTGACGAGCTATAGCTTCCTCGTCCTCATCATCGTGCGTCTCGGCTTCATGGGCTCCGGTCCACGAGGCGCGCCCAAGGCCAAGGCCATGCTCTCCTTCCTTAGTGGCCGAGAAGGGGTGGGCTCCCGAGCTCTCTCCGACCTCTCGAACGGCGATCGGGGAAGCACCGCCCACCATGTTCTCGAAGGAAGCAGACGCCTGCACATCAGGGTGAGGCGAGTCTGCGACCTCCACCACCTCTGCAACGTTGGCGGCGGGCTGGCACGACGGCTCCGGCGGCACGGTGGAGCCCAGCCTCGCTTCTGTCGACTGGGTCCTGGACTCCACCGGACTCGTCACGGACTCCTCGACCGCAACGACGACCTCTGGAGCAGGCGGCATGGACATCTCCAGCAGCTCCTACGGCGCCAACAGGCACCGCTCAAGCTCGGCTGCATAGGCGGCCGCGTCTGGGAGGTTAGGCCCCTCGGTATTAGTAGCCTCCGGGAGCTGCATGGGCGATGAGGGAGCCGCCATCTCCTCTGCCACGCCACCGCCGGTGCCCAACGCCGAGGGTGCGTCCGCCTCAAGAGCCACCTGCGCACCGACACCGAGATCAACAATAGGTGCCCTCGGGGGGTCGGTTTGCTCGGGGGCTCCTTGCCCCCCGGGTACGTCTCCATCTCCTGACGGAGGAGGAGGCGCAACTACCTCATGAGCCTCGGCCGCCTTGGCAACCTGGCCCTCGGTTTGTGCTGGCGCGGACGGAGGAGTCGCCGGCCGGGGAATGGGCGGAGGGTCACGCGCGCTCAAGGCTGCGCATTTCTGCGGCGCAAGGCTGATCGCGCCGGTGTCAGAATGACTGACATGAGAGAGCGAGTTAAAAGGCGAACGAAAAATCAAAAACAAGATAACGAGATAGCGTGGAACGACACTTACACGGAGGAGGTAATGCGGGCCTGCTTCACGGGCCTGGAGGTCGTGCCCGACGACTCGGGGGCTGGCCTCTTGGTCACCGCCGTGTCAGACGGTGGGCTCTGACCTCCGCCCGAGGCAAGGGGAACCTGTACGGGAGGGGCCCCTCCGCCTCGGATCACCAGGGACTGGAGGCACCGCGGAGGAGCGCTCAAATTCTCCCCTGCAACGCACTCAGAGCAGGGGTCGGTGATGTTGGTCTCGCCTGGGAGGGCGATCGCCTCCTCGGAGAGCGCGACACCCGCCGCGATGAATCACCTGAGGGGCGGCGGGCGAACGAGTCGAGGTCCGCCGGCCGTCTGGATGAGTCGTCTCGTCGTGGGGGCTCCTCCTCCCCCTTCGATGCTCCTGGCTACTTGGGCTCGACCGGGAATGAGTCACCCGCTGATCTTCTTGGATGGGGTGAGAAGGCCACTGCGAGCTGGAGCTCATTCCCTGCTCATGGGTGGCTGGCTCCGGCCGCTGCCTCGAGCTGCTCCCCGCGACCTGCCGCTAGGGAGGGGGCGACACGGACGACGAGGACAGTGCACTCTAGTCGACGCCAGCGCCTCCATCATCACCAGACCACGGCGGCGATGATGAAGGATCTTCGTTCGAAGAAACGGCGACCTCCTTCATCTTTCGACGCTTGGTGCGGCGGTCATTACGCTCGCACTTCGCGATCTCCTTGTCCTTGTGCTTGACCTTGCGGTCGGCCCTCCTCTTGTCCGCGGCGGCCTGGGCGCGATTCGGCATCACGTCCTGAGGAAGAGGGGGCTTCGCGGGAAGAGGGGCCACAGGCCTCAACTGAAGGCAGGGGAGAAGACGAGAATCAAAACACCGAACGCAAAATAGTCGGAAAGAAGAAGAACTTACATATTTTTTGGTCCCCTCTCGGGGGAGCATGGGTAGAAGTTGGGACGGTGGCCACGAGTAGGTGGCCTTCCCGATTGCCAGCCCTACTCGACGCTGGATCTCATCCAGCGAGGGGAGCGGGGCACCGTCACGGTCCCTTCGAAGGGAGCCTTGTCCGGCGTCATCTGACATATGCGCAGGCGACGCCGCTGGAGCGGGACAATCCCCAGCGCATGGTACTGGCCAATGACGGTAGCCAAGTCGACCTCGGCGTCGCGTAGCTTAGACAGCACCGCCCAGCAGTCCCCGAGCAGCCTCTCTTGCTCGGCCTCCGGGGGCCCGTAGCTCTAGTTCGCCAGCGCCTCAGCGATTGAGGCACCGGTATACTTCAGAAGCGGATGCTCGGGGTCGTCCTTGAGGTAGAACCAACCCTTGTGCCAGATGCTGTTGGAGCTGGTCAGCGTTCTGGAGATGTACTCATCCCCCCTGCCCTTCTTCATCCGGAGATTGGCGCACCCGATCATCGCCGGAAGTGACCGATCCTTTAGGCACACAAACTTGAAGAAGTACCGGAAGAGATGCCAATTGGCACCTACTCCCAGGTACCTGTTCGTATTTCTTAACGTCACCACTATGGCGTCGGGATAGCGTGAACGTGTAAGAATCACCCGGGTATACTGACGGGTGCAAATGAATCTGCAAGCGCACGGATACACCGTTGTAGCACTTCACCTCAGGAGTATTCCCAAGGGTATCGAATCCAAGGAACGGTATGGGGGACTCTACGAGTGACTATCCAAGGGTACACAGTCCCTGCTGAGGTAGGTGAGTGATGTGAAGTCTCATGTAGGTTCTCGACTCTAGAGAGGAACAAGCTCGGATAAGATCTCGCTTCGGACACCGGCCCCTCCTGACTATAACAGTTGGTTCACAGCAAAGGGTTGCCTACACGCTGTATCCGAACGTGGGGGATTTCAGAGGTTCCAACAGCTGTCACTACCGCGGCCTACCCCAAGACAAACTGTGGGATACAGGGCATTCGAAGGATAACCAGCAGTCTAGACACCACGTCTACACCGCCGACTACTACTATAGCACGGCTACGTCTGACGTCCCGTAGAAACACTATAGCACTCCGTATAAATACGAAGCGATGAACCCACGAGGTTGAGCTAGACCTTACTCGTCACTGAATCGATTCGTGTGAGGAGATATGATTGATACTTGATCTAGATCAGATATGCATGAGCTCACTGTATCCTAATAGACAGGCAATCACACAAACGAGATGCAAACTTATGCGATGATAACAGAAGATATAGGGTCGTGTTCATGAAGAACACGAGCCTCTAACTTATGAACAAATGCAAAAGTATGAATTACTTGCTCGTCAACTAGATCGAGGAAACACGTTCATGAAGAACGCGAGCCTCTAAATGATGAACGACCGAAGAACTCAAGAACAACTCATTCATGCATGAGAACCACTTTAGTCTAAATAGGAAATAATGAAATACTCACTTTAGTCTAAATGAAGAACAGCATTGCTCACGAGGTACAAGGGGACGATGGATGATGAACGGATCATCACCACCTCACCTCTACTCATCCACACACTCCTCTCTACCTAGCACCACCTAGTCCAGATCCTCCATACACACACTCATGGTGGGATGAGGTTTCACCTCCATCAAGAGAGAATGAGAGAGGGAGAAAGAGGCAAAGGTGAGAAATGGCTTCAAGTGTGCTTCACCTCTTCTTATCCTCCTCTCCTCCTATTTATAGGCTTGTGCAACCGGTGTGAGAGCACCCAAACACCCCGGGAATGGCTTCTACGACCAATGGGCAAGCACCACGTGGAAGCCCCTGAGTGGGCGCCACAAGGTCGGTTTGGCCGACCTGTGGGGTCGGCCGACCCCCTATGGGCCCCACTCGGGGTGTGCTTTCGCGTGGTGACTGCTCTGTGGGTCCTGAGGTCGGTTCCCGGTGTCCACATGGTTTGGAGGCGGTTTAGGCGCTCTGGTGAGCCATGGGATCCATGTGATGCCTGCATGGCGGCTTTTGATTCACCGAGGCTTCCTTCCTTGGATTGGTGATGTCATGGATCCAGGGGATGCTTGCATGCAGCCCCTCATTGGCTGAGCCTAACTTGCTAGGATCATGAGGGTGTCTTTTCTCTTCATTTCTTATGCTAAACACCTGCATTCAACTTAGCATAGCCACTGGTGGAAATTGTCAGTTTAAATCCCTATTCTAGTGTGGATGCTTAGTTCTTACGATAAAATGTAGGGATTGACGACCCAAAATTAGGTACTTAACAGCCGTCAATAGTACCCCTCACACAGCGCCTCGAACGCCGCCATGTGCTGGATGCTATTGGGGTTGAGGTGGTGGAGTTGCAGCCGGTACTCCACGAGGACGGCGCGGATGAATCGCCCGGCGGGAACGGAGAAGCCCTGCTCGTGGAACATCACAAACGAAACGACGTAGTCGGGCGGCGGGTGCGGGACCGACTCGTTCCCCGGGACCTCCACTCCTCGGCGGCGGTGAGCATCGGCAGCAATCCGGCGGCGACAAGGCGCTGGAGGGTCACACGGGAGATGTTGGAGTGCTTCTAGTTCGACATAGTGTTGTCAGGCTCGAGGGCGCGAAGTGGATACAAGAAGTGGCGGCGGCGGCGCAAGGGATAAGAGCGGACGAGCTAGCAGCGTTGGCAAAGGCAAGGAATCAGGGGAGAAAGTACGGAGCTCAACCGGCACGCGGTTTATAAGGGGCAAGCGTGGCTGCTGGCATTAAATGCTAGCCCCACCATGCCGCAAAACCGCCCGCTCAGTGGGCACGTCCCCCGAGGTGAAAGGGGCACGCCCGTGCGACGGTTCGATGTCGGGTGGGCCCGCAGGTCTGAACTAGCAGCGCGCTGTCCCCTCCGAACCGTCATGATCGCCACGTCAGCCACGACTAGTATGACAGACGCAACTACCGATACGGCCATGACCGCCACGACCAGAGTCTTCGAAGCAACGGCAACATTTCAAGATTCAAAACCCCATAAACGAGTCTACAACTCCTTCATGGGCTCGGGGGCTACATCCACGGATGCGCTCGCGCGCACCCACCGAGTAAAATCAAAGAACAAGATTACAACACTCCCTCGACGATGAGCCTGCGAGCAAGTCCCTGACTCCCACCACAAGCTCGGGAGCTACTGACGAGGGCCTGGATTAGGGCCCCCTAAGCAACAAGATAATCCCTCTGGAGATGGAGTCCTCTGACACCATTAACAAAGTCAAAGCTAAGATCCAGGCCAGGGAGGGATGCAGATCTTTGTCAAGACCCTCACTGACAAGACTTCCCCACTTCCGAGTATCTTCCGCCTCGCACGAGTACTCTCCGCCTCGCACGAGTACGCTTCGTCTCCGAGTAACCTCTGTTTTGCCTCCGAGTACTCGTTCGCACGAGTAACCTCTGTCTCCGACTAAGATGGGATCCACATGGGGAAGCCGGAGCGTGGGTCTAGGGTCCCACATGAATGTGGCGCCGCCCCAGCCCCTAGGTTCCCCCGTAGCGACACGCGTGACGCCATTTTCCACGCCATGCAAAGACCGCAGCTGGCGCGACAGGAGGACGGCCGGTTCTGACAAGGGCCGTAATGATGCACAGTGCATTCCCACGACCTCCGACATGCCATCCCATCCAACACCAGCTGCACGCCACCACGTCAGAACAATCACTCAATTACCATCTACGGGCAGCACCTGCCAACACTTAGGCCCTAACGTGGCAGGCCTAAAACGCACTCAAGAGAGCTAAGTCACCGCGTGAACTACTCGGAGGAGGTGCCAAGTACCTAGAACAAACAGTGGTGACGGCACACGCGGCAGCCTCCAACGACACCACAGCTCAGCACCCTTCAAACGTCGTCTGACGGACATCAATGACGGAAAGGACTTCACAACGCCATAGCACTGTCACATATTTTCATTTTCCCTCTTTTGCCCCTCGTCCTTACATCTATAAAAGATGGAGGAGTGCAACCGTTTGAGGGGCTGACCGATCACCAAGTTTGTAACGCCTACTACAGACATCCCTGGCATAGGAACACGAGTACTCGGAACTGGACGTAGGGTATTACTCCTCGGAGGCCCGAACCAGTATAAAACCCTTGTGTCTCCCGTGCTAACCATCCGGATCTAACACACCATACGATACAAATCTACTGCCGGCGGTTGAGACCCCCGACATTGGGCCACCCCAAAATCTGCAACCTGTACAGAAGCAATTCACCTCACAGCATGAAATGAGCAGGAAAGCATAATAATGTCATTCTGTGTTATTTTTAACACTACGATCCAAAAAGGCACCAAGAACACTCACAACTTAATTAATTACCTTTGCCTCGTAGTTGTAATCCACAAGGATGTTCGCCGCCTTGATGTTGCGATAGATAATTTTAGGATCACCTGATAGCAAATAAAAAAGGTTATTTTTCTTCAGCGACAAGCAGAAGCTTCAAAAATTCGGTACAAACGAACAGAGGGCAAGAATCAAGAACTCACAAACTTTGGGGCGTTGGTCCTCCGCGACGGCGATGGGGCCAACATTTTGCAAGTTGTCGACGTCTGCTAGGCCGTCGGCATTGTGCTGGTCGGCAGTTCCTCCTTCCCCGCCTCCTCCATCTCCCCTCCCCGCCAGCCCTCTCCAGCCTCCCTCACCTCCGCATCAAGCTCGAGCGTGAGGCCTCCTCGGCTATGGCAGCCTCCACATATCCACCAGTGCAGCCTCCTTCCTCCAACGCGACACGGAGGATGGGGACACCTCGCGCAGGTGGGCCGCCGGTCACCGCTGTTGGCAACATCGATATCCACGAATACACAAAGGCAAAAGGAAAATTGAAAGGCTAGCTATGGTTTTATACCAAACGGGTGGAAGCAAAAGGAAAGTGTTAAGAAGGAAAAGAAAAACAAGGAATAATTGATGCGTGATTGAATAAGGAAATTCAAACACACAAGGAAAGAAAAAACAAGGAACAATTTACTCGTGATTGATACACGTGATTGATTAAGGAAATTCAAACACAGAAGGAAAGGAAAAAGAAGGAACAATTTACGCGTGATTGATTAAGGAAATTATTCAAACGCAAAAGGAAAGAGAAAACAAGGAACAATTTACGCGTGATTGATACACATGATTGATTAAGGAGATTCAAACACAAAAGGAAAGGAAAACAATGAGTAATTTACGCGTGATTGATTAAGGAAATTCAAACACAGAAGGAAAAGAAAAAGGAATAATTTACGCATGATTGATGATTGATTAAGGAAAGCAATTGAAAGGAAAGGTAGGAGGTTTGACGGGCGGGATTGACGGGCGGTATTGGGAGGGAGGGCGCGGGCGTACGCGGGATTGACCGGCGGGTAGAAATTTGGGTGAAAAATGTTTGGGGGTGGGGGCGCTCGGGAGCCAATTTGCACTGCGGAAGGGGGGGAGAAAATTTTCGTCAACCTGCGGAGGGGTGGGGACGACCTGAAAAGTGGGGTCTATGTGAGGAGGGAGTGGGCTTATCTCTTGGTAAAAAATGACATAAATTTGCTCATTTCTTTATAGTAGAGATTAAAAATTTGAAAACAATATAAGTAGCGATCAGATCATTTGAACTCACAAGTGGGACGAAAGATAAGGTTCATATGATCACCGGCTATGATTGTCTGGTGCTAGACTGGATTGGACGGTGCATTCACTATTTTGTTAGATTCTCTTTCCAGCTTCTTCCACTGGTAATCAGCTCTTCTCTTCGCATTAATCTCCAACCTTTTCTCCAGCGTTATATTTGCTCGTCTTTCTTGTTGTTTCTGATTCTTTCGTTCCGCAGCATTAACAGTACAATCTGGAAGCAAACAATATATTAATTAAACGAATATAAACTATATGTATGCATAAACAATACGACCACATATCTTCTCCTCGTCTCTTCACACACCTCTCACGTCGGGGTAAAGATGAATTTTTAGTGTTGGTAACGTCTCCAAGCGGAATTTGATGGTCCATAGAAGATCCAAACCTTCAACAAAAAAAACCAAGTGATGAGAAATTGACTCAAACACGGGAGAGTCGGCAGTGTACCTTGCCTGAACAACGACGATGACGCAACGACGACGCAGGACTAACCTGGTGCTGGCCGGTGGCCTCGTCCGAGCAGCGGCGACTTAGGGTGGATCGATGGTGATGATGGCGTGTGGTGCTGGTCGGCGGTCTCGTCCGATCAGCGGCGGGTTGGGGTGGATCGATGGCGGGGTAAGGAGCGACGACACCAGGGGTAGTAGCGACGACGGTGGGATGGCTAGCGACGCGGAGAGAATTGAGTTTTATAGGGACATGGGGTGTAAAAAAGGAAAGAGTATTGATTAGCATGATTGAAGGCATTGAACTCAAAAGGAAATAGTCAAGGACTCAAAACATCATTTACATATAAATGGCGTCCATCTAATTGCATTTAAATGTTGTTAATCTAATGACACAGTGAATCTTTCCTTAGTTGATCTTTCCTTGCTAACTATTTATGAATGGTGCAACAATTCTTTCCTTAGTTCATCTAATCACACAATGATTCTTTTCTTGTTTTTCCTTTCCTTTGTGTGTCATCAATCACACCAATCAATTTTCCTTTACTTTGTACACCAATATCTTTTTCTTTTTGAGCACCTGAGTATTTCCTTTTGAGTCATGCCATCAATCACGCCAATCAATTTCTCTTTCCTTGAGAAAAAAATGAAGAAATGAAACAATAACTGTGATTGACGGGGGCGGGTCGGGTGGGTACACGCGGGTGGGTAAGAATGGGGTGGGTGAAAAAAATAAGAAGATTCAATGGAAACAATTTCTAGCACCTCATTTTTTGGTCCTCACACGGTTTGGTGAAGCAAATTTGGGTGGGCCTGGCCTGACAAGTAGGGCTCTTGTGAGAGGTGGGTAGACTTAAACTTGGGTGAGAAATGTTTTCAATTTGGTCAACTCTTATAGTATAGACTAAACAGGGCCTAGCAAGCCACGCCTACGACAGTCCAATTAACCCGCCTGACATGTGTGGTGCATGATGGGCTAAACCTATCCATGAAAGGGTGGATCCAAACTAGGCAGAAACCAACTTCTTTAGGGCTTGTTCGTTTCCATGGGATTCAATCCGGCCGGAAATGATAGACATACCTAGAAGATCATGATAGATACTATAGAGAGCCGGATTTATTCCGGATCATGCATCATCTTTAGTTTTACTTATTCACAAATACACATGAAAGAAGCTCTGTTGGTAGGGAGAGGTAGATGGAGAGTAATAAAATGAACCTACTAAAGAGAGTTAGACTCCTTAAGGACAGACATGAGTGTATGGGGGCAGCCTCAGTGGAGGATCATGTCCATGCTTACTCCGGTTGTATAAGGATCGGTTTACGAGAAAGTATTTCTGGTGACTTAGTACGACCATACGTAGCCAAAAAGGCATAGCCTGTCAAGAATGCTTGTTTATGTGCGGCCTTGAATCACACCCCATCACTGAACCTAGTAACCCATCCCAAGGGGCCAGGGGGGCAATGGATACGCTGGAGCAGGACCTTCGCAGAGTCCTAGGTTCGGTCGGTACGGGTCATCAGGTTTGTTATGGCACCCAGAATGGTGTGGTGGTATTGTATACTACGTTTTTATATGCAATTGCATCTTTCCCTGGGGTACTGGATCCGCGAGGCGGATTCGCAGATGGTGGTGGTATGACCCTACTTACGCCCCAGTGTAGACGTGGATGGAGCTAGAGAATGTTGTCTACAGGTGGATGAGAATGTAGTCCACACGAAGACGCCCGTGGGTATGGTTCTCATGGCTAGTACCGCCATGGCCATGGTATGGGCTGGTCAGACGTATGTGTACAGTGTACGTCTCTGCGCAGAGTATAATCTATTCGAATAGTTGTGGCTCTCGGTTATGAGCACTCTTGGTCAAAGCTCCCGTTGATTAGATACTACTTTGGTGAGGATGGATAGGGTGAGCCAGGGTAGTGGCCCTTAGAGAGTGATACGGCGGATGCCAGCTCAGTGGGACCTCAGTGGTTGCTTAGTTTAATAAAACTTGGGAACTGGTAGGGGAGGCTACGTGTTCCCCCTCCAGGACCAACCTACTTATTTATACCTACTTTACTTTTCTGTCTTCTCTGAAATATATCTCACTTGCATTAGTTTACTTTTATCATAATCAAGACCTGCTCCTCTTTCATTGGAATCTTGCATGTAGTCATAGGTTTTTTTTTACGCTGGGATTTGTTGAGTACCTATTTTAGGTGCTCACTCTTACTTCCCTTGTCCCTTCTATTCAGAAGAAAGAGAGGATGAGCTTCGTCGCAGGAGAGGGTCTGCCCGACCCATTTCTAGGCAAGCTGCCTGAGGTAATGGGTCTATTACGTAGGACTCCGCTGCAAGTTAAGTTTGATGTTTCACTTATGGTAGTATTCTTCACTTAGCCTCGAACTTCTTTAACTAATAATTTGCTTGCTTTTCGCTCTATGGATCTGATACTTCTTGTGAGAAGTGCCGGTACCATCAGCCAATCCAGAGAATGATACTATTGACAACTGGACACCCTTATATATGTATATAGCTATGTATATAAAAAGGGTGGTCCCCACCGCACCCGTAGTAATTAGAGTTCTCTTTGCAAATCTTGAATGGGAAAAATATCAATGCTGCATCAAGTATTTGATGTGTACGTAGCTTAGCAGCCTGAAAAAAAACAGCATGAATTCCAACAATGCTTTATGCTTATTCGTAACATTTCTCTAATAAAAACACAATTGATCTTCGAAGTAAGAGTATAAACACCAAAGCTCTTTTTTTACCAAAACATGGGTAAACTCGCAAAGAACTGAAAATAGTAAGGCTCCATTTGGACGTTGACATTGGAGACCTTAGTATTGAATTGAGTTCAATGCCAAATCAATCTAGTATTGGTATTAGGTTCCAATATCAAAACTATTGTTTGGATGTGCATGAAATTGCTAGGTGGAATCAAAGAAGCTGGTGAATGTCAATTCACGTTTGGATGCTCATACCGTGGCATCTGCTCCGCCCAGACCACCACGCGCAACTGCTCAGCCCATACGCGTACGGGCCGCCGTCGCCGGCTGCCGCTCCGCCTAGCCTCTCACGCGCATCGTCTCCGTCGAGCCACGCGCAGGCCGCTGCTGCCGGCTACCGCTTCGTCGAGCCACCGGATTTTGGAGGAGCAACAGGGAAGGGAACTCGCCGTACTTGAAGGGCGACGGGGGAGGAAGCTCGCCGGAGTTGAGCGGCGACGACAGGAGGATCTCGTTGGACTTGGGAGGGGCGCCGGGGAGGGAGCAGTCAGACGGCGGAGCCGCGGAGGGAGCTCGGCCGGCAATGTTCTTTGCCTTTTTTCCTCTGGAGGTGGATGAGGAGAGGCTGCGAGTCAATGCAGTTCAATACGGAGGGGCCAGGCTCCGAATTGGGTGCAGGTGCCCGCAAGCCGAATGAATGCCGCACGGCATTAGCCCTCCATTTCCATTTCCAATTCGTTTGACTTCCAAACGGCAGCATTCAAGACCATAAATTCCAATTCCTAATTCCATGGTTGAATGCCAACATCCAAACGTAGTGTAAGAGCAATTTCACAAGAGCAATTTTGTCTTTTCATAGTAAATTTGACACCGTTAAGTGCTCTTCACATAACAAGGGTGGCGTCTCTCTTCGATTTGAAATAGTTTGAAATAGTAAGGACAAATTCGCAAAGTTGAAAAAAATGAGGGTAAAATCGCCATTGAAGTCCAAAACAAAGGCAAGAATGCAAATGTCCCTAAAAAATTGTTTACAGAACTTCTATTTTTTGTTTGGTTTTTTTTTACCACGCCTGGCCCTGTAGACGACGTGGGCAGACCAAAACCCATCAGGCTAGGCTCAGGTCTGCAGGCTGGGCCGGGCTGGGATTAAAATTCTCAGGCGTGGTGGTGGTGGCGAGTCATGCTTGACTGACCATGGGCATGGACAAGCAAGCCTTCGGCAGCGCACCCGCACGTTATATCTTCACAGACAGGAGAAACACCGATGCCAAGTCGTACACGCGCACGTATATTTACGTGTTGGAGGTTGGTTTTCTCAAATTGCCAAAAATTATCAAACTGTTAGAGGAGTGTTTTTAATGTTTTTGTCAAAAATCAAAGATGTCAACCTAATTTGGCAAACTATTGAAGATGCTCTGACTAACAGGTGACGAGCTATGCCCAGACTGACGAGTGACGACGACTTTTGGTGGAGCGACCACGAATGGCCAGGACAACGGTGCCCTAGTACGACCGCGCGTGAGTAGGGCCGAGTGACAACGCCAGAAGCGGAATATCAAGTGGCAAGCAGCGCATATCACTTAGAGCAGAGTTTGCTATTTTCAACTTAGTAAATCTTATGATTTGCCAATTTCTAAAAAATTTGCTAAATTTAAAAGAATGCATCTCCAAGAGTTTGATATTTTTAACTTGTCAAATTATTCTTTCTCTCTTGTACATTTGTATCAGGAATCCTTCTCTATCCTTTATTTCGTTTTTTCACCCTCTCACATGTCTCCACACACGGGAGAAACACCGATGCTAGTCGAGTATGCGTTGGAGACTAGTTTTTTCCAAGTTGCTAAAAATTGTCAAGTCCTTACCAAACTGTTGAAGGCGTGTTTTCAGCGTTTTTATCAAAAATAAAAAATATCAATCTGATTTGGCAAACTGTTGAAGATGCTCTAAGATCCTACAGTTGTAGAGAAAGAAGAAAGGAACATGGAAAGGGAAAGAGGTGAATACCCTCTAGAAAAGGGGATGCCCTAGAAAACAGAGAGAGAGGAGAGCAAAGAGGATTGACAAAATTTAAAGGGGAAAGGATAAAAAGAGAGATGTGGAGGAAATGTGGTTCTATATAAGATACAGTATAGATGGAACATCTTCAAGAGTTTGCTATTTTTAACTTAGCAAATCTTGTGATTTGTCTCCTAAAAGATTTGTCAAGCTAACAAAGAATGCATTTCCAAGAGTTTGTTATTTCTAACTTGTCAAGCTATTCTTTCTCTCTTATAATTTGCATCAGGAACCCTTATCTATCTTTTATTTCTTGTTCCACCCTCGCGCCTGTCTCCATGCACGGGAGAAACGTCGATGCCAAGTCGAGTACGCACGCATATCTTTACGCACTAGGTTTTCTCAAGTTGCCAAAAATGTCAAGTCCTTTGCCAAACTGTTGGAGGGGTGGTTTCAACGTTTTTGCCAAAATTCAAAGATGCTAACCTGATTAGGCAAACTGTTGGAGATGCGGAGATGCTCTTACAGTACGCTGATTCATAATATGAAAAGGGAGACAGAAACCATAATATGAAAAGGGTGACCAAAAGAATGAGAAGTTAGTTTGAACAACTCCAAGAGTTTGCTATTTTTAACATGACAAATCTTGTGATTTGTCAATTTCTAAAAGATTTGTCAAGCTAAAAAGAATGCATCTTCAAGAATTTACCTTTTTAACTTGCAGAACTATTCTCTCTCTTACACATTTGCATCGCGAACCCTTCTCTATCCCTTATTTATTTTTTCACCCTTCCCACCTGTCTACACGCACGGAAGAAATGCCGATACCAAGTCGAGTACGCCGTACGCACGGTTTTTCTCAAGTTGCCAAAAATTGCCAAGTCTTTTGCCAAACTGTTGGAGAGGTGTTTCCCACCTGTCTCCACGCATGGGAGAATCGCCGATGGACGACATGAAGGATGAGAAGCTAGCTTAGAGCATCTCCAAGTAGTTTGCCAAATTTTACTTGGCAAATCTGGTATTTTACCAACATCTAAAAAGATATATCAAGTAAAAAAAGAGTTCATCTCCAACAGTTTGGCATAATTCACTTGTCAAATCTAGATTTAACTTAATATGTTTCTACCCTTCCACCTCTTAAAACTTAAATCAGGAACCCTAAGAAAAAAAATAAAATTGTTTTTATACCCTTCCACCTCTTCTGTTACGGAAGGATGCGTCACGGATAGCTGCGAGCATATATGCGCGCGGCGAGGGGAGGGATGCCAAGTTGCTATTGATGCCAAGTTGCTATGGAGGCTAATTTTTCATGTTTTGCCAAAATTAGATGGATGTCAAACTAAAATAGCAAACTGTTGGAGTTGCTCTTAGAGCATCTCTGTTTGCATTTTCAACTTGGCAAATCTTGTGATTTGCCAAAAGATTTGTCAAGCTAAAAAAGAATGCCTCTAAGAGTTTGCTATTTTTAACTTACCAAAGTATTCTTTCTCTCTTACACATTTACATCAAGAACTCTTCTCTATTCTTTATTTTTTTCACCCTCCCACCTGTCTCCACGCACGGGAGAAACACCGATGCCAAGCACGGGAGAAACGCCGATGCCAAACGTAGGATCTAGGATACCGACTAGGATATAATTCAATTTCTAGAATGTAAATGCTCAAAGTAAATTGATTGAAAGGAAATTGAGTAAAGAAATGACCGAATACAAGAGACGAATTTTATCTCGTGGTATCGATTACTTGCCGATCACCCCTACCCGTTTGATCTTGAGCCGGTTAGAATCAAAGAACCACTCCACACCTCGATTCCACTAGAGTTGCTCTTCACCACTCCGACGAGGTGAGCACAAAACCTCTCACACCAATCTTCCAAGGCAGCTCCAAACCGTCTAGGAGGCGGTAACCTCTAGGTGTAACAAATCAACCCGCTCGCTTGATGATTCCCTAGTACCACAAAGATCAACACATTGATGCAATGCACTAGATGCTCTCAATCTCACAAAGATGCAACCTCAAAGCAAAGTGAGTGAGAGATAGGAGAGGGAGAGCTCAAGAATAACAAGTAAGCCTTTCAAAGTGCCAAGTGAGACTCTCCCACCCCGAGCATGGGGTATTTATAATCTCTTCCCTTAGATCCGTTATGTTCAAAACGGTTCAAAACAAAGTCAACAAGCTGTTAGAGCTGACCGTTGGTGCCCGACGGACGCTAGGTCACCACAGACCTTTCGTCAGCCCGACGGACCGGCCATCCGCCACCCCTGCTCCAAAAAATGTCTCTGTGTAAAAACATTTTACAGGAGTTAATACGGACCGTCCGTCCAAGCCCCACGGATGGTCCGTCCGAAAATGAATTTGTGCCTCAAAAGTCAACTTATGAATCTTTCTCTATCCTTTATTTCTTTCTCTCTTATATATTTACATCAGGAATCACCCTCCCACCTGTTTCTAGGCACGGGAAGGATGAGATGCTTTGCTATTTTTAACCTTCCAAACTATTCTCTCTATTACACAATTACACATTTGCATCAAGAACCCGTCTTTATCCTTTATTTCTTATTTCGCCCTTCCACCTGTCTGAGTGCCTTATTTTCAAGGTGCGTTTTCAGCATTTTTTCTAAAAAAATTTAACACAACCTGATTTGACAAACTATTGGAGATGGTCATCATTATCCAGCACCTAAATCAGATTGCGAGTACTCACTCCTTCCCAAATTATAATTCTTTTTAGAAACGTTCGTAGCTGTCGCTACACTGTTTAGATATATAGTAAATACAGTAAAATCTGGTAACCTAAAAAATACCAAAGCGACCTACACTTTGGAAGAGTCGCACGCAAGCAACATGCCAAAGAACAAAAAACATAGCACGCAAGAAATTTCTATTGACATTTCTCAGACGATTTACAAGGAACTGGTATATTTTTTATACAATCTGGCCTCAAAATTGTTACTGGGTCAAAGCCCAAAAGGTCAACTTGTGAATCTCAACACCCTCAATTTGCTGTACAGCCAAAGGTATAAGGCACTCCCGCTACAAAATTTGGCCAGTTGACGTCCCAATTGGATCACTCGTTCGCACTCTGCATGAGCTCAAACCACTGCACAGCAGAAAACAAGATACATGAGTAGGGCATCTATTTGCTCATGATGGAACAAAAGAGTTAAAATGATACACCATACCTGTCTAAGCAGGTCAGCCAATGTGCGAGGCAGAGCTTCGATGTTCTGTAGCATAACATAGTAAGGGAACGGAAAGGAATCCATGTATTTTTTTAACTGTACCTCCCCTGCTTTAAAGCATGCTTCCTGAAGATTCATAATAGAATCCTCAGGGCTATCCAGGAGCACATACGCAATCATCCTCTTTCGGTTTAGAACATCTCTGACATGGCGCCTTAAGTTTTCCTGCCAGAGAACTGACTTCAGAGCCGTGGGGGTAGGCAGGTATTGGGCTACGGAAAAAATGGATAAGAAAAATAATTACCTTTTCATGGAACTTGCCATCGGATATGATCAGTATCAGTTGCTGCAGTAGATTTTGCCCTGATGATGTGCGTGCCCTTGCCACGGCAGTATCGAGCATTGTGTTTAGATGCATCAGGAGATCAGAAACTGGTTGGTCCTCAATTTTGTTGTCTTGCTCAAAGGACAAACCAGAGATCATCTGTAACCAGGGCAGGAAAGAGAGGATCAGTTATGTAAGTTTAAAAAGAAAAAAAAAGTTAGGGATATGACGAGACAAATGTAACACAATGCTAGGTTCATGAACTTACTTTGACTCCAGCTTCACTATTGAAGATCTGATCAAAATCATGTAGAACTCTAACATTCCCCTTCTTTCCAAAACTTGCAACTGCAAACTGTCCAACCTCAAGCTGTGACATAGCACGGCACACTGTGACTAATGCCTCAATAGCAACTTGACCACATTTGCCCTCCGACATACTTCGTGAATCATCAATGGCAATAACCACTTGGTAGTTCCTTTTATTTGGCTTAGTTCGCCGTAGCCATATCTTGTCCCTGCGGAAATGACTTGCAATATATGGAATAACCTGAAAACGTAATAGTCATGTTTAATCATATAACTATACAAGTGAACATCCCTGTAGAGGGGAAAGAAGAACATTTCATCAAGTCATTGGAAATAAAAGTACCTTCTTCATGTTTATTCTCTTTCCAGTTCTATAATCCCCTTGAAGCTTACTTGCAAGAGTTGGTTCCATGACCAGACGCAATTGCTCAGCTAGTTCCTGGGACAATTTCAAAGTTGCCAGTTCGAGATTTTTCCAGTCCACAATAGCCCTTTCTGTTTCTGCATCAGGCATGTCCAGATCCATCTGAGTAGACAATTCTGTGTCAGCAGCTAGGTCATCCAGAGCTATTTTGTCCTCTGCTGAGGGTTGCTTGAAGGAAACAAGATTTTGGAAAGAGTTATCTTTTCCGACTTCAACTAAACCTTGAATGGATGTATCCGTTTGAATCTCTGGGCCCTCTAATACATTTGCATTTTCAGACTTGCTAGTAAGTGCCTGCGAAGCTTGAATATGAGGCGGCACCTCAGGGTTATCAGGTGTTCTCTCCTCACTCTGTTCTAATTGCTTGACACGGCTTTCATCTTCGATGAATGATTGTTTGATTTGAGTGTCATCACTGATCTGATCAGCTGTTGCGGCACCCAATGCCTGAGAGGTGCTCTGCTCACCCTCAGGGACATAACGAAATTGAGTAGCATTCTCATCATCACTATCATGTCCAGTTTCTGGTGGATTATCCTGGGTATCAGCTGAGACTCTAGCTCGTTCTTTCCACTCTTCCATTGCATCGCCAATACTCCTGAAAGGATTTGCTTGCTTGATGTGTGATTGTGGAGCATCATTTTGCATCTCTGGCTTGGCGTTAGATAATCTTGAATCATCACCAGAATTTGGCATAGATATTTCCATATTGGGCAATTCATTTCCTGAAAAATTAACTGAAGGAGCAACTGCTCCATTCATATCACTGCTGTTGGCCAAGTTTGCTTCAGATTCTCTGTTATTGTCTAATTGCGTATTCTCAGGCTGGCCTTGTGAAGGATGCTTAAGGGAATCAATCTTATCCAATTGTTGTTTATCTATATTTTCTGTGTTTGCATCTTCAACATGGTCCCCATCATTATCCACTGTACTATCATTATCCACCGTACTATCACCATGCTGTGCCGTATCCCCTACTTCCATATCGTCTGAAGCATCTGACCTCTGATCTGCTTGCTCCACTTCTTCTGAACCAATGTCTTCATTGTCAGCATCTTCCTCATCAAGTTCTGTCTCCATGTCGATATCCTTGGAATCATTATCTGGTTCCGGGAGTTCAGGTCCTGTTCGGTCATCATATGCATCTGCTTTGTCCATGACTTCCTCAGTATTCAGATCAGCTTCATCACAGGTAATGGGTTCATCTTCCAAATCATTATTCTTGCCTTGCTCATCATCATTATCCATTTCCATATGATCTTCCTCTTCAACAGAACCATCATCCTTAGCTCTCAGCTCCCTATCATTCTTCTCTGCCCCTTTCACTGATGAACCAGAATCGTATTTTTCAGTTGATGTCTTAGGATCATCATCTTCATCCTTGTCCCATGATTTCTTGCCAACCACTTCACTTGAATCACCAGTATCACCCATCTGACTGTCCAAGTTCATGTCTTCATCTTCATCTTCAGTACCCGACTCATTGCCTTCCGGATCCTCAGAAACATCAGATAGATCTGCATCGAAGTCCTCTTTCATTTCAACTGCATCATTATCATTCTTAGGAGCTTGATCTGGCTTATGTGTAGCATCCTGTTCAACATCAGGAATGTCAGTGGCAATGAAGCATACTGAAACTGTTACAGCTAGAAGTATATACTTAAAAACACTAACCGTTGCTTTATCCTCAATTTGCGATGGATCCTCTATTTTAGAGCTTACACTCTTTCCACCATCCCCATCACCCAAGCCAGTTCCAGTTTCTACTGCATCTTGCTGCTGTTCATCATCAGCAGCTTCTGCTGTATCTTCTGTGGAACCAAATCCCTCCACAAATAGATAAATAAAAAGGTCCCCAAGTGCATGAGTAATTTCAGCAGTCTGAAACAAAATGGAAATGCAATTAGAGAAACAAAATCAAACATTATTTACCATTCTACAGCTCCTCTAAACATGAAACACTTACTGTTCTGTGTGCTTCTAAAAGTTCAGAAAGTATCCCTTCTGCTGATGACAGTATTACACCCAGCCAAGCATGAAGATGCATTAGGTGACCCTCTATACTAGAACGTATCTCAGGTTTACAGTCAACCAGTCTCTTCTGTTAGAAAACAATATGAAGTCAGATGGTATCGCACAAAGTTATACAGATAAGAAAACATCAGGTGTACAAGGTGAAGGAACAAACCACTGTAATACAAAGCTTTTCACTAGCATCACAGATATGGTTCAATTTAAGATTCACAGTATATGACTGCAAAACATCTTTCCATGACGTAATAGTCCCCACTGGTGATTGTTCAGCTCCATTATTGCATATTTCAAAATCAGTGAGCTTTCCTAAAACACCAACAGCTAGCATGAAAGTTTCCTTTAAAATTCCTTCATATGAACCTTCAAGTTCTGGTAGTACATCAGAGCATATTCTATGACTGTTTTCAACTTCTCGGGGGTTCTTTATTGCCATCTTGCCCTACAACAAAAATCCTTGTTTAAGCAGAAAATATCCGTAGCAAAGGAAATGCATTCACGTATGTACCAGCACAAACCTTATCCAGCAATTCTTCCAAACGGGAGATAAGAACTTCCTTAACGGATCTCATTGAAATTTCCTGTTGGCGCATAACCTGCATATCGTTTCTTAACGAATCGACAAGCTGGCAATTCTCATAAAAATGTTCCTCCATCTCTCTTGTAGCAAGAGGCAAAAGTTCCTCCATATCTCTTGTAGCAAGAGGCACATTCTTATGTGTACCGGTAAATATATTATTAGACCCAAGCAAGTATTTATCCAATAAATCCTACAAGGGAAAAATAGATTCAATAGAATGTAAAATGTTTTGCTCAATTGCATCTGCTTAAACAAGTATGCTTGCAGTGACTTCAACTTATTTGGAGCTTCTATTAGAAACAGGGTAAACATCAGTGAAAGAGACCCAAAAGTAATAATCTGATTAATATCAATTTGATATAAGCCCAAGAGATATAGGTCAAAAAGGCCAGCTATGAGACAAATTACAAGTAATATTACCTTAGATTCAGAAAATCTCGAAAGAAACTTTTCAATAAGAGTTGACAATGCAGCAGCTTCTTCAGAGTTGCTACAAGAGTTGTGATGGCAATCCTTAAAGCTTGTGAGCAACAAATTGCTGTCTGTTGTCATGTTCAGCACACTGTCAAACAATTTCTGCATTATAAATAACAAAATGTGTCAGTGCATGAAACATGCAAAGGATCCGTCAAAATTGTAAAAATTAAGCACAAACCCTACCTTTTGCTGCCACATGGAACTCAACAGCACATTTTGGCATGATGATAGAGATCTCTCTCCTATAAAGAAATAATACGAAAATAAGTTTTACTAATTGATTATGGATCCTAATTGAAAAGACATAAGTTGAGAAATACCTCCAGAACCTAACAAGAAAATACAATGCTGAAATTGCTTCAGCTGATCAAATAGATTGTACGCAAAATGTCTTTGTTCAGACAAGATAGTCAACAGATGATTCATAAAGGATGTGGCCCTGTTAACCTGTAAGTTGCTCAAAGCAAAAACACAAAATTGATTTATCGTCATGACTTCATCAATGGTATCCAGATACTGAAAACAACAAAGAACTGACCTCCTCTAGACCCAGATCTTTGTTAAACTTCAAAGAAACTTGTCGAAGTTGTTGCATCATTGCCAAACATTTAAAGTATTGCCAGTTTGCATACTTCCAGTTATCTGTGGTCAATAGCATGGAATGGATAATGCTAACATCTTCCAGCTTTTTCTGCGAGGTCACTTGCTGGAGTAAATGTGCTGCATCATATGATTCCTCCAAGAACAATGAACTTGGTGCAGAAAGCTCATCTCTCCACTGGAAATAAAACAAATATTGTAATTTGTAAAAGCTCTTCTTTTCGGCATAGGAATGTAAGAATGTCAAGGAAAAATGCTTTCAGTTATAGAATTGGATATTATAGAGATAGGGGGAATGGGGATTTTGTTTTATGGCCTTATAAGTACCTCATGACCCATTGACCTGTGCTTTGATAGTCCACATTCCTCAAGAGTTTTGAACAGATTGGATAGAGCTGCTTTCTTCTGGTTCTTTTTCCCATGATTCAGTGTATTAGCAAAATTAGCAGCACCACAGATTCTCTCAAGTGCGTCCCAAAAGAATTTCAATCTGTCATTGAGCTCAATTTCATCTACACATTGGCTCACATTCTGTACTGCATCTGAGTATTCTGTCAAGAAAATAATAAGGACCGAATCACAATCATGCGAAAGATGGAAAGTTTTTCTTGTCTATCTGTGTGTGTGGGGGGAGGGGGGGGGGGGGGTACCCTTGACTGTAGGAATTCCAACAGTAGTAGTATTTGTATTCTGCAAAGCTTGTAGTGATAAAGAAGTCTCACTTGCCCACTTGCTGTACCACAAAAACCTGGCAGAAAGACCAAAACAATATAAGTATGGGTAATTTAAGTATTCAAAAATATAATCGACTTTACAGGACCACCTTTTGTTGAAAATTTCAGTGCCAACAGGAAACTGTGATTCAGGCAACTGAGGATCAAGCCAACATGGAACTTTCCTTGCTGTGACTTCATTTAGTAGATTGATGACAGACTTTCCCAAAATTACCTATCAAAACAATCAAAGGTGTCATTAAAAAAAAAGCTAACGAATATGGACCTATGGCTGTTTGAAGCATACTGGTGTGCATAATAATAAAAAAAATCATAACCTTATAGGGCTTTTATGTTAAAAATAAAGACATCAAGTAAACAGTATGGTACATACATTAAACTTTTGCAGAAGCCTAAAAATCTTTTGCCTGGTCCTCTTAAAATTTTCAATCGAAGCTGTACTATATGGAGCTTGCTCCCAGCTGTAAAGCTTGACCTGCACTTTCAACTCCTTCTCAATCTCTCCTTTACCATCTCCAATATGCTTTTCAACACTTGAGTTGTGAAAGAAATTATCAGAACCAACCGAGAAGAAATGGAACAGAGAATACTTCAGATTGATTGCAGCGTGACTTACAGTGACAAGAACTGCATGTAGTAGCCAAACACATTGTACAGAATGTTCCGAATTTTCTTCATTGCAGCACTGTCAGATTGATAAGGTCAAAAATGTAAATTTTATTTCAAAAAACTATAATGGGAAAAGCAAAATTATATCAATGGTACTGAACAATTAGCTTACAAACACTTCTTTTATTATTGAAGCAACGTAAATCAACGTCTCAATCTTACCTTGAATAATCACCCATGCTAGCACCATCAGAAATCTCGCCATGTAAGGCAAGAAGAAGATGTAAGCGTCTCTTGAATTCTCCAAGATTTGATGTTTGAACAAATTCTTCAACACTGAATTTGTGGACAAGGTTTACATTAGAAAAAAGATACACTATTAGGAAGTAAGGGCAAACATATGTACCTTTTGATGATAGACAAGTCCTCATCAATTGAAATACTGCTAGTCTGAGTAAGCAATGCTCGCAATGGAAACAATAGCTGCACAAGTCAAAGGATATTATGTTAGCCAAAAATCAAGGAATAACACATAAAATTGCATAAATAATTATTAAAACTCACTTTTGCAGCATCCATATCATACTTTTCCTGGAGTTCCTCAAGCAGCAATGGCCAACAATCTAATTCAAGCCTTTGCCATGAATACACAAGCATGAATATAGGTGGAAGATGACCTGCAGTGAAAAGGAGATCAAAACAATACAAACATTTGCTTTGCCAGTCATGGCTTCTTGAGATGTTGGGCATCTCACCACGCAGAACCATAATGAAAAACAAATTGTGATACCATAACAGATTGCTGATGAGAAAATTATTAAAAACTAGTAAATAGACAGTGCATGGCCCTTATTCAGATGAAGAGACGACAAACACATTGCAATCTGCAAGCAGCAAGGGTTATTGAAGATGCAACCTTACCTTTTAGAAAGAACTTGGAGTCATTTTCCTGCAAGGTTTGCACTTTCACAGCCAGCAGTTGCAATCCAAGCAAAGCCTTAAGAATATTAAATGTAGAAAAAATGGACAAATCAGTATTAACAGCATGTTACTGCTACATTAACATTTATATTGGATAACTGACCTTCGAAATCGGTGTGCTCAGGGGCATTGCTAAAAGGGAAGCAATTGTGTCCAATATTTTCAGAAGACCTGGGTGATCAGGCCATTCGTTCAAATAGTTTGTAACTTCCTTTTTAAGTGTAGTTAGTGGCTCAACCATTTTAAACATCACAGAAGGATTTGGGTCCTGCAACATGCAAAGCTTAATACATGGAAGGAAACCAATGGACATCAAGGTACAGTTGGAATGATGTCATACTTTGTAAGCATTATAACCACTGCAGTTGAGGGAAGTTGCAGAAGTTCGTTGATATTCCAGACAAACACGAAATAGGTGTTCAGGCATGAGCTTCTCATCAAACATAGAACATGTCAATTCTGGCAGATCTGGAAAAACAAATAACACAAAGTAAGCAAGTTATACATATGGTGCTTTTTAATAAAGTAAGCACAGTATTACCTTTCAGAATTCTTGTTCCCAGCTCATATGATTCTATGAAAGACTGAATTTTCTGAGCATCACTAATTGGGCATTTGCTAGGCTGAAAGAAATTCAAAAAGAAAATTATTGATTAGCTATGAAATTCTACAGAAAAACACAGTTTGCACAGTTGTTCCTAATTTTCCCTCTGAACTAGAAAATGCAGAAGGCTAATATGCTTCAAATTATCAGAAATGTGATATTTTTTCGGTTACATTAGAACAAATGATGAACTAAAAATGCAACATTTCTCTATTAGTATATATTTATCATACCTGCTCAAAAAGATCTGGAGAACCAAACAATTGATTATGTATTGTTACAATACATTTCAGAACAGAGTCTGGTATAGCAGCCCAACTGTCTTCAACAACACCATTATCGATTCTCTGCTGAAATAAAATAAGACTCCTACATAAATATGCAAAGTGAAACAGACATCCAGAAATAAGAACTGGCATATAGGAAGCATATGCTACCAAAGTGTTAAAAAACGCCTGCTCTATTTTTTCTTCATTGTCTGGTACGAAATCGCCTTCCACATCCATATCTGAAAGTAACTGCACATCTTCATTAAAAATTTCTTTTATGCTTATCGTCCGCGATTTGAACTTGTAACACTGAGAATCATCATTTTCTTTAGCCTTCAAATGAGATTTCATGTCGATCCACAAGCTCGTAAAATGATCAAAGATGTTCTTCACCGACTGGAAAGAAAAACTGGTTAGAGAACCCATCTGGTTTCCCTTAAGGATTAATCATGATGACATGAATATAAAATTGCATACCAGATAAGATGGTGTATCCATGATAAGGGAACAACTGATGCGATATGTTGTTCTTACTAGAAGCATATGATGTATTGAAACTAGCATCTCAGAGTGGGACTTCTGCAATTAGTACACAAAACATTGTTAAAAGAGAACTCCAGAGAAACAAATGCATGCGATCAAAGAAATTGAATAATAAAGTAGAACTGATGCACTAACCACTTTGTCTCCCACTTTACCAACATTCAACTGACTTGACACAGCAGCAAGCTTCTTCAATACATCAACATTACCAGAACCATTGTACTTGCTTCTTAGTTTATCATCAACTGCATATTCAAGGTCTGATACTGAGGGAAACTGCATAAAAGCACAAACTGTGCCCTGCAGCAAAAAAGATAACAGCACCACCATTAGCATCATAACATTAATGAATGTCATTAGCCAAGGTGTTGTATTGCTTATTTACAACATCTGCAAACAAATGTTCTAAGAGTCCCAAGAAAAATGTAGTAGGCTAAAGATGAAACACAACAAAGTTAAATAAATAATCAATAATAGTAATATTATCAAGGGACCAAAAGCCCACTAAACGTCATAAAAAACATCTACATAATATGGTAAGAGGTATAGCATATAAGTCAATGCATCACCAGCTATCGTTTGGTAACATAATTTGTATTTGTAACAGGATATCAATGATATGACCAGCTACAGTTTAACATAGATAGTGGCAGATAAGCATATATTAGATATATTGTTGATGAAAATACATAGATGAACCATATAGTTCAAAAGTATACATACCAGGACTCTTTCAATATCATCTTCTTTAATCCTCTTCAAATACTCCCTCTGAAGAGAACCAGACAGAGCAATTGCTAAGCCAAGCTTCATTTCATATACAGCAACTTGAATTGGTTTAATCAAATCAATATACTCCCCATACTCTTCCGTCAGCCTCTTGATAAAGTTCATGGATGTTATCTGCAACAAGATGATTGAAAAGTTAATCGATGTATCTGCAGCTACTGACCAGCAAAAGAAAAAAAAAGAATGATTTTAGTTGAATAGGCTCTAGCTAAAAGACATCAAAATAAAAACCTATTGCACCTGCCAATTGAAGACTCTGTCAACCTCTAGTTGCCCAGCTCCTTTATAGTTTAAGTTTGCTAATAAATCCTTGCAATCAGACAGCCGGTTTTCAAACTCAAAGCATGCAGCAACAAGACTCTTGTGCTTGGACTTTTGTGGCCGAAATACAACCTGCAAAATGCACACAAGCTTAGGTACAGCAGTATACATGCGTGAACAAATAGCATCAGCCCGCGATCCCTCATATTGACTCTATGAAAGTGAAACTTAGCTATACAAACTTCTAGTATCACCACCATGGCCAGAGCAAGGTGAAACAAATATATCATGTCTATAACTATCAGTGAGCTAGCATATAAGATGGTATTTCATACACAGATACAAAAAAAGAGTGACAGACAATTGCTAAAACCTTAAAAGACAACATTCACAAATAATGTTGCATTGACAATAGCACAGAATACAGATAAAAACAGACTTGTTCTGTTCTTTGCTTATGCTTAGAAGTTAATATTATACATAATTAGAAGAGTGACTGTCTAGAATCCTGATGAGTGATGAAGTTTCACAATTCACATAATGCAAAGAAGTAAAATCTCAAACATTTAGAACATAGAAGAGAATAGGAATAAAGGTAAATGGATGACAAACAATTGTAGTACCTTTGCCCGAAGGCCTTTCTCTTCAGTTTCCAGATCTTGCAATAAATTATAATCATGACTATCTTCAGGGGAGCTAGAGCCAGCCAATTCCTCGCAATCATGACGAACCTGTAACAAAATAGTGGCATGATTTGCACATTGTTCTCTTTTCCTATAAGAAGAGCCAGTTGTTCTTTTAAAAAAGAATCAGATGTTTTACCTTTCCCTCAAGCTTCACAAGTGAAATTTTGTCCAGGATATGTGAATGAATGTATGCAGATTCAAATGCAGGATCTGGTATGTATGAGCTCAACAATAACCGGAAGCGTAACTCTCCAATATGCATCCAAGCAGCCCCAGTATGCAATAAAGAGTCTACATGTAAAGTGGAAGTCAAAACAAATCATCAGATAGACCCTTCTACATGGTGAAGATAAACAAGTACTCAAGGGATGTAGTGATATTAATAAATCAGAATATCCTGCAGTTACATTCTAACACTTTAAAAACTAAAACCATTCAATAAATGAATGGCATCTAGATTAGCATATAACACATGATCGAACATCCAACATATAATTATATCATACCACCAAGGCAAAGTTTAAATGGCAAATCAATATTTGGAGTGGAAATAAAACAGAGGACCATGTGAGTAGGATGAATAGAAACATATAATCATATATTATATTATTATCCCAACAACTTTTAGGTACTTTATATGATAATCAATCGTGTGACGTATAGATAAAAAAAGAATACCATGGGAGTATGAAGAATACAGGTCCATAAGCAATGACTCTACAAGTTTATCTGATCCTGCGAGCGAAGCCAATACTCCATGACTTGAACATGATAACAGAGCACATATTGTGTCAACATCTTCTTTCTACAACAAAGAAGTGTGTGTCAAGAAAATGCAAAGCACCAACAAAGATAGCTCCTAAGAAGATAAAGTTGAGAGTGTCATCCATGGCATACTCGCCAACAAGAAATTACAAAGGAAATAGGTAGGCCACAAAGTTTATAGATCCTGTTCATACACTTAACAAAGTTGACCTGATTGCTCCAAAAGATACAACAGAAACAAGCATTGAAATAGGCTTGGCAACCCAACTTAAAAAAAATCATAGAGATGAAATCCAAAACAAAGATGTTAGTGTATATATGTGTGAGTGGCCCATATGGCCTGTGTACAGCCCATAGAGGCCCATGTATAGCTAACTCTATATACCCATCCTTCTAGGGTTGGAGGAATACACTAGAAATTATTCCTCTATCATGGTATCAGCTAGGTTCCTCTCTCCTCCCTTCCCCTTCCCTGAGCTCCCTGCCGCCGCCGGCCGAGCCTGCTCCTCCCCCATGGCTGCTTGGCCGCCGCCCCCTCCTCTCTCCTCCTACCTCCCCTTCTCCTACGCCACGGCGGCTGCTCGCCGGCCTGCCCCGAGCCCGCTCGCGCGCGGCTCCATCCCGCCGCCGCTCGATCCCGCCGCTGCCCTGGCTGCCCTCGTCGATCCCGCCGCCGCCGACGACGTCCTCCCCGCGGCGCGGCTGGGCGCAGCCGCGGGAGACGCGGGCGCCGTCGCGGGAGGCGCGGACGCCCCTGCCTCCGCCTCCGCCCCCACGGAAGCGGGCCTCCCGAATGCAGAGGCGGACGCCGGGGCCCTGGCTGCGCACACCGAGGGCGCTGGGGCCCTGGCCACGCTCGCGGACGGCGGCTTGGCTGCACAGGCGGCCGCCGACGCCCTGACTGCCGCCTACGGCATCTCCCCTGCTACCGCCGCTGCAATTGCTGCGGTCGGCCCCGACACCCTTGCCGCCGTCCTTCGCATCTTTGGGGGACCCGCGGGTCAGGGGACCTCCGAGGCTGCTCCTCTGCTGCCTGCACTCTTCAACGGTCTCTCCACCGGCTGCACGGACACCACACTCTCTGCTGCCACCGCCCCCTCCTCTGCCGTGACTTCTTTCGGAGGTGGTGTCTCTCCAGGCAGCGGTGTTGGTCACGGTCCACTCTACGTGCCTCCTGCGACCAGGCCCTTCTCCGCCACCGCCTTCCTCCGGGGCCAGGTGCCGCGTCCCACCTCCGTCGCCGCCGCCGACAGCGCCCTCGCTGCGGCTCTGGAGCGCGCCAAGACCGCAGCCGCCGCCGCCGAGGAGCGCGTGCGTGTGGCTGCCCTCGCTTGGGAGCACGAGCGTACCACGGCTGACGCTCTTGCTCGCCAGGTCGCCGAGGCGGAGCACTTCCTCCACGCCTCTGCGGGGGAGCGTGTCGCCTCCTCTCCGCAGCTTTCGCCTACTGCACTGCCCACGCCGAGTGCTGGACCCCCGGGTGGCACGGACGACCCCATGGTCGCCTACCTCCACCTTCAGGCCGCCGGGGTCCCGCACATCAAGAACCTGGTCACCGTCCTCCTCGACTCCACCTCCACTTCCTACGCTCAATGGAGGGACCAGCTTCTCCTCGTTCTCCGCCGCTACGCTCTCGACGGCCACGTCCTCTCCGACACTCCTGCCCGTGCTCGCGACCCGGCATGGCGACACCACGACAGCATCGCCATGTCCTGGATCTCTGGGACCATCTCTCTGGATCTCCAGGACATCGTGCGGACTCCGGATCCTACCGCGCGCGGGATGTGGCTTTCCCTCGAGACTCAGTTTCTCGGGAATGCTCAGACACGCGCCCTCCAGCTCGACGCCGAGCTTCGCACGCTCGAGCAGGGTGACCTGTCCGTGGGAGACTACTGCCGGAAGATGAAGAGCACAGCTGATGGGCTTCGCGACCTCGGGTACACGGTCCCGGAGCACGTCTTGGTCCTCAACGTTCTGCGGGGCCTTCCTAGCAGCTACGAGGCCGTGCGGACGTTGCTCACGCACCAGCGGCCGACACCCACCTTCCTGGAGGTCCGTGATGCCCTCACCCTGGAGGAGCTCACCCGGGGCCTCCACACAGCTGCCTCGACTACGTCTTCGTCTTCGTCCTCCACCTCTCGCGCACTCGTCGCTGCCCCACCACCGTCCTCCGCCTCGCCGCCTGCCTCTCTCCTTGGTGCTCCTCCCCCCGGGCCAAGCGGGGGTGGGGGGGCCGTGGGGGACGCCGAGGCCGCCGAGGACGCGGTGGTGGGGGTCGTGGGACGCCTACCCAGGCTCCGACCCCTCCTCTCGCTCCTCTTCCCGGAGGTGCGCCCTGGCCGACCTTCTCCCACCCGTGGTCAGGACGTATCTCCACGTGGCCCCACCAGGGTCAGGGAGGGGGGCCTCGTCCCCCGCACCAGCCGGCGGCCATGGTCACGAGTGCTGCCTCCTACGCGCCGACCTGGACTCCACCCCCTCCGCCCAGCTCGTCGTGGCCGGGGGGGTGGGATCAGGCTGCCTTGGCGCAGTCCTTCAGCACTGTGGGGCTGACACCGCCCGTTGGCACCGAGTGGATCGCCGACTCGGGTGCCTCTTACCACACCACTCCAGATGCGGGTATCCTTTCTTCTGTCCGACCTCCTCACCCCTCTTGTCCTTCTTCCATCATGGTCGGCGATGGTTCTTGTCTTCCGGTCACTTCTGTGGGCTCTGCTCATGGTCGTTTCCGTCTCTCTGATGTCCTTGTTGCTCCTCAGATGGTTCACAATCTCCTTTCTATTCGTCAATTTACAGCTGACAATTCTTGTTCTGTGGAGTTTTGACACTTCTGGTCTTTCTGTGAAGGATTTGGCTACCGGGCGTCCACTCCTCCGATGTGATAGCACCGGGCCCCTTTACACCCTTCGACTTCCTGCCTCCGCTGCCTCTACTTCACCTTCGTCCTCCTCGTCAGCTGCTCTCGCCGCAACACCGTCTTACACCACTTGGCACCGCCGCCTCGGTCATCCCGACCGAGATGTTTTGGCTCAGATTAGTCGTAGTGGCGATATCTCTTGTACTAGGACTACTGCTGAGCACCTCTGTCAGGCATGCCAGCTTGGCCGTCATGTTCGGCTTCCTTTTTCTTCTTCTTCTTCGCATGCTTTTGATCTTATCCACTGTGATTTGTGGACTTCTCCTGTACTCAGCATTTCCGGTTATAAGTATTATCTGGTGATCATTGATGATTTCTCTCACTACTCCTGGACCTTCCCTCTGCGTGCCAAGTCTGACACCTTCCCAACCCTTCTTCACTTCTTTGCCTAGGTGTCCACTCAGTTCGGCCTCACCGTTAAGGCCGTCCAGTGCGACAACGGTCGTGAGTTCGATAACTCCACCTCTCGCTCCTTCTTTCTCACCTGAGGTGTTCAGTTATGTATGTCTTGTCTGTATACTTCCCCACAGAACGGCAAGGCAGAGCGCATGATTCGGACCACGAACGATGTCATGCGCACTCTTCTGATCCAGGCCTCCCTGCCCCCGCGCTTCTGGGCAGAGAGCCTTCACACCGCCACCTACCTTCTCAACCGTCTTCCTTCCACCGCTTCTCCCGCTCCGACTCCTCACCACGCTCTCTTCAGTACCCCTCCCACTTACGCTCACCTTCGTGTCTTCGGGTGCGCTCGCTACCCGAATCTTGCTGCCACTGCTCCTCATAAGCTCGCACCTCGCTCGACACGTGTGTTCCTTGGTTACTCCCCTGACCATAAGGGGTACCGCTGCTACGATCTCGCCTCTCGTCGGGTTCTTATCTCCCGACATGTTGTGTTTGACGAGTCGGACTTCCCCTTTTCCTCCTCCTCCACACCCACTCCTGATCCTGACATTGAGTCTATGTTTTCTGACCCGGTGGTGCAGCCGCCTGTTTCTGTTTTTCCTTTTCCAGCAGGTCCTTCTGGTACACCACCGGCTCTGGCTCCTACGGCTGTGCCCCGTGCGGCGCCTGAGCCTCCTCTTGCACCACCCGCGGTTCCGGTGCCATTCGTCGCACCTGACGTGGGCTTGGTGCCTTCGGCCGCGCCACACGCGGCCCCGGTGCCCCCGGCGCCCCTCGCCGCGCCACACGCGGCTCCGGCGCCTCCTCCCGCGCCACGTGCGGCCCCGCCACCACCTGCACGCTACACCGAGCCCGTGCAGGTGTACCAGCGCCGTCCGGTGCCTCCACCGCCGCTGCCTTCTCCGGCTCCTCCACCAGCTGTGCCCGTAGACTATGTGCCTCATTTGCGCCATGTCTACGGGCGCCGCTCCACGGCTCCGCCTCCTCCACCACCGTCACCGGAGCCGTCTCCGCCTCCTCCACCGGCGCCCACACCGCCTCCGCCGCCGCCGCCGCCACCGCCGCCTCCACCACGTCGCTCTCGGGTGGAGTCGGCCGTGTACCACCCGCCGGTCATCCATCGGGATCCTCGCCACACCCATCCCATGGTGACCCGGCAGGCGGCCGGGGTTCTTCGGCCGCGGGCTCTCTCCGCCACCGAGGGGGAGCCGCGGCTTTCTCCGATCCCGACGTCGGTTCGTGAGGCTCTGGCAGATCCGAACTGGCGTCGTGCGATGGAAGAGGAGTACGGAGCTCTTCTTGCCAACCAGACTTGGGACCTTGTGCCACATCCGTCAGGTTGCAATGTGGTGACCGGCAAGTGGATTTGGACAATCAAGCGCCGTGCTGATGGTACTCTGGAGCGCTACAAGGCGCGTTGGGTCCTTCGGGGGTTTACTCAGCGTCCCGGTGTGGACTATGACGAGACTTTCAGTCCAGTGGTGAAGCCTGCTACTGTGCGCATTGTTCTCTCTTTGGCTCTCTCTCGGTCTTGGCCCGTGCACCAGCTCGATGTCAAGAATGCATTTCTTCATGGCACTCTGACCGAGACAGTCTACTGCAACCAGCCAGCAGGGTTTGTGGACTCCAGTTGTCCGGATTTGGTCTGCCGGTTGAATAAGTCTCTCTATGGTTTGAAGCTGGCTCCTCGGGCATAGTACTCTCGGTTTGCCACCTTCTTGCTGACACTGGGGTTTGTGGAGGCCAAGTCAGATACTTCGCTGTTCATATATCACCATGCTGATAGGGTTGCCTACCTCCTCCTCTACGTTGATGACATTGTTCTGACTGCCTCCAGTCCACAGCTGCTTCAGCGGATTATCACCTCACTTCGGCAGGAGTTTGCCATGAAGGATCTGGGTCAGCTTCACCACTTCTTGGGCGTGACAGTTAAGCCCCGTCAGACTGGTCTTATCCTTCACCAGCGCCAGTATGTCCTGGATATCCTGGAGCGTGCCGGGATGACTGATTGCAAGCCTTGCTCCACTCCTGTTGACACTCAGGCGAAGCTGTCTGCTACTCTGGGTGATCCTGTGGCTGATCCTACTGCTTATAGGAGTCTTGCTGGAGCCTTACAGTACCTCACTTTCACCAGGCCGGATCTCACCTACGCTTGTAAGTGCAATCAAGCCCTAAGTGGGTTTTGGTGAGTTAAGTGACAACTTGATTAAATCACTAACACTCTTGTAAAGCATGTGAGCAGGTTGTTGATTATTGATAAATGATATTTATGTGTAAGATCATGTATTTGGCTCATATTGCAAAGAAGACAAGGGTGGATCATGACATTATACATGGAATGTATGCAAGCATACTAAAGATGAATGTCATGAGTTGGTTAATATGTTCTTCCCATTTGAGTTTACTTAAGACATACAACAAGTGATCCTAAGCTAAAGAAAAGCAAATATAGAGGCATGATTATATATATTACTTGGTTGGCCTTCCTATGTTAAGCAAAGCATATTATGAAGAAAGGAGAAGCTTGTGATGTAAAAATGGGAGAACTAAGTTAAAGATGAGTATGGCATCAAGGGGATTTCACTATTGATACAACATGGAATTTGATGAACTATACAATGAGTTCACCGAGTATAATATCAAATGGATTTCATTCTTACATCAAGTGAAAGATATTGACTCTTACAAAGAAGCTAGTTGCAAGACTTCAAATATAGCATTGACAAAGGTCATGTGGTTATCTCTATTGCAATGGACCTATAATTGGAAGCTTGCAAGGCAAGGATATTTGTTATCAATCAAAAGGACAATTATTTGAGTGGCATCTCAAATGGAATTCTCTCTATGGTGCAAGGCTTGACTCAATTGTAGCAAGGATAAGTGATGAAGAGATCAAGATGGCTAAAACGAGGAACTAAGCAAAGGCTATGGATAGCGACCATAAGCAAGGTGCTAGGGTGAAGTTGAGAGCGTCAAGGATTTCGAAGTATCATATCCATACCTACCGAGGAAAGTGATAAATTGCATCTAGTGTCATGATTGATAATTTGGAGTGGCTCTAGAATTCAAAATGATTGATTCTCTACTCTATGGAAGAATTCTAAGTCACTAGCTCAAGGTGGATATGCTCAAGCACATGCATATAATTACTTATCCATAACATGTGCTCAGTTGGTATACAACATTGGAAGCCCTCGAATCATTGAAGATCAATTACCGGCGTACCTTGGTGGTTCAAGCTCAAGTAGATTAATTAGGGTTTATCTTTTATCTTGAGTTTAGGTATGCCGTACTATCAAGAGGGATGAATCATTGGTTGGACAACAAACATCAAAAAGTGCTCAAGTGAACCCATGAGAGACTAACCCGTGAGATTCAAACCTTAGTAGAGCTCTCTGGCCCAAACCGGTCAGACCGGTTTGGGCACTGACAGCGTCCAACGGCTAGTTGGTTTGAAAACCGGTCTGACCGGTTTGGCAAACCATTCTGACCGGTTTTGTCTGACAGACTAACGGCTAGTTTTTGGGAGGATGGCTATTTATACCCATGAGCTCCTCTTTGAGGGGCTGCTGGTTCCCTGCGCCTCCTATGCTTTCTTGAACCCCAGCTAAGCTCTCCCCAACCTCTCTAAGTGAGATTCAAACCTTTAGTGCCCTATTCTTGTGTTGGGTTGAGAGAGTGACTTGTGTGAGAGCTTTAGAGAGCTTTGAGAAGCCTTGTGAGCATCCCATACTTGAGCACCTGCTGATTTGTGTTGAAGATCCTTTGAAGCATCTTTTACTCTTGGAGCCTTACTCCTAGACGGCTAGAAGTCACTTGGAAGCTCTCCAATCCGAGATTGTGGAAGCTCAAAGAAGTTTGTATTACCCCTGTGATTCTAGTGGAAACCTTCTCACCTCAAGGGTTCATTCTCTTGACTTGAGACCGAGGTCAAGGGCAAACCTTGTGTGGCGAGCCTATCCTTGTGTGGATACCTCAACAACGTGGAGGTAGGCTAACCTTAGTGGTGGGCCGAACCACGAGATAAATCTTTGTGTCTCTTGTGCATTTACTTCATATATATCTTGCTTATTGTTTTATCTCTATCTCTAGCATATACCTTGTGCTTCCGCTTCGATCTACTTTGGTGTGCATGTGCTATGTGCAGGGACTTCATTGATATTCTTGGAAACACCTGTGGAAGTCCTACACCAAGTTTGGTTTGTGCTAGAACTCGTAGAGGGCATATACTTGTTTGTTGGTTTGCTGCCTAGCAAAACCGGTCTGACCGGTTTTGGAAACCGGTCTGACCTGACCGGTTTTGGAAACCAGTCTGACCGGTTTTATTACTAACAGAGGGTTGAAGTTTTTAATAAGTGCAGATTCGTCTATTCACCCCCCCTCTAGACGACATCAAGATCCTTTCAACGCTGTCCAGCAGATCTGCCTCCATATGCATGATCCACGGGAGTCACACCTTGCTGCGCTGAAGCGCCTTCTTCGCTACGTCCGAGGCACTGTTGACTTTGGCTTGGTCCTCCACCGGTCTCCGTCTGCTGAGCTGGTCGTCTACACTGACGCTGACTGGGCGGGGTGCCCGGACACGCGCCGCTCTACCTCAGGTTATGCCGTCTTCCTCGGCGGCAACCTGTTCTCCTGGTCGTCCAAGCGACAGCCGGTTGTCTCTCGCTCGAGTGCTGAGGCAGAGCACCGGGCTGTTGCTAACGGCGTGGCTGAGGCGTCCTGGCTCCGACAGCTCTTGGCTGAGCTTCACAGCCCGCTCGCCAAGAGCACGCTCGTCTACTGCGACAACGTCAGCGTCGTGTACCTCTCCACCAACCCGGTTCAGCATCAGCGGACGAAGCATGTGGAGATTGACTTGCACTTCGTTCGTGACCGAGTGGCTATCGGTGATGTTCGGGTTCTTCATATACCGACCACCTCCCAGTTTGCTGACATCTTCACCAAGGGTCTTCCCTCCTCGACCTTCTCGGAGTTTCGGTCCAGCCTCAACGTAGCTAGTGGCTAGTTGTGGCTACGGGCTAGTTGTGGCTACGGGGGGCCTTGTGTGTTTCTTTCTTTGTTGGCCAGTCTTATACACCGCTGCGCCGGTAGTCCAGACTGCGGGGGGTGTTAGTGTATATATGTGTGAGTGGCCCATATGGCCTGTGTACAGCCCATAGAGGCCCATGTATAGCTAACTCTATATACCCACCCTTCTAGGGTTGGAGGAATACACTGGAAATTATTCCTCTATCAAAAGAACTAGTCGAAACGGTGTATAGCTAAAAGTAATCACAGCAGAAGGATGATGTACAAACCTCTATATCATGTTTCAGTAGTTGGGAGAGGACAGCCTCTAACCGGTTGAAGTTCTCCTCCTTGAAATGCTTCTTATGGGCAAATATAATCTGCAAAAGTTAACCAAAACTGATAATTCAAGAGGGCGCTACAACACAAAATAAAGATAAATTGACTATTACCTGCTTGAAGAGAGAATCAGCAACAGAGTGGAGACTAGCAACAAGGTTTCCCATAGACGAGACACCTTCCCAGAGGCTTCTAGATGAAATTTTAAGCATAAAACAATTCCTCTGATAATCCACCACACGTAAATCCTGTTGGCTGTAGACACAAGAATAGAAGTTTGTGTGATTGTTTTGCCCAACATCAGGCTAAATATTTTCCAGGAAACGTGAAGCAGAGCACAAGCTCTATTCAAGACCATTAAAACAGTCTCAAAAAGGACATTTCCCATCAAGTGTACTTGAAGAAAAAAAAAGAGAAGGGGGGAGGTCAGGACGACGCAGAAAGTTCAGTAGATGTACATAAGAGTATTGATGGCATCCAATTTCGTCAGGTGTGCCAGGTCACAAGTTTCATCATGTGTCCCTGAGAGACTCTGAAAATGACAAATAATATAAGCAACGAATCATGATTATCATAAATACAAATGCAAATCTGTATTCATGGCTTAGCACGAGAGACCTTTGGGCTTCCTGAGCAATAAGTCCACAAGGATGAATGATAGTTGTACCACATTTCAAGAACAGAATTGGCAAGTTCTACATGCACTGCACAACATCGAGTGTAAAGTTGTAAGCTACAATAGAAAATGAGATGAGCTTTGTTATAAAATACAAAGGTCGATTTTTTACCGTTACCAACAGTATCCCAGGCATCACAAATCCACCAAATGATCTGATGCTGAATATACTCCAGAGGAGACCTTGAAGATGACCCGAGCGAGTAATTCTTAGCATAAGTGAGCAGGTACCCAGAATTCACAATGATCTGTGCAGTATTAAAAAAAATTCATTCAATCCAAAAGATAATAATTTTTGTGATTGCTTCAAAATATAGTGCATGCATGCAGCATTTAGTATCACCCACATTAGAAATTATCTTGTTATTCAGTTCTTCTTGAGATAATCTGGTTGTTAAGAATGTCAGGGACCATAAATATAGGGCTCTGTTTATATATACCACAGCAAGTCTATTGACTATTCATCTTCCAAATTTTCCAAGGTTAGTAACACTTGTCACATTTTCCTCTAGCTAAAACATGGCTCCTTAGCTTGGGTGCAAGACAATAAGTAGACCTTATAGAAAAAGACCACATTAAACTATATATGTCACTTGTTTGTTAGTTTAACACTCAAAACAGTCGGGTCTTGTCGAAAATTATGGACAACAAACAACAAAACAAGATTAATAAACAAACATAATACTAAGAGACAGACCTCGTGAGCTTCAGAAGGATCTTTTTGTGCACACTTGGATAGCCGTTTAAGTAATAGAGTATCCAAGTTTATGCTCTTCAAGTTGAGCAAAGAAAGACTTGCTAACCAGCCATTAAAACCATAAATATTACTTAGAATATCAGAGGACACTGAGCAACAGAATTTTACATCAGGCACTGAAGTGTTGGACAATAACTTGCTCCTCTCAAAATCAACTGTCCCACGAAGCCTCTACATGAAAAAGATACAATAAACCATAAAGAGGATAGGAAACCGTTTCAGAAAAAGAATGCGCAGGTTCAAAAAAAAACCTGGTTAACATCACCCAATCGGTCAATAATAGTTGACATATCTTCCTCAGTTTTAGCTGCAACAATAGCCATAGAGATACCTAGACAAAATAAAATAAAATCAGAAAAGAAACTTGGAACTAAAATTTTAGAAATATTTCTGCAAAATGATAATAAAAAATGAGAAGGGAGCTTTGATTTAAGAAGGAAGCAGGACTCGAACCGGGTCTGAAAAATAATAATCATCAAACAGATTAACTGGTTCAAGATATTAAGAAAGGACACCTAATACGGCACAATCAGATGAGGTTGTGAAACAGTACTAAGGAATCAAATTGTGTTCCAACACAACCCCCCTCCAAAAAAGAAAAACTGTAAGCGTGCTCAGAATAGAAATTCTTCGAGAAAATATCTGGTAGTCTCAAAATAGAATTTGGATATATATGAGTACCTTCCACTGCAAGGCGTCTAAGATCGTGATTTGCTGACAGCATTGCATCAGCTAACTGTTGTTTATCTGCAAGCAAAAGATAGCAATTACATTCTTCTGGCATAGATGATTTCTTAAGCAGTGATCAAAATATGATTTCTTAAGCAGTGATCAAAATACATGTTAAAAGAATACCATCGAGGTGTATATTCAGAAGATTCTTCTTTGGCCACACATCTGCAGAGAATGACACAATTGCTTGAATTCCGTCAAATACCATGCTAGATGATGGCACAAGAGGATGACCACCATAAATCCACAAAGTTGGTTCTCCATAATGAAAGTTGAAATCATGGAGATTGTTGAGATTCACACTTTCCATCTGCACGAGTAAGATGTCATTTTGTGCTATATCATAAAATCATAAATCATAAAAATCATATAAGAAAGAAAAGGATGATAACTTACCAAAAAGAGACCGACCTCTTCTGGGAATTTTGGTTGCAACTTCTGTATTTCTTTCCTTAAAAGATTCCAAACAACTGGTAGCCCCTCAAACTGAGATGAAATCATCATCTTCCATATCGACCTGTGATAATCAAGAACGCGAGAGTATATGTGCAGCAGGTCCTGAGATTTCACAATCCTCTTAAGCACCTCACCCTCTAAGCGTCTGAGGGACTTTAATGCTGGTAACAAAGTAGATTTTGGCAAAGCAAGATCAGGAAATTTTGTCTCATATTGCCATTGCTGCAATGTAAGGCGCAGCAACCTCAAACCACTAAAAGCATTGCAAAGCCGGTTCTGGAAAGCTTTAAGGGCCCCGCAACCTGCCATATCCAGCAGCTTCTTTGAAAGCGGTGGAATAGGTTGGCTAACAATATTGGTCTTGTGATAAGCAACTATTTCCCAGTAACACTCAAGAATGCAATGCCAAATAGGATGCTCACTTTCTTGCTTACGAATCTGCAGATAGTTCTCAAAGAAGTTGCAATAAGGCTGGAACAGGTCATTATACCACTCAAACCATACGGTATACAGTTCAATATCATTTTCAGTTGATTGCTCCATTACCCAGTTTGCAGCAAAGAAAAGCATCTGATCAGCTAAATCTGAATCAAATTCCCCAGTTACAAGAGCATCCACACTCTGCCCAGAAACTGTAGGGAACTGCAATTCACGTAACCTTGTAGTAGGCATAATATATGGGTGCATGTTACCAACAGGGACCAACAAGGGTGACCTTTCTTTCAAATTATATATCTGATAAGCAGCGTACTGGGCACCCAATGACAGTAGATACATACAATTTCTCTTGACACAAGTTTCTTTTGAATACCAAATGAAGTCCCTTAGTTTTTGCTCAGAAGGCCAACCACCAGGCAATGTCAAAGAAAATCCAGAATTCAAACTAGTTGAATAACCATCAAAATCAGTCAAAAACCTAAAATTCCTCGCACCCACAACTTCAGATCCATCAAAATTAGTCAAAAACATTTTTTTTCCTGCCTCAACAATTTTAGATCCATAAACTTCACCCAGAGATGGTAGGTACGTGTGTTCCCAACTCAAATGCAAGCTCCAAAGGAAATGATTTCCTTTAATAATAAGTTGTTGAAATAATTGAACCCATCGTGTGATCTCAAGAAGGGTAATATTTATACCAACACTTAAACCTTCAGCTTTCGCATACATGTGTGCTTTACTCATTGACGATATAAGTTCCATTCTTGGTATTCCAGAAGAAATTAAAAACCTTATCACATCCTTTATTTCTCTATTCTCAGGCACATTGCTGCCTTTCAAATCCCATCTTTGGTCCATCAGAAAGATCTCAACTCCTCTGTTTCGCATTGCTCTTGAAACTTCACCACAGTTTGCATTGACAGTCAGAAACATTCGGAAGTTAGGGTGGGCCTTGATAATGACAGGATTCCCATCAACAAGACCACATTCATTAACTACAATGGACCTTTCTTGTTCAACCAAAGAGTTTATCCTATCAAGCACCTAAAAGAATAAAATAAGACAGTAAAATTAGAAAAAAGCAAACAGCAGGACAGAAGGCAAAGCATGTGAGGGCCAGAGAGCATACAGTAGGATTACAGAAATTTGCATTGTCCAAAACAATCCATTCACCACATTCAATTGCCCGGATCAAATCTCCGGCAACCCACTCGAATTTAACTGGTTGGTGGGCAGTTCCATTCTGCTGCAAGTTGTAGATGGATTTCAGTGTTTTATGCAGATCATCTTTAGTCAATGATATAGGCAAGTCAAACATTTCCAGATCACATTTCATCTGCTCAATTATTTCAGATATCAAGCTTAATGATGGCAAAGATGCATCCCTGCTCATTTCGACTAATGTTGATGTCTGAACTGAGGAGTACTTTTTTGCAGCCACAAATTCAAACCATTTCGTAAACAAACCCTTCCTTTCCACAACTAGATTCTTCCAATTTAAATCCATACTCAAGCTGAAATACAAATTAACATAATGCTCAACCTGTGATATAACTGCTTTGTAGTGCCTAAAGAAATTATACTGCTCAAAGCATCCCAGCAATTCTGACACATCAGTTGCAGAAGACAGATTCAACTCATTTAATGTATTTCCAGACAGCTGAGCCAGCAAGCGAATTAATGATGTCTTCCCAGATGAATTTTGTCCAACAAGAATGCACAACCAGCCTTGATGGATACAATGCATTGCAGCTTCAAGGCTATTAAGGATACCAGGAAATATGTTGAGTTGATTATTTCGCACTTTATATGGTTGGAAGTTATTTCTTCTAATAGAGGCATTTCCAACAACCAAGCAATGTGGATTGACATATAGCATTTTAGATTGGTGAATGCTTGGCTTTCTCTCAAAGACCTCTTCAAAAAGCGCAATGACTTTATGGCGGTCAACTACCGTTCGCATCCGTTGCAGATAGACAGTATTTAGAAAGCAATCGTCCTTCGAAGTATCTGGAGAACCTGATACCATCTCACAAGACCTGATAATATCACGAAGATTAAATTCCCAAGGAGAACCTTGTTGGCCATACTTCCTATGTACCATGGTATCCATGTACAGTCTGTTATTAAAGCGAATAAGATTTCGAAGGAAAATTTCAGATATTAATGGATATCGTGATTTACAAATGAACAAATAATCTTCCTCTGATAACTCATCAACATAAACTTTGGTGAACCGGTTCAGAAAGGACTTGGGCAGACCTTTCCTCCCACCACCTTGTGACGAAGGATTCTGGCATGCAAAGATGCGAAAGGACGGTGGGCACTTATAGGTTCGGCCAAGCTCAGGTATAAAGACCTCAGCACGGTGGTCCAAAATGGCATTAAGACCCTCTAGGACAGATTGTGGAGCGAGATTTAGCTCATCCAACAAAACCCAGCTTCCATTCTTTAAAGCCTGAAGAAGAATGCCATCAGACCAGGAAAATTCCATTCCATTTTCCCCTTCAGCTGGAAGGTCTGAACCTAAAAGATCCATCATGTCTGTTTGCTCAGATAGATTTATCCGCACAACATCATGACCCGAAAGTCCAGCTAGTGCAACAATTAAGCTTGTTTTTCCAACTCCAGGACTACCTTCAAGAAGAAGAGGTTTAGGTAATTGCATACCACGTAAAACTCGGAGAACATTCTTACATGTGGTGGGTGCCATTATCTCAAAGCCTTGTTGCTTACAAGCAAAATGACCTTTAGGAATATAAAATGGTGAAATGCCGAAATGACCTTCCAAATGATCATGATCTGTATCCGCTTTTCTCATATTGTCACCCCAGCCATAATAGTTTAGATCACTTAGGTATGAATCTACAGCCTTCCCCTCAACCTTCTGCAGCTCTTCTAGAAGGAAAGACAAGCAAGTACTTCTCATCTCAGTAGCCTCGGATTTTGAAACATTCACACCCAATGAAAGCCCATCAAGTAAAATAAGAAACAGGCCATGTATCAACGCTTGTTTTGGCCCAAGATTTTGCTCAGTCACATTTATAAATGAAATCCAGGACAGTAGGTCTCGTATAGTGAGCGTTCTTCCGATGTGCAATTGGTTGAACCACTTCAAGAAGTTAACAATGCAATCTCCAAAGAAAGATAGCTCGGCTTTGATGAGCCTCCCTAAAGTTATGCTCTTAAGTTCATCAACATCAGTAACAGCAGGAACCCACAATTCAGTGAATCGATTTCTCAATGCAGGAGAAAGCTCTTTCTTTCCATAGTCACCACCTGGGTTCATTGTTGCAAGGATGAAGAAGTTTGGATGTGCTGAGATCTTCTCTAGCACTGAACCACCTTTCTCAGCCAGTGACTACAACAAAATACAAGAGGTACATTAGTTCAAAAGGGAAAACAAAACCTTCTGTAAACATGAATTGCACCGGATTAAGTGTAAGCATGACGGGATGGACAAAATGTACACTCACTCGGAACAATGAAAGTAAAAACTCACAAGTTAAGCATCTACTATCAACAGGTGTTAATAGCTCATATTTGCAAGCAATATTCCTTTGCATATTTGAAGTTAAGTTGTGACTGTAGAAATTACAGATACATTTTCTCATGCTTTTACTTTTCTAAAGCAAATCAATGATCAATCTAACTAATTATTTTATTAGTCCAACAATTCATAAATAGATATTTCAGACTCCATGCAGTCAAAGCATGAAAAACTGAGGGCACCAATATAGATACAAGTATTTTTACACTTCTACACAAAATAAACCTATAATGACTACAGCACATGGATAGGGGCTAACCACTTAAAAGGGAATCATCAAAGCAATGGCCATACCATTAACACACTAGTAGGTTTATCACCAAACCTACCTCCATATATGACGATAATATTTTTCTACCAAGGTCTAGCTAAAAAATTGAAGGCTACTTTGGAGAACATGGCATATCTCCTAATGGCATCTACTTAGGTATGAAAAGAGCAACTAGCTGGAAGTGTTTTTAGAGTTAAAACAGATAATTCCCCAGGATTAATGTTTCTACTACTAGATTACGCTGCAAATCACAGAAATGCTGAACTGGCACAAACACCCTCAAGTCAAGTATGCCCAATCCTATCAGCTAAGCACACACAATCCATGTAATGAACGCAACATTTGAGGGTCCTTAATCTATATGAACAGGTTATCTAACAGCACTCAGCAACAAGAGCCAAATATAACCAAACAGGGAACCACCACAGCAAGGGTTTAGCCTGCTGCTTCCCCTCAAAAAATAAGCAGAAAAGGTCAGATTAAGTCTAGTTTTTTGTTCTTTTTTCACAAGATGCAATACCATTTTTGAACTGTACAGCGGGGGAGACCCCCACTGTGGAAGATACAATAACATTGTTACTGATGTTTCAGTACAAAAAAAAACATGTTATTTGAACATAATGTCTAATAAGAAAGAAGCACATACCAATTTTCTTTCAGGTTCTAGAACACTGTTCAAGCGTTCAAGCACACTGTCATCAGCTAAAGAAATTTCATCAATAAGGAAAAGGTCACCATTCTTCATCGCTTGAACAAGCGGCCCATCCTGCCAAAGGAAAATTGCCTGCCACCTCTTTTTAAGATGCATCAGGTCCAACTTAATTTGCTCCATGGTGTCAAGATCTTGAGCTGACACCTCTGGGAACATATCTTTTCTCTTTCTGTACCTATCAAGTACTTCATTCAGATGACTCATGACACTATCAGCTCCAGATATATCAGTTTCAAGTGGCTGCAATCATAGAAAAATAGTAAGGCCACTTCAAGATATATATAAGCTATGTCAAAATGGCCCAAAGCCAAAACCAGAAAACATACCATATCCCCCGCAACATAAACAAATATTTTCATCTGTTTGATTTTTGCAACAAGATCTTTGAACTCAAGTGCTATTCTTGACCTATCACGTACAGGACAAAATCCCTGCAGGTAACAGCATGTTAGCGCCACATCTTTGAAGAGCAAAAAATGGTAACTGGCAAAACAGGATACACAGACAGAATTTAGAGACAGCAACTAACCCCGATGAAGTCTGATGTTTCAGTATACTGATGGCAGTTCAAAATGTGTAACCTTGATCCAATAACAGCACTTAGGACCTGGCAAACAGTTGTTTTCCCACCACCAGTTTCACCAACAAGAAGGACAGGTTCGCGTGATCTATAGCAACGCTCAATAAGGAAGTATAGCCTCCACATACTTTTTGTCCAAGTGATACTGCAATAAATTTTAGACATATTTGCATCAGAACCGGACAGGAAGATTGTATTCAAAAGTGCACAGGAACTCACTTTTCAAAGCATTCTTCTACTCTCAGTCTGATAGCATCAAGAGATGAGTGACCTTCACGGGTGACTTCCTGCAAAGAGAAAGAATTGAGCACTTAAAGTTCAATTTTCCCTTCCTAAGAAAATTTCCACCATTTTTCACACAAAAACCATATGATATGGCTACTTTACTGAGATAGGGAAGGTAGTAGATGGGATCTCGCCCTCACGCTGGAGACTCTGAGATTAATCCTCTACTTCTTCCTTGATTAAAAAGGATGGTGACGCTGTGCTCATACAGCCAGCCATCTACCACTCAATCTAATCTAAACAACCTTATCTCTGATGACATGCTAACAAACCAATCTTAATCCCCTTGTGGTACTGTTTACGAGCTACAGTACTCGTGGGCCAAGGCCTGCCAGCCCCACTTGCCATAACACCATAGTTCAAATCATGTGGTAATGTGGTATCATGATAGTATCAAGATTTCAAATGTGTTGTGACACACAAGAAACTCTACCCTAAAGTTATCATCACATCATGGATATATTGACAGATTCAGGTGCACTAAAAAATGATATTGTAACAAAATTGACAAACTCCAAGGCTAAATAAAGCCATATAATTAAACAACTCTAGTATGTTAGCAACTACTCCCTCCGTCCCAAATTACTTGTCACTGTTGACTTTTGATCACAACGTTTGACCATTCGTCTTATTCAAAAAATTGGTGCAAATATGCAAAATGTCAAGTTTATACTCAAAATACCTTTGATGATGAAGTAAAGCACAAGCAAAACAAACGATGTATGCATAATCTTTTGAATAAGACGAATTGACAAATGTTGTGATCAAAAGTCAACAGTGACAGGTAATTTGAATGGGAGAGAGTAGCTTCCAAATATACTATTCTATTTTACTCATTTAGGACATTTGACACGGTCTCCAATTGTATCTTTGTCTATTGCCTTTTCTAAGCTAGATATAATCATCTGGAAGCATTTTTCATGACAAATTCTATGCATGTCACTTGTCACTAGAAATAAAAGTTTGTAAAGTTTGACTGCACGCATCACTGAACATCTATTTCAGAATGAAGGGGGGCATAGAAAAAATTCTAATACATCGCCCACAGAAACCTATCATGCAAAGTAAACAATCTACTTCGGCTGAGAGATTTGTATATTTTACACTAAGTACCAACTAACTAGCATGCAAGCATCTCTGAAAATTGAATGTCCCAGATTGCTCCAATCCTTCCGTTCAATAAAAATAAATCATGAATGTGCATTTTTTGGTACAAATTTACCATTCGTAGGCACAAAACATAACGATTAAATTACTAGGCAGATATCACAGAATGATGAATATTACCGAATTATACAGATCAGCTATGTTGAGTTTTACGCATAGGTGGCGCTCCAAAACTTCTTGTACAACGGCTTTCTCATTGTCATCCCTTAATCTCTCTGCAAGAAGTAAATAACCATCTTTTGCAAGATCTTCGTATGACTTCCCTTCAAATGTTCTGTACCGATTGGCCCAGCGGAATAAATCTCTAGGCGTAATGAAACCATGTTTGCCAGCAAACACTCTACTATTTTGTCTATGTCTTTGCAAATCCTTCATAACTTCAACCATTTTTTTGGCATAACTGGGAGCGATTCTAGACCGCTGCTCCAAAATTGTGACTAGTTCATGTTCTGGTATTTCATCAACATGCACTTCGATGAAACGATTGCGAAATGCACGAGACAGCATTTTACGCCCCCCATAAAGCATAGGGGGATTTTGCGTAGCAAAAAGCATAAAATTAGGATGTGCAGCTATAGTCTCTTGCAGCTCTGGCACAAAGAGCTCCCTGTTGTCATCTAACAGACGATTTAAAGCTTCCAGGACATCAGATGGTGCAAGATTGAGCTCATCCAACACAATCCAGTGCCCCTCACGCACAGCCTTCACCAAAGCACCCTCCTGGAACTGAAGCTTCCCTTGGCTGTCAGTAACATAAGTACCCAGGTATTCTTGAAGATCAGTATGCTCATGGTTGTTGATCCGGACAAACTCATGGCCTGTTTTTGCAGCAAGATACCTCACAAGGCTAGTTTTTCCACTTGATGTTGGCCCTTGCAGAAGAACAGGAAACCTTTTAATATAAACAGCTCGGGCAAGGTTGACTATGTGCTCAGTGACACTATTGGTTAAGACATAGCTCCGCAAAAATTCATCTGATTCGCAACCATCTAATTGCATTGGCTTTTCAATGAAGTAGCCAGCAAAAGAAATGCTTGGTGGCACTTTTCCATCTAACAGAAGTGAAACTATTAAGTTCTTAATGATTTTTGCACTGGGGGCATCCAACATTGTAAGAAAGAACATGCAGAAGCCATCATAAAGGGCTTTCTTGAAACCAAATCTTTTCTCTGCACTTTTTATGTAACCTAACGCACGAGAAAGAGATCTCAAACTGAATTGAGGTTTCTGATTAGCTCCATCCTGCAGTCTCTCCACAGATTCCTTTTTAGCAACTTTATAAAACCGAACGATGCCATCTATGACTCCATTGGCAACATTTAGACCATCCAAATATTTAGTGATAAAAAGACGTAGATCATCATCATCCATGAGATCATCAACAAAGTACTCTGTAAAGCGGCTCCTAAAAGTGTATGGCAGGTCTCTTTTGCCAGCATCAGTAGCTGGATTCATGCAGGCAAACATCCGGAAACAAGGATGTCGTTCAACATAATCAACATCACCCTTTTCAGCCAGGCAAAGTGTGCCCTTCTCTCCATCCAGTACAGCACCGATTCTTTGAAGTGTCTCTGGAGGTGCAAGGTTGACCTCATCGAGCAAAATCCAATGCCCATTTCTTAAAGCTGAAACAAAAGCACCCTCCACAAACCGAAATGATATGCCAGTTGCTGAACCAATTTGTTGGCAGGCTGCATTCAATCTGGACGAAAAGGTGTCCCAGTCAGAAACAACCTGGGCTGGCAAAGACCTTTTTCTCTTTGAACCACTCGAAGACTTATAAATCCCTTCAATTAGCTTCTGAGCCTTCTCAACACATTTTACCAAAGTGTGCAATAATTTTTTCCAATTATTTTCCATTACATACACATCACAATGGCGTAGAATAGCTTCATTGTCCTGAATAAGTAAACGATGTGGTCAATAATATCAAGAGAATGATTTTTTATTAATTTGTGTAGCTAATTAATCAGATAACTGAGTTCATCTAGCACCGAAATCATTTTTTTTTTCTAATGCTTCTCAAGCCCTTTCAAGACAGCAGCAGGCTTGGAAGGTACAGACATAATATAAGCTAGATTAGTACTTCCTCGCTTTTAAACATATGACAGTCAGGACAAGCAAATTATATAATTAAAATGGAGGGAGTAGCATTTTAAATTTATCTCATAAGCAAGCATGCCAACTTTTTTAATTAATATTAGAGTACCAGCCCAAGAAGCAACATCCAAATAAATGGTAATATAGGTCAAGTAAGATTTTAGTGTAGAAAAACTACATGAGAACCAAGCAACAACCGCACCTTTGCAGGGAAACTTCGACAAAAAAGATCCTTGAACTCTATGTAAAGAGGAAAGCATATTGACCGAGCATCTGTTGGTTTGAATCCCCCAAGGAGATCAGAAATATCACTTTGCTGGCTTAAGTTCTGAAATATAGAGAAAAATATTAGCTCGATAAAAATATAAATGATGAAAATTGTGAGATGGTTTAAAAATTAGTTGCATGTTTGTTGTAGCATATCCGGGACTTTCAATGTTTGCCACTCTGATTATGGCAAACGTAGAAACATTATGGCAATTGCATCTTAAGAACGATCCACTTCAGAGTGACAATATGATAAGAATCAATTGAGGCAAGTATTTAAATGTCCCGATAGAAGATTATAAAGTTATACTGATTGACCATACCACCACAGTCAGCGGTTGTTTAAGCCAGACAGCAAGATTCTGCACAATAGTAGTCTTCCCAGTACCAGTTTCACCAACAAGAAGAACAGGCTCATTGAACTTTATTGAACATGCAACCCTCTCAAGAACTTCTAATGCACGCCGAATATCAGCAAAAGGCCCATTCTGGATCAATGCCTACACATTCGAAGCCAAGAGGTAGCAAACAAATGAAAGCCTGACAAAGATGTATTAAGTAAAGCAATGAGTTAGTAAAGCAATGATTATTTACTGGTTTGTCGCTGCACTGCAATGTAACTCTACCAACTTGCAATTCAGTATGTCGAGCCTGTAAATTACAAGTCACTGACCATATGAAGATCGAATAAGACATCTTTGTAATGAATAATACTCCCTCCATCCCAAATTGTCAATCGTTTTGGCTTTTCTAGGTGCATATTTTTTGCTATGCACGCATGTCTAGATGAATAATTATATCTAGAATCTAGAAAAGCCGACACGACCTATAATCCGAAACGAAACGAAGGGAGTAAATGAGTAGAAACGTGCCTGGACAGTGGGCTTGTCGGTGGGTTGCCCAGTTTCTCCATGGTAAGGAACACCTAATATTCTAGCAATTTCTCCTGCTACATAGAACCTTTTCTCCGGAGATGATAAGGAGCCAGCAAAAACATCAACGGCCTGGATTTCAGAAAGAAAGAAAGAAAAAAGAGAGAAAGGTATTTGAGATGCAAGGAAACCATGTGTCATGTTCACTAAAATGGTAATAGCATCAGGAAACTTCTCACAAATCATTATTCCACAAAGACAATAATAAGAGAACTCACATAAATTTTCCCATGTTTCAGAACAGTGTAAATTCATATATGTTCAACATTTAAACATAGATTTTAAATGGCATGTTTCAAATTTGAATGATCATAGGCAAAATTATTTAAAACAGCTCCTAGATGTTGGCCATTGTACCATGAGATTCAAATTTAGTTTAAACAATAATAGTGTCTTTATAATGTGTACAAAGTACTCCATAACCCAGATTTGAAAATGAAGAGCTATAACAACAGATCATTTCCCTAAATAGCATATTCCAAAAGAAGAATAACACCTATATTATGGAAACAGTCTTTCAACAATACACATCGTAAATGGGTCATTTTTATGCATCTTTAGAAGCATGATCATGTCATAATACATTATGATGAGATATTTTGATACGGATTGGTGTATAATGGGTAAACTCTGAAACAGAGCTGGCCAGCAGTGACTAGGTAGAACATCGCTGGTGAAAGAGAGTGCTGGAAATAGGAGGTAAGAGAGAAAGAAAATTGAGATGGCTTAGTACATTGGATCGGTCAATGGCTGCAGTGTTCTGTCTTGTAGAGGCTTTACAGAAATTACATAGAGATAAATGACTGCCTCTTGAATAGGGGGCCCTAATAAATTTGAACTTCAAATATCTCAAAGAAATAACAGGATAACCACCATGCTAACAAGCCATACGCATGCCTACTAGTAAACAGCAGGTGCTACCATTTTTCAATTAGTGTCATCTTAATTCCAATATCGTTTAGGTCCAAAAGGTACCCATAAGAAGGAACAGAAAACAATATACCTCTTGATAAATTAATTTGCAACAACTGAATGCAAACCCCAGACCCTCAAAATTGAGATCAATTCCTAATATTCTCTTGCACCATTTGAGCAAATCCCTACAAAATAAGATAACTAAGTAAGTTATCATGATGCTAGTCAATTGAGTTGTAAAAATGAACTATTCACCTTAAAGAAAATCTGTGAAGAACACCATCAGATAAACCCCCAGCTATGTTGGGTCCACCAAACTGATTAGATCCCAGAGAGTTGACCTTTTCAAAGGTATCTACATGGCAGACAATGGGTTAATTACACAACTACACAGCAGATAAAACCATGCAAGTTTCCACCTACCAATGAGCTTGGAGGAAATAGGCTCCAAGCTTGGGTAGCATCCTTTAATTATATTAACCATGTCGCTTCGATTAGGTTCTCCCACCATCACTTTTCTCCACAACACACTAAACGAGACTCTCCCTGTCAGAAGGGACAAATAAAGCACATTGATCAGCTTATCCCACTATTTTGCTCCGTAAAACAAGCAGTGAAGCAATGTATTTTTACTCATGCAAATTTTTAGGTTCCTATCATGATTTTTACTCATGCAAATTTTTAGTGCACAGTTACAAGCAGTGAAGCAATGTATTTTTGTAGCACACAATACAACAAGACTTCATCGCATACAATTAAGATCAAATGAACAAACCTTCCAGGGCATGAGAAACATCACTCTGTGATGTCGTGATGGTAGCAAATAAACGGAAGCTCTCAGCAACTTCCACAGCCTGCATTAGATATTCCATGACTAGTAAGAACCACAAGTATAGTGTCCCCCGTGAAAATTTACATAAGAATATGAGCATTTTCTAAAAATGCAAATAGAACTGAGCGCAAAAGGCTCCATTTATCGTCAGAAACCGAAAGGGAAAATGCAAATCATACCTCTGCATGACCAACTGAAAAGGCACTCGAACCTTCCAATAAAGGAAGTAAGATTGACTGGACATCATTGGGTGCCTTGTCTATGTCTTCAAACACAATCCACAACCCTTTGACAATGGCCTACTCATCATAAGATGAAAAAGGCATTATAATATGTATAAAGTATAGCTCCCACATGATTACATATGGAGAATACAGACCTGTGTAAGCGAACCAGGAGCCCATTTGAATTCACCAGGTTTCTCTGTGCAAACATAACTTCCTATTAAGGTCCTACCATCCATTTGCTCATCCATGTGGATAAAAAGTACTGCAACATAGCTAGGAGTTAGGACATAGTGTAAATATGCTTAGCAGATCAACAGTGTTATAAAAAAACTACAAAGACGCATAGAAGACTAATGTGAATGAGAAAGTGTTTCCAAAAATGCACCTATAAGCAATAATACTCTTCAGTCAAATGTTTTTATTTTTTGGTGAAAGGCTGCTTGACTATATAACTAATTAAATGGCAGGATTTAGCAGAAATTTTACCCACGGGAAGAAAAATATTGAGGGGGCTACTCGAAAATGCGATTCAGGGGACTCCCATGTAGACAATTTAATAACAATCCAGCAAACCTTTTTTTCTGCTATAGGACCTACTGAAGCTTATGTCATCATCTAACAAACCCAACTATCTTCTCTATTGACAAGTGCAACACATGCAAATAAATGTCTGCTATACATGTACACATGCAAATAAAAGTCTGCAAATAAATGCATGCTTCTCTGGAGTATGAAGCAAATTTCAGTTCAGAAACTAGTAACAACATTGTGCTACAGTGCTTCACCACACAGTTTAACAAAACAATATGATATGCAGCAGATCTCATTCTTATGATGCCATATCCTATAAGCCTATAAACCTTTATAGTTGGACAAACTTAAGGAATTTTTTTAACTAACATAAATCTTCATAAACATGTATAAATACCTCGATTTTCACCCATCTGTGCCAGCTTATTAATAAGTGCAGTTTTCCCAGCACCAACAGGACCATAGAGAAGTACAGGCCACTTCTGGCTAACTGCCATCAAAGCTACCTCATAACTCTTTCTTAAAGTAGCAGTAAGCACAAACGGGCTGACAGAGAAAACAATCCCAAGTAAGTGCGCAACATGACTACAGTGGGAAACATGAAAGAATCGAAAAAATTAAGGGCAATTGTTCATACCATTCATAAATCCCAACGCTACGATCTCTTCCTGTGGCAATCTCTGGCCAATTTGACAAACAATCAGCCAAAGTAGTAAGCCCATCCACACTACTTTTTGAGTTGCCATCTTCGTTTTGAAGGTACAAAGAGGCTTTCTCTAAGGAAGTGTCCATGCAATACTTTTTCCATCTAAAAGCATAACAAGTTATCAAAATATTGTTGTGCTCTCCATACAAAAGAAACAGCAAAATAAAGAGAAAGTAAGAAAGAACCTCAGTAAACATCTAAATGCTTCATCTGCTCGCAGACCAAAACTTTCAATAGCCATATCACTTGCTTTCAGAACTACCATAAGAATTTGTATGGTGCACCATCTCAAGTTTAATCCAACACTATTAAGTGAGTTATCAACTAAACTACAATCAGCGGTACTATATACAAGGTCTAAAAAGCAAGACCAGTCCCATTGTTCACAATATACGCCGGGCTCCAGTTGTAGAAACCGGTATGATACTCTTGTTGCATCAAGAAACAAATGTAGTTCCTGAAAGAAATCAATATAATTCACATCATCACAATGTAAAACGGCAAATTCTGATACATCAACAGAGATTGTTTGATATGACCAATCAAAAGCAGGTAAAAGTAGGGAAATAATGGTTTGCAAACAAAACAAAAAGTTGGTTTTCTTTCCACAATGAGCTAGCATCAGACAAAATAATCCATGCTCCAGGAGGTCTATACTAGTAAGAATTCATTTTTTTATTTCATGTTTACTTTGTTCAAACATGCCCCTGTCTACTCAACCCTACCAGCCCTCAACCCTCCCATGTATTTCCTCCTCACATCCATGGTTCCCTCTTCCACCACATCCAACAATAGCGGTGTCCACAAGAAAAGTGCAAAACAATGCTAACTTAATCAAAGTAAACATGCACTAATTGCTAAATAAGTACTTGATCAACTTCAGGGGTGAGAAGGAACAAATGCACTTCCTAGAACATAAATGTGAAGAAGTTCCAGCCATTGGGTATTAGTTAAATGTGCAGAAGTTCCAGCCATTGAAAGGTACTAGAAAGAGAAGCAGAAAACTGACTACGCTGAAATAAAACAAGAGTTTTAGAGGCACGAGTGCACAATTGATGGTTGATAAGCAACATTCCCACCACAAGCAGCAGGAAATTAACAACAAATGTGTTACCTCAACCTGCACCACTAGTTCCTCAAAATGACAAATTTACCAGTGTTGATAGTAGTGATACAAAAATCACAAACAAAATAGTAGAAGTGTAGCAAGGGCATATGAATCAAGATCAAGTCACTGAAAAGGGTGACACTACTCAGCATGTCACTGGGAGAGAATACAGGCATCAATGGACCTTTATGAAGGAATCCATATGTTAAGCAAGAAATATGACTTTTTCTTTTATTTCATTTATGTATGCAAGTGGGCAGTGCATGAGAATCAAGAACTATTGCATTCTGAAGTAGTAGTAAGTTACAAAGCAATTAGGTGAATCAATATGGTGGAGAAGAATTGAGACAGCCATGTATTTGACAAGTGAACAAGTACCTTGGAACCAATTTGCGACGGGAAACTCACACGTAACCTTTGGAATGGTGGTGGAGAAAACTTGAAGTAGCTCAATACAGATCTGCCACACAAAAAATACTTTAGTGTGCGCATGCGAATTTCCTGAACTAAAACAAGTGCAACAAGTAACAGCTAATCCTACGGGATGCTGCAACTTCCAACATACTAACATACTGCAACTTATTATGTGCACTCAGGCAGGTTCCAAGGATATAGGACAACATTTTAGTTCTGCCAAAAAATTACAGCAGCTATGAGAACTGCGACCTTTGAGTCCAAAATTTGCCATATGCCTGTTTGGATTTTATTAGCCGCCACAGAATATTACCAAACTGGGGGAAAAATCCTACTAGAGAAACTTTAGCTTCAACAGACTGAAATGGTATGAATGTTCTTTTAGAACACCGACAACTTAACAAAATGTTTTTTTTCCAAAATCATGGTGGCCACCACTCAAGACATGCTGATCAGAGTCATTAAAATAGGCAGGTTACAGTAGCTGCAGTCTATAACATCATCTTAGAGCTGGCTTAGTACACGTTAAACCAGCACATGTATAAGCCAGTTTTCATGGGAATCCTTATGTGCTATGGTGTTGCTTATAACACACTCCATGAAATGCATCCTTCAGGCCTCGCAACTACTCCAGCTGAAGGTCGAACAGATAATTCTCCAAACATTCTCGGTCTTGTCTCAACAGAATAAACTACTTTCATGGAGATGTGTCCTACAGTAACAACCACATAAGAGGGTGTCGTAGAGCCAAATGAAGCCGTTGAAGTGCCTTTGTGCAATAACTACAAAACTACAATGCCCTAAAACCGAATTTTCAGTGTTTATATGCATTGAATAATAGCAAACAATCCCACAAGGCAGGGATGAAGTTGCAGACAGAACAAACTCGAATTCCAAACGAATTGCCAAATTTCTATGTGGTTGAAACTACAGGAAATCAATTCGAAGTAAATTCAGGGCTATGGAGGTGGAGATGGCAACATTTTCATGGCTCATTCTGTTAAAGTAAATGGAAATTTGAATCGAACATTCTACTGTGATCAATTGAGCACACAAAAAAACGGCGAGTCTGATTTTGTAGGCAATACCAACTAAAAAACAGGTTAATTGCACTCTCCGATTTAGTACTGCCGGATTGCGGTCCATCAATCAGTTTACCTGAGCAAGTAAGGGGCGATGTCGAGAGCGCGCGCTAGCGCGAGGCACGCAAGCTCGTGCAGCCGCAGCCCCCTACCCCTTGAGAGGTAGAACTCGACGACGCGGAGGTCCCCCTCCCCGACCTCCTCCTCTAGGCGGGACGCGTCATCGGCGAGGAGAGCGTGCGGTCCCGCGGCTCGAAGCAGCGCGACGGCGCGGTCGACGAGAGCCGGCGCGAGAGGGAGGAAGCAGCCGAGCACCGGGACGCTGTAGTTGGGGTGGAGTAGCGGCTCGGCGAGCGCGGCGGTGACGTCATCGAGGGCCGGAGGCGCGGCGGCGGACGAGGCGAGCGCGTCGAGGCGCGGGTCGGAGCGGAGCGCAGGGCAGCGGGCCAGCAGCCGCGCGAGGGCCGCGGCCGTGGAGAAGCTGCCGTCGAGCGACATGGCGCACGGTGCGGCAGCGGCGGGGCGGGGACGAAAGAGAAGGAAGGTTTGGGGAGGCCCGTGTATATATCGGGTGGCGGTGACCGGTGGGTTTAGGGTTTTAGGACGGGGTTGCGGCCGTGGCGGGGTTGCCTGGTTGGGTTTGGCCGTTCGGGGCAGGCAGACCGGAAGAGAGGAGCCAGGCAGCGATCCTGACTGCAGGCACACGAAATCAAGCGTCTGCCTGGCGCAGGCAGTTTTTCCAGGGTCTGAAGCTCAGGGATGTGATCTATGAATGTGTCACAGACTCATGGGTTGGTTTTTCCCCTTTTTTATTTATAGTGTACTTTTAATTACTACTTCTTCTGTCCATAAATATATGATGTTAGGACGGAGATAGCACTATATATACTATAGTTATACTGGTTAACATGTTGGCTGGCTCGAGGGTTCATCTTTTCATTGATTAACACGGTTGACACGCATGTTTGAGACTGCTCCTGCTCCACTCTATTTTTTTTTTTGCGAGTGCTGGTCCACTCTGCTTTTTCCAACGCCATCAGTCGAGCTCTAGTACAAACATTTAAGGTGTGTTTCGCATGGCTCCAGAGCCGAACTCCATGCTATAGTCGGGTGGAGCTAGTCAAACACCCCCGACTCCAGAACTTCATGGAGCAGAGCTCTAGAGCTCTAGTGCGAATGGAATTGGAGTTCTGAGCACCTCCTTTGCTACTCCAAAACCAGACAATATGAAACTAAGTATGGAGTTGGTGGAAAATTACCCACCACTGCCATCGATAAGTGGAAAATAAGTCAAGGGGCTCACAGTTGGAGTGGTATAGGTCACTGGCTGGGGGCTCCCACCCAGAGTTCAAAATCCTAGGTGCGACACTATTTCGCTGCGGGGTACTTCCCTACAGTTATCTTTCAAAAAAAAGATAAGTGGAAAATAAGGATTCGTTCTGTTCTGTTTTCCTCCTGACTCTCCTCCACCGACACCCTCCGCACGCTGTCTTCCTCGGCGCCGCCCGCACGCTCGACTCCCCGAGCCGACGGGAGCCCTTTTTCCCCTGTCGTGAGCTTCCCCGACGCCTACCACAAGCTCCACCTCTCAGCGCCGCTGCGAGATCCCTACCAGTCCCTGCAAGATCCCCACCAGTCCGTTCCTCCCCCCACGCGCGAGATCCACGCGGTGGCCGGCCGGATGGAGGTGCTCCCCCGACGCCGCCGGGAGCCCCTTTTCCCCTGACGCGAGCTCCCCCGACGCCTCCCACGCGCTCCACCTCCCAGCACCGTCGCGAGATCCCACCTAGTCTGTTCTTCCCCCGCGCGCAAGATCCACGCGGTGGCAGGCCGGATGGGGGTGCTCCCCCGACACCACCGGGAGCCCCCCTTCCCCCTGCCGCGAGCTCCCCCAACGTCACCCACACGCTCCACCTCCCCAGCGACGTCGCGAGATCCCCACCAGTCCCTCCTTCCCCCCACGCGCGAGATCCACGCGGTGGCCGCCCGGATGGAGCTGCTCCCCCGACGCCGCCGGGAGCTCCCCTCCCCTGCCCACGAGCTCCACAGGCACCCTCGTCTCGCGCCTCTGAAGGAAGACCGCGAGCTCCACTGACACCGCCCACGCGATCTGCCTCCCAACGCCATCGCGAGTTGGAACTGGCGGGGAAATCTATGCGGTGGTCGGGCGGATGGAGCTGACGCTGGCGAGCAAAGGGCAAGGGCGAGGGCGAGGTGTTGCTGGAGCTGCCTCGACTGTCGCCAACGGGAAGAGCTCGGGCCCTCGAGCGTGAAGGAGGCGGGTGAGGACGCCGTGCAGAGAAGAAGAGGAACTGTGTCTAACAGGTGGGACCCACACTTGAGGATGGAGCTGGTAGCCAAACACCCTAATTTGAGTTTGGATTTTTGAAGTGCAGTCAGCTCCTAGAGTTTTGGAGTGGAGCAGCTCCACCTGGATTAGAGCCATCCCAAACAGACCCTTATCCGGTGGCCAACTTCAGATTTTTTTTTTTACTCTTCAAAAGTACCCACTCCTTCCACTTGGGCTCACACATATTAAGATTCAAAATTTGCAATCTTTAACTATTATTTTTAAAAACTTTTATGATGTAAACTTTATATGGTTGGATTAGAAATGAAATATACTTTACCATGATTAGAAATTTATAAACATAAGAGATATAATATATATAATAGATGAATGATCAAAATGTTATATGGGAGACTGTGTCATGTTCTATAATGCCTTATAAAAATGGAAGGAGAACTGTGTATAATTGTATGACATAATACTTTTTTGATTTTTGTTGAACGATACTTTTTTTCTTAAACACGCAGGAGAACTGTGTATCATTGTATTAAAATAGAAGGATGGAGTCATACAGAAAGACCCATGCACCCACACCTTAGAGGAGACTTAATCGCCTTTGTACACAAAAGAATGACCCAAGACCCAGGACCAGGACCTAGGCGAACTAACCATCACCTCCAACATAAAGGGAGGTAACGCCCTTGGCTCCTGCCAAGCTCCACAAACGGGCTTCCTCCCGAGCCATGATCAGCAGAGCAGCAACACTAGAAGAAGCCCCATTAATACACAATCAATTCAATGCTTCCACATACACCAAGCACCCAGAATGACAAGAGAGTTCAGCCCTCTAGGTGTCGCCCGTAGCAGTTGCTCCCACATTTTCCCACCAAATGTCAAAGGATGCTTCCATTGGCGTCGAGGTAAGCTAGGCGAAGCCAATCTAACCCCATTAAGGTTGGAGCGGAGGGGCGGGCCTGGGAGCGATTCCGGGGCGCGCCTCGCTTCTCCGCCGCAGGATCCCGACGCGGGCCCTGTGCGGACGGCCGTCACACGTTGCCTTTCCCCGCGCTCGCTGCCCGGATGGCCCCGCGGTCGTGCCCTTGCCCGGGTCGGCCTCTCCGGCTCTCCCACCTGCCCTCGCGTTCCTGCCTCACCTCCGTAGTTGCACGAAGTGACAGACGTGATGGCCGCCATCCCCTCGCTCGCTTCTCCGGCACTCCACGGCTTGGCTTCATGCTTTTAGGTGAGCGCTCGCGCCACACGCAATGTGGTATAGAAGAAAGGTGAAGCAAGACATGGCGTGACGAAAAGGCTGCGAGAGGCCATGGTGCGGTGGAGTGGAAGATCCATCCCGCGTTGCCTCCGCTGTCACTCTGGTGCCTCTCTCTCTCTCTCTCTTCCCTGAACCTGCACACGCACAACACAGGCAGCAGCTCTCTTATCTCCGCTTCATTCATCATCCTCTGTTCTACAGCAGCTGCTCATGCCGCCTCCCAAATCCGTCTCTAGCACGACGAACCTCACCACCGGGCTCCAGTGCTGCTATCCATGCTACACTGGTCCTATCGACGTCTATTTTCCTTTCAATTTGGGACCCCTGTGCTTGCCAGGCAATAGGCCTTGCTGGCGCTGCTCCGAGTGACGGAACCGGGCGTAGGTCCTCCATGTGCGCGGAGAGCATGTGGTTGTGTCGCTGGGCGTGCCGGCAATCCGGTGTGCTGCGCCGCCACCGGGATCGTGCCAGCTCCGCAGGTGAGTGCCTGCTCTCTCCCCCTCTCCATCTTCTATCTCTCTTGCGGTCTTGCCTGCTTTATGTTCCCCATGCGTGCTACCGAACTAAACTGTGTTGAGCTACTCCTGGTGTAATTTGTACTCTTGAAATCATGATGTGGTATAACTCAGTTTGCTTTGCTGGGTGCTTTGCTTCGTATTCGTTTTCTTCGTGGGATTATCACCAGGCGGGGCAGAAAGTGGGAGGAGCAGTAGGGGTACGACTCAAGAGCACTCAGCGAGGAGCCTTTTGGACGGACGCATGATGCGCATTGTGAGAAGTGAATGCATCACGTGGACATCTCCCTCACGCCCTCGTGCAACCTCCCATGGCCCATAGCTCGCCGGCAAGTGCCCAGCAGCCGTAGTGGCTGTGAATATGGACGATGCCTAGAAGGTGCTCGAGGAATTGCCTCAAAGGTAAGACGGTCATTGAATAGTTAGTTTTTCCAGTTTTAGCAACTAGCAACTGATGTTTGCTCCGTCTGTTTTCTGCTCGCAGCGAAGACCCTTCATGAATCCATGTTCTCGCTGTTACAAGAATCAAATAAGAGCTCGGCATTCCGGACTGCCGCTGTTGCCGGTCACAAGGTGGAATCCAAGAAGTGGCAAGCATCGACCGGCGTCGTCCAGAGGCAGGTGCTCTGCAATGTGTATTGGACTTGGATTAATAGACCTGTTATAGCAGTCGATCTAACACAAAGAAGTTTGGACTTCGGGCCGGAATTACAAAGGACAAACATCCCATTATCCTATTTTTAGCTATACCTATTGATAAAAATATATACTCTTAAAAATAGTGCTAGCAGCTCTGCATTTTTGTCTGAAAAATCAATTGAACAATTGCTTTTCAAACTGTTCACCTGATAATTGGCCGATAAGTTCATTGGGCAGAACGAAGCGAGATCGGTCGGCTGCCTGTACATTTTTTTGAGGTCAGGAATCAGATAATGGATCAACAATTAGGAGTTCATTTTGACCGTCTGCCTCAATGTTGTTTAGGAGCCGGCGCGCAGGGCGCGCCCCGTTGCTAGTTTGATGAAAAGTGAGAACCAGACTTGCCTAGCAACCACACACCCAATAAGCAAATGTTGGATGTCCTCTTCCTCCTCATCACAGAGGACATACTTGTATGGGTCTTGAAGGCCACATTGTGCCAAACGATCAGCTGTCCAACAACAATTGTGGGTAACTAGCCACATAAAAAATCAGCATTTGGGTGGAGCCTAGGATTTCCAAATCCTCTCATATGGTCTGAAAAGGATGACCCCCTGAAAAAGAGCATCATTATGCCAATTTCGTTGTGTATTGACCTGAGTTACATAGCCTCCAAATGTTTGTGTCTTGTACCCCCACCTGTAGTTTACCTTGGAGATGATGTCCCGCAATTTCACATATTCCATCAGGATACTTCGGGTTTTTCTCCGGATACTCTGGATTTTTTCGGGTTCTGCCCTGACTCTCCGGACTCTAACACAACAGCCTTTGTTGAGTGAATAAAACTGTCATATGAATTTCACATCCTTTGTTTGCACTCACACAAGCACCCCCACTGTTGATCATCTTGTGACACTCTCATACTTCTCTATATTGTGCAAAATTTGGTGCTAAAAGCACTATTGAGATTCAAAACTCTAAATGCACATATTTAGGGGGAGTGTTGCAAGATAGAGCAAGCTCTTTACTGAATTTATTTTATCTCTATTATAAAGCTTAAAGGTGTTGTCATCAATCACCAAAAAGGAGGAGATTGAAGAGTATCTTGGCCCCCTAAGTGGGTTTTGGTGATTTAACGACACACTAATAAGCTACTAATGATATGTTGAGTATATAAGCAGGTATTAAAATCTTATGATGGCATCAAAGCGTTTCATTGCTATACAAAAAGAAAGTAATGTTAAAAAAAGGACCCCATGAAGGCTTAATTATTTTATATTTCGAATTTGAGTTCTAGGAATGTCGTACTATAAAGAGGTACATGAAATATATCTTCCAAGAGTTGAAAAGGTGCTCTAAATAACTAACCAAAAAACTATGAGAGACACCTTGCACCACACGTTCACCTGGTTAACTTTTGGGTGCTGACTCTGGAAGGCCGGACACTCCGAGTTTTACCCTGGAAACTCCGGACTTGGTCAGGATACTCCGGGTCTTAGAGCTCCAACACCTCTTTTTCTGGGTGAGGAGGTATTTATACCCCCTCAACCCTATCCACTCCTTCTCTCTTGCCCATTTCAACCTGCAACACTCAGAACTCATTCACTCCTCTTTACTCCCCTTGGCCTTGGTCTAGTGAGATTTGTTGGGGATTAAAAGAGGGATTGAAAGCAAGAGCTTGGAGAGTGCTAGTGAGCTGATTTCCCATCTCTAGAGCACCTCGTTCTTCGCTTTGTTGGTAACTTTCGTGTTTGTTACTTTTGGAGCTTTGAGCTCCTAGCCGGCTAGGCGTTGCCTTGGAGCATCCTTCGGTTTGTGGCTGCCCAAAGAAGTTTGTATTACCTCGTGATTGAGTAAGTAACCCTAGCTCGATCTTTGTGGTCGCTAGGGGGAGGAAAGTGTCGACCGGGCATCCCTGGGCCCACCTACACATGTGGGCCATACCCGGGAGATAAATTCCTGTACACCTGGACTACTCGACTAGTGGGCCACGGTACTGGTACCGTGGACCACAAGGCAAGACAAGACGGACAAGGACTTGTACTAAGACTAGGATAGCTTTCCATACCCTGTATATGCTACTCCGGGTCCTACTCGAATAGTACCCTTGTACCAATCCGACTTGTAACCCTGCCTCCCGTAGCATATAAGGCGAGGCAGGGACCCCTCTCAAAACATACGCAATCAATACAGAGCCACGCAGCATACAGGACGTAGGGTATTACGCACATTGCGGCCTGAACCTGTCTAATTTGTGTGCCCTGTGTCTCACCATCGTGTCCCTGATCTCGGCGAGCCCCACCGCACAATCTACTACTTCGGGTACCACATCGTAGGCTCAGTGTCTAAAACACTGACAGAAAGTGATCTAGGTGTAAAGGTCCACCCTTTGTGGGTTCCTCAACGGAGACGTAGAGCTCAAGGTGTGAGTTTGAACTCCGGTAATAAATCCTTGTGTCTCCTTGTGCTTGTTGCTCTTGTTGTATGCTTGATATTCCTTTGAGTACATTTCTAGGGTTTGTGGCCGATCTACTCCGTGGTGAGGTTCCTGCAGGTTCTAGGTAGTGAAACATGTTTGTCTCATCTCAGTGCATAACCTATATTCACAGATTTACTTTTGAGCAAGTTATAATTCTGTTGATTTAGCTGTCTCTCACAAAGCCCGGAGAATCCGGAGATTTTCCCGGATACTGCGGAAAGCCCAGAGTATCCGGAAAAATATCCGGAGAGTCCGGACTTTGAACTGACATCTGTTTAAAGTTTGTGATTTTCAGTTTCGACTATTCACCCCCTCTAGTCGACATCTAGATCCTTTCAGATTCCAAGGATATTGATCCTTGAATACCCACTTAAAATTGATCAAAGCCTCCGGAATTGAGTGCGTGTCTACCACTCTCTTGGAAATTAAGGCATAAACATGTGGTGCAATTTCCTGCACATTTTTTCCTTCCAACCATCTATCTTTCAAAAAAAGAGTATTGGCACCATCACCAACTTTTGTGACCACAGCCATAGAACGGAGGCATCCCACTTCCTTGCTGGTTTGGAGAGATAGACTTGCCCAGGGCTTGTTTGGTTCAGACTTCTTGAGCCATGGCCATCTAGCTCTTAAAGCGAGTCCAAGGGATTTTAGATCTGAGATCCCTAAGCCACCAAGTTCCCGAGATCGACACACTTTAGGCCAAGCAATGAGGCAATGCTCTCCATTAGCTTCCTTCTCCCCCCTCCAAATGAATCCTCTTTGAATCTTGTCAATAGCTTTGATTGTCCATGATGGCAATTTTGTTGCCATGGCCAAATACACCAGCATTGCAGACAACACATATTGTACCTGCACCGCACGTGTCATCAAGTTAACTTTCCATCCAGGTAGCTGGTCAACAATTTTATCAATAATAGGTTGGATCTACTCCTTGGTCAGCTTTCGGACAAAGAGAGGGGTCCAAGATATTTGCATGGGAAATCCAAACCTTCACAAGGTAACATATTCTAAATGCAGTCATATCTTCCTCAAAGCAATGGAGTGGCATCACATTACTTTTTTGTATGCTGGTCTTAAGCCCCAAGCCCCCAACGCCTCCCCAAGGAGCTAGAGTATTCGTAAAGCCAAGGAAATATCTGCTGCTGCAGGGCGAAGAAACATGACAACATCATCAGCATATAGCGAAATGCGATGCTGAATAATCTTTCTGGATAGTGGCTAAAGAAGACCATCCTCAGTAGCTCGCATGACCAACCAATTCAACACGTCCATGACAAGGATGAAGAGCATTGGGGAGAGCGGTGTCGAAATCCTCGTCGGTGTTGTATTATATCTCCAGAAGTACCATTAAGAAGAATTTGTGTGGATGAAGACGAAAGGAGACAACATAACAGATCACAGCACCGAGAACCAAAACCAAGTTTACAGAGCATCTCTATTAAGAATCTCCAAGAGACCGAGTCAAAGGCTTTTGTGATGTCCAACTTGAGCAGAATTCTCAGTTGCTTTTGGGAGTTCAAAAACCTCACAGTTTGCTGCACTAACATGTAATTTTCCTGCATAAACCACTTTTTGATTAAGGCACTTTGATTGGGAGAGATCATACTATCAAGGCGACCAGCCAAACGATTAGCTAGAATTTTGGTTATCGGCTTTGTAAAACTGTGGGGACTAACGGGTCTGCAATCTACAAAACATTACTTCAAGAGGGTGTTTGGTTTCCTACTGAGCATAGCCTAGCTCGTGATTGTCTCTACCTGCCATGTATAGGACATTCCTTTTGCAAGCTATGATTAAACTCTTCTTGACATTTTTTCCTTATTAAAACTAGTTATATCCTGGGGATCATGGTGAAATATGCTTTTCCACACCAGAAAGCTAAACTGAGCTCACACCCTTATATTACCAATTTACTCGTAATTTAGTTAAACCTTGTTCCATCAAAATTGTTAACCAAAACTTCATGCACTTCTCGAAAAAAATCACCTCATGTGTCATGTCGATCATAGATGACTTGTATTTGCGAAATTAGAATAGGCGCCACAACGTGAAAAAATTCATGTGATTAAAAATCCTTGATCATAGTGATACACTGCTACTAGAAAGACTGGTTTGTCAAACCTCAGCATATACGTATCACAATCTGCCATCCAACACCAACAAGACAAAATGGTGGGAATGTGATGGGAGAACAGTGAAAAATAGAATGAGTTGTTTGGATGAGTGAAAAGTGTATGATGCAATAATATTTTTTGTGAGGAAAGATGTGATGAATATGATGGGTGCATAGTGAATGTGAGAGAATATGTGACGATGTGTTGTGTGACATGATGAGGAATAATAGATATTTTAGATGAGTGAAGAAAGTGGTGGAGATGTGATGAGATAAATAGTGAATTGGAGTGAAGAGAACATGCCCTTAGACTTACTCCAGCAAGCTGCTGCATCCCCACCTGCAAAATCCTGGTTTGAGAGAAGGAAACAATCGCGAGCATTCCAGCAACAACCGCTTCCCCTTACGCATCCAGCTCCGGCAGTTGCCTCCCGCACACCCCTGGATTCCGCCAAGAGGGAGCCGCTGCCGAGAGGGCCAAAGGGAGCCGCCGCCTGGGCTCGAGCTCGAGGCCGGAGCAGAGAAGGAAGGGGTGGAGATAAGAGGAGCCAAGGCCGAAGTCCGGAGCCGGCCACCTGGGCACCGCCAGACCGGGAGTAAGGGAGCCGGGGAGGGGCGGCGTAGGTCGCCGCTGGCCGGATCTATGTTGCTGCTCTGCTCTCTGCCCGTCGCTGGCCAGATCGAGGGAGACTAGCCCCTTCTCGCTCGCCGGAGCCTCCGTCGCGCCCCTGGATCAAGGGAGCACCGCCGCCGCGGAGGTGGAGGAGCTAGGGTTGAGGTGGAGGAGGTCGTCAAGGTCGATGCGGGCATGTGCATCCCCCGTGTGGTCGGAGAATCCGAGGGCCGGTGAGGCCGCCACCTCCTCCATCTTCGCGGCAACAAGGAGGAGGCGCCACCGGCCGGAGCTTGTCGTCGCCGCAGGGGCCCGAGGCCGGCGAGGCTTCCCTCCGCTGCAGGGGCTCGAGGCTGCCGTCGGGTTCTCCCGTCACGACCAGGTCGCCTCCGCCGCCGGGGCCCGCGGTAGCTCACCCGGGGCGGTTGGGGAGGAGACACGAGGGATGGAGGGAGGGAGGTGAGAGGTGACGGAGGAGGAGAGGATACCTGACAGTTAAGATGGGGAAAGCTACAGTGTTCCCCGAGAATGAGAGTGCAGGGGGAGGGGGTAGGAACTGCATTTTGCAGCACCAGCCGCAGCTGCTGCTGGAGCCAAAATAGTGTCCATCCCATCCTCATTTTGAGTATGCTGGAAGGGTTGTGGCTCCTGCTGGAGTCAGACTAAGGGCCCGTTTAGATAGGTGAAAAGAGGTAAAATGAATAGTGTATGAATAGTGAAAAATTGAAATGAATGTGTTTAGATGAGAAAAGTGGTGGAGATGTGATAAGAGAATAGTGAAAATTAGAAGTGTTTAGATGGGTGAAAAGTAGTGGAGATATGATAGAATTAATAGTGTCTCAACGGTAGGGCACTAGTGAGCGCCGCTGGCATACCATCTGTTTCGGGAAAAATCATGACACAAATCTTCGAGAAAATTCCCTGTATGCCACAAAAAATTGTAGCCCGTGTGCTCTATGTCATTGGAAATTAGAATTTGAGCTCTATGACATATGTTGTATTTTTTCATGTGCTCTATGCTATTTTTTGCATTTTTTATGTGCTTTATGCCATTGATTGCATTTTTTATGTACTATATGCCATCAAAAATAGCATGGAGTACATCAAAAAATTACAACTTATAACATAAAGTTTAAATTCTAATTTTCAATAACATAGAGGACACGGGTTACAATTTTCCGTGGCAAATTTTCTCCAAATCTTCGGACACAAGCCAGCCCATTGGACCGTCGTCCTAACCGTCCCCGCGCGAAACTCTGTGCAAACTCTCTCTCCTCACAGCCCGGGCCCGTCTCTTCCGCAGCGAACCGACTCAAGAAGGGTACCCGTGGGCCAGTAAGCAAGGGAAGGCCCTGGCCCGACCCGGGAACCTCAACTAAACCTCACCTCGCCACCGCCGCGCCTCTCCAGACAGAATTCCCCGCCGCCGCCACCCGCCGCCCGCCGCGCCGCCAGGGCCAGCAAGCCATGACGACGCGCATCGCGCCGGGCGTGGGCGCGAACCTTCTCGGACAGCACTCGGCAGAGCGCAACCAGGACGCCACCACCTACGTCGGCAACCTCGACCCGCAGGTTAGGGTTCCCATCCCCACCTCGCCCCTCCCGCTACTCTCGCGCGTGCACCCATCTAAATCCCATCCTTCCTCTCCGAGCGGGATTTCCTTGCCCATGCTGTGGTCAGTAGCGTATGTGTTGTCCCTATGGTTAAAACCTGCCTGAGGCTGCCTTCTGTAGATGTAAGTCTCCGGCGGTCAGCCGGTGTGGCACAGGTGTTCCCGTAATTATTTGATGCTTAATTCATAGTTGTTTGCACTGATTGCTGAATTAGCACGCAACACCGATGCAGATGCAGTGGCACACCGCACACTACACACCCCTGTTCCCTGGATTGGTTCAATGGGTGTTAAGCGTGCGCTGCAACTGTGGTGGGCTCGTGATAGGGTCGTTTTGCAAACGGGGCACATTTTTTTGGACTAATTATATGTCGTGAAAATTTGAAGCATATTTCTTCACTTCTGAATAAAATTTGAAGCATATTACTTCACTTCTGAATCATATGCACAATATGCTGCCTATTTGTGATATCAGTATGAATAGAGAAAATTGCAAATTTGGGTCTCCAATCGTCGCGCTTCGCAACTTTGCCCTTTCTAACGTCGTCTTCGTAAAAATGGGTCTCTAAACATTGTCCCCTTGTAAAACATACCCTCATACGTATTTCCCCTCTTTTGTAATTAAAATAAATGTATTTCCAAACTGAAAGGACATTTTTGCCCCTAGTATTTTTACCCAAGTCGTGTTCCTTGCTGGCTGTTTGGCCGTGCTGCCCCGGCTGGCCGGCCCTGGCTGTCTGCCGGCTGTGGCTGGCAGGCCCTGGCTGTGGCTGGCTGGCTGGCTGGCTGCCGGCCGTGGCTGACTGACCGACAAATATATATCAATAGACACAAATGAATATATAAATATACACAAATGAGCTCGAGAAAATTAATCTCCAACCACAAATGAGTTCATGTTACAAAAATAAGATCATCTTAGAAAAATGAGTTCACTCACAAATTCACAAATTTAGCCAAATCGAGTTCATCACACAAACTATAATTTTGCACTAAACGAGTTCCATATCGCAAATAAAGCATGAGGTCACATCTCATCGAAGATACAAACGTTCATCCAATAGTTAGCCTTCTCTTTGGCACCAACTTTTTAGGTGGAGCTTGAGTAGGCATCCTCTCAGGACTAGTGTTGATGGTGTTGTTTTGTGAAGAGGTGCCCTCTCCTAACAAGAACGCGAGCCGACTGCACATAATTTTGGGTCAACAATTAGATGTAGGAAACAATTATTGTATTGAAAATGTGTTAATATAATTATTATATTGAAAATGTGTTAATATAATTATTGTATTGAAAATGTGTTAATATTTCTCACCTTCTAGTGACTCTTCCTGGACTATCCCGTAGAATTTCTTCTCGGGTCGACCTTTTTGGGGTGCTCAGTTCTCCTTGTGCAGCTTTTGTAACATTCTTTCTAGGTTGTCTCCGCTTCCTACAAGCAAATTAGATAAATTAAAAAAGAAGTGTTGCCTAAAATTTTACATGAAAACATTTCAATAAATACCTCTTTTATGCTGTCCCATTGAGTGGGCACTTTGAACTAGCTTGCCTATGTCCTTTTCCACCACATTTCAGACAAGTCATAGGTCCTCTAATCATTTTTTGCCCCTTTGCATTGACCTGAGCAGTAGCATTTTCGCCCATAGTGACACCTGCACCATAGTTGTCACCTTCTGTAGATTTGACGCGTTTCTTCTTATGGCCACCCTCAAGACACCCTTTTATTCTAAGTTTTCTTCGTCTTCCCACTTCCCCTTTAGGTAGAGGTGCACCAACAGCAAATGGCAGTTCCACTTGTGGCCACTGTGTTTTGTCAGTCAGTGGCTCAATCTCTCTAGCATAGGCAGCTCTGAACATATTCACTGAGTAGTAGTCATGCACAAACTGCTCAAGGTCAACTCCCCGCTGCCTGGTTACAAAGGCCAATACATGTTGGCAAGGCTTGCCAGTGTGCTGCCATTCAAGACAGGTACATGTTCTTTGATTTAATTTCACAATATGCCTCTGGACTTTGCTGCCACTATGGTCCCAAACCTCTGCACTCCAGTTAGCAGATGGTGCAATTTTCAAGTGTCCCAAACCTCTAGTATTGGCCTTCAGCTGAACCATAACGGCTGGAAGTATCCTGCCTTCAGGTAGGTTGTATGCAATATTTCTTCTCTTGTACCATAAATCCATGATATATCCTCAAATCTTATCAGCAAGGTCACAAATAGGTAAGTCTTTATAGTCACATATCCTATTATTGAACGACTCTGAAATATTATTAGTGATGTAGTCACACTTAATTTCAGGATTAAAAGCACACCTGTACCACAGTAGCTTATGATTCTTTTGTAACCATTGCACTGGTTCTGGGCTCTCAGAAATTATAGATGCTATCTCCTCATAGAAAATGTCTTCTCTGTAAGCCCTTGCTGCACGTGATAGCTGGAACCCTTTGAACTTCTTCATAAAATTTTTTGTAAGATGGAAAAAGCATTCTCTTTGCTCAACATTTGAGAAAACCTTCTTCACCGCATTCTCTAAGCCTTTGCAAGCATCAGAACTAACATCAAGTACTGGAGGATTGCCTATTGCCTTCTGTAAGTGTTCCATGAACCAAGCCCAGTTTGCTTCTGTTTCTGAAGCTATGAAGCCATAAGCAACTGGATAAATCCAATTATGACCATCAACTGCTGTAGCTGTGACTAACTGACCATTCCATCTTCCATTAAGTGCTGTAGCATCTATACTCAAATAAGGCCTACAACCTTCCAAGAAACCATCAATGCATGGTTTAAGAGCACAGAAAAAACGATGGAAGTATAATTGATCATCGTTTTCAAATACACCAATCTCCACGACACTCCCAGGGCACCTCTTCATTACCTCGGCCTTCCACCTGAATAACAACTCAAAACTCTCGTCCCATTTACCATATACCTCGGCAAGAGCTTCTTCTTTACCCCGCCAAACCTTGTCATATGAAATTGTGACCTTGCGATCATTTTGTAACTTTTCCTGCAATTCCTTAGTCCGCATTTTTGGATAATCTCTAAGGATACTTACAGCCTTGCTAGCTACCCACTTTTGACTCGGACTCGTACTGTTCAGCCTCATGGAAGAATAACACGTATGTTTATCAAACAACACAGTCACCTGCAAAGCACACAATAATAGTGAGAACCATACCAATTCACATAGAAAAATAATTAACCAAATAAAATAAAATAAAATCAATTTATTTACCTCTACATTTTTTTGTCCTTTCGGTTTGCTGCCAGTTATTTTCCAAGGGCAATCTTTACTAGACTTACAATAACATCTATACCTCTTCTTGTCTGACTTTTTTGTTCCCAAATCGAACTCTTTATTGATGGCAAACTGTCGCACAGCCATCTTGAACTCCTCCATCGATGGATACAATGTACCTACTTCCATTGGTGGGTTGTTCTTATCATACGCTATCACGATCTCACTTGGTATGCCATCACTAACAGGAGTGTCAGCAACATCAACACTATGTTCATCCATTTGACAATCAAATGTTTGTGCAGGAACAGCTCTTGTCTCCTCTTCCCTCAAGCCTAACAGTTCATACATATGATCTTCACTAATAACTTCAATACGATCTTCGTCATCATGTGTCTCCACAATTTGTAAACTATCCCAATCCACTGATTCTATACTTTCCACATGATCTACTTGTGACCTAAACAACCAAAATCGTTTTTAATAAAAATGACTACTGTTGTACAAGTTACATAATGTAGATGATTAAGGAAATTACCTTTGCACATCAACAACAGGAACATTGTACTCTACCGTCGGAGGAGGAGCAGTAGGCAACAACGATCTCGCTAGGACAATGGCGTCCTGCACGTCCACGCCCTGGGCGGCCGGCGCGGCCAAGCCATCAGCGACCGGTGCGGCCACTCTATGGGCGACCGGCGCGATCATGCCATGGGCGTTCGGCGGGATCATGTCGTGGGCGACCGACGCGACCACGTCATGGGCGGCCGGCGCGGCCAGGCCCTGGGCGGCCCGTGCGAGCACGCCGTGGCCAACCTGGCTGGCCGGCGCGAGCATGCCGTGATGGGCGACCGGCACGACCAGGCCCTGGCCGGCCGGCGCAAGCACACTGTGGCCGACCTGGCTGGGCGGCGCGAGCACGCCGTGATGGGCGACCGGTGCGGCCAGGCCCTGGGCGGCCGGCGCAAGCACACCGTGGCCGGCCTGGGCGGCCGCCGCGAGCACACCGTGGCCGGCCTGGGCGGCCGGCGCGAGCATGCCGTGGGTGCTCGGCGCGACCAGGCCCTGGGCGGCCGGCGGGATCATGTCGTGGGCGGCCGGCGCGGCTACTCCGTGGGCGGCCGGCGCGGCCAAGTCCTGGGCTGCAAGCGCGGCCAGAACCTCGGCGGCCAGGCCTGGGCAGCGAGCGCGGCCAGAACTTGGGCGGCCTGAGCGGCCAGGCCCTGGCCGTCAGCGACGGGTGGCGCGGCATCGGTTGGCTCGGCGTCGGGTGGCGCGGTGCCGTGGACGAGCCGCGACGGGGGCGTGCCGTCGGCCATTGCTGTGCGTCTCACGAATTAGGTTTCTGGTTCCGTCGCCCGTCGCACGAGGATGGATGATGCGAACCGTTTTTTTTTAGAATTAGCGAATCGTTCGTATGCATACGGGGCACAGTTGTCCATTCAAGTTGGAAATACATTTATTTTAATTACAAAAGAGAGGAAATACGTATGAGGGTATGTTTTACAAGGGGACAATGTTTGGAGACCCATTTTTACGAAGACGACGTTAGAAAGGGCAAAGTTGCGAAGCGCGATGATTGGAGACCCAAATTTGCAATTTTCTCGTATGAATATGGTTGTTCCAAGTCATCCTTCAGATTTGACACTTTTTTTTTACTCCCCCCCCCCCCCCCTTCTGGCAATGTTGCCCACTTGCCCGTGTTTCATGAATACCGGAACGTTCCTTGTGTTACCAGTCTGAAATAAGGAGCTCGTGAAGTTTATATGGCCTACACATTATTGTAGTTCCCCTTTACTTTTGAAAAATTAAACCTTGAACCTTGTTGTGTTTGTGTTGCCGCATATTGTTTCTTCAGTATCATTACATGCAGACACCAATGCTGATAGTTCTCTCTTATTTGATAGGTTTCTGAGGAGCTACTATGGGAATTGTTTGTCCAAGCAGGCCCTGTTGGTAAGTTGTTTGTCTTTTCCTTGATGAAGTGAGAGTATTTGATATTTGTTGTGCTTTTTTTGTGCTCTATGTCTCTATGATATCACGTGTCCTTGTTGTAGAAGTGTCTTTCAGTATCCTTTTGGTATTTGATTTTTTCTTTTCTTTTTGGTTCTTATGCCTTATGGTCCATTTTAGCTGCCCCTCATAGTAGGAATTGATGTTACGACATCGTATGTCGTCCGAATACATTTTTCTTGGGTTTTGCTAATGGATTTTCTTTAATTTCATGTCTAGTTAATGTGTATGTTCCAAAAGACAGAGTCACAAATCTACACCAGGGATATGGATTTGTAGAATTCAGAAGCGAGGAAGATGCAGATTATGTAAGCCAATCATTGTGCAAAGGCATAATTTACGTTTGTTTTTCTCTAGCAGCCTAACCAGATCAATTAAATCAATTACCCTTTTACCAAAACTGTTTGCTTCTTTCAGGCCATTAAGATTTTGAACATGATTAAACTATACGGAAAGCCCATAAGAGTAAACAAGGTGTGTTTCCTTCATACACATTTAATCATTTTGACTAGGAGCATTTGAGTATCACTTGAATGTGACATGGTTATATTCTCTTGTGTTCCAGGCCTCCCAGGATAAGAAAAGCTTGGATGTTGGGGCAAATCTTTTTATCGGCAATCTCGATCCAGTAAATCCTAGAGCCTATTTTCTTTTATCAGTTGCTCATTGTTCAAGTATACTGACTAATAGTTAACCTTGTCAACAGGATGTTGATGAGAAGCTCCTTTACGACACCTTCAGTGCATTTGGAGTGATTGTGACTAATCCTAAGGTGACACACACAGTCTGTATGGGTTTTAGGGTTTTGGTTGTAAATATTAATTTACAATTTTCTGCTAATGATTTTAATTAAACAATAGCATCTGATTATGAGAAGCAGCATTTTGAAAACCCCAGAGCAGTGAGAGCAATGCTTAGAATAAACTAAGATCACTATACTATTCTATAGTTCAGCTTCTTTCTAGCAGGCCTTGCATCATCTCAACATCTGTATAACAGTGTTTAGTCCATTTCCATTTTCCAATCACTTGGTTCGTCCCAGAGGTTGAGTGGGGTAAAATCATGTGTCATTAACTCACCTTATCAACTATCCTTTGTCATGAAAAGATGGTGTTAGGAATTTGATGCATCTTCTGTATACACATCATGTTATATTGTGAAGCCTAACAGTAACTTACTGGATCTTCCTTTTCTTTTCATGAAGATAATGCGAGACCCTGAAACTGGAAATTCTCGAGGTTTTGGCTTCGTGAGCTATGACTCCTTTGAATCATCTGATCAAGCAATAGAGGTAATGTTACTATCACCATAATTTTCTGTATTTCAACTTGCATTGGTTCTATCATTTGTTTCAACTGTCATCTTTCTTCCGTATTTTCCAGGCCATGAACAACCAACATTTATGCAACCGGCCAATCACCGTCTCTTATGCTTACAAGAAAGACACAAAGGGAGAACGTCACGGTACACCAGCAGGTGAATATTCTGAAATCACATCCTCTGGCGTAGATTCTAAGTTGAATTTCCATTCTGGATCTGGAAGTGATTCATTCCCCAGTAATTTATATGTTTGAAGCCTCGGAAATTTAAGTTATTTTATATATGTATGTCAGTATATATCTGAAGCTTCAGTTGTTCATATTATTGCTGAAACTGGATTTGTAGTTATATGTTAGGTTCCGTTCGATATCTTACAGTAGTAGAAATCAGATAATATGAACGTCGCAAATTTTAGGAGATTGTACATACATGTTTGTATTGTATCTATGCTCGCCTTTGTATCTACTTTGGCATATATCTTTTTTGACTGTCTACATCTGAAATCCTTCAGCTAACTTGATCATATCTTTGCAAATACTTCTACGTAATGATCAAATCTGCCATTTACTGTTGACAGAGCGACTGCTGGCAGCCAATAACCCAGGATCTCAGAGGAATAGGCCACACACGATGTTTGCAAGTGGTCCGCCGACCCAAGGGCTTCCAAATGGTGCCCCGCCTGTGCCACGATCCTATGTCAATGGCACAGTACCGGCACAGATTCCACACATTCGGCCACCACCACCTGTTGGACAATTCCCTCCTCCAATGCAGATGCATGGGCAACCTGCTTGGCCTGGTCCTCCACATACTGCGCCACCTCCCATTCCACAGCAGCTCCAGTACAGGCTTCCCCTGAGGCCACCACCACCAAACATGATGCCCGCTCCGGTTGGCATGGTAAGGCCGCCGCCACCTCCCGCGGGTATGTCCGCGCCACCTATGTGGATGCTACCCCCGCCCCCGCCACAACAAGGTGGTGGGATGCCCCCACCCCCCATGTCAATGCCACCACCGCCTCCACCACCTTCTGGTTAAATACAAGTACAAGTAGGGGCAGGGGAAAGCACCATCCTGTTGGTCAATATGCATGCTGTAGCTGTAGACTGAGTATGTTGATGCTTTTGGTATATCAGCCATGTAACTTTGCAAACACTAGGTGAAGGCGAGAATTTAGCTGACATACAAACTCTCTGAGGCTATTAACAGTTATTTGTGGTCTGTTGAAGATGAATGAATTTTTTGATTGTGTACCATCTTTGTGGCCTCTGGTGATGTGCTATTTGTAGAACAGTTGCTATCAATTTTCTTTTCGCTATTGCATTATTGAAGAAGGAAATAAGAGCTGGCAATCAAGTCCTTGTCGAATGATGGCAGCCATCGTTTTGCTCCTCAATCACCTATAGAAGTGGGGGGTAGAACGGTGGTGCCAGATTCACTCAATGTGTGTTCTGATTAGATGTTCCGAGTGCAATTATTATTTATGATAAAGTCAGATTCAACGGAGTTTATAGAGTCGTCGTAGCAGCGAGCTTCGAAAACTGTATTGGAGGAAACCACCAGGGACACTGCTGAATGTTGATCACTGCATTGTAGGCAAAACATTTGTGGAACTTGCGTTTCTTTTTGGCATCTATTCACAGAATAGTAACGTCCGCTGTAGGTCGAGAATGCAGAGAGGTTACAGTTCGTAAGTCCAGAATGAATCATTCATTCCCCCTTTTGTAAAGAACTACATTTGATTCCATGCAATGTGTTCCCCAGCCATGTGCAACTTAACATGGCCGTGGTTGTGGACATCACTGTTGCCTACCTGATTACCTCCCTCCCCTCTCGCTAGTCCCTACTACTGCTACTTTTTCCCTCCCCTTTCCCTACTACCTTTTCCAACAGACAGAATCATATAAACGAAGCATCTGAATGGATCGTGTGTGTTACAACAAGCGCAATCATCCGAGAGCCACGAGGGCGACAACCGAAGAGGTCAACGACACCATCCACCGCGACGTGCCGCGTCCCCGATCGGCGCCGTTGGCGTAGACCATCCCGAGGTAGCCGTACCCGTTGCCGCCGGCGCCGCCACGGCCGTTCCCAACTCCGGCGTAGTTGACGCCCGTGTACCCTGTCTCCTCGGCGTCGTTCCTGTGTGCAAGAGAAGAGGATGCAAATCCACACGTCAGCGACGCCAACAGATGCAAACCACGAGGATGACGAATATCACTGATCTGCACATATGCAAACTAAACTGGATGCGTTTTAAGTGGCGGTGAAGCTGAGATCTACCACCGCTGTCGCGAGCGAATAAGAACTCGATTTCCTGAGGAACATGCATATGGTCTCCGGGAGCGTGATGGATCCTGGACCGAACCGCGGAAAAGGCCACGATTTTCTTTCACTAGATGTACTACTCGCCACTGGGATGCAGTGGGGTCGGGTCATCAGCAGAAGTGAACCCTCGGTGCTCTTTTCGGTTGGCTCGACCCCAGAAAGGTCCCTTGTCCTAGAATCACAATTATCCAAGTAGCAAGTTGCGGCTGCTGTAGCAAAGGACACTAATGAGATCTAGAACGCTAAAAGCCTAAAAGTGTGTTACTCGGTCCCAGTACTGCAAGGAGTATCACTAATGCTCGGCTCCTGTCGGCCTGGTTCTTGCTGTTGTTCAGTCTGGTTGTCTGAACTCTGAAGAGCCCAAAATGACAGCTGATCAAGAAGGCTAATCACGCGCCTCTCCAGTGAAAAAGCTCTCAAGGAGCATGCATGCAGCCCATCAGAATGATAGCGAATAGACCGGCTTCTTCCCAAGTCACCAAGTGGCACCGGCGTTGGACAATTGACTACTAGACAAGTTGGCAAAGGGGCATCTGTTTACGAGAAAAAGCGCAGTATCCGGCGACAAAACCAGCGACCGGTGGCGCGCATGTGGAGACGCAGGATGACTACGACCGGCTACCGCACCCATGTAGTAACCGGCCACTACTTCTTCTCGCTTCCCGGTAGCATAGCTGCATAGCACCATGCTCGTGAGCGTGCGGCGGCCACTAGTAGATAAGGGGAGAACACTCCGTATTTCTTGACAGTAGTGCTCCTTGGCTATGATCTGCTAAAAAAAACAACGCGTCTATTGCTTAAATACCGGGCGAACGGCCGCAGAACAAGCATCACATATCTGGAATTAGACACGAGTAGTCACTAGTCCCTCTCCCTTGGCTGTCGCTCGCGCAGGCAAGACCCGGGCGACCGGCAGACCGAACACGGGGAGATGCACGTCAAGGATTCCAGGCGACAGAGACAATGCCCCTTTGCTCTGGTGTTTAATTAACCCGACGCTGTCAGAGCAGTACTAATACTGTACTAGACCACTTGATTCTATACTAAACCGTGTGTGCACTGACTGAACTGGGGCTCTAACGTGGTACACACACAGTAGGAGTACATACATTCTTGGAAGTACCCGGTAGTTTAATCCTCTGCCAGTGCCAAGCCTCTTCTATCTTGACTCCAAGAATCCATTCATGAATGATCAGAGCAACCGGCAACGGCCACTCGGCCAGAGGGCGTAACTATTTCAATTCACCACTCGCAAGGGCAAATCCAGCCGGAAGTTCCTCTCGCATGCGGCATGCGCATGCCCAGAGAAGAGAAGAGTTGGACGAGGAGGACGCCGACCGATAGGCCGTGAACCGCGCCGAGGGGCTGGGCTCCCGTCCGTCCGGCGGCGACCCGATGAACGATGATGGCCGTTGGAGGAAGTTAACAAAAGCGGCGGTGGTGGTGTTTATTGAAAGACGCACCCAAAGCGTCCTGCGCGGGCCCACGTCCCTCTGCCTCTAGTCTTCGGGCCGGGCGGGGTCCACCCGCCCGGGATATTTTCAGAAAAAGGCAACACGGAGAGAAAAAGCTAAAAGCTGACGCGGCCTTTGCACCGATGTGGCGGCGGCGTGGACACGCTCGGCGTGAAACGATGGGTGTGTTTACAAACCCAACTTCCCCAAGATTTACTATGCAAAAAATTTTTTCCATCCCATCAAATATCACATTAAAAATGTCGGCACATGCATGAAGTACTAAATGTAGATGAAATCAAAAACTAATTACACAGTTTAGATGTACTTTGCAAGACGAATCTTTTGAGACTAGTTAGGCCATGGTAGGACAATATTTACCACAAACAAACGAAAATGCTACAGTACTTTTCATTTCGTAACAGTGCTTTTCAACTCAAAATTCGTGCAAAATCCAGAATTTTGCACCCCAATTCGGGGATCTAAACACACCCGATAATGCCACGAACTATCAGGTTATTTTCAACGAAAAAAAACGAGCTCGATCAGGAAAGAAATGAGGCCCCGGGAGGGAGGGAGGGAGATCAGGGGGATGCGCGTGCGTACCTGGGGTCGCCGAGGACGCCGGTGTTCTGCGTGAGCGTGTCGACGAGCGCCGAGGACTTGGGGTCGGTGCTGGAGGCCTTCTCGTAGATCTCCTCCATCCCCTCGCCGGAGGGCACGAAGTAGGCGCCGTTCACCATCATGTCGCCCTCCGTCCGCCAGTTCCACCCCGACCACTGCCCCTCCGCCGTGTCCACCCGCTTCGTCACCTGCCACGGCCACCACGCAAAACAATTCAGCCACCCGCGCTCACGCGCCGTCGCATTCATGCCGCCGCGGTGCCCGGACGGCGCGGGAACACGGGCAGTGGTGGGTGCCAGCTGCCGCCGCACGCGCCTCGGATGCTCCCTGGCCGGGCCGGGACCCCCCGATTGGGCAATTGGGGAAAACAAACATGACGCGAGGTGTTTGTTTCGAAAGCGTGAGAAGATGCTCCAAAACATTCCCCCCAACAGGCAACGGTACCAGTTTTCACATGGTCATTACAAACAACGACATCTTTGTTTCAATCCAAATCATGTAAAAATGTCAAAGACGCTGCACAAAATATCTAAAAACGGATTTGCCACACTACTGTCAGTTGCAAAACAGAAACGAAGGTTGGGGCAGTGGTCACACCATCACAGACCAACAACTGCTACCCCAAAAAGGCATAGGAACACACAGGCAGAAGCAGGCAAGCCAAGCAAAGGCCAGAAAAGACGTGCGCGCGCGCGCGTCCCGCCGCCGTGCTCTGCTCGGCAAGCAAAGAACAGAGCAGCGCGGGTGCGAAACCCAAGGCCGAAACAACGGCCGGAGCAGCAAGCAAGAAAGAAGGCACGAAACAACGGCACGGCACTGCAACCAAGAACCATGGCAAGAACGAAAGCTCACGCACGCACGCACCTCCTTGGCGTTGGGGTCGCCGGGGGCGATGTATCGGTTCCCCTGGCTGTTGATGGTCGGGCTTGCGCTGCCGCCGATGGCGTACATCTCCCACGACGTGTAGTCGTTGTTGACGATGTGGAAGTATCCCCTCCGGCACCTCGGCATCCGCTGCACCAGGCCCGGGCCGAAGCGGTTGAACGCGATGGTCACCTGCATCCCCGAGTCCGGGAGGTACGCGTCGCTGGCGCCCAGCAGCATCACCTCGTCGTGGTGGGCGAAGTAGCTGTTGGACACGGTGATGGCCGTCGACCCCTCGATGGCGTCCACCAGCCCGTCCGCGCACCGCCACAGCGCGCAGTGGTCCACCCACACGTCCCGGGCGCCGAACAGCGAGATGCCGTCGCCGTCGGAGCGCGTCCGCCACCCGTAGTGCGTCGGCGACGAACGCACGTTGGCGTTCCCGGCGGGGACGCAGTCGTGGACGTGCACGTTGTGGATGATGATGTTGGACACGTACTGCAGCGTGATGCAGGCGCCCCCCGCCCCGATGTGCACGCGCGCGCCGCGCCCGTCGATGGTCTTGTAGCTGTTCACCAGGAGCTCCTCGTTGAGGCGGATGGTCATGTCGGCGGCGAACACGATCCAGAGCGGGCCTTCCTGGATGGCGGCGTGCCGGAGCGTGCCCGGGACGGGGTTCACGGGGTCCCGGTCGGAGGAGTCCGTCACCACGTACAGCGGGCCGCCCTTGCCGCCCAGCGCGTTGCGGCCGAACCCGATGCCGCAGTCCGCCAGCCGCTGCCGGTCCTGGCGCCAGTCAGTGCCCGCGCACCGCCAGCAGTCGTCGATGGGGTTGCCCGTCATGCACCCGCCGCCGCCCACGGCCTCCTGCATCCGACGCCGCGACGTCGTCACCTTGCTGCCCGCGCCGTCACATTCCGAATCAGCAAAGACTGCGGCTTCGCAGCAGCACAACGCAAAAGAGTAGAGTCTGTACCTGTGGAAGTCGGCGACGACGGCGGCGGGGTCGGGGACCGAGGAGTTGAGCAGAGGGAGCGGCGAGGCGGTGGCGGCGAGCAGTAGGAGATGGAAGAGGGCAATGCCGGTGGATTTGGGGGCTCCGGCCATGGCTCCTCGGCGGATTAGATGGGCCAGAGCCGAGATGCAGAGGATTTTATAGCAATGCGGGAGAGTGGCAGCGGAGTGAGGGTAGTAGGGTCATGGATTCGGACCTTGGGTTGACGCTCCTGAGATTTGGAGCTCGGGATTGGGGCGCCAATGGCAATGGGGGGAAGTGTTTGTGGAAGCAGTGTGAAATGGGGAAAACAGGGGAAGAAGGGGGAGCTAGCGCTGGGAGCAGAGGGAGAGGGAACCGGGGGAAGAGAGAGAAAAGGGTGGGAGGTGATTTGGAATCACCTGGGGGGAGATTGCTTCTTTACTTGTTAAATGACGCAAAAGGGAAGGGTTTGAGGATGAAGAGGTGGTGCGCTAGGAGATACTAGCACCAAAAATGGTACAGATTGGAAATGTGAGTGAGTGAGCAAGATCTATACAATACAATTTATTTTCTGTTTCTCTCGTTTTCCTGGAGGACGCAATCCATTTCTTGTGCGGTAGAATTATAGTTTTTGATGTCGGATGTCTTGCTGGGTGGAACCAAGGAAAGTATAATCTTCGAGGGGGAGAAATGATGAAGGATCTCTTGTACTAGGTTCTTTGAATCATTCCACTGAAATCTGTTGGATAATTAGATAGTATTTGTTGTATTAATTTTCGAAATAAATAAATCATGACAAGAGTATTAGAATATATGATTAACAACCATTGGAAAATGTCTATTTTACTACCCTCACCTATTCACTTTTTCCGCTTAACCCCTCAACAAAATTTAGACTTACTTTACTCCTTTGAACTATTTGATTTGGTCCAATCTAGATCCTAATTAGTTTTCTCCTTTTTTCTCTTTGTGTAATAAGTTGAATTTTTGAATTCAAATTTTATGAGCAGATACAAAACATGATGTCTTATGTTAAAAAATTATACTAAAAGTTTTTATGATTATTTTCATAAGTTAGAAATATTTAATACAAAATTGATCTGAGATATAAAAAATGTACACAAATTAGTCATGAAAAATTGCTATTGTATTTTCCTACCATAGAGCATCATGTTATAAGTCAACTGACAAAATTTGAAATTGAAACTCAACCTATAGGTGAAGGAAAAAAAGACAAAACTAATTAGAGTGTAGATTGGACCAAACTAAATAGTTCAGGAGAGTAAAGTAAGTCTAAATTTTGTTGAGGAATTAAATGGACAAAACGAATAGGTGAAGGAGATGCACAAAATGGAGATGGAGATGACTACAGGAGCAGGACAATAGTGAGAAGAGATAAAATCTAACTCGTATAGAACATCTTAGGGATATCTTAATTTGAAGTTTTTTCTACAGTAGTCTATGATTTTTCATGAGGGGTACCCATATTTATTGAAAAAAAAACCTCCAAACACTTTCGTCGGTATACCATCTAATATTAATTGACCTTTGAAATTTATTAAGAATTATTTCTATAGACTAAGCCTATATTTCTAACAAATCTGCCCCCTGCTGCTCTCTTAGTTGGTTGTTGCCTGTCACACCTGTTTTTCCAAAGAAAACCAAAAATAGGTCTATATGCATGCCAGGATCAAGTTTCATGCATATAGTTGACATAAGTGATTAACAGAAATAATATCATGTAAGAAAAAGAGAGATTATCAGAGTATTACGCTAGATCCTGGAAACGAAGGCTCCAAACATCACAGGCAGTCGACTGGGGGTTGCGTACGCCTAGCACCAACAACAACTTCACAACGGCTTCATGGCATCTTCCTCTTTCTGAGCAACATTGTTTATAGCAAGGGTGAGCACATGTCGTACTCAGGAAGTGTGGGGAAAGTATGAATGCAAAGGTTTAACAAGGAAAGGCTGACAGGTTGACTGCATTAGGCACTTTTAGTTGGTCAAAATTTTATTAGGACCTGATTACTAATAAAGTATAAGTATATACCAACCCACAATTAACATAAAGAGATACACCATAAGCATATGGCTAACATAACCATAACCACGATTTAAGTCCATCTTCAAGTTCAATTATCATGTGAGGGTCCAGGCCGCTCTTGACCGTGAGCACGGCTAATCGATTAGTTTTGCACTCTGCAGAGGTTGTACACTTTCACCACAAGTCACGTAAAAGTTCAAAAGAACTTTAAACCCAATCACGCGATGCTGATCAGGCATCATACCTCACTAACGAGGTGTGATTGCATACAGACGCTACGAGGTCTTTACAAAGAGTCATCCCATGTGTATTAGTCCATAGTAGCATATACTATAGAGGCTATCTTTCGTACCACACTTCTATTCACAGACGGTCAGCCATAGAGTACTTCCGTTCCAATACCTATCCGGAATAGAAGAACCTTAAAAGCATTCCTCCGTACCCAAGCTACTATGCGAGTAATGGCCACACAAGACTTCCCTAATTACTCAGCCAAGACCAGAGCTATTTAGTCCTTGTGGTTGCACTGTTGTCCTGGCCTCCTGGGTGGTCGCTTCATGTTCCAATTAAGCATATGATCTTGTGTTAACCAGAGGTACAACATAAAAGAAAGTCATGTTTATCATTGTTGTTCATTAGAACCACCATAACCTAAGGTAGAGCAACTAAGCATAGCTACCCAACATAAAGGTAAACCCAGGTTGGCAAGGAATGATAATAAAGACTAGGATAATCCTTAATAGGACCCATCAATACTAATACAAGCATATGCAATGGTGATTAAACACAGTTATTAGGACAAAAGAACAAGGACACACTTGCCTTTAACAAGTGTAAGGATGTTGCTCAGAATGTCTTCACTTCTTGCTCTCCTAAGCTCTCGAACCATGTCCATTCTACTCGCATCAATCATCGGGCACAAGCATACAAAGCAAACAGACAAGCAAACTAAGAACAATGCACCAATTAAAAGAAAAGCTTTGAAAGAGCATACTAAAGGACAGGCTCGATTCTATGGATCACTGAAGCACATAGACCGTGCTGAGAAAAGGAAAGGCTTGGTTAGCTTTAGGAAAGGCACTAGGTTTGAGCATGAACCAGGATCAAAAGATCTAGAGCTTGGAAGAAGATTAGCTCTACAATAGAGACACACTGAGACAGAGCTTGATAAAGAACGTCTAACGAACGTTTTGCATATGAAAGAACATAACTATGAGTTAGGTTTATTTTAATTAGCAAAACATATATAAATGATATTTCATAAGAAAATACCCTAAGTTAGAATTAATGCAATTTAAATTTTATTTGCAAAATCTGGGGTATATAACCTAGTCAAGTTTTATTTATAAAAGTTCAAGTATAAATCATACCAATTAAATATTTAACTTAGAAAAGAAAAACTATAGGAATAATCTAAACGTAACTTTATGATTTGAGTAGATCATATTATTCTTAAAAACATTATGGTATTGGCATTAATCAAATTAATATTTATTATAAACCGGTGTAAAAGCCTAATCAACTTTTATTTAGAAAAGTTAATTAAATATTAAATAAATTAGCATTTGGTTTATGAAAACCGATGTAAAGATCTAATTAGATTTTATTTACAAAATCATGTGTAATAATCATTAATCAAATTAATATTAATTATGAAAAACAGTGTATAGCACTATATAGCTTTTATTTAGAAAAGGCATGTTTAATAGGCATTAATCAAAATTAATATTAAATTTATTTTCATAAAACAAACATGATCAAAAGTCACCACTAACATGTACTTTATGTCATTATGAACCTAACACAACTTGAACGGATTAAAACGGAGCTAAAACGGAGAAGATATGAGCTATTAAGGGGCTAGGGACTTGCTGGCAAGGTTTCAAAACTTCCAGGGGGTATAACTGCGAAAATCCGAGGCATATACACAATTTCGTATATAAACCCAAGGGCTTACAAGCAAGAACTTCAGGGTGGACTGGATCTGGAGAATCTAATAGATTCAGGGGGTTTTCTGCAAAAGATGCAAGACACAAGAAAAAGGATCTAAGATTTGCAGGAAATGTAGGGGGTTATTCGCAAATCTACCAAGTCTTCTTCAACCTTCGGTTCAGAGAAGGGCATGGCGGACAGGGAGCTCCCAGCCAACGGGGTCGCTGGCGCTCCGGGCTGGGAGAGGCTCGGCTAGGCAGGTAAACGGAGAGAGGAGGATGATAGGAGCTCCGGGAGATGCTCACCGCGACGAAGAACGAGGAGAGGCGGCCGAATTTCGAGAAGGGCGGTGGCCGGCGGACGGCTCCAAGTGGCGGCGCTGCTCCGGCGATCCTCCGGCGAGGAGAAGCGACTGAGGAGGTGCGGCTTGGCGTGCTGGACCTCGCGGTAGCGCTGACTTGTTTCGGAAGAGGGAGGAGGCGGCGAATCGGAACGGCGACCGGCGGTGCTCTGCTCGGCGGCTCCTGGTGGACGGCGTTGTGCGACGGCGAAGCGTGGGGCTGCAGCGCAGGAGCAGGCAGGGGCGCGAGGAGGCCGGGGCTGGGGTTTTATTAGCGCGGAACAGGGGAGACCGTGGCACGCACGCCTAGGCGGCGGCGCGCCAGCCGTGTCCGCCATGGTCACTGGCCATGGCCTGGGCTCAGATGGGCCTCGGCCGGGCCGTTGGGCCGGAGCGGTGCGGGTGCGGGTCGGAGTGGATGCGGGTCGGGCCTTCGGGCTCGGCCCAAAAGAATAGGAGGGGTTATATATTTTTTTCGAAAACATTTCCTGTGTAAAGAAAAATCTAGGAAAAGCTAGATAATTCATTTAAAGCACAGAAAATGCTCCAAAAATCCCAGAAAAAAAATCCTAGAGATAGATTAGAACACGAACAATCCAAATAAAATATTTGGAGCTCATGAAAAAGATTTTAGAGCATTCTAATAAATAGAATAATCTCAGAGAAAATGAGAATAAATTCCAGAAAAATCCGAAAAATTCTCAGAAGGGTTTGGTCAGCACCTAAGCACATTTAAAAACCTTTTACACTCAAAAACACGAGGATCCATCAGCATGAATGCTACACTCATATAATCATTTTATTTAATTCCGAAAAACAAACAATAGATTTTTCTTATACTATATTTTCTGTAAAGAAAATAAATGTTGAAAATATTTTAAAATTTAGTGGAAATTGTTATTTAATTATTCTTTTAATTCACATCCTGAAATTCGGAAATTTCAGGGTGTGACATTACCTTGTGCGGGGAAATATGCAGTGCAAATCACTTACTATGTGCAATTCTGCAAACTCAATTTTTTTTTATGAGCGGCGACCATGACCATGAGCCAGTTGCAATTCGAACTCTCGTGACATTTTTCATTTAACCGTCCGCCTAGACTATCCCGTCGGTTGTGACTATATGTACACTCGAGGTTCAAATACTTAACTTGTAAAATTGCATTTAGTAGGTAGTTTGCACCACATATTACCCGCCCCTTGTGCACGCTCGAACACAAACAACCTCGCGCGTTACGGCAAATTGGCACGATGCAGTTCAGCTTCTTTACCTCATTGCGAGAGGTCGGCACGAGACCACCGTCCGCTAGTGTCCACCTCACTGGCTCCTGGTCATGGGTCGCCGCCCATGGATCGCTTGGCGGTTGGCAAACTTGGCATGATCGATTCCCGCTGCTGCATGACCTCACTCTGTGCGAAGTTCGGACTGACAGCCTGAGAATTCTCGTGCAAAGGACAACACGGTTAGCGCGTAGCCAGCCAGCCTCCGTAGTGTTTACAAGTAAGTTAAGTATGCTTGCCGCTGTAATCATCCCAGGAGCAGGGTTACCACGCTCCCGCAAGAGATCCCCATTCCGTGCAAGCACGGATTCCTCTGATGCTTTCCCTTTCGTCTCCCCACCGCCGCCACGTCCGTAGCACATACCAACGTCACGCCTTGCTTTTCTACAGCCCGAAAGCCATTGCCCAGCTAGAATCGGCGGCGCGTAAGCTACAAAATCCTTTGCTTCCGTAGATTCATTTACCAGACTCCAGACCAACACAAAAAGGAGATATCCATAAATTAACTTCTTTTTTTCCAGCACTCTTCTGGAGTTATGGTTAAGTTTGGCATTGGTCTTGTTCAGTTTGGTAAATTTGCTGTAATGTGATGAGTAAATAGTGACAATTTGCTGGCAACTTTTTGTATTGGTCAGTATGTTTTGATGTAATAGATAAATAGGAGCACTTTGCTAAACAAGGCTTAAAATGGAATGAACCATGAGGTCGCTGGAAGGAATCAAATGCAAATTGTCATCGATAGTCAGTCAGTATCACTGCTGTATTAGCTTTTCCTTTACGAAAATGCAGACGGTGTACCTGTAGGCTGTAACTTTATTAGTACTGATTTCGAGTGATCGAGTTCAGCTGCACCAAAAAAAAACTTTGACATGTGGGGAGTAAGATCACCCCCACAACATTGTATTAAGAAGAAGACATTCTCACACAGGTTAAGAAATCTCCGAACCCCTACCCCACTCATACACAGCTGCACCATAACACACGTGAGATGAAACATGCTTTAGACCTGTGCTTTGACATGGGATAGACGAGAAGATTTTTTTTACAACACGCACAAAATGCGCACAACCCGTGACCACATATTCGCTCCCGAAGAGGTTCGAACCATAAAACCTGCAAACTACTTCCAGCAAAAGAATAACACACATCTTTCTATATTCAGCATGGTTGAACAACAGGGAGCATGTTGTAAAAAAAAAAACAACAGGGAGCACAAATGGCCTGAACACTTGTGCCAATGCCTGAAACTTGGGAGTCGTGGTAGTTTCATGCTTTCACCTGTACGGGCTCCCAATCCGGAAAATCTATTACGATCAGCGGCATGAAAGAAATCAGGGGTTGGAGGTGTAGTTTCGAAAGCTGATCTCTTAATGATCTGGTAAGATTGACACTATTTATGGACATGTTGGGTTGGGACTTGGGACTGGCCTAGTACTTATGCACCTCCATTTTAACATATCGCAATTTCGAAATTATTTTTCGTAAGGCCAAGACAAAACCGGCTTGCTCTTCCTATTTGATCGGTGGATATGCTGGTGAAAATATATACCGTGTTAACTAGTATCTTGTCTCAATTATATTTAAAATTTTTATTAACTTCATTAAATGCATATACATATTTCAATTTTAGGTTGGTGAAAATAATATTTAAAATTATACTGTCGTACTCCATTTGCATACCCGAAAAGGAATATTTCTGCCTTGTCATCGAGATTTTACACCAGTATCAGTTTTTCCGCACCCGTCATCCCCTATATCTCGTACTCCATACCAGATACCAGATGCGGGGCACACACGCTAGTAATCCTTTTTACCTCCCCTCCACCCCACAAGTCCACTACCCACCCCCATCCTCTCTCTCCCTCCTTGCGCGGCCCCTCCCATCCTCCTATGTTCTACCGCGAAGCGAAGCGGCGGCGGAGCGCCCTGGGCGCGGGGAGGCGGGTGTCGTCCTCCTCTGCTCCCTCCACCGGCGAAGCGCAAGGCTGCGGCGTCCCCAATTTTGCTTCCTCCACCGACGAGGCGAGGCGCGTTCTTCGAGGCGCCCGGGGGTGTAGTGTGGCGGCGGGGGAATCGGCGTCGCGGCGCGCAGCAGGGCGGCCGCCCCTCCTCACTTGCTTCCTCCGCAAGGACAGTGACGGTGCCGGCCGAATCCTCCCGCGCCGTGCTGGCCCCTCCTGCCAGACTCTCCGGCAGAGATCTCGAGGTCCTCCTTGATCCACACCAGCTGGACGACGACGGAGATCTCGCGCCGGCGGCGGCTTTTGTCTCTCTCTCCCTTCCCGGTGGCGGGAGGTGTTGGTGGAGTGCGGCGCCCGTGCTGTAGGTGGGGTGTGGCGCTGCTGCCTCCTCTGCTCCGCCTCTCTGCGCAAGCGTCGTGCACCGGCATGCCGCCTGATCCTTGCTTCCGGCTCCGCCCCGCCGCGCAGGCTGGCCTCCCCTGCCCCTTTTGGTGGAGCTCGGCGGCCCAGATCCAGCGGTGCACTGGAGCAAGGCGAGCAGCTCCCCTGCTCCCCCCGGTGAAGCTCGGCGAGGCGCAGCGTGATGGCGGACGGTGGCCCTGCTCCACATCTCCGGTGGCCTCCCCTCCTCTGCGGTGGTTGGGGATGGCGCGCGCTGACGCTGGCCCCACGCGTGACGTTCCTCCCATACTGCGTTGTATCTAGTGTTCGAGCGGGGGAACAAGACGGTCTCGTGCGGGTATTGTCCCCCGGTGCAGGCAAAAAAATGCCACCAGGGTACTGGAACACGCCGTCCCGTTCGGCTTCCAGTACCCGGTGCGACCAGCCTAGTAAACCCAAACAAAAGTACAATTGTGCGCGGGTTGAGATCTTGAGGAGACCTCAAATCAACAGCAACTAAACCTTGTCGTCAGCAGCGATGGCGGCCGCAACACCGTCCGCATCGCCCTGCCTGGTCGTTGGAGCTCCATATCCGTGAGACCATGGACGAGGTCCTGGGACGGGATCCTGTGTGTGGAGCTCGCCCCGTGCCTGTACGCGCTCGTCAACCCACTCTCTGGGCCGCGCACCGTCGTCCCCGCCCCCGCGCGGGCACGACCTCACAAGCCCCGCCGTTTCATCAGCGGCTTCATCGCCGGCGCCTACTCGCACCCGGTCACTAGCATCTTCCACCTCCTGCACCGCACGAGCCTGAGCCAGCTGGCCGCCGATGACGATGCTTACTATGCCCCACGCGCCATCTGCTTCCGGTTGCTCTGAGTGGACGGCAACTCTGCCTCGGCCTGGCGTGAGATCCCAATGTCCGCGGACCCCGACACTGCGGCGCTGCAAACCCTCGCTGCCCCCAACCTCGATCTGTGTAAGCTCCGTTATCGTGAACGACAGGCTGCACTGGCGTGATACGGATAAGCTCCGAGACAGCTCCTCCGCCGTGCACGCGGGCAGACTGCTCTCCTGGGGTAAGTTCCGACGACAAGAGAAGATTCTCGTCTTCAACACGGTGAAAGATGAGTTCGGATCCATGCCGCTCCCGGAGTAGGTGGCCGGAAACGCGGTCGACGGCAGCAGACTTGAACCACGATGTCGGGCAAGTTGTGCCGACTACTCAGCCTTGCGGAGGGAAGGACGAGGCCGGTGGAAGGAATGGCAGCGGGTGTGAAACCCGGTGGGGGCACAAAACCACACCCGCACCCGTTAGGGTTAAAACCACCCGTCACCTGCACCCACCACCCGTGTCGGGTCTCAATTTTCCCCACACCCGCCACCCGCATAGGTAACGGGTACCCATCGGGTGACCCACACCTGCCAGCTCATGTTGCCGTCACCCCGCGCCGTACTCCATTGAAAGGACCTTGTGATGCCTAGAGGGGGGCTGTGACGCCCCAGGTTTTCAATTATGGTTAATTAACGCTAATGACTAGTCAACCAAGTCAAACACATCGACTTTGGTCAAACCTTGGTCAACCTGGGTCATCACCTCGAGAACCTCACCAACAAACCCTAATGGTCAAGCTTGGTCAAGGTTTGGTCAACACTTGGTCAAAATCCCCTTTAACCCCTTGTAACACCTATACCTTTCTAGAACTTTTGCCGTGTTCTCCAAAATTTACCTAAACACTTCAAATTCTACCAATACAAAAGTTGTTCAGTTTTTCATGGGACACAACTTTGCCTTTGGGTGGCATGTCAAATTTGGAGTGGAAAATAGTGAAAAACTGTGGTCAACGTCTGCAGGCATTATTCACGGGCGCCGAGAAATTCCTGATTTTTGCCTGCTGTTTATGCTCGATCTGTTGCTCAAAACACCTATGCACCTTTGTAAATGTTGTAGAGGATAGTGAGATCTACAACTTTGCTTATTACCTCGATGTGCACTTGAGTTACAAAAACCCTTGTTGCCCAGGCCCGACCTTTCCCTCGCCGGAATCCGGCGATCTCCGACGGCATCCGCCCCCAAGGGCCAGATTGTAAGGACCAATTTCTTCTCGGGGTGTTTTGTGCAAACCGAGGGCATAGTTGTGAACCACTAAATCTTTCCAGGGTCCTTTCAGCAAATAGATTCTTCCTCCTTTCGCAGGTTTTGCCAGATCTTTGAAAAATCATAGAAAATTGGAGAAAAATCAGAAAAATGTAAAACCAATTTTGCTGGTTTCCTTATGAGTAGATCTACATCTTTTAGAAGGCTATATATACTTTTAATGTGTATACTTTGAATGAAAATTCAAACTCAGTTTGAGTAGGTTTGTTCATAACTTGAGTTGTACTCCTGTGCTAGGCCTGATCTTTGGATATGTTGTTAGTCAGGACTAGAATAGGCTATATTTAAGTTTTTGCACAAAGTTACTAAGTGAATCTCTAGTTATGATTTATTTTGTATTTATGCTAGATCTGCATATACGTTTTGTACAGCTTCATATGTACGCTTTCTGTGGCTCATCTTGTGGCTATCATCTTGTCATGCTTATATGTGCTCATGGTAATTTTATCATGTATTTATGAACTATCTATATATCTGTTTCTGAATGATGCTTGTTTGTGAAGTAAAATCTATAGCTCAGTTTCCTTTACTCCAGTGATGCTTATCCTTGGTTCAGTAGGTGTTTGTGCCATTTTTGTGCTATAGGGGAAAGTTGGGCTACTTTTCAGTTATATATAGTCATGTATAATTTCTTTAGGTTTGACTAGGCTAAAAATGGTTATTTTTTTTGTGTAGCATGAATGAAATAGGTTCTGGATCTAATTTTTGGTGTGTAGCCTATTTTTAGTCCATAGAGGTTCTGTGTAAATTTTGAGCTCCAGTGCATGAGTAGTTTTCTCTGTATTAAATATTCTTGCTTTTGCTAGGAATAAATTGTCGTATTTTTCATGCTTAGAATGTAGCTCTGATTGCTATGAAAATTTGGCAGTAGCTCTGTTGTAGTACTGTGTGCTTGTACAAAAATTTTCACTATAAGTTACTGTATGGTTTTACCAGAATAATTCTTGGAAGAAACTAAGTATATTAAAAAGAGAAATAAAGAAATCTCTTCTTCATAAACTTATGTGTGTTTAACCTTTGGAAAATGCTCCTGTTGAACCCTGAAATGTAACTCGGATGTTTGTGAAGTAATTTTAATTTATTTGTATAGATGTGCACACAATCACCACCAAAATAATAATTAAATAAGAATTGCTTGATGTATCTTTATGGAAGAGTATGTTGAGTATATTCCATCTAGATGAATGTGGTCAACTTGACACACTGTGCTGGTCATATGATACTTTGTAATTAAATAAATTAACTTCACCAACTAAGTCTTGCATATGCATCGTACGTGTAGAATCTCCTGACACTAGCTATGAGTTCGTCCCGGATCAAGGTGACGGACTGTTTGAGGGAGAAGTGAACTACGTGGAAGTGCAACAAGACCCGAACCAAAGTTCGGAAGACTTTTCTACTAACTTGACTAGTGAAGGCAAGCCCCGATTTATCATTTACCTACGTGATTCCCTTTTTAACTTCTGAATTTATGGTTGGTTATCTATGTGCATTTACGTTCAGGAGTTGAATTGAAACCCTAGTTGCATGACCCATAAGTGCCTATGATCTTTTACTAGTATGCTAGGTCGCTAGTTGTTATGCAATAAGGACCCGGTACAAGTCGAGTGATGTACTTCGCTCGTAAGGATAGGTTCTTATGTTGGAATCATAAGATTGTTAAATTGGATTGCTCACGTGGTAAGGGCATGGGATTTTGGGCTCCGGTCCAGTGGTTAAGAGATTAAGCATTTGAACGTACTAAACATTTGTCGGAAATGGGTACGGTAAGCCTAGTACCTGAATGATGCGGTGCGGGAACTTTGCGCTACTAATCTTGGGTTGCGGCCCCAGGCTAGCTACATGTAGTGCATGTGTGACGCTGGATGCTAGTGTGAGGCATGCCAGCTAGCCTTGTACTTAGGACTGTGGCACCCGATCCCAATCCGAGGAATGACGGGAACCGTTTGGTTGAATGCACTCATTGTGGGTGTTTTCTCCCGTATGTTTAGGTTCACCTTGCAAGGATATTAATCGATCGATCGTCAGCCTCTCACCGTTATCCGAGAGTGCTTAATTATCTGGCCATGATAATCCCTCTATGATGGAATGTTGATAAACTTGATGTTTGATTAATTGTTTGCACAATCCATGATTGCAATAGTTGCTTATCTAGTAATGAAATGATCTACTAGAACTTGAGCTAAAATATTGAAGGTAAGGATTAACTCCTTAATAGCTTTTTGGAAAACAAACCCACCAGCCAAAAGCCAAGCATGATTAGAGGTTAAGTCTTAATTCTAGACGAGTAAGCCTTGCTGAGTATTAGTATACTCAGCCTTGCTATATATGTTGTTTTCAGGTGATAATGTTGGCTTGGCGAAATCTCCCGGCTTGAAGCTGGAATGGGTGAATGACGAGAAGTAATGGCGTTATGGGTGGCCTCCCATGATGCCAAGCTATCGTTAGTTTATTTCCGCTGTCTTTCAAAACTCTGAACCATGGTTTATCATTGTATGAACTATGATTGGTAATGATTGACCCTATGGGGAAAATTACTCTTAAATTGTAAGGTACTCTAGACTCTCCTTCGTGGTAGTTTTAATGTATGCATGTTCGATCCTCTGTGTGTTGGTTCAAGTGATTTACTGGGCTTTGACCTCGCAACACTCAACGAGATGATTCTTTATTATCACTTAATGACCAAAGTGGATTGGTTTAGATGATAGTACAGACTTATCTCAGGTGGGGTTGTCACAGTTGGTATCAGAGTATCCGTATACACCAGAGTAATTAGTTTAATACTAATCACATAATTTACAAGTAAAACTTGTCAAGATTGATTGGATTTTGAAAATACGTTGGATCGTTAAGGAATGGTTAGACCTAAAGGCCCTAGAGGGAATTTTTTGGGTTCTTTTAAGGTGGCTAAGTTTTTATTGTTTATTTATGCTAACTTCCAGCACTTCTTAAGCCACGTGTTTCATACGTGTGTGGTACCGCATCACGAGTATGCGAGGGTTGATAGGACAATCTATTCCACGGATCCTATCTTCTCAGTTGAATGTGCACGTGTTTTATACGTGTGCTATCGTATGCAAGTCATACGAAGGATGCCATGTTCTATTCAAGATGAACATGTCATGGGTTGCGATGTCACCACATTTTGCTATATGTGTGCATGATTCCGCATTATGAACATGCGAAGGGGGACACCCTCCATTCAAAAGGGGCGTGTCTCAGGTTGGACGCCGTCCATGCGGTGCAAATTGCATGGGTACTATTTCTATAGTGAATGGTAATGTATGTGGACGCTCCCGTGATGTGCTGGCACAGAAGGTTCTTTTCTGCAGGTACACTAACCACGTGTCATACAATCGTTGCGTGACCAAAGTGTAGCTCCGACTAGTTATTATAGGGAGAGAAGTATATAAGCCTTGCCACCGGCACTAACTTCGATTTTTGGCTTGATCGCCGTGTGAGGTCGTATGTGATGCTTTTTGCATCATGCTAAAAATTGTTGAACCTTAAAATTTGCAATCATACATGTGGTATGCTCTCTAGGTGTTATCTTGCTATCTTGATGTTTTAAAATAGGGCATGTATAGCTTGCTTGTTGCTTAGTCATCAAGTTGATGTGTCTGTTTGCTTAATTTTTTCCCTCTGTTGTAAAAATAAATTGACTAGATGATATATATCAAAGTTGCTCCATATCTAATCTAGTTTCTTCTGCCAAAATCTCATGGTCATAGCTCCTATAGATATCAAGTTATGCCCATAATAGTGACACCCGGTCTTGCTGTTTTTCCTGGAGACCTCAATCTGAACTTGTATTCTTTGGAGTACCTTCCAAATCTTTTTGGGTCAACCTGTGAATACCAAAAATGTGCCTCATAACCTTACTGAATTGCTACAAAAATTTGGAATTTTTGGGGCTGTAGTTTCTGTGTTATGAATTTTTGTTCACAATCGACAGAACTTTACGCCATTTGCATGCCACGCTCGTTCGAGTTCAAGCATACTCTGTACCTTTGTATAGATGGCTACCCCAAATCTTACCCACATGAGGATCCGAATTGTTCCTCGGTATCTACTTAAGGATTTGATGAAAGTTAGAATCCTTAGTGTGATTTTTGCATGCAACTCACTTTTATAGTTATGAGATTCTATCCTTGTGCACATTCTTTCTTCAGAATACTTACATTCGTCACTCTATCCAAACATCCAACTCCGGATCCATGACCACTGATGCGCAGGCATGGACTCACTTGAACTGCCTCGAGGAGGGTGGTTTCCCTGCACTTCTGTGGGACACCCTAAAGGACTTTGGATACACCATGTATCCAGGGTACATGGGACGTGAGTTCATGACCTCGGGACAAATCCTTCTTTGGGAAGTGAAGGCGAAGATCCCCACTTGCCCGATGAACCCTGACTGGGAAACATAGGAATGTAAAGCCCAAGGCTTGACACTGCTTAGCACCATACAAAAGGCCGCTCTTGAAGCTCCCACCACCTTTGGTGGGAAGCATTCTGCCTCGGTAGCTGGTACTGCAGCCATGGTAATTTCCATAGGAGCAGAATACCCTGGGTAATGGGTGGAACATGAAGCGTTTCTCCCCGCTCAAGGCAATGCTCACTATAATCCTGATCTTGCTACCTCAGTCCGTTTCTCCAAGGCCATGTATGACACCTATCAAATGATGATGGGAGAAGGTGTGTTCTATAGACACCAAATTTATAGACAACACGTTAAGGAAGGGAAGGATACCACACAAGAGTTGGAAGAAGCCCGAGATCATATAGATGCTCTCAAGAAAAGAAGACGCAAGGATAATAGAAGAATGTGTGAGATGGGTCAAACCATTCTCGAGCAGAATTTCATGTTACAACACAACGACCAGTATATGTTTGATCTGGAGAATCAACTAGAAGCTGCAGTAGCTCCTCCTGTCGTTCCTGGACCAGAAGAGGAAGAACATCCAGAGGACACTCAGGGAGAGTCTGGAATAGAGTCTGGACCTGCCTCACCTTGAGCTTGCTTCACTTTAAGTAGGCCGAATAAGAGAAGGTGAAGCTAAGGCTAGTTGATTCCAGTGGAAGCCAATCTGCGTGTAATAGAGTAATGACGAGTTTGAAGTATTGTAGTAAAAGGACATACACTAGGGTGTGCAGCCGCTTTTGGATGGTTTTGTGGTAGGCTGACCTAGGAGTACGCTTTGCGTAGCTAGACTGCGTTGTAACCCAATGTGTTATGTTGTGGTGATTCCGAACTTGACTTGATGTAATGATATGGATGAACCCCTTATCGCAGCATTCTGACGGCTGAATGAATAACCTTGTTGTGATCAATTCTCGAATCAAGTTGAATATCAAAGTCAGATCACATGGAAGACTTCACCTCTAACCGATAATGAGAGTTTCGGTTAAATATCCTAGGAGTATTCGGCTTTTCAAGATTTCCTTACCGTGCTCCATTTGATCTCACCAACCTTGAGCTTCTATCTTTAGCTTGGCTCACTAGGTTTTCGAATAAATAAAACAGGAAGAAAAAGCATCCAAAGTTTTTAAGTGGTAGTAGCATCATCATCCCTTGCATGTGCTGCACCCTTAATGGAATCACTCACGAGCATGAGCATGCATTGCACAACATATGCACGGAACCCTTGGAGGACTAACATGCATATGTGTTAAGATTTCAACCTCTCTACCCTAAACTTGTTTTGATCGGTAACGTTGCTATTCCATGACCAAAGGTGCCACGTCGGAACCTAGGGTATCATGTGTGCTGCAGCCATGTGATTACCATTAGGTGCGCGCTAGGTATCTTGGTTGTGAGAATGCAACACACCGCAGAGAATATTTATCAACTTTGCGTCAAACATCTGTTTGACTATTTTAAAAGCAAACAAGCATGCTAACCTCATGTCGTGAGCAATATATCTCGTGAACATGTACATTGTGCATCTATAAACATGTGCATCATGCCATATGCATCATGCACCCATCATGAGCATCTCGCGCTATGCATCATGTCATATGCACCATATGTCATATGCACAATCATCGTATGCTCATCCACACGTGCATTCTACCCTGTGCACCACGTCATGAGCATCAACATGTGCACCATTCCATTGTTGCACCACGTATCCCACATGCATTAGTCTCACTACCATAGATTCAGTTGGTACATCATCATCAAATTAAAGAAAATCCCACTATCAGTAATGCAAGAAATGATGTCATCAAAACTCACCATTTAAGTAACATGTGAGAAAGCATATTTCGAAATTTCCGTATCAACCTATCTTTTCTGAATCATTGTTATCTTCTAACCATGAACAACTCCTTGCAACCATTCTCTATGACCTTGCCATCTTTCAATGTTATCATGGACGACTGACCTCAGACCTAGGATGGTGGAACCCTTGATCCATCATCACCCTTAATTAATCTTCTGAAATAAATTCAGGGATTTTAGTAGACAAAGTCATTAATATTTTGTTTACTAGCCTTCCTTTTCTTCATCAAAAACTCCATGGAACTCGTCATATTGATCCCCTCTGTCTAATCTCAAGGATCTCTGAGCTGAAATTCAAATCAACCGGCTAACTGGAAGGAAAAGTAGTAGAGTTTCCTGAGCAGTCAAGGTTCTCTAAAAAGTCAAAGATCTCAGAGTCCATCACTTTTTAATGCAAGATCTGTCGGTCATACCCTCCAAATCTTAGGAATCAAGAAACAAACTAACGAAGGACAAGTAGAATCTCTGGCGGAAATCTCCTCGCGACGATTTCAAACCTTGACGGTGGACACCCGGATCTCTTCCTGTTCCCTCCGTCATCACGTTCGTTTCTTCGGACCGTTGAACTTCATCCTTTTCAGCGCCACGAACGCACGACACCATAGCGTCGCCCTGCCATCTCTTTTCTGCAGCCACGATCACGTCGCCGAGCTCTCTCGAGCCGAACACTACCGAGACATGTGCCATCACCACCGGATCACTCCGCCAGTCCCTGCCGCAGATGATCTTGGACGACCGTTGCAATTCCGCAACAGCATAAAAAGGAACCCATTCCTCGATACCGCCATTTCCAAATCTCACCTTCTAGTTGAGTTCGACATCACCGTCACTCTTATTTTCCTCTGGTTGTTCTTTGGCAACTCGCCACCAGCCCATTTCCGCTATCTACTCCATTCCTCGTCGAGCAAGCTTCTCTTCCGCCTTCTTCAACGACACCAAGAAGAAGCTTGAAAGTAGCTCAGAAGAACCCAAGCCTACACCGTCGACCATGGCTCCGTTCCTGGAGATGTTTGAGTCGCTTCGCTAGATGCTGGTGAGGATGTACCTCTGCATCGCAGGCGGAATCTGTCTGCTCTTAGTTTTTCATGTACACATCCATCGCCCGCTTCCTCACGAGCGGCTCTTGACGGCTGTTAAGTACCACTTTCAGCCCTCAATATTCTCACATAAATGGAGGCATATGCATTATTTACTTGCATTTTGGTTTGAATAATGTAGTTCCACTTGTCCTTGGAGATTATTTGTATGTAGGTGAAATACACATTGAAAGAGATGGAAACCCACCTTCTATGGAAGAACCATGCCAACTCAGCTGAGGAGGTAGCTGCCACCAAGGAAACACATGGCAATCCACGTCACTGATCCAAGGGAGGCACTCACCGACGAATCAGAGAGCGCCACACGGACTTCACATGGATCAAGGGGCCCACCTCGGATACCAAATCAAGCCATGCACCGGGGAAAGCTCAGAGGGCCCACATGGCAGCCACCTGGAGAAAACACAGGCCAGGGGGCCACCCTAGGGGGCCGGTCGATCCTAGGATCAGCCGAACCGCCTTAGGGCCCCCTGATTCTGGCCCTCCACGTGGTGGTTGCTCATTGGTCCATTGCCTCACTCCCGGGTGTTTTGGTGGAGTTTGAGCCCCGAAGCAAGCCTCCTCCTTACCTACAAATAGAAGGGGAGGGGCTCCCATTTCACACACACCACTCTCTCATTCTCCTCTCACTTTTAGTTTCCAAGGCTAGGGGGTAGGCTAGAGTAGCTCTTCTTCAGGTTCCAAGTCTTCTTTGGAGTCTAGGTATGAGTTCTCTTTTATCTTTATTTCATTATATGACTTTGATCTACTTCAGTTATTCAGCTATTTCATATAAAGTCATGGTAGATCATATGCTTGATATGTTCTTGAGTTCATCCTTTGTTCATCATTTAGAGGCTTGTGTTCTTCTTGAACACTACCTTTTGATCCACTTGAAGGATGGTAAACTCATTCCTTATGTGTTTGTTCATAAGTTAGAGGCTCGTGTTCTTCACGAACACGACCCTTTGATCTTGTTGACTAGACATAAGAGAGTTCATATCCGTTCGTATGTCTAGCCTTAGTTGATCTTGTTAGATGGCATGGTAGTGTTGCATGAGGTTTGTGTTCAAGCTACGGTACTCGGTCTAAGTTGACCAGTCTTCTGGTGGCTCTCACCCTGGGTCACAATAGCCCGGGCCGGGTGAAGTCTAACAGCAACGCAGGCATGGTGCCTGCGTTGTGTGGCTACATTAGTTATGAGCATACCCCCCATAATGATAGAGGTAGGCCGCAGTGGTGACAGCTGTTGGACCCTTTGGAACCTTCCGCGCTGGGGTATTTGCTGTAGGAGTCTAAAGTCTAGTTTCGCAGAGTGCTGGTCGTCGCGGGCTAGCTCCCCGTTTGTACCTGGGTGCTGAACCTTACCCTCTCATGCAATGCTCATGCCTGTCTCTTGTATCTTCTAGCTTTGTATGTTTAGTAAATTAGAACCTAGAGCTAACTCGTATGTTCCCCTTATGCCGTAGTGTGCTAGAGTAGAGGTAGATCTAAGTGTGTGTCACACTACCCTTGCATATCTTTATCTTACCCCTGCCTTTGAGTTTGTTGTTTCCTATATCTATATCTTAGTTTACATTCAGTGCAAAAGCACAAGTCTATGATATCTGCTATTGCCTTCCACAGATACGATACCCTTGGAATATTCTTCTTCCTTGGGGAAATGCTACAATGGTTTATCTGTGCGCTTACGGATTCGTTCATGATAGTTTAGATTTACCCTTGGCAAGTCTTGATGTTCACGCTAACTCGGCGTCGTTAGTTGTGACGTTAAGGGATGCCAACAGGCATTTCTGGCGAGGTCGCTGAGGATGGATTCCAAATCTGTTCTTAAAGTGATTGCGCTAAGAAATGCCAACAACGGCATGGAGGCAAGTGAGGAGAGTGCCATGTATCTTTTGCCCCAGATATGTCTTTCTTCCTTGTAATCCTTGTTTGGTTGGAAGGCATCGCCCTAATCTCGATGTTGAGGAGAGATGTAAAGATTTAGATTTAGGTCGTTGCTGTCTAGTCTCAAAAAAGTTGCCATGAATGAGCTTTTGTTGTACATATTCAACCTGTTAATGTTTATGAACAAGTTTATGAATATGTGTTAATGAAAACTCAATCTTTTAGATGGTGGGACCGACACACAAATCCCCCAATAATTTCGGTGAATTGAGTGGTAGCGATATACCACCGCCACCTCCCATGACAATACCATAAGGTTCCACAGATGCTCAAACAGAAGGGATACGCCAAATTCTCCAGATGCAGCAGGAAATCTTCCAGAGGTTACAATCACGACCTACCCTTGGTGCCAGTTCAGATAGACCAGACGTGGACATCAAGACTAGGAACTTCATCAGAGCAAATCCAGAGAAACCTCATCCCTATGAGTCTTGCTTATCTCAAGCCCCTACCCAGGCTAATATAGATACAATCACTGGTGCGATCCAGATGTTGGAAGACCTAAATGCAGTGCTTAATCAGATAGTGCACAATGTTATCCATGATCTTTATCCAGGGTTGTCTCAAACTAGTTTAACTGCCAGCTTCACTCAGTCATTGTCTGCCTCGGTGGCCGAACAGGCCCGTTTCTACAATCTATTGGTGGGTCATATGGATCTTAGGAAGGAAGAGAGAAGGAGTAGGAATCCCAAGCAAATTTACCTAAATTGGATTTAAGTGAATGGGAAATTACCTGCACCGAATTCAAGCCATGTGCTAGAAAGCAGAGCAACAAGAAAAAGAAGCGCAAGAGACAACTCGCCCGAGCCAAGAAGAGCAGAGCCAAATTCACAACTACAGTTGATCTTCCGGAAGGAACAATGGAACAACGAGTATATCCCTTTTGACACCGTTATTCCTATATCCTGGTTTAAAACTGCGAATCTCGAGACGAGATTCCTTTTAAGGGGGGTAGGTTGTGATGCCCCAGGTTTTCAATTAGGGTTAATTAACACTAATGACTAGTCAACCAAGTCAAACATGTCGACTTTGGTCAAACCTTGGTCAACCTGGGTCATCACCTCGAGAACCTCACCAAAAAACCCTAATGGTCAAGCTTGGTCAAGGTTTGGTCAACACTTGGTCAAAATCCCCTTTAACCCCTTGTAACACCTAAACCTTTCTAGAACTTTTGCCGTGTTCTCCAAATTTTACCTAAACACTTCAAATTCTGCCAATACAAAAGTTGTTCAGTTTTTCATGGGACACAACTTTGCCTTTGGGTGGCATGTCAAATTTGGAGTGGACAATAGTGAAAACTGTGGTCAACGTCTGCAGGCATTATTCACTAGCGCCGAGAAATTCCTGATTTTTGCCTGCTGTTTATGCTCGATCTATTGCTCAAAACACCTATGCACCTTTTTAAATGTTGTAGACGATAGTGAGATCTACAACTTTGCTTATTACCTCGATGTGCACTTGAGTTACAAAAACTGGAGTTTTGAGTGGTCAAACAGGGGCACGTTGAAACGTTTCTGGAGCCGACGCTCTGGCGCGCGTGCGCCCGTGCGACGTCGTCCGCGTGCCCAGGCGCTACCGCCGAGGATCCGCTGGGTCCGGATGCTGAGGCACGCGCCTCCCCATGTGTGCGTGGTGGACCCCGAGGTGCAAACCGACTTGCGCGCCCTCTCTTCAACCACCACGTGCCACGCGCGCACCGGAGTGCCGCAACGACCAGCCGCACCGGCCGCCAACCACGTCGCTGTCGTACCACCCTGCACGTCGCTGCCCACACCACCTCGATGCGCCTTGACTTGACCCGCACGACGTCTGGACGTCCCTCGCCCGCCTATATGAAGAGCCAAGCCCCATGCACGCATGCACGGTACGCTCCTCCACCATGCTCTGCTTTCCGCCACCGCCCGCCATTGGTGTCGACGGCGAGATCCACCTCCTCGTGGTCATCACTGCCGCCCAAGCCTGCTTCTACCTCTACACGAGCCCCCTGAAGCTTCCCGGACCGCCGCCTTCTCCTAGCCGAGACTTACCTCGTCGGAGTCCAGCCCGCAGCGACCGCCACCACAGGGCACCGCCGAGTTGCCTTGCTGGCGTGCTCCCAGACCCCGCCGAATCTCGGTATTGAGCCCCAGGAGGTCACAGGCCACTTCCCCGCCGCTTGTTGCCCAGGCCCGACCTTTCCCTCGCCGGAATCCAGCGATCTCCGACGGCGTCCGCCCCCAAGGGCCAGATTGTAAGGACCAATTTCTTCTCGGGGTGTTTTGTGCAAACCGAGGGCATATTTGTGAACCACTAAATCTTTCCAGGGTTCTTTCAGCAAATAGATTCTTCCTCCTTTTGCAAGTTTTGGCAGATCTTTGAAAAATCATAGAAAATCGGAGAAAAATCGGAAAAATGTAAAACCAATTTTGCTGGTTTCCTTATGAGTAGATCAACATCTTTTAGAAAGGCTGTATATACTTTTGATTTGTATATTTTAAATGAAAATTCAAACTCAGTTTGAGTAGGTTTGTTCATAACTTGAGTTGTACTCCTGTGCTAGGCCTGATCTTTTAATATTTTGTTAGTCAGGACTAGAATAGGCTATATCTAAGTTTTTGCACAAAGTTACTTAGTGAATCTCTAGTTATGATTTATTTTGTATTTATGCTAGATCTGAATATACTTTTTGTACACCTTCATATGTATGCTTTCTGTGGCTCATCTTTTGGATATCATCTTGTTATGCTTATATGTTCTCATGGTAATTTTATCATATATTTATGCACTGTCTATATATCTGTTTCCGAATGATGCTTGTTTGTGAAATAAAATCTATAGCTCAGTTTCCTTTACTCCAGTGATGCTTATCCTTGGTCCAGCAGGTGTTTGTGCCATGTTTGTGCTATAGGGGAAAGTTGGGCTACTTTTCAGTTATATATAGTCCTGTATAATTTCTTTAGGTTTGACTAGGCTGAAAATGGTTATTTTGTTGTGTAGCATGAATAAAATAGGTTCTGGAGCTAATTTTTGGTGTGTAGCCTAGTTTTAGTCCATAGAGGTTCTGTGTAAATTTTGAGCTCCAGTGCATGAGTAGTTTTCTCTGTATTAAATATTATTGCTTTTGCTAGGAATAAATTGCCGTATTTTTCATGCTTAGAATATAGCTCTGATTGCTATGAAAATTTGGCAGTAGCTCTGTTGTAGTACTGTGTGCTTGTACAAAAATTTTCACTATAAGTTACTATATGGTTTTACCAGAATAATTCTTGGAAGAAACTAAGTATATTAAAAAGAGAAATAAAGAAATCTCTTCTTTATAAACTTATGTGTGTTTATCCTTTGGAAAATGCTCCTGTTGAACCTCTGAAATGTAACTCGGATGTTTGTGAAGTAATTTTAATTTATTTGTATAGAAGTGCACACAATCACCACCAAAATAATAATTAAATAAGAATTGCTTGATTGATCTTTATGGAAGAGTATGCTGAGTATATTCTATCTAGATGAATGTGGTCAACTTGACACACTGTGCTGGTCATATGATACTTTGTAATTAAATAACTTAACTTCACCAACTAAGTCTTGCATATGCATCATACGTGTAGAATCCCCTGACGCTAGCTATGAGTTCATCCCGGATCAAGGTGACAGACTGTTCGAGGGAGAAGTGAACTACGTGGAAGTGCAACAAGACCCGAACCAAAGTTCGGAAGACTTTTCTACTAACTTGACTAGTGAAGGCAAGCCCCGGTTTATCATTTACCTACGTGATTCCCTTTTTAACTTCTGAATTTATGGTTGGTTATCTCTGTGCATTTACGTTCAGGAGTTGAATTGAAACCCTAGTTGCATGACCAATAAGTGCCTATGATCTTTTACTAGTATGCTAGGTCGCTAGTTGCTATGCAATAAGGACCCGGTACAAGTCGAGTGATGTACTTCGCTCACAAGGATAGGTTCTTATGTTGGAATCATAAGATTGTTAAATTGGATTGCTCACGTGGTAAGAGCATGGGATTTTGGGCTCCGTCCGGTGGTTAAGAGATTAAGCGTTTGAACGTACTAAACATTTGTCGGAAATGAGTACGGTAAGCCTAGTACCTGAATGATGCGGTGCGGGAACTTTGCGCTACTAATCTTGGGTTGCGGCCCCAGGCTAGCTACATGTAGTGCATGTGTGACGCTGGATGCTAGTGTGAGGCATGCCAACTAGCCTTGTACTTAGGACTGTGGCATCCGATCCCAATCCGAGGAATGACGGGAACCGTTTGGTTGAATGCACTCGTTGTGGGTGTTTTCTCCCGTATGTTTAGGTTCACCTTGCAAGGATATTAATCGATCGATCGTCGGCCTCTCACCGTTATCTGAGAGTGCTTAATTATCTGGCCATGATAATCCCTCTATGATGGAATGTTGATAAACTTGATGTTTGATTAATTGTTTGCATAATCCGTGATTGCAATAGTTGCTTATCTAGTAATGAAATGATCTACTAGAACATGAGCTAAAATATTGAATGTAAGGACTAACTCCTTAGTAGCTTTTTGGCAAAACAAACCCACCAGCCAAAAGCCAAGCATGATTAGAGGTTAAGTCTTAATTCTAGACGGGTAAGCCTTGCTTAGTATTAGTATACTCAGCCTTGCTATATATGTTGTTTTCAGGTGATAATGTTGGCTTGGCGAAATCTCCCGGCTTGAAGCTGGAATGGGTGAATGACGAGAAGTAATGGTGTTATGGGTGGCCTCCCATGATGCCAAGTTATCGTTAGTTTATTTCCGCTGTTTTTCAAAACTCTGAACCATGGTTTATCATTGTATGAACTATGATTGGTAATGATTGACCCTATGGGGAAAATTAGTCTTAAATTGTTAGGTACTCTGGACTCTCCTTCGTGGGAGTTTTAATTTATGCGTGTTCGATCCTCTGTGTGTTGGTTCAAGTGATTTACCGGGCTTTGACCCGGTAACACTCAACAGGATGATTCTTTACTATCACTTAATGACCAAACTGGATTGGTTTAGATGATAGTACGTGTCAACCGAGCATCCCTGGGCCCACCACGCATGTGGGTCATACCCGGGAGATAAAGATCCTACACACCTGGACTACTCGACTAGGTGGCCACGGTGCAAGATTACCGTGGACCACAAGGCAAGACAGGACGGACAAGGACTTGTACTAAGACTAGGATAGCTTTCCATAACCCGTATAGGCTACTCTGAGTCCTACTCAAATAGTACTCTTGTACCAATCTGACTTGTAACCCTGCCTCCCGTGGCATATAAGGCAAGGCAGGGACCCCTCTCAAAACATACGCAATCAATACAGAGCCACGCAGCATACAAGACGTAGGGTATGACACACATTGCGGCCCGAACCTGTCTAATTGTGTGCCCCGTGTCTCACCATCGTGTTCCTGGTCTCGGTGAGTCCCACCGCACAATCTACTACTTCGGGTACCCCGTCACAGGCTCGGTGTCTAAAACACTGACAGTTGTCGCGCCAGGTAGGGGATCTCGTCGTTGATCCGCTGGCGAACTCGATGGCTCTCGTCATCATCAAGCCAACCGTCGCTCTCCAGCAAGGCGATACTTTCGTTTTTGGCTCCTGGGTTTGCATTGCTGATAGCGTCGGATCGTTCTTGCGTTTCTTAGCACCAACTCCGGAGTCAAAGCTCAAGTCCTCGACGCTTTCGCAAGCTTCGATGTGGGAACTCGTCGAAAATTTTGCCGAAATTTTGATCTCTAACCTGTTCAGAGAACTCGAGTCGGAGTTCGAGTACAACTCGACTTCGTCTCCTATTCAGCCTGAGTTGGTTTCTCCTATTTCACAGCTTCGCTCAGTCTAGATAATATCCCAACACCACCTCTCTTCGGCCACCACCATGTCAGTGCTGCTTACCAAGCTGCGTTGAAGCGCCTCATGTGCCCTGGTTCGAAGATCGTGCTCGAGTACTCTTCGAATTCGAAAGTCAACCTCGACTACTTTGATTCAGATTCATCTGAGTTCGAGTTCGACTACGGTTTGGATTCTACTGAAGCACAACAACTGACTGGCCCTGCTCAAGGACTGGTGATCACATCGACACCTGAGGGTAGATTCGTCTACTGGCCTAAGCATGTGCCTGCTGATCTCACTTCGGATGATCAGGATCGCTTTATCGCTTGTCTCGACAACTTACCCTTCCAGGAAGGTGCCAAGCTTGTTGATTATGATACTGATACTGAGCTCGTTGAGAGTACGGGTACTCATTCATCTTATCGAAAAGTTTTCGTCGTCGATACTCCGCAAGGGCGTCATGCCAATTATCGCTTTCCGGATGATGTATCTGATGATGAACTCTCTGTCAATGCTCCTGCTGATGAAACTGCAGAGGCCAAGACTGCACGTCGTCAACGCAATACTGATCGTGCAACCCTTCGTCGTGAACTCGCGGAAGCTCTACCTACCTGTAATCTTCAAGAGGCTCTGGATGCGGTAGCTACTTGTCAATATCGCACTCCAGAGAAAGCTATTAATGCGATCAACTTGCTCGGTCGCTCTATGCCTCGTGACAGGGCGGCTGCTGAAGTCGCGAAGCTAGCTGAACTAGCCTACACTATGCTACGTCAAAATACCAGCACTCGTAGTCACCATGGCAGTAGTGGAGGTGTTCATCGCACCACGCCTACTCCTCAACGCACACATCCGGAAGCTAGCAACAGAGACAAAGGTGGTGATGGCAGTGTCAATAGCAAGTCGGGAGACTCTCGCTACGATGCTCGCACAACAATCAACACCAGACGTGCTGAGCGTGAGAAGCAAAAGGATCTTGACTCTGATTCCTTTCCTACTTTCTCCACTCGACTTCAAGCTCTGCTTCTTCCAGAGAAATTCAAGCCCTATGGTATTTCTAAGTACGATGGCAAGCAAGATCCAAGGTAGTGGTTGCGCTGTTATGCTTTGTCCATCACTAATGCCGGGGGTAATGATGATACTAAATGTATCTATTTCCCTTTTTGTCTGGAGCAAGAACCCCTCACATGGTTCGAATCTCTCAAACGCGGCTCCATCGACAACTGGGGACAACTCAAGCAACGCTTCACCAGCAACTTTGCGGGTTCTTTGGGCCATCATGGTACTCGGATGGACCTTGCCCTCATCAAGCAAAAACAAGGCGAGACTCTTCGCGAGTACATGTGTCGCTTCTTTGAAAAAAGGGCTACTGTTGTTGATGTTACCGAGAAAGAAGTCATAGATACCTTCCAGGACGGTTTTCATGATGACAGGCTTTTCCAAGACTTCGGTCGCGCTCGCCCAGCCAACATCACCAATCTCAAGGAGATGATCACTCACTGGGTGGGCGAGGAAGACAAGGCTCGGAATCGGTTCAAGCATCTTCGCAACAACCAGAACAACAACAACAACAATAATGCTGGTGGAAGCAATAGTGGCAAGCAACAGCAGGGCAATCGCACGGGTAATAACTACTCGAGCAATCCTAATCGCAAGCGCAAGCCCGACAACACTGTTGCAGCCATGGAAACTACTGCCAAGCCTGAAGATGATTCTCATTGGGCAACATTGACCAAGCAGAAATGCCCATGGCACCCAGAGGGCGATCATACTACAGAGCAGTGTTACCAACTTCGTCGTGTGCTGAAGAATACACCCGAACCAGCACACCCAAACCCAAGGTTTCGTAAACACAAAGGGAAGAAGGCCAACACAGACAAAGACCCTGGGTTTCAAAACCCCTCCAACACTGTCAATGTCATATTTGGTGGGATTCCAACCAAGCCCATGCAGAAACTTGCACTCAGGGAGATTATGTCCATCCAACCAGCAGCTCCAACTTTTCTAAAGTGGTCTAAAACCCCCATTACCTTCTCAAGGGCAGATCAATGGACTAGTTTCTCTGAGCCGGGACGATATCCTCTCAATCTGGATCCAGTGGTTGCAGGCTCCAGGCTTACTAAGGTTCTTATTGATGGTGGCAGCGGTCTCAATGTCCTGTTTGCCAAGACCTTGAAGAAGATGGGCCTGGATATCACCAATATGCTTACCAAGACCAACTCGCCATTCTATGGTATCATCCCAGGCAACGCAGCTGTTCCTTTGGGTTCAGTTGTACTACCCGTTACCTTTGGGACTAAGGATCACTACCGCACCGAGTACATTAAGTTTGAGGTTGCTGACTTCGAGACTTCTTATCACGTTATTCTCGGTAGACCTAGTCTCGCCAAATTCATGGCTGTCCCACATTATGTGTACCTTGTACTCAAGATGCCGAGCCCCAAAGGAGTTTTCTCATTGCAAGGGGATTTGAAGCGCTCTTACGACTGCGACACTGAAGTCGTAGAACTTACTTCGACAACTCAAGTACCTAATGCTATGATGGAAGTCTTCACTGCAGCTAAAAAACTTGCTCCGAGCAAGTTGGAGGTTACTGAGAAGACGGATAACAATAAAAAGCCTGCACCGACTAGTGATGTCCTTCTCAAAGCCATTGACCTTGGTACTGGTGACAACAGCAAGACGACCATGATCAGTGCACAGCTTGATCCTAAATAGGAAGATGCGATCGTCAACTTCCTTCGGGCTAACCGTGATATCTTTGCGTGGAAACCATCTGACATGCTAGGTGTGCATGGGAGGTTGATCGAGCACTCACTCAACGGTGACCCTAACGCTACCCCCAAGAGACAACACCTTCGTCGCTTTGCTGACGATCGCAGGGCTGCTATCAAAAAAGAGCTTGCCAAACTACCTGCGGCTGGCTTCATCCGGGAAGTTTTCCATCTGCAATGGCTTGCTAACCCTGTGCTTGTCAGAAAGAAGAACTCTAATGATTGGAGGATGTGTGTCGACTACACTGATCTTAACAAGCATTGCCCCAAGGATCCTTTCGGGTTGCCGTGGATTGATCAAGTCATTGATTCCACGGCGGGTTGTGCTCTACTCTGTTTTCTAGATTGCTACTCCGGTTATCATCAAATTGCAATCAAGGAATCTGATCAAGAGAAGACCGCATTTATCACCCTGTTTGATGCTTATTGTTACATAACAATGTCCTTCGGGTTGAAAAATGCTGGTGCTACTTATCAAAGAGCTATCCAAGCGTGCTTCAAGAAGCAGCTTCACAAGAATGTGGAAGCATACGTGGATGACGTCGTTGTAAAGACTAGGGATCCAGACATGCTTATCACGGTTCTTGAGGAAACTTTTGCTTCGCTACGGGAGTATCAATGGAAGCTCAACCCCAACAAGTGCATCTTTGGCGTATCAATGGGAAAACTACTCGGATTCATCATCAGCCATCGTGGCATCGAAGCAAACCCCGAGAAGATTACCGCCATCTCCAACATGCAAGCTCTGACTACTATCAAAGATGTCCAGAAGCTTACTGGATGTATGGCGTCACTCAATCACTTCATCTCGCGACTTGGAGAACGGGGTCTACCTTTCTTCAAGCTACTCAAGTGGCAAGAGAAGTTTACGTGGACAACTGAAGCTGATCAAGCTCTTTCTCAGCTCAAGGAGTTCTTATCCAAGGCTCCAGTCCTCACAGCTCCTTTGCCCAATGAAGAGCTCTTGCTCTACATCGCTGCGACTGCTAATGTTGTCAGCACTGCTATTGTCGTTGAACGGCAGGAGGAAGTGTCGACCATATACCCCTGGGTACCTATACATGGAAGAATACGAACTCATACCATAAATCCTTGTAATCCTACTAGGACTCGTACCATGTAATCCTACTAGGACTCCTATCTTGTAATCGACTAGGAACCCGCCCCCTAGACTATATAAAGGAGGGTCGAGTACCTAGGAGGATAGGTGAATCCCCCAACCCCTCCGGGGAACATCCAAGCGCAGGGCACCATACATGATACTCCAAACAGGACGTAGGGTCCGCTACTCCGGCGGCCCGAACCTATATAAATCTGTGTCCCGTGTCCTCACACGTACCTTCGAGTTCCAGGTCTGGCGATCCTCCACCGCACAATCTACTACCTCGGGTACCCCCTTGGTAAGCTCAGTGGCCAAAACACTGACAGCTGGCGCGCCAGGTAGGGGTGATCGTCGAGATCATCAGGCGAATTCGAAGGACCAACTCTCTCAAAATCAATCTGACGCGACGCAATTGCTTAACTCTGACGGACAACTCATCGAGTCTGTAGGCCATGCCTCGAGTCCGAAGCTAAAGCGCTGACGCCGGAGTTCGAAGCAGAGGAGATCAATTCGACGACTCTGACGCATACTCGATCTCGTCGAGTACTCGTTTTCCACCAATCATGGAAGGCCATCAACGATCTGCAACAGCCAGCTCGAGTTTGGTGCGGAGTTCAAAATTGAATTAGACTATTCCATCTCCGCTTCCAATCGCAGCCAAGCCTACTGCAGTCCAAATCCGAAAAGGCAATCAAAAAGCCAAAAGGATTACCGCCATGACCTTTTGTGCAACGGGAAAAGCAAATTTCATGATTTGTGCTATACGCACACAATCAAGTTACCAAGGAAGCTCCAAGACCTCTGCTTGATGCACACAAGTGGTGTACGCGAGTACAACTACATCAATTATCCAAGTAGACTACTCATCGTCTGGTTACACCGGCTCTAATGCGCCTATGCTGTGCATCTGGACACGTCGCCTCGCTGCTCGACTTCTCGTCGGTCGGTCGCACTGGCTCTCGCCGTGCGCCCGGTCACTCTGTCTCGCGGCTCGACTACTCATTATCTGGTTGCACCGGCTCTACTGCGCCTATGTCGTGCATCCGGACGCGTCGCCTCGCTGCTCAACTTCTCGTCGGTCGGTCATACTGGCTCTCGCCGTGCGCCCGGTCACTCTATTTGGCGGCTCGACTACTCATCGTCTGGTTGCACCGGCTCTACTTCGACTACGCCATGCACCGCTTCGACATCATCTTGCGGCCACACCAACTCATCATGGACTACTTCAGCTACTCTTCTCGGACAACACGCCAAGGATTACTTAGTGTACGCTTCTCAACGGATTTTTTCACGAGAGCTACACTATGCCCACTACTCTTGGGACATATCAACAAGTCACCATGAGCTCACTCCATCAACTCGGGGGCTATCCCAAGGAGGCAACTTCTAAAGTCCGCTCCACGCGGCACAAAGTCGACTTACTCAAGTCGCATCTCCAAGTCGACTACTCTAGTCGCATCATAAAGTCGATTTCTAAAATCGCATTTTCAAAGTCCGCCCCGCGTGGCACAAAGTCGACTTACTCAAGTCGCATTCTAAAGTTCGCTTCGCGCGGCAATCTCAAAGTCCACTCCGCGTGGTAATCTAAAGTCGACTCCGGTCGCACTTTCGCCCGCTCCTGCGGCATACTGCATGTGTAAGTTTTGATGGAACCTAGCTGTAAGTGGCCCTCGCGTCCTGGCAATGATGGTACCTAGCTGCATGCGGTCTTCACACTCTGTACCAATGGGTCTGAAATGCATGGCCCTAAGTACTCTCGCTCTGCCCACTTACCCTGGGTCTCCCTGTTACCGTGCTGATCCATACTCTAGGCCTCCCTGCTATCATCCAATCCTTACTCCGGGCCCTGCTTCTATGCCGATCTCAGGATGTAAGTGATTCTCAGGTCCAGGCGACTACCTAGTTGTAAACGGTTTTCGGATCCAGGTGACTACTCAGCTGTCAGCAGCTTTCGGGCCTGAGCTACAACTCTCTAGGCAGCTACGATTGCCACTACTCGTAGGGGATCAAGACAATCCTCTCCAGACAGTTTCGGCTGTGACTACTCGTGGCTTCGGCTGCGATCACTCGTAGGGGATCATGATAATCCTCTCCAGGCAGTCTCATTCTACGACCTCGTAGGGAGTCATGATAACTCTCTCCAGATGACTCCGTGTCGTATAGAGCAATAAGTGGCACATGCTGTCCATGTCTCTATTTTTTAAGAGGCTTCGGCCTAGAGTAACACCCTTCATAGTAGGGTCTCAGTGGAACTCTCATACAAGTTGCTGCTACAGCAAGGATGAGTTCACCACACTATCCCCTACGGTCTTACTCGTTCTTCGGAACATCCTTGCGAGTACTTTCTCACTAGGCTCATAGCCTCAGAGGTACTTAAGACATTAAAACTCTGTACAATGTGTTCAGTAACAAAGTTGTTATTCTATATATCGACTTGTTGCTGTCCTTTGCTTATTTCACAACAAAGCCTTCTTTCACGCTGCTACAGCTAAGGTGTTCAACTCGTTGTGATTAAGTTAACGTTCTTCGGAACATCCTTTCGAGTACTCTCTCACTAGGCTTATAGCCTCAGAGGTACTTAAGACATTGTCAACTCAATACAATGTGCTTGCGAGTACTCTCTCACTAGGCTCGTAGCCTCAGAGGTACTTAAGACACTATTACTCAATAGTGTATCTATACATTGTACTCGATGCAATGTATTTTTTCCAGACGTCTCCGGAGGCAAAACAATTTGTTTTTCTGTTTTTTAATTCGCTTTTTTGCCTTCCAGAACGTGTTCGTTGGCTTTTCAGCTTTGTGTTTCGGGTTTCTTTCTTGGCTCGAAGTACTCAAAGTCGACTTACTCAAGTCGCATCCAAAGTCCGCTCCGCGCGGCACAAAGTCGACTTCGGTTGCATTCTAAAGTCTGCTCCGCGCAGCACAAAGTCGGCTTACTCAAGTCGCATTCTAAAGTCCGCTCCACGTGGCACAAAGTCGACTTACTCAAGTCGCATCCAAAGTCCGCTCCGTGCAGCACAAAGTCAACTTCGGTTGCATTCTAAAGTCCGCTCCGCGCGGCAATCTAAAGTTGACTTACTCAAGTCGCATCTCCAAGTCGACTTACTCAAGTCGCATTCTAAAGTCTGCTCCATGTAGCACAAAGTTTACTTACTCAAGTCGCATCTCTAAGTCGACTACTCTAGTCGCATCACAAAATCGACTACTCTAGTCGCATTCTAAAGTCCACTCCACATGGCAATCTAAAAGTCGACCCCGGTCGCATCTAAAGTCCGCTCTGATGGTAACATTACTACTCGAAGACAACTCGAGTAGTTTATGCTACTTCTCAAGTACAACGGCTTCACGCCAAATTACTACTCAGAGACAACTTCAGCATGCTCCGTTCGTTCTTTAGCTCGAAGGCTCAACTCCAATTACTACTTGACGTGGCCCATATAGCTCACTTGGCTCATAATCTCGGGGGCTGGATGCTACAAGTGTACTCGGATGATGGCTTTTGCGAACTGAAGACCCTTGGATTGATCATTTAATCACTTCAAGGCTCGGGGGCTACTATGCTACAACCATCAACCTCTTTTTTCAAGACGGAAGATGCAGATTCAAGATTGACCCTCAGCTTGATTCTTCAATTCAAACTCAGGATCGGGGGCTACACTCCATATGGAGTGCGATTTTTGCAAATCGCACCTCCATATAGATCAAGACTTCAAGACAAGATGGGTGTTTTTGGAGACCTCCTGGGTTAGAACTCGGGGACGCCTGGGAACTACTCGGGAATGATTCAAAAGTACTCATAGATGAACTAGAGCACATTCCACTCTTTCAGAAATTCAAGTACTATTGAAGACTTCGGCTAGCAGTACTCGAGACGATCAGAAACTGCTCGACGAAGCTTCAAGACTACTCGAATTCGCGGCTCAAGACTACAAAGTGCTCAGAGGCTTGTCGACCATATACCCCTGGGTACCTATACATGGAAGAATATGAACTCATACCATAAATCCTTGTAATCCTACTAGGACTCGTACCATATAATCCTACAAGGACTCCTATCTTGTAATCGACTAGGAACCTGCCCCCTGGACTATATAAAGGAGGGTCGGGTACCTAGGAGGACAGGTGAATCCCCCAACCCCTCCGTGGAACACCCAAGCGCAGGGCGCCATACATGATACTCCAAACAGGACGTAGGGTCCGCTACTCCGGCGGCCCGAACCTATATAAATCTGTGTCCCGTGTCCTCGCGCATAGCTTCGAGTTCCAGGTCTGGCGATCCTCCACCGCACAATCTACTACCTCGGGTACCCCCTTGGTAGGCTCAATGGCTAAAATACTGATAGGAAGGCCATGGCTACCCTGTCCAGAGGCCGGTTTATTTCGTTAGTGAAGTACTCTCAGAATCCAAGGCTCACTACCTTCCGGTACAGAAGCTACTCTATGTGGTTCTGATCACTTCACGGAAACTCCACCACTACTTCGACGAGTACAAGATTTCTGTGGTTACTAGCTACCCGCTTGGCGAGATATTGCATAACCAGGATTCCACAGGAAGGATTTCTAAATGGGCTGTAGAGCTTGGCGCTCTATCGCTCGAGTTCAAATCTCGCACTGCTATCAAGTCTCAAGCTTTGGTTGATTTCATGACTGAGTGGCGGGAAAATCAAGTCCCAACTCCAATTGAGCGTCCAAAACATTGGGCCATGTACTTTGATGGTTCCCTCAAATTGGAAGGTGCCAGTGCCGGGGTACTTTTGATTTCCCCCAAGGGCGATAACCTCAAATATGTTTTGCAGATCTTCTGGAAGGTCTCAAACAATGAAGTTGAATATGAATCTCTACTGCATGGTCTCCGCCTTGCAGTCTCTCTTGGCATTACATGACTACTTGTTTATGGTGATTCTTTGGTGGTCATCAATCAAGTCAATGATTCTTGGGATCGTAATGCTGAGAATATGGATGCGTACTGTCAGGAGGTACGCAAACTTGAGAACAAATTTCATGGTCTTGAGTTCCATCATGTTGTTCGTGACAACAATGTTGCTGCGGACGTCTTGTCAAAGCTGGGATCTACACGAGCTCAAGTACTAGCAGGAATCTTTGTCCACGAACTCCACAAACCATCAATTCCGGAGCAATCATCTGCACCTACGACTACTTCAGTTCAACCTGATCGAGAAGTGCTTATGATTGACGTGGACTGGAGAACTCCTTTCATCGACTACATTAAACATCAGTTGATTCCTGAAGACAAGTCAGAAGCTGAGCGCATCTCACGTCGCGTCAAGGCCTATGATCTAGTCGGTGATCAACTCTACAAGCGAGGCGCAAGTTCTGATGTACTCATGAAGTGCGTTTCTCGCGAAGAAGGTAAGGAAATCTTGGAGGAGACACACAAAGGAATCTGTGGCAATCATGCTTCCTCCCGCACCTTGGTGGAAAAAGTATTCAGACGTGTTTTCTACTGGCCTACAGCTCTTGCTGATGCAGAGGAACTAGTCAAGAAGTACCATGGATGCCAATTCTTTGCGAAGCAACAACACGTTCCAGCCTACAAACTCATTACGATACCACCAACTTGGCCTTTCGCTTGCTGGGGGCTGGATATGATTGGTCCTCTCCCAAATGCGCCAGGGGGATTCAACAGAGTTCTAGTGGCTATCGACAAGTTTACCAAGTGGATTGAGGTCAAGCCTGTTACCTGCCCCAAGGCTGATAGAGTCCTCGACTTCTTGGATGAAATCGTACATCGCTATGGTTTCCCTAATCGCATTATTACAGACCTGGGTTCAAATTTTAACAATCACCAGTTCTGGGAGTACTATGAGAACAGTGGAATTGACGTCCGGTACGTCTCCGTCGCTCATCCACGCGCCAATGGCCAAGTGGAACGCGCCAATAGGATGGTACTCGACACTCTCAAAAAGCGACTGTATGATGCTGCAAATACCAAGGGCGGCAAGTGGATCAAGGAACTACCCAATGCACTCTGGGGGCTACATACTCAGCCTACTACTCCCACAGGGCAATCACCATATTTCCTGGTTTATGGTTCTGAAGCCGTCTTGCCTGCTGATGTCATGTGGTGTTCTCCGGCGGTTGACCAGTACGAAGAAGGCGTAGCTGAAGAAACAAGATAGACAGATGTCGACAGTCTCGAGGAAGCTCGTTGCAATGCACTCGTTCAATCAGCTTGATATCTTGAGAAGATTCGCCGCTACCATGACCGTAATGTTAAGGAACGCTCCTTCAACATTGGTGACTTAGTCCTTCGTCGTATCCAGAACATGACAGGGCTACACAAACTCAACTCGCCATGGGAAGGTCCTTTCTCTATTGCAAAGGTCACCGGCCAGGCTCGTATCGTCTACAAACTCTTGAAGGCGAAGAAGTCGACAACTCTTGGAACATTGACTAGCTTTGTCGCTTCTACCTATAGGGGGTCTCAACAACCCTCTCCAGACAACTACGGCTGTAAACAACTCGTAGGGGGTCTCAACAATCCTCTCCAGGCAGCTTTGGCTGCAACAACTCATTAGGCAGCTACGGTTGCCACTACTCGTAGGTGATCAAGACAATCCTCTCCAGACAGTTTCGGCTGTGACTACTCGTGGCTTCAGCTGCGATCACTCGTAGGGGATCATGATAATTCTCTCCAGGCAGTCTCATTCTGCAAACTCGTAGGGAGTCATGACAACTCTCTCCAGACGACTCCGTGTCGTATAGAGCAATAAGTGGCACATGTTGTCCATGTCTCTATTTTTAATAAGAGGCTTCGGCCTAGAGTAACACCCTTCATAGTAGGGTCTCAGTGGAACTCTCATACAAGTTGCTGCTACAGCAAGGATGAGTTCATCACACTGTCTCCTACTGTCTTACTCGTTCCTCGGAGCATCCTTGCGAGTACTCTCTCACTTGGCTTATAGCCTCAGAGGTACTTAGGGCACTATTACTCAATAGTGTATCCAGACATTGTAAACTCTGTACAATGTATTCAGTAATAAAGTTGTTATTCTATATATCGACTTGTTACTATCCTTTGCTTATTTCACAACAAAGCCTTCTTTTACGCTGCTACAGCTAAGGTGTTCAACTTGTTGTGATTAAGCTAACGTTCTTCGGAACAAATCTAGACTTGAGTACTTCTACTCGAGTACCGTATCTCTTTTTTGCAGCCACACACTCATTATCAAACTCGAGTACATGGCATTCACACAAGCATACAAGGGATCCAGATAATTAACTTACTCAAGTTTTCAATTATATTACATAAACACTTGTTTGGAATTACACTTGTTCTTTCCATAGTGTTTTGTCCAACAGCTTCTTGTTGCTCATGCGTCACCGTCTCAACGGTTGCCGCTGGAACCATCTCGGGTTCTGTTGCTCTTGCTGCGCTACTCGCAGGTACATTGGTAGTACTCTCGATAACCTGCGCAAGTCAAAATTCAAGTCATTACTACAGAGAGCAAGTATTCAACATGATATTGGCTACTTAAAGTTCTCAAAACTCACCGTAATGAAGGGCAGAGCTGTGACTTTCTTCACAGCACGCTTTCCCACAGTGGTTCTCTTCTTCCGCGGTGGCAGCGTCACATCATCTACAAGGGATGAAGCCGACCTCTTCATTGCCCCTGCGGAGACACCACTAGGGATTGGCGCCCCAGAGTACCCGTGACGGCCATTCACTTCAAAACGTTGTTGAAGTGTTTGACCGTCGTCGTCGCTTGAGGAGGCGTCCTCCACCAAGACTTCTTCTTCCCCTTGAGCAGATCGACTACTCTCGGGGGCTTGAGCCTCAACTTCTGTTGGCTCTCCCTCAGGCGCTTGTAGTGGATCGTGGGGACGAGGAGGGGGAATGGAAACAAACTTCTAAACATCCTCCTGCGAAACAGAGCAAATTTTAGCTTCACGACTACTTCTAATAAGTACTCGGGGGCTAGTTCTCGGTTACTCACCAGACGCAGAGGATTGTCAGCACTATATTCTTGGACAGTTGCCGGAATTCCATGAAGATTCTTAAAAATCTTCTGCAGTCTCTCCATCACGAGATCATCGCTGATCTCTTCTGCAGATAGCCTTGAGCCATCATCAGCTCCCGTGTACTCATATCCTAGATGCTCTCGCTGCATCAAGGGTTGTACTTGTCGCTTCATGAAGCTGAAGGCTACTCTCTCAGCTGTAAGACCTTGCGCCTTCTTCTGTGCAATCCTGGCCAGCAGCTCTAGAATCTGAATACACTCTTGCATTGTTGGCTCGTCCTTCCAGAGCCTATCATACACCGGCGCAAACATACTTGGCTTCGGCAGTTGAGGCGGGGCGTTGTCAATGTAGAACCACTTGGTCTTCCAATCTTGGTTCGAATCAATCAAGTCGTACTTGAAGTACAACTCCAGTGCTTTTTGGCGCATCTGAAGACCGGCTCCACCGACTACTACCGGAAAGTTTGCGTTGGGCTGCGGCTTCAAGCGGAATATCTTCCTAAACAAAGCCCAATGTGGGCGAATACCAAGGAAAGCCTCGCAAAAGTGCACGTACACTGCAATCTGGAAGATGTTGTTCGGGTTCAGATGTACAGGCTCCAGCTTGAAGAAGTCAAGGAATCCCCTGAAGAAATTCGACGACGCTAGAGTCAACCCACGCTCGACGAAGTGGCCGAACATCAGGATTTCATCCGGAGTCTTCTCCATTGGCCACGCATCTCCAGTGGCAGAGCTCCATCCTGCGATTGCCTTCTCGCGCACCAACCCGGCGGCTTCAAGGGCCTTGATATCATCCTCCCTCATCTTGGATTTCTTCCAAAAGACAGCTTGGCTTGGTGGCTTCGTGATTACCACAGTCTTGTACTTGGGCTCCAGCAACTGATTTTTGCCGCGGCCGGATTTCCTCTTCTGTCCCTTGGTCGGCGTAGGCTTCATCCTTCCAGTCACGAGGGTTTTCTTTCGCATTTACTCAAGGGCTGCGAAGGGGTGGAGGTGGAATCACTTGGCAACGTAGACGCTCAAACTCTGTGGTGGCTACGGATACTAGGGTTTTTCTTTCTGGATCTAAGGGCGAATGGAAGCAGTGAAACCCTAAGAGATACCCTTCGGGTATTTATAAAATCAAAACCCTAACGGTTCGACCTGGTGACCCTTCGTATTCAACAGATTGGTTTCACACAAGCCAAAATTTTCAGCTAAGTCAGTGGACTTAAATCCAAGACCTGCTCGGCTCCATCTCGGGGGCTCGACTACTCGATGGAATTGGTTTTCACTCAGCTACAGTTCACCGAATTCAGGCCACTATTCTACAGTCAGATTGGATCCTTCAATTCGAGAAAGTACTCGACTCAAGGCTCGGGGGCTCCGTGCCACGTGTCCTTCAGTTTTTCTCAGGATTTTATGGGATTATTTGACAAAGACTACAGATTGACCCTCAGCTTGAATTGTCAATTCGAACTAAGGCTCGGGGGCTACATCCAAATAGGATGCGATTTTTTGTAATCGCATTCCTATAGGATTTCTTCGGATTTTCTACGGATTTTTCGGAGCAAGATCAAAGGCAAGAAGATTGACCCTCAGTTTGAATCCTGGATTCGACCTAAGGCTCGGGGGCTACATTCCATATGGAATGCGATTTTAGTAATCGCATTTCCATATGGATCTTTGATGCAAAGATTTCAAGAACGAAGCGGGTATTATTGAAGACCTTCAAGGGAAGTACTCAGGGACGCTTGGGAACAACTCGAGAAGACTTCAACAATACTCGTGGATTTAGCTGGAGTACCTTCCAGCCTCGTGCTAATTCAAGTACTATTGAAGATTGAACCTTGCAAAACTCGGGGACGCTTGGGAACTACTCGCGGAGACCTTCAAGACTACTTGGAAGCATCACATTCGACTACAAAGTACTCGGGGGGCTTGTTGTTGACGTTTGATTATTGTTGCAAAGTTCGTTTGGACTTGCAAGCGAACAAATCCTCCGTCGTAGTCAAGGGACCCTTCTTCCCTTGAGTGGTGAACCCAAGGTATCGAATCCGTGGAACAATGTGTAATGCAAGATCCAATCTAATAAGCAGAAAATGCTTTGATCTTGAAAGGGGTTTTTGCATCTAATCTATGGAAGAATCATGAAAACACATCTAATCTACTAAACACCGGAGGTAGCAAGAGAAAGAGAGGGGAGGTAAAACCAATCTAGAGGTTGGATCGGGTCTTTTGTTGAAGTTCCAAAACCAAGAAGAATAAAGCAAACGAATCTCATTAAAAGCCTCTTTAAATCGTGGCTTCCGTTCCAACCCTCAAAGGCACCTACCGTACACGTGGTCAACATCCTGTCACGATGTCCCGCTTATTGTGTAGGTGAACCTAAGAGCACATTCACGAGGAACGTGTTGAAAACGCTCGGTAGGTCAGGTATGCACCTCTAGCCACCATGGCTACAAGAACATCCTAAGCAATCTATCCGGAATAGATTGGAGAATAAGAAAACCCAAGCGAAGACAAAGTAGAAGAGAAAGCACTTGATCGCTAGAAATCGGATTCAATCTTGCAAATTCAACATGAAGTATAGTACATGGACAAGATCACCACCGGGATCCTACCTTGATCTTGCTCCTAGCTTCTAGAACTCTGACGTGGTCTTCCATGCAAGGTTCCCACGTCGGCTAGGGAAACCCTAGTCAACCATCTCGATCCTCTCCTCTCTGGAAGGGTGTCCCTCTCTTCTCTGCTCCTCGGCGGCGGATGACGAATTGCTTGATGCGTGGCTCGAGGCACGGGGGCTATAAATAGCCCGAAGATCACCTAGGTCAAAGGGGGCGCCCAACCGGGCCCGAAGTGGACTGGGCCGGCTGGCCTGGGCCCAATTCGGCCCAGTTCGGCCCCGGCTTCCTCCGTGTTGCTTCTCGCGACTTCCTGACTTTTTGTCGAGTTGCATGTGGGTCCTTGACGTCATTTTCCTCACGGTTTAGACAAGGGTGCTTGGCGTATGAACTTCTGCATCTTCCGTCTAGGTCCTCAGCACTTCTCGGCTTCACGCTTTAGTCCTTGGTTCATTTGGAGTCATGTTCATCTTGTATCTTGACTTGTCCCGGGGTCCGTGATCACCTTGTAAAACCCTTGATGAACTTTACCCAGAAGTCCTCATTTAAGCTCTTGATTCCTGTGTAAACAATAAACTCCAAAAACCATGCACGAGTGTGAACTTGACATATAATGAGGGTTAGGATCGTTAGTGTGAATAACAAATTAATACCAACATAGAAGGTAAACATGTGGCTAGGTTGACGGAAATCGACCGCCAACATCCCCCCATGCTTAAACCTTGCTCGTCCTCGAGTAAGCCTTCTATGGATATCAGCGTTGCCCTTTGATGTTCAAACCCTACACTTGATAATACATGAGAAAACATAATGCTCTCTAAATTTATATTCATTAAAGTTCCATAATGTACTAACTTTTATCTTTATGGAGGGTAGATATCATTCAAGGTCTTTCCACAAGTACTTGATCAAGCTCTCAAACTTTTAAATAAATCTTAGAAATTTTGAAAAATAAAGAATGAGAAAAAGAGAAAAATTGTTTTACCAAGATCAAAAGTAACCATCTTGAACTTTGCTCATGTACTCTCATCTCATCTTGTCTCTCAAGCCTACTTGTTCTACTCCTTTCCTCTCTCAAAGTATATGGTGGAAAGCTTTATATGGAGCTATAGGAAAGTTTAGTCCTACCAAGATATTATAGTTGAGATATTATTAAAACAAGACTAGCTTCTCATGATCTTACCGAGACTCGTCAAAAAGGTTATTGGAAAAATAATGTTCTTCAAGGAGGGGGGAGAGACGAACACACACTTTTAGATAGGTGGACATGTGCAAATGGCAAAGAGTGATCCCGAGGCACAAACGAAGTCCTCGTTATCGGATTGCACATGGTTGGAAAGATGAGTACGGGTCTTGATCTTGAATCCTCTTGAAAACTCAAAAAGCACTACACATAGCTAGAGAACCGGGGAGCTTTATTATATATATATATATATTCTTCTTTCTTATCATACTTTTTCTTCTTTATCATTTTTTTCTTTCATCATACTTTTTCTCTCTCTCTTTTTTAATTTGCTCCCCTTGAACTCTAGACTATACTAGCACTTCCTTGGCAACCCCCCCCCATGCTTAGACGTTTGCTCGTCCTCAGGCAAAAGAGGTGATAATATGCCAAGGTGGATGAAGCTCTCATTTTTTCGTAGAGAGAGACACTCGAAAAATCTTCTAGGGATCCTTTTGGAAGTTTCCCTTTTTCACTTGAAGTACCTTCATTGTAATCTTCCTCAAAGTATTCATCCATACTCATATATTGGGTTGTGGTCAAGGAGGTGAACACAAAAAGATATGTTTGGGTTTTGGTTGGATATCCGGCGAGATTTGCGAAATTCCCAATGTGGAAACTCACAATGCACGGATAGAAGAGGCTAGCATAAAGAATGATACGCAAAAACAGAATGATCAGCTTCTTAGTCTCGGGTCAGAGAAATCAGGCCTTGAATTAATGCACCCAAAAATAAATCTTGTATATACTAATGTTTTGCACTCAAGTAAGTTTGGGCTTTGGATGGGTAGAGCAAAATGCAAGCGGTACTCATGACAAGTAGGCATAACTTTTTGAGAATAAAAAGGTTCTTTGATTCATTCAAAATTGAGAGCAACGAAAAAGAACTATGGGACTTGAGTTATCATAACCTCCACACAAGATTAGGCTAGCATTTAATTAAATTTCAGATTCATGTTAAAAGAGAGCACTAGCTTAAACATGCATAAAACAAGCACAAAGATGAGCAAAGCGGCAACTTTCATCATATATCAACATGGCATCAACTTATTATCTTCACTAAAGGTGATAATCATGGTGGCAAACTTTATTCATGTTGATTTAGAGCAAACACTACTACTAACACACATGCTGAAAATAAAAACAGAAAATGCTACGCACACACAAATTTGCATAAAAGCTGAAAATAAAGAAAAAGGAAAGTGGGAAAATCAAACCGAAGTTGAAGGCATCATTATTATTTTTCTTCTTCCTCCTTCTTCATTCTTCATCTTACGGTGGTTGATATTGATGATCTTGCTTGTTGCATGGTTGCGTCGGTCCTCCTTGATTATTCCGGTGGTGATATGTGAAGGCGACCAACTTGATAGGCAATGTTTGCGGTCCCTTCTTCCATTTGACTTGCATTGGTTTGGATGGGATGCCATGAAAACTTCATTAGGAACCATGTATGGTGGAGGATGTGGTGGTGTGGCTGCTCCACTCCCCCATGCTTGCATTGGCATACTTCCTCCATATGGTGATGGCATCGGAATCCCTCCACGTGGTTGTTCATTATCTTGATGTGTAGCTTCTCCTTCGTCTTCGGCCGTGGAGGATGATCCCTATCCCACAATTTTTCCTTTATTTGCGGGGCTTCACACATGTCTTAAATGTCTTCATGTAGTTCCATGATCCTTCATATGAGAGCCCAAAAATATCCGCGCCCTTGGATGTTGTCTTACGTGTGTAGTCCATTGTGGTCTTCTTCAAACATCTCCTTGCGTCGGATGCCGCCAACTCGTGTCTTCATTTGCCAATGCTCTAGGGGTCTTTATTTTGTTCCAAGTCTCTAAATTTCTTCATGAGTGGTCTAATGGAAGCATTCCCTAAGCTCTCTTCGTTGTTGTCGTCCTCACCTTCGCCATCTTGTTTTCATCATATTGCAACTGCCTCTTCTTTAGATTTCCCTCTATATACATAACAGAAAATATACCAAAATATGATTCTATTGAAAAATTTATAAAATTACCTTTCCAACGGGTACTCATCCATCTTAATCGGAGTCCAAATGAGGGAGTTATGGCTGTTTCACTTCAGCTTTGCTTGCTGTCCAGAAATGTTCAGGACGTTCAATCATCGGTGATTCAACCATATCCGCTTGTAGGAACCTCCGATCGATTTGATTCTTGACTCATTGGAAGCGTAACTTTGTGGGGCTTCTAAATATCGAAAGATATCCTGTTGTTCTTCCCATGAGGTTGTGCAAAACTTGATGCGAATAGACTTTGAAGATGTTGAAGAGCTTGATCTGGTGATATCGAAGGCATCGTGATTGCTTCCAATACCTATTGCTTGAACAAACAAATCTCCACAAAGCATTAGTCTTAAAATTTTAATTGACACGTTGACTCACCTTGTTCTTAATCTTCTTTTCCGGTACCAGAAATCCTTCCTCTAACCAATTTTGTATTCATTCGATCTCAACCTCATGTTGGGAAGAGGAAACATTAATCTTTGTCAACTTGTACCTTCTCCTCTCATCTCCACTAATGAATTTTCCTTGCTTCATGTACTCGATCCCAAAGAAATCCCGACAAGGAGAAATTTTGGGTTCCTTGTTATCTTCTCCCGAAATCATTCCCAAAAATTCTTCTAACATATTTTCTTGGACATCAACTTGCTCCGGGGCTTCCTTCTTGTAATCGAGTAGTTCTCCAATATATCCATAAGGAACTAGTTGATCTTTATCTTCAAGGCAGAATGAGAGGCATGACACCCTTTCATTAATGACCGGTGCCAATATATAAGAATTTCCAAGGCGAGCTCACTTGGAGGGCGTCATTGAAGTCAACATTTGGCAAGCCTCCTCTCAAGACGAACAAGCCTCTCCTCCTCCTTCTCCATCTTCATGATGAATCTATTGGAATGCCTCGGAGTGTATGGTGGTGGAGTGGATGAACGAGTTGAGCGTCGTGGTGGAACGAGTGGCTCCTCCGTGTGTCCTTGCGGTTTGGTGTACCACATGGATGAGCTTCGTGTACTCCTTATGCCACCAAGGGGCACTGTGCCACTCCTCGGTGGTGCCACGTCTTCCTCCATGCTTCGGGGAGACTCGGAGACCGAGTGCCTCCTCGAAGAGCTTGATCATGACCTTCAATGATGATGATCGTGCCTTCCGTTCGAGGACGATGTTCATGATCTCTCTCATCGTGCCTGCACAAAGTCACAAACAACTCCCCCGGGGGTTTCTCGCCGGTGGAAATACACAAAAAAAGAATATGGATGGCAGAGTTTATTATTGTTAGGGTGAAGTGTGAGGTGCACAAGATAAAAATGATGGTTGCCCAAGGGTTTATTAATACTTGAACATGCAACTGCCTATCATGATGAAGCCAATCTATGTGACTAGATATGTTGATGTGATCTACGGGAGCAACCCCAAAAGCAAGGTAGCTAACCTTAATCATCAAAGCATCATCAACATGAATAATAGATCGAAAACAAAAGGATCGGCGATTACATGACAAGATTCTTCAACCGCATGGAACTCAATTTTTTTCCTAGGTTGTTTCTAGAACTTATGGGCTCAAGAACACGAATTAACAAATAAATAAAATACTTACCGCATGACTCATGAGATTCCGTCGCCCAAACATTCACAACCACTTCTTTGCTTGCGTGATTTAGTTCCACCTCCATTACTTTGTGTCACTTCTTTGTTCCCTTGCCTCATGTGCTTTCAATAATTTCCTGCAAAACAAAACCCTTGCTTCCCCCATGCTTGTTCTTTGCAAATGCCCAAGATGCCAAACGATTGATGCTTTCCCAAGATGCATCATGGAGCACTATATGTTTGTCAAGCTCAAAAACCTTCTCTTAATCATGTTTAGATGCTAATTACTCCTCTAATTTTGAAAATTTAAAAATTAACTCAGCGCTAGCAATGAGTCTAAATATATCATTAGAGGAGATTTTTAGGCATCCGAAACAATTGTAAAATTCATTTTGGTTGCACTGGGATCGATTGCTTTCATTAATTGATAGCAAGCTCCTCCGACTTGACCATGGGGGCATAGGTTTAGGTTCTAATTTTGGCCAAACATGAGAGAGAGAGAGAGAGATTTTGAATAAAAATAAATTCAATGGGGCTTAGAAAAATTCTAATTCTAGAGAAACCGATGGATGTCGAATTGAAAGAAACCAAAAATCAAGGTTCACACAAGTCCGGCCATGTGTCAAAGATTGAAGACCATTAAGGAACATAGCAAGGCTCTACTCGTGTGTTTTTAACAAGAAAAACTAGCCAATCTTAACATCATGGAGAGGATGAAAGGCTTGGACAGAATCTGAATTTTTGGTTCTAGTTTCACGAAAAGAGGCAAATAAATCATGGGATGGCTCGTGTCATTGGTTTAAGATTGAGAAATCCAAATAAAACGACTGAGCAAACAAAAGGTTCTCCGAAACTTGTTCAACCACTTAGGAGTTAATAAAGTGTTTTGCTTAGAAAATTCTAAGACTCACTTACTTGAAATTCAGAAATCTTCTAGGTTTCCCTCCCGGTAGCTTTGTTCTTGATCGGGTTGTCCTCCCGGTAGCTTATTCTTGACTCGACGAACAGGTTGCCTCCTGCAAAGCACTTCGTTTATAGTTTATAGCTAGACTTCTTTTCTCCTTCACTTCGGATCAACACTCTTTGTGGGCGTTGCAATCTTGGGGACCCCACTTCTACACCAACCTTGGCCTTGGTGTAGGTTTATTCTTCGGCTTAGTCATCTTTTTGGTCTTCATAGGCGGGCGTTGATTCTTGGTCTTGACGGATGCAACAACTTTTGTGTCTCCACTTCATTCTCCTTTGGCTCCTCTCTTCCGATGTAATGATGAGGTAGAATGTATTTTATATTGACCACGTTACATACCTTGAATCATGGTTAACTTGAATGCACTCCTCTCGCCATCACTTGATCTCCCCCATGCCGGCGTCGATTGTTACTCCGGCGGTCTTGAGGAACGATCTCTAGGATGAGTGGAGGATGAGGTTGATCTCCTTTTGATCTAGGAGGTGGAGTTTCTCTTAGAGATTCCGACAATGTCCGGCCTCCGCTTTTAGATCTTCGTGTTGTACGTCACCTTTGCCTGCAAAATTTTTCTAGACCATCCACAAAATATATGTTTTTTTGTTGAGGATGTAGCCGTCCATCTCCCATCAGGGTTAGCCAAATATATACAATACTAAAAGAAAACTAGGGTTTAGCAAAACCCTAGATTAGATTGATTTTTTTATTGAGGATGATCAAAATTAAGAGATGCAAAAGAAAATCAAGAGAAAAACTAAAAATATTCACAAACGCAATACTAGATTGAATCTTGATTACTTGTTCCCCGGCAACGGCGCCAGAAAAAGGGGCTTGTTGACGTTTGATTATCGTTGCAAAGTTCGTTTGGACTTGCAAGCGGACAAATCCTCCGTCGTAGTCAAGGGACCCTTCTTCCCTTGAGTGGTGAACCCAAGGTATCGAATCCGTGGAACAATGTGTAATGCAAGATCCAATCTAATAAGCAGAAAACGTTTTGATCTTGAAAGGGGTTTTTTCATCTAATCTATGGAAGAATCATGAAAACACATCTAATCTACTAAACACCGGAGGAAGCAAGAGAAAGAGAGGGGAGGTAAAACCAATCTAGAGGTTGGATCGGGTCTTTTGTTGAAGTTCCAAAACCAAGAAGAATAAAGCAAACGAATCTCATTAAAAGCCTTTTTAAATTGTGGCTTCCGTTCCAACCCTCAAAGGCACCTACCTTACACGTGGTCAACATCCTGTCACGATGTCCCGCTTATTGTGTAGGTGAACCTAAGAGAACGTTCACGAGGAACGTGTTGAAAACGCTCGGTAGGTCAGGTATGCACCTCTAGCCACCATGGCTACAAGAACATCCTAAGCAATCTATCCAGAATAGATTGGAGAATAAGAAAACCCAAGCGAAGACAAAGTAGAAGAGAAAGCACTTGATCGCTAGAAATCGGATTCAATCTTGCAAATTCAACATGAAGTATAGTACATGGACAAGATCACCACCGGGATCCTACCTTGATCTTGCTCCTAGCTTCTAGAACTCCGACGTGGTCTTCCATGCAAGGTTTCCACGTCGGCTAGGGAAACCCTAGTCAACTATCTCGACCCTCTCCTCTCCGGAAGGGTGTCCCTCTCTTCTCTGCTCCTCGGTGGCGGATGACGAATTGCTTGATGCGTGGCTCGAGGCACGAGGGCTATAAATAGCCCGGAGATCACCTAGGTCAAAGGGGGCGCCGAACCGGGCCCGAAGTGGGCTGGGCCGGCCGGCCTGGGCCCAATTCGGCCCAGTTCAACCCCGGCTTCCTCCGTGTTGCTTCTCGCGACTTCCTGACTTTTTGCCGAGTTGCATGTGGGTCCTTGACGTCATTTTCCTCGCGGTTTAGACAAGGGTGCTTGGCGTATGAACTTCTGCATCTTCTGTCTAGGTCCTCAGCACTTCTCGGCTTCACGCTTTAGTCCTTGGTTCATTTGGAGTCATGTTCATCTTGTATCTTGACTTGTCCCGCGGTCCGTGATCACCTTGTAAAACCCTTGATGAACTTTACCCGGAAGTCCTCATTTAAGCTCTTGATTCCTGTGTAAATAATAAACTCCAAAAACCATGCACGAGTGCGAACTTGACATATAATGAGGGTTAGGATAGTTAGTGTGAATAACAAATTAATACCAACATAGAAGGTAAACATGTGTCTAGGTTGACGGAAATCGACCGCCAACACTTGTCGACCGGGCATCCTTGGGCCCACCACGCATGTGGGCCATACCCGGGAAATAAAGATCCTACACACCTGGACTACTCGACTAGTGGGCCACGGTGCAAGATTACCGTGGACCACAAGGCAAGACAAGACGAATAAGGACTTGTACTAAGACTAGGATAGCTTTCCATAACCCGTATAGGCTACTCTGAGTCCTACTCAAATAGTACTCTTGTACCAATCCGACTTGTAACCCTTCCTCCCGTGGCACATAAGGCGAGCCAGGGACCTCTCTCAAAACATATGCAATCAATACAGAGCCACGCAGCATACACGACGTAGGGTATTACGCACATTGCGGCCCGAACCTGTCTAATTGTGTGCCCCGTGTCTCACCATCGTGTTCCTGATCTCGGCGAGCCCCACCGCACAAATCTACTACTTTGGGTACCCCGTCGTAGGCTCGGTGTCTAAAACACTGACAATACGGACTTATCTCAGGTGGGGTTGTCACAGGTGAATAGGATCACTTTGAATTTCTGAAACAATTGCAGCGGTTAAATCAGAGGTCGGTACTTCTGGTGTTGTGTCGGAACTACCGAGGGGGCTCGGTAGTACCAGCACAGGGGCGGAACTACCGACCAGGCAGAGTTGACTAAAACGAAATTCGAAAGCGAAAGCGATTCTAGCAATTCTACTTGAATCAAGAGTTGAGTTTAGATGCTAAGAACCTCCTGCAACCGAAGATACGAGTTGTAACATAACAAATATATAGATCGGGCCAAAACAAGCTTCTAGGGTTAGCAAATGAGAGAAACTCAAACAAGCAAGAGACATGGGGTTTAATCCGAAGTTCACTTCCACCAAGGAAGCTACGTCTCCGTTGAGGATCCCACAAAGGGAGGGCTATCACCAAGAGCCTCTTGCCTCACCCAATCCCCACAAAGGAAGATTGGTGCTCACTAAGAATTCTCCACAAAGGAGAGGGTAATACAAACGATCCCGAGTGCTCCACACAAAGAGGGCACTCAACGGGCGACGCCTAACCGTCTAGAAGTAAGCTTCAAGAGTAACAAACGTGAATCGATGCCCGGAGATGCTTCAAGTGCTCTTGAGATGAAGGAGATGGATGGGTCTCTCAAAGCTTCTCAATCTCACACCTAGAATCTCTTCCTCACTCAATCCCTAGCTCAAAGGATCAAGGCTTGGCTCTAGGGAGGAGTGGAGAAAGGGAGTGAATGCTCTTGGGTGTGTTTGTCTCGAGTCTTGACTAAGGAGATGACTACATTAAGAGGCCTCTCCATTTAGTCATACACGGAGAGCTCTCCAGTTAGTTTTTATTAGTTTCAAATCAGACAAATGTTACTTCCTATCTACTAAAAATAGATGGGTAGTTACTTCATATATGATTCAGAGGCTAATGAAAGAGGCGACTCATTTCAACAAGAAAGGAGGCTTCAGTCTGGAAGTGGTGCCAAAAAGTAAGAGGCGACCCAACAAGAATTCAGAGGCTAATGATATATAATCTACAAATATTAAGTTACTTTCTACAACATTCAAACTAAGATCAAGTTACTTCTGATATGATTCAAATGCACATCTAGTTACTTCCTGAATGTGCAGATAAGTGTCCTAGTTACTTTCTACAGCCTTTAGCAGTTCAACCTGAAATCAAGTTACCTCCTATAGTATTCAAATCCATGTCTAATTATTTTCTTAATATTCAGATTAGCACAACATTTTAGTTACTTTCTACAATATTGAAACTAAAATCAAGTTACTTTCAATGTGATTCAAATGCATGCTAGTTACTTTCTGAATGGTCGGATTATTAAGAGGTGCTGATACAGACTAATTAATAATGCAAAATGAATAACCATCTAATTTTATTATTACGAATAACCACCTAAGTTACTTCCTCATGTGTGTTTCTTTTTATTAAGAGAAGTAATTTTGTGTCGCATGAAGTAACCTGGAAGGACTCTTCATTTAAATCTAAATGGAGAGACCTCTCCGTTTAGATTTTCCGCTTGACTAATACAATCCCAACGACAGTGAGTACCCTGTAGTCTCTACAAAGCTGATGAAGTTGCACTGTTCATGTTCTTCGATGATGTGTCTGAGAGCTTCAGTTCCTCCAAACAAATAGTGACGCACGAGATGGTCTTTGGAGCAGCTCCATTAGCTTGAGGCATTTCCTTCTCAACTTGTCAGGCTAGCTGCACCGGGAGCGCCATCCAAAGCGCTACGGGACAGCTTGGACCTCCCAGTACGCGGTAGCGCACCGAAAGCCTTCACCGGGGCACGGTAAAGGGTGCACGACCATAGCATACTGTTGACATTTCTTAACGCAACTACCAATGAACGGGTTTGGAACCCATCCTGGTAACAGCGCCAGAAATGCTGGTTGGTAATTCTTAACATTACAGGGGTCCGCAAGCGCACGGAAGTACCATTGTAGCATTTCCCCAAAGGAGTATTCCAAAGGGTATCGAATCCAAGGAAGGCTTTGGTGGATTAACAAGCTCAACACTATTGCAATAAGTATAGATCATAGACAGAAATAAATCAGACACTCAAGTGCAGGGGTAAGATATGATAATGGGGTAGTGTGATCACACACACACACTCTCTCTCTCTCTAAGGGGTCCTAGGCATAAGAGGCAACATATGAGTTAGTTCTAGGTTCTTATGTACTATACACATAAAGCTGGTAAGAACGAGTTAGATACATTAGCATTGAAGAACATTGACTTAAGCACCCAAGTACCACAGGGAGCTAACCTCCCGCGTTGCTTTCGCACAACTCCGGTTGTTAGACTTTAGACTCCTACAGCTTATCCGAACGTGGGGGATTTCAGAGGGACCAACGGCTGTCACTACCGCGGCCTACCCCAAGACAAACCGTGGGATAAACTCATAAGTAAGGTAGCTACGCAACCCAAGCACCATGCTTACGTTGTTAGCCGGACTTGACCGGCCCGGGCTATTGTGACCCAGGTCAAGCCACCAGATAAACCAGCCAATTACACCGAGTACCGTAGCTTAAGCACAGACTTCATACAACGCAGTTATGTCATCTAACCAGATCAAACTAGGTTAGGTACACAAACGTATTCGTGTTTTCCTATGTCTGTTCAACTGGATCAAAGGGTCGTGTTCGCGAAGAACACGAGCCTCTAACTTATGAACAAACACCGGAAACATATGAAAGTCACCCGTCAAGTGGATCGAAAGGCCTTGTTCATCAAGAACAGGAGCCTCTAAATGATGAATAGGTGAAGAACACATGAACAAATCACCCATGTATACTAACACGACTTTAGATGAAATAGCTGAATAACTGAAGTAGATCAAAGTCATACAAATGAATAAAGATATAAGAGAACTCATACCTAGATCCCAAAGTAGACTTGAAACCTGAAGTAGAACTAATCTAGCCTACCTCCTAGCCTTGAAACTAAAAGTGAGTGAGGTGTTGCAAGTGTGGATGGTTTCTAAGTGAGCCCCCTTCCCTTCTATTTATAGACCAAGGCACCGGCGAGGAGGGGAGGCAAACACCTCGGGAATGGCACTTAGGACCAATGGGGAGACACCACGTGGAAGCCCCTGAGTGGGGGCCTCAAGGTCGGTTCGGCCGACCCCCTGTGGGCCCCACTCAGGGTGTGTTTTCTCCAGGTGGCTGTCATGTGGGTCCTGAAGTCGGTTCCTGGTGTCCACTTCCTTTTGATGCGGTGGTGGGTCCATGGATCCATGTGATGTCCATGTGTCACGCTCTGATTCGTCGGAGTGTGCTTCACTTCGATTGCTTGCATGGCATGCATGCATGGCGCCCTTGTTGGCAGCTTTGCATGCATGGCATCCTTGTTGGCAGTCCTCCTAGGATGAGGTGATGTGGCATAGATCATAGAAGGTGAGTTTGCCACTCTTTTCTTGCTTATTTTCCTGCAATCAAATAATCTCCAAGGACAAGTGGAACTATATTATTTTTAACTAAATACGTGTAAGAAATGCCTTATGCTCCTTTATTCATGAGTATATTGACGGCTAAAGTAGGCACTTAACAGCCGTCAACACACACGGGTCGGGAAAGCCACATCCAGCGTGCGGCTAGCGGTGCGGCACCGCTCCAGCGTGGCGTGGGGCCCGTGCATCCGCGCCATCACAATTGCCGGGCCGCACCGTCGAGGCTGCGCCGCCGCATTGGAGAAGAGGGGAGGGAGAGGAAGGAAGCCGGAGGAGCTGCCTACCGCCGACAGGGAGAGAGAGGGAGGTCGGGGAGGAGAGGCCGCCGCCAGCACGGGGTCCGCCGCCGCGCCCGTCTGTCGAAGACCATGCTTCCGCGGCTGTAGCGTTGCCCGATCTGCGGCGTCCTCATCGAGGAGCGGCAGGGAGGCGAGCCGGATCTCGACGGCCGCCGGGAAGGGGAGGGAGAAGTTGGCCGGGAGGCTGGCCCGCCTGCCACCACTGCTCCACCTCGCGACCGACCCTGCTCCATGGCTGTCGTCAATTCCATGGCCGCCTGCTACGGAACAGAGGCGCACGGGGAGGAGCGGTCGGCCTGCTGTGCGCTGCTGGTGCCGGATCCCTCTGCTCCAGGTGACCCGCCGCCGCTCGACAACGTCGGATCCCCCTGCTGTCCCTGGGACCCTCAAAGAACGCACTCGTCGGCGGAGGTAGCAGATGAGGGGCCGCCGCTACTAGGGAGCTCCGGGGATCCGCCGCTACGCCCTGCTCCTCTGCGCGAGACTAGCGGGGCCCTGCTGCTCTGTCGCAAGGCGAAGAAGACGTCGGCCACCGGAGAGGAGGGGCCGACCGGCCGGAGAGCGCGAGACCGCCGGACCTCCGCATCCGCCCGTCGGAGAGCGCGAGGCCACCGGACAGGGCCCCACCGCGTCCTGCCGGACCCCTGCCGGGCGCCGGGCGCTGTCGACCATATACCCCTGGGTACCTATACATGGAAGAATATGAACTCAAACCATAAATCCTTGTAAACCTACTAGGACTCCTACTTTGTAACAGACTAGGCACCCGCCCCCTAGACTATATAAAGGAGGGCCGGGTACCTAGGGGGTTGCATGCTACAAGAGTACTCGGATGATGGCTTTTGCGAACTGAAGACCCTTGGATTGATCATCTAATCACTTCAAGGCTCGGGGGCTACTATGCTACAACCATCAACCTCTTTTTTCAAGACGGAAGATGCAGATTCTTGATTGACCCTCAGCTTGATTCTTCGATTCAAACTCAGGCTCGGGGGGCTACACTCCATATGGAGTGCAATTTTTGCAAATCGCACCTGCATATAGATCAAGACTTCAAGAGAAGATGGGTATTCTTGGAGACTTCCTGGGTTAGAACTCGAGGACGCCTGGGAACTACTCCGGGATGATTCAAAAGTACTCATAGATGAACTAAGAGCACATTCCACTCTTTCAGAAATTCAAGTACTATTGAAGACTTCGGCTAGCAGTACTCGAGATGATCAGAAACTACTCAATGAAGCTTCAAGACTACTCAAATTCACTGCTCAAGACTACAAAGTGCTCGAGGGCTTGTCGACCATATACCCCTGGGTACCTATACATGGAAGAATACGAACTCATACCATAAATCCTTGTAAACCTACTAGGACTCGTACCATGTAATCCTATTAGGACTCCTATCTTGTAATCAACTAGGAACCCGCCCCCTGGACTATATAAAGGAGGGTCGGGTACCTAGGAGGACAGGTGAATCCCCCAACCCTTCCGGGGAACACCCAAGCGCAGGGTGCCATACATGATACTCCAAACAGGACGTAGGGTCTGCTACTCCGGCGGCCCGAACCTGTATAAATCTGTGTCCCGTGTCCTCGCGCGTACCTTCGAGTTCTAGGTCTGGTGATCCTCTACCGCACAATCTACTACCTCGGGTACCCCCTTGGAAGGCTCAGTGGCCAAAACACTGACAGGCGCATCTCGCCGCAGCGGCGAGGAAGACTCCGCAGCAGCCGCACATCCCCTGTCGATGGCGGTGGAGTCGAGCTACCCCGAGCCGACCACTGAGACCCAAGGGAGGGAGAGCCGGAGAGGAGACCGCGTCGTCTTCCTCACTCCGCGCCTCGTCGCCTTCCTCACTCCGCGCTCCGACCGCACCACCTCGAGCCGCCTCGGCTCTGAGCTCGGAGGGAGCTCCGTGGTAGCTGGAGAAGGGGAGGGGGCGGCGCGGCTCCGCAGCATGCCGCCGGCTTGGCCGCAGCGGCGAGGAAGACGAGGACGCGGGGGGTGGAGCAGTGGATAGGAATGGCCGGCGGGTGGGGAAAGTAACGGAGTAGATAGGAGGGGTGAAAAAAGAAAAATTGAGAGGAAGGAGATGGTAGTTGGGATGGTTGATTAAAATATAGTGTACTTGGTATGGAGTATGGGATATAGGGGACGACAGGTGCGGGAAAATTGATACTAGACTGTAAAATCTCGATGACCAGGCAGGAATATTCCTTTTAGGGGATGGATTTGGGGTATGACGAATGCGGATAGCATCGTGATTCATGACCAGAGCCATTCAGACCGAAACACATATAACTACCGCTCCATCTATTTTTTCATTAAGAAGAAGAAACTTTTTCCCGACTTAAAAAATCTCTAAATCCTGACTTCGCCAGCGAGAAGATTTTTTTTAAACCAATCATGAAAATTCACATTAGTGAGGATTTGAACTTAGTCTACTGATTGAGACCTGACGAGGCCATGGACCAGGGCCCATCAAGACCCCTGAAAAACGCAGTACGGACCCACGTACGGCACGCTCCGGCAGCTAGCACAACGAGTGCTACGCGGCCCGAGCACGTGAGGGCCCGTACGATCAGTTTCTGCCATGGGCCAGAAGACAGGCGGCCCTCGGCCATTCGTACCCTCTTCTCCGAGTGCATGGTGGCCCATACGACAAGTTCCCGCCTCCACTCCCGACTACTCGCTCGCACGAGTAGTTTCCGCCTCACGGCCGCGGCTACTGGCTCGTACGAAGTAGTCTCCGCCTCCAAGCCACGACTACTCGTTCGCACGAGTAGTTTTCGCCACCGACCCGCGCGGGCTTCCCGGGGAAGACACGGGGCGCGTGGACCCACCAGATCGAGATCCCGGGATCTCCGCTCACGTTCCTCCGTGCACCGCCACGCGCCCGCCCCGCCGCGGCAGTCCTCCCGGGCCCGACCGATTCGGTGTCAGGGGACGGATTCGTCAAGCCCTGCCACGAACGGCACAGTGACTGTCGTACCGCGGACGGCGTAATGGGCGCTGGACGGCGTACGGTACAGTACACACTACACCATAAGCATCGGGAGACGCGGCATAGATCACCTACTCACACGAGTAGTTCTCCGGCTCCGACTAGTTCAAAACTTGGCCGTCAAGGCCGCAGGTACGCAGGCCCCGTTGGCGTCCCGTGATACCCCGGTACACGGCCCGCCACATGTCAGCCTCCCTGCACGGGTCCGCCCTGTCCAGGTCGATCCTGTGTCAGAAGACGGATTCTCCTGCCGCTCCTCTGCAGGGGTGGTGCGCATCGTACCACGGAGGGCACGGGAAGCGCTGTGCCACCAACGGCACAGTGCAAGCCGTCACCTATCCCTCGATCGTCGTGGTGCAGGCTACTCCGTTTCCACAGCACCAGAAAAGACAAGCCCCTGATCCACTGGCGGGATCAGGGCCAGTACTCTGCCTCCTGTACCCGACTAACTACTCGAAGGAGGGCGTAGGGGGCCCGGGATGGCTACTTGGGACGCACGGGATCTGCACCGTCACCCAAGGCCCCGTAACAGTGCTTCACCGCTGCTGCTGCCTGACAGCCCGATGCAGAGAAGAACGCCTCGCACTGTAGATTAGCTCAACATACTCGATGTAAACCGCCCTGGGCCTCCCCTTGCGACTATAAAAGGGAAGGGCAGTGGCACATACAAGACACGTTCGTTTCCACCCCCACACGCACTTAGCATCGATATCCCATCTCATACAACACAAGCATTCACACACACTCACTCACGTACGCAGACTTCTGCTACTTGAACCACTCGCACACCAGGGACTTGGGCTCTACACCCTCTCCCGACTTGTTTGTACTCCCTACTGCAAACTCCCGAGCATAAGGAACACTTCCTCTCTGACTGGACGTAGGGTATTACTCTCCGGAGGCCCGAACCAGTATAACCCCGAGTGTCTCCTGTGCTACCATGCGGATCAGAACACGCGCTCTTATATAAATTTACTTGCCGGCGGTACCGAACCCCGACAAGACCATACCTTAACCCCTCTAACCAACTAGGCTAGGGATCTACTCTCTCTTCATAATCTCCAAGTTTAGACGGCTTGGATGGACATCTTGTGAGACGAACAAGTAGATGTGGAATTTACTTTTCCAACTTAGACGGCAATATGCATTTTCTTCAATGTGTTTGCAAACATAACTTTCATTATAGTTTTTCATCTTGTGTTCCATTACATGCATATTTGTTTGGTGCCTCATGAGGACCAAACCGATTTTTTAGTTTGCCTGTAATATTTGGGGTGTGTTTAGATCCAGATGAATTGGTTGAATTGGGGAAGAATTGGTGTAAATGTAGATGAATAGTGAGAGGTGATGTGATAGATGATGGGATGGTTTTTGTAAACTTTTTAGGATCTAAACACACCCTTAGCGTACATTTGGCTCGTCACCTACGATTGGCTTGCCAACGCGCGCCGGAGGAAAAACAACTACCGTCGCAGGCAAAATCTGGCAACGCAAAATGCTCGCCCAATGGTGGACCTAGTAGATGGTCCTGGTATGCACCGGCATACTGCCAACAATGCTCCGGTCCGGTTGCACACGCACAACCCTGTCGGGCGCCGGGCGCATCTCGCCGCTCCTAGCCGGCTGCCACCACAAAAATCGAATCCCGACGTTATAGTGGGCAGCCCACAACAAAGAAGTTTTTTTTTAAACATGCGACAAAGAAGCTAAAGGGCCGGTTTAGTTGGCCAAAAATTTTGGCAAAAATTTTTGGGCCCTCTTTTCAAGGATGATTAGGAGGACTAAACATAGGCTAATTACAAAACTAATTACACGAATGAAAGTGAAATCGCGAGATGAATCCATTAAGCCTAATTAATCCATCATTAGATATTATTTACTGTAGCACGATGTTGTCTAATCATGACATAATTAGGTTTGTTAGATTCGTTTCGAAAAATTAAGTAGGGGTTATGGAATGGGTTTTATCATTAATCCACATTTAATACTCCTAATCAATGTCCGAAGATTGATGTGACGGGTAGTTGGGAAAATTTTTGGGAACTAAACAGGCTCTTTATTGTATCTCTTTTCTGACTTTGCCTTAAGTGTTTTAAGTATTTGTATGTAAATTTTATGCAACTTTTGCATTTAATGGTTGAATTAGAGCCTCACCATGTTATTTTTATCCTTATATAATGAATTTGTAGTCAAATTTTAATTGTTTACGGAATAAAAAAATGGATTGCACTAAATTATATACTGAATTGCATATGGAAAAAAGTTATTGTGGCATACCTTTTGAAAAATCCTAGGTACACCAGTCGCCCATGAATTGGCAAGAGACAATAATCTACATAAACACCAAAAATACTAGATGAGAGATATATATCCAAGTGTTAATATCTTTGAAATTACTCATATAATCTCGATTTTATTTCCAAAACAATATTCTTGACAATTAAATCTACCAAATAAGACGCCATTTGACTATATTTCGATGTAAAAAAATAATGACATGTGGATCCCACATGTCATATTAAATAACTGAATTGGCTTGGCAAGTTTTCAATCCAAAGACTAATTTGCCAATATTTTGGTGATACCTACGACTTAGTCATGAACAAGATTGAGTAGGACTAAATAGATGGGGCATAAACCAGAGATGCCCTACATACACATTGCATTCTCTATGCCAAATTGTCTATTTCAAACCCGGTTTGCAGGCATAAACCGTTTTAAAGTCGCCTAGCACTTGTAGAAAACTTTTTTTTTGAAAGGGTAGAAAACTTATTTCAAAAAAGGCACTTGTAGAAAAACTCACGCCAACAAACTGGGCATCGACACATCGTCTACCTCTGGCTCGCTGCTGCCAAACGATCCGGTTAAAACACAGCCGTTGATCTTGCACCAGTGGCTTCACTGGAGCTGTCCGATCTCGGCAACCAGCCCTCTAGTTTGAACGTTGCGCCGCTCACCTTGCGCCCCTGGCGGCCTGCCCCAGTTCCCCAACTAGCCGTTGCCTTCCAAGTTCCAACTAGCCGTTGCGCCGCCCCACTCTCGTCTGGCCGTCTCCAACCCCGCGACCACCACCCAAAAGCTCCCGAATCCACCGATCTCCCCCGATCCAACGTCTTCTCTCTCCTCCGCTCCCTCCCTCTCCCCCGATTTGCTCCTCGCTTGGTGCGCCTCCTTCGCCGTGATTGACAGACAGCCAATGGAGGTCGACGCACCCGTTCCCCCGCCCCAGCCAGCCGTCTCGCCCCCAGCGGTCTCGCCGGCCAAGAAGGCGCTGGCGGCGGCCCCGGCGTCGGCTCTGAAGACCAGGGCCGCGAGGAGGAAGACGCTCTGCGACATAACCAACCTGAGGAGGCGCGAGCCGGCGGAGGTGTCCGATGAGTCGGCGTGCGCTGCAGCGGCCGACGGCGTTGAGAGGTTCGCGCAGCTAGTCAAGGCAAGATCTCTATCCACCATCGCCGTCGCCGCCTCCTTATAGCTATATCTTAGTGTGTGGCTGACGTCGTTCTTCTTCTTTTGTCCCTTTCCGAAAATTTTGTATCTGGTTCAGGAGAACGCGGATCTTATGAGCCTCATCGCGGAGAGAGAGTAAGTCTCGGCACGCAGTATTACCAAATTCCTCCACCTGTTGATCTGCTGTAGTGACGAGCGGGGGGTTCTTTGTGTGGAACCGTTTGGTCGGAATCAATTTGATTTGGTTGGGTTTTCTGTGCAGCGATATCATACAGTTGAGCGGGACTGAGATTCAGAAGCTGCGGCTCGCCAACTGGGAGCTCGCGCGGGCCAACGCCCAGATGATGGCGGTATGTTCTTTCACCTTCGTTTCCCAATTCTCAGCAAGTCTCAAGTTCTTGTCTAAGTATTTACACCTAAGCATCTGTCATGTGGCTTATTTTAGTTGTTTGCCGTTTTAATTTTGCAGGAGCTTAATCTTGGAAGAAAAAATGTAAGTCAACTTTGATAGTGTGAATCTTCAGACGCAGTAGATTGTTCATAAGGCATAACATATATTCAACACGAATCTGAGCCGGGATTTGGTTTCTCTGAAGTTGAAAGCGTTGCAACATGAGCTTGCGTGCTCAACAGCTGCTCTTAAAGTGAAAACATCTGAATTTGGAGGTGCGTCGGGTCTAGGACATAAATTTTTCTTATCAGGTTCATCTCCAGCTCCTTCTGCTTCTCTTTTGCTGAATCTCGTGTTTTTGGCTCAGGATGCAAAGAAGGTGATGCTTCGGCGCAACATACACAACCAAAAGATGCAGCATCTGCAGCCTGACAGAGCTGCACCAACCAAGGATGGAGATGTCGTCGACCCAGAGCCTGCTTCAGATACAGCGCGTGCCGCAAGCATCCAGATGTCCGGGAACGTCAGCAGGAAAAGGATGCTGAGATCTCGATGTAATCCCAAATCCTCCATTGCCAGTTTATCCCCGGTGACCTATTATCGACCTAAGTCTGTATGCCTGACTGAATGCCCAATGTTTTCCAGCTCTAGGACCTGCAGCATCAACAAAACTAGCGCTGCCGAAGGATAAGGAGACCTCGCAGAGACGGCAAGCACCAATCGTAGAAACTGTCAACAGAGTTTGAGCAATACAATTTAACAGCTGACTTTTACTGAGATTGATCGCTGTCTCTGCAGGAAGTCGATGAGAATGCCACAGCCAAGCACCCGTTCAGAGGACTTGTTCGAGATAGAGGACGTTCAGCTCGCCATTGGCAACTGCAAGATCGACCCAGCAGACAGTGCTTCTGGCAGTGAGAGGCCGGGGCACCAGTTTCTACGCAGATCATCTCTCGGAAGGCCTCTCCGGCAGGCCCGGGAACGAGTCACCTCCTACAAGGAGATGCCTCTCCACGTTAAGCTCAGGAGGCCCTAGAGAATGGCAGTTATATGTTGCGATTTGTGATGATTCTTTGCTGTCAGATGGTGTGTAGTCTGTGATGATTCTTTGTTGTCAGATGGTGTGTAGTCTTTCGCGTGAAAATCTGGTTGCCTTAGAGAATGGCAGTTTTATGCTGCGACTTGTGATGATTCTTTGATGTCTTCTGCAACTGCACTGTCTTCTACAACTGCAGAAGTGCAGATAGTTTGTAGCCTTTCGTGTGAAAATCTGGTTGCCTTCGGTTTGTGTTCCATCAAGCATTGGGGTGTAATTGAGAAGGAGCATCTTGGTTGCCTTCGGTTTGTGTTCCATCAAGCATTGGGGTGTAATTGAGAAGGAGCATCTCAGCATAGCTGTGTTATTCTCAATATTCTATTGGTTTTGAATGGAAATGAGCGTGCATCTCATAAACGGCAAAGTACACAAGAGTCTATGAAACGATCAATCAGTCTCCACTAAAAGTAGTTCAGTTTACATTCCTAGTGTGATGTTCAACACGTAGGGGAAGCAAAAACAAATTTCAAGCTGAGCCATCGCTCTGAATTGTATAGTTGACAGATGCAAAGTGTTCTTTCACCAAAGCAAGAGCTCTCCCTCTATGAGATATTTCATTCTTCACTGACTTGGGCATCTCAGCATAGCTGTGTTACGTGCCAGACAGTCAGAAAACAGATGAAGTGGCATGCAAGAGAACTGGAGAAGTAGGAACTGTAGTATGAAATTATGAAACTCACGTTTGTTCAAAACCATCTGGCTGGAATACAGGGTCCCATCCAAAATCATTAGGCCCTCTAGCAGGTACGATTTTGCCCTGCCAAATGAGAGCTAGTCTTAAAACTGAAGTGCCAAAAAATAAACAATGCTGAATTCATCAAAGTGCTATGATACAGTGATAAAATCAATGTACTTCCACCTACTTTAAGCAAGTTAGTCATTCAGAAAAAAGTTAATTCCTATAGAATATTGTGCCAACATGACAGAGCTAGAGTCCTGTATATTTTCCAAATTTTTGCTATAATTGAAAGATCTTTACATTCGAAAAGGTTGCTAAACTATACTTCCAAAACACAGCTATCTTTTGAACTACTGTATAAGTTTGCTAACAGCCACAACACAACAAGGACTCTGATAAATAAGTTACATCGGACTTCAGCTGAGAACTCCATGAGCAAAAAATGGCATCTTACTGCAGTTTTCCCGACAAATGTGATTGGTTCCTCTCCTGGTCCAAGAGCAAGAGAAAATATGCACATGGCAAATGCTGATTTATCTTCATAAGCGTTTATAAGATTGTTCAAACCTATCATTGAAAAAATTGCACACATGAGGTTATTTGGTCAAACATGGATAGAGACGAGAATCAGTTAACTCTATAACCTTCATGGCCAATCTTCTCAAGAAACCACTTTCTGTTCATCATGTATGCAGGATATCCAAACAAAAAACAAAGACATTAATAATGGTGTTGAAGGCTCAAAGGTTAATTTATAGTCTAAGCTATGATGGCCAAGGATGCTTATTAGGTGTAACTTCGAGATAAGAACATAGCCTTTACAATGCTTGCACAAGGATAAGGACTTACATGTAAGGACCTGTAACAGAAAGGTAGCATGTCAAACTCTGCATGGTAAATTTTATGAAATTTTATTCAGAAACCAATAGGAAAAACAATGCAAATCAATCACCTGGTAAGCCTTTGAGTGCATTGAAACATAAGCATGTGTCCTCAACCAGTACAGGCCCGTTCACCTATACAAACAGGATGCAGATTCAACAAGACCAGAAAGCAATTTTATTGAATGTATATCTCAATATGCGAGTGACTAGAAACATGGAAGTACCTTAGATGCAGCCATCCGCGCTTTCTCTTTAGATATGTCCTCTGGCTCCCCTTGCAGTTCAGGCACTGCCAAACTCAAATATAATGGATATGAATACAAAAAGATCTTAAGTTCTGTATTAAGATAGAAATAATAGCAACAATACAGTAATTTTGGAAGTACGACTAACACCTTTAGTAATATCCATTCGCAATTAATTTGTATGTAGTGGTGGTGGATGCACAACTTATGAGTTCTATCAGAATTTTTTTAAAATATAGGGATTGTAATATTGATTTGATGTTTTCTTTTCTGGACAATTGGCACACGCCAGAGATGTGATCTGGATTCTCATGGATTAAAAATCTCAATTCTCCAGTGCAGGCAGCCGGATATTCGTTTCCATTCACTGAACTGCATACTATTATTTTACTGAAATTTTGTCTCCGTCACTGATAGCCCCGGCTGTTAATATTAAGATTTGTGGTTGCTATTTCTTAATCAGTAGAACTAATATCGGAATGCAAAAGAAAATAATCAACACACTGTGTGAATAATTTAGGTCGTGAGCAACTAAGCAACGCATGGGTTACAAGTACATTCAACCTGGAGCACCTAATGCAATCCCATCTGACCATATATCTGTATTTTATCAATATGTGCTACCTAAATGTTGCATGATTTTCCCAACTGTATCATACAGCAAATCATTGTGCAACTACCACGAAACGTCACCGTCAAATGACTGACATCCTGAAAATTATAAAACAAAAGGGCAGTTGGTTCTATCTCTTCCGAATCTCCAGTTACTGAAAATCCAAAGCGTCGGTACCATACTACCATCAGCGAATCAGCTGACCTAATCTAACAATACCACGCTACCGCGTTATTGTATATGGCAATTTCTCAATGGCAGCCACAAAGCCCACGCGAACCCCTTCAATACTTTACACAGTAGTATCGGTCACTGGCGCGACCGAAGCCCTCGCGCTAAAAACCATCTATACTACTAGGGAAATAGGGATGCATAGTCGTGTAAGGCTGCAGACGAGGGGGCGCCAAACATAGAGCGGGAAAGAGAGATGATGTACTCACAGTCGAGCTTGAGCGACTGGAAGGGGACGGAGGAGCCCAGGATGGCGCGGACCTCCTCCAGCTTCTTGGCGTTGCCCGTAACGAAGGTCACCGCCTTCGGCAGCACCCGCGCCGGCGCCGACATGGCTTGGTGGTCGGATGTGTCCCGTTAATCCACCCCCTGGGCTTCCGCGGGAGACGACCGGGGAAGAGGTAAGGATGGGAGGGAGCTGCGGCGGCGGCGAGGGGAGGGTGAGAGGGAGAGCGGGGAGGTGGGGGCAAGTGTCGTGCCTGCGGCCCAGATGACGCTTTGTTCCCTCAGACTATGGGCCCACCGTACCAGGCTACTTCTGCCGAGCGGTGAAGTCAAATCAGCTGGAGAAGAAAAATGTGCTGGTGCGCAGAAATACTCCGCAGGTTCGATCACAGATTCACAGTGGAGTAGTGAGCGAAAAAAATAGATGACCTTCGTTTTAAGGAAAAGCCTCCTCTCAACCTCAAGCGGAACTGATGATAATTTCACCGCACCTCATGCCAAACTGTTAATTAACAATAAGACATCATCTCGTCATCTTAGGCCATGTTTAGTTTCCAAAAATTTTCCCAACTACCCGTCACATCAATCTTCAGACACTGATTAGGAGTATTAAATATGAATTAATGACAAAACATATTTCATAACCCCTACCTAATTTTTCGATACGAATCTAACGAGCCTAATTATGCCATGATTAGACAACGGCATGCTACAGTAAACAATCTCTAATGATGGATTAATTAGGCTTAATGGATTCGTCTCGCGATTTCCCGTCCATTCGTGTAATTAGTTTTGTAATTAGTCTACATTTTTTATCTCTAATAGACCTTCGAAGGGGCTGTCAAAATTTTTTGCTAAAAATTTTAGCAACTAAACAGGCTCTTAGAACTTTTTTTTTCTATTTCGACACAATTGTGTGATGCTACCGAGAAATCAGTACATTGTTCTGTTCCTCTTTCTTTCGTCCAACCATCAGCTTTACCGTTCAGTCGCTACCCTAATGTCTCTCTTTTCTTCGGAAGTTCGGAGAGAGAGTCTCTATATACCTTCTTTTTCTGACGCATTTATTTATTTAGGAGTATTTAATTCCTTTCCACGTCACCGGTGCCGTTCCCGCGTGGAAAACGGACATCGCCCCTCCGACGACCTGCTGATTCTCGCCGAATAGACCACCACGACCAGGAGGACGACTCCAGTCCGCCCGTTCCATCCTCACGGCACACGGTGTTTCACACAAGCTTTACGCCCTCTGTTCGTTTATATATGACGTTGGGACAAAGGAAACTAGCTTATTTTCTACTACCTTTTCGGTCTGAAACGACAACTATATACGACCGGAGGGAGTATTTAGTTTGACATTATTTTTCTATTCATTCGTTACATCGAAGTTTACTCCTCTCATTATGTATCAAGTTGTTCAATGAATTGTTGCTATGTTGTCAAAAAAAAATGAATTGTTGCTATTCATCCGTCATAGACTCTATTTGGATCCAACCAACTAAAATTTAGCTAGCTAAAATTTTAAAAAATTAGCTAATTAAAGTTTAACCAGCTAAGATTAGTTAGAGATGTTTGAATGCTCCAGCTGAACAGTAGTTGTTGGTCTTTTATCACTTTAGCTAGTTTTAGCTGGGCTGAACCAGCTAAAAAAATCTTTAGCCAGCTAAAATTTAGCTGAGTCATACATATTTGAATCCATATCATTTAAATTTAGCCAGCTAAGATTTAGGTCCCGTTTAGTTCGCGAACTGAAAATTTTGGGTCCCCTTTCAAAGTCTATTATGAGTATTAAACGTAGATTATTTACAAAAATAATTACACGAATGGACCGAAAATTGCGAGACGGATCCATTAAGTCTAATTAATTCGTCATTAGAAATTGTTTACTGTAGCACGACATTGTCTAATCATACCATAATTAGGCTCGTTAGATTCGTCTCGAAAATTAAGGTAAGGGTCGTGGAATGAATTTTGTCATTAATCTACATTTAATACTCTAAATTAGTAGAAAGAAGATTGATATGACGGGTTGTTGGTGAAAATTTGGTGAAGTAAACGGACCCTTAGTTGGTGGATCCAAAGAGATGGTAATTTGCCCAGCCTCTCCACTCGCCCAGTACACGCACACCCCCACGGGCGCACAGGAAGACTCAGGCCAGTAGGCCACCACGTCGTGTCCCCAAAACTTCGTGGTAGAACCTCCGCGATTTCCCTTCCCCACCCACCCGATCTCCCCTCTCCTCTCCTACAAAACACGCCCACCCCACCCACCTTGTCAGGTCGTCGTGCGCGGGTAGCTGCAGCGAGCGACGAGGAGCGGAAGACAGACACGAGGGAAGCAATGGAGAAGGCCATCGACAGGCAGCGGGTCCTGCTGCGGCACCTCGACCCCGCTGCGGCGCCGAGCCCCGCCTCGCCGGCCATCTCCGTGAGAATCCCCGCCCCCTCCCTCCCTATCTTCCCGTCGTTCGCCCGGGATCGATCCGAGCTGTGCTGCTCCGATCGCGCTTTATCCGGGGCCCCAGATCCGCGACTGACCGACGACGGTTTGTTTCTGGGTGCGCGGCAGGCGAGCGCGTGCGCGGCGGGGGACAGCGCGGCGTACCACCGGAGGCCGGCCTTCGCCGACGACGTCGTCATCGTTGCGTAAGTGGATTCGGCTTCCTGGCTCTCGCGCTTTCACCGGCAGGCGCGGCCTCATGCTAATTAATAAAAGCCTTTTGAGCGCGACTGGTGTGGGAATTCTCTTTTGTTTTTGGTTTTCGGTGGCCGATGGTGCCTAGAATAATTCATGTAGCGGTACCGGCGACTGTACTTTGCAGAATTGTTTTGGGTCTGCCTGTTGGTCAACCCGAGTCTAAATCTGGGCTTATAGAAGCACCCTTTTCTGGAAGTCATTACGGAGCGATGCTAGGGTCGTCTGTAGTACGGGAGACTGCTAGAGAATGTCATGGTTCAGATGAACAAGCCTAGTTCTATTGTATCTGTGTTAGAGTCATGATAACAATTATTTTCTGTGTCAAATTGTTCTTTCTTTTTCCTTCTTATTACTTCTTTCTTGTTCATATGGAAGAAATTTTGATCGATTGCATACCCTTTCTGTCTCCAGTGCATACAGGACGGCGATTTGCAAGGCTAAGAGAGGGGGTTTCAAGGATACATTCGCTGAGGACCTCTTGGTTCCTGTCTTTAAGGTTTGTGCTTTGTTGTGTTGTTTCCTTTTCTGTATCTTTATAAGTTTATATTATTATTAAATATGTGTATTGGTCGCCTGTCGTTGTCTTCGGGTCCTCTCATATGCTTTGTCTCTCAATCGTAGGCTTTGGTAGATAAAACAAAGCTGAATCCTAGTGAAGTTGGCGACATTGTTGTTGGTACCGTCTTAGCTCCTGGGTCTCAGAGGGCAATTGAATGCAGAATGGCAGCACTGTATGCTGGTTTCCCTGGTAATGACATTGTCTCTTTTGCATCTTACTGTAATGACAGACCACAATTATCCCCACCTTGATCAATTTGTTTGGGTGGAATGCAGATACTGTTCCTCTTAAGACTGTAAACAGGCAATGCTCTTCGGGCCTTCAGGCAGTTGCAGATGTTGCTGCTGCTATTAAAGCAGGGCTCTACGATATTGGTAAGATCTCTTGCTGTCTGATATTAACTAACTTTCTTTTGGATTTGTTGGTGAATTGAGTTTTATTCTCTCCATCCAAGGTATTGCTGCTGGCCTGGAGTCTATGACAGTGAACAAAGTTAGTCTCGATGGTCAAGTGAATCCCAAAGTAAGTGTAGATGTTGGTGAATACAGCAAAGCTGCATTTTTAGATGCATGTGCAAATATCTTTGGTCTGATATTTTTTTGTGAATTTTTTTAGGTTGAGCTATTTTCTCAAGCACGTGATTGCCTTCTCCCTATGGGCCTCACATCTGAGAATGTTGCACACCGATTCGGCATAACACGACTGGAACAAGATCAAGCTGCAGTAAGTTGCCTTATTCCCCTTTTGTGGTGCATTTATTTGTGTACGAAACTCTGAGTTGCTGTCATCAAGTATCTTTCTTGCTCTTATTTTTTATCTGTTGATACGTAGGTTGAGTCGCACAGAAAGGCTGCTGAAGCAGCAGCTGCTGGTAAATTCAAGGAAGAAATTGTGCCTGTTCATACAAAGGTGATGTTGGTTAATTTATCTTAAAAAAATAACTATTAACTGTTGAAAGATTCTATTAAATTTAATGTTGAAAGATTTTGTTTCATTGTGTAATGCTGACGAAATCACCATCTTATGAAGATCGTTGATCCAAAAACTGGTGAGGAAAAGGAGATTGTAGTCTCAGCAGATGATGGAATCCGAGCCGGTACTTCCCTGGCAGTCCTGTCAAAACTCAAACCAGCATTTTCAAAGGATGGCACCACTACTGCTGGTAAGTAAAAGTGAAATCAAACTGTGTGTGGATTTTCATTAGTTGTATCCACTCTAAAGGTCGGTGTTGCTTAACTGTAGGGAATGCTAGCCAAGTGAGTGATGGCGCTGGGGCTGTCCTGCTGTTGAGACGGGATGTTGCTATGAAAAAGGGTCTTCCAATTCTTGGCGTCTTTAGGTATCATTACTGTCCCCACATGATGTGCTGTGTGCAATTGTGCACCATGCTGGAACCGAAAACATTCGAACAGCTTTATTTTACTGAGCAACCTTGTTATTCGACACTTTCTTTGTTAACCAAAGCAGAGAGGCCTATGAAACATTTATTAACTTGCAAATTTCTGTTAAGAGGCCCATCATTATAGCTGATTGTGCAAATGTAGGAGCTTTGCGGCAGTTGGAGTTGATCCAGCTGTAATGGGTATTGGTCCGGCTGTTGCAATCCCTGCAGCAGTGAAATCTGCCGGCCTCCAAATTGGTGACATTGACCTTTTTGAAATCAATGAGGTATATATCCATCTGTTTGTGAGTTCTTCCTTTCGATAAGAGTAGAATTGTGAGATAATATTTATTTCCTCTTCTCAATAGGCTTTTGCATCCCAGTATGTCTACTGCTGCAAAAAGTTGGAACTTGATCCTACAAAAGTCAACGTTAATGGAGGTGCTATGGCTCTTGGGCATCCATTGGGTGCTACAGGTATTTGGTTTCTGCTATTTCACAATGATTATATCCCACAAGATTTGTTTGCCTTCGAACAACCATGTAAAACTGTGAAGACCTGTGAGGTGACTGATTTAGGATGTTTTAATTGATAACAACAATGACATTTCTGTCTCTCTTGGAAGGTGCTCGATGTGTCAGTACTCTTCTCAATGAGATGAAGCGCCGTGGCAAGGATTGCCGTTTCGGAGTGATTTCTATGTGCATAGGTACATAATTAATTACTTACATTACATATTTCATTTACCTGCATTGAATGGATGCTTTTGAGTGGAGATTATAACATACTTTCACATGTTCTGATGATGGTTGGGCAGGTTCTGGGATGGGTGCGGCTGCTGTATTCGAGCGGGGTGATGGGGTGGATGAGCTCACCAATGCTCGGGGCATCCCGTCCCATAACTCGCTTTCCAAGGACACCATCTAACTATACCATCAAATTTGCGAATGGGAATGATAGTATTGTTTACAAACCTCAACATGAGGAGATTTGGGGGAATAAAGTGATCGTGTATTTGTCGCCCCTCTGAGGGGTAAGAAAAATTTGTACTGCAATATGTGAACTTATTTAGCTGGATAAATGTTTTTAGCTTCAAAGTTGTGTGAATAACTCAATAATCAATGCTGTCAGGAGCAAGGTTGTTCATCCAATGGTCGGTTCTTGCTTTTGAAAATTGTCGGGCATTCTATACCATTTTGGTAGACACCACAGGGATGAGGGCCACGGTAACACAAAATGTCGATAGTAATTGCCTAATTGGTTTACAAATTTGGTTTGCAACAAATTTGTGGCCAAAATGAATTAAGTGGGAGCTGATTCTTTGAGAGAAGTAATTTTGTGGTTGAAATATATTTTTTATTTTCTAGCATGAATTTTTAAAATTAGGATTGAGAATCTATTCTCAGAATGATGAGAAACTACTTTTTTTAGCTTTCAGTGTCTTCTTTTATTACAAAGAATCACTTTACAAAATCACCGTACTTTTTTTCCCAGCTTTCAGCTTCTTAGTTTATTACAGAGAATCACTTTACAAAATTAGGGTAGAATCACCTCTCTAAAAAAAATTGGCAGAGCTTCTGCTGGAATCAGGAGAGAATTCCAGCAGAGAATCAAACCAACTGTATCTAGATGGGCAAAATGGCATGATATAAAACCATTTTTCAAAAATGAACTAGGAGCCTTTAAAACTGTTTTTTCCTTCTAAGAGCAAGTCTAGTGATTTCGCCCGCGGTCCGGCTGCGAGAACCACCAGGCCACGCGCAGTGGTGGTGGACCCTACCATAATTTATTGCTCAGTTGTAGCGTGGCCGGATTGGATTGGAGGAGAGGCTCTTCGCCCGGTTTTTGCCGGCGTCTGGCGAGTCGCCCGTTCCCTTCTCTCTCTTGCTTCCTCACTCCACCACGTAGGATTTCGCCGGCTGTGCACTATAATACTTGCTCTAACGTGTTACAGACATACTTGCTCTAACGTGTCTGCTTCAGTGCCCAAAATGGTGAAAAGTAGAGGGCACGGTAAAGTAATTTTGTAAAGTTCTGTTCCTCAAAACGCGAGGGATATGTTAGAAGATAACTCGTTTGAACAAAATTGCCGAAAACAGGGTTACGGAATTAGTTTCCACGATTGAGCGGAAAAGTAAAAAAGTGTTTTGAGGATTTTATAGTAGTAGTATGATGTAACCAACGTGCATTAAGTGACCAAACTAAAATTCGTGGATGTTGTACTGGCTTCGGAATTCGGATGCAATGCTGAAAGTAGTCATAGAATTGTTTCGCCCCTGCAGTATGGCAATGTAATGCTTATATACATGGGATGCAGGAGGACTCCGTTCCTAATATACAAAGCGTATGCTAAATTAGGAGATAACTATTGAACAAGGCAAGTGAAAAAGTATTTGGAAAACAGTTTTTAAAGATAAAAGGCAAGAATGATAGGAGTACATGATTAAAAGATCTTCTGAATTACTGGTGACCAAAGCAATTCTTGTGGATGTTGCAATCATAACCGCAGAATAAAATATTAGATCTTCACAAATTTAAAAGTCTTGATTGTTGAAATAGTTTGTTCCATTTGCTTACAGTTTTATTGCCCTTTGACCTAGTACATCAAAATGGACGAATAAGGAATTGCTATTTCAAAATATAAATGACAAATTTTCTATAACAAACATGAAAAAAATGAAAAAAGCAATGGAAATAGAATGTTTCTTCACTCAGCGTGTGTTCAGTTGGCAAACTTTTTTGTTCCAATTTTTTTGGGTTTTTCTAACACTAACTAGTACACAAATGCACAGAAGAGACAATCCATTAAACCTAATTAATTTGTAATTAGAGATTGTTTATTGTAGCATCCAATAATAATATAATTAAATTTATTAGATTTTTCTCGAGTTTTGAGGTAGAATTTATTATATGAATTTTGTTATTAATTCACATTTAATACTCTTAATTAATATTCATTTATTTGATGTGACCCGTGAATGTCGAAAATTTCTGAGAACGCGCGCCCTCAACCGCCGATGATCCCTCCCGTCCCGTCCACCAACGGTATGGCGAGGCGAAGAACATATTTTTCACAAAAACCAACGCCGACCGAGCAAAGCACAGCAGATTCGAAATTCGAAATCCGTCATTGTAGTCCAATGGTAGGACGGTCCAGTGGGACGCTACTCACCAGGGTTCAAATCTTGGTGCTCGCACCTTTTCCTGGATTTATTCAACGTTATGCATTAAGTGGTAAGCGACGTTCCCGTCGACGACGAGGCGCCAATGGTGACTTCGAGAATCTCCAGATCTGCCGGTGCTCAGTCCTTCGGAGGTGCTCATAGAGGTAGGGTTTGCGTACGTGTATTCATAAGGGTGAGTGTGCGTGCGTGTTATGAGTGTCTGCGTTGTACTGTGTAATCTAAAAAAAAAGAAAAAAAAAATCTCCCTCCACCGCCCACCGCTCTCCATTCCTCTCCGACTGGCTTGCGAAAGAAGGAGCCAAAGCGAGGCTGGTGGCCTGTTTAGTTCCAAAAATTTTCCCAACTACTCGTCACATCAATCTTCCGACACTGATTAAGAGTATTAAATGTGGATTAATGACAAAACCCATTCCATAACCCCTACTTAATTTTTCGATACGAATCTAACGAGCCTAATTATGTCATGATTAGACAACGTCGTGTAAATAATCTCTAATGATGAATTAATTAGGCTTAATGGATTCGTCTCGCGATTTCCCGTCCATTCGTGTAATTAATTTTATAATTAGTCTACATTTTTTTACCTCTAATAGACCTTCGAAGGAGCTACCAAAATTTTTTTGCCAAAAATTTTGGCAACTAAACAGGCTCTGGGAGGGATCATTTGCGGTTGAGTAAAAAAACATTCTATTTCGAGATATTTCAAAATTTAATCCTAGTTCACACGTCTCACCTCATACGACTTAAGTTCGCAAGTCTTTTGAAATAATCTTGTATGTGCGAACTTGTTCGAAACGGAGGATTTTGATCATTTTCACCATTTCGACATTTTCTTTTACCATTTTCTTCTCCAACCCAAGTGAAAGATCTTTGCCCCTGCCCTTATCTCTTCCTTCACCACTGAGGTGTGGGACCCACATTTAGGTCTTCTTCAACCTCCGGTCGCACCTAGGGGTGGTAATGGATCATGAGCCTACTTCATTCTTCACAATCCAACAAAGCCCTATATATATTTAGCTCAAAATTGAATAGTATTATGGCCTGATTCTTAAATTTCTTAGGCTAAATTGTAAGGCCCTTTACCACCCCTAGTCGCACCTCTCCTCCTCCCCCTGCAGCCTCTCCTTTATGCTTGCCGCCCTGCCTCCTCCTCTTCCTCCGGTCGCGCCTCCTCCCCCTCCCATGACCGGCTCACTGAGCCTCGTTCGAGCTCTAGGCTCCCCACCATCGCACGCCGCACGTCCGCCGCCGTTTCCTCTGCCATCGTCGCCACATCGCGTCCTCCCACCTCCCCTCCGTTGCCGGAGGGAGATGAGGCATGGCCGAAGGAGGAGACGCGACCATGCGCCGACGGTCTGGGTAGGAGGTGGCGGTCGGAGAGAGAGAGAGAGGAGGAGACGGCATGGCCGAAGGAGAAGGGGGCGCGACCATGCGCCGGCGGCCTGGGTAGCAGGTGGCGGTCGTCCTTGATTTGGGCCGCCGGCGGCTGGAGGGAGAGGAGATGCTGTAGGGAAAGGAGGAGAAACAGAGGATAAAAGTAGGGGCAAAGATGTCTTTTCACTTGGGTTGGAGAAGGAAAGGGGGGAAATCTCGAAATGATGAAAATGATCAAAAATCTATTTCCAAAAAATTCGCACGAACAAAATTCAATTTCAAAATATCTATTCTATTTCCCATGCTTTTCGCCTCCCCCACTTTTCCCCCACAAACAAAAACCTCTTCCCCTGCCGCCCCCTCCCTCCCCCACTACTGAGATCACCTTTTCCATCACGCACGCCCTCTCAGAGATATAATTTCAAAACCTAGGCCCTTCCCGGCGACCGCGGGACCGCCGGCCGCTCGCTTCCCTTCCCGCGCCGCCTAATCCTCCGCCCGCCGCCGCACCGACCTTCTCGCGGTCGAGTTTGGGCGGAGATCCGCGCCGGGCTTGGGCTGGTCTCTTCGTTCGCTGGTGAGTAACCCGTGGTTTTGCTGTTGTTCCTTGCGCTTGGGGTTGGTTCCTTGTTGCTTTTGTTTCTGTTCTTCTTCCTCTGCGCGAGGGATCGTGGTCGGTTGGCGCCGTGGGGCTTCGTCGTTTCTCAACTGGGGGTGCGGGACCGCGGGCACGGTTTGCTTTGCAAGGATTTTGGTTTTGGGGTCAGATTGAACCGAGCAAGTGTGAAGCCCCCATCCCCGAGTCAAACTGCTCAGCGCAGTTGTTTTTGGTTTATTGCATCGGTTAGGTTCGGTGTGATTTTCTGCGGTGGAGTGATTCCGTCGCTACCTTGTTGTGCGGGCTTCTTTCGCTTGTCCGCAATGTTCAGTTGTTTTGGTGGGCAGGCCGTCCGTCGGCAATGCATTATTGCCTCTCCTTCCGAGGGTGGAAAAAAGAGGAGAAAATGGCTGGCTTCGGTACAAACATTTCTGTAGTCCTGCAATGTTGTTCCTGCAATCCTGCTGATGGAGGAGATGGTAGCATGCTCATTTATACGGAGTCCAACCTAATTGGGTGTCTGCTCTGCACGTATGAAAAATAAAAAAAAGTGGACCTGCTGTATCTAGGTTGGTATTAATGCTGCGCTATCATGAGCAGTCAAAATTGTTTGAGCTAGCATATGAAGACTACTGCTGAACTTGCGTGTTTGTATAATTTGCAGTTTCCTTGTCATGCTATCTACTTGCTAACTAGGTATCCTATCATTGTTCTTGAGAATTATGCTAATGTGCTGTGATTAGATACAGTACTTCTTGAAGGCATACCATTTGCTCTAATGCAGTAATGCTGTTCTTCGCTTTAGGCCAGTATAGCTTCTAGGTTGCTTTTACATTTGGCATTGAAGTAATGAAGTGGAAATATGATTTAATTCATCTTGGTAATATGTGTTTTTTGTTTCAGTATATTAAATCTAGCAGTAAACAGGGTCATGTTTTATTCAACATTTCAGTGAAACCTACATTTGGGTTAATTTCTGTAATCAACATACCCTTTTACTGTTTTTTTAATTATTCGGCACCTGTGCAAATCAGCATTCTTGTTTTGCTTATTCATTTGGTTTACCTTCATATTATATTTTGTTTTTTGTTTTTCAGTAAAATAGTTCATGTATGCAAAGATGGAATCAGATATGTTTCTGTACAAGTAAATGGTATAATAATACAAGATATGAATCAGGATGGAATATCGGCGGATGACAATTTGAAAAATATGGAATCTGTTAAAACAAATGGACAGCTAGGAGACGATGATATAATAATTATTGACTCTCAAAGTGATGAAAATAAAGACGGAGCTAAAACTAGCATAAGTGACGATCTCTTTAAGGAACATAAGGAGCCTGGATGTAAAACAATGGACGATGATGTGAATGAAGAAACATCCATTACTGATGACGATTCAGAGGCTGACTCATATGAATTCTTTGTCCGTGAATCAGATAATGAACAAGCTTCAGGATCAGAGATAGACGCCGAGGTGTGTGAATCTAATAAACTCTTTCAATTCTACGGTGACTTACTTAAGTTTTGTGAAGTTCTATCGGTATTAATGAGATCAGATATTTTTCAATTAAAGTAACGATATTATGTAATTAGTACTCATTGAATTCAATACAAGCAACTGACATGGAATTTTTGGGAGCTCTTATTAGCTATTGTTATGTTATTTTATTTTTTTTCTACGCTGTTATATATCATTTATACATTTTTATGTTTGTCAGGCTTCCTATCAACTAAGATGCAGTTTCTCTAAGGAGTCAAAATTTTGATGGATTGAATTTTTACAGTTTTTTAAGTTAAACAGTATTTGTCAACTCTTTGTTTTCCTTCCAATTTTTTTTCTGTCTTAACAGGTACCTCTAACTGAGGAAGAAGTCGAAGAATTGGTTTGTGAATTTCTTGAAGTTGAGAGCAAAGTAAACATTTCTGTTTTATGCATATTTTTCTTTTACTTCCTTATTTTTTTCATTTCACCGATTGCGTTTCTGGTGACTCTTAGGCAGCTCAAGCACAAGAGTCACTTGAAAAGGAGTCATTGGACAAAATTGAAACTGAAGTAAGATTGGAGTTATCTGAGAGGCTTCAAGGAGAAGAGGTTTTAAACATGTTCATATTTATTGTGTAATTTGTAATCCTTTAATGTTTTTCTTTCTATACACTGATACATTTCTTTATTTTGAATAGTTAGAATCAGCTGTGTCAACTGAGATGGAGCAATACCAGGTGCAATGGGAAAATGAACTTGATAATCTGGAGACCCGTAGTTCTATTCTGCTGGTAATCTTTTTCTTAAATAGGATAATGTTTGGCATGTCCATACTGCCATCTGTATTTGCTATCCCAGATAGACGCATTTCCTGAAATATTGTGCTGTATAAATGCATATGAACATTTAATGCTGAACCAAATCAACCTATCTTTCTATGTATAATAATGGCCTTGCATTTCTGGTACCTTTGGAGTTATTTTGTATATTCTGTTGGAGGACTTGGCTTGGTACTCAAATAAAATGTCAGCCTTTTTTTCTGCCATGGTTCTGTGTTAAACTATAGGCTGTTTATATTTATTTGATGCAATTTTTTACTCCTATGTTGATTTGTATGTGCTTTTTGTTCTGTTGGCAAATGAATTTTAAAAGACCCACATTATGCATTCGACTAAAGATAAATTTGCAATTTCTTTGTAATGCAGGAACAACTTGATGCTGCTGGAATCGAACTTCCCAGACTCTATAAGTCAATTGAAAGTCAAGTTCCAAATGTTTGTGAAACTGAAGCATGGAAGAGCAGGGCCCATTGGGCTGGTTCTAAAGTGCCTGAAGAAGCTAACCAATCCATTAATAAGGCTGATGAATACCTGCAGTCTTGCAGACCTGTAAGGAGGTAATTTTGGGACTAAAAATTGGTTGTTTCTGTGTTTATGTTATGAATCTCAGCTTTGCCTTACCTACTTCAATCAGGAAACATGGGAGGTTGCTGGAAGAAGGTGCTAGTGGCTTTCTTGCCGGAAAAATTCCTGTTGAAGATGGCGATTCTATTCAGTGCCATGATAAAAGTTGGAGCTCATTCAATGAACTTTTTAAATCTAAGGAGAGTGCTGAAAAAACTTTTGGTAGCAGTGATTGGGCATCAGTTTATCTTGCAAGTACCCCCCAGGAAGCTGAAGCATTAGGTCTCCAGTTTCCTGGAGTCGACGAGGTGCCCCTTCAACTCATCGGTTTCTTATTATGTGATGGCACAATTATACTATTTATTAGCTTAATTCATGTAATTCTTAAAAGTTATCATACCCTCTTTCCTTAATTCTAAAATCATGTTGCATTGAGGTGTAGACTACTCCCTCCGTTCTAGATGTAGGTCGTTTTGGCTTTTCTAGGTACATAGATTCTGCTGTGTATCTAGATATAACCCTATATTTAGGTGCATAACAAAATCTATGCATCTAGAAATCCCAAATGACCTACATTTTGGAAAAGAGGGAGTATTGTTTGTTAATTTTGAATAATAACATAGGAAAAAAATCCACCCCTATATATATATATTTATATTTAAATAAGGAAAAACTCCATTTTTGACCATCCAACTCTGGGCTGAATTTGGTTTTGGCCATCGAACTCCAAAAACGGGTATCTTTGGCCATCCAACTATCAAAACCGTTCAAATTTGGCCATCGGGCTGTTTTGATGGGTGGTTTTCTTATTTACAATTTAGTCTTTAGATCTTAAAATGATTATTACTTGCGGCCAGGTGTTCATAATGGTGAGCTTTTTCTTTTAAAATGGTTTTTTATATTATTTTATCTCTATTTGTTATATTATTCTTATGTTGTTGTATAAAAACAACAATATAACAAAAGTAAAATAAATAGTTACAAAATAATATGAACAACATTTTAAAAGATAAATCTCATCGTTACCAGGGTTCACTAAACCGGACCCGGTCCGGTTAGCCGCCCCAAAAACCGGGCCGGTAAACGGTCAAACCGGCCGGTAAACCGGAAGGCCCGGTTTGGCCAGGTTTTCTAGGTTCGTTTATGGTCGGTTTACCGGTTGTTTTAGGAACTGGACCGGTTTCTACTGGTTTGGTGAACCCTGATCGTTACAAATGCATGTCCACAAGAATCACTTAAATCGAAGATATGAGAAAAAATAGTAATCATTTTAAGATCCAAGACTATTTTATTGATAACTATTTTGATAGTTGTATGGCCGAAGGTACCCGGTTTTGGAGTTCCAAAACCAAACTAGCCGTGTGTTTGGTTGCGGGACTAGTGGGTTGGAGTGGCTCCAACCCTCTTTTTAGGGACGGCTCCAACCCTTCTTATGTTTGGTTCATTTTTTGAGGTTAGGGATGGGTTGGTTCCATCTTTTGTTTGGATGAAGGAATGAAAATCTGGAATGGATGGCAACATAACACCGTTAGTGCGGGTCCCATCTGTCACCAATGAACCCCACCTGTCATACTCTCATGCTTCCCTTGTTTCTCCATTTTCTTTTTTTTCCAATCTTATCTCAACTGTACAGAATCTGAAATTTCAGCTTATAACTGAACTGCAACAGTTTCACTTAGCCCTCTTTGCAAATATCTTGAGAAGAATTTTCTATCTAAGTTTCGGCCATACAACAGCAAAATGGGTTTCTTGCACATTGATGACCATATACTCTCATTTTCTGAGCTAAATTACGGAGATAAGTAATTTTTGAGAAAGTTCCAGGAGGTGAACTTGACCCTGTCAAACCTGGGTGTCACACTTAGAAAAGTTCTAAGTCTGGGCTGCCTGACCACAGTAATATTTATGGAAGTTGGCAATTATTTCTTGAGTAATTTCCTTTGAAAGATAGACAGTTTTGTTGATTAGAAATAAAATTTTAAGGTCAATGCTTAACATGGTCCAAATGGTTGGAGGATTACAAGATAGTTACTAATTTTAATCGAAGCTCCAAGATGGAATTATGTCACTGTTTCAGATGGGTTAACTGACGAAACTGAATGGCTGTTTGCCATTCAGTTCGCCCAGGACAGGGAGATTGGCTGCAAGCCGATCCTTGCGGGACTCAATTTGCAAAATCTGTTGCTCAATCGCTGAATGTCCAAATCTATATCTTGAAGGCCTATGATTTGGCAACATTTTTGCTTAAAGAAGTTCACGGAGTTTGGATTCAAATCTGAACACAATTTTGGATCAAAAGCTGAGGGAAGAAGGAAGAAAAGGGCAAGGGGAGCTTGGGACAGAGCTACCACAACCTCCGCCGCCGCCGGCCTGGGCGCTCGGCATGGGCGAGCTCCGCCGCCGGCCTGGGCGAGCAGCAGCAGCAAGGTCACAACCTTCTTCCTCGCGCCCTCCCGCTCCTCGGCCGGCGGCCTGCGCACACCCGTCGCCGGCCTACCGCCCTCCCGCTCCTCCGCCGGCGCGCCCGGCCCGACCTGCACGCACTCGCCGCCATGGCCGCCGCGGCGCGCCCTTCCGCTCGAGCTCACGGCCATGGCCGCCGCGGCGCGCCCTATCGCTCGAGCTCGCGGCCATGGCCGCCGCGGCGCTCCTCCGCCGGCGCGCTCGACCTCCTCCGCCTCCCGCGCGCTCTCCTCCGCCTCTAGCGGCCTGCTCGAGCTCGCGGCCTCCCCAATCGAGCGGGCGGCAGCTCATGAAGGAGCAGGACAACCTCGCGCCGGCCATGGCGGGCGGAGAGGCGAACGCGGAACGAGGACGGAGAAAAGACGGAGCGAGACGCGAGCGACGGAACTCAGCTGGGTTCGCTCCGTCCGCCATATTTTGGAGGTTGGGGCCAACCCGTATCTGGGCGGAATATTCCACTCTGGAGCCAACCCAACCCTCTCTTCTTCCATCCAAACAGCCACGGGGACGGGTCCGCTCCGACCCAGCTCGTCCCGCTCTCCAACCAAACACACGGTAGGGCAAGAGTTGAATGGTCAAAAATGGACTTTTTCCTTGAAATAAGGGGAATAAACCTAGAGCTGAAGCGCTTGGATTGCGAACTAAAGTGCTTTTTTCACACAATGTTGTTAGGATAAAGGGGTTCAAAATACTAGGATAAAGGGCATACGACTTTTATTTTTGTAACGACTACTGTCTAGTGTATTGGTAACTCTCATATGTGCAATGCCTGATCCTGTTTAACATCAACCGATTTTAGTATTTCATCTTTAGCTGTATATCACCATGATGTGTGTGCAGTCATGCTTTTCATCTTTCACAATAATATATACATAAAGGGTAGTTATAGTGAAAATAATATCACTGCAAGATAAACAGTATTGAGTTAGTACACTGTACTGTGTTAGTAGACCATTTGAGCTATATTTATTTTAGAAAGAGAAGTACCTGTCAATACAAAATACTGCAGGAGTTAACTTAGTGTTTTTCTCTCTCTCTAACATGAAGTGTATTTCTTCAATCTGCTCCTCATCTATGGCTCCTTCTGAATCTTCATTATTATTCTTGCTATTTTGCAGGTGGAGGAACTATCTGAAGTTGAAGGTGTTTTTGATGATATAAAAGGTCTAGATGAAGTAGAACTTTCTGAGGAACAGAGAAGGAAATACAGAAAGGTCAGCTGAGACTACTTCTTTAGCTCTACTAATTAGTTAAAACTACAGACGTGCCACTGGTATTTGTTTAGTGCGCCTATGCTTAATTGCAGCCCGCAGACCTATTTTCACTCCTGGCTGTCACATAATTTCTTATATTCTTGTTCCCAGCATATGAATGCCTAGGTATTATTGTGTGGTCTAATAGTTTCTTGTTTGTCAAATCCCTGGTTTTCATACTCTAATAGTTCCTAATCAGCATAATCTATCAGGCCTCAACAAATAATGTGGAGAAAGATAAGAAAGATTTGTTAGCACCTGTTTTTACACACTTGACTTGTTTAAACCATCAAGGACAAGCCCTATAGCCCCTTCTGGAAGTGCAGTCACCCATGTTATGTTTTCTTACTGGTTGAACTGGCAAATCTGGGTCACTTGCTGGTAATAGTAACACCACTACAACCCAACTGTGGAATCTACTCATACTACTTCTAGTTTAGCTGCTGGGTTTCTAGTAGCACAAAATAGGGTTTTAGTTATATGGGATTCCTTGGTGTACTTCCCCAATTGATGGGAACCTAAGTTATACCATTGGTGTAGGTAAAGGAAGAGGATGATGCAAAAATAATGAATTGCCTGCAGCGTCGTTTGAAAGGGAAAAGGATGAGAGGCACCAAGGTACTTATTTAAAGATAAATTGTTTTGATCTTTGTTTTGTGTCTTATTTTTTTTGTAAATTGCATAGATAATTCGTCTGTGATTTATTGGTTAAATTTCTTACATCTAATCCATCCTTTCCTGTTTTGCAGGAGAATTTTAGTTTGGTCTCATCATGCCATGAGAAGCCTCCTCTATCAGAAAATGGTGTTTTGGGTGCTAAAAGTGACCTTCCTTCATCTAAAAAACTCAAAAGTGATGAAAACAAACATTCTATTGACGAGCTTTTCCAGAAGAGACCGGAAACTGTGATGATAGAAAGTGATGATGAAATGCAGATAGATAGAAAACCAGGGGAAGGTAGCTCAGCTAGAGTTGAAAAGGTGGTTGATATCATTGATCTTGATGACCCATCACAAAGCCCTAAGCTCAGTGATAAAAGTTTGCCTAAAGCTTTCAAATGTACCATTTGCACTCAAATATTGAATGCCTCTGAGGTGCATCGCCACCCAGTACTGGATGTTACTGTTTGCGGACCATGCAGATTTCTTGTGATAGAGAAGAATCGTCTTGAGGTGACTGTTTACCTTCTTTTGAACCTTAAACATAATCAGGTTTGACTTCTGATGTCATTTCTTAGAGATGCTGTTGCATTTACACAGGATCCTGTATCTGGTGGTTACTGCACTTGGTGTGCGCAAAGCGAACTACTTCAAAGTTGTAGTTCTTGTAAGCTGCTTTTCTGTAGAAATTGTTTGTTGAAGAATTTAGGTGAAGAATGCTTATCGGAAGCTAAAGCCACTGGTTGGCAGTGTTGTTGCTGTGTACCCGGTCAACTGGAAGTTTTAATTTCTGAATGTGACAAGGCCCTCAGTGGTGTTGATTCTTCTGATTCAGAGAGCAGCGACACAGAACTTTCTGGACCGGAAACCAATGATCCTGTTAGGTATGATCTTTTCCCCTAATTTATTTAGTATAACAAAGCTGAGCTCCTGGTCATTCCTTAATCCTGTCATCAGCAAGCGAAACATGAAGAAAAGGATTAGAAGAATTATGGATGATACAGAACTTGGTGAGGAAACTAAGCGTAAAATTGCAATGGAGAAGGTTTGTGGTCTTTCAGTCTCTTATCTTTATTTTATGTATATTGTTGCCTGAAGCTGTCTCATCTAGGCTGTGACTTTAATATTAATTTGAAGGCAAGGCAAGATCATTTGAAGTCCATGCAAGAGCAATCTGCCAGCAAGTTAAGAAGTGAGAATGTTGGAACTTCCTTTGGAGCCCCATTGGAAGTCTCTTTAATGGATGCTGGGGATGGGCATATAGTCAACCTTGCCAAAGAGGAAGATGAGGAACCTGTTAGGATTCCAAGCAGCATGTCTTCTAAACTGAAGCCTCATCAGGTCCGTGTCGTCAAAATTTCCTCTCTTGCTTATTCATCTCTGTAACTAAATTAGATTAATAGGAATCTGAGATGAAAATTGCTATGTTAAAATGTGTTTGCATGTTGAAACATTCAAAAGGGAATCCTGAGCAGATGATGACTTAATGAGGGCAATCAACTTTTTGCCAAGTGCTATGCTGTTACCCTTGCACCAACAATGACTCTGTACTGGGTGCCCATATCTGAACCTGACTGAAATTTATGATGTTGCAGGTAGAAGGAATAAGGTTTATGTGGGAAAATGTTATTCAATCTGTTAAAAAGGTGAAATCCGGGGATAAAGGTCTTGGCTGCATTCTGGCGCATAATATGGGCCTTGGGAAAACCTTTCAGGTCTGTCTTGGCTTAGATATAAATTTTCTTAAGTGTTATCCATTTCTTGTATGCTACAAGTACATGTTCACATGGCAATCAACTATGTGCTGGAACAACACCTTGCATTTCAATAATTTTCATTTTTATACTTGTAATTTTGAGCCTGTTGATTCTTATATTTCTAAGGTTACTGTTATGGTGACTTTTATTTTGCATACTCATCTTTTTTTGTTTGCACCTTGCAGGTTATTACATTCCTCTACACTGTTATGAAATGTGTTCAATTGGGTTTGCGCACAGCTCTTATTGTTACCCCTGTTAATGTCCTCCATAACTGGAGGAAAGAGTTTATCAGGTGGCATCCAGCCGAACTGAAGCCTCTTCGTGTTTTTATGTTGGACGATGTTGCAAGGTGTCGATAACTTTCTTGTTTTGTTTCTTTTTGTTATACATGCGGCTGAACTGCAAATCTTTTTGTGCCATTATTGCATATGAAACTGCAAACTGCTCTGGATACAAAAAGTAGGGGAGGGCTCTTCTGAATGTATGCGCATATTTTGAAAATCCATTTTTTTTATACAAGCTTGTGTTGAATTGGATGCCTGTGGTCTACAAGATGAAGTTTTAACCACTAACTTATTATTTTTAGTTTCACTAAATATTTCCCTTCATCAGCAGGGTGAAGCCAGATTTGGGGTTTTCTCGGCTTGTGTGGTTGAGACTTCTTAATGACAATTCCTTGGGGTGGCTGTTCCCCAGGGACGAGTTCTTTTTTCTCTGCACCTTGTCCAAAACAATTATGTTTAGTTAGAAAATAAGATAAAACACACAAGTCCTAAACAATACATGTTGTCAAAACAGTTACCATGAGTAGTGCAACTCAACTATAAACATTTTGTGAAAGCTGCTTCAGTCCTGTTAAAACTTAGGCAATCTGCTGTAACTCTACCTGACAAAATGGTTAATATTCTACTTAGAATCACAAATCCTTGATGAGGCTCATGCGTTTGAACAATTTTGGTATATTGGAAATCTTGAGACTTCAAATGTTGTCGTACATACTATATACACTTGATTCTTGTATATGGTTCCTTCGATCTATGAATTTTTTTTGAAGGGCATTTGATCTACGAATTCAATAGTGGCATTCCCAGGATCTCATTCTGATCGCATTTCTTGAATCTGGGGCAATTCTTATAAAAAAAAGAAGCTCATCTAAGTTTTGGTTAAATGTTCTTTTATTTTATCGGCTTGTTTCTTTAACCTTCTTCAAGTAGTTTTTAGTGTGATCTTCTAACAATCTTACTGGGTAAAATGTTTCAATGAATAATAACACGATTATGGATCAGGTAGTTTTTTCATTGCATTGCATGATCGCATTATTATTGTGAATTTTGTGATGTGATGGTTCCCATAATAAATCTTTATCTGACCTTTGTTTTTTGCAGGGTGAAAAGACCAGATTTACTAACCAAATGGCGAGCAAAAGGCGGAGTGCTTCTAATTGGTTATTCATCATTTAGGAGCTTATCCCTTGGAAAGCATGTGAAGGACAAAAATGTTGCAAATGAAATTACTTATGCTTTGCAGGTGACATTCCATGTTTCTTACTGTTGTTTTATTATTGTTTCAAGCTCTGATGTTGCTGTAAGATAGCTTTTTGTGGCTATGCACTGAGGTTTCAAATAATGTCATGCATTATGATATAGTATGATTTCTCCCAACTTTATTACATGCTAGCTGTGGGTTTTTGACACTGTTTACTGTACTACTAGTGCGGGCCAGACATTCTTGTATGTGATGAAGCACATATGATAAAGAATAGGAGGGCCGACATTACACATGCTCTGAAACAAGTAAGGACACAGAGAAGAATTGCGTTAACTGGATCTCCGTTGCAGAATAATTTGATGGAATATTATTGTGTAAGGAGCAGTGCATCCCTACTATTTGGTTTGGTTAATTATCCAATTACTGAAATTACCATGGTGTTAATACTAATTATTTGCCAATGAATTTTTGTTTAATCTTGTGCGTAGATGGTTGATTTTGTTAGGGAAGGCTTTCTTGGGAGTAGCCATGAATTCCGAAATAGGTAAGTGAACACTCTACTACATGTGCACCATAATTTTATTGAAATTTGAAATAATTCGGTTTTATCAGGTTCCAGAACCCCATTGAAAATGGGCAGCACACAAATTCAACATCAGATGATGTAAAGATCATGAACCAACGATCGCACATTTTGTTTGAACAACTGAAAGGTTTTGTCCAGCGGAGGAGCATGAATGTTGTGAAGAATGATCTACCACCTAAGAAGGTTTTTGTTATTACTGTAAAGCTATCTCAGCTGCAAAAGAAGCTATACAGAAGATTCTTGGATGTTCATGGTTTCTCAAGTGGTTACTCGGAAAAATCTCACAGTTCCTTCTTTGCCAAGTACCAAACATTAGCCCAGGTGTGATGACCCTGCAATCCTGCATCTTTGTGCTGTTTCTTGGATAAAAACAAGTTGGGGTTGCTAGTTTTCACTTGAGTAGAGGTGTAGCTAGATCATTGCCTGTGCTTTATAGTTTCCTTTAGGTATCACCAAGTACAATTGATCTTGTGATTCTAGATGAGTAGGAGATATATGAGTAATTCTTTTTTAGAAAGAAGAGTTTTATTTTGGCACTAATGCCGTACCATATGATTGTTTATTTTCCACAAAGGGCCATAGCCCGAATTTCATTACTACAGCAGCAACGAAATTACAAAGTTCAACGTTCACCCTAACAACGAGAAAAAAAACTGCCACGCCTTATTACAATCCTATTTTACCCCAAGAAACAAAGGTTCTGGTAGTAAAAGGATGACAAAAGAAGGGAAAGTCCAAACCACTAGCTAACCAAGAGGAAAGTCTTAGGCCAGCAAAACAGCGTCAACCAGCCAAAGATGGCCGCAAAAGAACTACACCACCAAAGGTCGAAGGCCAGAAGCTCCACCAATCCAGGAAGCTACTGCAGGAGCACGACGCCAGTATCTTGTGGACCTGCATCATGATGCTGATGGAAGAGAAGCGCAGTCTCCTTCATTGCTGCCGCTCCCGCCTCCAACGCTTGCTTGTCGACCGTCTTGCAAAGATCTGCCCAGTAAGAGATAAAAGAAGAAGCAACACACACAGTCTCAGTAGGAGATTTGACTGATTTCTTATCAAAACAAACTGAATTTCTTGTCTTTGTTAGAGTATGTGTGTGTACGGCCCATATAGAGGCCCATGTATCACTGTCTATATACCCACCCATCTAGGGTTGGAAGAATACCAGAGAACATTATTCTCCTACATGGTATCAGCTAGGGTTTCTACCTCTCTCCCTCCTCCCTGAGCTGCAGCTGCCGCCGCCACCATGGCCGGCCGGCAGCCGCCACCTCCTCCCCTCTCCTTCCCACCTCTCTCCTACGCCGGCGTCGTCGCGTCTGGCTCTGCTCCTTCCCCGGCGCACGGCCTCATGGCCCAGGTGCCCGCCGGCCAGCAGCCGCCGCCCCCTCCCTCCCTCGATACGGCGGCGGCGGACTCTGCTCTTCACCTCGCGGACCCTGCTGCGCCTCCGGGGATGGTCTTCACCGACCCGGCCGCCACCGCCGCGGCCCTCCGCGCGCTGCAGCAGGGGACGGTCGCGGCCGCCGACTCCTCTGCCGCGGCCCTCCGCGTGGCGTCCCAGGGCGCGGTCGCGGGCATCCCCACCGACCCCGCCGCTGCCGCGGCCCGTCGTGCGGCGCAGCAGGGCCCCAGCACCACCGATGCGGGCACTGCTGCTGCTGCCCTCCGCGGGCTCTCCCCAGCCGCGGATGAGCCCGATGCGGGCGCGGTGGCCGCCGCCCTGGACGTTTTGGCGGCCCTCCCTGGCGTTTCTCCGGCCACGGTGGCCGCAATCGCCGCCGCCGGGCCTGCTGCTGTGCTCTCTGCCCTCCGCGTCTTGGGGGCCATCTCGTGCACGGGCCCGGCTGCAGCGGACGCCACGGCCAACCCTGCTGGCCTGGTTGGGGGCTCTGGCACCACCCCTGCCGGTTCTACTCATCAGCCTGCCCCTCCTCGCACGCTGGAGCTGACCGGCACTGCTGCAGAACCTCCTGCGGCTGATGGCTCTACCTCTACTGGCCTCCCTCCGACAGCACCAACCTCACGCTCTTCCCGGGGCTGTCTTCTCTCTGTGGCATGAGTATGCCTCCCGCAGCTGCTCCGTTCTCCGCAGCCGCCTTCCTTCGGGGCATGTCGCCGCGCCCCACCACCGTCGCCGCCGCCGACAGCACCCTTGCTGCGGCCCTTGCGGCCGCCAAGACTCAGGCAGCTGCCGCCGAGGAGCGGGCGCGGCTGGCTGCCCTCGCCTGGGAGCACGAGCGCGCCACTGCCGATGCTTTTGCTCGCCGGGTCGCCGAGGCGGAGCACTTCCTCCACGCGTCCGAGGTGGAGCACGTCGCCTCCTCCCACCACCAGGCGCCGCCCGCTGCTCCTGTCCGGCCGAGTGCCGGGACCCAGCTCGGCCAGGTCGACCCCATGACCGCCTACCTCCACCTTCAGGCCGCGGGGGTCCCGCACATCAAGAACTTGGTCACCGTCCTCCTCGACTCCACCTCTACCTCCTACGCTCGCTGGCGGGACCAGATTCTCCTCGCGCTCCGCCGCTACGCCCTCGACGACCACGTCCTCACCGACACTCCGGTCCAGGCTCGCGACCTGGGGTGGCAGCGCCTCGACAGCATCGCGACGTCCTGGGTCTTTGGGACCATCTCCCACGATCTGCAGGACATCGTGAGGACGAAGGGCGGCACCGCGCGCACGGCCTGGTTGGCTCTCGAGACCCAGTTTCTCGGGAACGCCCAGACACGTGCCCTCCAGCTCGACACTGAGCTCCGCACCCTCGAGCTGGGTGACATGTCCGTGGGGGACTTCTGCCGGAAGATGAAGAGCACGGCCGACGGACTTCAGGACCTTGGGTACCCGGTCCCGGAGCACGTGCTGGTGCTCAACGTTGTCCGGGGCCTTCCCGCCAGCTATGAGGCCCTGCGGACGATGTTCACTCACCAGAAGCCGACTCCCACCTTCCTCTAGCTCCGAGATGCTCTCACCCTGGAGGAGCTCACTCGGGGCCTCCACACGCCTGCCTCGACCACGTCGTCGTCTTCCACTACCTCTCGTGCTCTCGTCGCCGCCCCGCCACCGTCCTTCGCCCCGCCGCCCGCCTCTCTTCTTGGTCCTCCTCCCCCCGGGCCGAGCGGGGGTGGGGGGGGGCCGTGGGGGCCGCCGAGGACGCGGTGGTGGGGGTCGCGGGGGTCGTGGGACGCCCACCCAGGCTCCGACCCCCGCTCTCGCTCCTCCTCCTCCCGGGGGTGCGCCCTGGCCGACCTTCGCCAACCCATGGTCCGGGCGCATCTCCATGTGGCCCTTCCAGGGTCAGGGAGAGGGGGGGGGCTCGTCCCCCGCACCAGCCGGCTGCCATGGTCACGGGTGCTGCCTCCTACGCGCCGTCCTGGACTCCACTTCCTCCTCAGCCCAGTTCGGTGTGGCCAAGGGGGTGGGATCAGGCTGCTCTGGCGCAGTCCTTCAGCACCATGGGCCTGACACCACCTGTAGGCACGGAGTGGATCGCCGACTCGGGTGCCTCCTACCACACCACCCCTGATGCGGGTATCCTTTCTTCTGTCCGCCCTCCTCACCCCTCTTGTCCTTCTTCCATCATGGTCGGTGATGGCTCTTGTCTCCCTGTCACCTCTGTGGGTTTTGCTCCCGGTCCTTTTCGTCTCTCTGATGTTTTTGTGGCTCCTCAGATGGTCCACAATCTCCTTTCTATTCGTCAATTTACTTCTGATAATTCTTGTTCAGTAGAGTTTGACACTTCTGGTCTTTCTATGAAGGATTTGGCTACCGGGCGTCCACTCCTCCGATGTGATAGCTCCGGGCTCCTCTACACCCTCCGCTTTCCGGCCTCCGCTGCTTCGCCTTCGACTTCTTCGTCTACCTCCGCTGCTCTTGCTGCGACGCCGTCCTCCACCACCTGGCACCGCCGTCTTGGTCATCCTGGCCGAGAGGTTTTGGCTCAGATTAGTCGTAGTGCAGATATCTCTTGTACTAGGACTAGTGCTGAGCATCTCTGTCATGCGTGCCAGCTTGGTCGCCATGTTCGGCTTCCTTTTTCTTCTTCTTCTTCGCATGCCTTGCATGCTTTTGATCTTATTCACTGTGATTTGTGGACATCTCCTGTACTCAGCATGTCTGGTTATAAGTACTATCTTGTGATCGTGGATGACTTTTCTCACTACTCCTGGACTTTTCCTTTACGTGCCAAGTCCGACACCTTCCCCACCCTCCTTCACTTCTTTACCTGGGTGTTCACTCAGTTCGGCCTCACCGTGAAGGCCGTCCAGTGTGACAACGGTCGTGAGTTTGATAACAACACCTCTCGCTCCTTTCTCTCCCGAGGTGTCCAGTTGCGTATGTCTTGTCCGTACACTTCTTTTCAGAACGGCAAGGCTGAGCGCATGATTCGAACCACGAACGATGTCATGCGCACCCTTCTCCTCCGGGCCTCCCTGCCCCCGCGCTTCTGGGCAGAGAGCCTTCACACCGCCACCTACCTTCTCAACCGTCTTCCCTCCACAGCTTCACCTGCTCCGACTCCTCACCACGCTCTCTTCGGTACCCCACCCACCTACGCACACCTCCGTGTCTTTGGGTGCGCTTGCTACCCGAACCTTGCTGCCACTGCTCCTCACAAGCTCGCACCTCGCTCGACACGGTGTGTGTTCCTTGGTTACTCCCCTGACCATAAGGGGTACCGTTGCTTTGACCTCTCTTCCCGTCGGGTTCTTATCTCCCGACATGTTGTGTTTGATGAGTCGGATTTCCCCTACTCCTCCACCTCCACCCCTTCTCCTGACCCTGACATTGAGTCTATGTTTTCTGACCCGGTGGTTCAGCCACCTGTTTCTGTTTTTCCTTTTCCAGCAGGTACCTCTGACCCACCACAGGCTCCGGCACCTATAGCTGCGCCACGCGCAGCGCCGGAGCCTCTTCTTGCACCACCCGCTGTTCCGGTGCCCTTTGTTGCACCTGACGCGGGCTTGGTGCCTCTGGCCGCGCCACGCGCGGCCCCGGCGCCTTTTGCGCCCTTGGAGCCTCCCGCCGCGCCACGCGCGGCCCCGGCGTCGTCTGCTGCGCCCATCACCGTCCCGGTGCCTCCACGCGCGGCCCCGACGACACCTGTCCGCTACGCCGAGCCGGTGCAGGTGTACCGACGCCGTGCCCAAATGCCTGCTCCTCTGGCTTCGGTTCCCGCGGGGCCCGTGGACTACGCGCCCCCTGTGCGCTATGTCTACGAGCGCCGCTCGACGGCTCCGCCTCCTCCACCACCGTCTCCGGAGCCGTCTCCACCTCCTCCACCACCGTCTTCGACGCCGTCTCCGCCTCCTCCGCCACCGCCGCCTCCACCACGTCGTTCGCGGGTGGAGCCGGCCGTGTACCACCCGCCGGTCATCCATCGGGATCCTCGTCACACCCATCCCATGGTGACCCGGCAGGCGGCTGGGGTTCTTCGGCCCGCGGCTCTCTCCGCCACAGAGGGAGAGCCGCGGCTCTCTCCGATCCCGACGTCAGTTCGTGAGGCGCTGGCAGATCCGAACTGGCGTCGTGCGATGGAAGAGGAGTATGGAGCTCTTCTTGCCAACCAGACTTGGGATCTTGTGCCACGTTCGTCTGGTTGCAATGTGGTGACCGGCAAGTGGATTTGGACCATCAAGCGTCGGGCAGATGGTACTCTGGAGCGCTATAAAGCGCGTTGGGTTCTTCGGGGGTTCACTCAGCGCCCCGGTGTGGATTACGATGAGACCTTCAGTCTAGTGGTGAAGCCCGCTACAGTGCGTACTGTCCTCTCGCTGGCTCTCTCTCGCTCTTGGTCAGTGCACCAGCTCGATGTCAAGAATGCTTTTCTCCATGGTACTCTGACAGAGACAGTCTACTGCAGTCAGCCAGCCGGTTTTGTGGACTCCAGTCGTCCAGCTTTAGTCTGCCGGCTGAACAAGTCTCTTTATGGTCTGAAGCAGGCTCCTCGGGCATGGTACTCTCGGTTTGCTGCTTTCTTGGTGACACTGGGGTTTGTTGAGGCCAAGTCTGACACTTCACTGTTCATATATCACCATGCTGATGGCATTGCCTATCTCCTTCTCTACGTTGATGATATTGTCCTGACTGCCTCCAGCCCACAGTTGCTCCAGCGGATTATCTCCTCTCTTTAGCAGGAGTTTGCTATGAAGGATCTGGGCAAGCTTCACTTCTTGGGAGTGACAGTTGAGCCCCGCCCGGATGGTCTTCTGCTTCACCAGCGTCAGTATGCTATTGATATCCTGGAGCGTGCTGGGATGACTGACTGCAAGCCTTGCTCCACTCCTGTTGATACTCAGGCGAAGCTGTCTGCTACTCTGGGTGATCCGGTTGCTGATCCGACTGCCTATCGGAGTCTTGCTGGTGCTTTACAGTACCTCACTTTCACCAGGCCGGACCTCACCTACGCTGTCCAGCAGATCTGCCTCCATATGCATGATCCTCGGGAGTCTCATCTTGCTGCCCTGAAGCGTCTTCTTCGGTACATCCGGGGCACGATTGGCTTCGGCTTGGTCCTCCACCGGTCTTCTCCTGCCGAGCTGGTTGTCTACACTGATGCTGACTGGGCGGGTTGTTCAGACACCCGCCGCTCTACCTCAGGCTACGCTGTCTTCCTCGGCGGCAACCTGATCTCCTGGTCGTCGAAGCGACAGCCGGTTGTCTCCCGCTCGAGTGCTGAGGCGGAGTACCGGGCTGTTGCTAACGGCGTGGCTGAGGCGTCCTGGCTCCGGCAGCTCTTGGCTGAGCTTCACAGTCCGCTTGCCAAGAGCACGCTCGTCTACTGCGACAACGTCAGCGCCGTGTACCTCTCCACCAACCCGGTTCAGCACCAGCGAACGAAGCATGTGGAGATTGACTTGCACTTCGTTCGTGACCGGGTGGCTATCGGTGATGTCCGTGTTCTCCACGTACCGACCACCTCCCAGTTCGCTGACATCTTCACCAAGGGTCTTCCCTCCTCGACCTTCTCGGAGTTTCGGTCCAGCCTCAACGTAGTTAGTGGCTAGTTGTGGCTGCGGGGGACCTCTGTGTGTGAGTTTCTTTATTTGTTGGCCAGTTTTGTACACCGCTGCGCCGGTAGTCCAGACTGCGGGGGGGTGTTAGAGTATGTGTGTGTACGGCCCATATAGAGGCCCATGTATCACTGTCTATATACCCACCCATCTAGGGTTGGAAGAATACTAGAGAACATTATTCTCCTACAGTCTTCCAGATTGCCTAGCAAACCGCTGACAAACCTAAGAAATGAATTTTTTTAAACGCCGGCATAAACAACTTAACCCATTCCCAGAACTGTGTGAAAGAATTTGGTCTACAAGGGGCACCAATCACCCAAGACACAAGACTCCAAATGAATTTCGCTGTAGGACATTCAAAGAAAATGTGCTCAATATTTTCATTCTCACAACAGAAAAAGCAAACTGGATCACCATTCCAATTTCGCTTTAGCATGTTATCCTTGGTAAGGATAGCATTATTGTGGATCAGCCACATGAAAATTTTAATTTTAAGAGGAAGCTTGGCTTTCCAAATTTTATGATTAGGTTCATGCATTTCCCAAGAGAAAAGACTTAAGTAAAGGGATTTAACAGAGAAAATCCCTGATTTTTCCCATAACCATTTACAATTATCCTTCTCATCAGCCAGGGCACATGCCAAGAGCATATCTCTCAACTGTCTTAATTGAGTTTGGGCTCTCTCATCCAGCCACCTTCGAAAGGTCAGGCGCCACCCAATACTTGCTAACTCAGCCACAGTTTTATCTTGTTCTTTGCTAATCTCAAACAACTCTTTGAATTTGTCTTTTAAACAAACTAAACCACACCAGGGGTCATGCCAGAAGTCAGTATTATGTCCATTTCCAATGATCATAACTCTACCTTTAAGATATAGCTCTTTGATTTTTATCAGATCATTCCACACAGGGGAATTGACTGGTTTCTGACAGAGCTGACTAATGCTCCCAGAAATCTTATATTTCTTCTTAACAATTTCTTGCCAAATGCCTTCCTCTTTTTCTAGTTTCCACCACCATTTACAAAGTAGACTGCAATTCATTTTCCTTAAATCTTTGATTCCCAGACCTCCAAATTTCTTTGGCCTAGTAATTTTTGACCACTTCACCAAGTGATACTTCTTCTTAGTACTCCCTCCTTGCCAAAAGAACCTCTTCCTTATGATATCCATTTTTTTCAACACAGTTTTTGGAAGAAGGAACATTGACATGCAGTAAGTAGGGACACTACTTAAGCTGGAATTGATTAGAGTGGGTCTCCCCCCAAAGGACAAAGCACTTCCTTGCCAACCTTCCAATCTTTTGGATAGTTTTTCCACAATGTTAACCCAGTCTACCACATGTAATCTTGCTGCAGACACAGGAACTCCTAAGTACTTAATTGGCCAAGAACCAGTACAACAATTCATCAAATCTGCATACAAGATGGCCTTTTGTTCATCATGAGAGATCATGAGGATCTCACTTTTGTTGAAATTAATTTTAAGGCCAGACATATTTTCATATAAGCATAGCAGGAGCTTCAGATTTTGTACCGAAGTTAGATCATCCTGCAGACATAGAATTGTATCATCTGCATACTGAAGCACTGCAACTCCATTGGTGAAATACTCAGGAACCAACCCTCTGATCAGATTGTTTTCTTGGGCCTTATTAATCATTTTGGCCAAGCTGTCTGCTGCCAAGTTGAAGAGCAAGGGGGAGAGAGGATCCCCCTGCCTAACCCCTTTCCCTGTCTTGAAATAACTCCCAATTACCCCATTAACTTTCACACTCAGAGTTCCACTCGAAACCACAGCTCTGATCCATTTGCACCAAGTATCATTAAAACCTCTTTGTTGAAGGGTTGCAAAAGGAAAATCCCAAATAAGTTTGTCATAAGCTTTTTCAAAGTCCAATTTGAATATTATTCCATCTTTCTTTCTTACTTTTGTATCATGCAAAATTTCATGTAAAGTCAAAACACCATCCATGATATTTCTACCCTTCAGAAAAGCTGACTGGCAATGATTTATCATTCTACTCATGCACCCCTCAAATCTGAGCATGAGGACTTTAGTAATTATCTTGAAACTCACATTCAAGAGACAAATCGGCCTGTACTGCTGGATCTTAGAAGCTTCCTTTGTTTTTGGGATTAAAGTGATTACTCCATAATTTAGCCTTCCAATGTCTAGCTTATGCTCCCCAAATTCTTTTAACATATCCAGCAAGTCCCATTTGATAGTTTCCCAACCAGCATGGTAAAACTTTACTGGCATATGATCTGGCCCAGGGGCTGTATTGGCTTCCATTGAAAAAACTGCAAACTTCAATTCATCCAATGTAAAACTTTCTGATAGTTTTTCATTTTCTGCATAAGTGACTTTTTCTGTTGTCCCCCAACAATCAGGGTCTAGCTCAAAGATTGGTTTTTCCACTGGGGCAAACAAATTTTTGTAGAATTCAGTAGCATGCCTTAAGATCTCTTCATCCTTCTCTAAAATATCTTCCCCATCAATCAGGTGTAAAATTGTGTTTTTTCTTTTCTTCCCATTAGCAATTCTGTGGAAGAACTCAGTGTTATTATCACCCTTCAACAACCAGTTCAGGCTTGACCTCTTGTGCCAATAGAGTTCTTCTTCCTGCAGGAGCTTGAGAAGCTCAGTCTGAATAAAGGTTTTCTTATCCAATAAATGTGGAGGAAGAGCTGAAGTCTCCTCTTTTTCTTCAAGGATGGCCAGGTCATTCTGCAGGAATGCCTTGTATTTCTTATTGTGTCCTTTAATGCTTGCTCCCCAGCCCTTGAGAAATTTCTTAACTCTGTTTAATTTTATAAACCATTTTTCCACCGCATTTTTTGCTTCTACTGATCTCCCCCAAATTTCCTGAATTTTGGGGATGAAGTCAGGGTGTTTCACCCAGGAAGTTTCAAAGCAAAATTGCTTGCTATGTTTGCCCACCTCAGCTTCTGAGCTCAATATCAAAGGATTGTGATCAGACATGAGTCTGGGAATCTTTCTCAAATTTGTTAGAGGAAATAGCATTTCCCAACCAGAGTTAATGAGAACTCTGTCCAGTTTTTCCAATGTTGGATTCTGTTGATTGTTACTCCAAGTAAACAGACCCCCATTAAGATCAATATCCCTGAGCTCATAAGAGTTGATAATCCAGTTGAATAGCTCAGAGAACCTAATGCAAGTGAAGGGTTTGTTCTTTTCTTTGCTGAATCTCACAATATTAAAATCCCCACCAATTAGTGTGGGGATAGAGCTATTAGCACAGATGTTTGACAGTTCAGTCAGGAACTGGTCCTTTCTATCATCATGTGCTGGCCCATACACCGTAACTAACAAGAGATTTCTTTTTACCTTTTTATCAAACACTTCAGCTGCTATAGAGAAATCATTTTCTTCTATCTTAACAATATCAAACTTATCTTTTTTAATTCCACAGAGTATACCACCAGATCTGCCAGAAGAGGGCAGCCAGTGCCAAGCATAACTCTTGTTGGAATCAATATTCCTAAAGAAACTGTCATTATAGTCTTTCTTAATGGTCTCTTGGAGCCCCAAAAAATCAACTCTGTGTTCTAACTATTGAGTTGCATGCACCAACCAGTTCAACCCAAAAGCTTAAGCTTATGAGGAAAGGTGGGCAATTCACTTATACTCCAACACTCCCCCTCACGTGCAGGCTCCCCCAGGCTGCATACGTGGATATTGGAGTGGGCTGTAATTATTTTAATTAACGCGCCCGCCAGGACTCGAACTCGAGACCTCTGGCTTTGATACCATATTGAGTTGCATGCACCAACCAGTTCAACCCAAAAGCTTAAGCTTATGAGGAAAGGTGGGCAATTCACTTATACTCCAACACTAACAACAAATCTTTGAGTTTTGTCTTCATCCCTTTCTTGGAAACCCCCCTACAATTCCATATGAGACCTATCATGGCTAAATTTTGATTTTGGTGTACACTTATACCTGAGCATTTTTGGCCCGGCCCGGCCCGCCGGCCCGGCCCGGGCCTGGCCCGAGCCAGGCCCGCCCACGGACTTTACTGGACGGGCGTGGGCAGAGATCTTGAAGCCCGCGAAAAAAAATCTTGGCCCGAGCCCGGCCCGACATGCTGTTTTTAGCTATTTTACAGTGTAAAATACGCGGGCGGCCCGCCCAAGCCCGGGCCCGGCCCGAAAACTGAGGCCCGACACGTCCCATGGGACGGTCATGGGCAGGATTTTCTTGGCCCGAAAAAACCGAATTTTTTTTCGGCCCGGCCCGAACCCGGCCCGGCCCGTGAAATGCTCAGGTCTAGTGTACACTCCTTTCCTGAGATTGTATCTGGAACTTTGCCTAGACACATCTCCCCCAAGAGGACTAAGCCCATCAGCAGGATGGGGTAGTTTACTCTTGGTTTTTCCAGACTTGGAAGCTCCACCTTTATTTGGGGATTTCTTCTTTTTTTTCTTTCTAGTAACAAGCTGGAACCCCTCCTCATCTATAAGATCTGAGGAGTCAGATTCCCATTCTAAATATTTCATCTCCTCAGAGGGGAGAGAATCTGCAACTTCCTTTTCTTTTCCCTTTTCTAAGGTATCAGCTCTTGCTTTCAAACTAAATCTAGCTACCTCCATATCTTTCAGAATATCAAAATGGTCCAATTTGGTTGTTTTTTTATTTCCACCCATCTTAGAAAATTTTGTGGACAAAATATTATTATCTAGAACTGCAAAGGAGTTCTGGAAGTTAGATTTATTACCTTCAAGGTTTTTCTTCCTTGCAGCCATTTCAGCTTTGTCAGCAATCTTGATGCCTGCTACACCTTGACTCTTGAGTCTCTCACTCTGCCTGATGAAATCTTCTGTTGACTGAGAGCTGTTGGCTACCACTTCACCTTCCTCCATGTCCTCTGTCACCCCTACACTGGAGATGTTCTGTCCTCTTGCTCTCCCTTCAAAGTCTTCTACAGTCTTGTTTGAATTGTCCCCAACCTGATCATCCCCTAGAGCATCTCCCACAACAAGAGTCTCATTCACTTTAACACATTCAGCATTTTTCGCTTTAGTCATTGCAAATTTGGCTTCTATAACTGTTAAAGGATCATACTTGCTCTTGCTCAGATTTGTTCCATACTCATTGAAAGCTACAAAGTTTGTGTCACTAATCTGCATCCTACATATATTCCTGATGTCCATCTTCTCAAACGAGCCAAAGTTAAGGTGCTCCCCTCCAGGTGAAATTAGATCATCAAAACACAAGCTGTCACTGCTCCCACCACTATTATCCACTTCTCCAACATGATCTTCTCCCATCAGGTTGCCACCTCTCTGTTCATTCATTGTTTGTTCCTCTCCCACAGTGTTACCCCCCAAAGGTGACTTATCCATGCTCTCATTCTCAGCAGTGGCCCTATCTCTGTGGACCCTTTCTTCAGCAATTTTCTCCCTACCAGTTCCATCTGGCCTATTGATTATAGGCTCATCTCGGGGACCATCTGTCCCCCTACCACCCTGAGACTTCCCTTGCAGCTGGTTGGAAGTTCCAGCCTCTGAGTTATTTTTCCCACTCAAACCACTGTGGAATTCTTTCCCTTCACTTTTCTTGTATTTCTTTGGTGAGGGATTGTCTCCTCCCCCATCATTGTTCCTGGTCCATGTGTTCCAGCCAGGTTGATTATAGCCATCCATTTGGACCTCTCTTTGGAAAAATTAGTCATAAAAGTGCAGATCTAGCAGACCCTCTACAACTGCTGGAACCTTAGTGATGTCTCTACACCCAATTTTCACTCTGACATATTCCCATCTTCTTAAATTGGCCTTGTCCACTTCTAGGGGCAGACCCACAAGAGATGCCACATAGCAAGCTCTTTTTTCAGATCTTTTCTCAGCTGGAATTCCAGAGATTCTGAACCAGGAAGTTGTCAACTTAGATTTAGCTCCCACATTAGGGTTCCAGGGGTCAACTTTAAAGGTAACCCCAGGGACAGTTCCCATCTGCATTCCACTGAAAAAGGCAAGGTCTTCCACTTTTTTGGGTGTAGGGAATTTCATCTGAAATTGGTTCTCAGCCACCTTCTTGGCATACCATCTCCAGGTTGAATTTGGTCCTGCTTGGGCTTTGAATTCTCCCTCCACCTGTCTTGCTGTGGCACTACCTTCCTTGATGGTAATCAAAGCAAAGTTAGATGTGTCCTTGATTGCTTCACCCTCATCTTCCCCCCGAATGACATGGAAGCCCAGGTCTGGAGCTGCCCGGCCACAGTAAGGAGCCAGGCATTCCCAAGGCACCACCTCAGAGCAGGTTCTAGCCAAATGCCCCTCCTCCTTACATCTAGTGCAAGTGAGAGGTCTAAAACAATCTTCAGGCCTGTGCCCACCCTTTCCACATCTCTTACACACTCCTTGCATTTCCTTAGAATTTTCCCCAGATTTCTCCAATTCTTTCCTTTTAAGATTCTCATTCTTTTCAGGCTTATCCGAAGAAGCAGACTCATGCAGGTCAGCAGTGTCTTTGCCCCCCCTGTCCTTCTGTTGCTTGATCGGTTCCTCCTCTTGGACCCTTGCCTCTCTGTTTTGATTCAGATTTTGCCTCAGGTCATACTGATCTTCTCTTCCCTCTTGCTGTCTTACAGGGTTGTCCTGCTCTCTCTGACGCCAGTGTTGATAGGGCGGGCGGCCTCCACCTCTGAAGTTCCCTCTCCTGTCACCCCAGTTCCTATGATCCGGGCGCTGATCTTGATACTGACCAAAATTTCCAGGGCCGCGGCCAAATCTGGTATCTCCCTGCTGGAATTTCCGGCCCCCCGGCGGGAATCTCTGACCCTCCTGATTCCCCCTGCCATCCATCGCTCTCCTCTGTCTTTGCGGCGGCGGACTCTGCAACACCTGAGCAAAAGACCTAGAATCACCTCCAAGAGTCGACCAGGACCGATTCGCTCCGCTGAGGGGAGTGGAAGGAAGACGTCGAGCCGGCGGGTCAGAATCTCCCGGGACCAGGATCTCTCCACACCTTCCAGAATCTGCACTTCTTCGCCACAGATGGGAGAGATCGAACCCCCCTAGGGTTGAACTTCCGGTCGTAGAATATCGAGACGAATGAACTTCCCTTTCCTCCGAATGCAGAGGGTTCGACGGATTAGGGTTCGCCGCAGGACTCGGCGGAGGATTGGGCGGAAGCGGGGTGGATGGCGGCGGCGGCGGTGGTGGCTGGGCGGAGTGGTGGGAAGGAGACGAAGGCGAGGGCTCGACTCGATCCCCCCACAAAAGCCTTGGCCAGGTCTCTGACCTCCATGGCCCATCCACCAGGTGAACATGGCGGTCGAGGGGACGCCACGTATCCTTCCTCGGCGTGGGAACTCTCGGTCCATCGTGGATCGGAGACTTGCGGGCATCTCCAGATGAACCACGGGCTTGTGACAGTGGGATCTCGCCGGGGACGCAGTCGCCGGGGACGCGATTGGCGAGAGGCGAACCATCCTCCTGCCCATGCCCAGCATGCTGTGTATTTCTTTCTCCCTCTCGTAGTGCCAAATTAATCTCAACTATTATAATTGGATACACTGTAACCAAATGTTGGAGATATTTTACTTTTCTGTAATGAACGTGATTAGTTCTGGCCCTTGAGGTCAAATGTGGAGGTTCCTTTTTCTTACCACTTAAGATAATAACACTATGTTGAAATTTAGGTATGGAATCATCCAGGGCTGCTCCAGATGTCTAAAGAACAAAGAGGAACTTTGCGTCGTGAGGATGCTGTTGAGAATTTTATGATGGATGAGAGTTCAAGTGATGATAATACTGAAAATTACTTGCCTAATGGAGGTAATTGTTTATGTCCCGCTTTTGATAATACACACCAGAGATGGGTAAATCTACAAAGTGTACTTTGTGTTATTATCGGAAGTCTCTGATATTTGCACCTGTTCTAAACTTTATTATTTTTACAGAGAAGCAGAACGATAGAGCTGACCAGCAGTCCAAAAAAACCAACTTTGTGAATGAGGTACTATATCAAGTGCAATTATTTGAAACTTACATTCTGTATTAAGGAACTTCATCAAATATTTTCTATCAATTGTATCTAACTGTGTACCAGACATCTTTCTGGTTAACTGGTTTCTTTGTATTGTGCTGTGATGGATGATTAATAATTTAATCCAAACTCAGTCTGCCAACAAACCATTAACCTGTACTTCTGTGGAGGAATAATCCTCATGACACATTAAGTATTTGGTTCTGATTACGCTTTTTTGTGTTAACTTGTCATTTTTATTGCAGGAAAGTAACTGGTGGGAGGAACTTCTAGATGAGAACACTTACATGGAGGCAGATTACAGTGGCAAAATGATTTTGCTCCTTGATATCCTGTTGAAAAGTTCCGAATTGGGTGACAAGGTATTGGTGTTTAGCCAGAGCTTGACTACCCTGGATTTAGTGGAGTTTTATCTGTCAAAATTGCAAATCAAAGGAAAAGAAGGCAAACATTGGAAGCGGGGGAAGGATTGGTATAGGTATGCTTCCACGGTTGATTTTCTTCAAACACAATTACACAAGAACATTGTAGTTGCTGGTGTGGCAGTTTCACAATTATCTGGTTTCTTTTGGTTTTTATACTTTGTGCCATTCTCATGAGATAAACTCTTTATAACCTACTGCTTCAACAAGATCCTGGACATATGCTTTGTGTGCAACCACTTCCACGGCCTTCCCATAGTATGATGTTTGTTCCTGTAAACTAAAAAATTAGGCCTTAGGGACGAAGCCCTTGTGGGAACTGGACCGTGAGTCTGGAAAGTGGTGTTTCTTTGCTATTCATGTGGGAACGAAACCATTGTGAAACCTGAAAAATCTTCATGTGGTACGCTCTCCTTCATAGCTTTGGCCTCTCTCAACTGGCTCCGGCGGCCAGCGACTCTGCTTTCGACGCATAGTGCAAAAAGGGCTAAACTTGCTCATCATTCTTGGCGCTTGGTGTATCTGGAAGCATAGGAATAACTGTGTTTTTTGTGGGGCTTCCCCAAGTGTTGCCAGCATTCTAAACATACCTAGAGATGAGGCTCAGTTGTGGACATTGGCAGGTGCCAAAGGTCTTGCTTCTCTCTGTTAGGGATATTGGTTAGGGTGTTTCTGTCCCGGGTCTGTGGTCGTTCTTATCTGTAACAGGCGATTTAATCACCTTCTAGCTTGGGTGTGTGTGTGGGTCTTTCTGTATGACTCCAACTTTCTTCTATTATATAATCATACGCAGTTCTCCTGCGTATTCGAGAAAAAAGAAAATCTTCAATTTGGTTAGTTCCAGGATACCCATTATCACTTTGGTGCCATCTGCTTTGTTTTGCTCTGGATTTTTTGGAACTAGTAATCTGCCATTATTAACAGAAACAGCGCTTCAAGTAGGGACTAGGAAATCTGCAACCACATCCTACTCCTTCAACGCAAAGCATCATATTTTTATCTTAATTCTTGCTATTGGTGTGCTTAATATAGTTCTTATGATTCCAGGGTCATATTCTTTTTTCTTATGGGAAACTGTCATGGTTCTCTTTGGAATATTCTGTAGTGCTAGCATGACAGCATAGTCTTTTAATGTAAATCAGACAATCAGTCATTACAAATACTTGGATACTGTCATTGTGATACCTATTTCTGTAAAGACTATTGTTATTATTGGACTCTTGGCATGCATTTTTACTATAGTTGCTTATCGTCATTATTACTGTGATCTTGCAAATATTATATATCCATCTCATGCTGAACAGGCTTGATGGGAGCACTCCATCTTCTGATCGACAGAATCTTGTGGAGATGTTTAACGACCCTGAAAATGCAAGAGTGAAATGCACATTGATATCAACCCGTGCTGGATCTCTGGGCATTAACCTTCATGCTGCAAATCGTGTTGTTCTTTTGGACGGATCCTGGAATCCGACACACGATCTGCAAGCCATTTATCGAGTTTGGAGGCAAGAACTTGTAACCTGAGTTGCTCATTAATTGCACCTACATGCGATTATTTATTTATTCAGTGGGAATATTATTTTCAGGTACGGCCAGACCAAACCTGTATATGCTTACCGCCTAATGGCACATCGAACAATGGAAGAGAAAATATATAAGCGACAGGTAAGTTTGTATTCTTTTTCTTCTGGTCTGGAGTTATCAGTTTGGATTATCAGAGTTATTCTCTTGTACCTGAACACCTGGTAGATAAAGGTCCATCCTCGTTTGAAAAATTACTCATCTTAATCGAGTAATATAGGTGACAAAGGAAGGCCTCGCAGCAAGGGTGGTGGATAGGCAGCAAGTTTCAAGAACCATCTCCAAAGAAGAGATGTTGCATCTTTTTGAATTTGGTGAAGAAGAATTAATGGAACAAAATGAGACCGCTTCTACCATGACTGAGAAGCGATTCACTTCCAACACCAGTGGAACTTCTGAACATGTACCTCTCGACAGACTCATGCTGAACCTACTCAAGGAACAAACTGGGTAATGCGCATCCTATTACTTTCCTCATGAATACAACTTGATGGAGTATCATGATGGTGCATAAATTCTAACTAATCAGACATGTCTCGTCTGTTTATTTCCTTGCTCTTTATTGCCTCCAGTTTATATGTCAAATATGAATCTTGACTATGTAACTGTGCTAAGCATTTATATGTCAAATATGAATCTTGACTATGTAACTGTGCTAAGCAGCTTCTTGTTGGGTAATATATGTTTGGAATTTACAGGTGGATTGCTGGTTACCATGAACATGAAGCTCTCCTCCAAGAAAATGAAGAGGAAAGGCTTACAAAGGAAGAACAAGACACGGCCTTGTCAGAATGGGAGGCTTTGAGGAAAGGTGTACGTGATCCCGATAGAAAATCAAACATGACTGCGGTTCTTGCGGTTCCAGCAGATCCCATCGTTGTGCGGTCAGTCAAGACTGCTTCAAGAAGCCGGCAACCGCAGAAACCTAAGGCTAACTCCAACAACCAAAAGAAGTGCAACAATTTAACCCACATGCTGACTCTAAGAAGTGAGGGCACGAAAGCAGGGTGCACAATAACCTGTAATGAATGTGGCCAGGAGATTTGTTGGGAGACTCTAAATAGAGACAAGTTGAGATGATGCTCGACAGCCCTGGTCCACGTGGCATTTCAGCAACAGATCCGTTTGGTTCTTTTGGTAAATGCTAACTTCGGGTAGTGCATGTACCCAATTTTGTATATAAAAAAAAGTGAGGACCAGAAATTAGCTTTTGTGGTCTACAAGGTAGACCCCGCATCACTTACAAAAACTCACATGATTGGGGAAATATAGTTTTGGCAACACAATCTCAGTGGTAGTGTTATGAACATAGTTACCAAGTCTTGCACATCATCTTTTCATAGATATAATGCAACATTTAAATCTTACATGTGTTATCACCATGACTCTGTGAGTATTGGTAATTGTACCCACCTAGGGTTATCATCATGACCTTGTGATCTTCTCTCTCTTCATTAATTGAGTGTCATGTCATCAAAAAAGTTTATGTGGTAATGTGGCTGTCTGCATAATTAGAAATTTCTGTGGCGTTCATTTATTACATTTTTTTTTTCTGCTGACTCGATGCTGACCTGATCCTTGTTGAATCATGAATTCCCTACATGGTTAAGTATTAACATAAATTTATCTCGAAATCTAAATGGAGAGGCTTCTCGATTTACGAAACCAAGAGCCCATGTGTTACGTTTTGCCCACAACAAACAGAAAGGCAAAAGAGTAGGTACAGAGTAACTTCACCGCTAGCTTCGTGGTCGGCTTTGCTAAAATCTAATGGTAGGACGGTTCAGTGGGATGGTACCTATCAGGATTCAAATTCTGGTGCTCGCATCTTTTCTCGGATTTATTTCGGGATTTTCCGGCGTTATGCATTAAGTTGTAAGCGACGTTCCCGTCGACGACGAGATGCCAGTGGTGACTTCAAGAATCTCTAGATCTGCCAGTGCTCAGTCCTTCGGAGGTGCTCATAGAGGTAGGGTTTGCATACGTGTATTCATAGGGGTGAGTGTGCGTGCGTGTTGTGAGCGTCTGCGTTGTACTGTGTAATCTCAAAAAAAAAAAATCAAAGATTGTCAGCTCGTTGGAATCGGAGAAGAGGGCCATCGGATTAGAGCCTGTTTAGTTCCCAAACAAAAAATTTTAGGTCCCTTTGGATTAGGAGGATTAAATGTAGACTAATTACAAAACTAATTACATGAATGGACGGGAAATCGTGAGACGAATCCATTAAGCCTAATTAATCCGTCATTAGAGATTATTTACTGTAGCATGACGTTGTCTAATCATGGCATAATTAGGCTCGTTAGATTAATATCGAAAAATTAGGTAGGGGTTATGGAATGGGTTTTGTCATTAATTCACATTTAATACTCCTAATCAGTGTCGGAAGATTGATGTGACGGGTAGTTGGGAAAATTTTTGAAAACTAAACAGGGCCCCTGGAATTCGAGTTTCGGGTTCGGTGTTGCCGCGGAGGTAGGGGTGGTAATGGATCATGGCTCTACTTCATTCTTCACAATCTAACTAAGTTCTACATATTTTTAGCTCAAAATTGAATAATATTATGGCCTGATCTTAATATGGTCTGATCCTTAAATTTCTTAGACTAAATTACAAGGTTTTTTACCATCCCTACGCGGAGGTCTTCATGTCTGGTGGGAGCTTCCATTGTCGTTGCCTTATAGGGAAGGTCGAGGGTGGTGGTCGGCCCGGTGGAGGAGGCGGGGTGTAGGCAGCCAAGGTGCCGCTCGTTGGGCGGTTGTGGACAATTGGTGGGTGGGGTTGGTGGCGGGGCCGAGGGCAAGCCACCGTAGTGGTTATGAAGGGTAGGATTGAGAGAAAGGGGCGGTTGGTGAGCGGTGGAGGCCGACGGTGGTGGGGCCGTGCGTCGGAGAAGAGAAAGGTGATGTAACGACGATGACATTGATGAGATATGCATAGATCTTGACGGAGAAGAATGAAGAGAACGGAAGAGCCGCGCATGAATAAAGAAATTGTTGTAAAACAACCGGACTCTGTATGGATGGAAAGGAGGGACTGGAAGTCCTAGTCTTTGTCCGGTTGCTTGTGGGCTCTTACCAAAACTCTAGTCTTAGTTCGGAGTATATATACGTAGGAGCACCCCTATTGTAAGATATCGATATACAGATAATAAAGAGAAGCTCCACCTATATTGTCTCTGGTCTACTTTGTACTTGTTCTTGTGCTTGTCATGAGAGACGCGAGAGGGAGAAGATCCAACCGCTGACGACGTGTTTCACAACACGTTATCAGCACGACCGCTCTTCGTCGACTACGTTGGAGGAGTCACCATCAAGCTCGACGCCAGCGATCTCGCCGTCGTTCACGCTGACGACTACTTCAACGACGTTGACTACATCTACGTCGTTAGCGATCGGATCTGCACCGACTCGTCAACAAACCGGCAGGTCCCCCGGCCCTGCCGAACTGCCCTACGCGACAGGCTTCGATTCCACTATGCTATCGAACGGTATGATTTTTTTAATAGATTAGATTGATCTGGACTCAACCTTTTGTGTTGAGATTATCTGATCTATTAGAATAAGCAAGTATGTTTTTCTACGTCACCTAGTATGTCTAGGTAGACCCATGACAATGGTCTGCACGCTGTCGGTTACTACGGACTGATTCCCTGCAGTGTCCACCGTTAGCCCTGAATATGTGAAGTCATCATCTTGCACGCTGGCGCGTCTTCCATCGGCACAGCCTTGCCTGCATACAATCAGAGAGCAAATCGCCAAGCTTCACACGTATTTAGCTGATCTGCCTGCAGCAGTACGTTGCTGTTGACACGCCAGTTGCTGTCTACATCTGTGTTTCCAGCATGAAGCCGAATCAATGTTTGAAAGCACGCCCGAAGCCTGTGCATGAGCCGCTTGATCGAAACCGTTTTGCTACTCGATGTCACCGCATCATTGTGCCCGTGGCCTGCGCCATCCGAAGTTGTCGCTTGCCAGACCAGCAACATGCATGAACGCGTGAGTCACATACCACGAGCGCGCCGAACAGAGCTCTGCCACCAAATCCAACTAGACGTACTACTTACTGCATTAGGAAGAAGGGGAGAGACCAACTGAACTATGTCGCCACACCGCTTGAAGACGGGTGCCTCTGCTTGACCTATCCCGCTCACAACCGAGAACGAGCGTTCGAGTCCCACATGTAGTCGAGACCGAATCCGGATCGCATCTGCTGTCTGCAGCAGAATCCGAGCCCCAATCGTGTCCGTAGCAGAATCCGAACCTGCAGTAGAGCTTGCCGCTCACCCCATGTTGAACTGGCCACCAACCGGTAACACACGGCCTGCATCGCCGCCTGAAGCCAGGCGATTCCGCTCGAATGCTGTTGTGTACGCAGCCAAGTCAAGTTCGCGGTTTCTCCACCTGTGCATGCCCGGCCCGGATCCAACATGAAGTGCTTGAACACACCTCTTTTTTCCGCCAGCGCTGCACGCTAGGATCTGAGAGTGCGACTGGCCTACTGGCATCGCTCTCGCCCTTGGAGGGTTCAAGATCTATAAGGTTAGTTGGACGGAGATGGGATGGTCCATGAACTTGTGTGGCCTAAAACTTGCAGTTTAACCCCTGATCTTGATGAAATCAAAGGGTTTGGGGATTTTCTAGCAGAAAACACTCATGTGACTCGGTTTTTGCAGCATGTTAAGATGTTTATTGTTATTTATAGTTTACACCTTCTGTAAATTAATCTTTTTGTTTACTATTTTATGAAATAATTGTTATAATTTTTGCATAAATTCAGTAAACAATACCTTTAATCATAGCAACATGATTTTAGGTATATGAGCTCTCTAAATTTGAAAACCCCTTTTTGAGACTCATATTTGTTTTTTTTCTAGCATGTTTAATGGATATGTAATTCTGCAAATTAAACCATTAATCCTTGAAGTGGCTAGAAAATTAACTTTAATCATAGAAACTGGTTTTAGGTTTATGACATCTCTCAATCCTGAAGAACCTTAGACTAATACCCGTGAGAGTGTCAAATTTTTTTCCTGGCAATTATGTAAATGGGTAAATATTTTTTTTGCTAGGAATATTCTGGGAAATAAACTACTGAATAGATTAATCAACATTAATTAATTTTGCACTTGCTTTTATGCATTTAAACACATGAAGTGTGCCTGTAGCAAATGCATGAATAATGTAGGATGTGACATTAAGTCCATTATTTCTAGAAGAAATATAATATTGGTAAGTATAGCACCATGTAATTTCTAGAAGAAATGCTATAACTCTGAAAGTTATTTTAGCCAACTTCCCAACATGACATTTTGAATTTGCAATAGCAGCAATTTCTTAAGAAGTATGTCAACTATTGAGTTCATACATAACATGAAGTTATGCAGAAATAATATATTTTCTTGAAGAATCATATTTCTTAGCCACAACGGCATCTTTGCAATTCAAGAAGAATATGCAAAAACTCAATATAGAAAATACTTATGCAATCAAAAATTGTGTAAATCGTAGAAGTGGAAGGAAAATAGTATATATTTTAGAAGTGATGTTGGGCTTAGGGGAGATGCATTGAGATCATGAAGTCTCATACTCACCCAAAACCACTAGTGAATAAAATTTCCTACATAAGTTGCATTATTAAGTAATATTCCTGGAGAATTTGGTTATGCTCATGAAGAGTAAGCATTTGTCTTTTGCGTTAAGACCAGAAGTTTAGCATTAGCTTAGGAATGTTTCCCAGAATAAAAGGGCAAATTGGTGTTTCTTACCTCTGTATAGGTTTTCTCACCTTATCTTGATGCCCACTTGCTTATAACAGTTTTTACTCGTAGTAATTACTTTAATCTCATGGAATATATAAAAGAATTACAAAATGAATATTGTGAATAATTGCTTTAAATTGCCTATTTGATAATCATTTGAATGTTTTTTTCCACTCAAGTCTCAAGTAAACCATGTAGGTTGTAGTTATTGTGCATTACTACCATGCAGGTAGAATAGAAACTGAATTTCTATGAAGCACATTAACTAGTAATATGCAAGCTCTATAATTGAACTTAGAATATTCAATTTAGCTATGAAGTTGTATATTACTCAATCATGTACTGAATGCATGAGCCCTCTAAGTACTTGAAGTTTATTATACCCAAACCACATTGGTGTACACTGAATAGTACATCTACATGGATTTCATACCATATCCTATTTATACTAGCAGTATAATTTAATTCTATGAAATAATTGAAGTAATTCATAGATCATGCTTGAAGCATAGCATCAACTGAAAGTGCAACTATGGTATGAAAAAGGGAATGAATTGGGGCCTAACTTAGAGACATAAAGAATGTGGATAAAATTGAAATTTCTAATAGGCATTTCCTAATCCTGTAAGATTGATTGGTTTAGAGCCTCATCCTGTTAGATTGATGGACAATCAATACGCAAGTTGGCCAGTAGCCATAGTCACTTTAATGACTAAGCATGTAGCTTTGCGTAACTTTTTAATCCTAATATTACTTTGTCACTTAGAATGACAAAGTTAATAGTTATTCCACACTAATATGAGGACATGCATGTCACCATATTAATCAGAAGTCTTTGCATGAACATCACATCAATATTTCGCTTAAACAATGGCTTGCAAACATTATGTTTCCTATTATTGCACTAGCTTGCATGTTGTGCTCATGAAAAACTTCTCCTGTTGAGAAGTAGCTCCCACTCTGATAAGATGGTCAGTAAACCATCATTGCACTTTATCAACAAGCAAGCATGCTGACAAACCAATGTATTATATACATATGTGCAAAATGACTAGAAGTCATATATTAATCTTTAGTCAAGAAGGCTAAGATCAGGGGGAGCAAACTGGTCTAGAATGGACCTGGTAGGAAATTTATCCAATTAGAAATTGGTTTGCCCAATTAGAATGGATTTGCGAAAAAAATGAAAACAAAATGGACATGATAGTCCATTGTGTGAAAAATAATTATGGATTATGGATTAAAAAGCAAATGAGGAAATCCCGAATGTAAAAGCAATTAAATTTTCTAGAAGATTTTCCATGTAGATTATATTTTGAATAAATTTTTAAACTAGAAGTTTGATCATCAAAAATACTTGAAGTATATTGTATGAGTAATTGGATGTTTTTTGGGCTAAATAAATAAAGAAGCTAGATAAAGATAATAGTTCTGTAGACTTAATGAAATCTAGCTCACTGCATAACAAATAACCCCTAAAAGTTCAAAAAATAAAGTGTGTGTAATTTTATTTCACCATATTAGCATACAGATGAGCATCAACTTGAAGTTGAAGAAATATGGAACTGAATTTCCATTACATTAAGCTCATGAGGATATCATTAGAAGTATGCTATTTATGAAGATCTAATGCCGACATTAGGGGGAGAGAAAGCCCATATGAAAATGCCTTGTATTGAATGAAATAATAATCTTCATAATATTCCTGAAAGCTTGAAGTGGGAATAGAAATACGCACTCAGTCATCCTCGCACGAAGCGAAGTATAATGCCAGTGAATTAAAATGTGAGGAAGCCTATGAATGGCACCACCAGACGTGGAAAATACACTTGAAGTGAAATTTCATAAAGTATTTTATCCCAGTGAGAATGTGCACATAATGAATACTCACATATGGGAATTTGGAATGAGGAGATACAACCTGAAGTTATTAACTAGAAGTTAAGTTTACTTGTAGTAAACAGAATGCTATGTGTGGTATGTCCCGGGTATTTAATAATATACTTACCAGGGCAAATGACTTGATCATTAATTTAAAATCTACGGGGACACCTGTTGGTTTTGGATTAAATGAACTTGTCAAACAATTTATTGAAATCTCCGTAGGATTCTGGAAAGAAGACCATTATGGTCGAATGCCTCACAAACTAAGAAATGGTCATCTTAAAGATGAATGCCTAACACTATAAAGCGCGCTCAATATTTTGTGTTGGGATAGCAGATACTAGTTGACTATATCATAGTTTTGTCTTGAAGATATGGGACAGAAAAGAATGAATGTCGACAACATATTACCTCTATTATTATTGCAAATATTTCTCTAACGGGAATATGGATCCATAAATAAAGTCCATGGCAAAGTTGCATGAAGCAATAATGTTGGGTCAAATTGAAGAATGCAATTGAGGTTGAACCATGTAGAAATATTTGAAACTGGAAGTTCAAATTGGATGAATCATTATGAAATAATGACATAGTGAAATATAATGGTTCATAAGTCTTTCAAAAGGCTAGAAAACTCCCATTATGTATGAATCAATATCCTGCTACTTATCTGGCATATGGAAATAATACACTGAAATATATATTATGCAGTTAATTGATGGATTTTGAAAATTCATAAGAGATGATCCTTGAAGGATTCATCATTCCTTGAAGGAATAAAAGATGAAAATAATAGAAAGTAAATCTCATACTAAGTAAAAGGTGATTGGCAATTTGAATTATCCCCTCAAATGCCAACTGAAGACTGATTATCTACAGTGGAAGTGTGAAACAAGCCAACTTTAGAAGATCTACCGAATAGATCATTGGTGTTAACTTAGAATCCACTTAGATGTATTTGCTATTAATCAAACATTGAAGTTTGAACTGTAATATCTAGAAGATATAAAATTTAGCAAATTATTACCCCCCATTTCTCTGAAAGGATAAAATTTTCTTTTGTGTTGCACAGTTAAATAAAGTGGTTACTAATGCTTGAAGCATTGCTCCTAATATAATCTAGAAGAATTACAAATTAATTCTTTGAAGGACTAATGCACATTTATGAAGAATGTGACTCAGACATTTTGAACACTGAAGTTCAGAGGATGTTATTATGAGGGGGAGCATATGTTTAATCATATTTAGATCTGAAATCTTTAAGTTGTACCTAGAAGGAATCAACTTGATGATTAGTTATTGAATTTAACATTAAGGTATACCACTCGTTTACTTAGATCATGTAGATCTTTGTTGCAAGAATCATGAAGTTCATGCATAAATCTTGAAGATTGATTACTATTCATGAAGAATAGTGATTATATAATATTGTATAACCAAGAAGGTTTTATGTTGTACTCTTTTTTCCTTTGTGAGTTCTTACATGAAGGTTTCTCACATAAGGTTTTTGACGAGGCAACATGTGCAATACAAAATGCGGTTGATATGTACTCTTTTCTCCAAGAACCGTTTTTCCTACTGGGTTTTCGGATGGAGTTTTTGATGAGGCATATGCATTCGCGGTAATCGCCCAAGGGGGAGTGTTGTAAAACAACCGGACTCCGTATGGATGGAAAGGAGGGACTGGAAGTCCTAGTTCTTGTCCAGTTGCTTGTGGGCTCTTACCAAAACTCTAGACTTAGTTCGGAGTATATATACGTAGGAGCACCCCTATTGTAAGATATCGATATACAGATAATAAAGAGAAGCTCCACCTATATTGTCTCTGGTCTACAGACGTGAGAGGGAGAAGATCCAACCGCTGACGACGTGTTTCACAACAGAAATGTGATGCCCCCCCCCCGGCATCACATAAGGCAAGTGAGCATGGGGGTGCAGCGCTCTTGACCTAGTCATATCGGTAGAGCCTTCTCCTGGTACTGACGTCTTAAATTTATGTCTATATATACACCATAAACCTTACTCCCTTATCTATTTATATCAGCCATAAAATGAACTCTTCCATCCATACCGTCACACTACACTTCTAATATTCTTACACTAGTACCAGTAGTCCATCTCTTCTTTTAAAGACAAGTCCAATCTGCCCACCCGGACTTGTGTGAAATTTTAATTTACTTCCAAAATAAAAAATTATGAATAATTCATCTCTCGACTTTCAAAATGGCGGAAGTTAACCTTCTCCCTGCATTGCAGACCAAGAATGATTTCAGACCCTAAATTCTAAACTCTAAACCCGAATGAACCAGCAGTTAAATAAACTGTCGTTTCAAACGGTGGTAACTCCCAGCACACCTTAAAAAGTCGTAACTATTTCATACCAACTCGGATTTAGAAAAGTTTTATAAGAGAGTTGTAGATATCAACGATATCTACAACTTTGTAGTTCAAATATTTTTCATTTGAGGTAATGTTCGTATCCAAATAATTGATGTGGTGTTCAGATCCAATGAATCACAGGAATTACGCTTCTTTGGACAACATATTTTCAAAAAAATCTTAACTATTTCATATGAACTCGGACGGAAATAAACTTTATAAAAAATTGTAGATCTCGACAAGATCTACAACTTTGTAGTTCAAATATTTTTCATTTTGAAATCATCTTCGTGCTCAAATAATCAACACAATCTTCAAATCTAAATTTCAGATCTGAGCGTTATGTCGATTATTTGAGCACTAATATGATTTTAAATGAAAATTATTTGAACTACAAAATTGAGATCTATATTTTTTATAAAGCTTATCTCCATCCGAATTCATATAAAATAATTATAATTTTGAATTCATATGAAATAATTATGATTTTGTGAAGGTGTGTTGAGGTTACCACCGTTTGAAACGGCGGTTTAAACGTTTCATGCGAATGATGACGATCATTTTTGCAATTTTTTGTTGGGTGAAATATTTTTTCAAAATTGTGAAAAAATGAATTAAACTTAAAAAAAGTCAGCTTCCTCGCGCCGCCTCTTAAAAAAAAATACCTCCCTCTCTCCATTTGATTCCTCAAACATCAAACCAATCTGCCTTGAGAAATGGAAAATACCAAGTCGAGCAAGTACCTCTAGAGGCGAATATGTCCGAGATTAATACTGCAAACACTGAACCATAAACCGTCGGTACAAAGTCTCAGCATCTAGCATATAGCCTTATGCCCTTATTTCATTGAGCCGCTACGATAGTACAACCACTACTATTGCAGACTGACTATTTTAATTTCACACCACTGGGGAGCCCAACTTTTATTGGAATACTAGATGTAGGCTTTTATAGGAAGACCCTTTTTTTTTTGAAAGAACAGGAAGACCCCTTTGTAGACGATGTTTTGCATCATTGCATTCTTTGTCAGGGGCCAGGATCACTTCACCAAATTTGTTTGTGACTCCGCTGACACCAATCTTAGCATCAAATTACAACGTAAAAACAACTGAAGTACTACTACCACTACCATTGCAGATAGGGATTTCTACACCACTGGAAAACCCCAGCTTTTATTCAAGCTTTACTTTTTTGCGAATTACACGGTATATCAGAGACACTCACAACGCACGCACACTCATTCCTATGAACACACGCACGCAAACCCTACCTTTATGAGCATCTTCGAAGACTAGGCCGGCAAATCCTCAAGATTGAAGAAGTCACCACAGACGTCTCGTTGTCGACGGGAACGTCGCCTACCACTGAAAGCACAAATGTCGTTAAATCCTGAGAAATTCGAGTCAAACCCAGGACCTGAGATGCTACCGGAGCTCTCGTAATCACTAGGCTTACGTACATGAATTTTGGAAGATCTCCTTGTACACGATGTTTTTCGCCATCCCTTCGCCTGGGCATTCTTCGTTGGCGATGAGGATCTTCAGCCCATCCCTGCTTGTGACTCTGGAGACTGCCACATAGAGCTGCCCATGGGTGAAAACCTGGCTCGGTAAATAGAGGCCAACCGTTTCCAAAGATTGCCCTTGGCTTTTGTTGATCGTCATTGCAAAGCACACAGAGAAAAGGAACTGCTTTCTTATCAGCACGAATGACTACTTGGGCTCGAACGATGACATGATGAGCCGAGGGATGCACACCTTGTCTCCATTGCAGTTTCCAGTTAAGATCTGTGCTTCGATGACATTTTCTCCAAGCCGTGTAATTGTCATTCCAGTACCGTTGCACAGCCCTGCGCTTTGGTTGATGTTACGATGAAGCATCACAGGCAGACCAACTTTGAGCTTGAGCTGGTGGTTGGGAATTCCCGGGTGCTTTAAGGTGTTGAGCAACTCCATTGGATATTGGTGCTCCATTTCGTGGTTGTAAGACATAGATTTGGACATACTGTCACTGCTCAGGTAACTTACCGTATCTCCCTGAATTTGGTCCATAATAGACTCGTTGATTTCCCTGACTTTATCATTTGTTGTACACAATATTGCTCTTTCTTCAAGAAATTGCTGCCTGCAGCAATTATTGTGCAGGTCTGGGTAAGTGCTTTCGATGATTTTTGCTTTTGTAGCAACAAGTCATTAGGGATACTAATCCATTCATCTAATGAAACTGTGTCTCCATTGCCAATTTGTAATATCCACTCTTCAAATTTTGCAGTCTTCTGCTGCTGTGCTCAATTGTTGGTGGGCACACAATTTAGCCGCATATTTTTTTGTCAATTTGAATACCTCAAAATGCTGCCACAGGTAATTGTATTTAATTGATGCATTTACAATGTGCTCCCTTTTTCCTTGTGGTATGATAGGGAGGATTTGCCTGAAGTCCCCTCCTAGAACAACTGTCATGCCCCCAAATGCCTTTTCAAGACTATTCTCATTTGTGAACCTCAACACGTCTCTTAAACTCTCTGTTTGCCATTGGAGCTTCATCCCACACTATTAGTGACGTATTTGTTAGTAGTCAGCCACGTGTGAACCTTGTTTGATGTAGCACGTCGATTCATCTGTTAGGTTAATTGGAATACTGAATGCTGAGTGTGCTGTTCTGCTTCCTTGAAGCAGAAGCGCGGCGATGCCACTGGATGCTACTGCCAGAACAATCTTTCCCTCTGATCGTAGCCTCGTTGTGATTGCTTTCCAAAGTTATGTCTTACCTGTCCCACCATAGCCATCCGCAAATATTAGCTTCCCTAGGGATTGGTCTGCTGATTCAATTATTGCATCAAATGCTCTTTTCTGATCTAGGTTTAGACTCTTTAGTATTTGGAGGTGCTCATTCTTCAACTTGTCTCTGTCACAGTTCGTTTCTCCATTTATCAGTCTGTTTTAAGTATCTTTAACTTGACCTTATCTGGTAGCTCTATTCCAGGGTATTCCAGCTTGTCCCATTAGCTTCTCAATTTTCATTAAAGCATATTTTCTTATACGGCAAGGTGTGAGGTGACAGGTCAAATCTTTTGTTTGCTGTATGTCTTCAGAGAGTGCTTCCCAGTTCAATTCCCAGAACCTCTTAGGGTCAGTAATCTCACAATTGCACAGAATGGTCACAAATAATTGCCGTAGTTGCATCCCAGAAGCCCAATAGGATGCTTTTTTTAACACGTGCAAAGCACGGTTTTCATTAAGAGAGGAGAAAAAAAACATCCGGTTAAACTTACAACAAGGCACGGGGCCTAACGAAAAGGAGGCGAAAGCATTACACCGTCCTCACCGGGCGAACACCTAGCAACCTAGCGAGCGGGAGGAAGCCCGCACGCGCCCAAGTCCTAGCCTCATCTAGGATCACCGGAACGAGCGCCACCGGCATGAGAGCCTCCTTGTCATGAACGCGCCTGTTCCGCTCCCTCCAAAGCGACCAAGCGACCAGCCAAATGAAGGAGTCGAAGCCTTTCCTCCGTGCTTTAGCGACCTGCTTCCTAGCGGAGCACCACCACCCTGCGAACCTCACCGGGCGATCCGGAGTCAGGTTTGGAAGGAGAATGTGCCTGAGAGCCAAAAGCCAGGTCTCTCGAGAGAAGACACAGTCCACCGTCAGGTGGTCCAGAGTTTCGGATTCCTGGGCGCAAAGCGCGCAAGTGTCCGAGTCCCTAAGCCCGTGACGGTGCAGCCTGTCCGACGTCCAGCAACGGCCGTGTAAGACCAGCCATGCGAAGAACTTGCACTTCCCCGGCATGTGAACTTTCCAGATCTGTCGTGCTCCGAGGATGTCGACGCGATCAAGAAAGAGGGCGGAGTAGGCCGAAGCTGAGGAGTAAACGCCGCTAGGCGACCACTTCCAGATGAACCGGTCAGGTTTGGACGTGAGCCTGACCTCCTGCAGTAGGTACCAGATGACAAGGTACTGCAAGACCACCTACACAGTCCGGGCGTGGGTTACATCTGCAACCCAACGGATCCCGGCCGCCCCCGTCTGCAAGGCCTCAGCGACAGTGCGGGATCGACGCACCCTTGGCGAGACCGCGGCCCAAAGGTTTGGCGCCAAGGATTTGACGGAGCACCCGGAGAGCCAACTGTCCTCCCAGAAAAGAGCACGGGTACCGTCCGCAACCTCCACGGAGATGGAGGCGTTGAAAAAAGCCTGAGTGGCCTGGTCAACAGGGAAGCGGAACGCGGTCCATGTCCTGTCCGGGTCAGTCCTCGCCATCCACAGCCAACGGAGGCGCAACGCGGTACCAAAGACACGAAGATTGGGCAGGCCGAGCCCTCCGCAGCGAGTGGGGTAGGTGACGTTCACCCAAGCGACCAGACAGCGACCGCCCGAGGCCACCTCTGTGCTGGACCAGAGGAAGCCACGGATAAGGGTTTCGACCGCGCGCAGTGCCCAGGGGGAGATGGAAATCGCCATCGAAATGTGAACTGGGATGGCAGAGAGGGTGGATTTGGCCAGAATGAGGTGGCCACTGCGGCTCAATAGTCTGCCCTGCCAAGGGGACAGGCGCCTAGCGACCTTATCGACCAGTGGCTGCAGAGCCGCTTTGGGTAACCTTTTGATAGAAAGGGGTACCCCAAGGTAGGTGCAGGGGAAGTCGGCGATCGTGCAGGAGAGAATGGATCGGACCAAAGACAAGTGAGCCTCGGAGCAGTTTATGGGGTAGACCTGGCTCTTGGTGTAGTTTGCCGCTAGGCCAGCCGCGCTCTCGAAGAGCGACAACACCGCCTTGACGACCCGCAGATCGAGCTCGACCGGAGAGAAGAAGGCGACCACATCGTCAGCGTAGAGAGAGGCGCGAAAGCGGATACTCCTCCCTAGAACAAGAAGGAGACCGCGGGATTCCGCCTTGCGGAAGAGGGCATGGAAGCATTCCCTGACCAGTACGAAGAGCCTGGGGGATAGGGGGTCTCCCTGCTGCAGGCCTCAGCCGTGGCAGATCCGCTGCCCAGGGGCACCATTAAGCAACACTCTGGTGCTAGCGGTAGACAGAATGACCGAGATCCAATCGGTCCATCTGCGAGGGCAGCCGACCGCCGAAAGGAGCTCAAGAAGGAAAACCCAGCCGACCGAGTCGAAAGTTTTGGCTAGATCAATGTTGAACATGATCCTAGGGAGCTTTCGACTAGAGAGAGCTCTCGCCGTGCCAAGGACGTAGCGGAAGTTATCATGGATGAGGCGACATTTGATGAAGGTACTTTGGTTGGGCGAGATTAGAGAAGAGAGGTGTGGGGCGAAGCGGTTAGCAGCTGCTTTAGAAAAAGTTCCCAAAGCTATGGATTAGACTAATGGGTCGAAAATCAGAAGGGGCGACCGGGTCTGGTTTTTTGGGTAAGAGTGTGAGGAGAGCACCGTTCAAGTGGTGAAAGCTGCGGAAGTCCATATCAGAGAGGGTGTTGAACGCCCACATCACATCACCCCTGATGATCGACCAGCAAGATCTGTAGAAGCGACCCGTGAAACCATCCGGGCCGGGGGCTTGTCCAGTGGGAGGTCTTTGATCACCTCCCTGACCTCGGACTCCGAGAAGGGAAGACCGAGGTCCTCCAGGTCCAGCCGCGGGAGTCCCAGTTCCTCGAAATCGAGGGCTATGGAACGCTCATGGTGGGTACCCAGAATTCGATCAAAGTAGTCAAAGGCTGCAGTAGCCTTGTCCTCTTCCCGAAAAACTGGACGACCATCGACCAAAAGGGAGGGGATGAAAATTTTCCTTCTGCGGTGGTTGGCATGGAGGTGGAAAAGTTTAGTGTTAGCATCCCCCTCACGCAGCCATCTAAGGCTAGACTTTTGCTGAGCGATCGTTCGCTGCAGCGAAGTCAGGCCTAAGTAGCGTAGTTTGAGAAAGCGCCGTAAGGAAATCTCCTCAGGGGAGAGCGACCGTGAATCCTGTGCGACCTCAAGACGGAAAATGACCTCCTTGGCAATCTGGATCTGCAGGCGAATGCTACCGATCGCCTTGGAGCTCCATTTTACCAGCGCCTTCGCTGTCTCACGAAGGAGGTGGTCGATCATACGGATTGGGTCAGCATCAGGATGCGGCCCCGACCAGACCGCCTTGACGGTGTCCAAGAAGCCTTCGACCTTAGGCCACAATGCCTGGAAGGTGAAGCGTTTCTTGGAGTGCACCCCACATTCGAGAAGGAGGAGGAGGGGGGCATGATCGGAACACTTAGAAGAGACAACATGAAGAGCGGAGGAGGGGAAAAGAATCTTCCAGTCCTGGGAGACAAAAACTCTATCACTACGCTCCAAAGTAGGATGCGACCTCTCGTTGCTCCAGGTGAATAGACGGCCCTGGAGATGTAGCTCAAGAAGCTCAAGGTCATTAAGGAAACGACGGAAGCGACCCATCATTCTGCGCGAGAGGCGTCAATTGTTCTTATCGTCCGCCTGATAGATGAGGTTAAAGTCCCCGCAAAGAACCCAGGGCCCAGAAAGCATCGGACGCAGGGTACGAATCTCAGCGAGGAAGGAGACTTTATCGGCATCGGACTGGGGGCCGTATACGGACGAGAGCCACCAGGACTGAGAGGGTGTGGAGAGCAGGGCGGCCTTCACCGTAACGTGGTGCAGGCCAGTAGAGGGGGAGGAGACGAGCCAGGTGTCTTTGCGCCAAGCGACCAGAATGCCACCGCGGGAGCCCACAGCCGGCAACGCAACATAATCAAAATCGAGGTCTAACATATCAAGCATGAAGGAAGGGGGTACAACCGCGAGGTTAGTCTCTTGAAGACAAAGAAGAGAGACGCGCTCAGAAGCTACCAACTCGCGGACCGCTGAGCGTCTAGCACACTGGTTGAGCCCACTGACATTCCAAACAGCTAGGTGTACATCCATTTAAACACAAAAATAAACGACCACACGACTAACGCATACTCAGGCCTGTGTCGACCGGGCATCCCTGCACCCACCAACACATTGTGGGCCATACCCGGGAAGATGAGTTCCTGTACACCTGGACTACTCGACTAGTGGGCCACGGTGCTGGTACCGTGGACCACAAGGCAAGACAAGACGAACAAGGACTTGTACTAAGACTAGGATAGCTTTCCATACCTTGTATAGGCTACTTCGGGTCCTACTCGAATAGTACCCTTGTACCAATCTGACTTGTAACCCTGCCTCCCGTGGCATATAAGGCGAGGCAGGGACCCCTATCAAAACATACGTAATCAATACAGAGCCACGCAGCATACAAGACGTAGGGTATTACGCACATTACGGCCCGAACCTGTCTAATTGTGTGCCCCGTGTCTCACCATCGTGTTCCTGATCTCGGCGAGCCCCACCGCATAATCTACTACTTCGGGTACCCCGTCGTAGGCTCGGTGTCTAAAACACTAACAGCTGGCGCGCCAGGTAGGGGATCTCGTCATTGATCCACTTGCGAACTCGATGGCTCTCGTCACCATCAAGCCGATCGTCACTTTCCAGGAAGGCGACACCTTCGTTTTTGGCTCTTGGGTTTGCGTTGCTGATTGCGTCAGATCGTTCCTGCGTTTCTTAGCGCCAACTCCGGAGTCAAAGCTCAAGTCCTCGACGCTTACGCAAGCTTCGGCGGAGAATTTCGTCAAAAATTTTGGCGAAATTTCAATCTCTGACCCGCTCAGAGAACTCGAGTCAGAGTCCGAGTACAACTCGACTTCGCCTCTTATCCAGCCTGGGTTGCCATCTTCAGCTTCACAGCTTGCGCTCAGCCTGGATAACATTCCAGCACCACCTCTCTTCGGTCATCGCCATGTCAGTGCCGCTTACCAAGCCGCACTGAAGCGCCTCATGTGCCCTGGCCCGAAGATCGTGCTCGAGTACTTTTCAGATTCGGACGACAACTTCGACTACTCTTTGGATTCCTCTGAGTTCGAGTTCGACTACGGTTCGGATTCTGCCGAAATACAACAATTGTCCGGCCCTGCTCATGGACTGGTGATCACATCGACACCTGAGGGTAGATTCGTCTACTGGCCTGAGCATGTACCTGCTAATCTTACACTGGATGATCAGGAGCGCTTTATCGCCTGTCTCGACAACTTGCCCTTCCAGGAAGGCGTCAAGCTTGTTGATTATGACACTGATACTGAACTCATTCAGAGTACGGGTACCTATTCGTCACATCGAGAAGTGTTTGTCGTCGACGCATCTACTCCGCAAGGGCATCGTTCCAATTATCGTTATCCGGATGATGTATCTAATGATGAACTCTCTGCTAATGCTCCTGCTGATGAAACCGCGGAGGTCAAGGCTGCACGTCGCCAACGCAATGCTAATTGTGCAACTCTTCGTCAGGAACTCGCGGATGCTCTACCTACCCGTAATCTTCAAGAGGCTCTGGAGGCGGTTGCTACTCGTGAATATCGCACTCCAGAGGAAGCTATCAACGCGATCAATCTACTCGGTCGCTCTATGCCTCGTGACAGGGCAGCTGCTGAAGTCGCGAAGCTGGCTGAACTAGCATACACTATGCTACGACAGAATACCAGTGCACTTAGTCACCATGGCAGCAGTGGGGGTGCTCATCGTACTACTCCTACTCCTAATCGCACACGTCCGGAAGCTAGCAACAGGGGCAAGGGCGATGATGGCAGTGTCAACAGCAAGTCAGGAGACTCTCGCTACGATGCTCGCACAACAATCAACGCTAGACGCGCTGAGCGTGAAAAGCAAAAGGATAATGACTCTGATTCTTTCCCAGCTTTTTCTGCTCGACTTCAAGATCTGTTTCTTCCGGAGAAGTTCAAACCTTACGGCATCTCCAAGTATGATGGCAAGCAAGATCCAAGGCAGTGGTTGCGCTGTTATGCTCTGTCCATCTCCAATGCCGTAGGAAATGATGATACTAAATGTATTTATTTCCCCTTTGTTCTCGAGCAAGAGCCCCTCACATGGTTTGAGTCCCTCAAACGTGGCTCCATCGACAACTGGGAACAACTCAAACTCCGCTTCACCAGCAACTTCGCGGGTTCTCTGGGCCGTCATGGCACCAGGATGGACCTTGCCCTGATCAAGCAGAAACAAGGCGAGACTCTTCGCGAGTACATGCGCCACTTTTTTGAGAAAAGAGCTACTGTTGTTGATGTCACTGAAAAAGAAGTCATAGACACCTTTCAGGATGGTTTCTATGATGATAGGCTTTTCCAAGATTTTGGTCGTGCTCGCCCAGCCAACATCACCAAACTCAAGGAGATGATCACTCACTGGGCGGACGAGGAAGACAAAGCTCGGAATCGGTTCAAGCATCTTTGCAACAATCAGAACAACAACAACAACAATAATGCTGGAGGAAGCAATAGTGGCAAGCAACAGCAGGGCAACCGCTAAGGGAATAACTACTCGAGTAATCCCAATCGCAAGCGCAAGCCCGACAACACTGTTGCTGCCATCAAAACCACCGCCAAGCCTGAAGATGATCCTCACTGGGCAACTTTGACCAAGCAGAAATGCCCATGGCACCCGGAGGGTGATCATACTACAGAGTAGTGTTACCAACTTCGATGTGCATTGAAGAACACACCCGAACCAACGCACCCAAACCCGTGATATCGCAAACACAAGGGGAAGAAGGCTAACACAGACAAAGACATGGGGTTTCAGAACCCCTCCAATACTATCAATGTCATATTTGGTGGTATTCCAACCAAGCGTATGCAAAAACTAGCTCTCAGGGAGATTATGTCCATTCAACCAGCAGCTCCCACTTATCTCAAGTGGTCTGAAACCCCCATTACCTTTTCAAGGGCGGATCAATAGACTAGTTTCTCTGAGCCAGGATGATATCATCTTGTTCTGGATCCAGTGGTGGCAGGCTCCAGGCTTACCAAGGTTCTCATTGATGGTGGCAGCGGTCTCAACGTCTTGTTTGCCAAAACTTTGAAGAAGATGGGCCTGGATATCACCAATATCCTTACCAAGACCAACTCACCATTCTATGGTATTATCCCAGGCAACGCAGCTGTTCCTTTGGGTTCAGTTGTACTACCCGTTACCTTTGGGACCAAGGATCACTATCGCACCGAGTACATCAAGTTTGAGGTTGCTGACTTCGAGACTTCTTACCATGCAATCATCGGCAGGCCCGGTCTCGCTAAGTTCATGGCTATCCCGCACTACGTGTACTTGGTCCTCAAGATGCCGAGCCCTAAGGGAGTTCTCTCATTGCAAGGGGATCTGAAGCGTTCCTACGACTGTGATACAGAAGCCGTAGAACTTGCCTCGACTACTTAAGTACACAATGCAATGATGGAAGTCTTCACTACCGCTAAAAAGCTTGCTCCCATCGAGCTGGAGGTTCCTGAGAAGACTGACAACAACAACAAGCCTGCACCATCTGGTGACGTCCTGCTCAAAGCCATTGACCTGGGTACTAGTGACAGCAGCAAGACGACCATGATCAGTGCATAGCTTAACCCTAAATAGGAAGACGTGCTCGTCAACTTCCTTCGGGCTAACCGTGATATCTTTGCGTGGAAGCCATCTGACATGCCAGGTGTGCCCAGGAGGTTGATGGAGCACTCACTCAACGTCGATCCTAATGCTACCCCCAAGAGACAACACCTTCAGTGCTTTGCTGACGACCGCAGGGCTGCTATCAAGAAAGAGCTCGCTAAACTACTCGCGGCTGGCTTCATCAAGGAAATTTTTCACCCGTAGTGGCTTGCTAACCCTGTGCTCGTCAGAAAGAAGAATTCTAATGACTGGAGGATGTGTGTCAACTACACTGATCTCAACAAGCATTGCCCCAAGGATCCTTTTGGGTTACCGCGGATTGATCAAGTCATTGACTCTACGACGAGCTGTGCTCTACTCTGTTTCCTGGATTGCTACTCTGGCTATCATCAAATTGCAATCAAGGAATCTGATCAAGAGAAGACCGCATTCATCACTCCGTTTGGTGCTTATTGTTACACAACAATGTCCTTCGGGTTGAAAAATGTTGGTGCTACATATCAAAGGGCTATCCAAGCGTGCTTCAAGAAGCAGCTTCACAAGAACGTGGAAGCATACGTGGATGATGTCGTTGTCAAGACTAGGGATCTAGACATGCTCATCACGGATCTTGAGGAAACTTTCGCTTCACTGCGCGAGTACCAATGGAAGCTCAACCCCAATAAGTGCGTCTTTGACGTATCTTCAGGAAAACTACTCGGGTTCATCATCAGCCATCGTGGCATCGAAGCAAACCCTGAGAAGATTACTGCCATCTTCAACATGCAAGCTCTGACTACTATCAAAGATGTCCAGAAGCTTACTGGTAGCATGGCATCACTCAATCGCTTCATCTCACGACTTAGAGAACGGGGTCTTCCTTTCTTCAAGTTACTCAAGCGGCAGGAGAAGTTTACATGGACAACTGAAGCTGATCAAGCTCTTTCTCAGCTCAAGGAGTTCTTATCCAAGCCTCCAGTCCTCATAGCTCCTCTGCCCAATGAAGAGCTTATGCTCTACATTGCTGCGACTACTAATGTCGTCAGCACTGCTATTGTCGTTGAGCGGTAGGAAGAAGGCCATGGCTACCCTGTCCAGAGGCCTGTCTATTTCGTTAGTGAAGTTCTCTCAGAGTCTAAGGCTCGCTACCCTCCGGTGCAGAAGCTACTCTATGCAGTTCTGATTACTTCACGGAAGCTCCGCCACTACTTCGACGAGTACAAGATTTCTGTGGTCACTAGCTACCCGCTTGGTGAGATATTGCACAACCGGGATTCCACAGGAAGGATTTCTAAGTGGGCTGTAGAGCTTGGCACTCTATCGCTTGAATTCAAGTCTCTCAATGCTATCAAGTCTCAGGCCTTGGTTGATTTCATGGCTGAATGGCGGGAAAATCAAGTCCCAACTCCAATTGAGCGTCCAGAACATTGGGTCATGTATTTTGACGGTTCCCTCAAGTTGGAGGGTGCTGGTGCCGGGGTACTTTTGATTTCTCCCAAGGGCGAGCAACTCAAATATGTTTTGCAGATCTTCTGGAAGGTCTCAAACAATGAAGCTGAATATGAAGCTCTACTGCATGGTCTTCGCCTTGCAGTCTCTCTTGGCATCACTCGACTACTTGTTTATGGTGATTCTCTGGTGGTCATCAATCAAGTCAACGATTCATGAGATCGTAATGCTGAAAATATGGATGCGTACTATCAGGAGGTACGCAAACTTGAGAACAAATTTCATGGTCTCGAGTTCCATCATGTGGTCCGTGACAACAATATTGCTGCGGATGTCTTGTCGAAGCTGGGATCTACACGAGCTCAAGTGCCAGCTGGAATCTTCATCCATGAACTCCACAAACCATCAATTCCGGAGCAATCATCTGCACCCACAACTACTTCAGTTCAACCTGATCGAGAAGTGCTTATGATTGATGTGGACTGGAGAACTCCCTTCATCGACTACATTCAACATCAGTTGATTCCAGAAGACAAGTCAGAAGCCGAGCGCATCTCACGCCGCGTCAAGGCTTATGCTCTAGTCGAAAATCAATTCTACAAGCGAGGCGCAAGCTCTGATGTACTCATGAAGTACGTTTCTCGCGAAGAAGGCAAGGAAATCTTGGAGGAAACACACAAAGGAATCTGTGGCAACCACGCTTCTTCCCGCACCTTGGTGGGAAAAGTGTTCAGACGTGCTTTCTACTTGCCTACAGCTCTTGCTGATGCAGAGGAACTAGTCAAGAAGTGCCAGGGATGCCAATTCTTCGCCAAGCAACAACACATTCCTGCCTACAAGCTCATCACGATACCACCAACTTGGCCTTTCGCTTGCTAGGGGTTGGATATGATTGGTCCTCTCCCAAATGCGCCAGGGGGATTCAACAGAGTTCTGGTGGCTATTGACAAGTTTACCAAGTGGATTGAGGTCAAGCCTGTTACCTGCCCCAAGGCTGATCATGTCCTCGACTTCTTGGACGAAATCGTACATCGCTATGGTTTCCCTAACCGCATCATCACAAACCTGCATTCGAATTTCAACAATCACCAGTTCTAGAACAGTGGAATTGACGTCCGGTACGTCTCTGTCGCTCATCCCTGTGCCAACGGCCAAGTGGAACGAGCTAATGGGATAATACTGGATGCTCTCAAGAAGCGATTGTATGATGCAGCAAATACGAAGGGCGGCAAGTGGATCAAGGAACTACCCAATGCACTCAGGGGGCTACTCACTTAGCCTACTACCCCCACAGGGTAGTCACCTTACTTCCTGGTCTACGACTCTGAAGCCGTTTTGCCTGCTGATGTCATGTGGCGTTCTCCGACGGTTGATCAGTACAAAGAAGGTGTAGCTGAAGAAACAAGACAAACAATGTCGACAGTCTCGAGGAAGCTCATTGCAACGCACTTGTTCAATCCGCTCGATACCTTGAGAGGATTCGCCACTATCATGACCGCAACGTTAAGGAACGCTCTTTCAACGTTGGTGATTTAGTCCTTCGTCGCATCCAGAATACGGCAGGACTACACAAGCTTAACTCGCCATGGGAAGGTCCTGTCTCTATTGCAAAGGTTACTGGCCCAGGCTCATATCGTCTTCAAACTCTAGAAGGTGAGGAAGTCGACAACTCTTGGACTATCGACCAGCTTTGTCGCTTCTACCCGTAGGGGATCTCAACAACCCTCTCCAGATGGCTACGGCTGTAAAACAACTCGTATTGGGTTTCATCAACCCTTTCCAGGCAGCTTCGGTTGCAACCACTCAACAGACAGGTACGGTTGTCATCACTCATAGGGGATCAAGATAATCCTCTCCAGACAGTTTTGACTCTATCTTCTCGTAGTTTTCAGCTGCGAGCACCCGCAGGGGGCTTCATCAACCCTCTCCAGGCAGTCTCATTCTGCGACCTCGTAGGGAGTCATGATAACTCTCTCCAGATGATCCTGTATCATGTAGGGCAATAAGTGACACATGCTGTCCATGTTCCTATTTTTCAATAAGAGGCTGCGGCCTAGAGTAACACCCTGCTGGTAGGGTCTAAGTGGAACTCTCATACAAGTTGCTGTTACAGCAAGGATGAGTTCATCACACTGTCCCCTACGGTCTTACTCGTTCTTCGGAACATTCTTGCGAGTACTCTCTCACTAGGCTCATAGCCTCAGAGATACTTAAGACATTGTAAACACTGTACAATGTATTCAGTAATAAAGTTGCTACTCTATACCAACTTGTTATTGTTCTTTACTAGTTCATAACAAAGCTTTATTTCACGCTGCTACAGCTAAGGTGTTCAACTCGTTATGAATAAGTTCTTTTCGAGTACTCTCTCACTAGGCTAGTTAGCCTCAGAGGTACTCAAGACATTGTAAACTCTGTACAATGTGTTTAGTACAAGCCGCTACTCTACATCGACTTGTTACTACTCTTAGCTTATTTCATGACAATGCCTTCTTTTATGCTGCTCAACTAAGGTGTTCAACTCGTCATGATTAAGCTAACGTTCTTCGGAACATGTTTACACTTGAGTACTTCTACTCATGTATCGTATCTCTTTTTGCAGCCACACACTCAATACCAACTCGAGTACTTGCCCAACACATAAGCATACAAAGGGATCCAGATAATTGATTTCTTCAAAGTTTTCAATTATATTACAGAAACACTTGTTCGGGATTACACTTGTTTTTCCCTAGTGTTTCTACTCTACAGGTACATCTAACGGAGATCGATGAACTTGGAGACTGCTTCCGCGATTGGAGAAGTCTGTTGCATCAGTTCGTTGAGTCGATCGTCGGTGCAATCTCCAGATCTGCCGTTCATGATGACCGTGAGATCCGCCTCGGCATAGAATGACTTGATGAAGCTCAGGACTTGATTTGGGATTGTGCAGGCCAGCCTTTGAGCGTACTCCAGAATTTTCTTCGGCGTGTCTTTCAACCTCTCCACAAGTGGACGAGGCTGAACTCCGGCGACTCTGGGCTCGAACAGATTTGCTACTGGCTCAGCCGCCTCTGTCAAGGCCTTCAGTTCTGAGCGTAGGCCCTCGGCTTCTTCAATCTTTTCCTTGAGCGACTGCATGCAACGGAGCAAATCAGTCTAGCCGGCAATGCGGATGTCCATTTCGCGCTCAAGTTCGAAGCACCGCACCTTATAGTCTTCCTTCAGATCCATATGAGCTGCTTCTTCACGGTTGAAGGCTAGCTGCTAGTCCAACGCCTTGTTCTTGAACTTGTCGACCTCTTCCGTCAGCTCTGCAAAGGATCAAGGCTACTTATCAGATGTGGTGCGCAAGAGCAAAAGTACTCAATAATGATTTCAGAAGGGAGATTACCTTTATTTTTCAGGTGCAGGGACTTGTTCTTACCAACAACTTCATCCTTCTTCGCCGTCAGCTTCTGGATCTCGTTGTGGTACTCGGTAGCATTGACATCAAGTTTCTCCTACAGCTTCAGGGACAAGGCTTTTTGCTACTTCAATTCTTCTTTGAGCTGCGAGACTTCCTCAATGTCAGCCGCGTGTTGCTCAAGCAGGTGAGTCTTGCGTTTCGACTGCTTGACTACCTCCTGCAAGGGCAAAAACAACCCATGAGTCAGAGACAAGATATCTGTGACTACAAGTATTCTACAAGAGACTACACAACTTACTGCAAGGAGCTTTTCTACACCACGAAACATCTCTGCATGAGCATGCAAGTTGTCCTCGTCCAGGCAGGAGTCATCATATGGCATCAAGTTCTCTGCCATGGACTGGGTACTTGTGCTAGCTGCAGAGTACCTTGCAGCGCTGCGCAGAGGAGTCGGGTCTTCGATTTGTGGCTCGTGTGGCACCATGCGATTCTCTGGGCTCTCTTCCAGCGCCAGATGTGCATCAACATGATGCACGGGGGCTTCAGCTACTGGGACTTCTTCGTGGCGCAGCATGGCTTCAGGATCAGCCTGCAAGCCTTCATTCACCACGGCTTCGATATCTTCAGGATTTTCAGCCCTTGGCTTGGAAGCTGCCTCCACCGCTGCCTTAACCATGTCACTCCAAAGGAAGCACAGTGCTTCAGCCGCATCAGCCTCTGCTGGTACTTCTTGGCGCTCTGGAGGTACATCTTCTGGTTGCTCTTGAGGAGTCTGGTCTCCTTCAGCAGCACCACTTCTAGAGGCGCCCCACTTGACATCAGTGGATTTTCTGCATCAACAAGTTGGTCAGCAAAAGTAGAGTACATAATCATAATAAGTACTCGAGTACTCGGGTACTTACAGAGCAGCACGAGGTACCGATACTTTTGGCCCCAGCATGTCGAAGAAAGAAGGCGCTGCCGGCACCTCTGGTACACTTTCCACTGGCGGTACACTTCCTGGTACCGCGGCTTCTTGTTGCTCATGCGCCACCATCTCCACGGTTGACGCTGGAACCACCTCGAGTTCTGTTATTCTTGGGGGGCTACTCGAGGGTACATGAGCTGCACTCTCGATAACCTGCGTAAGTAAAAAATCAAGACATTACAGCAGAGAACAAGTACTCAGTGCAACAGTGACTACTTAAGAGTTCTCCAACACTTACTGTAATGACGGGGAGGCCTGATATCTTCTTTACGGCTCGCTTCCCCACCGTGGTCCTTTTCTTCCGCGGCGGCAACGCCACATCATCTGCAAGAGATGATGCCGGCCTCTTCGATGACCCTGCGGCAAGGCCACTTCGGATGGACGCCCCTGAGTACCCATAGCGGCTCTTCACTTCAAAACGCTGTTGAAGTGTTTGGCCGTCTTCATCGCTTGAGGAGGCATCCTGCAACAAGATTTCTTCTTCCCCTTGAGCAGATTGACTACTCTCGGGGGCTTGAGCCTCCACTTCGGTTGGCTCTCCATCCGGCGCTTGTAGTGGGTCTTGAGGACGAGGAGGGGGAATCGACACAAATTTCAAGACATCCTCCTGCGAAACAGGGCAATTATTAGCTACATGACTACTTATAATAAGTACTCGGGGGCAAGTTCTCGGAAACTTACCATACGTGGAGGATTGTCGGCACTGTATTCACGGACAGCTGCAGGAATTTTGTGAAGATTCTTGAAGATCTTCTGCAGCCTCTCCATCACAAGATCATCGCTGATCTCTTCTGGAGATAGCCTGGAGCCATCATCAGCTCCAGTGTACTTGAACCCGAGATGCTCTCGCTGCATCAAGGGTTGTACCCGTCGCTTCATAAAGCTGAAAGCTACTCTCTCAGCAGTCAAGCCTTGCGCCTTCTTCTGCGCAATTTTCGCCAGCAACTCAGGGATCTGGATGCACTCCTGCATTGTGGGTTCATCTTTCCAGAGCCGATCGTATACTGGCGCGAACATGCTGGGCTTCGGCAGCTACGACGAGGCGTTCTCTATGTAGAACCACTTGTTCTTCAAGTCTTGATTTGAATCTATCAAGTCGTACTTGAAGTACAACACTTGTGCCTTCTGGTGCATCTGCACACTGGCTCCACCGACTACAACTGGGAAGTTGGTGTTGGGCTGCGGCTTCAACCGGAAGATCTTCCTGAACAAGGCCCAGTGAGGGCGGATACCGAGGAAGGCTTCGCAGAAGTGCACGTACACTGCAATCTGGAAGATGCTGTTGGGGTTTAGGTGTACGTGCTCCAACTTGAAGAAGTCGAGGAAGCTGTGGAAGAAATCTGACGACGGCAGCATCAACCCACGCTCGACGAAGTGCCCGAACATTGGGATTTCATCTGGGCTCTTCTCCATCGGCCACACATCACCAGCGGCAGAGCTCCAACCAGCAATGGCCTTCTCGTGCAGCAACTCGCCGACTTCGAGGGCCTTGATATCTTCTTCCTTCATCTTGGACTTCTTCCAAGACACGGCCTGGCTCGGGGGCTTGGTGATGACCACTGTCTTGCACTTGGGCTCCGGCAACTCATTTTTGCCTCGGCCGGATTTCCTCTTCTGTCCCTTGGACGGCGCAGGCTTCATCCTTCCTGTCACGAGGGTCTTCTTTCGCATTGACCAGAGGATGGTGAAGGGATGGAGGTTTGCACTCGTAGCACTATGGGCGCTCAAACTCTGCGGCGGCTATGGATGCTAAGGTGTTCTGGATCTAAGGGCAAATGGAAGCAGTAAAACCCTAAGGGATACCCCTTCGGGTATTGATAAAACCAAAAGCCTAAACGGTTCGACCTGGTGACTCTTTGTATTCAACAGATTGGTTTCACACAGGCAAACATTTGGCTAAGTCAGAGGACTAAAATCCAAGACCTGCTCGGCTCTATCTCGGGGGCTCGACTACTCGATGGAGTTGGATTTTACACAGCTACAGTTCACTGAATTCAGGCTACTATTCTACAGTCAGATTGGATCCTTCAATTCGAGAAAGTACTCGACTCAAGGCTCGGGGGCTCCGTGCCACGTGTCCTTCAGTTTTTCTCAGGATTTTCACAGGATTATTTGACGAAGACTACTGATTGACCCTTAGCTTGAATTGTCAATTTGAACTAAGGCTCGGGGGCTACATCCATATAGGATGCGATTTTTTGCAAATCGCATTTCTATATTATTTCTTCGGATTTTCTGCGGATTTTTCGGAGCAAGATCAAAGAATAGATGATTGACCCTCAGCTTGAATCTTGGATTCGAACTAAGGTTCGGGGGCTACATTCCATATGGAATGCGATTTCAGTAATCGCATTTCCATATGGATCTTTGATGCAAAGATTTCAAGAACGAAGCGGGTATTATTGAAGACCTTCAAGGGAAGTACTCGGGGACGCTTGGGAACAACTCGAGAAGACTTCAAGACTACTCGTGGAGTTAGCTGGAGTACCTTCCAGCCTCGTGATGATTCAAGTACTATTGAAGATTGAAGCTTGTAGAACTCGGGGACGCTTGGGAACTACTCGTGGAGACCTTCAAGACTACTTGGAGCATCGCACTCGACTACAAAGTACTCGGGGGCTTGTTGACCGGGCATCCCTAGACCCACCAACACATTGTGGGCCATACCCGGGAAGATGAGTTCCTGTACACCTGGACTACTCGACTAGTGGGCCACGGTGCTGGTACCGTGGACCACAAAGCAAGACAAGACGGACAAGGACTTGTACTAAGACTAGGATAGCTTTCCATACCTTGTATAGGCTACTCCAGGTCCTACTCGAATAGTACCCTTGTACCAATCCGACTTGTAACCCTGCCTCCCGTGGCATATAAGACGAGGCCGGGACCCCTCTCAAAACATACGCAATCAATACAGAGCCACGCAGCATACAGGAAGTAGGGTATTACGCACATTGCGGCCCGAACCTGTCTAATTGTGTGCCCCGTGTCTCACCATCGTATTCCTGATCTCGGTGAGCCCCACCGCACAATCTACTACTTTAGGTACCCCATCGTAGGCTCGATGTCTAAAACACTGACAACCTGCGCGTCAACGACCAGCTGCTCCTCGGGGAAGAGCTCACGAACTACCACCTGAAACTCGTCGTCCTCCAGCACGGAGCACTGGAAGGACCCCTTGACCTGGGTGCCGAAGAGCTCTCGGATAGCTCTGCAGTGCTCCTCTGACAGGTCTACAGCGATGAGCCTGGTGTAGCGCTGGAAAGTGTCAGCGTCAGGAGCCTCGCGCGGCCCAACGACCCCCAGCTTCCGCATCAGCAGGTTCTAGCCCGCGGTGACCAGGTTCGGGCCCTGGACCCTGGAAATCGCAGCGAGATGACTGCTGCGGCGAAGCGTGGCGAGTGGCGGGCAGGGCTTCGCTCGGCGATAGCGTGGAGCCCCCAGAACCGGGGGCGGAGGAGGCCACTGCAGAGAGGTGCAGAAGTCTGCCACCAGGGACTCGAGGTCTCCCTGAGAAGGTCCCTCAGTCGCAGCAGGTGGTGGGGAGCGCGACCTGAGACCCGAAGCTGGAGGAGACAGCTCCTCGGCCACCGGAGAGACGTCCAGCGAGTGCCGAGGGGTAGAGGGACACGACTCGGCGGGGGCCGGAGAAGGAGTATGCGACCGGAGTAGAGGAGGGGCAACCACTAGGGAGGAGCCGGGCAGAGAGTCCTCGGGCAGCGGTAGCTGACGGGCCGCCAGGGAGGAGAGCAACCTGCGGAAGACGTCTGCCACCGGCACCACATGCGCGGAGATTGCCACAGTGCCCCTGTCAAACCCGCGGCAGGCGGGGGTCGACGAGGGTGGCATGGTGACGAGGCCGACGCCCGCCACGACCGAGTCGTGGCCAGCTGTCGTCGCAGCCGGACCGGGGCCGGCCGGGCCGCGGTCAGCAGCGGTCAGGCTGCCACGCGCAGCGGCCAGGCTGCGGCCGGTGGCGGCCGGGCGACGGCCGGCGGCGACCGGGCGGCGGCCAGCAGCGGCCAGGCTGCGACGTGCCGCGACCAGGCTGCGGTCGGGCAGCGGCCGGGCCTAGGCCGGCAACAGCCAGGTCGAGACCGGCGGTGGCCAGGCCCTGGTCGGCAGCGTCCAGGACGTGGCAGCCGGTGGTCTGGCCCTCAGCGGCGCCCACGACGTGAGCAGGCGAAGTAGAAGAGGCGACCAGAAGAGACGCCTCAAGAAGCATTAGGTCGTCGGTGAGGCACGTAGGAGGCGTCGACTCGCGGAGAGGAGGGAGGTGCTCCGGCCGCGGCCACTCGTCAGAGCCGAGGCGCCACGCGACCGGAACCGAAGAGGAGGCAGAGGAGGCCCGAGCGAGCGGGGCCACCACCGACGGCGCAAGTACCTCGGCCGCCCGAGTAGAGGAGGAGGCAGCACAAGTGACGAACAGTGCAGCAGCAGCGGAGAGGCGAGGCGACCGAGGTGGGATGACGGGCGGGCGGTGAATTCCCTGCAGTGCCCAGTAGGGGTAGGAAGGAGCCGGAGGGACCGACGAAGGAGCAGAGGTGGGGGCACCCCAGCAGGCGGGTCCACACCCCCCCTGCGGCACGACCAGACTGCCCGTCGGACGCCGGTGGAGGCCCCCCCTCGGGGCCTGCGACGGCGCAGCAGCGCCCCCGACGGCCGAGGGACCCGGCTGCGGAGGGGCAAAAGTGCGACCAGAAGCACCAGAGGGGCCACCATCCGGCCCTCCCGACTCGGAGGCACCGTCAACCGGGGGAGCCTGAGTGTCGATGATCTCGACGATGTCAATCGTGGCCCGGTAGCGCAGGCAGGGCTTGGCGGCGCCCAACCCGGGGAACTCGATCGGTGCCAGCATGTCCTTCTGCATCGGGATCAGGTCCGGGTCGATGTAGCCGGCCAGGACGATGAGCTCCTTGAGGTTGGCCTTCGACTCCAACTCAGCCGCCCAGTTCTTCCGCCGCCACCGGCGGAAGGTGAGGCGAAAGGGCCCATCTGGGGTGGGCGCCTGAAGAACCCGCAACATCTCAGAGGGGTCCTGGAAGATGATGAGAAAGTCCTCGGGGTGGTAGGGGTAGGGCATGTACGTCCCCGGCTGGACGCCCAAGCGACCGGTGAGGTAGGCGACCACGTCCGTCGTAGAGGCGGACGGACGACTGCCCGCGACCATAGCGACCAGAGCGCGCTCCAAAGCGACCTCATTGGCCTCGACGTCAGGGATGCGTGCTACGATGCACGACTCTAGCTGTGGGCGACGCGAGGCGTGCCCTAGGGGCGCTGGTGGGGGAGGGAGCGGCGGTCCGCGGTGTCGAGTGCGGGGACCGCAGCGGAGGCCCCCGTGGGAAGCGGAGGAGGGGGCGGCGCCCCGGGGACCGCAGCGGAGGCCCCCGCAGGAAGCGGAGGAGGTGGCGGCGCCCCCCAGGCCACCTCGCCCGCCCTGGCCGCGGCACGATGAGGCGGCGGCAACACCCCCTCCCGAGGTGCCGTGTCGTGGCGCGCCACGGAGGGGGGGGCACGCCCGCGGGCCACTTGTGGCGGTGGAGGCCAGGCGTCACGGGCCGCCGGAGGGGGGCGATGACGCTCCTCCGGCTGAGGAGGTGGCGGAGGGTCGCGGGCCGCCAGAGCAGGGCGACGACAGGGTTCCGAGGGCGGTGGCGGCCGCGCCTCCCGCCTCTGCTGCAGCGGCAGAGGCGAAGGCGGCTAGGCGCCCCTCCCCTGCGCGACAAGAAGTGGGGGAGGGGAGTGGCCGGCCGGGCGCGAAGCGACCAGAGGTGGGGAGGGGGTGCGACCTCCCGGACGAGGACGGGCACCCTCCACCACCACCAGGCAAACCTTCGGGCGCCCACACGAGCTCTCGTGGTGGCCGAGCTGGTGGCACCGGAAGCAGCGCGGTGCGTGAGGGCAGGAGGCGCCGATGTGGTCTTCCCCGAAGCAGTTGAAATATTTCCCCACCAGATCCGGGGGGACGGAGGACGGAGGCGGAAGTGGCGTAGGCGGCGGCGACTGCTCAGCACGTAACTGCTTGCCCGACCGCACCTCGACGAAGCCGTCAGCGTCCACCCGGGGCCCCCGGGCGTGCCCGCCGACAGGCGGCAGCGACCCCGCGGCTGCCCCCTAGCACGGCGAGGTACGACCGCGGGCGGCCCGGCAGGACGGCCAGCACGGCCGCCCCCTGCCTTGGCACGTCGTTGAGGAGGGGGCGGAGGCGGCGGAGGCGGGGACAGCGGCCGCTTGCCCAGGATCCCCCTGGCGGAAGCGGCCACGGGCCGCGGCACGGTCGTGGACGAAAGCTCGACAGCGGCGGAGGCGACCATGGCAGGGGGAGCATGGAGGAGCGACCGGGACGGGTGCGGAGGTGGTGAGGGGGTACGCCCGGGCACCGGGATGCCGGCTGCTCGCACCTGCTCCGAGAAGGTGGGAGAGGGGGAGCGACCGTGCGGCACCGGGGAGTACGAACCCGAGGTGGAGGAGCCTGAAGCCTCCAGGTCCCAGAGCTCCCGGGAGGAGGGAATGGAGGGGCTGGGCTCCGCTGAGCCAGGCTCCAACCTCTCCACTGGCGCGACCGGAGGCATACGGAGGCCAGAGGGGCCGCCATCCACCGGCCCAGCAGAACGCGCCCCAGCACCTGCAGCGGAGACAAGCGGTAGGCGGTCGGTGCCCGCCGGCTCCAGAGGACGCGGCCAGGCAGAGGATGCTTCCTTGATGCACTCAATCCACTCCTTGTCATCACTCAGAAGCCCAATTGGATGCTTCCTTAATGTCATGGTAAAGCCTTTATTACTGCTATTAAATTCTAACTAAATAACAATATGCATGCATGCACATTGACTTCAGTTGTGTTTGCTTCTGCACAAGTGCACGGGATTCCTTTGTATGGTGGACATCAATAGTTCAGGGTCAGACTCCTCTTCTTTTATATATCTAGGTAGATAATTAAATCATTTGCACGAATACTTTTCAGAGATGTTCCGGGTTCGGATATGATGTATGCAAAATACTTTTACTCACATAATGCTAATTTTTCCATGAATGGTTTGCAGTTGGTCCATTGCTTTCTTCTTCAATAGTTTTTTGTTATATTATTTCTTTTCTCCAATTCAGTATCCATTGATGACAAGTTGAAGAAGAGATTTTTGTATGGTCTCCTGCGAGAAAGAAACAGAGCACACTTTGTGTTTATTTTAGCATAAAAGTCGGTTTGCCTCGTGCGCTGAATTGTGCCAAAACCACATCACCTTGATCTACTTTTAATTGTTCAAAATGCATGTTAATCACATAATGTCCTTTGATATCCATATGCACAAGGGCGATTTCGCTATTGTTTTGAATTGTAAAAGGAAGAACCTCAACACATAAATGATTGAGACATGACCATGTTCTTTTGTGTTAGGTGATAGGCAATATTTTGGCATATTTTAATTTCATAATTAAATAGATATTTTATAGATATGATTATCGTGAGTGATATAAAGTATGTGCATGTGTTCATGTTTAAACAACTATTAAACATGAACATGAGAAACCGTATTAGTTTGAGAATGTACCCAGAAGCGGTACGGGTGTCGGGGACACCCGATGCGCTGTTATCCGCTGGACCAGTCATGGTCGTGGGCGGACCTTGCTTGAAGTAGTCGTACGAAGTTGGTGCAGGAAGATGATCGCAGTGTAGTTGTACAGTCGCCGGGAAGTAGACGAAGTAGTCGTACGGGGAGCGAGCAGTCGCGTCAAGACGCTCCCCAAAAACCTTATCGCCCGCCTACCCCGAGCAGGATCTCAGCAGCAGGACGAGGTTCTGGAGGTTCTGCTCTTGCCAACATCGTGCGCGCGGTGCAAGCGATGAGAATGCAAAAGCAAAGGCAGCAGATAGAGAGGGAGAAGGGAGAGGTCTCCTAAGCAGGAGTACCTGTGTTGTAAATTGGTGAGTTGAGGGGGAGGAGGAGGGCTTCCTTATATAGGTGGGCGGAGGCGGAGAGGGTGCGCCCAGATCCAGATCTGGGACGCGGAGAGGACGCGGTGGATGAACCTGGACGGTCGCGGTTAAGGAAACCAAATCACCGTTGGGAATATGACAAAGGATTATTCCCTTCCAACGGCAAAAAGGTGCTCCCGCTCCGCTCTGCTCCGCACCGCCCGCTCGTCTCGACTCGACTCGACTCGACTCGACTCGTCACGTCACGTCACGTCACGTCACATCACACCCACGGCCTCGGCTCGACTCAACAAGGCGAGCGAGTGCGCGCGCGTTTGGCACGCCTTTCTCCTTTATTCAACTTCACAAGAGATGTACCAAAGATCTACCTCATAAGTCGAATAAAAGACTCCTCAATTACCCGTACGGTATTTCTCACTTTTCCTTAGCATAAAAATAATGGGTTTTAATTCTTTAGTTATTGAAATAAATGGCTCTAGGCCCATTTATTCTAACAATCCCCACCAATAATTACAAGTCACATTAGAAATGCTCTCATTTTCCCTTTCTGTTTTGATATACCAGTACTGCGGTGGAGACTATTAAGTTGAACATCCACCAGGAACTCAGGTTACACTTATTTGCAACTGAACAATAGACTATGCCTTGAATTGCCAGTTTTGTGCGTCTAAGCTTGGCCCAAGCCAATTACTGATACTAGGCTGCACATAGCATCCCCGCGGGTTGGAGCTTATGGGTCATACTCCGTGTCTCTTCATAAGTTTTCTAGAGATTACTCACATCTCATAGACTATGACCAGTAGTCTGACTCATATAGGTGTGCTCCTCCAAGACATACTGTAGGACTATGTCTTTGCTTCAAAGAAACAACTGCCTTGTTTCATGGAAGCCACTTGAAACACATTAAGGTATGCATACCAGCCTGCCATACAGTGTTGAAGAGAAATGCATCTTTCCAGGGATAGAGCCACTCCAAAGGTTCTCTTCTCTCAGTCAGACCATAGCTTGTTTCACCATCCTAATTCACGGGATCTCCGATCACATAGGACAGGTTACCACTATGGAAGGACACACGTGGGTCTCAAGCCCAGTTCCCTAGATGCATTATCTATCACAATACGTGATAGACCCTTTGTAAATTGATCTGCCAGGTTCTTAGCCGTATGGATGTAGTCCAGGGCTATAACACCGGTGTTTCTCAATTTCCTGACAGATTTCAACCGCCTCTTGACATGCCTGGATGACTTCATGTTGTCCTTTGAACTGTTCACCTTGACAATCACAGTTTGATTATCACAGTTCATTAGAATTGCCGGTATCAGTTTCTCAACTACCGGCAAGTCCATAAGGAGTTCACGGAGCCATTCAGCCTCAACAGTGGCAGTGTCTAATGATGCGAGTTCTGCTTCCATTGTTGACCTCGTTAAGATGGTCTGCTTGCAAGACTTCCAGGAAACAGCGCCACCTCCAAGTGTGAACACATACCCACTTGTGGCCTTTAACTCATCAGCATCAGAAATCCAGTTTGCATCACTATAACCCTCCAAGACTTTGGGGTCTCCGGAATAGTGAATTCCATAGTTCATTGTTCCTACTAGATAACGCATCACCCTTTCAACAGCACGCAGTGTTCACTACTCGGGTTTGAAACAAACCGGCTCAGTTTACTAACTGCATATGCGATGTCGGGTCTCGTGGCGCTAGCTAGATACATCAAGGAACCAATGATCTGGGAGTATCTCAGCTGATCTACCATTATCCTTAAGTTCTTCTTAAGAACCAAGCTGGCATCATAGGGAGTCGAGGCGGGTTTAGCATTGTTGTAGCCAAACCGACACAACATCTTCTCAACATAGTGAGTCTGTGACAGTGTCACCCCACCATTTTCTCCCTTGATTAGCTTTATGTTAAGGATAACATCAGCCTCTCCCAAGTCCTTCATCTCAAACTTTTGAGATAGAAAGTCTTTGACTTCCTTGATCACATCAAGGCTCGTGCCAAAGATAAGTATGTCATCTACATACAAGCATAGAATCACTCCTTCGCCCCCACCATAGCGATAGTACACACATTTGTCAGCTTCATTTGCAACAAAGGCAACAGAAGTCAAAGTTCTGTCGAACTTATAATGCTATTGCTTAGGTGCTTGCTTGAGGCCATAGAGAGACTTCACCAGCTTACACACCATTCCTTCTTGACCCTTTACTACATATCTGTCCGGCTGATCCATATAGATCTCCTCTTCAAACTCTCCGTTTAGGAAAGCTGTCTTGACATCCATTTGATGGACGAGAAGACCATGTGAGGCCGCCAGAGAAAGTAGTACTCTAATAGTAGTCAATCGAGCGACTGGTGAATAAGTATCGAAGAAGTCTTCTCCTTCTTTTTGGGTGTAACCCTTAGCCACAAGTCTAGCCTTGTACTTATCAATGGTACCCTCAGGCCTAAGCTTCTTTTTGAACACCCATTTGCATCCCACTGGCTTGCACCCATAGGGACACTCGACGACCTCCCAAGTACCATTCGACATGATAGAGTCCATCTCACTCCTCACCGCTTCCTTCCAATAGTCAGCATCAGGTGAGGAGTAGGCCTCTGCAATGGTCTTAGGAGTGTCATCTATGAGGTATATGATGAAGTCATCTCCAAAGGTTTTCTCTGTCCTTTGCCTCTTGCTCCTCCTAGGAGCCTCATCATTAACCTCCTCAGGCTGCTCAATAAGTGTAGGCTCATTGAGTTCCATCGGCTTGGTGGAGCTGTCCTTCTCGACAGACTCTTACCCAGATGAACTTGTTTCATCTCTCATTAGAAAAATATTCTCAATGAATGTAGCGTCTCTGGACTCCATAATTGTGCCGACAAGCAGGTCAGGCACTCCAGATCTTACTACCAAGAATCTATATCCGACGCTGTGAAAAGCATACCCCAGAAATACACAGTCCACCGTCTTTGGTCCAAGTTTATGTTTCTTGGTAATTGGCACACTGACTTTGGCCAAGCAACCCCAAGTGCGTAAGTATGAAAGATTTAGGCTCTTCTTCTCCTATTCCTCGAATGGTGTTACTTCCTTATTCTTCATAGGCACACGGTTCAGGACATGACAGGCTATCAATATCGCCTCACCCTACCATTCCTTAGATAGTCCCGCGGTTTCTAACATGGCATTCACCAAGTCAGTCAGCGTGCGGTTCTTTCTTTCGGCAATCCCATTGGATTGGGGTGAGTAAGGCGGTGTCCTCTCATGAACAATACCGTGTTCCTCACAGAATGAGTCAAAAGCATTTGAGAAGTATTCGCCACCTCGATCAGACCTTAGGTGTTTAATCTTTCTCTCAAGTTGATTTTCTACTTCAGCTTTATAGATCTTAAAGTAATGTAATGCTTCATCTTTTGATTTTAACAAGTAGATGTAACAAAATCTGGTGCTATCGTCTATCAAAGTCATGAAATATCTTTTACTGCCTTTTGTCAACACACCGTTCATTTCGCTCAGATCAGAATGAACTAATTCTAGAGGTGCCAAGTTTCTCGCCTCAGCAGTCTTATTTGGCTTGCGAGTTTGTTTTGATTCAACACATACGTGGCACTTAGAATTTTTGACAGAGGTAAACTTTGGAATTAAACTCAAACTAGCTAAGCGCATCATACAACCAAAATTAATATGACAAAGCCTCGAATGCCAAACATCTGATTCATCATTCATCACATGGTTCACAACACTATTATCAAACGATAAAGAAAAGCAGAACAAGCCTCCGCTATCATAGCCTTTTCCAACAAAGGTACCAAACTTAGAAATGGTACATTTATTCGACTCAAAGACTAATTTAAACCCGTCTCTACATAGTAGAGACCCGCTGACTAGATTCTTCTTGATGGTAGGTACATGCTGCACATTCTTCAATTGTATGATCTTTCCCGAAGTGAACTTCAGAGTGACCGTACCAACACCAAGAACACGCGCATGAGCACCGTTCCCCATCAACAAGGATGTAGTCCCCCCGACCTGGTAAGAAGAAAACATAGAGATGTCAGCACATACATGAATATTAGCACCGGTGTCTATCCACCACTCTGGTGAAGAACATACTGAAAGAACTGTAGGTAAGAAATTACCGTACCCCGATGTTCCTCCACCCTCACTAACAACCATGTTTGCTGCTTTTGGGGCCTTACGATCCTTGCGATCCGGGCACTTTGCGGCAAAGTGATCCGGACTGCCACATGTATAGCAAGCACCCCTCGGCTTTCTCTTCTTCTTATCAGGCCCATCGGCTTGCTTAGCCTTGGGCGGGTATTGTGAAGGCTTCTTCCTCTTGTTCTGGTTGTTCTGGAACTTGGGATTACCCCTCTGCACAAAGTTTGCACTTGAGGGACCGGCTATTGCCTTTCCACGTGTGTCCTTTGCTCTCGTCTTCTCTTCAACATCAAGAGTCGCAACAAGGTCATCAAAAGTGAATTCCTTTCTCTTGTGTTTTAGAGGGGTAGCAAAGTCCCTCCAAGACTGTGGCAGCTTAGCGATAATGGCTCCAGCCACAAACTTGTCGGGCAACACACATGGGGCCTCTTTGCTGTAGTTCTCGAGCTCCTTAGCTAGCGCCTGTACTTCATGGGCCTGTTCCACCACAGGACGGTCTTCAACCATCCTGTAGTCTAGGAACTGTTCCATTACGTACAGCACACCGCCGGCGTCAGAAGGTCTGTACTGAGCCTCAAGAGCCTCCCAAATGTCCTTCCCCGTCTTGTAACGGAGATATGTGTCCACCAGGTTGTCAATCAGAACGCTGATGACGGCACCCCGGAACAGATTATCATCTGAATTAAACTTTTCCCCCCGAGACACCCTCGGGAGCTTTTCCGGTGATGACGTACATCACGTTCATGGCGGTGAGCCACAGGGTAGCCAACTCATGCCACCTCTTAAAGTTGGAACCATCAAAAGGTTTTGGCTTAATTGCATTCGTAAAGCTAGTGACTCCAAACATATTCCTATCAACATAATAAGGTTTTTGGATTGTTAGATGATAGACAATATTTTGGCATATTTTAATTCCATAATTAAATAGATATTTCATAGATATGATTATCGTGAGTGATATAAAGCACGTGCATGTGTTCATGTTTAAACAACTATTAAACATGAATATGAGAAACCGTATTAGTTTGAGAATGTACCCAGAAGCAGTACAGGTGTCGGGGACACCCGATGCGCTGTTATCCGCTGGACCAGTCATGGTCGTGGGCGGACCTTGCTTGAAGTAGTCGTACGAAGTCGGTGCAGGAAGATGATCGCAGTGTAGTTGTACAGTCGCCGGGAAGTAGACGAAGTAGTCGTACGGGGAGCGAGCAGTCGCGTCAAGACGCTCCCCAAAAACCTTATCACCCGCCTACCCCGAGCAGGATCTCAACAGCAGGACGAGGTTCCGGAGGCTCTGCTCTCGCCAACATCGTGCGCGGGGTGCAAGCGATGGTAATGCAAAAGCAAAGGCAGTAGACAGAGAGGGAGAAGGGAGAGGCCTCCTAAGCAGGAGTACCTGTGTTGTAAATTGGTGAGTTGAGGGGGAGGAGGAGGGCCTCCTTATATAGGCGGGCGGAGGCGGAGGGGGTGCGCCCAGATCCAGATCTGGGTTGCGGAGAGGACGCGGTGGATGAATCTGGACGGTCGCGGTTAAGGAAACCAAATCACAGTTGGGAATATGCCAAAGGATTATTTCCTTCCAACGGCAAAAAGGTGCTCCCGCCCCGCAGCTCATCTCGTCCGCTCTGCACCGACACGTCACGCCCACGGCCTCGGCCCGGCTCGGCGCCTTTCTCCTTTATTCAACTTCACAAGAGATGTACCAAAGGTCTACCTCATAAGTCGAATAAAAGACTCCTCAATTACCTATAAGGTATTTCTCACTTTTCCTTAGCATTAAAATAATGAGCTTTAATTCTTTAATTATTAAAATAAATGGCTCTAGGCCCATTTATTCTAACATTTTGTAGGGCGACATGATATGATTTTGCATGAGGCATCTCTATGGATTTTTTTAGTAGGATATTATGATCTTTTTTTAGTAGGATCCTAATTTTAAAAAATGTTGGTCTAACTTTTTATGAAAAAAATGAAACTCAAATTTTATGGACCGAAAGTTTAAATCTCCTCCATCTTCGGTTACGAGCCCACGAGTCCGCACGGCCCGAGACGTCAATTAAAGGCGGGCCGGCGGCGGCCATTCCCCATCACACCACCGAAATCCTCCGACCCAAACCGTAAACTGATTTCTGCCATCCCGGTCCATCGATTCCCTCGCGACGATTCATGGAGGCAATCTGTTGTGTTCTGAAAGAAGCACAGGTGAGCCTGATCCAAAGCTGAAGATGATTGAGCGCCCCGTCGAAGATGACGATGAGGAGGAGAAGAAGGAATGCTGGGGCGGCCAGGATGATGAGGAGGAGAAGAATGGCGGCCGAGGCGACACCGTGGATGATGAGGACAGCGAAGACGACTTGTGGGGTTGGGACGAATATGGCTACCCGTAATGAGAAACTTACTGCTGATATATATATATTTTTGGAAACTACACGCGTAACATATTTTTTAGACTCGGGTAATATGTACATTAACATCTAAGACCTTTTCCAAAACTGAAGAAACATATGAACGAAACTTGCAAAAACGTGATGTAAAAATATATTGTTTTTGCAACAACAAAATTCATGCAGTTCCTTAACGAAAATTTTCCTTAAACAATAATTTTATAATAACTAGTTTAATGGAACTGTTGTTTTTACAGGACAACAATTTACAATGGAAGGAAGCTGAAAAAATTGTTAGATCTGCCCGCGCCAGGAATGACGACCTGCTTTCTAAATGGTGTGAACTGGTTAACAACAACATAACTCCTTTGCCTGCCATGCCTCTGTTGAAATTTTACTTGGGTATGACCCATTTAAATTAAATTCAACTCTATGGTACGTAATATTTGCATGGGAATAATAACCATACTGGATCTTCTAACATTTCTAGAAATGTTGGGTATCTATTTCTGTCTCTCATCTTTATTTATGTGTTGTTCTTCCTGTCTTTCTTGTCTGCTTCCTTTTTGTATACATACATGGAAATTGTTCTTTTCATCATGATTAATTTTATGTATGTCATCATATTTAAGCCGTCATTTATCTGAATTAAAATAATGTGGAAATTGCTTAATTTTCTAACAATCCAAAAACCAAATTTTAGGCAATTTTCTGTTACTGGTTTTGCTGCCGTTTTGAAACCAACTGCTTTTGATGGAAAGAATTTCATGACATGGCGTGCTAAGATGGAATTGTGGTTGACTGCTATGAATTGCTATCATGTCGCGGAGGGGAAGCCCGATAACTTGCCTGCCGATGAGGAGGCTAAATTTCGGGCTGCCGATAATCTCTTCAGAGGCGCTGTTGTAACACCCTGTGTTTTTAATCAAGTGTCACTAGAGGCTAATCACATCCCTAATCACCCTATGATCATTTGTGCTTAAGTCCTTAAGCATCTTAGAGGTCAAACCCCTAGTCAAACCCCATAGGCCATGAACTCAATCTAGAACTTTTGGCACGTTCTCCATTTTTCACCATAACACTTCAAAATCGGTCAATACCAAACTTGTGCAGTTTTCAAGGCCTACAACTTTGATGTTGAGTGGCATTTGAAATTCGAAGTGGAAATGTGTGAAAAACAGTGGTCAACACAGCCAGCTCTTGTTCACCGGCGCCGAGAAAACATGCAAGTTCAAGAGCTGTTTATGCTCAATCCGTTGAACTAATCACCCATTGGCCTTTGTAAATGTTGTAGAGGGATACTTGATCTATAAGTTTGTCAATTGGCGCTTGGATCACTTCTATAGCAAAAAAATGAGTTCGACCTGGTCAAACAGAGGCTCAGCGAATTGGTTTGGACGCCGGGACGCCGTCGCACGACGCCGTCGCACGCGCGCGCCCGCCGCGTCAGGGCGCCGCCGTGTGACCGGGCGCAAACGCCGAGGCACACGGGGACCCACCGGTCCGTCGAGGTCACTGCACCGCATTGGGCGAGCAAGGTGCTAACGCGCCTAGGCCCCTTGGCCGGTGCCACGCGCCGCGCCGCCAGCCGTCGGAGCGCGCACGCCGAGGCCGCCATTGGCCGACCGAGCCCGCGGACGTCGCCGCACTTTCCCGGCTAGCCCGTCGTCACTGTGCTGCACTGTGGTCACGTCATGACCTCCTCTCCACGCCACGGGCGCCTATTTAAGCCCCCGCTCCTCCTCGGCCCTGCCAGAGCTCTCCGCCGACGCCATTACCACCGCCGTGACGAGCTCGCCACTCCTCTAGTCCCTGCATCAGTGCGAGTGCTCGAAGCTCCTCTCTAGAGTCCCAGAAAGCTTTCCCACACACGCATTCACCAACCCCGCTTCTCTCCTCACCGGAATCCGAGCCGAGGCGGCCACGCCGCCACGGTCTCGCCGCCGCCGTTCGCCGGAGACATCCCCGGCCACACCGCCACCACCAATCCACTCTTGGTGAGCTAAATCGTCGATCCCCCTCATTTGTTTGCCTGCTCCGGTCCCAGTTCACCACCGGCGAACTTGCTCCGCCGCGGGAGGGTACACTTGTGAGATCAAGATCTTTGTAGGGTCCTTTGTATAAAAACCAGGGACTGATCCATAAGGATTCAAATCTTTTCAAGGGTCGCAGTTAAAGAAGATTCTTCTTCTTTTGCTCAAAAGTCCTGAACCTTGTAAAAATCGTAGAAAATCACAGAAAAATCCTAAAAATGCAAAACCAATTTTGCTGGTCTCTTTGTGAATAGATCTACATCTTTTACAAAACTTGTATATACTTTTGATGCACGGGTTTTGAATGAAAAATCCAACTCAGATTGGATAGGGATGTTCATAACTTGAGTTGTACACATGTTCTAGACTTGATCTTTGGATATGTTGGTGACCAGTACTAGTATAGGCTTCACCTAAGTTTTTGCACAAAGTTACTGAATGGTTATTTAGTTATGATTTATTTTGCTTTATGGCTAGATCTGTGTATCTTTTCCTTGCAGCTTCATATATATGTTTTCTGTGGTCCATATTTTGCGTATCACCTTGTTATGCTAACAAGTAATGCTAGTAATTTTACCATGAGTTTAGGAGCTGTCTTTATATCTGTTCCTGAATGATGCTTGTTTATGAAGTAAAATCTATAGCTCAGTTTCCTTTGCTCCAGTGATGCTTATCTTTGGCACAAGTGATGTGTATGTCATGCTTAGGCTATGGTAGAAAGTTGGGCTACTTTTGAGTTAAACATCTCTCTGAATAAATGCTTTGTGAATAAATAGGCTGAAAATGGTTATTCTTGTGTAGCATGAATGAAAAAGGTTCTGAAGCCAATTTTTGGTGTGTAACCTAGTTTTAACCGTTAGTAGCTCTGAGTAAAATTTGAGCACCAGTGCATGTATAGTTCTCCATGTATTTAATATTCTTGCTTTTGCTATGAATATCTTGTCTGATTTTTCATATTCAGTATATAGTCTTATTTACCATGAAATTTTACCAGTAACTCTGTTACAGTGCCTTGTGCTCACACAAAAAGTTTCATTGCAAGATGTTACATGGTTTAACCAGAATAAATTTTGGAAGAAACTAAGTATATGAAAGAGAGAAATAAAGAAAACTCCTCTTTATAACCCTATGTGTGTTATAACCCTTGAGAAATGTTTCTAATGAACCCTAAAACCCAACTTGGTCCTTTGTGTGATAACTTTAACTTAATTAATATATGTGCACACAATCACTTTTAAATTAATAATAACTAAATAAATGGTTAAATATTTAATCTGAAGGAAGAGTATGCTGGATATATATTCTTACCATAGTATATGTGCTCAACATAACACCATAGACTTAATACATGTTGTTGGTTCACACCATCATCAACCTTTAACTCCTGCATTGCATCCCTCCGTATAGAAGTTCCTGACGGTAGCTACGCGCTCGTGCCGGCTGACGAGAACGAGGGAGCAGGAGGAGACGTACACTTCGTGACGGTTGAGCAAGACCCGGACCAAAGTCCGGAAGACTGTCTGACTGCTAGCGCTGCCGAAGGAAAGCCCCGGTTTAACATATACCTATGTGTTTTCCTTTTTACAATTCCCGATTTATGCTTGTTATGTATGTGCATTTACGTTCAGGAGTTGAATGGAAACCCTAGATGCATGATCCATAAGTACCTATGATCTTTTACTAGTATGCTAGGTCGATAGTTGCTATGCACTAAGGACCCGGTACAAGTCGAGTGATGTACTTCGCTCGCGAGAATAGGTTCTTATGTTGGAATCAAAAGACTTGTTAAATTGAATTGCTCACGTGGTAAGAGCATGGGATTCGGGCTCTGGTCCAATGATTAAGAGATTAAGCATTTGAAAGTACTAAACATTTGTCGGACATGGGTACGGTAAACCTAGTACCTGAATGACGCGGTGCGGGAACTTTAGGATACTACTCTTGGGCTGCTGCCCCAGTCTTGCAAACTGTGGTGCATGGTGATGCTAGATGCTAGTGTGAGGCATGCCAGCTAGCTGTGTACCTAGGACTGTGGCATCAGTTCCTAATCCGACGAATGACGGGAACCGTTTGGTTGAAATCACTCTTTGTGAGGGTTTTCTTCCGTTTGGTTGAAACCATTTACCTTTAATGCAAGGACAATGTTTGTAATAATTGACCCTACCGGGAATTTGGATTAATTTGTAATGTACTCTGGACTCTCCTTCGTGGGGGTTTTAATGTATGCGTTTCGATCCTCTGTGTGGTTTACAAGTATTTTACCGGGCTATGACCCGACAACACTCAACGGGATAATTCTTTATTATCGCTTAATGACCAAAGTGGACCAATCTAAGTGATAGTACGGACTTATCTCGAATGGGGTTGTCACAGCTGTGAATTGTGCACTTCATACTAAGTATGAGAAAAACTACATATCTTACACATCTGGCAAACAATTATGGGATGCACTGAATGAAAATTTTGGAGTCTCTGATGCCCGAAGTGAGCTCTATCTCACGGAGCAACTCTATGAGTACAAAATGGTTGAGAACCGTTCTATTGTAGAGCAAGCCCATGAAATTCAGGCTTTGGCTAAGGAACTTGAATATTTTCCATGTGTTCTTCCTGACAAGTTTGTGGCTGGCGGTATCATCGCCAAGTTACCACCTTCTTTGAAGGATTTTGCCACCTCCCTAAAACACAAGAGACAAGAGTTCAATGTGGCTGATCTCATTGGTACTCTTGATGTGGAGGAGAGGGCAAGGCGAAAAGACAATCGTGGAAAAGATCCTGAGTCCTCTGCTGCCAACATGGTGCAGAAGAGGAATTTTCATGCATCTCGTAATTTCAAGAAGAAGAACAAGGGAAAACAAGATTACAACCCTAAGCCTAAGCACACCACTGAGTTCAAGAAGAAAAATAACAAGAAAAAGAATGAAGGATGCTTTGTTTGCGGGAGTGATGAGCACTGGGCTAGTGCATGCCCTGACCGCAAATTTGGCAAGGAGAAGAAATCAACTAACATGGTGATTAATGAGACTGGAGGAGGAACATCTGGGTATGGTAATTCTTTACCATATGTTCTTTCAGATTGTAATTCACCTGAATGGTGGATGGATAGTGGAGCTAATATCCATGTGTGTGCTGATATCTCTTTGTTTGCATCTTTTCAGGTCGACAGGACTGGAGCCTTGCTGATGGGGAACGTATCGCGTGTGCATGTTCATGGTGTTGGTTCCGTCAATCTGAAGTTTACTTCAGAAAAGACGGTGCTATTGAAGCACGTGCAGCATGTCCCCTCAATAAAGAAGAATCTTGTTAGCGTTTCTTTAATGTGTCGTGATGGCTATAAAGTTGTTTTTGAGTCCAATAAGTGTGTCATGTCGAGACATAGAACATTTGTTGGTAAGGGTTATGAATGCGGAGGTTTGTTCCGCTTGTCTTTGATGGATGTGTGTAATAATGTTGTGAACCCTGTTAATGTTTGTGATGAGACAAATTTATGGCATTCACGTTTATGTCATGTTAATTATGGATGTTTAACACAACTAGTAAATATGAGTTTAATCCCGAAATTTAATCATGTCAAAAACTCTAAGTGTCATGCATGTGTGCAATCTAAACAAACTCATAAGCCTTACAAGGCTGCCGAGCCAAGAAATTTGACACCTTTAGAGCTGGTTCATTCTGATCTTTGTGAGATGAATGGTGTTTTGACAAAAGGCGGGAAAAGATACTTTATGACTTTTATAGATGATTGTACTAGATTTTGCTATGTGTACCTTTTGAAAACAAAAGATGAAGCATTAAATTATTTCAAGGCCTATAAAGCTGAAGCAGAAAACCAACTTGAGAGGAAAATTAAACGATTGAGGTCTGATAGAGGTGGGGAATATTTCTCCAATGCTTTTGATGAGTTCTGTGTTGAACATGGGATTGTTCATGAGAGGACACCGCCATACTCACCACAATCCAATGGGATTGCCGAGAGGAAAAACTGCACTCTAACAGAGTTGGTGAATGCCATGTTAGACACTGCGGGATTATCTAAGGAATGGTGGGGTGAGGCGATTTTGACAGCTTGTCATGTCCTAAACAAAGTTCCTATGAAAGACAAAGAAATCACACCATTCGAGGAGTGGGAAAAGAAAAGATTAAATCTTTCTTATTTGCACACTTGGGGTTGTTTGGCTAAAGTGAATGTGCCAATCAATAAGAAGTGCAAACTTGGACCTCAAACTGTTGACTGTGTGCTCCTTGGTTATGCTTTTCACAATGTGGGATATCAGTTCTTGATTATAAAATATGAGGTACCTGACATGCATGTTGGTACAATAATGGAATCAAGAGACGCTACATTTTTTGAAAATGATTTTCCAATGAAATCAACACATAGTAGTTCTAATCATGAATCTATAAGTTCACATGAGCATGATAATCTCATTTCAGATGAACAATTTGAGGAAACCCATGTGCAAAATCCAGAGGAGAATGACACTGTAGTAACTCGAAAGAGTAAGAGACAAAGGGTTGCAAAATCCTTTGGTGATGACTATATTGTGTATCTTATGGATAATACTCTAACAACTATTGAAGAGGCATTTTCCTCTCCTGATGTTGACTTGTGGAAGGAAGCAGTTAGGAGTGAGATGGAATCAATAATGTCTAATGGAACTTGGGAGGTTGTTGATCGTCCCTATGGGTGCAAACCTATTGGATGTAAATGGGTGTTCAAGAAACACTACAAGGTTTTCCCCCTATTGCAACACAACTCTTAGGCAACACCACAAATTTGGTTGCAATAGGGGGGTACTATGGCACTGAAATAGTGATTTGGTTGTAATATGCGTGTCTATTGCTATACAAAATTTGAGTTGCAATATTTATTTTTTGTGTTGCAACAGGTTGACGCTAATGCACCCATTATGAGGATTTGTGTTGCATTTGGTTGGAAATACTGCTACCCCATTTCTGTGTTGCATTAGCATTTCGTGCGTTGCAATAGAAAGTTGCTATGGCCACCATACTAGGGTTGGTTGCGTTTGAACGGCTATATCGCAACGTCTTATTTGGGTTGCAAATATATCTTTGCGTTGTTGCAACACATGGAGGGCTATTGCTTCGTTTGTAGCCTCAAGATGCAATATCGTGTACGTATTGCCACGAAATTTAGTCGTTGCACTATTTTTTGTGGTCATTGCAACTTTATCAGAATTATTGCAACGAGGTATTCCTTGGTTGCACTATAATTTGTCTATCACGACGCTTATGCAGGAGATCAAAACGATGATCAGATAGGGACTCATCGGGACCGTTCCAAAATTCCAAGTCTTCGACGACGTCGGTCTCCATCAAGATCTCCACGACGGTGTCTAGGTCTCCATCTAGATCGATCTCCATGACGATCAATCAACATCTGTGCGGTGCCATGGCCGGTACTGTTGTCTTGATCTCGTATATATCTTCGTTCCCTGCATATATATATATGCATATTGCTATATCATGATCTAGGTCGTTTGAAACATGAATGCAGATTAATGGCATCACACGAAGATCGGAGTTGGATGCGCTTGCCTCGACACTCAGTGGATTGGCAGAACAATTTCCGATCTTTTTTTCAAACCTTTACCGCCGCATCAGTGCGAGGTCGATCTATTACGTGCCCATGTACTATATGTCAATGCATGATCAGACATGGCACCGTGTTTCCCATTCAAATTCATTTAGTTACTAGAGGGTTTGCTGATTGTTTCATCGATGATGGTATCATTCAAGGCCAAACTAATATCAGCTGAGGGTCATGTGCATCATGATGTCACTCCTGATCTCAATAATCATGATGCACAACCTATAGCTGATGATAGAACACCTTATTTTGGAGAAGATGATGAAGAAGACGGTTGTGATGATAACCCTGCTGCCACTAATACTCTGATTAGAAACATTATCAGTGGCACTATACATCATGGACAAACCAGAGATGATGAGGAGGCAGATAAGCAGGCAGAGATTTTTTTGAAACTATTAGACCAGGCAAAGAAGGAATTGTATCCAGGATGCAAAAATGCAACTAAGGTCTCTTTTATCATGGAGCTTTTTCAGATAAAGTGCATGTATGGCTTAAGTAACGCGGCGTTGGAAGCCATACTTAAGCTCTTTGGAAAGGTTCTCCCTGAAGGGCATTGTATTCCTGACTCCTTGGATAAAGTGCAAAGGGTGGTTCGAGACCTGGGCTTGGACTATGTCAAGATACATGCATGTGAAAATGATTATGTGTTATTTTTTGAGCAATACGCAAATCTGGAGACATGTCCCATTTGTAAGCAGTCAAGGTGGAAAGTTGTAGAAAAAACCTATGGTAATAATGACAGTGCAGTTGGTGCTACTACTGTTAAGAAGCGGTTACCAGTTAAGATCCTACACTACTTTCCTCTTATTCCTCGGCTGCAAAGAATGTATATGTCAAAGCAAATGTCAGAGGATATGCAGTGGCACAAGAAAGAATTGGTGAACGATGGGAAAATGCGTCACCCCGCTGACTCAGGCATGGAAGCACGTGGATTCAGAGTTTAAATGGTTTTCAGAAAAAGGAGGTCGTAATGTTAGGCTGGGTCTTGCTTCTGATGGGTTCAATCCCTTTGGCATGCAAAGTCTTACATACTCCATATGGCATGTCATCCTGATACCTTACAATTTGCCTCCATGGTTGTGTCAGAAACAATCTAACTGGATCTTGTCAATGTTGATACCTGGTCCAAAATCTCCTGGAATGGATATTGATGTATATTTGAGGCCCCTTATACTGGAGCTCAAGGAGCTTTGGAATAATGGTGTTAAAACAAGAGATGCAGGGACTAAGAAGAATTTTACATTGCGCACTATCCTTGTTTGGACAATTAATGACTTCCCAGCTTATGCTATGCTGTCTGGTTGGAGCACTAAAGGAAAGTTTGCATGTCCATACTGCCACAAACATACTGACTATTTGTGGTTGAAACATGGGAAGAAGCACTGCTACATGGCACATCGACGTTTCTTGCCCCCCCCGACCATCCATGGCGCAACAACGCGGTCAGCTTCAACAACAAGGTCGAAACCAGGGAGGCACCAGAACCACTATCTGGTGCATAGGTACTTGAGCAGTATGATACTTTTGAACAAGTACAATTTGGAAAGACCTTGTTATAAAAAAAAGGAAGCGTGACGAAGACAACAGATGGCACAACTGGAGGAAGAAGAGTATTTTTTTGAGCTCCCTTGCTAGTCTTCTTTGCTCATCAGGCATAATTTGGACGTCATGCACATTGAGAAAAATATATGCGAGAGCATACTAGGCACTCTGCTTAAATTGGACGGCAAATGTAAGGACGGGGAGAATGCCCGGCTTGACATGGAGCATCTACAGATACGACCAGATCAACACCCTGTGATTAAAGATGATAAGTATACCTTGCCATCAGCCTTGTATGAGTTAGATAAGGATGCCAGGGAAAGTTTGTGTAAATTTCTATATAGAGTGAAGATGCCTGATGGGGTTTCCTCAAATATAAGAAGATGTGTTGACGTAAAGTCACGTAAGGTGTCTGGCTTGAAAACTCATGATTACCATCTAATTCTACAGAAACTTTTACCCTTAGTGGTGTGTAGGATTTTGCCAGAAGTTGTTGTTATCGGATTGATTCAGCTTAGTAATTTCTTCGATGCACTATGTTCAAAGGAGTTGGTGGAAGCAGAATTGGACAGGCTAAGCTGTTCAATTAGGGAGGCTATTTGTCGACTTGAGATGATATTCCCACCTGCATTTTTTGATATCATGATCCATTTGCCTGTTCATCTAGCTGAAGAAGCTAAACTTGGGGGGCCAGCGTGTTACAGATGGATGTACCCAGTGGAGCGGTACCTACGCACTGTGAAAGGATATGTGAGGAACAAGGCTCACCCTGAAGGTTCAATTGCTGAGGGATACATACTCGAGGAGTGCCTTACATTCTGCTCAAGATTCTTGGACGTGGACACCAAAGAGAATCGTGTTGATCGACATGAAACAGTTACTATGAATGAGCCACCATCTGGTTTGAGCATTTTTTCTGAAATGGATTACAAGAGGAGAGGACAGACGGTCGATGAAATTCCACCAGATGAGTTTCGGAAGATGAGGCACTACATAATTTGCAATTGTGATGAAGCTAGACCATATGTCGAGTAAGATACACTACTCAACATCATTTATTGCTTGTAATTTTAAATTTCAAACTAACAGTAATATTCATTTGTATGTAGTGCGCATTTGGAAGAACTGAAGGAATATGGAACCAGAAATCTTGATCAGCGACATGAGGATCAACTCGTAAGATGGTTTGAAGGCAAGATCAGAGGTCTACATGCGAGAGGGGAAGTAAGTTTAGAGTTGTTTGCACTTGCTCAAGGACCGGATCCCCAACCTCGTACATTGAATAGATGTCATACCAATAATTAGCTGTTTCGAACCGTTAACATTGAGAAAACCCTCGTGACACAAAACAGTGGTGTGCTTGTCAAGGGTGAGAAAGGAGGCACGAACTGGTATGGGGTGATTAAAAGAATGATCTCACTGGAATTTCCTGGACAAAAAGAAGTTTTTCTGTTCAAGTGTGACTGGTTTGATGTGCCTGCTGCCACAAGTACCAACAGAGGCAAAGGATACAGTAAAGATAAATTTGGGGTGATTGACATCGATACCACTCGACACAGGTATAAGAATGAACCCTATATTCTGGCAACACAAGCAGAACTGGTGTTTTATGTGAATCTGGTGAACAAACCTGGTTGGAGCAGTGTTATTTCATTGAAACCAAGGAACTTGTTTGCCATGCCTGAATTAGATCTTGAGGACTCAATTGCTGTGGGTATCGAAGGTATTAATTTGCTCGGTGAACACCAGGATTTGGCAAATTGGTCAAGATCGGACAAGGAAGGCACAACCGGGGATGTCTCAGTTATTAATCAGGTGCGGGCCGAGGCAGTTGATGAACCAGATGATGATGTATTTGATGTTGATGATGAACATGATGCAGATGACACGTACATTGATGATGGAGTTGTTGCACCAATTGTTCAAGATGCCCAAGATGATGAATTTTTCGATTGATACTTAGTCGATTTTGTTTGGCGTGTTAAGAGACAATTTATTCTTGCCATGACAATTGTTTTCAACATTTTTTACATTATTATGTCGTGCCCCAAAACTAAAGTATGAGGTGTATTTGTGGTCACTTTTCCCAAGCTGTTATATTCTCACTGCATTTGAATAATAAGTACTGTAATATTAATTTTGGCAAAGGTAGGTTCCTACCAGTGTAGAAGAATCTCTAGAAAAACAAGTGTTGTATGCACATAACTTGTTATTTCTTTATTCTGGTTGGGACACATCATGAGCATGAATCTTAATAGGAAGTTCTAGCAGATGATACACTTTACACCATTTTAGCCTCTGTAAACATGATTAACACTAAAGAAGAAGGCATCGCATTCGAAACGAAGCCTACATTCATCACTACAGAAATAAAAGGCAAACCCCCTCCGGCTCGGCTCCCTACCGCAGAAGGTTCAGCCTACGCATTGAATGTTGCCTCGCGCCACCGCCGGTGGCAGCGTCAGCCAGCGGCGGCTGTGGCGGAGGGCGATACTCCTCATTTGCTTTGCAAGATTAACCCCACGAGTCCGGAAATATTCAGATTGCAAGTTGATGATCATCCACGGACACCACTGCCCTTGAGCCTCGCCCTCAACCTGTTTCATGTACGCAAATGCAGTGGCGTCGGTGTCGGCCCTGCTGTAGAACCTGTAGAGGAGGACGGCCGCCACACAGGTCGCCCCTCTGTTCCCGGCCTGGGCAGCGCGGTGTAGCTCGTCGATGGGAGGACGCTGGCCGCGGTTCCTGCCGAAGATGTCGTCCATCCCGGCGAGGAAGCCGGCCACTGGGTTGCCGGCTGCAGCCAGGCTACGAACGAAGACGTCGTAGCCATCGGGGTCGGCGTTCTGCATCTGCTCGACTGGAACCCGACCTAGTGCCAGGTTCCTACCGACGTCTCTGTCGCGGCAGGGGCCGAGCATGCTCTTGCAGTTGGCACGTAGGCTCCGGAGGTCCTCCATTGGCCGATTCGATGTCGCACCGACTCGGCCAGCGATGATTGCCCGCAACTCAATCGGGAGTTCCGCGAGCGACCGGGGGTGCTCCCTCGATGCCATGGAAGGGAAGTCGCGCGGCACGGAGCGTGAGATGTGGGCGGAGAGGGTGCGGTGGCGGAGCGTGAGATGTGGGCGGAGAGGGCGCGGCGGGGGAGCATGAGATGTGGGCGGAGATGTGGGCGGAGAGGACTTTCCAAGAACTGGTGGCGTCTTTCGAGTTTCCAATAACCGGCGGCGGCCTCTCAAGTTATTTCCAAAGAAATTAACAACTGAACATCAAAACTGGTGTGTCGTGGCGTGGGTTCGAACTGGCGTGTCGTGGCGTGGCCGGCCACTGCGTGGCTGGGCGCGGCGGGGGAGCATGAGATGTGGCCGCTGCGTGGCCGTGGCCGGCCGCTGCTTGGTCGTGGCCGGCCGTGGCTCGGGTGCGGCCGGCTGCGGCTGGGAGACGTGGCTGGGCGCGTCCAGGTGTGGCTAGCTGGGTGTCATTTCATGTGGTGTGGTGGCAACATATAATACCAAAGTTTCCATTTGACATCATAATAAAGACTGGCACATATATACCAAAGTAGTAGCAGTGTACTAGCATTGACTACATTAGTGCATTACTAGATATACATACACAGATACTTGTTCTCAAAACCCAGAAATGCTACTTGTTACTATGGATTATTACATTACTCGATAATTCTAACTATATATCATCTGGCACAAATCGGTAACCATGCTTGATCTCAAGCTGATTTGCAATCTCAAAAGACAGAAATGCATCCTTGGTGGTGTATTGCACCTGCCAGTCTGCCAAACACCTCGAACCCCACAGTCTGTGGTTCACTCTTCTGTCCTTGAATAGAGGTAGGTCTAGTACCACATTTGCAATCTTCTCCAGTGATGACCTGTAACCATTTTGGTACAGATTGCTGTACTTGTCATCAACCTCAGAAACAAGCAGTTGAAGGTCTCTCCAATTAGAAATCGTGATGCTGCAATCCTGCTCTAGGCGTTCAACATCATTCGAGATATGCGCTCCGACAAAGATGTGGCCTTCCTCGCTGAGAAACTTGTTCAGGACATCAGGTAGCTTGTAGCCGACATGGAGCACCTGGTAAATAAGGCAACGCGGCCCGACGCACAATTGCAACAATGCGACCTTGTGCTCGCCACTGCGAAGCGCAATGCACTCGGTGTCCAATCCGACGAGCAAACGATCTGGAGGAGGGTTACCTTTGATTTCTTTGATGTACTCCTCCACTACTTCCGCATCACAAGTGATTGTGGTCTTGATGCTCGGGTACCGCTCCTTGAAGAATCCGACCTCGCGGACCGAAGTTGGGGCCGGTCTCGGATTCGGCGAACACCGTGGACGGACGACGGCGGGGCACCATTCATCCCAGCCACTGCCTACTTGAACGTCGATAGCATCGGCAACAACGTCCCACACATCCACAGCGCGACGCTTGCGACCCTACAGTACCAATCCAAGAAAACAAAGTTCGGAATCTTAATCAAACAGTTCAATCTCGCTACAAATCCACGACTACCTACACAATGTACATGCTGGCCATGAAGGGCTGACCTGGAAATTGACGCGCTCTGCTGACGCGGTGGCGCTTGCTCTGCCTGCAGTACCTTGGTTGGTGTGGGGGCCGGCGGCGGTGGTTGCCCCGACTGCATCCCCCTTCCTTTCAGGGGAGGCGCTGCCTTCCGCTGCCTCGCATCGGGTCATCACGGGTGCCAATCTTGCTTCAGAGCTAGGTGGCGTGGTAATGGCGTCCGAGATTGGAAGCTTGGCGGTCGCCGGCGATGGCGGAAGGCAAGAAAACCCTAGTTTTGATGGGACGGTTTGGGGGAACAGGGATGAAGCAAGATTCTATGCTGTCTGTTCAGCTTCATCTATAAGCTAAAAGGAAGTGGGGACACAGCTTCGTCAACACCTATTGGATGTAAATGGGTGTTCAAGAAAAAAGCTTAGGCCTGATGGTACGATCGAGAGGTACAAGGCAAGGCTTGTGGCTAAAGGTTACACTCAATAGGAGGGTGAAGACTTTTTTGATACTTATTCACCTGTTGCTCGATTGACGACCATTCGAACCTTGCTTTCTGTGGCAGCCTCATATGGTCTTATAGTCCATCAAATGGATGTTAAGACCGCTTTCTTAAATGGAGAGTTGGAGGAGGAGATCTATATGGATCAGCCTGATGGTTTCATTACAAATGGTCAAGAGAACAAGGTGTGTAAGTTATTGAAGTCGTTATATGGCCTTAAACAAGCCCCTAAGCAATGGCATGAGAAATTCGATAACATATTGACGTCTGTGGGCTTTATTGTGAATGAAGCTGACAAATGTGTGTACTATCGACATGGTGGGGGTGAAAGTGTCATATTGTGTTTATATGTTGATGACATATTGATCTTCGGATCTAGTCTCAAAGTTGTTGAGGAAGTCAAGGAATTCTTGTCAAATAATTTTGAGATGAAAGATTTGGGAGAAGCTGATGTTATTCTTAATATCAAGCTATCAAGAGATGGTGATGGTGGGGTAACTTTGTTACAATCCCACTATGTGGAAAAGGTTTTAAGTCGCTTTGGGTATAGTGACTATATTCCTTCACCTACACCTTATGATCCAAGTGCTCATTTGAGTAAGAACCGCAGAATTGCCAGGGATCAATTGAGGTACTCCCAGATCATTGGTTCTCTCATGTATCTTGCAAATGCTACACGACCTGATATCTCCTATGCTGTGAGCAAGCTGAGTCGGTTTGTGAAAAACCCTGGAGATGCGCATTGGAATGCTCTTGAGAGAGTGATGCGCTACTTAAAGGGTACCATGTGCTATGGTATTCATTATTCAGGACACCCAAAAGTGTTAGAGGGCTACAGTGATGCCAAATGGATCTCTGATGCTGATGAGCTTTATGCCACAAGCGGATATGTGTTTCTGTTTGGAGGTGGCACTGTTTCCTGGAAGTCTTGTAAGCAGACTATCTTAATGAAGTCTACAATGGAACCAGAGCTCACTGCACTGGACACTGCTAGAACTGAGGCCGAGTGGCTTCGTGAACTCCTTTTGGATTTACCGGTGGTTGAAAAGCTAATTCTGGCTATTTCTATGAACTGTGATAACCAAATCGTGATTACAAAGGTTAACAGTTCTAAGGATAACATGAAGTCTTCAAGGCATGTTAAGAGACGACTAAAATCTGTCAGAAAGTTGAGAAACTCTGGAGTTATAGCGTTGGATTATGTCCATACATTGAAAAATCTGGCAGATCAATTTACCAAGGGCTTATCACGTAATGTGATAGAGTGTGCATCGAGAGAGATGGGTATGAGACCCATTTGAATTCTAGTTTAGTGGTAACCTGTCCTATGTGATTTGAGATCTCATGAATTAGGATGGTGAAACAAGCTAGTAGTAGATTGTGAGGAAAGATCCCTTCTGAACTCATCTCTGGTGCATATTTTTCCTTTCTGTAAGGCAGGATGGTTTTTACCTTAATGTATTTCAATCGAGATGTTGTCCTACAGAACATATATTGAGAAATACACCTATGTGAGACAGACTGCTGGTCACAATCTATGAGACTTGGGTAATCTCTAAATTCTCATGAAAAGGTACAGAAGTGTGACTTATATGCTTCAAATAGAGGGGATGCTTTTTTGCAGCCTAGTACCAGTAAAGGACTTGAATGGACCTCATTTCACACAAAACTGTCAATTCAAGGCTTAGTCTATTGTATAGTTGTGATTGAGTAAAATTCAAGTTCTAGATGAATGTTCAACTTAACAGTCTTATCGAAACACTGGTATATCAAAGAGTTGTGTTCTTTTGTTATGCTTTATTACTTACCCTAGAGTTTGGTGGGGATTGTTGAAATTTTACTTGGGTATGACCTATTTAAATTAAATTCAACTCTACGGTACGTAATATTTGCATGGGAATAATAATCATATCGGATCTTCTAACGTTTCTGGAAATGTTGGGTATCTATTTATGTCTCTCATCTTTATTTATGTGTTGTTCTTCCTGTCTTTCTTGTCTGCTTCCTTTTTGAATACATGCTTGGAAATTGTTATTTTCATCATGATTAATTTTATATATGTCATCATATTTAAGCCGTCATTTATCTGGATTAAAATAATGTGGAAATTACTTAATTTTCTACCAGCCTCTACGTGTTCTTCCAAGGGTAACCACATACTGTGCAGAACATGAGTGCTACCATGTGCGGTATTGGATGGAAAATACTTCTGAAAGTAGGTGAACTGATGATCAATGGCATGCTATTTTATCTTTTTCTTATGTAGTTCATTCTCGTTTTTTATACTTGCAGCTGCATCAGATCATCTGTATTTCATACCCTGTGGGATGATGCAAGTGTTCTCCCTTCGATTAAGCCCTCTTGCTCATCCTATTAATATTTATGGGCATTTTTCTGTTCGTGATGGCTGGGAACCACTCAATAACTATCTTTTTAAGCGCTCAAGAAGTGATCCAGCCATGATTTCTCAGGTAAGTGATCCTTGTTCTTTTCCTGAATTCAACCTCTGTCGGGAAAAAGGGAGAGTTTTTTTTTGAACAGAAAACAACGAGGGAGACCCCCACTGTTGAAATTTTATTAAACAAAAATATATTTACAAAGGAGCAAAAACCAAAAATTTACAACTCAGCAGGAGAGACTGAACTTACTGAGCAAACACAAAGGAGAAGAAGCTGAACTACTAATAAAAAAGAGATGAACTTTACTGATAAACTGAGCTGTCAAACTGAGCTGTCAGACTAAACTAAGAAGGGAGATTTCAGAGATGCTTTCATTCGTTGGGCTTGAAGAGTACATTCTGCTTTGAAATTTCTTTTCCAACTGGTTATGCATGCTTGACTATTTTCAAAGATCAGGTTATTTCTCTGTTTCGAAATGTGCCAAGTTGCAATGATGAAAACTTCCATGAAGAAAGAATGATTGAAGTCATGTTTAGCTGATTCCATCATCTGAAAGAAAGGAACACCCATCTGCCACTGAATTCCAATCATCTTCCAACATTCTGAGGCAAAAGGGCAGCTAAAGAATAAATGGAAGGCAGTTTCTTCTCTCTGAGCTGGGCACATGACACAATTGTAGTTGTTGCCTTCAAGTTTGTACCTTTTTCTTTTTAACATATTTCTAGTGTTGAGCCTGTCCATTAGGAGTAACCATGAGAAAACTCTCAATTTGTTGCAGCATCTGGAGCTCCAAATCCATAAGAAAGGTTTTGGTGGTTGTATCCCTTTGTGAAGATGTTTGTAGTAATTGTTGGATGTGTATTTTTTTGACCCCCAGATATATTTCCATTGATCTTTGTCTTCCTGTCCAATCTGAATGCTCTGAATAGTTTCCTGTAGTTCTTGGTACTCTTCATATGCTTGTTCTGATAGTGGTAGGTGAAAGTGTGAAACCAAATCTGTTGTTGAGAGAAAGTCAGCCACTGAGATCTTTTGATTTTTTGCAAATGTGAATAATCTTTTGCAAAAAGTGACAACATAGCAGCATCAAGAGCGAATACTAGAAAACAAAAAAGTTCCATCAGTCAAAACTTGACATTTCCCTTGATTCTGAAGTAAAAGCTTGAGAAATTGTATTCACAAGATGCTCCCAGCATTCATCTGCATCCTGAGGCAAAAAATGGCACATCATTACACAGTTCGATAGTAGAAAACTCACTTTTCAATCGTATTTGATTAGAAGGAACCTGTTGCATGTAGACATTATTACACAGATGAGAAAATTTGGGTATATTTTACGCAGTGTCTGCTCAAAATTACAAAAGAAACAGACGTTAGGTATATTTGATCTTAGGCTTGTGCATTTTACAAACACAAATGAATTTTTAGAGATGAACTCATCAACACATAATCTATCATCATAACATTGTATAAAATATAAACTACAAAAACCACAAACTCTAATACACTTGTTCAACACGGAAATTCCAGTGTCATGTGACCCCAACAGGGCCTCGTAATAAAATCTTCCATTCAACTGAAGTAAGAAACAAATTCAATAAGGTAGGGCTTAATAAAATAAGAAATAACATATTGAATCAGCTCCAACCTCAAATCATGACTATCTAAATTTCATTCAACCTTTTTTTAATTATAACTATCAAAATGGTTACAAAAGTGTACCGGGAAAACATAATGGTTATTTTCTGACCTTTTTGTAGACAAAAATATGACATTTAAAATAATTTGAAACAGTAAGATACTATTCCCTCCATTTTCAAACATTACTAGTTTTAATTTTTCATATAATATTCAATACATAGCTGTCAGAATTTTCATGATTTTGAATAAGTAGCTATTTGAATTATCATGAGATTTAATAGGAGGATCTAACCATTTTTTGAACGGAACGACAAGAGATTTGTCGTAATTTTTATTAGAAGGGGAGTCAAAAAAATAAAAACAAGATACCCAACACAACACACAAACATCGACTTGAAAAACAACCGCCCACCTAAAAAGATCCCAACCACAAAACTACTTAACAAAGAAACCCAGCAAAAACGACCCCGACTATCCCTATTGAGTTCTAAAGTTGTTGGCCGCCTGAGTGAGTTGGAGATCTTCTTTGATGAGATACGCGACATCCAATGGAGGTTTAGCAACTTGTTGAAATGTACGTTGATTGCGTTCTTTCCAAATATTCCACCAAAACTGAAGAATAAGGCCATCAAATGGGGCTTTGCAGTCCTTGTCGATTAGGGGACGACATTGATTCCACCACCTATAGATTGAACTCTGTCCATTGATGGGTGGTAGCCTCTGCAGGTCGAACCAATGGGTTATCTGATCCCAAACCGTATAGGTATATGAGCAATTTTTGCACAAGTGTGTCGGTGTTTTTGGGGCACAATGTCACAACTTACAAATTGGGTCATGAGGCCAGCTACATTTTGCTAGGTTGTTTGATGTGAGTCTCTTTCGTTGTAGTAGGATCCAAGCGAATGTTTTGCATTTTGGTTCTGCTTTTGCACGCCAAATTGGTGTGACTGCCATCCTTTTGAACCGACCTTTGAATTGAATGTGGTGTGCGCTTTTTGTTGTGTACTCTCCACTTGTTGTCCATCGCCATGTGATTTGATCTTCCATTTCTTCGTTTCTATCAACTAAGTTTATCGTCTCCCAAAGCTTCACATATTCTTGGACCTCCGCCTCGCTATGGATGTGGGAAATGTGTGCGATCCACGTATTGTTGTGTAAAGCCTTCAGAATTGTGATATTTTCCGTTTTCCCTTTTGGAATAAAGTTGGAGCTATGTGTAATGGTGATGTCCCATTTAGCCTATTAGAATGTCAGAATTGCGCTTTGTTACCTTTCCCCACTGAAACAATTGTTGAAGCATTAAATAGTGCCTTATCTACTTTCTCAGTGAGAATGTCCAAACCTGTCCATGGTCTACCATCATCTTTCCATTTGTACTAGTACCAATGAAGTCGTAGTGCTCTAGCCAAGCGCTCAAGGTCGAGAATGCCGAGCCCCCCCCCAAATCCCTTGGTGTACAAACTGTCGGCCAACCTTCTCAGGTTCTTCTCCTTTTTATAGGAACCCCCTTCTCATTTTGTCAATCTGAGCAATAAGCCATTTTTGTGCCAGGAACATTGTTAGGTGGTATATCGGTTGTGATGTTAAGACACATTTGACGAGTGTTTCTCGCCCAGCTAGCGACATAAGTTTGCCCTTTCATCCTGGCAATCGAGCCCCAATCTTGTAAAGAAGTGGTTGGACTGATATAACCATAATTCGTTAGTTACGAAGTAGCACTCTGTTTTCATCACAAAACTATGGGTGTCTAACTAGTCTAGACACTTTTCTGTATATTAATGGTCAACTTTCAACTTTGTTACAGACAAATGCAATAAACATATAAATTGAATAGGTTCCCTCTATTTGGCACATAAATGACAAAACAGAGCAGAATAGCATCTTCTACTCCCCAATTTAGAGAAGAGAAACTTTAGTAGATTGAAATGCAATATTGTAATGCTGACCTCCAAGAACTATTTAGGTGCAACAGGCTAGAAACTTTCATCGAGCTCATCAAACACATTAGAAGTTGCAATTGCAAGAGTCAAATTATGAGAGGCTCGATCAATGTCATTGCTTCTTGCTGCATCTGTGTAGCTGAACATGTAAAAAGAAGGATATCAAACACCAAATGAGAAGCATCTTCAAAATTAATATTTCCAGGGAATTTTTTTTGTTTAAACCTCATAAGTGCTAACCAGCTCTGGAACAGAGTGTGATGGGAACGGGGGTGCCCGATCTTCCGTCAGGAGAAGGATAACTCGTTTTGGTGGAATGCGACACACCGATCCGGCTTCAGATCCAAAGACCCGAACTCCTGCAACCTTAGCACCACAACTCCCCTGGTTATCAACCGTGTCACAATCCGGTTGACCTCACCACGAAGGCTAATCCCTGCCTGTGAAATGAAGAACACAAGCAAGAACTCGAAAGATATGCAGCTCTAAAAAGATAGTGACGTCTGCAGATGAATGATTGAATCCCAATAATGTTGGGGTTTCACAAACCGATAACGACGACTGTTCAACGACAGAAAACTCTAAGCAAAACCCGAGTCTAAACGGCGGCAGCTACTGAGTTTATACCCTAAACAGGGCATGCTAGGGTTAGGGGCACGCTGGAGGGGGTGCCCACAACTTGGGCTGAAGGCCCGACTCGATACAAGGCCGAGTTGGCCCAAACTAGGTGACGCAGCACATTTTCATGGACACAGTATGATCCACGAACCTTCTGGAGCTAGGACTAGAACCAAATCGACGGCGTCGTCATCTCCGTTCCAACAAGTCCTTATATGCCTCGTTCCGACGTCGTATGATGGAAATAATACCTAAACCGTGCATAGGTGTAGGCTGATTCCGAACCGGACGTGGCAGCTCAGTCGGAGACGAAGTACAGCTTGGGGAAGGTCGTGACGTGTGTGTGTGTCCAGCAACTTGGCGATGTCCTCATCAGAGTGTAAATATTGCAGTGTAGAATTCATGTAGCATGTATTTCCCAAGTTGTGAAGACCAACATTGCGTTCCTAAAAATCAGAAGGGCAAACTTATTTCAGAAAAAAATAGATAATAAACAGTAGTTACAAAAAAAACACCCTACGCTAAATAAAAAGAGATGATGTGCATCTCACTTTATTGTATGCATCCAAGTCTTTGCACTTCCATTCACCATCTAAGTAATCACAGGCATCATGCGAAAATTCATGCACAGATTTCATCAAGAATTTCATGTTTTCAATTTCTTCTCTTGAACGCTTAGGGAAATTGCCAATGACTTCTCCGTCAAGCAACTAAAATGGCATGGATGGTAAATGCACAATTATGCGCTTTGGGTCTGGCCTATAAAACAATCTGACATCTTTTATGGCAATTTGATTTTGTGCTTCAGTCTTCTTTTGAGACCTCTTCACCACCAAGTTCAAGCCATCAGCACCTTTTATCCTCTTTGGGTGTGTTTAGAGCCCAAACGTTTGGGCAAAGTTTGGCAATTCTAGCTAAAATTGGTGCAAAATACACTGTAGCATCAGATGAATAGTGAGAGGTGATGTGATGAGATGTGATAGATGATGGGATGTTTTTTAGAAAAATTTGGGCTTCTAAACACACCCTTTCTCTTGCCTGACTTTTTCTTCTCCTTGCTTTCATCAATCTCGACTACAGTCATATCCTGCAGTGCACCTCTGCAATCCATTGACCAATTTTGTGCTCTGAACACCTGTTTTCTCCCAATTTTGCCACCATCAAGGAATCTGCAGTAAATGCTGCATAATGCCAGGGAATCAAATCTGGATGCTTTTGGAAAGTGGATCACAAAAGTGTCGCATCAATTATACAGTGCTTCCCCAGTTAAATACTTCGACATTCCTCTGAAGGATGATCTAAGAGAACCATAGCCAAGATGAACTTCTTCTGGTTTCTCATAGTGTCCATACCATTCCTTCATTTTTCTGGCTCCTCCAATATACTGCATCTGCTTCCCCTCTGTCGACATTTCCCGTGCTACTATATTGCCCAAACTTGACATGACAAAACCAACCAGGTACAGTGTTGACCCCTCTATAACCAAATAGATGCACTTTCCATTGTATAGAAGATAAATAAAGAAGGGAACATATCAGGTGGAAACCAACCCCTCCATGCAAACTATGGAAACTTCAATCTGAGCCACACGATGTTGATCCAAGGGAAGACTTATGGAAGGTGGGAGGGGTGATGTGCAAAACTCATGAGAGGTGGGAGGGATGATTTGCAAATGCACTTATGCAAATCACCCCTCCCACCTCCCATGAGCCCTCCTTTGGATCAACATCGTGTGGTTCAGATTGAAGTTTCCATAGTTTGCACGAAGGGGTTGGTTTCCACCTGATACGTTCCCAATAAAGAAATGCCCCCCCCCTCTGGTATCATAGCAGATTTATGAGCTTCATTGCCAAACATGAAGCGGTTGTTAGTAGTATTAAAGCACCAATAGGCAATAGCGAAGGCCTCCAAGACATCTCAACCAATCATCCCTAATCTCCTCAGGCTCCTTATTCAAATCTACTACAGCATAGTTCTGCATTAAACATAATCACAAGGTTTTAAGAACAGCTAAAAAAATATTTACAGGTCTACAAACTACAATATTTACACTGAAGGACTATAAATTACCATGTTATTAGAGCTAGAGTCCTACCTTTATGATTCCACTTCCAATGACATGAGGTTTAGTGTAGGCAATCATAATGTCCGTAGCCCGGGTGGATATAGGCAAATCTATTTCACAACACATAGACATATAATTAATATTTATTCTATATACCGTAAAGTCACATGGACACAAAAATAATCAAATTAAGACGCTCCAACTAAGCAGCAACAAACTAGTACAAGGATACATGCTACAAGCCAAATGTCATTCACATGGAAATACCATACACATTTCCCTTTTCTTGAGTTAGCGACAACGTGTCACCTCTGCAAACGCGGGGGCTACGTGAGCAAAATGCAGCTTTCACCTTCAAACCACTCATCCATGCTTCATGCAACGCCCCATTATAAAGTTATATAGCGTTTAAGTATGTAGGATAGTGTTGACACAAAAAACAGAATAAAGTTCTTCAACAGCAACACGTAACAGATCCCTGAGATGTAACAAGGCGTGCCAGCCGACCTGACCTGTTGATCGGCACAGAAAGAATATGAAACGTTAGATGCGGGTTAGATCGGCTAGAGAACCGATGTGGGTCTTCAACAAGTAATAGCCTGATCAGCCGATACGACTGTAGAGTGAATCGGCTAGCTGAAACAGTCGAAGAGCAAGTATAATCAAAGCGGCTAGATCAGCCGATTTGATAACATAGGCAAAGTGCAAGCGAAATCAGAGCAAACTAAGCGCTATGAGACAACACTCGAAACCTGATCTGAATCGGCTGTATCGTAGTGAAACAACACATGGGTGAAATTTAGCCGATACGACGAGATCACGAGCTAGATAAATTGGTGATAGAAGCTAAATAAACAAGAAAAGACTTGCAAACCTAGCTAATATCGATAAATTGTGAATAAAACTTATATGAAACCACAGTGATGCGCCCGGAGGTTAAAGTCCAGTTGTTATTCGATAAAACGGTACTTACAAGCTTGCCAGAGGTCGGTCGATGCAGCTCGACGAGCTAGAAGAACGGCGTTTGAAGAAACAAGAAAATAAGAAGAAGTAAAATAGGGGTGGCGAAGTCGTCGACTTGAATAAGTAAAGGTTTTGTTGATTTGGTGTGTACAATCTTCTCCGACCACGCAGGGTTGCTATTTATGTCCTGAGGACGGCTTGACTCCTAATCGATGACGACAATGTTTACTTTAATCTAAAGAAACAAGACTTCTAAAAACTTAACGATTCCTACAGGAATCGGACTCTCTAAACTGAATTTGACCCGTTGTCAACTTGGTGATTGACCTGCCTCCATCTTCTTTCCTTTTGGCGTATTTCTTTTTCTGCCATGTTTCTCCTCTACCAATCGGCCGATTCTGATCGGCTGGTTGCTTCTTCCCCCTTCTCTATCGGCTCTGAGGTCTTTCCGATAGTTCTTCATTTTTCCTCTGACATGTGTCAAAAAATGGTGTCAACACATGCCCCCCAGTTTCAGAGTAAATTTTTTGCTCTGAAATTCTTGCCTTAATCCCTAAGTATGCTTCATGGTCTTCCTCTTTTGGATTTCATAGTATATTCCCTCCTCTAGCGGTTTTCAAATCATTTTCCCTTCTTCCTGGGGAAACGTATCATTGACCTCATTATGAACCATTGGGGGTAGAGCTTTTCACAGGGAAACTGTTCTGTTTTGACTATATTCGGCGTCTCCTAAGATTCCTTCCTATCCTTTCGTTTCCTTGCCCCCTTGTGTTTGACAATAAATAGCTTCTGAAACCATCGGCTTCTTCACAACTTCAGTCATGGCACAACAATTAGATCTGATAGGACGTAGACTTCTCATTTTCGCCGGTTTTCCTTCCCCTTCTTCATCCTATTTGCAGTTAGAAGAATTCTTGTGAAGTAGTGTAGTGGCCTGTTTCTCTCGCTGGCATCTTTTGCGAAGTCAGGAGGTGCAACAGCTAGAAGAATCCTTGTGAACAGCTTGGGTTCAATGGCTGTCAGGCAGTAGCAAGAGAGAGTGCCAATTACACATTATCGGTGGAGAGCACCACAAGGGAAGGTAAACCATCTTGATTATCAACCTGGTGAGTCCTGGAGGAAGGTCGCAGAATCTGGAGAAGATTTCCCACCAATTCTTCCTCTCTGGTTTTCGTCGACTCCAAATACTCATCATTTTGGAGATGATGAACCCTATATGTAATCTGTAGTGTCTTCGTTCAGAAGTAATCACCATGTGTTGAAATATAAGATATATATATATATTCATTTTTTGTTCCAAGGGTGATTGTTATATCGGCCATGATCCGAATCTCTTATCGGCTATGAAAAATACTGCTAAAGGCGATAACTGAGTATCGACTATCTGGTCAAATCGGCTAAAAGCCAGAAGTGACTTAAGCATCAACCCAAATACTTGGGAAATATCTCTTTTAAATATTTCCCATTCAGGGCTCTTGAAAAATTTTCTCCTTCCAGAGTTTCCAAGATATATGCATTACCTGGAACACTTTGACTGATACGAAAGGGTCCTGTCCAATTGGGTGACCATTTGCCGAATTTAGGATCTCTGGTTCCAATCGGCAATATAAGTTTCCATACTAAATCCCCCTCAGAGAATTTTTTGATGTTAACCTTCTTATCATACCACTTGGATATCCTTTTCTTGCTTCTAACTCTTCTTTCAATAATTTTAAATAATCATCAGCCGATAGCTCATCTTGAGTTTGGATCCTGTTCTCATTTCCCAAGGTAAAACAGCATCATGCCCATAAACCAATTGATAAGGGGAAACTTTAGTGGCTCCATGACAAGTCATCCTGTAAGCCCATAATGCTTCATTAAGTATAGTATGCCACCGCCTTGGGCTTTCATCAATCTTTCTCTTAATCAATTTGATAATACTTTTATTAGAGGCTTCAACTTGTCCATTGGCTTGAGCATAATAAGGAGAAGAATTCAATATTTTGATTCCCATATTGGCAGCAAATTCATCGAATTCTCCTGATGTAAATTGGCTTCCCTGATCTGTTGTAATGGTTTGAGGTATTCCAAATTGATAGATGATGTGCTCTTTCACAAAATCGATCATATTGTCTGATGTCACATTCTTGAGAGGAATTGCCTCAACCCACTTGGTGAAATAATCGGTAGCCACGAGTACGAACTTATGTCCCTTACTTGATGGTGGAAAGATCTGTCCAATAAGGTCAATTGCCCATCCTCTGAACGGCCAAGGTTTGATTATTGGGTTCATTGCTGATGCTGGTGCCCTTTGCACACTTCCGAACTTCTGACAATCTTGACATCCTTTGTAATATTTAAAGCAATCCTCCAATATGGTTGGCCAGAAATATTCATTGTTCTTGATCATCCATTTCATTTTAAAACCTGATTGATGAGCTCCACATACTCCTTCATGAATCTCACCCATCAATATCTTCGCTTCCTCTTTGCCCAAGCATTTGAGTAAAACTACATCGAGCGTCCGATAATATAGTTGATCATCTAACAGGACATATTTGAGAGCTTTAAGTTTAATGCGATGGTCCACCTTTTTTGAAGGATCCGAAAGATAATCGGCCAGCTCTTTTCTCCAGTCATTGGTATCATATTCTGTGACTAGAATCGGACGATACCCAGAGGCATTTTGGGCCAACCGATTAGCATCTTCGTTTTGTGCTTTTGGAATATGCCACAATGTTGTTGTTCTGAATTCCCTGAGCAAATCTAAGCAATCCTCATGATAAACTTTTAGGACATCATCTTTGCATTCATATTCTCCAGTTAGTTGTTTAATAACTAATAAAGAATCACCAAACATTTCAATTGCTTCAATTCCTTCTTCTCGAAGCAGTGTGAGTCCTTTCAGTAAAGCTATGTACTCTGCTTGATTATTGGTAGAAGTTTTCTCGATCGGTAAGGAAAGATCATATGAATGTCTTGTAGGAGAAATCAAAACACTACCGATTCCAGCTCCAGCACCACATGATGATCCATCAAAGAATAATGTCCAAGGAGCAATTTCAACTTCATTTGGTCCCAAATGTTGTGTGACGAAATCAGCCAGTATCTGTCCTTTGACTACTCGTGCTGACTTATATCTGAGATTAAATTCTGATAAAGCTAATATCCACTTGCCAATGCGTCCTTTCAATATCGGCAGAGACAACATATATTTGATCACGTCATCTTTGCATATCACTGTACACTCAGCCGGTAGAAGGTAATGTCTCAATTTTGTACAAGAGAAGTATATGCATAAGCATAGTTTCTCAAGTGGTGGATATCGAGTTTCTGCATCTAAAAGCCTTCTGCTTAAAAAGTAGATTATCCTTTCTACCCCTTCAAATTCTTGAACTAAGGCTGAACCAATAGCATCATCGGCAGTTAATAAATATAGTTTGAATGCCTTGCCATGCTGCGGAGGAACCAACACAGGAGGGGACTTTAAGTATTGCTTGACATCATCCAATGCTCCTTGCTGTTATGGTCCCCATACAAACTCCTAATCTGGTTTTAACTTCAACAAAGGGGTGAATGATCGAATTCTTTTGGACAAGTTGGATATGAATCTTCTGATAAAGTTGATCTTGCCAATAAGTGATTGCAATTCTTTCTTATTGGTTGGAGGAACTACCTTATCAATTGCAGTGACCGACTTTTCTCCAAATTCAATACCCCGCGCATCAATCATGAAGCCCAAGAATTGACCAGCCGATACACCGAAAGCACACTTGTGAGGATTCATCTTCAAACCATGCTTTCTTGTACTTTCCAGGGTTTTTCGTAAATCGGCCAGATGTTCTGTATAATCTTTAGATTTCATGACTACATCATCAATGTATATCTCCACTGTCTTACCGATAAGGTTGTGGAAAATATAGTTCATTGCTCTCTGATATGTAGCACCCGCATTTTTTAACCCGAATGTCATGACTACCCACTCATATAAACCGACATGACCAGGACATCTGAAGGCTGTTTTCGCAATATCTTCGATAGCCATAAATATCTAATTATAACCAACGTTACCATCCATGAAGCTGATAGTTTTATGTCCAGCAGCAGCGTTCACCAGTGCGTCAGCTATCGGCATCGGGTATCCATCCATCGGTGTTGCTTTATTCAAATCTCTGAAATCAATGCATACACGAAGTTTGCCGTTCTTCTTGTAGACAGGAACTATATTTGAAATCCATTCGGTGTATCGACATTGCCGAATAAAACCTACTTCAAGTAACTTAGTTATCTCGGCTTTTATATCTGGAAGAATTTTGTCGTTGCATGGTCTCGGCCTTTGTTTAAACGGCCGATATCCTGGCTTGATCGGCAGCCGATGTTCTACAATTGATCGGTCTAAACCAGGTATCTCATAATATTCCCATGCAAAGCAATCCTTAAACTCTTGCAACAATGAAATCAGCTTCATTTTATAATTTACTTCCAATTTGGCACTGATAAACGTCGGCCTTGGTTTGCTTTTGTCACCAAGATCTATTTTTTCTAGTTCATCAGCCGATGTAAACACGTGTCCAAGCTTCCCTTCATCTTTTATAAACTGATCCATTAAACCATAATTTTGAAACTAGCCACTTGGATTAATCCACTCTTCTGCAGTTGACTGATCTTGAGGTTTGACAACTCCTATGTTTTTAGCCAATTCAAATGTCAAACTTTCCTCTTGCAAGATTGAATCTTTGGTCATTTCAATCATATTGATTGAAAAAGAATGTTGTCCAGTTTTCGTCAATCTAGTCACTTCAGCAGGATCAATTTCGATGTTTCCCTCTGAATCAGAATCTTCAACATAAGATATCTTGTTCTGATAATTCCTCTTATGTTCATATGGTCGAGCACTTTCTTGACTTAAACGATGCACTAATTGGCTGACGCTTTCGAACTCTTGTGCGGCATATTTTTCTTTGATTGATGGAAAGAGTCCCTGAAAAGCTAATTCTGCCAATTGCTTGTCGATCAAATATAGGCTATAACATTTGTTCCTCGTCTCTTTAAACCTTTGGACGAAGTTTGACACTGATTCATCATTCCTCTGTTTTAGACTGGTTAAATCAGTAATCTTCATCTCGTGTATTCCAGAAAAGAAATAACCATGAAACTTCTTCTCTAGATCTTCCCAACTTTGAATAGAATTGGTCGGTAATGATATAAACCACGCGAAGGCTGGTCCCGACAGAGAGGATGAAAACAACCGAACCCTTAATGTCTCATTTGATCCTGCATCCCCACACTGAATAATGAATCAACTGATATGCTCGATAGTGGAGGTGTCATCTTGGCCAGTAAACTTGGTGAAGTCGGGCACCTTATATCTTTGAGGGGATGGAATCTGATCAAAATAAGCAGGGTACGGTGTTCGATATAGGTTGGTTTGTTGCTTTGGCTTCAACTCAAACTATTTCTGTATCAAATCTGTAATCTCAGCCATAAATTTCTTATTTTGATCAATCGGCTGATCACCCGCCGAAGGGTTTGGCCGATTCTGCATGATCCCAACTGTTCTTGGCTGTTCACATGAAATTGGCTGTGAAGCCAAAGGAGTATGTATAGCCGTATAACGAGGAAATCCAACTGAATGAAGTATTCCATTCGAAGTTTCTTGATATATGGGTTGTTCGCTCGTATTTCTTGACTGTCTCGGGTGTTGGGAAACTGAATCAAGTTGAGTGATCTGATCGAGCAGGGCGGCTTGATGCATTGTTTTGTTATAATCTTCTTGAATCTTTGTAGCATAAACCCTTACTGCATACGCTTTATCAGTTGGATTCATCTGTTTAGGTATGAACTGATAATTGGAAATCGGCTTTTCAGTCGATGCCGTCTCAAATGTTGAAGGCTGAAACGCTGTAGGGATTTCATAAGAATCTCCTTGTATGGGTTTGACAAGATGAGCGTGTATAGTTTCTACTTCAATACGTTGAGATGCTTGAGCTTCAGGATCAAAATATGTGAATGAAATTCCTTTGTCATGCTCATTGGCTAATCCCCTCAAATCATTGAAGACTGCTAAATAAGGAAGAGGAAATTCCTTTGATTTCTGTCTTGATTCCTTTGAAGAATCTTTCGGCAAATCAAATCCAATCAATTTTCCACTTGTATCCCCTACCGCTAGATATACTGGTACAGCTGACGAAGGGAATTTATAACTCTGAGATTCTGATTGACCAGGTATTTCCATGGTCGTTGCAAGCTGTTCTCTGACAACTTCCTTTATACTATTGTGAACAGTATTGTTGAGAACGGGGGCTTGATCCACCAATATTTGCCGCGAAGCTTCCGTCATCATATCTTGAAGCTTTTCTAGTTCGGCCTATATTATCAATTGGTTGAGCCTCGGGAGAGGATTCATCTTGAATGCTCCTTCCTTACCTAAGCCGAAACTTCCCAATAAAAGCTACGATATTCTTCCATGCATTCTTCATATTCATCTCTATCTTCCTTACGGAGCTGATGCAAAGCAATCGGTTGGATGTTGGACTGATCAACACCTCTGGGCTGTTGAGGAATTGACATCGTGGAATAGTTCTTCGTGTCTCACTAGGCGTGCCAAGATGTATTGACGCAAAAAACGGAATAAAGTTCTTCAACAGCAACACGTAATGGATCCCCGGGATGTAACAAAGCGTGCCAGCCGACCTGACCTGTTGATCGGCACGGAAAGAATATGAAACGTTAGATGTGGGTTAGATCGGCTAGAGAACCGATGTGGGTCTTCAACGAGTAACAGCCCGATCGGCCGATACGACTGTAGAGCGAATCGGCTAGCTGAAGCAGTCGAAGAGCAAGTATAATCAAAGCAGCTAGATCAGCCAATTTGATGACGTAGGCAAAGTGCAAGCGAAATCAGAGCAAACTAAGCGTTACGAGACAACACTCGAAACCTGATCTGAATCGGCTGTATCGTAGTGAAACAACACAGGGGTGAAATTTAGCCGATACGACGAGATCACGAGCTGGATAAATTGGTGATAGAAGCTAAATAAACAAGAAAAGACTTGCAAACCTAACTAATATCGATAAATTGTGAATAAAACTTAGACGAAACCACAGCGATGCGCCCGGAGGTTAAAGCCCAGTTGTTATTCGATAAAACGGTAAGTACAAGCTTGCCGGAGGTCGATCGATGCAGCCTGACGAGCTAGAAGAACGACGTTTGAAGAAACAAGAAAATAAGAAGAAGTAAAAAAGGGGTGACGAAGTTGCCGACTTGAATAAGTAAAGGTTTTGTTGATTTGGTGTGTACAATCTTCTCCGACCACGCAGGGTCGCTATTTATGTCCTGAGGACGACTTGACTCCTAATCGATGACGATAATGTTTACTTGAATCTAAAGAAACAAGACTTCTAAAAACTTAACGATTCCTACAGGAATCAGACTCTCTAAACTGAATTTGACCCATTGTCAACTTGGTGATTGATCTGCCTCCGTCTTCTTTCCTTTTGGCGTATTTCTTTTTCTGCCACGTTTCTTCTCTACCAATCGGCCGATTCTGATCAGCTGGTTGCTTCTTTCCCCTTCTCTATCGACTCTGAGGTCTTTCCGATAGTTCTTCATCTTTCCTCTGACATGTGTCAAAAAATGGTGTCAACAGATAGTGTGCTTGCGTTGGAGGTAGGGCTGGATATCGAGCCAGGCTCTCGGCTCGTTATGGCTCAGCTCGTTATAGCTCGGCTCGTTAGAATTCGGCTCGTTTTAGCTCGTTATCTTAGCAAGCTAGAAACCCGACTCGGCTCGGCTCGTTAAGAAGCTCGAGCTGGCTCGTTAAGCTCGTGAGCCAGCTCGTGAACGGTTATAAATTCAAAAAACATAGTTAGAAGGTAAGTATGAAATCAACAAATGCAACATGTTTACAAGCCAACAAATAATGAAACCAAGTGGTCAACAAGCAATCTAGTACTCTAGGTTATTGGGCTGTGATCTGGAGTTGGACCTATTGGGCCGTTTGTTGGCTGCTTGGTGGCTACTACAACCCTGACTCATTAGGGCTCGCGAGCGGCTCGCGAGCCAGCTCGAGCTCGGCTCAGTTATCGTAGCAAGCTAAAACCTGAGCTCAGCTTGTTACAAATGTACTAATGAGCCACTAACGAGCGAGTTCGAGCAGGCTAACGAGCTTCGAGATTTTCGTCCGGCCCAAGTTGGAGGCATAGCTCCTCTATATGCATCAGTATTGGAGGTGTTTAGATTAATAAAAAGTGGTGATGATGTGATAGAGTGAATAGTAAATTGGAGTGAGATTTCACCCATCTAGACATGGCCTAAGGCTAATAAACACGTTCTCAGGTACTGTCACTCGAACTTGATTTGTAAAGCTACAGTAACTTCGTGAAGAGGTCTTTGTTCCCGAAACTTGATTACGCACAAATCTTTTTTTTAAGACGTGCAAAGCACATTTTTCATTAAAAGAGGAGAAAAAGTATTCCAGTTCGAGTACAGAGAGGCACAAACCCAACAAAACAAGAAACAAAACACAACAAGGGAAAGAGTTACACTGCCCTCTCCGGGTGAACACCTAAAAGGCGAGCTAGAGGAAGGAAGCCCGCACGCGCCCAAGACTTGGCCTCCTCCAAAATAGTCGGCACCAGCGCCACCGGCATGAGAGCTTCCTTATCGTGCACACGCTTGTTGCGCTCCTTCCAAAGCGACCACGTGACCTGCCAGATAAAGGTATCGAAGCTTTTCCTCCGAACCTTCGTGACCTGCTTCCTAGCGGAGCACCACCAAGCCGTGAAGCTCATGAAGCGGTCAGGGGCAAGATCCTGTAGGAGAACATGCCTGAGCACCCTGAACCAAGCCTCACGACTAAAAACACAGTCCACGATTAGGTGATCTAGTGTTTCTGAATCCTGTGCGCAGAGCGCATAGGTATCCGAATCCTTCAGTCCGTGCCAGTGAAGCCGGTCAGATGTCTAGCAGCGACCGTGCAAGACTAGCCAGGCGAAGAACTTGCACTTCCCAGGCATATGGACCTTCCAAATCTGCCTTGCTCCGAGGATCTCAACGCGACCAAGAAAGAGAGCGGAGTAGGCCGAGGCCGCAAAGTAAACACCGCTGGGCGACCACTTCCAGATAAACCTGTCAGGCACTGACGTGAGCATAACCCGCTGCACAAGATCGCGGATGGTAAGGTATTGCACAAGAACCTAAATTGTCCTAGTGTGGGTGATGTCAGCGACCCAGCGCAGCCCTACCGCGCCACACTGCAGTCCCTCACAGACCGTGTGAGAGCGCCGAACCCGCGGCGAGACTGCTGCTCAGAGATTAGGAGCCAGAGACTTGACCGAGCAACCGGAGATCCGGTTGTCCTCCCAGAACAACGCTCGGGCACCATCTCCTACCTCCACAGAAATGGAGGCGTCAAAAAATGTCTGCGTAGTCCGGTCAACCAGGAAGCGAAAAGCCGCCCAAGTCCGGTCTGGGTCTGTCCGTGCAAGCCAAAGCCAACGCAGACGTAGGGCCATCCCAAAGGCGCAGAGGTCAGGCAAGCCAAGACCTCCACAGCGTGTGGGGCAGGAGACGTTCACCCAAGCAACCAGACAGCGAACGCCCGAGGCCACCTCAGTGCCGCACCAAAGGAAGCCTCTGATGAGAGTTTCGACCGCACGCAGAGCCTAGGGTGCAATGGCTATCGCCATCGAAATATGCACAGGGATGCCCGAGAGGGTGGACTTGGCGAGGACCAAACGACCACTACGGCTCAGCAGTCTACCTTCCCAAGGAGGTAGACGCCTGGCGACCTTGTCGACCAGTGGATGCAAGGCAGCCTTGGGTAGCCTCCTAATAGAGAGAGGTACCCCAAGGTAGGTGCACGGGAAGTCGGCGATGGTACAAGAGAGGATAGAGCGAACCAAGGAGAGGTGGTCCTCCAAGCAGTTAATGGGGTAGACCTGACTCTTCGAGAAGTTGGCCGCCAGGCCAGAGGCGCTCTCGAAGAGTGACAACACTGCCTTGACGACCCTCAGGTCCAGCTCGACCGAAGAAAAGAAAGCGATCACGTCGTCCGCGTAAAGGGTGGCGCGAAAGCAGATGTTCTTACCCAGCCTTTGAAGGAGACAGCGGGACTCCGCTTTGCGAAAGAGGGCATGGAAGCATTCCATGAACAGCACAAAAAGCATGGGAGAAAGGGGGTCTCGCTGGCGAAGGTCGCGACCATGGCAGATCCGCTACCCCGGGACACCGTTAAGAAGGATTTTGGTGCTGGCGGTCAAAAGAATGGCGGAGATCCAGTTGGTCCACGTGCGTGGGCAGCCGACCGCAGAGAGGAGCTCAAGGAGAAAGACCCACCCGACTGAGTCGAAAGCTTTGGCTAGGTCAATCTTCAACATGATCCTAGGGAGCTTCCGACTAGAGAGCATTCTGGCCGTGCCAAGAACATAGCGGAAGTTATCATGAATGAGACGACCTTTGATAAAAGCGCTCTGATTTGGTGAGATGAGAGAAGGAAGATGTGGGGCGAAGCGGTTGGCTGCCGCCTTAGAGAAAAGCTTCCCAAAGCTATGTATGAGGCTGATGGGACGATAATCCGAGAAAGCGACCGGGTCTGGCTTCTTGGGAATGAGCGTGAGGAGAGTGTCGTTCAGGTGGTGGAAATTCTGAGAGTCCAAGTCAGAGAGTGCGTAAAACGCCCGCAGCACATCACTCCTGATGATCGACCAGTAAGATCTATAGAAGCGACCAGTGAGCCCGTCTGGTCCGGGGGCCTTGTCCAGGGGTAGATCCTTGATAACCTCCCAGATCTCGGCTTTGGAGAAGGGTTGGGCGAGGCTCTCCAGGTCCAGTCGCGGGAGGCCAAGCTCCGCAAAATCGATCGCACAGGAGCGCTCGTGGCTGGTGCCAAGAATCCTGTCGAAGTAATCAAAGGCCGCAGCGACCTTTTCATCTTCGCGGAGGATAGCACGACCATCGACCAGAAGGGAGGAGATGAAGTTCATTCTTCTGCGGTGGTTGGTGTGTAGGTGAAAGAGCTTAGTGTTTGCGTCCCCCTCGTGGAGCCACCTCAGACTAGACTTCTGCCGAGTGATCGTTTACTGGAGCGAAGTTAGACCGAGGTAACGGAGCTTGAGGAAACGCCTCAACAACTGCTCCTCAGGAGAAAGCGATCGAGAGTCCTGCGCGATCTCGAGACGGAAAATAACCTCTTTGGCGATCTGGATCTGCAAGCGGATGCTACCGATCGCCTTGGAGCTCCACTTGACCAGCGCCTTCGCCGTCTCGCGAAGTAGGTGGTCAATCAAGTGTAAGGAGTCCGCATTAGGGCGCGACCCCGTCCGCACCGGCTTGACAGTGTCGAGAAAACCCTCAACCTTTGGCCACAAAGACTGAAAGGTGAAACATTTCGTGGAGTACACGGCTCATCAGATTCTTTATGCACCACATACGTTATTTCAGCAGCGCTCCGGGTCGAGTCTTGTCTGACCTTTTGCCTGTGTCAGTGGCAGTAGGCTGGAGGCTCTGCACTCACGTTCGTCCTGTTTAGTTTCCAAAAATTTTCCCAACTACCCGTCACATCAATCTTCGGACACTGATTAGGAGTATTAAATGTGAATTAATGACAAAACTCATTTCATAACCCCTACCTAATTTTTCGATACGAATCTAACGAACCTAATTATGCCATGATTAGACAACATCGTGCTACATTAAACAATCTCTAATGATGGGTTAATTAGGCTTAATGGATTCGTCTCGCGATTTCTCGTCCATTCGTGTAATAAGCTTTGTAATTACTCTACATTTTTTACCTCTAATAGATCTTCGAAGGGGCTGTCAAAATTTTTTACCAAAAATTTTGGCAACTAAACAGGCTCAGTCACTTTTCTAAGCATTTTAATGGGGCAACAAGGAAACACGTTTTTCGAACAACAGTTATAATAAAGAAATTGAGGGAGTACAATATGGATGTGCATTGTCGCTCAAGGGTCAGCAATTGCTGGTGATCGGCTATGCTGGGCTTCATCGCTCGACGATCCACCAATGTCTCACTGTTGCGTGACATGTGCATCTTGCTCGTCTACAATTCGCAAGTCACGTCAGATATCTGATACTAATTATAACTATTAAATATAGATTAATTACACAGATAAATGTTATTTGCAAGATGAATCTATTAAATTAATTTACTATTTAGCATTTAATTATAAATTAAGTAGGTTTAATTGATTTGTCTCGTGAATTAGGCTTAATATGCGTAATTAGTTTGTAATCCATGAACTAAAATTTGGCACTTGTCACATCCAATATTTGGATTATGATTTATTATCCTCCTCCATGTGAATCAGTCAAGGTTTTAAATTTGATCGATTTCTCTACTTTGTGCAGTGTTTTTGTTTCTTGCATAATATTTCTCTCACACAAATCAGCAACAGATTTAGCTTTTAGTTCATAGACAAAACCATTCATATGTATTCTTTTTGCTGTGAACTTCTTCAAACTACGTAAGGGGGGAAAGTAAATTTTGCATGTCAAACTAGTAACTTACTCACCGGATATATGAATTTAATGTTACTACATTGCCTCAAAATGTAGTGACAGAGCTCTCGTCATATGTTTCAATGTTTGTTACTCACAACTTACCATGAAACATGATACTGGCCGTTTTGGAGTTGCTAAGAGAAAATTTAAGAAAAAGTATCTTTGTTTGGTCGCATCGCTACACATGTTTGAAATACCATGCTACATACTGTATTGTTAAAATTGAAAAAGCATCATCATGTTGGAATATTTTCTTTTCAAAATCCAAATTTTTAATTTTAAACAAAAATGTGAGAAGAACACGTTACGTTACGTCCCACATCAATGGTTGACATAAATGTGACTTTTGACCATTCCACCCACCTGCAGCCGAACCTCTCATAAACCCGGCCTCCTCTCGTCCCGTCGGTCTCACTCGACCTCTGGCTCCAACACGGCGGAGCCTCCCATCGCCGTCGCCGCAGCGGCGCTCCCGCCTCTCCATCCTCGGCGCAGCGGAGTGGATAGGCTGGTAAGCGATCCTTCCTTGCTCGCATGGATTCCCCTGGTCTCTATCGAACCCAAACCCTCGGCCGCGGATTCGCGTGCTGCGTCGTTGTGAGTTGTGACCTACGAACCCACCCCTTCATCTGTCCTCGATTAGGTTCCCTTTCTTCTCTGGCGAGGGCACTGGTTGGAAATTGTGACATTAAAGGGCGTGGATTATTTTTTTCCTTCTAATTTTATTTGAGGGGGTGTTCACCTCTTCCTGCATTGCCTATAGGAGAAGAAACTAGAAACGGATTTATGCAGATTCTTGTTACCTCAGGTGGTTGTTTAGGTTAATGCTTCACTTATGATCGCCTCTCATCCAAAGTGTAGATCGATTGTGGTAATCAGCAACCGCAATGCATTGTAGACTTCGTTTTGCAACATTTGTTTGCTAGTTTTACTTGACACGATCTTCATCTTTTGGCAGTGATGGAAGAGGGCAATGACTACTATGTTGTCAGGAAAGGGGATGTGGTGGCTGTTTACAAAACTCTAAATGACTGCCAAGCTCAGATCTGCTCTTCGGTATGTGTAACTGTACAAACCTACGAATACTATGATAACTGTACTGTATGTTGTTTGCACATCACATTTTGCTGATGCATTACAGAAGCAGTTTGGTTATAGCTTTGAAGTATAGGAAGAATTATACCCAACATACATTGATCTTAACTTTTAACGTGCCTAACACCAAGTTATTTAGGAGAGGTTCCACATTCCCTTGTACTCCCATAATTCCAAGACACATATGATACTGCTTTTGTAAAGTACATTCCAATATTAGTTGAAGGGAGATCTAACATATCAACATTATTCCTCTTTGTAGGCTTTTTCATTGCTTGGTGTCTCATGTCTAAGTGAACAAATTCAATAATTTCTTGAAACTTGTCTAAGGTTCTCTAAGCATTTTCAAGGTTTCAGTTGTTTCTTCATATAATCATATTTACTAGGATTTTAAGAATTACTTTTTTGCTGATACAATGCTAATTATATGAATACAAGTGTATTACAATCCTTTATTGAAGTCTAAAACATACAACAGTTTCATTATATGTGTTGTGATAATTATGTATTTGTAAAAAATTGTAAAATGTTTTGAATGTATACAAGCAGTTCAGCCATTGATGTGTTTGTTCTTCTAAAAGCCATGTATATTCTTCTTTTGTTATTAATACTCCTTCTTGTTCGAGGGAAAATCATTTTTGTATTTATACTATAGCATTTGTGTGGCAACCATGGAAATTCTTTTGTCCTGCTTTGATATACCCTGTAATCCTGATGAAATGTCCCGTCAAGTATGCATAGTTTTACACTGTTTAAGCTATGTGTCACATCCCTGGGGAAGTGAATGGATTGGATAGCTGTGGGTGGTATCTGGCCGTTCCTTGGCTGGCTTCCTGCCTGTGGTGAGGTTGCCGGGGCAGTGAGCTCGTCAGGGGGATGAGAACTAGAGCAATGGGATGAGGAGTCAGAAGCTATATGAGATATCATGTTGATGTATTGAGTGTTTGATTTCCCAGTGAAAGTACAATTGACATCTATATATATATTTGAAACGAACCAGCAGGAGAGCTCACAATTGACATATATAGCTAGCCAGTTTACAATCTGACTCCACCTGTAATATAATTAATGTAGGAAGGTAGGATGCGTGTATACCGTGGTCGATGTATTGCTATGAGCCCCTAGGCGGTATATATGAGAGTACATAGTCTTGGAGGGCAAGGCACCTCCGTGGATACATATGGTAGTCCGGGATTCTATCCTAACCTACCATCTATACTCTAACATCCCCCCGCAGTCGCAGCGGTAGCAACATAACGAACAGACTGAAAACAATGGAGACGTATCCCCCCTGCAGTCGGAACGCCGATGCGAATGCTGCGACTGGAGCTCAAGCAGATGGTAGCCCTTTAGTGCCGTAGTAGCCGAAGTCGAGGTGGACGTGGTCGAAGCCGTGGAGGGGGCGCGGGTCGAAGCGTCGTCGAGGTGCTCGAGTACACAAACTCAGCAGCTTCTTTGCCGAGGACAGCAGCAGGACGGTGCGGCGGATGACGATGGTAGACGGCGCGGTTTGCGACTTAGGTCACGCTCAGGACAGGGGTGGAGACAGCGCAGGTTGCAGCAAATGTCGCGCTCAGATCAGGGGTGGCGACGACGTCTTCCTTCAGGAACATCGGCAGGGATGTCCGCGCGACAACGACTGGAGGCGCGGAGGCGGATCGAGCGCCTGCTTGACGAAGACCGGCGGCGAGTGGGACCACCGCCTGAGGAGGTGGCAACACCGGTAGGGTGGCTTGACCACGAGCGTCGTCGCTGTAGCCTGGAGGGTGCAGCAACAACCTCATCCTTCGGGAGTGTCGACGATGAACGGCGACGAACGGCAGGGCGACACAAACCCGATAGCAAATCGGGAAAAACTAAGAAAAATAACACAGCAGCGGATGACGACCTCTGGTACAGTCTCGTGTGCACGTAGCAAATTCCCTTCACTTTACCTCATCCCATCGGTGGTCAACGGGAACAGGGCAAAACAGAGCACGGGAGATGCAAGACCCACCAGACGAGGGTTCGACATCAAGATGTGCTCAGAGCAGAGCGGCCCCTCTTGATGCGCGGCGCCCAAGATCCGCTCCCGCGGCCGCGTCCTCTCGAGGAGCAGAGGCGGTGCTGGAGGAGGAAAGGCGGCGGCGCCCGTCGATGTGGAGGAGGAAGCCGGTGAGGGAGGGCTACGGGGCCGGAGCCCACAGCGCGGCGGCCCGACGGCGATGTCGACCGGCGGTGCGCGGCCCCCCGCCCCGACGGCGCAGTCCGGCGCCTCCCCTCGTGTCGCGCACGCCCGATGCGGCGGCAGTGGCAGGGGCTCCTTCCCCTCGGCGGCCGCGCACGCGCGCATCTGCGCAGGCCGTGCGGAGGCGACGACGCTAGGAGGGGAGGCCGGTCGGAGGCGAGGAAGGGGCGGGGAAGCCGATGCGTTGCCGGGGTAGACGACACGCAGGCGGCGGCGGCGGCCCAAGGCGGGGCCATGGTGGCGCCGACGAACGACGTAGCCACGGCGACGGGAAGAGGTGCGCCTTTTTGCTCCTGGTTGACGACGGCGGCGGCACGGATCAGAAGGATCCGCGGCACATCCTAGGAGGGCGCTGCCCTCAGCAGAGATCAATCTCTGATCTCCCCGGGGGCGCGCGGGTGGAGCGGAAGCGGCGGCGCGGCTAGGGTTAGGATCTAAACCTAGGCGTCAGATACCATGTAGGAAGGTAGGATGCGTGTATACCGTGGTCGATGTATTGCTATGAGCCCCTAGGGCGGTATATATGAGAGTACAGAGTCTTGGAGGGCAAGGCACCTCCGTGGATACATATGGCAGTCCGGGATTCTATCCTAACCTACCATCTATACTCTAACAATTAAATTATAGACTTTTTTTCTTTTTGGACTATGATGCTAACTCCAATTTCAATTCTTAAATCTAAATTTTCTTTCAAATACTTCTGACCAGCAAATCGATCATAACACTATGGAAGTTTTGTTTTGAGCTGGTAAAATGTTTTGGCAGCAGACTGTCTTCTATCTTTGTTGCTGCTAAACTATTCAACTGTATGTTGACAAATCCTTTGTTTATTCTTAGAAATTTAAACAAGTATTGTGAAACTTCACTCAAACTGCATCAACATCCCAAAGGAATTCTAGAAATGCAAATACAGTAAATTGCATGGCATTCTGTGATGGGCACTTTATCTCCCTATATTGTTCTCTTCTCTTAAAGGTATCTGGTCCAGCTGCAAGTGCCTACAAGGGTCACTCTTGGAGCAGAGAGAAGGAGGAATACCTCTCTTCACAGGGGCTTAGTAATGCATCTTATGTTATCAATGCAACTGAACTTCGGGAAGATATATTTGGCCCACTCGTGCCCTGTAGTTTCCAGGTAAAGTTCTGAAGATCGCATTGTCTGTGGTTTTCCATCGCTTGGTGACATATTGTAATCTTCCAATTGTTGCAGTCCACATCCTACCTCCTTTAATATTTCTTGTTCGCTATGTAGTAAAATTAACACCTTTTGCTCATTCAATTTCTCATCTTTTCCTTTTTTTTTTCTTTGTAGGAGATAGTTGGTGCTAGATCAAATCAAGCAGCTCCAAATCATTTTGGCGTCCATAATGGTATAGCATATCAGTCTGGGTCACAATCTGTTGATCTGAACCATGTAAGTACTGCAAGCACTCAATATCAGCAATGAAATCCACATCATCCTGTGTTATTAAGCATGTCACATGATCTGGTCAAGCTTCAGTTGAACACGAATCAAAAAAAAAAAAGCTTCAGTTGAACACTAGAGGAATCCTTTTTAACAGGACTGTGTAATGTGTCACTCATTCCTAGGATGCCACCTAAAGATGGTGGACATGAGAAAAAGAAGACTATAGTTTTCTAGCATATATTCCATCCCATAAACATCTTTCACATGTCTGGTATCATAACTAAGCATATATTTCATTTTTCACGGAATGTGTTTTGTAGCAAGTCTGCATATGCTTGATGTGAAATATATATTTATATAATTATATATGAAATAATGCATGAAATTTCAACATAAGCTTGTAATCAGGACTATACATGGGAATCCATGTCTTCTCACAACTATATGCGCATACATATATGTACACAAGAAATTTAGAAGACCATGGGAGTGTACATAACAGGAAGACAACTTCTGTGGAAGATTTTTTTCCCCTTATGTCATGCACACCAATATCATAATCTGCTCATTATAGTCATAAATGTTTAGCGTACCTCTCAAGTCACTATTTGTAAGTATTGGTATTTGTTGTATGGTGAGCTTATGTTGCAGGAAGCCAGATCTAGTTCCTCCAGGAATATCTCACCAGTAAACTTCAACCAGAGTGGAGCTGTTGATGCACAACCTGTCTCGAAACAATATGTAAGTTTATCCATGTTTGGACTAAATAAATATAGTTCCACTTCCACCTATATCTCAATACTTGCACCTAAATATAGTTCCACCTATATCTCAATACTTGCACCTATCTTTCTTGTTTGGGATGCTATAGAGAGCAATATCTGGAATTATACCGTTGAAGTTGTTGTCTTTATTATGCTCTGTATCAAGTAACTAAACTTGGCTCAGTATCCTTAAATGGTGAATGCTCTTAACTTTGTTTTGTAACAATGCAAACCACACTCCAAATTTTGCACTAAATTAGAAATTCATGAACTTTAAAAGAAATTATTTGTTAGGACTTGGAAATTTGAATGATATCCTTTTATATTTGATTCGAAAATCAAGACATATTTCATGATTAAGAAAAAGAAATTTTCAACCTTCTGTGCTTTGCAGCCCTTTAAGAAAACCTAATTCAAAATATAGGCATGGTTGAGGAGTTGAGGTCAGAAACTCTTGAATGTTCTTTCCAAGACTTCTTATTTCTTGCATATTTTTGGGCTGTTGGATTTTCCCCTGCCCTTTGAAAAAGGTTGGTGCATTAATAATCTACGTGAGGTAAAAAAGAAGCAAGTACCACAAGATAAACAGAGCAACACCTGTGTAGGATAACAAAGAAATCAATTATTGGCATATACAACATTTCTCATGATATTACTTTTGCACCTGAACTGATGGCAAGTGTTGTGCGTTGACAAATATCTGGTGGTTAAGTTTGCATTGGAGCATACAAATGATCCTGCTAAAAGAACTGTATGGTAGTGTAGAAATCAATAACATGTAATTGAGATTCAAATGCTAATTTATCTTGGCATGTTTGTATGCTCCTGCACAATCCAGATGTGCTTCTTGCGGTTGCACACTTTTAATGGAAGTGCCTCCCATCATACATTATTTCCATGCATTAGTTGATACTGAGTCATGCACTCATCTGGTTATTCAGATGGTGGGTATTCTTCATTTTGATGGTGCTTCGAAAGGAAACCCAGGAAAAGCAGGTGCTGGAGCAGTGCTTATGACTGAAGATGGTAGAGTGGTATAACCAATACTAAATGCACTCGCAAATAGTTCACTGTTGCTCTATTTATCACTGATCTTATGTCCCACATAACCTTGAAGATATCTCGACTTCGTGAGGGTCTTGGTGTTGTTACTAATAATGTTGCGGAGTACCGGGGCCTGATCTTAGGACTGAAATATGCAATTAGGCATGGTTTCAAGAGAATCAAAGTACATGGTGACTCTCTACTTGTCTGCAATCAGGTATACCTTTCATATCCATAATCAGGTTGTCTAGCATCTCTGCATTGTCTTGCCAAGTCACAATATCACCCTGCTTAAGGAAACAGGGCAAGGGCAATTGTAAGTGGGAAAAAATAGCAGAACAGGATGCGCACAGTTTTTTTTGCATATATGTATACTTGAAAATAATTACGGTGTGCCTCTCATTTTACTCAACAGAAATACAGTAATAGGTTAAGCTAAGTTTGTCAATGTTGTTGTAGCATTATTCACCTAAGGTTCTCTAGCTGACTTGGTCAGGCTGGGGTTAAAAAATCCTTCTCAACTGTCCCACGCCAAAGCATGCTGCAAGGCTTTGCCTAGGTTCACGCGGGCGCAGTTGCCGCCGTGTAAGTGGGGTAGAGGTGCGGGGTTTTTTAAGGCCTTTGTGAGAAGGTCATCTTTTTAAAGCAATGCCCGGGGGCGTCGTACCCCCGGCATGTCTAGTTTTTTGTTGTAGCATTATTCTGTATGCAATCTATTCTGAAAGTAAGTAACCTGTGTGCCAGTACCCTCGATTCAGATCATCAAATCATTTGTGCATTTCTTGAGAACTACATTCATTGTTTCATTGTGCAATCGCGTGCAATCGCTGAAATCATAAGCTTAAGAGGAGAAATGTTCCTGTCTGAATCAAATATTGGAGCAGAGAATTATGGTATCAAGATGATCTTTTTGTTGCTTCTTACAGCCTTCTATGTCCTAAATAGGTGAACGGCGTTTGGCAAACAAAGCACCAGAACATGATGGAGCTCTGCAATGAAGTGAGAAGGCTGAAAGGGAACTTCCTCTCTTTTGAGATCAGCCATGTTCGACGGGTATTGTTCATATCCTCCCCAGTCCCCACCTGTGAATTGCTACTGAGCATTAGTAGCCTTCAGACAGCAAACTGTCTTTGCTGATTGAGTTACTTTTTCTACTGCACAATGAAGGAATGGAATGCTGAGGCGGATCGGCAGGCGAACATCGGCATCACACTTTCCAGTATGCTACCTGTTCACATCGATCGGCTCAGATTTCCCTTTTTTGTTTTCATAAAATCACCAGATACACTATACTATGTTGCAGATGGTGCTGTGTCGGAGGAGCGCGGTGACTTCTGATACATGAAGCCTCGTCCAGTTACCACCGTATGTCTAGTTAACTACTCCAATTACTAGTTTGGAGCCTTGGGTGTGGCGACTGCTTTAATAGCAGTCCTACTATTCACACCAGTAGTAGTCTGGGTCTATGCCATCGTCAAGCTGGATGGAATTCTGTTTACTGTGTCCAGCTGATGATGATGGATGTTTTAGGGTCTACGCCTTGATGCTGAGTCCTGGGTTAGTGGGCCCCATTTTGATAGACCCGGTACTACTCCCTGTGGTGTGAGTGTGAGCCTCCCCTCTATATGCCGCATTTCGTAGGATCAATGTAAGAAGCTTCGACTTAATGGGCTCTCTATCTGATGCAACCGTATGTGTGGGCTTTGGAACTTGCCATGCTATTTGCCCTGTTGGGAATGTTTTGAAAGTTGCCTGAGAGCAATCCCGACAGACTCTATTTTTAACTCTCCATTTGACTGTAGTCAGGTTGGAAAAAGAATTCCTCTTCATATTCAGTTTCAACAGACTATCCATTTCCCACTATAGAGAACCGTGATGGTTTCCACTGGAAAAAACTTTGAAACAGTTTCAGGTTGTTGCCAGCTGAATTTGCCAGTACTTTAGACCATAACATAGTTTTCATAGGACAAAGACGCCAGTGATCGGAACATAACATAAACCTAAGTAGGAACCCTGAATTGTTGGTGACACATTGATGGGTAGCAAATTTGCTTGTTGAACTATGCGACGGAGCGTATGGTTGCTACTTGCTTCACCGGGCTGGAAGCCTGGAAGACATGGCATTGCAAGTGCCAGAGTTTTGTAACTGGTTAAAGTTTATTTAGAAGGTGAACACATTTTCGTTCATCACTTACACGATTTTCTGGCTAAAATTTATTTAGAAGGTTGAAGAAGGTGAACACATTTTCGCTCATCACTTACAAAATTTGAAGAAGGAAACACGTCAACCACAACATGCCTGATCAAGTTTGTTCCACTGTTCTTCTATCATCATGGAACGTGACTGGCCACTTGGCAAGTTGGCATAAACCCAAGAACCACAAAAAACCAGCCGGATACCCTGCTATTGGCCTATTTCCTTCATTCTAATCCTTTGCTAATTGCAAAAAAACCAATACGATCGCTGCTTTCTCTCTGTCTAATTAATCTCTTCTCACTCCCCTAAAGCCAAAAGTTTAATAAAACCCCAGATTAGACTAATCATCAAGCAGAAACTCTCGTGCCACCGTCACCGAATCCGGCTCCAGCTCCGGAGCTCCCCTTCACTTGTCGGCCGACTCCTCCCGGCCGGCGGCGGTGCAGCTGGACGACCTGGCGGTGACAGTTGGAGTGCAGGTCCGGGGAGAAGGTGGGGCTGCTCGCCGGACGGTACTCCGGCACCAGGCGGCCGCTCCTGTACTGCACGCCGCACGCGTTGTTGCACAGCCTCTGGCACCCCTCGGGGCCCTCGCCTCAGCGCCACTGCGGCGTCTTCTTCGTCCCGCAGTGCTGGCACCGCCGGTGTCCGGGGCCTAGGCGCGGCGGGATCCTTGCAACCGCCGGCTGGGGCCGCCGCAACCACTTCGTCCGCGGCCGCGCCACCGTCACGAACGCAACCTTGATCGACAGCCGCTGCTTCTCCTCCACATCGACTCCGTCGCCGCAACGGCGGTGGCGTGCGCGGCGGGCTCAGCTCCACCACACGCCGCCGCCGCTTCCGCTTCCGCCGCACGCCCTTCGCCTGCGGCCGAGCCCCCGCCGCCGCAGGTGACACGCCTTTGTTTGACGGCCACTCCAGCTCTTCTTTCCCCTTCTCGCCAGCACGGGCGGTGGCGGGGGGAAGCTTTGCCGGCCGCTCCCGGCGGCGGTGCATCTCGACGCGGTAGTGCCAATCGAAGCGCAGCTCCGGTGAGAAGGCGGGCCTGCACGCCGGCCGGAGCACCGGAACCATGCAGCCACTCCTGTACTGCACGACAGACTCGTTGCAGAGCGTGCTGCGCCCTTCGGCCTCCCCGAGCCACTGAAGCGTCTTCTCCGTCCCGAATTGCTGGCCTGGCGCCGCAGCAGGAGCCAGCGGCGCGGCAGGATTCATGCCGCCATCAGCCGGCACCGCTGCACGTCCTTGGTACGCGGCCGCACAACCGCCCACGCCATCGTCACCACCGCCGTGGACGCGTCCTTGGTCGACGGCCACTCCAACTCCTCCGTGGCTCGGCCGCCGCGCCGCCACTGCCGGAGCGCGAGGAGGAGGTGGCGGGCTCCACCCGATCTCCGGCCACTCCACCGCCATCCGGGTCCGCCGCATGCCCTCCGTCCGCGGCCGCGCCGCCGCCATCATCTGCCCCGCCAAGAATTCACCTTTGTTCGATAGTCCCTCCAGCTTTCCATTCCCCTTCTCCTCGCCATTGCCAGCGGCGGCGAGGGAAGCTCCGGCCGCCGCCATCATCTGCCCCGCCAAGAATTCACCTTTGTTCGATGGTCCCTCCAGCTTTCCATTCCCCTTCTCCTCGCCGTTGCCAGCGGCGGCGAGGGAAGTTCCGGCCGCCGCCTCCCTGCGGCTGCGCAGCTCGACGACGCGGCGGTGCCAGTTGGAGTGTAGCTCCCGGGAGAAGGTGGGGCTGCTCGCCGGCCGGTACTCCGGCACAAGCCGGCCGCTCCTGTACCGCACGCCGCAAGCGTTGCACAGCGTGCCGCGCCCTTCCGGGCCTTCGCGCCACTGCGGCGTCTTGTCCGTCCCGCAGTGTCGGCACCGCCACCCCGCCGCCGGAGCCCGCGCCACAGCCGGAGCCTGCCGCGGGCTCCACGCCTCCTCCCACCGGGGCGGCGGCACGCCCTTCGTCCGCGGCCGCGGCGCAGACGGCGCCATCGTCTCCACCGCCGGAAAAGCTTCCTTGTTCGACAGCCACTCGAGTTCCTCCTCCCCTTCCTCGCCGCCGCCGCTAGCCTTCACATCCAGTGCCTGCAAGAATCGACCTTGCCTCAATCATTTCCCAAATCCCAACCAAGAACCGCAAAAACCCTCGCATAGACACAGCCCCCGTACCGCGTGGTCAAAGAAGTCCCGGAGGTCGAAGCCGCTGCCGAAGAGTTCATCCGCAACCGCCGCCGAGTCGCCCTGGAGCGCTTCCAGCAACACCATGGCCGCCGCCGGTTGCCTCTCGAGGCTCACCTTCCAGGAGACCAGGACACGCAGCAGGGGAAGGGGGGGAAAGCAAGGGAAATAGTGTCTTTTTTGGTGGGGTTTTAGTTTGCCGTGAACTGGGTACATCCAGGTTTTCTTTTGAGTCGGTCTAGAATATGACAAGGCGATTTTAACATTATCCCGAGAAATATAATTGTTGTGAGAAATATAATTAAAGGAGGATATATTAGCTTCATCTAGGTTTGTCACCGTGTCATTTGGTCACGGTGCACGCCACTCATAAGACAAAAATGTTTTCACACGGAAGAAGAGCTCCGTTGCCACTCAAGATCGACGCTGGTGCCGGCGCATAAAGAAGAGCGCGTCTTCCACCAGCATGTCCGCCTCTGTCTTTCCGTCTCTCAAGAGGGAAACAAGAGCAGGGGTTAAAGCAGAGGAAAATACCTTCTCGAGGAACTTTTTGGCTTCGGTTTGTAAAGATGCCTTCCACTGCACGTTTCGCTCTTCTTGCGCCACAAGTTTGCAGTAGCAGAACTTGTTACCCAGAGGCCAGAGACTGTCATGACCAATGTCACAACTGGCACGAAACCGAACGCTAGAAAGGGCACCTGCGGTCCCACTATTATCTCAAATCCGCATTGCAACCATCACAGAAATGAAAGTTGTTTTTTTTTTGGAACGAGCAACATTCACGAGTGCATTTTATTAATATAGGAGAAAATACAAAATTATGCTTTTAGAAGCCATAAGGAAAAATTAAAAAAAACATAAAAAAACAAGCATCGACGGATTGGATTGGAACATTAACATGTAATAACCCAACTCAACTCTAACAACCCAGGCCGATCGGATTAAGGTACCGACACGAACCTCAACCACACTTGTGGTCGTAAGCATTCTCTAGGGAACGTGAAGACTGGATTTTATTCCCCACCGACATTGAGGCCCCCTTTGGAACAAAGAAAAAATGTAAGAATTTTAGAGGATTTGGGTCCTATAGGAAATTTTCCTGTGAAGACCTTTGGAACAAAGGATTGAATTCCTACCAATCCTATGAAATTCCTAAGGATTGCTTTGTTCCATAAGAATTTTGGAGGAAATCTAACAAGAGGTCCAACCTCTTGAAAAATTTTCTTTGTGTCTATCTCTCTCTAGAAATTCCTATAATTTTCCTATGTTGTATCCAAATATCACAATTGGAAAGTTTCCTACATTCTCATTCCTCTAGGATTTTGATAACCAACTCAAATCCTACATTTTCCCCATTCCTATGTTTTGAGAATCCTTTGTTCCAAAGGAACCCTCAGTTGAATCGATGCAAATGTTGTCAGCACTGGCCGCAGGAAGCAAGGTGGATAACAACTGTCTTAGGTAGATGAAACTCATAAACAATAAAACAAATTAACGTCAAATTGTTTGAAAAACGTGCATGCCCACACTCAAGTTATGCCAACATGTTTTGTACACAAATTTTCATCTTTCTTCTCTAGCTCTAAAATAAAAGAAACTCGATTTGTATGTCCAAGAAAGGGTGAAGTCAGATAGACCTAGCCTGCAAAATGTTTTTTTTCAGTCATTAATCATTATTAGTAGTAATTTTTCGCCTCCTATGCAGCCCGTTAGCCCAAGTACCTGCACCACCTCATGTATGCATGTGTTGTCTATTCCCTCGGTTCAGATTTCAGAACCAGCTCATGTATGCATGTGTTGTCTATTCCCTCGGTTCTTAAATATACGACGTTTAGGACAAGAAAATTAGTTTAAAATGAACTAATTTCTTTATCCTAAACATCATATATTTAAGGACGGAGGTAGTATTGTCTTCCATGCATACGTGACCCTTTGCATGCATGTGTTGTCTTCCACTGGTTGATGAGTATGCTTGGCGTTGAACTGTCTTCCAGAAAGGTTTAACTTTTTCTCTCGAAATGTAGGCCCAATCACGGAAGCAAAAGAGGGCCTTAGAAACTCGAAACGGGAGCCCAAGTATAAACAGTATCCACTTTATCTTGGTAACCAACATTTGTCGACAGTTCCCTGCCCTTTTATTTAATTAAAATGTTTTTCTTACTGTGGAGATCTCCCCACAGTTCGCTTCAAAAAAAAAAAAAACTAACATTTCTCGACATGGGCTGTAAAAGAACCATATACGGCATGGAAATGGAATCGAAATTTTTTCGACTATTTTTTTGAACGACTGGTAGTAGGAGAGGTGACTGTTAGTCTGTTATTAAAAAGAAGAAAGCCCAGATTCACGATTTACAGAGTTTGTCAACCTAGCTCACCAGCCGGCATTATGGAGTGTCAGTGATACCTTGAAATGAAAAAACCAAGCATATATGTTGACAGTGACACAGCTTACTAACCTGCACGCACTTCTGAGTCTTGCTAAATTTTGTTAACTCACACGAGTGCAACGTGCCGCGCATCAGCGCATGCATGCATGAGCAGACCAGACTACCGATTTTTACATTGTGCGCTGTTGTTGTGAACTGGTGGCCGTTGTTCTTCCAGTGCCATACGTATGGTTAGATTCGAAAGTGTTATTGCTTCTTCTGTTCCAAATTATAGGTAGTTTTGTTATTTTAAGATTCACAATATTTGGTATGTATCTAAATATATAATTGTAAATTATTTTGACAAATTTAGATTCATAGTTGTTACTCCCTCCGTTCTTTTTTACTTGACGTCGTTTAGCTCAAATTTGAGCTACTGAGCGTCATATAAATCAGAACAGAGGTAGTATTATCTAGATGCATAACAAAAATTATGAATCTTAAAATGCCGTAACGACCTACAATTTGAAACATGCATTCTTCGTAATTCAACTCAATTATAATTATTTTTAACTCAAAATTATATAGTATTATGATCTCATCTTTATTGGGTTCGGACCTTAAATTTACTAGGCTAAAATAGAGAGCTCTTTGCCACCTCTTAAGTACAGCTGATCAGTTTATAATGTAACAGACGTGGGAATCGTCACTTTTTAGTCACCGTTTCCGTAGGGTACGTTTGCGCTCTCCAGTCACCAACTGGTACTCCCACAAGTCCACAACAGCGGCACTACCGTCTCCACTAAAATCCCAAAGATCCCGAGAAGCCGCTGAATCGCTGATAGATGGATGAAATTCCCTTCTCCCCTTCATAACCCAATATTATTACTGTACTCAGGTAGTACGGCCTATAATTTCGTTGACCCCTATGAAGGATCAAAGAACAAGAATCTATAGAGTTTTTACTGCATAGAAAAAACATTTTAGAGAACGTACATAGCACGTTTTCTATTAAAAAAAGAGTTATAACGATACAATTTTAGAAGAATCTTTAAAGTAAAGAGTTTCTAGAACCACGACCGAAGACACTAAGATAAACAAGATTACAAGAATCATGACCAGGGACACTCAGACAACCAAGACTAAGACGACTGAAACCTGAATGAAAAAGTACATCAAGAACACTCGCACATCATAAGCTCAGAACTCGTGGGGGTAGAACGAGAATATTATGCAAGACGATGCCTTCAAGGGAACGGCGTCAACGCCGCCATCGTCCGTCTGCTCACAGGAAAGCAGACCAAGTCTTCACATGGCAAAACCAAATGGATTTCGTGGCCACAACAACGCTCCCAACAAGGTGAACTACGTTCAAGAACGCAACTGTTGTCGACACCTACTGGTGGAGAAGAGACATTTAGTCCCGATTGGTAAGAGCAATAGGTCTCTAAGGACCAACCGAGACTAATCTCTAGAGACGAAATGTCTCCCTTTTGTACCGGGTGAGCAACCGGTACAAAAGAGAGCCTTTAGTCTCAGGTGGTAACACCACCCGAGAGTGTAGAGTTTTGAAAAAAAAAACAAAAAAAAGCCCCTACACCCCGTCCCCGCCCCCAATCCCCTGCGTCCCCATCCCTCTCTCTCGTCCCTCATCTTCTTCTATCTTTCATCTCCATCTCCATCAACTCGAGCACAAATTATGAACAACTTGAGCTCAAGTCTAAGAACTAGGAAAGTTAAATTACATTCACCATATATCCAAATCGAATCAAATCACACATGCTCATCTCATCATCATACAATACACAAGAGTTACATAAGCAAATTACAGATCACAAGCTCACAAGGTTCATCACAACAAATGAGTTCATCACAACAAATGAGCAACAAGATTCATCACCGGAAAAAATCAAAAAAAAAATTGAATACCAGGCACCGCCGCGGGCCTGGCCGTGCCCGCGCCAGGGACGGAGGCCGCTCGACCGCGCCCGTCCGCGCCGGAGGCCGCCTGACCGCGCCGCCCCGCCCCGCGCCGTGCCCTCCGCCGACGCGCGCCTGGGGCTGCGCGGCCCGCCGCCGATCGGCGGCCTGGAGGCCGCTCGTCCCGCGCCCCGTGCCCTGCCGCCGCCAGAGCAGCCACCTGCGCCCAAGGAGAAAGAGGATAAGGATTGAGAAAGGAAGAATTGGTGGCTGCGGTGGTGGGTTGAGGAAATAAAAGATAAGAAGAGAGAGGGGGGAAGCGGTGGACGGGTGGAGCGGGTATTTGTCTCGGGTGGTTGATTCACCCGGAACTAAAGGCACTTGTCTCGGTTGGTGATACTACCCGAGACAAATGGGGCTATCTTTTGTCTCGGGTGGTATTACCACCCGAGACAAAAAGGTGACGCAAATGATTATTCCATTTTAGCTGTTGGACGCCCCCCCCTTTTTGTCCCGGTTACTAATACCAGCCGAGACAAAATGGTAGGGGACGTTCGTGGTCATTTTAGGCTACGTCGCCCCCAAAAATTTTTGTCTCGAGTACAATTACCGAGACAAATGCGGTGGAACCGGGCATAACTTTCGCTAAGGCTTCCAAAACCAACTCCAACCGCATAGAAAAAAAACTCAACTTGTATAAAGTAGTAGAAGCATCTTGACCACAGTTAACCAGTTGGTCTCGTCTGTACCCATCTTCAATTAGTTGACTCAAATTTCTCTCGGTATCGTAGCTTCTGTGTTAATTTCAGGGAACACAGGTTTAATCATAGCGACTATGCTATATTGAGATCAGAGACCCTCGCACAGCCCCATACGGTCGTACGGTAGCGAAGCAAGCACCATGTGCATAGAAGTGGAAGACGTGTAGCGATCTGTGAGCAAACTGCAAACAATGGCTAGCCAGGCACAAACCGAAGACTTCAGGAGAGATGGCGAGGACGCCGCCGACAAGCACGGCGGCGGTGGCGTGCTCCGGCCGTCCCGGCTCATATACCACCTCGCCATCCTCTCCGCCACGTTCTGGGCCTTCGTCTTCTTCCTGCACTACTCCAGCACTCAGGGTGATGGTGGAGGCGTGTCATCCGTCCTCTTCAAGCAGGCGGCGTTCTCCCTCACGCCCCTGCTGTCCGGCAACGCACCCGGCCGCTGGCGCACTCCACCCGCGCAGCCGCCTCCGGCGGTGGAAGCGGCGGCGCACGAGGACCGTTGCGCGGGGCGGTACATCTACAAGAAGCTATGGCGGTTCTACGACATGTGCCCGGTCTTGGCCAACTCCGGCATGGGCCAGCCGCTTGGCGACGAGGGCGGCGTATTCTCCCCCCGCGGCTGGTACGCCACCAACCAGTTCACGCTCGACCTCATCTTCCACGTGCGGATGAAGGGCTACGACTGCCTCACCGGCGACCCGTCCCTCGCCGCCGCCGTGTACGTGCCCTTCTACGCCAGCCTGGACGGCGGGAGGCACATGTGGAACAGCACCGCGCTACGGGACGCGCTCGGCGTCGACCTCGTCGCGTGGCTGGCGGAGCGCACGCCGTGGCGCGCCATGGGCGGCCGCGACCACTTCATGGTGGCCGGCCGGACGGCGTGGGACTTCCGGCGCCACGACGACGTCGACGAGCACTGGGGCACCAAGCTGCTCAACAACCCGGCCGTCGAGAACATGACGGTGCTCGTCCTGGAGACCAGCCCGTGGCGTCGGGCCAACTTCGCCGTGCCGTACCCGACCTACTTCCACCCGGAGGCGGCCGCTGACGTCGCCGCCTGGCAGGAGAAGGTGCGCGCGGCGGAGCGGACGTGGCTCTTCGCGTTCGCCGGCGCGCCCCACCCGTGGCAGCGCGAGACGGTGCGGGCGGAGATCTTCCGGCAGTGCGGCGCGTCGAGCCGCTGCAGGCTGTTCCGGTGCACCGGCAGGGGTAGCGCCAACACCTGCAAGTCGCCGGGCGCCGTGATGCGCGTGTTCGAGAGCTCGGAGTTCTGCCTGCAGCCGCGGGGGGACTCGCTGACGCGGCGGTCCACGTTCGACGCCATCCTTGCCGGGTGCATCCCGGTGTTCTTCGACCCCGGGTCGGCGTACACGCAGTACACGCTGCACCTCCCCAAGGAGCCCAGCAGCTGGTCGGTGCTCATCATGCACACGGAGTTGACCGGGCGGAACGTGAGCATCGAGGAGAGGCTGAGCAGGATCCCGCCGGAGACGGTGAAGGCGATGCGGGAGGAGGTGATCCGGCTCATCCCGAGGGTGGTGTACGCGGACCCGACGTCGAGGCGCGTCGATTTCAAGGACGCGTTCGATGTCGCGGTGGAGGCGGTCATTGAACGGGTGGCCAAGCGGCGGCGGGGAGACGCCGACGCACGCTGATGCACCGGCGGCTGGCTCGCTGTCTCGTCGTCTGCCTTGCATCTGCCCAAGGCTGTCTTGCACATGTTTCATTTCTTTGTCACGCACGAATGTATCACGAGGAACGAGCGTGGTACTCCAAAACCATTTGGTTCCTACTCCCATGCTTCGGATGGTGCTCTGACAGTAACAGGTTGTTTAGCTCTTTATCACTTCGGATGTTCGATCCTAATTAAGAGGATTAAACTTGAGCTAATTGTATTGAACTAATTGCAGAGTGGCTAATTCGCCTGCTGTTTCTGTAAAAAAAAGAATGGCCACTTCGCAAGATTAATGTATTGAACATAACTAATCCATCAATAACATAAATTTATTGTAACACCACATTGACAAATCATGCAGTAATGAAGATTAACAGATTGGTCTCGCAAATTAACCCTATTTATATAATTAGTTTTATAATTATTTATATTTAATACTTCTAATTAGCATCCAAATATCTGATGAGACCAGGGTTTTAATTACCGCTGGTTACCGGTCGGTTTACCGCGGTAACCGGTGATACCGGTCCGGCTCGGTAGCAAAACCGACCAGTAACCAGTGCCTTACCGAACCTATCTAACTTACCGACCAGTTAATCGGTCGGTAAGACCGGTATACCGGTTCGGTTTTCTCGGTTGAGAAAACCACTACGGTAGCGGTAATTGTAATCCTGGATGAGACGGGCCTAAACTTTAACCCCTGCTATTCGCAATTTGCTACTGTAAGATTCTAGTTTTGTGCTCAACCCCTTGGCATCGGTTCCGTTCTTCTATCTCACCATGAGGTTGCAGCACTACACGAACAGGAAGACAGTGGGAGGAAAGCAACCTGCTTGCGTGAACTAAGTGTAACTCAGTTGGTAAGGTTCTTTGTAGTACAATCTGCCCTGCAGGATTCGAGTCTTCAACTCGATGTTAGTGCTCGTATTTATCTTAGGATTTAATCAGCATTATTCTTTCGAAGATGCTTATAGAGCCAGAGTAGGATTGTGTGGGTGTGATCGCAAAGGCGAGTGTGCATGCGTGTTTGTGAACCTCAGCGTCTATACTGTGTGATCCAAAAAGATTTGCCGGCTTAGTCTTTGATAGGTGCTCATAAGGTCAGAGTAGGGTTGTGTGCGTCTTTCGAGGGTGCTCATAGGGCCATGGTAGGGTAGTGTATGTTCGTAGGGGTGAGTGTGCGTGCGTGTTTGTGAGCGACTGTGTCTATATCGTGTGATTAAAAAAAGCAACCTGCCAGGCATGTGAAAAAAATCAGTGTGCGGGGTGCACACCTCGCACGTCGCCGTGTGATTGGTTCGGAGGCCCGGGTCCTGCGCTTGCGTCGATCGGCTCTGTTGCCTCGTGTGCGGCTCGATCAGCTCTCCCAGCTCAGCTCGCGCTGCTCTCCCTCGGCCCCTTGAGTTGCTCGGCTCGCGCGGCCTGTGCTGGGCGAACTGAATGGCTATAACCATTCAGTTTCGTCAGTTAACATCTTGACATGGTGACAAAGTTCAAACTTTGAGCTTCGATTAAAATTAGTAACCATCTTTTACTATTCGAATTAAGTGAACAATGTTAAACCTTGACTTCCAAACCTTATTTATCATCAACAAAACCTGCTATCCTACAAAGTAAATTGCTAACAAAATAGTTGCAAACTTCCCTGAGCATCACTGTGGTCCGCCGGACTTGAATTTTCGTAAGTCTGACGCCTAGATTGTCTAGTGCTGAAATCAATTTTGAGAGCTCTCTTAAAATTACTTAACTTCAACATCTAGTTCACCAATGTTCATAGATCTCATTTTGCTAGTGTTGAGCCGAACTTTAGATGCAAAGTTGCTCCGAAATAAATTTCAAAAACAGCTAACTGATGTTGTTTCAGACTTGACTCATTCTCTGAATTTTCAGATTGTGAATAGTAACCTCTAGTCATCAACTTTGAATATTTAATTGAGGTGCTTAGGGAGTGAATTTAACTTCCAAAGCACTCTCACTAAGTTCTGAATGCTTAAAACTCCATATCCCATATTTTGCACAATTTTTTTCGAACTTGAAACTTCAAATATTGACTTTGGTCAAATTTGAAACATCAAATGGTTGGCTATGCCAGCTTGCTCCGGCCAAGAACTAGGTCCCTGGACAGCCCAGCTTTCTGACGGAGCGCGCTCTTCTCCTCCCGCAGCTGCAGCAGGCGCCGCTCGCTGCGTCCCAGCCAATCCACGCCTGTGCTCGGCTACTCGCGCCGGCTGGGAATGTTACGATTCCCACCGTACAAAGGCGACCACTAGTAATAATCGTCTGCAGCTGCAGGATGCTGATCAACACGCCTCGACAGTGCGTCTGCTTCAGGATCTTATCTTACCACCAGGCACCAGCTTCTGTTCTCAAGAATAAAGCTTCCTGCTTTCTACTCCCCAAAGCTTCCTGCTTTCTACTCCCCACGGCCCGATGCGTGCATAATCACTTTCAATTCCTTGTAAAGACAAACCAGGCAAATTACAGCGGTTCAGTCGTTCCCGGTGGTCGGCACCCATGGTTTTCACAAGCAATGTACTCCGTACGCAACAATCTGAATTGGTGTCGTTGCTGGCTGCTGCTTTCTCAACAACGAACAATCTGCACCCTCTTCTCCCTCAACGTTCGCGACGCATTACCACCACCTAGCTCGGAGATCCCCAACTCGGAGAACCCCCGGTGGGAGGAGCACTTCAGCGTCGACGTCGCCCACGCCGCCGCCAGCGTCGAGTTCCACGTCAAGGACCCCTTGACGTCTTCGGCGCGCAGCTCATCGGCGTCGCCTCCGTGCCGGCGAGCCGATGACGAGGAAGGCGCCGCAACCTCTCGAGCGGGAGCCGAGACGAGCGACGAAGGACGGGGCGACGCGAGGGGATCCGGGAGCCGCGCGACGCGGTAGCCGGACAGCGAGCCGAGCACGAGGGGCGAGGGCATCGGGGGACCCGGGCGTTCGATCGCGGATGGCCGGCATCGCGCGGGGGTGCGCACCCAATTTTTTTTCCCAGGCATGAGAGTCGAGATGCAACTGCTATGGGTTGCAATTCGAAAAAAAAAACTGCTATGGGTTGCACGTTTCCCTATTTAGTTATTTTTTCATATTATTTGTATTCAAGCAAAATATTGTTTGCGTATAAGTCATGTACGTAAATTGAGTACGGAGTATTTCTGTAAAGTTGTGATAATAGTTGTCCGTATATATTGTGTATATCATGAAAGTTGTACCAGAGGATGTTTAGTTCCGAAAAGCTTATGGGCAAACATTATGACTTGCCCCGACCTCGACCGAGCCCCTCTAAAGCTTGAATCGCGGGTAATTTTGGCCGGTCATGGAAGCGAAAAAATAAAAGAGTTTTTGCGTTTAGGCCCCTGAAAGATCCTATAACCTTAGCTAGTCTTAGGCTATTCACATTTGTCCTAATCTATTTTCATTCTTTAAAAATAATATTTTTGTCTAGTCATCAAGATTTTTTCCTTACATCTAGAGCTCATTCAATTCTCAAAAAAATTTGGTAAAATTTTTTGGAGTCTCTTTCAAAGTCTATTAAGATACTGGAAATCGCAAGACGAATTCATTAAGTCTAATTAATTCATCATTAGAGATTATTTACTATAGCACGATGTTGTCTAATCATGACATAATTAAGCTCGTAAGATTTGTCTCGCAATTTGAGTCAGGAGTTATGGAATAAAGGCCTGTTTGGTGGTCAGTCACAGCTGGCCACGCCACGTAAGCGCCACAGAAAGCCACAGCTTCCACATTTGCCTATAGCGTGGCGGCACTATTGCATGGCGCGGTCGGTGTGGCGGTGGCGAACTGTGGCCAGCAACCAAGCACGTCCTAAGTTTTGTCATTAATCTACGTTTAACAATTATAATTTGTGTCGCTAACTTCGACATAACAGACGTTACAAATTTTTTTGAAAACTAAACAAAGCCTAAGTTTATCACGTACGTTGTTGTTAGAAAAGGTCGTACATATAAATTGTGTGTGTAAGTTATAAATTGATAAAAATAAAATTTTAAAGGTGTCCTTTCAAAATTTATACGTAAAAGTTACACCTATAAATTCTGTATGCCATAAAAATATATGCTGAAAAATATTGAGCATCTCCAATAGTTTGCTAAATCAGATTGACATCTTTGATTTTTAGCAAAAACGCTAAAAACACTCCTCCAACAGTTTGGCATAGGACTTGATAATTTTTGATAACTTGAGAAAAACCAGCCTCCGGCGCGTAAAGATACGCGCGCATACTCAACTTGGCATCGACGTTTCTCCCGCGTGTAGAGACAGGTGGGAGGGTGTAAAAAGAAATAAAGGATACAAAAGGGTTCCTGATGCAAATGTAAGAGAGTGAAAGGATCTTATGATGCTTAGAGGGGGGTGAATATGATCACTTAAAATTTCTGCAAAAAACTCAGCAGCGGATCAGAGGTCGGATGACCCGGTAAAAAGGGCCGAATGATCTGGTAGGACCGGATCACCCGGACAGTAAAGCTGAATCACCCGACATGTAGAAATTTAAGCGAAAATCACAATAAAAACGAAAAGTGTTGAAAATATATGAATCAAAAGTTCACTAGAGATACTAGGAACACCCTGCAAGAGATGGTTAGTCAAGCAACCACACAAATATATAGATAGAGCCAAAACAAGCTTCTTGATCAACTGTAAAGAGATGAACACAATAAGCACACAAGACAAAGGATTTATTCTTGACGTTCACTTCCACAAAGGAAGCTACGCTACCCACAAAAAGCGGGATATCACAAAGATCCACTTGCCTCTCTCAATCAACCACCAAGAAAGATTGAGTACTTACTATGAATCCCCACAAAGGGGAGGGTGATACAAACGTTTCCCAGGTGCTCCACACGAAGAGAGCACTCAACGGGCGGCACCTAACCGTCTAGAAGCAAACTTCAAGAGTAACAAATGTGAGGATGAATCTTGGCCACCACAAGTGCTTTTTTGAGATGAATAAGTGAAGAACTCACTCAAAAGGCTCAATCTCACACCTCAAATGCTTCTCACACCCAAACCCTAGGAGAATCCTTACAAGGAAAGGCTTGGAAGGGAGTTGGGAGAGAGGGAATGAAACTCAAGAGTGTGTTTGAGTCAATAGAGGCAGCATCAAATGAAGGAGGGGTGAAGGGGTACAAATACCTCACCCCCAAAATCTAGTTGTTATGCACTCAGTGTGCCTGCCCCGAGTGATCCAGACAGAAGGGTCCGGATGACCCGGTAGTTAACAGTACTACCCCCGGGTTATCTGGCCACAAGTGCCGGATCATCCGTGGTACCTAGAAAGTTAGTGAAGAATGTGTTCGTAAGTGCAAAATTGTCTCTCATGGGTTGTTAGATCTCAAGAATAACACCTACAATAAACCTTGATTAATCAATCATATCCCTCTTTATAGTATGGTGTTTTCTATACTCAAATTCAGACTGAAAATTCAAATTAAATCACCATTTGAGTTTCAAAATCGAAAGGAGTGAAATGAGGGACTTCTTTTGATCAAACTAAATTATTTTCACCTTTAATTCCTGTACACATCTCATTAAAAGTATTAAATCATCCAAATTTTAATTGTCATTATCATCAAAATTGTTTAGGAGCCTAGATGCACTTTCAGAGAGAAAGAATGATTCGCAAGTTAAAAATAGTAAAATCTTGGAGATGTATTATTTTTTTAACTCGACAAATCTTTTTAAGAGTTGACAAATCACAAGATTTGCCAAGTTAAAAATAGTAAACTCTTGGAGATGTTTACTATGAAGTTATACGTCAAGTTAGTCCAATATAAAATGGAAAGTTTGGGGATTTAAAACTTTTCAGAAATGGCAAGTTCGGGGATCGTTGTGGCCCGTAGAAGAAGAACATCCAAGTCAAAGCAAGAGCTCCCTCTTCCTCGCGTCGCCCTTCCGAGGGCGACTCGGGGGCTCTCTCCCCGCCGTCGAAGCGCCGCCTCCCTTGACCGGTGACGGCTGCCACCGCTGCCATCTTCGCCACCCCCGTCTCTTCTCTTCTCCTCCTCCCGCCCTCCCCTTCCTCCCTCCTCCCATCCCTTCCTTCCTCTCTAATAGCACCACACCTCCCGGTCGCACCCACCGCCGCCTTCCTCCCCCGCCTCCGACCAGTGCTGACGTCTCCCTAGGCGTCGGCAACCCTCCGAGCGGCATCTCCCTCCCTCCTCCCCTCCCTTCCTCTCCTCCGCAAGCAGGCACCTTGGAAACCCTGGATCTAGGTCGGAGTCGGCGGCATCGGCCACTTCCCCGGCTCGTCGCCGCCGTCGTGTCCGCTACTCAGTGGGTTGTCGGCGCCCGCCCTCCGGCTTCCCCGGTTCTTCCCCTCCTTCTACCCCAGATCTGGGCCCGTGGCACTGTGTCAGCCGCCACCACCGCGACCAGATCATCGGGAGGTTGCCAGAGGCGGACCCAGCTGCGGGCGGGCCACGACCTGCAGGCGCTGTCGTGTAGCCTATGGATGCTAGTGGTGCCCCCTCGACTGGCAGGTGTTCGTGGAGTGGAGGCCGCTCGCGCCCGCCGGCCACGCCGGCTGCAGGCACCCCTCTTGTCATTGGCGCCCCTTCTTCCCGGCGACTCCCTCCCTCCTGCCGATGGCCATGGACCCTCATCTCCGATGGCACCCCCGGGTTCGCGGCCTCCTCCTCCATGTCGGCTGCTCTCCGAGCTCGCGGCCTCCTCGGTGCTCCACCTCGTCAGCAGCTGTGACTCTTCTCCCACGGCCTCCTCGGTGCTCCGCCTCGGTAGCTGCATCCTCCCTTCGGCATTGTCCGAGCCGCGGCCTCCCCCGACGTGGTCCGTCCTCCTCCGGAGCCGCCCTGACATTCGCCTCCTCCTCCTCCTAGCGGTCAGCCTCGCTGCCGCCCCCGGTGCGCTGGCTGCTGGCGTCGCCGTCCTCCTCCGCTCCCTTCCAAAGGCGATGCCTTTCCGGAAGGCTTGGTTGCCTTGTGTCTTTGGCGCTGCCTCTCCGGACGGTCTGGTCGCCATGGTCGTAGCTTCTCTCTTCTCGACAGTGCCGTAGGTGTTCCTCGCTGTCGTTGCCAAGGATTCCCACTTCAGTTTCCATTGCTTCGGCTCTCACTTCGGATGCTGCGGTAGTTGGTGTGATTTGGGTTTGGAGGTCTGTGGCAAAGCCTTGTCTAGCCTTTGCTAGTGCCGACAATGGTTGCGGTCTTTCCGTAACTACCCCGCTGGGGGCATTGTTGCGGTCTCCAATCCCTTGGTCTGCCAGGTGAAGACTTGGCCTGCTCTTTCGAGGGTGGGCGGACGATGGCGGCGGTGTCGCTTCCTTCTTGAAGGCGTCATCTTGCGGGACCTCTTCATTCGGACTCCGTTGTATCCGTGTTGTTAGGAAAGACGTGATGTGCGTGTATTTTTGGTGTCCTTCTCCCTTGCTGGCATTTGTCTTTTCAGGTGGTCTCTAGTGTGGTGGTGTTGTGGTGAGGTGCTTCTCTTTCGTTCGTGTTGTCGTTTGTTGTTTCTCGTGTTTAATTATTATAACTCTGCACTCTAGGATCTCTGCTAAAGTGTGTCGTGTAATTCTCTTCTTCTCTTCTCTTAATGAAAAACGCATTTTGCACGTCTTAAAAAAACATCCAGCTAGCCACTGGATGGCCATTACGGTTGAAAAAACAAATCGAGTGTGGAGATGAGAAAAATAATCTCTAGGAGAGGTTGGAGTTTTATTTCCAATAGTATTAACTTTCTTGATGCTTGTTTGCACCGATTAATTAGTTTCGGTGAAGCTGAGAATCTGCGATTTCTTGTATGGTTTACTAACGTAGTAACGTGTTACAATGTTGATCCAGATGGACATTTCCTGCATATTTACATTTAATAATAGGGAAGCCGACGTTGAGAGTACGTGTGCGTAACCTGAAACCAGGGGCGGAGCCACCCTATCGGCGGGGTGGGGCGACCGCCCCAGCTACCAGCCGGCGAGCATCAGTAACACCTTCTGTTCATCGAGATATTAAGTTCTGTGTTCTGCCATTGCTGCAAGAAGATAGGAAGCGGATAAGGAATGTGCTGGTGCTAGAGAAGATCGGAGAACAAAAGTGGCCAAGAGGCTGTGGGCTTGGTGGACTGAACTCAGTGCAGCTCCTTCCAATACTCTACAAAGCTCAATTCGCCCAAAAATGCATAGGACTTGTCGTGTGGTGCTTCTTCATATAATTCCAGCCGAGGCTCAAATATTTCCATCGTTACTTGTTGCTTGATTCCACAAATTCCCTTCATTACTTGTTGCTTGATTCCTCTGTTCAGTGCACCTCAATTCCCTTTTGTTGCTTACTGATCAGCTCATTTTATTCAGGCAAAGTTAAAAAATAGCTCATGTTACTCAAGCTCCAATATGCAGATAAAATCAATAATACATTGTGTACTCCGGTTGGTTATACAGATCCGCCCTAGCTAAAATTTTCATGCCCTGTTCGTTTGTGTTGACGCTTTTTCCGGTCGAACACACTGGTGCGCTAGGTCGCGCGGTCGTCGAAACGCTCCTCGTCGAAACCACCAGCAGGGGGCGGTCTAACCGCCTATGGGGGCGGTCTAACCGCCTCTGTCAGAGGATCGCCGAAAACCTAAATCCGCTGCCCCGGGAGGGACCCCGTCAGGGACAACGAGCCTAGGGTTGCTCTGAGATCGGCAGGCCACTCAGAACGTCCTTGAACGCCGTAGAGACGAGCAAAGAAAGCAAAAGGGTTGGAAAAGCTAGGGTTTGGAGATAAAAGTGTAAAAAGATAAATGATCGATTGGGTGATAGACCCTCAATCGGCCACGGCCCTTTATAAATAGGGTGGGGAGGTCTTGCCCCGCAAGGAAACCTTTTACAACTCGAAATCTACAAGGATTCCTCAATTTGGTTCGGACTCAGGGGGAGGCGGTCTAACCGCCCCGGCCACGCGGTCTGACCGCCCTGGCCACTTTTGCCGGACCAGCTACAGCACGACCCGGTCAGACCGCCCTTGGTACCCGGTCTGACCGGCCTGCCTGACCTGAGTCGGCTTTTGCCAATTTTGAGTGTCAACATATGCCCCCCTGTTTTTTAGTAAAGCTTGCATGCTAAAAAATAAATCTAAGGTCGATGTGATATCTTTCATCGGCCATTTTTTATTCTAAGGACGATTTATCAAATCGGCCATGTCTTCTCAAGCATCCTGCCAAACACTTGGATGGAACTTCTTCAAATATCTCCCATTGATAGCCCTGGGCAGCTGCTGTCCTTGCAAAGTCTCCACCATATAAGAATTTTCAGAGCAAACTCTCACAATCTTGTATGGTCCCTCCCAACTTGGAGACAACTTACCGAACTTGTTGCTCTTAGATCCTATAGGCAAAATAGTTTTCCAAACGAGATCACCTACCTGAAAAGATTTGGCTTTAACTCTCTTGTTATATGCTCTAGCAACTCGCCTCTTGTCCCTTTCAATTGCTTCCAAGGCCTCCAATCGCTTGTCGGTCACCTCATCAATATTGTCCATCATCAAAGCATAATATGTGTCAAAATCAAGACCATTTTGCTTTGCAAGTCTATATGCGCCTAGATTCACCTCAACAGGCAAAACGGCCTCTTGACCATACACAAGCTCATAAGGAGTAACTTTAGTAGCACCATGTCTAGAAATACGATGAGCTCATAAAGCTTCAGATAATACCTCATGCCATCTTCTAGGATTATCCTCTATCTTCTTCTTAATGAGCTTAATCAAGATTTTATTGCTAGACTCGGCTTGCCCATTAGCTTGAGCATAATATGGAGATGAATTGAGCAACTTAATACCATAGGAATTGACAAAATCACGCACCTCTTTAGATATAAATGAAGTTCCTTGATCTGTAGTCAAAGTTTGTGGAATACCAAACCTATGAATAGCATGCTCCGTAATAAACTCAATTACCTCCCGATGAGTCATATTCTTAAGAGGAATTGCTTCAGTCCACTTAGTGAAATAATCAGTCGCCACAATCACAAAGCAATGTCCCTTTGATGAAGGAGGATGAATTTTGCCAACAAAGTCCAAACCCCAACCTCTGAAAGGCCATGGCTTAATAATCGGATGCATCAACGCAGCAGGTACCAACTGAATATCCCCATGCTTTTGACAATCTTCACACCCTTTGTAGTACCGAAAACAATCAGCTATCATAGTAGGCCAATAAAAGCAAGCTCTCTTAAGGAGCCACTTCATCTTAGGAGCCAATTGATGAGTACCACAAATTCCTTCATGAACCTCTGCCATAGCTAACCTTGCTTGATCAGGTCCTAAACATTTGAAAAGCAAATCATCTGCAGTCCGACGATACAATTCACCATCTTCCAAAACAAACTTGAGAGCCCATCGTCGGATTTTTCTGTCAACTGTACCTTTAGGATCCTGCAAATAGTTAATCAGAGGCTTCCTCCAATCGTCAACTTCGTCCTTATCAGTTTTGGAAGAAACAATGGCCGAAGCGACTTCTTCCTCTGCAGGGCGGTCAGACCGGCCTGGCAGGGCGGTCTGACCGGGTGGAGTACGCGGTCTGACCGCCTCCTCCAGGGCAGAACCCTCGGCTTTGCTAAACATCGGTTTTCGTTCATGAAAATTTCTTTTCTGAACATCATAACCAAATGCTTGCTGAGCCAGAGCATTTGCCCTTGGATTCTCTTCTCGTGGCACATAATAAATCACAAACTCATCCATATAAGATATAATGTCCAAGCATTTATCAAGATAAGCATTTAAATAACCATTTAGACACTGGCATACCTTGGAAACTTGCTGCACCACTAGTAGAGAATCACCATAAGCTTCTACATGTTTTACTCCCATGTCATGCAAGATTTGCAAACCAAACAAGAGAGCCTCATATTCGGTTTGATTATTAGTACAATCATGATCCAATCGGTTAAGAGCTTCAAAAATCGTTCCAGTAGGGGAAATAATAATTACTCCAACACCACAACCACTTTTGCAAACCGATCCATCAAAATGCAATTTCCATGGAGTAAAAGTAATGTAACCGACATCTAAATCAAGTTGTTTATCAATTCTATGTTCTACAATAAAGTCGGCTACAATTTGTCCTTTCATAGTTTGTAATGGCTCATAACATAAATCATATTCAACAAGTGCATAAGCCCATTTGCCGACTCTACCACTTAGAATAGGTTTTTGCAACATATATTTAATTATGTCGGTTTGACATGCTACCACACAAATACTTGATAACAAATAATGCCTTAACTTGGTACAAGCATGATATAAGGATAAGCATAATTTCTCAATAAAAGTGTACCTTGTCTCAGCGTCTAATAACCTTCTACTCTCATAAGCCACAATATACTCCTTGCCATCGGTCTCTTGAGTCAAAACAGCCCCAATAACACTATCTTCAGCCGCTATATATATTTTGAAAGGAATACCACCCTTGGGAGCTTGAAGAACGGGCGGCGAAGTTAAATAATTTTTAATCTCATCAAATGCCTCTTGCTGTTTTGCCCCCCAAGTAAATTCAACTCCACTTTTTAACCGAAGTAAAGGAGTAAAAGCATTCACCTTCCCGGACAAGTTACAAATAAATCGCCTCAAATAATTTACCTTGCCCAAGAATCTTTGCAAATCTTTCTTGCAAGTAGGAGCTTGTACTTTTCGAATGGACTCAATCTTTTTAGGATCTATCTCAACACCATTCTCATGTACAATAAAGCCTAAGAACTTACCAGCCGATACACCAAAAGCACATTTGAGTGGATTCATTTTTAAATTATATCGGCGCATTTTTTTGAATGCAAGTCTTAAATCAGCTAAATGAGAATTTAACCCAGCCGATTTGACTACAATATCATCGATATAAACTTCTACTATTATACCAAGCAAGTCATGAAAAATCAAATTCATAGCTCTTTGATAGGTAGCTCCAGCATTTTTTAAACCAAAAGTCATGACTATCCACTCAAACAAGCATACAAATCCCGGACATATAAAAGCCGTTTTAGAAACATCCTCTTCGGCCATAAAGATTTGATTATAACCAGCATTACCATCAAGAAAGCTAAGAATTCTATGTCCAGATGCAGCATTAACAAGAAAATCGGCTATAGGCATAGGATATTCATCTTTAGGAGTAGCTTTGTTAAGATCTCTAAAGTCTATGCAAACACGAAGTTTCTTAGTTCCTTTTTTCTCCACAGGCACAATATTAGAAATCCAATCAGCATATCGACAAGGCCTAATAAACTTAGCATCAAGCAACCGATTGATTTCTTCTTTCACTCGGTCATAAATATTAGGATTAAAATTCCTACGAGGTTGTTTATAAGGTCTAAAACCATGTTTAATTGGCAATTTATGTTCAACTAAATCACGACTTAAACCAGGCATTTCATTATAACTCCATGCAAAGCAATCAACATACTCCTTTAATAACTTTATTAATTCGGACTTAAAAACAGGATCAAGATTCTTGTTTACAAATGTCGGCCTGGGTATAATACCGTCACCAATGTCTACCTCCTCAAGAGGATCGACCGACGTAAACCCTTGTCCTAGCTTGCCCAAATCATCAAGATCTTCGATAGCTTCACACGTATCGTTCTTTTGCGCCCGATAGTGTTCAAGTCTCCGCTGCAACCACTCTTGATTTGACTCCATCAAATCACATGAAATGGTTTAGCCGATTATTCACCGGCTTTATGACAGCAGGGATAAAGCCATCTTTAGAACAACTAATGAACTCATAATTAGATAAATCTAAGCCAGATAGACATTTTACATCATCATGTACTCCTATAGAATTGCTATCAGCTATAGCTACACAAGCAGAATTATCACCATGCACAACTTCTACCTCATCATCTACCCATTGTATTAAAAACTGATGCAAGGAAGAAGGCACACACTGATTTGCATGAACCCAATCACGACCAAGGATTAAGCTATAGTTACCTTGCGTCTCAGCGATGAAGAAAGTTGTAGCTAACGTCTTGGTCCCAACGGTGAGCTCCATAGAAGCAACGCCTTTGGCACTCATCGGCTCGCCTCCTCCCACACCGCTGATGGTCATGTTGGTCTTGATCAACTCCTCATCTGAACCTCCAAGTTTCTTGAATAAGGAGTACGGCATTAAGTTGACGATTGCTCCCCCATCAACAAGCATCCGAGTGACCGGCTTCCCATTGATGTGCCCTTTGACGTATAAAGCCTTCAGATGATTTTCAGACTCTTTTGGCTTCTGGAATACAGCATCTTTCGGCCCCAAATCAAGGTGAGCAATGTCCTCCTCTGAAAGCATAAAACCATCACTAGACATATGTATAACATTAATTTCAAGGTTCATCTGTTCAGGAGAGGAACTGTAGTCAACAAGCTGCTCATCATCCTCTGGCGCAGGCACTGAAGATGTCGGAGTCGAAGAATCTGAAACGGGCAAATTTTCTGGACCAGGCGGTCTAACCGCCTCCAGACGCAGTCTGACCGCCCCTGGCGGTTTAACCGCCTCAGCTGGCATTTTGACCGCCTCTGCCTGAGATGCTGCCTGTGGTATTATCTTGACTCTCCACTCTTTCCCTTGTGGTGCCATTGGTCTGTAGAAGTTGAACATATCATCTCTCTGTTTCTCCAACTCATTTTCCTTCTTCTCTCGAAACCTCAAGCGTTGAAGCTTCTTTATTGTGTACGCGTCAAACCGGGAGGACACCACCTTGGTAAGAAGTACTTGGAGTTGGAACCACTCCCACTGGCCTCATGATCATTAGCAGCACATCCTTTCTGAACACGTGTCATAACCTGATTGTTTAACACAACCGGTCCTTTGCCACCTTTCTCAATAGGAACATCCATTGTTCCAATCTGTATGATGTCCTGGCCAGTAGTCCTCTCTGGATCAATATCCATCTTCTTAACCTCCTCTTCTCTGATCTTGGGCTTGTACACCTGTCGCGGAGGAGATTGAACATTTTTTCTGGGCAGGGCGGTTTGACCGTGTATAGGGGGCGGTCTGACCGCGTTGGCCCTCAGGGCGGTCTGACCGCGTTGGCCAACTGATGCTGCCCTGACCAACGTGGAGCCCAACGATCCTGTGTAGGTCGTGAAATCCGATCCAATGCTGGTCTTCTTGGCCCTCCCCATCCAGGATGGAAGGACTGCTGAAAAGGCACCCACATTACTCCATTGTCATCATAAACCGGACGAGGTTCCCATTGTGGAGTAAATTGTTGTCCTTGCTGTGATGAATCACCTTTGAATCTTGTAGCTGTTCTTGGAGGTGATGACGGCCTCTCTTGACGTGGAGGTGATCTCATCCTTTTTTTTAATGGCCGATCACTTGTAACGGCCTTTTGTTTAGAGTATTTGTCAACTACTTCCCTTGTCAACTCTTTTCCTCTCAAATCGGGCTTTGCCTCCCCGACTACCACATTCTTTCCCTTGGTTGAATCGACTTGATGAGGTCGAACCAGTACCTTGGGCTGCTGCAAATCCATGGTATTGACAGGAAAAGGTTGCTTGTCCACTTGCATCTCATGAAACATCAAACGACCTTCATTTATGGCCGATTGAACCTGACGACGAAACACATTGCAATCGTTAGTAGCATGAGAATAAGAATTATGATACTTATAATATGCACGTCTTTTTATTTCTTCAAGTGGAGGCAAAGTATGAGTCAATTTAATGTTTCCAGATTTATGTAATTCATCAAAGATACGATCACATTTAGAAACATCAAAAGTAAATTTTACTTCTTCTTGCCGACCCTTATGAGCCGGTTTAAGTGATGAACAAGAATAAGCTTTTTCTTTAGAGGGCCAAACAAATTCAGCAGCATATACCTCTTTGTCACTATCGCTCGAACTATCAGAATCATAGTCAATAATATGCATATTAGAACGACGTGACGTAGAGCTATCTTTTTCCTTATTCATCCAGTTTTCAATAATTAAAGCTCTCACTTGAACTTGAGCAACCGAAAGAAAATCAGAACCCTCTATTTTATCTCTAATTGAAGACCTTAAGCCCTTTAAGCAAATATCAGCAAGGTCCATATCAGTAATTGACAAATTAAAGCACCGGTTTTTAGTTTCTTTAAACCTTTTAATGTAAGAAGAGACGGTTTCATCTCTACCTTGCCTAACCGATGTTAAGTCTGTCAATTTTAATTACACACTCCCGCTATAAAAGTGATCATGAAATTTACGCTCTAGCATATCCCAAGATATAATAGAGCCGGGAGCAAGTGAAGAAAACCAAGCAAAAGCGGTGCCAGTCAATGATAAAGAAAACAAACACACTTTAAGAGCATTATAAGCACCCGCTTCACCAAGTTGAGCCGTATACTGACTAATATGCTCCCATGTGGTTCGGTCATCATCACCACTAAATTTGATCAAATCAGGCATACGCCAACCACGTGGGAGAGGAAACCTATCAAAATCGGGATCGTATGGCTTTTGATATAGATTAGTATTACCAATATCAACACCAAGTTTATTTTTAACCACGCTAGCCAAATCTTCCTTAAATTTATTAAATTCCGCCCAATTAGGATTATTTGGCTATTGCGGGACTGCATTCACCAAATTCATCTTATTTAAGTAAGGAGCTATCTTAGCTTGAGCTAGCCTATAACTTTCAAACACATCATCAGGAATTAAATTTGGTTGAGCAGATGTGTTAACTGTTGTATTATAATGAGGTCCAGCATTACCAACTGTATTAGAAAAATTAGGAACCACTGAACTCGGCACAACAGAAAGTGGTAAAGGCTGTTCAGGTACCAATTCCATGGCGCTGGTCAGGCCGGTCTGACCGCCTGTCAGGGGCGGTCTAACCGCCCCGGCCGTGTTCGGCCATTGCGGCTGGATTGGCGTTTGTTGACCAACGTTGAAGTCAGGTGGCATGCCATACATGTAATTTGCAGTGTTAGTACTAGGCAAAGGCGCTAAGCTAGGATTAACTACCCCACTAGTATTAATTTTAGGAACACTATTACTAGTTTCATTATTATTGTAAAAATCAGCACTCCTATCCTTTTCAAGATCTTCTAATCTTTCTAAACGAGCAATATATGAGGCAATCAACTCATCACTTTCCACAGTCGTTTTTTGAGAAATAGAAGGATTTTGTGGAGATTGACTTACAGCGGTAATTACCTCAACATTATTGTCGTTCAACTTGATCGCCGGCAGCTCGAATTCCTTCAATCTTGCTACCTTGCCATGACGATCTTTCTTGACGCCTGCTAGAAATTGTACCTTCATGTACTCTTGCAGCGCCTGGAACTTCTGCTGCTCCTCCAGAGAGAGATCCTCCATCGAAGCTGTGATGATATTCTCCATATCAAGTTCGCACCGAGATCCCATCTTACTAGGGCAAGACTGAACGGTTTTGAAAACCAGATCTTCTTGTCCCCAGTGGAGTCGCCAAAAGTGTGTTGACGCTTTTTCCGGTCGAACACACTGGTGCGCTAGGTCGCGCGGTCGTCGAAACGCTCCTCATCGAAACCACCAGCAGGGGGCGGTCTAACCGCCTATGGGGGGCGGTCTAACCGCCTCTGTCAGAGGATCGCCGAAAACCTAAATCCGCTGCCCCGGGAGGGACCCCGTCAGGGACAACGAGCCTAGGGTTGCTCTGAGATCGGCAGGCCACTCAGAACGTCCTTGAACGCCGTAGAGACGAGCAAAGAAAGCAAAAGGGTTGGAAAAGCTAGGGTTTGGAGATAAAAGTGTAAAAAGATAAATGATCGATTGGGTGATAGGCCCTCAATCGGCCACGGCCCTTTATAAATAGGGTGGGGAGGTCTTGCCCCGCAAGGAAACCTTTTACAACTCGAAATCTACAAGGATTCCTCAATTTGGTTCGGACTCAGGGGGAGGCGGTCTAACCGCCCCGGCCACGCGGTCTGACCGCCCTGGCCACTTTTGTCGGACCAGCTACAGCACGACCCGGTCAGACCGCCCTTGGTACCCGGTCTGACCGGCCTGCCTGACCTGAGTCGACTTTTGCCAATTTTGAGTATCAACAGTTTGGCTTATCAGCCACCGGCCAGCGGTACTTTTCTCTCAGAACAAATCAACTACCAGCTACAAGCCAGCAGTATTTTTCTCTCAGAACAAATCAGCACCAGTCACCAGCCGTCAGCCAGACGAACAGGGTGTCAGTTGGCTCCGCCACGGCCTGAAACAAAACAAATCCTGCAAACCAATGAATCCCACCCCCCGTCTCTGCAAACTTCCATGGACGCCGTGGACAAGCCCGATGGCGGCAGCGGCGCCGTGATCCGGTCACCCCGGTTATGCCACTTCGTCACCACCGCCATACTCCTGCATGCAAGGCAGGGACGGCGGCGTCGCGTCCCTGCAGTTCATGCTAGCTAGCTGCGGTCTCGCTGTCCAAGCCGTCCAGCATCCCCGTCGGCCGGCGCCCTCCATCCGAGCAGCCACCGGCGTCGGTCGCGCGCAGCCGGCCAACCGATGCGCGGGACGGTACGACCTGTGCGGCTGTGCCACCGCGCTTCAACGCCGACCTCGTCCGCGGCTGCCGCAAGCTCTCGCCGCGCCGTGTGAATGGACATGTCCCCGTGCCCGTACCTGGCCCCGACTGCGGCATGGGCCCGGCGCTGGTCGACGACGATTAGCAAGTCTTGTGTAGTGAGCTCATGCTTTGCAAACGTGTGAAACAGAAGATTCAGTTCAATATGGTGACCACACCGACCAATGATATTTTTTTGACATCAAGTGAATTGGTTGCCGTTGTAGCCTTGACACATGTGTCAGCAGCCCGGGAAACTTTACTAAAACTTTATTTGAATGGCAAATAAGAAAATGAGGCATGGTCATTTTAAATCTATAATAAACATCAAGTTTCAATTGGCCCATATGATCATACGAAATTATAACGATTATGTACGTGTCTGAACTTTTTCCATAAGAAAACAAAGATGACTTCCGTAAACTACACATGTCTGAGCCTATACAATATCCACATTGCATATTTGAACAAATATACAATGAGAGACTAGTAGAATGGCTCAATTTTTGGACCAAGATGCATCAGACTCCAATTTACTAAGTGCGATCCTCACAAAAAACTGAGTGGAACACTACATATCATAGATGCAAGCTAGTAACTGATCCATTGACAGAAAAAAAAGAGTATCTCACCCTCAAACAAAATTAATGGCCAAACATGTCATCCTCTTTCAATCAACAAGTCGGTGCACAGATAAAAAAAAATCTGGCCAACCAAGATTGCAGTATGCCATCATGATTAAAAATAAAAACTGAAATTCAACACACATAATTTAAGAAGAGATACTGACAGAATTTCAGAAATTAACCACAGGCTAATTCAATTAGCAAAGCCATGAAAGTGACACTCTAATCCCGATCCATCATTTACTGCGCAACTTGAAGCAGTTACTAATTAAAACATTAATCCATAACCAATCCTGAAAATCTTACTGACAGAATGGGACACCAAACGACCCAATCAATAGATAGGAATATGCAGAAGCACCTGAATCACATGAAGGATGGTCCAACGGACTGTTCAAGTTAGAAGCGGCAGAAGTTGGGGAATTCACAGCAGTTTTCTATTAATCGCCGCCAGCTGATTAGCTCATCAGTCAGCGCCGGGTGTTGGCAGTAGGATCGATCCCGTCATCCCTGCAGAGACACCAGAGCACCATGTCAAAATAATTAAAAGCATGGGATCAGAGGAAATCGTATCCAATTCGTGAGAGGTTGAAGGGGTAGATCAAACTAACCATAATGGCGGCCAATATTTTGTCGAGAAACTTGAGGGTAGAGAGAGACCCTGCCATCGTCGCCTTGCCCTTCCACCTCCTGGATTGCTTTGACCCTAAGATCCGCTAGGTCCGATACCGATGTTCAGTTCTGGGAGGCTAACCTTCCTCTCATACGCTGCCGATAGAATGGGGCACCCGGATGGAGGGTGGCATCCGTAGGCGGCGTGCCGCCGGATCTGGACGATGGTCGGCGGGGTCGGGAAAAAAGAGAGAAAACTACCGGTGGTAGTGGGGACTCTGGACTCCTGGGCCACGTATATTGTCACCGACCAGAAAATAAAAATCAGCGGCAAAAAACATGGGCGAGGAAACCGACGGTCAGACGCGATGCGATCGCACGCGCGAGGGTTGGCCCGAACGCGCGCGGGTTGGCTCGTTCGGGGTCGGGGTATGGAATAGCTATTCCATACCCAGGGTATAAAATATAAATACTATATATATATTCTGATTTTGTAAATTATATAATCGTTTTGGAATTTATTTATCAAAACTATACGACAAACATCGTGGTTCACGGCGGTTAGAGCCAACCGCTATGGCCTACGGCGGCTAGAGAGGCCAACCGTCCTGGGCCATGACGGTAGGCCTACCGCCAACGGTCGGCTGGCTGCGTGGCTTGGCGGTGGGCCCGCGAGAACCTACCGTCGTAGGCCACGGCGGTTGGCTTTGCGACCGCCGCGAACTACGGTGGTAGGTCTCAACCGCCGTGACGGATGGCGGCTGCCCTGCCCATATAAAAGGCGACGGCGGCCGCCGTCCCCCCACCCCTGCCGCCCGCCTCCCCCCGCCGACGCCCCCTCCTCCTTCGGTTACTTTCTTTCTTTTTTAATTAGTTTAATTAGTTTATTTAATTTAGAATTAGTTTACATAATTTAGAAATTAGTTTTTTAGTTTATAAAATTTAAAAATTAGTTTATGTAGTTTACAAAATTTAGAATTAGTTTTTTGTTTAGAAAATTTAGAAATTAGTTTATTTAGTTTAGAAAATTTAGAAAATTAGTTTATCTAGTTTAGAAATTATAGAAAATTAGTTTATCTGGTTTAGAAATTGTAGAAATTACTTTATCTGGTTTAGAAATTTTAGAAAATTAGTTTATCTGGTTTAGAAAATGTAAAAAATTATTTTCACTGGTTTAGAAATTATAGAAAATTACTTTCTCTGGTTTAGAAATTGTAGAAAATTACTTTATATGATTTAAAAAATTTAGAAAATTACTGTATCTATTTTAGAAAAATTATAAATTATTTTTTTAGTTTAGAAATTTGAGAAAATTAGTTTATCTGGTATATAAATTCTAGAAAATTATTATATCTGGTTTAGAAATTGTAGAAAATTACTTTATCCGGTTTACAAATTGTAGAAAATTACTTATCTGGTTTAAAATTTTAGAAAATTATTTTATCTGGTTAAGAAAATTTAGAAATTAGTTTTTTAGTTTATAAATTTTAGAAAATTAGTTTATCTGGTTTAGAAATTGTAAAAAATTATTTTATCTAGTTTAGAAATTGTAAAAAAAATACTTTATCCGGTTTACCAATTGTAGAAAATTACTTTATCTGGTTTAGAAAATGTTGAAAATTATTTTATCTGGTTTAGAAAATTTAGAAATTAGTTTTTTAGTTTAAAAATTTTACAAAATTAGTTTATCTAGTTTAGAATTTGTAGAAAATTACTTTATCCAATTTAGAAAATTTAGAAAATTATTTTATCTCGTTTAGAAAATTAGTTTATCTAGTTTAGAAAATTTAGAAACTTACTTTATCTCGTTTAGAAAATTTAGAAATCTGGTTTAGAAATTGTAGAAAATTAGTTTATCTAATTTACAAAATTTAGAAAATTACTTTATCTGGTTTAAAAATTTTAAAAAATATTTTATCTGGTTTAGAAATTGTAGAAAAGTACTTTATCCGGTTTAGAAAATTTAGAAATATCTTTTTTGTTATTTTATTTTAAATTTTTGTATGCAGCTGCAGCTATGGATCTGGATCAGGCTGAGGCTCAAGCTAAGGCTCAGGCTCAGGCTCGGACTCAGGCGGCTGCAGCGTACGTGCGGCCAGAGCTGTTGGACGCTTGGGTCGACATCAAGCACAGCTCCTACCTGTCCGCCGTTCTCGGAGAGGATCTTGGACATGTACGTTCTCGCACTACGCGCGTGTTGATGCAGATACACGACCTTTGGGTTCCCAAGTACGTGAAATGATGCTATGTTAAACATTATAACATTTACTAATAATTTTGACGGTGAGTTTGTGGATGCGACAAAAATTTCTTATGCTACTAAACATTATAACATTTACTAATAATTTTGTTTGCAGTACGACATGATTGCGGACATTTCACATATTTTAGGGGAGGCGAGGACGAGGCTGAACGTCATGGGACACCAGGAGATCGAGCAGACGTGGGAGAGGATGCACGACATCACCACGAGGTTCCTTACCACGGTCAACTACCGCGGTAACCCGGCTCTACCTCTTTTTCCACGTTACCCCCAGCCATCCTCCAGCTTCGTCTCGAGTGGTCGTTCGTACCAGGCACCGTCGTCCTCGTCATGGCCACCCTTCCAGGCCACTTTCTCGGCTCCGTCATTTGTGTCGTGCCCTCCGGTGCATCCTTGGAGGATGCATCCTCTAGTGGGACCAGGTCCTTCCGTATTCCCTAGATCTGCACATACTGCGCCAGTAGCAGCAGCACCACGAGGAGCAGCACCAGTAGCAGCACCACCAGCAGCAGCAGCAACAGCAGGAGATGTTCCTTCCTAGTCAACTGGCGCTGCTCTTCAGTCAGGTAATGACCACAATTCTATGTCTAACCACATACAAATACAAGATTCTTTTAAATACGATACGTGATTTAATAATACTATTTGTTCCAGCTTACGGCGGCGGCGACACTCCTGACTCGACCCTAGATGGAGAGGACCAGCCAATTGGTTTCGACGACTTCAGCTTCGACCTCTTCGACTACTTGCGTGGCACCGGGACGCAGGAGGAGCTTGGAGGGTCGCAGCTACCAGCCGTACCAGCCACGGGGACACAAGAGGGCGGAGGGACGTGGCCATCACCAGGAGGGTTGCCGGAGGTCGCGGCTGGAGGTGCAGGGTCGTCCCACCCGGTTGCAGGGTCGACAGCGGCGGCAGTGATGGCGACACCGCCTGCCGCCGATGCTAGACGTCGGCAGATCCACCCACGTGACCAGTTGACGTACCCTCACGACCAGACGCGGGCCGCAGCCCGAGCAGACAAGCAGCAGCACAAGAAGAGGCGTTGCTAGGCTAGGTTAGGCAACATCACTCTTATTCGTGATCATGACTATTTGTATGAATTATTTTTTATTATGTCACTTTGCTTTTCTTTATTAGCAGCAAGTTTTTCTTTGTACCATTCTAGTATTTATTCTAACAAACAAGGTATAAAACCAAAAAAAATATAAAGTGAAGAAGAAAAAAAATTAAATGAACCAACCGCCGTGGTGTACGACAGTTGAGGCCAACCGCGCTACGCCACGGCGGTTGGATCTAACTGTCGTACGCTACGGCGGTTGAGAGTAACCGCCATGAGTCCCCCAACAACCGTCATGGAGGCATCCTAACTGCCGTGGCCCACGGTGGTTTCACTGCAACCGCCGTGGCCTACGGCGGTTAGTCTCAGCCGCCATACGCCACAGCTGTTGCACTTAAACTGCCGCGGGCCACGGCCACGGCGGTTTCACTGCAACCATCGTGGCCTGCGACTGTTAGTCTCAGCCGCCGTACGCCACAGCGGTTGCACTTAAACCGTCGTGGGTCACGACGGTTGTCGTATAGTTTTGATAAATTCTAAAATGATGATACTCCCTCCGGTTTGGTAAAAGAAGTTATTTTGGACAAGATTTGAGTCAAACATTAGGAATATAAATCATGAATAACTTTTAAGTCGTTGAGTTTGAAAATGTGAAAACTACATTAGTAGATTTGTCATGTAAAATACTTTCATAAAAGTATACATATGTTAGTTTTTAATAATTATTTTTATAAAAATAAGAAGTCAAAGTCTTAAAATCATTTCAGCGCGCGGTCGCTCCAAGCGACCGGGCCGCGCCGTCCCGCGCGCCCCCACGTGGGCGGACCCATTTTTTCTTTTCTTTTTTTTCTTCCTTTCCACAATTTTTTTCTACATAAGTTATGCACATAACTTGTCGTATGGAAAAAGTTATACACACAACTCGTCGTTCATAGAAACAGTTATGCACACAACTTGTCGTTAGAGAAAAATATACACACAAGTTATTCAACAAATAATTGTGTATACAAGTTGTACACATAAGTTCTGCGCGCCACCAAACTTATGCTTAAAACTTATCTGACAAAAATTTATAGTTCAAAGTTATATGTCGAAGTTGTGTGTATAAGTTTCAAAAATAAAAATTTGTACGTATAAATTGTGTGTATAATTTGTGTATAAGTAGGAGGGGGGACCGGTCGCTGGCACCCATCCCAGCGACCGGTCGCCAATTAGCAACAAGTTGTACTTTGGTGACCGTGTCGCTGTCGTAAATGACTTCTTTTACCAAACCGGAGAGAGTATAATTTTTCAAAATCAGGAAAAAAAATATATACCAAAAATTGTGATGGCGGCGTCTTCCAAGCCCGCGGCTGGTACGCCAGCGACCAGTTCACGCTCGAGATCATCTCCCACTGCTCGATGAAGCGCTACACGGCCTACGGGGGCCTCGTTCGCCGCCGCCGTGTACGTGGCGTGTTGGCCCGAGCAATTTCTTGCTATTTCTGACTAAAACTTCTGTTAGAGTCCTACCAAACACTTAATATCGTGCCATTCTAACTATAATACCAATTTATGCTCTATCTTATTGCAACATACTATATTTTTGTGCCAATAAACCACTAGTAAAAACAAATTTTCACCATGTTTGAAAGTTAAGTATTCACATCTATAAGAGCAATGCCCCCCCCCCTCCCCCCCTCTAATTTGGTCTAGCTTCGCTCCTTGTGCTACACTTGTGTAAAAATCTTGAATTTTGATTCCTTATTTTTGTGACAGATTGAACTCATAGAGGTAAGTCAACCTCTTTCCTCTCACCTAAAAAAATCATATAGCAATTTAAATGTGTGCATTAATTTAGAAGGTATGCATAATTGATTCGGTTTTCATTTGTTTTTTACATGAGTGAAGTATGCATTTCAATTTAATTCAAATTCAAACCTTATGTATAATAATCTGTAAAATATATCATAAACCCAGCTCTCCCTCCCGTAACGTAAAACCAACTTATGCCTAGGGACCTACTTATGCCGCTTGTTTGTACCAGCAGTTAGCAAATCTGTTAAGCACTACTCTATGAGCTACTCTGCTATGAGTACTCCGCAGAAAAAAAAACATTTATTGGAAAACAAAAATCTTTATTAGAGTAAGTTCATTCCTTCACAAATGGCATATACGTATAAGTTGGATTGCAAAAAAAAAGACTTACAAATTTATCCTGTTTCTAAACAAGGGCCTTATAGAAAAAAGAAAACCAAACGGAGTTCAAAAAACAAATGCCCAGGGCTGCTCCGATCCGCAGAGCGCGCCACTCCGCCGGTAGCCATGCCGCATGGCACGGAGATACTAGTACAAGCGTCGAAGTGCCATCGGAATGCTCCTAGATACGTGCGCGCACGTCGCCGTCGCCATCGCCATCGAGGAGGGGGTTCCACGTGACGGTGGCAGAGTCGAGACAGCTGATGAGATCCCGTCGCCGGCCAGTGATGACTGATCCATCAGCGTCCCTCGACGTCGACGACGCCCCGCCGCCGCTTGGCCACGCGGTCGAGGACCGCCTCCACCGCGATGTCGAACGCGTCCTTGAAGTCGACGTGCGTCGACCTCGGGTCCGCGTACACCAACCTCGGGATGAGCCGGATCACCTCCTCCCGCATCGCCTTCACCGCCGCCGGCGGGATCTTGCTCAGCGTCTCCTCGATGCTCACGTTCCGGCCCGTCACGTCGGTGTGCATGATGAGCACCGACCAGCTCTCGGGGTCCGGCGGCAGGTGCGCCGTGTACTGCGTGTACGCCGAGTCCGGGTGGAAGAACACCGGGATGCACCCGGCCAGGACGGCGTCGAACGTGGACCGCCGCGTCGGCGTGTCCCCGCGCGGCTGGAGGCAGAATCTGGAGCTCCCGAACAGGCGCATCACGGCGCCCGGCGCCGCCGCGGACTCGCAGTCGGACGCGTTCGTGCACCGGAACATCCCGCAGCGGCCCGACGCGCCGCACTGCTGGAAGATCTCGGCGCGGACGGTGTTCTTGCTCCCCGGCCGCGCCGCGCCGGCGAAGGAGAAGAGCCACCTTCGCTCCGCCGCGCGCGCCTTCTCCTGCCAGGCGCGCACGTCGGCGGCCGCCGCCGGGTGGAAGTAGGTCGGGTAAGGCACCGCTAGGGTGGTGGACTGGTGCCACGGGTCGATCTCGAGGACGAGCGCCGTCATGTTCCGGACGGCCGGGAGGCGGAGCAGCTTGGTGCCCCATTCGCCGTCGTCGTCGGTCTTCCGCAAAAAGTCCCACGCGGTCCGGCCGGCCGCCAGGAAGTGGTCGCGGCCGCCCATGGCGCGCCACTCCGGTCGGCGCGCCAGCCACGCCACGAGGTCCAGCGCGAGCGCGTCCCGCACGGCGGTCCCGTTCCAGAGGTACCGGCCGCCGTCGAGGCTGGCGTAAGCAGGCACGAACATGGCCGCGGCGCGGGCCGGGTCGTCGGTGAGGCACTCGTAGCGCCGCATCCGGCAGCGGACGATGACGTCGAGCATGAACTGGTCGGTGGCGTACCAGCCGCGGCCCGGGGCGAAGGCGGCGCCGACCAGCGGCCGGCCCATGCCGCAGTTGGGCATGTACGGGCACATGTCCATCCACGGCCGGAGCGCGCGGCAGCCGCGGACGATGTCGTCGTTGAAGCGCGGCGGCAGGTCGTACACGTAGATGTACCGCCCGGCGCAGCGGTCGGCCGTCACGGTGCGGTTCGACTGTGGCGGAGGGTGCTTGCGGACGGTGACGGTGGGCAGCAGGGAAAGGGAGAACGGCGACGGTGGGAACAAAACGGACGCCACGGCCCAGAGAGTGGTGGCGAGAGCGACGAGGTAGCATGCCCGGGACGGCCAGAGTACGCCACCGGTGCCGGTGGCGGCGGCATCAGCCTTGTCGGCGGCGGCTTTCTGGAAGGTTGGCCCGAGGGTAGTGGACATCAGTTGGAGTGGAGTGGAGCTAGTACAGTGGCCCTTGTCTTGCTTGCAGAGTTGCAGTCGATCACTCGATCTGCGGCGGAGCCCAGGTCGTCTAGCTCGCAGAGCACTCAAGAATCCCGCTATTATTACGGAATTTCTTGTACCGGGATGCGCGCTATTGTACCGAATCTGCAGTATCTGCAGTAAACGAGGAAGCATCAAGAGAAACCTGGGAGGCCCAAAGTCTTCATTGCAATTGGACGTCCAGCAAGCAGTACCCGCCTGTTTAGTTTCATGAAATTTCACTCTGCCCGTCACATCAAATTTCGGACACTAATTAGGAGTATTAAATGTAGATTAACGACAAAACTCATTCCACAACCTCTACCTTAATTTTCGAGACGAATCTAATGATCCTAATTATGTCATGATTAGACAATATCGTGCTACAGTAAACAATCTCTAATGACAGATTAATTAGACTTAATGGATTCGTCTCGGAATTTCCTGTTCATTCATGTAATTAGTTTTATAATTAGTCGATGTTTACTACCTCTAATAGAGCTGAAAAGACACCTCTAAAATTTTGACCTCAAATTTTTAAAGAACTAAACACATAAGTCTAAAAAAAGAAAGAAAAAAGAAAAAGAAAAGGAAAGGAAACATTAGCGCAGTCAAAGCTTGTGCTGGTCCTCAAAAAGAGGGGCTGATCCAGCGAACCGGGACCATGCTCACGGATCACTGCAGCTGTGGCAGTCGGTGTGGCCGACTGGCCGTAGGGGGAGGCGGCCGCTCGCATAAAAGCCGGCCGGGGATCGGCACATGCGTACCAGCGTGTGCGTGCATCACTGCACGTTTTGCGGTGACCATTCTGGAGTCTGGACGTCTAGCTAATTGCCATAGTGTATATATCTGTAAATTTCGTACCTTCTGCTTGCTTGTTCAGATGAGCTTTCACGCTCCATTGACCATTGGTGACAGAGGTGCTGTTATTAACATCATAAGAATCACTAGCAGTAGATCTAGATGGGTATTACACATGTATTTGAGATAACTGGTTTGAGATCTTAGATCTAGAACATTAAACGAGAGGGGTAAAGAGGAAACAAACCATCAGTGGCGATATCAGCGGAGTCGGCCATGACGTTGGTCGCGGTTGCAGGGGCGGCCGTGGTTTGACGCAAGGGTTGCAGTGGCGACTCCGACTCAGTGACGCTGCTCGGATCGGTGGCGGCGAGACGAGTGGCGACGGCGGTGGCGGCGGCGAAGGTTCTCGTTGCTCCAATGCTTCCTCCATCGACTAGGGTTGTAGGTGGGGTGTGTGATGGCAGGGTCTACCTCGTTTTTTAAGACGTGCAGAGCACGTTTTTCATTAAGAGAGGATAGAAACAGCTTGTTTGTTCGCAAACAGTCACAGGGACACAAAAAGAAAAATGACAACAGAAACAAAGCGAAACGCCTAAGCAAAGAACTACACGGCTCTCAGAGAGCGCACACCCAGAAGGCGTGTAAGCGAAGGAAGCCCGCACACGCTCAAGTCTTGACCTCCTCCAGAATTGTTGGTACGGACGCCACTGGCAGGGTCTACCTCGTACCGAGCACTTTTGGCTCTTACCTCCTTATATAACGCTGTGTGGCAGAAACTCACCAACCATTGATTGGTTAAGGTCCTGCTTAGTTCCCAAATGTTTCACCAAAATTCTCACCTAGAGGACCGTGCTAGTTCATTTCTTCTCTTTACGCACGCGGTCCAATGCAAAAACTTTCACCACTTTCATCAAAATTTCACGAACTGCCTAAGCTTCTCCTATCATGACGCGGAGTCGAGTCGTGTTCATGACAGCCTTTGGGCCTTGAGGGGGGTAAAGATGATCAAACTAACAGCTGTTGTGTTTATAGTTTCGGTTTTTAGGGCTAACAGCTAACAATGGGACAGGCTTTTGATTGGCCAAGGTGAGTAAAGCTGCATGATATGATGTTATTGATGCATCAGATGCAGGAGCACAAAAAACTGTTGCGTACAAGTTAGGATTGTTGGGATAAATGGCAGCAGTAATATACCAATTAATCCCTCATCTTGTGATGACCAATGAGGATAACATCTACCAACAAATATGCAGCAGAATAAGATAAATCACATGCACAAAGACACAAAGATTTACGTGGGAAACCTCCTCAAGGTGAGGAGTAAAACCCACGGGACGGACCACTCCAAGCTTCCACTATAATCAACAAATAGTTATAAGGAGTCTTCTCTAGGACCTCTAAAGGATTACACCAGCAGAAACACATTCACCATAATGCAACTAGGCATCTGCAACAACAACAACAACCACTTAGCAAGATGAATTACTTTGAAACAGAGAATACACAGATTCTGTCCCCTTCGGTAATCAGTCCATATCTCACAAACTACAGATCCTCTGTGCACAAATTTTGGTAGGATTGTGATTCCATGAGTCCACTGACAAAATTTCAGCTCAATCGGACACTGTTTGGCCACCCAAACAGATCATCTACCGAAACTGCTCTGTGCTGAAACTACAGTCACCTGAACTGACAAAACCGACCTCAAATCTGATGCTCTGCTGAACCAAACCTCAAACCAACTGACCAGATCGAAGTACTCTAAGTGTAGAACGAGCTCACCAGGTTTGGTGCAAATCCAAGCACGTTTGAGCCTCCGATCACAAGTTTGAGTCAGATCTACCCGGAGCCACCAAATCTGGACAGATTTGCTTCTCCTTCTTCTTCCTCTCCTCTCTTGGTTGTGTTGTGTGTGTGCTACTCTCCCCCTCTCTCTCAAGTGACGTCCAACACCTAAGAAAGATGAGGGCTAGGGTTTTCTTGTTTGCACTCCCTCCGAAGAAGCAATCTCAACCATTGATTCAAGCACTAGATCAATGGTGCACAAGCACTTGGGCTTGTGGGCTGTTTTCTTGAGTTGCTGGGCTCCAAATCATCCTCCATGTGGAGGGATAGCCCAACAATTTGACAGCAAACTTTGAGCTTTTGCTTCGTCACCACCTTGGTCAACATATCAGCCCCATTATCATTAGTGTGAACTTTCTCAAGCTGCATTTGCTTAATTCAACACATCTCGAATCCAATGATAACGCACATCAATATGCTTTGACCTTACATGAAAACTTGAATTCTTACTCAAGTGTATAGCACTTTGATTGTCACAAAATAGCACATACTTGCCTTGATGAAATCCAAGTTCACAAATGAACTTTTTCAGCCACAATAGCTCTTTGCTTGCCTCTGTTGCTGCAATGAATTCAACTTCAGTTGTAGACAATGCAACACATTTTTGCAACTTGCTTTGTCATGACACAGCTCTCCCTGCATAGGTGACCAAATATCCTGAAGTAGACTTCCTGCTGTCAACGTCCTCGGCCAAATCAGCATCTGTGTATGCAACCAACACAGGCTCACTTCTCTCAAAACTAAGTTTCAGATTAGTGCTGCCTCGGAGATATCTCAAAATCCACTTCACGGCTTCCCAATGCGGTCTTCCTAGATTAGACATAAATCTACTCACAGTACTAACTGCATGAGCAATGTCAGGCCTTGTACACACCATGGCATACATCAAACTTCCAACTGCTGATGCATAAGGAACATGCTGCATTTCCTTCTTCTTCTCACCAGTAGTTGGGCATTGCTTCTTGCTTAACTTGAAATGAGCTGCAAGTGGACAGCTCACAACTTTTGCATTGTCCATTCTGAATTTGCAAAGTACTTTCTCAATATACTTCTCTTGAGACAAGTACAACTTGTTGGAGTTTCTGTCTCTCTCAATTCTCATCCCGAGAATTTGCTTTGCTGGCCCCAAGTCTTTCATGGCAAAAGACTTGCTCAGCTGTTTCTTCAATGCTGCAATCCTAGAGACATTCCTACCAACAATCAAGATATCATCGACATAGAGCAACAATATGATGAAATCATCACCTGAGAATCTTTGATAGAAAACACAATGGTCTGAGCTACTCTTCTTGTAGCCTTGCTCCCCATAACTGAATCAAATTTCAAATACCATTGTCTTGGTGCTTGTTTAAGGCCATAAAGACTCTTTTTCAGTTTGCACACATGGTCTTCTTTGCCTTTCACAAGAAACCCCTCAGGCTGCTCCATGTAGATCTCTTCCTCCAAATAACCATGAAGGAAAGCTGTCTTCACATCCATTTGCTCAACCTCCAAGTTGAGGCTAGCTGCCAAGCCAAGGATCACTCTAATTGATGTCATTTTCACCACCGGAGAAAAGATTTCGCCGAAATCAACACCTTTCTTCTGACTGAATCCTTTCACAACAAGCCTGGCCTTGTACCTTGGATGTGGCGTGTACTCTTCTTGCTTGATTCTGTAGACCCACTTATTTTTGAAAGCTTTCTTGCCCTTAGGCAACTTCACCAACTCATAAGTATGATTCTTATGCAATGAATCCATTTCTTCTTGCATAGCCTTCATCCACTCCTTCTTGTGCTCATCTTCCATTGCATCTGCAAAACACTCAAGTTCTGAACCATCAGATAGCAACACCACATACTGATCTGAAGGATACCTGGTGGAAGAAACTCGATCTCTACTAGATCTTCTGAGTGGAGGTGTTGGTGGATCTTCTGGTACTGGTGGCTGCTGATCCGGATCATCAATTTCAACATTAAACTCTTGCTGTTGGGGAGCATTTTCATTACCTGTACCATGCACATCATCTTGTGCATCATCTGCAACATCATTTTCAGCATGTACTGGAGCTGGAGCTGCAGAAACTGGGTCTAAATCAACCAATGGATCTTGCTGAGAGACCTGCACCTTTGTCTTCATAATATCCTCAATTGTTTGATCTTCAACAAACACAACATCACGACTTCTCACAATCTTCTTTGCAATTGGATCAAATAGTTTATAGCAAAACTCATCTAATCCATAACCAAGGAAGATACACTGTCGTGTCTTAGCATCAAGTTTCAACCTTTCATCTTGAGGAATATGAACAAAGGCCTTGCACCCAAACACTTTTAGGTGATCATAAGAGATGTCCTTGTTATACCAAACCCTGTTAGGAACATCTCCCTGCAAAGGATAAGATGGTGAGAGGTTAATAAGATAAACTGCAGTCATTAAAGCCTCACCCCAATAATTCTTAGGTAGCTTTGCATGTGACAGCATGCATCTCACTCTCTCCACAATTGTCCTGTTCATCCTCTCAGCAATACCATTCAGCTGTGGTGTCTTTGGAGGTGTGAATTGGTGCCTAATCTCTTGCTCTTTGCAATATGCATCAAATGGCCCAATATACTCGCCTCCATTATCAGTGCGAATGCACTTGATCTTCTTCTCAGTTTCTCTCTCAACTGAGGCATGGAATTGCTTGAATACACTTAGCACCTGATCCTTGGACTTCAAGGGAAAAGCCCAAACTTTTCTGGAGAAATCATCAATGAAAGTGACAAAGTACTTAGCACCACCAATTGATCTTACCGACATTTTGCAAACATCAAAATGCACCAACTTCAGTAACTCTGGCTTCTTGTGAGGAGGTAGACCCTTGAAAGCAACCCTGTGCTGCTTCCCAACTAGGCAATCTGTACACTTCTTCAAATGTATACCTTTCATCCCTTTCAAGAGATTTTTCTTCACTAGCACAGTCATCTCCTTCTCACTCATGTGCCCAAGTCTCTTGTGCCATAGAACACAAGTGTCTTTGTTGGCGGTCGATTTTCGTCAACCTAGCCACTTGTTTACCTTTTATGTTGGTATTAATTTGATATTCACACTAACGATCCTAACCCCCATTATATGCTATGTTCGCACTTGTGCACGGTTTTTGGAGTTTGTTGTTTACACAGGAATCAAGAGCTTAAATGAGGACTTCCGGGTAAAGTTCGTCAAGGGATTTACAAGGTGATCATGGACCCCGTGACAAGTCAAGATACAAGATGAACATGACTCCAAACAAGCCAAGGACTAAAAGCGTGAAGCCGAGAAGTACGGAGGACCTAGACGGAAGATGCGGGAGTTCATTCGCAAAGCCCCCCTCATCTAAACCGCGAGGAAAATGCCGTCAAGGGCCCATATGCAACTCGGCAAAAACTCAAGAAGTCGTGAGAAGCATCCGGAAGAAAGGCGGCGCCGAACTAGGCTTGGATGGGCCCAGGCCGGCCGGCCCGGCCCATTCTGGGCCCTGTTCGCTGCCCCCTTTGACCTAGCTGATCCTCGGGCTATTTATAGCCCCGGTACCCCGAGCCACGTATCAAGCAATTCATCATTCGCCACCGAGGAGCAGAGGAGCTTGAGGGACACCACCCCGGAGAGGAGGGTCGAGTTAGTCGTCTAGGGTTTTGCCTAGCCGACGTGGGAAACTTGCAAGGAAGACCACGTCGGAGTTCCGGAGGCGTGAATCAAGGTCAAGGTAGGATCCCGGTTGGATCTTATTCATGTATTCATACTTTTGATGGAGTTTTAATGGATCCGATTCTTAGCGATCAAGTACTTTCGTTTGCAATTCTTGTTCTTGCTTGGGTGTTTTCTTCCTCAATCTATTCTCGAGATAGATTGCATGGGATGTTCTTATAGCCGCGGTGGCTAGAGGTACATACCCGATCTACCAAGTAGTTCAACGCACTCCTTGCGGGTGTGCTCTAAGATTCGACCGCGAAGAAAGGGGAACATCGTGACGAGATGTTGACACCAAGTACGGCAGGACGACTTAGGGGGTTTGACCGAAGGTCACGATTTAAAGAAGGTTTCAATGAGATTCGTTTTACTCTCTCTTTATCTTGCTCGGAACGACGACATAAACTCGATCTAGACCCCTCTCTAGATCGGTACCTCAATGCTTTCTCTTGCTACCTCTTTTGATCTTAGTAGATTGGATGCAATTCGAAACCTCTCAAAGAAGCAAGTGTTTCTCGGTTATTAGATTGATTTTACATTACATAATGTTCCACGGATTTGATACCTTGGGTTCACCACTCAAGGGAAGAAGGGTTCCTTAACTACGACAAGGGATTTGTCTGCTTGCAAGTCCAAACGAACTTTGCAACGATAATCAAACGTCAACAAGCCCCTTTTTCTAGCGCCGTTGCCGGAGAACAAGTAATTAAGATCCAATCTAATATCTTGTTTGTAAGTATTTTCAGTTTCTTTTTTATTTTTCTTTTGCATCTACTAAACTTCGATCATCCTCAAAACCCAATCTAATCTAGTTTTTGACTAACCCTTTTTATAGTTTTCTTTTCTTTTTAGATCTTTTGTATATTTTGTTTATCGCTAACCCTAACAGGAGATGGACGGCCACCTCTCCAACAAACCAAATTTTTTTGGATGATCCGGAAAAACTTTACAGGCAAGGGAGACGTGGAGCATGATCTAGGAAGCTGGGGATTGTAGATCCAAACACTGGAGATGAAGGAACATCGGGGACTCCGAAGGAATCTCCACCTACAAGTCCGAAGAAAAAATCACCACCTACAAGTCCGAGAGATCAACCTCAACCGCCACCAATAGCACAAGAGAGGAAGATCGGGGAGCTTTGCATCCCAGAGCTTGGTGATCTACCCATCCTCAACCTAGCTGACATCGGAAGGCCGTTTGAGATCAAGACTTCAACCATCCGCATGGTGCAACATACACCTTTCACCGGTAAAGAGGATCCTAACCTTCACATCCAAGCATTCATTCAACTTTGTCAGACATTCACGATGGAAGGGTTGGATCAAAATCAATTGAGGGCAAGACTTTTTCTGTTCTCACTTCTCGGAAAAGCTTTGCAATGGTTCTATACTCTACCGGTGGAGACGGTGCAAAATTGGGAAGCATTGATGAGAGCTTTCATGAAGGAGTACTATTCACCGGGTAAGACTCAAAGCTTGCGTAATAAGATTGCTACTTTTGCTCAATATCCTACGGAGACTATCGCGGAAGCTTTTGAGTGTTTCAATGAGTACACCCGAGCCGTGCCACATCACAAGTTACTAAAGGAAGACCTTGTTCAAAAGTTCTACTAAGGTCTCAATCTAGCATCAAGGACCGTAATTGACGCATCGGCAGGAGGATCTATTATTGAGCTAACTCCGACGAAGGCATTCACTCTTTTCAAGAAGGTTGCGGATAATGATACATGGACGTCATCGGGACGTCTACTTCCGGTTCAACCAAAGGGCAATGTTAAAGGTGTTTTGCAGGTTGAAAAGGAAGATCTTCTAGAAGGGAAGATTGACTCGCTCATGAGAAGATTGGAAAAGATGGAGCTAGAAAAGAAGGCCGCCCAAGACTTGAAGGCCGCCGAAGCAAGATCCACGTGTGAAGAATGTGGGGAGTACGGCCATGTCCAAAGAGATTGTCCGGAGGAAGCAAAGGTGCTTGACTACATGAGAAAAAGAGATTTGCCGAACTTCCGCTACGGGCAAGGTAGACCTCAATTTAATGCAAGTTCGTCTATTCAAAATTCGGTGCCTCTTCGTATACAATTGATGGATTTCATGGATGAGCAAGCAAAGATCAACAAGAACACCGTCACTAAGTTGAAGGCTATGGATAAAATCTTGGAGAATATTGATGGCAAGGTGACGGAGGTCGGTAGCTCCAACCAACAAGTGCTCAACATAATGAAGATATTGGAAACGCAAGTGGGACAACTTGCCGGGCGCTTAACCGCTAGTGAAGGAAGATTGCCGGGGCAGCCCCAAGGTCCTGAGATGGCAAAGGCTATTCAAACTCGGTCAGGAAAGGAGACTGAAGATCCCGAACTTCCAGCCGGAGCAAGGAAGCCTAAGCCAACCGTTGAAGCGGATGATCACACTAAGGAGAAAGTGACTACTATTCCGGAGATTGCTACCGAAGAGCCGGAATTCGAAATGCCAAGTGATGACACAAAGATGACAACACTAAAGACACACTACTTTCGAGGTAAAATTGATAATCATTTTGAAAAGTTTGTGGAAGTGGTGCGCAGGTTAAGCATCAACATGCCGTTATTGGACGCTCTCCAAGTTCCTACATATTCTCGCTACTTCAAAGATATACTTGCAAACAAGTATGAGATGACAACACTTGGAGCAGACCATGTCAAGATGTCCAAACAATGTAGTGCCGCCATCGCAAATCAAGGGCCCGAGAAGCAAAGAGACCCTGGATGTCCAACTATCCCATGTTCTATTGGCTCATTCATGTTCGAGAAGGCATTATGCGACCTTGGAGCAAGCATGAGTGTCATGCCAAGAGATGTGTTCGAGAAGCTATGCTTACCACTTGAGTCTACGAGTATGTGTTTAGAGTTGGGCGACAACTCTATCCGCTATCCCGTGGGAATTGCCGAAGATGTGCCCGTGAAAGTTGGAGATCACTTCATTCCCGTCGACTTCGTGGTACTTGAGATGGGAGAAAGGGAGAAGCCGCTCCTCATCTTAGGGAGGCCCTTCCTCAAGACTGTCGGGGCAACGATCGATGTTGGCAATGGGGAGATGAAGCTCGACGTCAATGGCACACGAAGCATATTCAAGTTTCGTCCACGTTTCGAGGTATGCAACATGATCAATGCTAAATATGTTCCACCTCATCATCATTTTAGTAAGGAAGAGCCAAGGAAGAAAGAGGAGCCCAAGATGAAGGAAGCGAAAGTGATCAAAGAAGTCGTTGCATCCGTCAAGACCAAAGAACAAAAGCTGCCTGTGAAGACCAAAAAGATGACTAGGCCGAAAAATAAGCCTGTGCCCAAGATGGTGCGGAAGTAGGTACCCAAGATTGCAACGCTCACAAAGAGCATTGATCCGAAGTGAAGAAGACAAGAAGTCTAGCCATGGACTATAAACGAAGCGCTTGGCGGGAGGCAACCCGTTCGTCGAGTCAAGAATAAGCTACCGGGAGGACAACCCGTTGAAGAATAAAGCTGCCGGGAGGGCAACCCGGATTATTTCCGATTTTCAAGTAAGTTGGTCTTAGAATTTGCTACGCAAGACTTGGTATAAACTCTTAAGTGGTTCAACTTATTTTTGAGACATTTAAGTTGCTCGGATGTTTCATTTGGATTTTATTTGACATAAACCTTTGACATGAGCCATCCTACGATTTATTTGCCTCTTTTCGAGAAACCAATTCCAAAAATTCAGAACCTATCCACACCTTTCATCCTTCTCATGATGATAAGGTTGGTTTGTTTTACATCATAAAAACACACGAGTAGAACCCCGCGTTGTTTCTTAATGATTTTTAATCTTTGACGCATGCTAGGACTCGCGTGAACCTAGGTTTCTCTAGAATTAGTATTTTTCCAAGCCTCATTTATTTTTGTTCATTCAAAACACCTCTCTCATATTTAGCCAAAATTAGAACCTAAACCCATACCCCCACGGTCAAGCCGGAGGAGCTTGCTATCAATTAATGGAAGCAAGTGATCCCGGTGTAACCAAAATCAATGTAGTCGAAAAGTTTCGACTTACAAATATTTTTGATGCCTAAAAACTCCTCTAAAAATACATTTGAACTCATTGATATCTCTGAATTAATTTTTATTTTCAAAATTAGGGGAGTGATTAGCATCTAAACATGATCAAGGGAAGGTTTTGGACTTAATTGAGCCTCTAATGACCCAAGATGCATCACGGGAACACACCATCATTCAAGAATCTTTTGGCATGCATGGGACAAGCATAGGGGGCAACATTGCTTTGATCTTTGCAGGTTATAAATGATAACATGGGAGGCAAAGAGGCATGGAAGTGACACAAAGGAAATGATTAAGATGAGGACTTGACCATGAAAGAAAAAGGAATGACTGAGAGAGTTTGGGCGGTGGATCAGCATGGAGCACGAGGACACAAGGCCATAATGCAACAAGCATCAAGTGGGAGAAAACCGGAGCCGAGGCAGGGGGTAGGGACCCCAGGCCGGTCGGCCTAGGCCGGCCGGCCTGCCCTATATCTTCGCCCCCTGCCTCCATCTTTCATAGGTGAGTCTCTTGCTTGCTTACTAGTTCGTGTTCTTGAGCTCTCTGTCCAGAACCTCCAGAAACTCTCCAGAAAAATTTGTTCTCCTCTCTTGAGTCCAAAAATTCAGAGAATTGCATCACAAACTTTGCTCTTCCATATAATTCTATTGTGTGTATTTCTACCAGTGAGAAACCCACGGGAGAGTTTGTTTGTGATTTGTGCAGCAACTAGAAGATGAAGAAGGTCTTTGGCAAGGTTCTTGGGAGGAAGACACAATCATCATCATCAAGGCCGGCATCAACAAGTTCTTCGCAGAGGCACTCGGTCTCCGAGTCGCCGCGAAGCATGGAAGAGGACGTGGCACCATCAAGGAGCGACACCATGCTCCTTGGTGGAAGGAACACCTGAAGCTTGTCTATGCGGTACACCGAACCGCAAGGGTGAACGGAGGAGCCGTCCGTTCCACCTCGTCGTTCGACTCGTTCATCCGCTCCACCACCATACACTCCACGGCGTTGCAAGTATAGATTTCTTATGATGTCGGTGGAGGAGGAGGAGAGGCTTGGGCGCCTTGAGAAGAGGGTTGTGCCCAATGTTGACTTAGATGATGATGCTCTCCAAGTATTGGGATTTGCCCCGGATATCTATCAAATGATGAACCACCTTGGATGGGGGCAATTTTCTGATGGAGTAGGAGTGAGTTTTCGTTTGGAGCTTGCCATGGAAATTCTCATGACCATGGCACCGGTTATTAATGAAGGGGTGCCATCCCTCCCATTTCGATTGAAGGATGAAGAGCACATAGTTTCTAATGAGCAAATTAGAGAGTTGCTCGGTTTTCAGAGGGAAGCCCCGGAGCAAGTTAATGCTAGTGAAAGTGTGTTGGAAGGATTTTGGAGTATGATTTCAGGAGAAGACAACAGGCAAAGAAATAGCATTCAGAATCCCATCATCCGGATATTTCATTCTTGGATGAGCAAAAGGATTTTGGGAAGGATGAAGGAGTCCAAAGTCACCGATATGGAAGTTAATTGGCTTTATTCGGCGTTGATTGCAAGACAAGCTATTGATCCGTCATATATTATGATCAATTAGTGGTGTTGTGAGGTAATATCGGGGAGTGGACAAATTGGTTCGGGATGCTATCTCTCTATGATAGCAATTTCTGTGAAGCCGGGTATTACAAGAAATCCAAAATTCATCCTTGCGGGAAATTCACTTGGAATTGATTATATGAAGCAAGGAAAATATATTAGTGGAGATGAGAATAGAGGATACAAAGTGGCAAAAGTCAATGTTCCTCTCCCCAACATGAAGCTGAAATTATTTATTGAAAGGAGAGAGAATTGGTTAGAAGAAGGAATTATAGTACCGACCAAAAAGAACAAGAGGGGAAGAATCATAGAAGAAGGTTCATCCTCCGCAGCCCAAGAGCAAGGAGGAGCGGCCTACCATCAACCCTATGGCGGAATTCCTATGCCACCACCTCACTACGGAAGTGTACCAATGCAAGCATGGGGGAGTGGTGCAGCCATGCCACCACCTCCTCCAATATATTTTCCACCAACTTTTGTTGTGCCCAATGAAGCATTTGTGGCACCTTATGCAAGCATGCCCCAACCCCAACAAAGTGCAGTCATTATTGGGGCATATATGCAAAGGAGTGAACAAGACGTCGAGAGGATCCGAAGCCATGTCAACCATTGGCATGAAGGAACGGCGGGAATCGCCCATCAATTGGGACGTCTTCAACTCGTACCGCCTCATCAATTTCATGGAGGGGCCATGCAATAATACTATGAGCAAGGATTCAATGATAGCCAACCAACGGAGCAAGGACAATCAGATGAAGAATGAAGAAAGAAGAAAGGGACGGAGTTTTTAAGTGTGGTTTGATTTTTCCTTTGACTTTTCTTTATTTTTCATCTTGTGTGCGTTTATGTTTGCGTAGTATTTTTCCTGTTTTTATTTATTTTCAGCATGTGTGGTAGTAGTAGTTTGTTATCCATCATCATGAATAAGTTTCACCGTCATTTTATGATCTTAATATGGATGGAAAATTTGTACCATATTGATATGTGATGATGATTGCCGCTTTGCTCAATTTTATGCTTGTTTTATGCATGTTTAAGCTAGTGCTCTCTTTTAATATGAATCTGAAATTTAATTAAATGCTAGCCTAATCTTGTGTGGAGGTTATGATAACTCAAGTCCCATAGTTCTTTTCGTTGCTCTCAACTTTGGATGAATCAAAGAACCTTTTTATTCTCAAAAAGTTATGCTAACCTTGTCATGAGTACCGCTTGTATTTTGCTCTACCCATCCAAAGCCTAAGTTTACTTGAGTGCAAAACCTTAGTATATACAAGATTTATTTTTGGGTGCATTGATTCAAGGCCTGATTTCTCTGGCCCGAGACTAAGAAGCTGGTCATTCCGTTTTTGTGTATCGTTCTTTATGCTAGCCTTTTTATCCGTGCATTGTGAGTTTCCACATTGGGAATTTCACAAACCTCGCCAGATATCCAACCAAAACCCAAATATATCTTTTTTGTGTTCACCTCCTTGACCACAACCTAATATATGAGTATGGATGAATATTATGGAGAAGATTACAAGGAAAGTGCTTTGAGTGAGAAAGGGAAACTTCCAAAAGGATCCCTAGAAGATTTTTCGAGTGTCTCTCTCTTAGAAAAAATGAGAGCTTCAATTCCCACCTTGGCATATTTATCACCTCTTTGCCCGAGGACGAGCAAACGTCTAAGCATGGGGGGGTTGCCAAGGAAGTGCTAGTATGGTCTAGAGTTCAAGGGGAGCAAATAAAAAAAAGAAAAAGAAAAAAAGAGAAAAAGTATGATGAAGGAAAAAGAGAAAAAAATGAATGATGAGAAAAAAAGAGAAGAAATATATATATATATATATATATAATAAAGCTCCCCGGTTCTCTAGCTATGCTTTTAGTGCTTTTGAGTTTTCAAGAGGATTCAAGATCAAGACCCATACTCATCTTTCCAACCATGTGCAATCCGATAACAAGGACTTCATTTGTGCCTTGGGATCACTCTTTGCCATTTGCACATGTCCAACTATCTAAAAGTGTGTGTTCATATCTCCCCCCTCCTTGATAACATTATTTTTCCAATGACCTTTTTGACGAGTCTCGGTAAGACCATGAGAAGCTAGTCTTGTTTTAATAATATCTCAACTATAATATCTTGGTAGGACTAAACTTTTCTATAGCTCCACATAAAGCTTTCCACCATATACTTTGAGAGAGGAAAGGAGTAGAACAAGTAGGCTTGAGAGACAAGTGAGATGAGAGTACATGAGCAAGTGCAAGATAGTTATTTTTTATCTTGGTAAAGTGATTTTTCTCCTTATCTCATTCTTTATTTTTCAAAATTTCTGAGATTTGTTTAAAAGTTTGAGAGCTTGATCAAGTACTTGTGGAAAGAACTTGAATGATATCTACCCTCCATAAAGATAAGAGTTAGTACATTATGGAACTTTAATGAATATAAAACTAGAGAGCATTATGTTTTCTCATGTATGATCAAGTGTAGGGTTTGAACATCGAAGGGCAACACTGATATCCATAGAAGGCTTACTCGAGGACGAGCAAGGTTTAAGCTTGGGGGGATGTTGGCGGTCAATTTCCGTCAACCTAGCCACTTGTTTACCTTCTATGTTGGTATTAATTTGATATTCACACTAACGATCCTAACCCCCATTATATGCTATGTTCGCACTCGTGCACAGTTTTTGGAATTTGTTGTTTACACAGGAATCAAGAGCTTAAATGAGGACTTCCGGGTAAAGTTTGTCAAGGGATTTACATGGTGATCGTGGACCCCGGGACAAGTCAAGATACAAGATGAACATGACTCCAAACAAGCCAAGGACTAAAGTGTGAAGCCGAGACGTGCGGAGGACCTAGACGGAAGATGCGGGAGTTCATTCGCAAAGCCCCCTCATCTAAACCGCGAGGAAAATGTCGTCAAGGGCCCACATGCAACTCGGCAAAAGCTCAAGAAGTCGCGAGAAGCATCCGGAAGAAAGGCGGCACCGAATTAGGCTAGGATGGGCCCAGGCCGGCCGGCCCAGGCCGGCCGACCCGGCCCATTCTGGGCCCTGTTCGCTGCCCCCTTTGACCTAGCTGATCCTCGGGCTATTTATAGTCCCGGTACCCCGAGCCACGTATCAAGCAATTCGTCATTCGCCGCTGAGGAGAAGAGGAGCTTGAGGGACACCACCCCGGAGAGGAGGGTCGAGTTAGTCGTCTAGGGTTTGCCTAGCCGATGTGGGAACATTGCAAGGAAGACCACGTCGAAGTTCCGGAGGCGTGAATCAAGGTCAAGGAAGGATCCCGGTTGGATCTTATTCATGTATTCATACTTTTGATGGAGTTTTAATGGATCCGATTCTTAGCGATCAAGTACTTTCGTTTGCAATTCTTGTTCTTGCTTGGGTGTTTTCTTCCTCAATCTATTCTTGAGATAGATTGCATGGGATGTTCTTGTAGCCGCGGTGGCTAGAGGTACATACCCGATCTACCAAGTAGTTCAACGCACTCCTTGCGGGTGTGCTCTAAGATTCGACCGCGAAGAAAGAGGAACATCGTGACAGGATGTTAACACCGAGTACGGCGGGACGACTTAGGGGGTTTGACCGAAGGTCACGATTTAAAGAAGCTTTTAATGACATTCGTTTTACTCTCTCTTTATCTTGCTCGGAACGACGACATAAACTCGATCTAGACCCCTCTCTAGATCGGTACCTCAATGCTTTCTCTTACTACCTCTTTTGATCTTAGTAGATTGGATGCAATTCGAAACCTCTCAAAGAAGCAAGTGTTTCTCGGTTATTAGATTGATTTTACATTACATAATGTTCCACGGATTCGATACCTTGGGTTCACCACTCAAGGGAAGAAGGGTTCCTTAACTACGACAAGGGATTTGTCCGCTTGCAAGTCCAAACGAACTTTGCAATGATAATCAAACGTCAACAGTCTTCTTTCTCTAATGCATTGACAGAAACACTAGAGAGTGAAGGACCGAATAGGCGACCAAGGAGGGGGGAGTGAATGGGAGCCGATAAAAATTCTTCCCGAAGGTCGAACTCGGCCTATACCCCGATTGTCACTCTGAGTACTCGCACACACCAGAGAAGCTCTAGACTAGGCACACACAAGCCCACAAGTCCTAGAGACAAGCCTAGAAGCAAAGAGCGGAAGCACAAGACAAGAACCAAAGGACTTAGGCAACTCTGCGAAGCTCCTGGCGGACCGTCCGAGAGGACTAGGCGGACTGTCCGCGATGACTGCGCGGACCGTCCGTGAGGTCTCGGCGGACCATCCGAAAATACCACCAGAACCTCCAGTAGCGCACCGAGAAAACGGATCGTCCGTGATGTACCCGCGGACCGTCCGCCTCGTCACGGACCGTCCGACACTCTAGTACGGACCGTGCGCAAACTTCGCGCACCAAAAACCAACTGACTCAACGGATCGAACGAAAAGCACACAAGAACATGCGAAGAACACGAAGAACACCAACTCTGCCAGGGCCTCGCGGACCATCCGCACGAGCCTCGCGGACCATCCGCCAAGCACGAACAGAATTGAAAACTGCTTGAGCTCGGGAGTCAACTCCACCTTTCCATCACCGGATCTCCCAAACGGCTAGAGCTCTTGAGACAAGATTTGGGGGAGATGAGAAGCGTCACTAGGTGAAGCTATACCCCAAAAATCTCACCCTCTAACTCCCTAAATCACCGGGAATCGCGGATCACACGAACCACCACCAAGAACTCGGGCTCCAACCAAAAACGCACGAATCGAAGGTGTTTCCCGGCGTTTGAGGGGTCAAGATCACACACAAAGATGCACAAGGCATCCACCCATGATCCCCTCAAAGAAATCCGAGAAGAAACACCCTCAAATCCACGAATCGAGCGAAGAACGAAACTCCCCAAAAATAGCCCCGAAAATGACACGAAAATCACAAAGAGCTAGGAGATCACTGCAACGCCGAAAGCTTCCATACATCCAGAGGTCAGAGTCTATACAAGAATCTAGCCTAAGGAAAGAAGAGGAAAAGAAGCAGTCCAAAGCGATCTACCGGGGGAGGAAATCTTAGAGTCCAAGAGAGAGAGATGCCATCCACCTCTCCGCTATTTATACGAAGTCCACCGGAGGAGGTAAATGACCACGCTACCCCTACAACTTGAATTGAAGATACAACCCCTCAGGGGCATTTTAGTCAAGTCTTCATCAAGCGGACACGCTTCCACCGCGGACTTGCTTAGCGTCGACGCAAGCCCCGCGATCACGCCACGTGCCTCCCGCCTCGAAGCTTCCCGACGCTCCTGGATCACCAAATTTTCACAAAATCTCCCCTTAGCTTACATATCTGACAAAACTCTCCCCCTTGTTGATAATGCATGAATCAAGGTATATGAAACTCTTCCCCTTGTGTTCATGAAAAATGCATGTCAAAGCATATATACAAACTACCGAGCTTCTCAAATATACAAAGAGCACAACAAAATGCTACAAATGAGACATAGAGCAAGCAAAGTAGATATGGTGTAGTTAGCACATTGCCATCAATAAGGTAGAGACATATAAGCATGTGACATGGCCAAAAGCAATTTTAAGCAATTTTCACAAAGAATTATTCATCTCATGAGCAAAGACCCTATCCATGGTAATTTGATCACAAATACACTAGATCATCCAAAGTTTATACAAGATCAAAAATTCTCATCACAAGATCATGGTAAACACCCACAAGCTACTCAAGTCATGTTAAAGCCACCGAGCCATGTGTCTACTTCTTAAAATGAGACTTCTCATGGTAGACAACATGCTACGGTTTAGCACCCAAGATATGAATATCAAAACATAAATACATGATTAAGAGCTCATTTTTCAAGCATAAAGCAATTCATACACCATTTTCATTTTCAAGTTTAAACATGGTACATGAAATGCCTTTGCGGCAAAAAGAAGCTTATGCTCCTCCACAAGTGAACAAATAGGCTAAACATTTACAATGACAAACGGGTCTTTGACCCCAAGCAAAGGGAACATGATACTCAAGCACAAACTAAACATGATAGAGGCATTTGAGCACAAATTGAGCATAGACAAGTATCTACTCATGAGTGAAGCAATTTTATCATTTTCACAAACATAAAGTTATCTCATCATGAATATATGACAAAACCATCAAGAGCATAGCATTCACATCACCATTTACCAAACATGCACACATCTCACATATAGCACATCAGTGATCAATGTATATAAGAGAAGCTTTTCCTAGCACAAGTGATCCAAAGATGGCTATCCTACCAGGTTTTGTACAGAAAGTAAAATGCATGCATGGAATGCAACAAATGATACATATGACACATATATACATGAGAAGCTCCAAGACCCAGCTAGAAAGGAAAGCACACTCCAAGTTCACCTCGCAAGCGTGTGAAAGTGACCTGGTCAAGTGGTTTAGTGAATATGTCGGCTAGCTGATCTTGGGTAGGTACATAGGACAAGGATATGTTTCCCTTCTCAACATTGTCCCTCAGAAAGTGGTATCTCACTTCTATGTGTTTCGTTTTGGAGTGAAGGACTAGGTTTTTGGCTACACTTATGGCACTAGTGCTGTCACAAAAGAGTGGAACCTGGGAGCAGTCCTCACCAAAATCGCTCATAGTGTAGGTCATCCATAGAAGCTGGGAACAACAACTAGCAGCAGCTACATACTCGGCCTTTGTAGTGGACTGGGCTACACTGGATTGCTTGAGAGATGACCAAGTGACCAAAGAAGAACCAAGAAACTGGCAACACCCAGAGGTAGACTTGCGGTCCAATCGACACCTAGCAAAATCAGCATCGGAGTACCCGTGAAGTCTGAGTGTCGAGGAGGCAGAATACCAAAGACCAAACTCAGGAGTGTAGTTCAAGTACCTGAAAATCCTCTTGACGACCTGCCGATGTGAAGTCCTCGGTGAAGCCTGAAAACGAGCGCACATACACACACTAAACTGTATGTCCGGCCTCGTCGTCGTCAAGTAGAGGAGGGAGCCGATCATGCTCCGGTACTCCTTCTGGTCCACGGGTTCGCCATCCTCATCCGCATCCAAAGTCGTAGTGGTACTCATCGGTGTAGTCAGCGGCTTGGAGTCGTTCATGCCAAACTTCTTCACCATGTCCCTGGTGTACTTTGCCTGATATACAAAGGTCCCGTCCTTGCACTTCTTGATCCGGAATCCTAAGAAAAACTGCAGCTCACCCATCATGGACATCTCAAATTCCCTGCTCATGTCATCTGCAAATCTGGCAACAAGATCATGAGAAGAGCCATCAAAGATTATGTCATCCACGTATATCTGAACAATCAAAAGGTCATTCCCATGCTTAAGGAGAAATAGGGTCTTATCAACTGTGCCCATCACAAACCCCTTGCTCAGCAAAAAGCCTCTCAACCTACCATACCAAGCTCTAGGTGCCTGTTTCAACCCATAGAGCGCTCTCTGGAGTTTGTATACACGGTGTGGGTATTTTTCACTCTCAAACCTCGGGGGTTGCCTCACATACACTTCTTCCTCTATCACCCCATTCAGGAAAGCACTCTTCACGTCCATTTGGTACAACTTGAACCCTTTAGCCACGGCAAAGGCAAGTAGGATCCTAATTGCCTCCAAACGGGCCACATGAGCAAATGTTTCCTCATAATCTATGCTCTCTTTCTGGTTGAACCCCTAAGCCACCAACCTCGACTTGTTTCTCACAACCATCCCATTCTCACCCTCTTTGTTCTTCCACACCCACTTGGTACCTATGGGACGACAATTTGGTGGTGGATCGACTAACACCCAGACTTAGTTTCTCTCAAAGTTTTCCAACTCCTCATGCATAGAATTCACCCAATTCTCATCAGACAAGGCGTGTCGAATATCTTTGGGCTCAAAAGAAGCGACAAATGTAGAGTGGGTGAAATGAGAAGTATTCCTTGACCTCGACCGTGTAGTGCGTTCATGAAGGTCACATATGATCGTCGTCGGTGGGTGATCTAATTGTACTCGCCGAGGAGCCTCTCGCCTGGACACAATCTCCCCCTGAGCAGCAGCCTCCACTCGAGCAGCCTCAGTCATAGTGGTTGTAGGGGATGGACTATCCTCGATCGTCATCGTAGTAGTGGAGGTATCTGTCGTATGAACATCCCTGGGCCCACTACTCTGGTGGGTACCAGGACCGACTACTCGGTGGGCCCCTGGGACTACTCGACTTGGGCAACACGACACCTGCTGGCGTGGGGCGCAAGGACTACAGAGGGATAGTACTCGGTTAGGAAGCTACGCATGTCCGGATCCATGTAAAGTACTCCTAGCCGTACACGACTAGTACTCTCCCCTCAAACCGACTTGTAACCCTACCTCCCGGACTATATAAGGCGAGGCAGGGACCCCTATCTCTTCATCCGCATCATCTTGTAAACACACCCAATCAATCCAGAGCTACACAGCATACAGGACATAGGGTATTACGCATCTCGCGGCCCGAACCTGTCTAAATTGTGTGCCACGTGTCTCTCCTTCGAGTTACCGATCTCGGCGAGGCCACATTCATCTACCTCGGGTACTCCCCTTGGTAGGTTGCCAGTCTAAAACACCGACAGTAGCACGAACACGATCAGCCACGGGAGCATCACCTCCATCATCGTCTTCATCTCCATCTCCATCTTGCTCATCCTCAAAGATCCTTGCTCCAATCTCCTCGTCACCTGCACACTCAAAAGTAGAAGAGCTACATGGTTGTGTCTCGTCGAAAGTTACCTCGCAAGTCTCCATGATTCGGTTAGTGTCAAGTTTGAGCACATGATATGCTCTAGAGTGAATCGCATAACCAAGGAAAATACTATCTGAACATCTAGATTCAAACTTATCCAACTTGCCCTTCTTCAGAATGAAACACTTGCAACCAAAAGCTCTAAAGTGACTCACCTTGGGTTGTCGCCCATGCATCAGCTCATAAGAGGTCTTCTTCTTGAAAGCATGAAGGAAGATGCGATTTGAGACATAGCAAGCGGTATTGACCGCCTCGGCACAGAAACGCTTAGGAGTCCTATGCTCATCGAGCATCGTCCTGGCCATCTCACAAAGGGTCCGATTCTTCCTCTCCACTACGCCATTCTGGCAGGCGACGTATGGAGAAGAGTACTGATGATCGAGACCAAGATCACTGCAAAAGGTATCAAAATGAGAGTTTTTAAACTCCGTGCCATTGTCACTGCGTATAGCTCGAATGGTATCACCATGTATCTCATTCTTCAACCTCAAGATCAAGTCATGAACAAAGCCAAATGTCTCGCTCTTATCCTCCAAAAAGAAAACCCAAGAGTACCTCGAAAAATCATCAACCACAACTAGAACATACCACTTCCCACCCGCAGAGCGAACACGAGCTGGCCCAACCAAATCCATGTGCAACTGCTCACAAGGTCGCTCGGTCATGACCGCAGTCAGAGGGGCATGAGAAGCAGCAACCATCTTTCCATGCCGACAAGAAGCACAAACCAAATCCTTCTCGAATTTCAACTTAGGCAATCCTCGGACAAGATCAAGACCACTCAAGCGGGAAAGCAACTCAAAGCTCAAGTGTCCCAACCTCCTATGCCATTTCCAAAGCTCGGCCGAAATGCCAGCAACAAAGCATCGAGGAGGACCAACAGACTGGAAAAAACTAGCACGAAAGATTTGACCCTCGGGGACGATCGTACAGACAAGATCGCCTCGAGAATCAAGCGCACGAGAAGCGCCCGACTTAAAACAAACCTCAAAACCTTTGTCAAGTAACTGAGATACTAACAACAGGTTAAAACCAAGTGACTTGACCAAAGCCACACTTCTTAAGGTCACCTTGCTACTCACCTTCACCATACCTTCAGCAAGCACTCGTCCTCTCCCATTGTCCCCGAAAGTGATGTACTCCCTCATACTCACCGGGGTGAGGCTGGAGAACCACCCACAATCTCTAGTCATGTGTCGTGAGCAACCAGAGTCGATCAACCAAAAGTCCTCCAAGCCTCCCACCTGTAATAAAAAATGAGGACGAGAATGAGAAAGCGACTCAACACTGGGGTTAGTACCAAAGGAGTCAAACCAGTGTCAAGTCATTTTCTCAAAGGAAGGGTTAGCAAAGTCCATCCTACCAAAACATCTAGGCAGAGCCCTCTCATGCCTACCACCAAAGGACCTGTCACGTCTCACTGGAGGAGTACGCGCACCACGAGGGGGAAAACGTGGCCCGTAGTCCATCTGAGACCCAAAGCTCTGATCGTGCCTCCCAAACTCGTAACGGTCATGAGAAGGAGCACGTCTAGACAACTCACCACGCCCAAACCCAACACACCTATCTCTCTGAGGAAAACCACCTCCACCTCCACGAGTGGGAACTGTACGCACAAACACCTCACCTCTAGGTCGAGGCCCTCTACGAGGCTCAGGCACACCATGAGGAAGGTGATACCTGTCCTTGTTTGCCATCTCCCTAGCAAACCTCTCATCCCTCTTCCTCCGGAAACAGAACTCATCCTTATGCTCATCCCTCCCACAATACTCATAATGGAAGCCGATCGGCTGTGGCTTAGGCTGTGGCTTCTCTGCAGGCTTCTCAACAGCCTTCTCTCCTGACTTCCCACCAAAGACACTCCCCTGGGTGCTCACAAACTTGATGGATTTTTGGTAGTTTTCAGATTTGTGGGGGAACACTGGTGGATCTGGTGTTGTGTCTAGCTTGTTTCTGAGGTGGTTTGGCTTGAGTGCAAATTTGTTCATGGGTGTGGTATGTGGTGGAATAGGAATCTCTCCAGCTTTCTCTTCTCCCTCACCACTCTTCTCACCATACTTGTCAGCCCCCAACGTTTGACCATCAAACCTCTTAAACTGAGCCAACATCAAACTTAATTGTGGCTCATGCCCAGACAACCACCCCATCATTTTTCTCAATTCATCATTCTCATCCTGCAGACGATCAACATAGTGTGCAGGTTCCATGTTTTTCAAGGCATGCAATTCACAGGTAGAGCATGATGTAGGAAGAGGAGCTTTCAATGCGGCCTCAAGAGAAACTATTCTAGTGTGAGATTCATCTAGCCTAGCATACAACACAGGACATGAAATGCAAGCACCTAACAAAGCAGGTCTAGATTTCAATTCATCACACTCAACCCTAATCACATCTAGTTCCTTAAGAGTAGAGGCATGCTTCTCCTTGAGAGTAGTCAAGTCAGCAAGAAAAACATTGCAATCACTACAATCAATCTCATCAGACACAACAGGAGCAGATTTCAAAGAGCCTATCTCATTTCTAGCATCAACAAGCAAGGACTCAAGCTCAACTATCTTGTCCTTAGCATCACCCAACAGAGACCTAAATTCTCTGTTCTCCTTGTTGGTCTTCCTAAGCACATCATCACGGTTATCAAGCAACTCATTGAGCCTAGCATTCTCCTCTAGCAAGAAGTTGGGATCATGTCGTACCTCTTCCTCGGAGTCGGAGTTCGAATCCGAGCTATGCTTCCCACCCTTCTTGGAGTGTGCCATGCCGCAAAATCCACCTTGTGTGACGAAGCTCAAGCCGGTGAAGTTCTTGCCCGTGTGCCGCTTGTCCTTGCGTCGTTCTTGCTCTTCATTACTACTCGAGTCGGAAGAAGCATCGCTTGATGTGGAGTTGATGTCGCTCGCTCCGGCAACCATCGCTCGAGCCGTCTTCTTCTTGTACCCGCTACTCTTCTTGGGCCTTCTCTCGCCCTTGTCCTTGTAGTCGTTCCGGGAGTGGTGCTTGTTGTAGTCGTGCTTGGGCTTGCCCTTGTAGTCGTTCTTGATCTCCATGGCTTCAGGGCATTCGGCGATGAAGTGCCCGTGCTTCCCGCACCGATAGCACATCCCCGAGCTCTGCCTTGCATTCTTGTGGTTCTCGTATATCCGCCCAAACCTCTTGCTCAACAGGGTGAGATCATCCTTGCTTAGTACCTCAAAGTCCTCATCTGGCAGGGACACAGGACAAGACAAGGAGAAACCAACTGAGTTAGCATTAGTTCTCGATCCTAAGACAAGAGCCAAACTATGAGGATCAGTGGGGCTCTCGCTCTTGGCTCTCAAGCCACAATCAACCTCCGAAGACCTGAGCTTGGAAAACAGCTCATCAAGCGACAACGTGTCATACACGCTCGACTCCTCAATGACCTCGACCTTGGCACTCCACACAGACCTATCCAGGGCATGCAAAAACTTGATAGCTTGATCATGATCCGTGTATGGGAGCACTGTCACATTGGCCCTCATGTTGTTGACTATGCTGGTGAAGCGCTGGAACATAGCATCGGTCGACTCACCGGAGAGATGAGTGAAGTTCTCATACTCTCTCCGGTAAGTGAAAAACAAATGGGCTTGCACCTGGGCATTGCCAACATGAGCATTTCTCAACTTAAGCCAAATCTTTTCGGCCACATTCTCTCTGTACACTCGCTCAAACTCCGAGGCACAGAGAGCACGAAACAAGTTGTCAACGGCCTTGCTATTGGCCTCACACATGTCCCGCGATCCTGGAAGCAGAAAACTGTTTGGGATGACATAATGAGGATTCTGAGTGACCTCCCAAATCAGAGTTCCCTTCCCATGCAAAAACGCGCTCATACGCCTCTCCCACATCGGGTAATTCTTGCCATCGAAGTGTGGAGGACCCGACCTCTTACCATAGTCACCCATCTTTGGATCTTAGACTGGTTAGAATCATGAAGATCCGTAACCGACTCTAATACCAATTGAGGGACCGAATAGGCGACCGGAGAGGGGGAGTGAATGGGAGCCGATAAAAATTCTTCCCGAAGGTCGAACTCGGCCTATACCCCGATTGCCACTCCGAGTACTCGGCTACTCGCACACACCAGAGAAGCTCTAGACCAGGCACACACATGCCCAGAAGTCCTAGAGACAAGCCTAGAAGCAAAGAGCGGAAGCACAAGACAAGAACCAAAGGACTTAGGCAACTCTGCGAAGCTCCTGGCGGACCGTCCGAGAGGACGAGGCGGACTGTCCGCGATGACTGCGTGGACCGTCCGTGAGGTCTCGGCGGACCATCCGAAAATACCACCAGAACCTCCAGTAGCGCACCGAGAAAAACGAACCGTCCGTGATGGACCCGCAGACCGTCCGCCTCGTCACGGACCGTCCGGCACTCTAGTACGGACCGTGCGCAAACTTCGCGCACCAAAAACCAACCGACTCAACGGATCAAACGAAAAGCACGCAAGAACACGCGAAGAAAACGAAGAACACTAACTCTGCCAGGGCCTCGCGGACTGTCCGCACGAGCCTCGCCGACCGTCCGCCAAGCACGAACAGAATTGAAAACTGCTCGAGCTCGGGAGTCAACTCCACCTTTCCATCACCGGATCTCCCAAACGGCTAGAGCTCTTGAGACAAGATTTGGGGGAGATGAGAAGCGTCACTAGGTGAAGCTATACCCCAAAAATCTCACCCTCTAACTCCCTAAATCACCGGGAATCGCGGATCACACGAACCACCACCAAGAACTCGGGCTCCAACCAAAGACGCACGAATCGAAGGTGTTTCCCGACGTTTGAGGGGTCAAGATCACACACAAAGATGCGCAAGGCATCCACCCATGATCCCCTCAAAGAAATCCGAGAAGAAACACCCTCAAATCTACGAATCGAGCGAAGAACGAAACTCCCCAAAAATAGCCCCGAAAATGACACAAAAATCACAAAGAGCTAGGAGATCACCGCAATGCCGAAAGCTTCCATACATCCAGAGGTTAGAGTCTATACAAGAATCTAGCCTAAGGAAAGCAGAGGAAAAGAAGCAGTTCATAGCGATCTACCGAGGGAGGAAACCCTAGAGTCCAAGAGAGAGAGCTGCCATCCACCTCTCCGCTATTTATACGAAGTCCACTAGAGTAGGTAAATGACCACGCTACCCCTACAACTTGAATTGAAGATACAACCCCTCAGGGGCATTTTAGTCAAGTCTTCATTGAGCGGACACGCTTCCACCGCAGACTTACTTAGCGTCGATGCAAGCCCCGCGATCACGCCACGTGCCCCTCGCCTCGAAGCTTCCCGACGCTCCTGGATCACCGTCTCCGTTGCATCGGGCCTCCGACTTGGTTTTGCGGCCCAAACCAAGAAACCGTCCACCGATGGTTTTGTGGGCAAACCACCAAACCTTGTGTGCAAGCTTCGGCCTCGATCCGCTACCTTGCACCGGCCCAAGTTCACGACTTCAGCACGCTAGTCTTGCACCGCACGGCTCGCACTTGACCTCATCAGCCACCGCGTCTATCGAACCAAGCCTACTTGCCTCTCCATCACCCGGAGGCTGCCACGGCTAAGGCCTTTCGTGCTTGTTCTTCACCTGCACCGACACGAGTCAAACCGCAACCTGTACCTGCACACTTAGCCAAGCATCAGTCCACACAATATTGTCAATCACTCATCACTAAGGAGCTACCCTCCACTGGTCTTCGGACACACCTGGTCCTCAGAGAGGTTAGCAGAAACATGGTACAAAAGTGAAACTTTATTACCTTTTGCAACTACCATGCTGCCCTTGGTGACCTTGTACTGTCCATCTCCAAATCTGCTAGAATACCCATCTTCATCAAGCAATCCAACTGAAAAAATGTTGAGCCGAAGTGCCTCAACATGCCTCACAGACTTAAGGACCAATTTAGTACCATTTGCAGTCTCCAAATGCACATCTCCCTTTCCAATGATGGCTGCCCTATCATTGTTACCCATCTTCACAACACCAAAATCACCTACTGTATAGTTTGTGAAGTTCTCCCTGTGAGATGTAGCATGTATGGTAGCACCGCTATCCGGTATCCAAACTGTCTCATCACCATTCACATGATTGATGGCTGCATCATCAGAAGCTATAGTGATCTGCTCAACAGTGGAATAAGAACAACCATCATTACCTTCATTTTCAGCAGCAATGACAATCATCATCTCCTCAACTGCTGAAGTAATACGGCCAGCATCACTGTCACTGTCACTATCTTGCTTGAGCTTCCTTCTTTTTCTTACTCTTCTCTTTTTCCATTTGCGGCATTGCCACTTTTTGTGTCCCTTATCATGGCAGTAATAACACACAATTTCGGTGTTTCTTCCCCTCGACTTGCTTCTATTTTCAGCTGCACCTTTCTTCGAACCTTGGCTCTTGCTTCTCCCTCGTGACTCAGTGACTAGCACCTCCTTTTCAGCAATCCTTCTGGTTTCTTTATTTAACACTTTTGTCTTGACAAGGTTCCAAGTAACAATACCATTAGGAGCTGAATTACACAAAGTGACTTTCAAAGTCTCCCAAGTGTCCGGCAATGAGCCAAGTAGCAGCAAGGCTCGAACCTCATCCTCATATGTGATTCCCATGGAAGATAGCTAATTAATAATGCTCTGAAATGCATTCACATGATCATCCATAGGAGCACCCTCTCGGTACCTCAGATTCATCAATTGCTTGATAAAGAACATCTTGTTAGTACCTTCTTTTCGGGCATATAACTCCTCTAATTTCTACCATAAGGTACGTGCATGTGTCTCCTCACTGATATGGTTCAAAACATTGTCATCAACCCATTGTTGAATGAACCCACAAGCTTGACGATGAAGAACCCGCCATTCATCTTCAGATTTATCATCTGGTTTTGCCTCTGCAAACACTGGCTTCCAATACTCCTTGACATAGAGTAAATCCTCCATCTTGCCCTTCCAAACTTGGTGATTTGTACCATTAAATAAGATCATTCTGCTGGTATTTGTTTCCATCTTCAACACAAGGCAAATTAGCAAGTTAATCAAGTTGAATACAAGCTGAAATTAAACTGAACCAAATGCTCTTGATACCACTCTGTTGGGATAAATGGCAGCAGTAATATACCAATTAATCCCTCATCTTGTGATGACCAATGAGGATAACATCTACCAACATATATGCAGCGGAATAAGATAAATCACATGCACAAAAACATAAAGATTTACGTGGGAAACCTCCTCAAGGTGAGGAGTAAAACTCACGGGACGGACAACTCCAAGCTTCCACTATAATCAACAAATGGTTACAAGGAGTCTTCTCTAGGACCTGTAGAGGATTACACCAGCAGCAATACATTCACCATAATGCAACTAGGCATCTGCAACAACAACAACAACCACTTAGCAAGAGGAATTACTTTGAAACAGAGAATACACAGATTCTGTCCCCTTCGGTAATTAGTCCATATCTCACAAACTACAGATCCTCTGTGCACAAATTTTAGTAGGATTGTGATTCCACGAGTCCTTAGACCACTGACAAAATTTCAGCCCAATCGGACACCGTTTGACCACCCAAACAGATCATCTACCGAAACTGCTCTGTGCTGAAACTACAGTCACCTGAACTGACAAAACCGACCCCAAATCTGATGCTCTGCTGACCAAACCTCAAACCAACTGACTAGATCGAAGTACTCTAAGTGTAGAACGAGCTCACCAAGTTTGGCGTGAATCCAAGCACGTTTGAGCCTCCGATCACAAGTTTGAGTCAGATCTGCCCGGAGCCACCAAATTTGGATAGATTTGCTTCTCCTTCTTCTTCCTCTCCTCTCTTAGTCGTGTTGTGTGTGTGCTACTCTCCCTCTCTCTCAAGTGACGTCTAGCACCTGGGAAAGATGAGAGCTAGGGTTTTCTTGCTTGCACTCCTTCTCAAGGAGCAATCTCAATGATTTAATCACTAGATCAATGGTGCACAAGCACTTGGGCTTGTGGGTTGTTTTCTTGAGTTGCTGGGCTCCAAATCATCCTCCATGTGGAGAGATAGCCCAACAAGGATGCGATTGGCAAGCGGGTGAGTGGGTGACCGTGGAGAGCGAGTGTCCGTCGGCATATTTCTTTATCGTGTTGGTAAAACAAACATTAACATTGTTCTTGTTTATTATTTTTTAAGTAAAATACACCGGAGGTCTATCAACTTATAAGTGAGTGTCATTTAGATTCATCAACTTTGAAAATGCATTTCTAGATTCATAAATTTGTTGAGTCGTTCACCGCAGGTCCATAACCGTTCACATGCTTCTAATAATGCTAACATGACATGATGACTTGGCTCAAAGAAACATCTCCTGTCTAAGGCATTTCATCGAGCATGTTACATACAGGCGACACATGTTTCACATTTCCCGAGCTGAATGATGACAACCTCCTCCCGTGTAGGACATACACCGCACAGGAGTAGGTTGTTGCCGTTTAGTTTGGGGGAGTGTCCTGTGTCGTTGTAAGCTGCTCGATCAAATACTTCAGCTAGGATAGGTTTCTTCAAGCCAAATTATCATGCCATGTCAGCACTAAAAGCATATGTAGATAGTTATTGACATGTGATGAATGACTTAGCAAGTTTATGAACTCAGAAATGTACTTTCAGAATTGATAGATCTAAGTGACACCTCCATACAAGTTGGTGGACCTTCGGTGCATTTTACTCTATTTTTTATCACAACAAATCAGCAAAAATCATTTTAAGATGTTCTAAATCCAAAATTTAACAGAAAGAGAAGCAGCACCACCGTCCCTCCCATCATCACCGTTCGTACATTTCGTTATAGGAGAGAACAAACGGTACACGTGTATGTTTCTAGTATGCTACTGTTTCTGTACTTTACTTCCTCTGTACATTCTGTGTACCCATTTCTCCCATCCCAGACGCGGCAGACGCCGCCGCCTCGCACTCAGCTCCTTCCTCTCCTCTGCCACCTTCGCCAAGACACCTTCCAAGGCGACGTCGAACGCGTCCCTCGCCGTGCGCAGCCGCATGCCCGTCGGGTCGGCGTACACAACCCTCGGCACGAGCCTGATCACCTCCTCCCGCATCCTCTCCACCTCGGCGCGCGGTATCCTCCTCAACGCCGCCTCCACGCTCGCGTTCCCGCCGCCGCCGGCCCGCACGTCGTCCTCCGGTACGAGCACTGAGTACGCGGCGGCGTCGCCCGGGAGGTGCCACCGGTACTGCAGGCGTCGAACAGACGCGCCGTGGAAGAACACAGGGATGCACCCGGCGACCATCGCTTCGAACGCCGACCGCCGCGTGTACGAGTCCGAGTCCCCCGGCGGCTGGAGGCAGAAGGTGGACCTCCGGAACAGCGCTGTGATGTTGCGAGGGTGCCGGCACTGCTGCTGGCTGCTCATCCCGGTGCCGGCATCGCACCGCAGGTGCCGGCACGCGGGTGACGCGGCGCACTGGGCGATGACCTGCGACCGGACGGACAGGGGGTCGTCCGCCGGCCGCGGCGAGCCGACGAAGGACATTAGCCACCGGCGGCGGGACCGGCGGATCCTGCGCTGCCACCGCAGGACGTCGGCGTCCGTGCGCGGGTGGAAAGAGGTCGGGTACGGCACGGCCACGTCGTTGCCGGCGGCGCCGCCGGGGTCGGACGACTCCACGACGAGGACGGTCAAGTTCCCGATCGCCGGGAGGAGGAGGAGGTTGGTGCCTCTGGTCGGGTCGAGGTTAGCGCCGCGCCGGAACTCCCACGCCGCCCGCCCCGCCACGAGGCTGGCGCACGAGCCACCGCGCCAAGTCCAGTGAGGTGGCGTCCCGCGCCGAGTTGCCGCCGGCGCCGCCCCCGCGGTGCAGGGCGTAGTCGAAGCCGGCGTGGAACGGGACGAACACCGCGGCCGCGGCGGAGGAGTCGTTGGTGAGGCACTCGTACCGGCGCATGCGGGCGTGGAAGATGGCGTCCAGCGCGAACTGGTGCGTAACGTACCAGCCGTTGGCGCCCGTGAGCGTGGCGGCGGCGCCATCGAGCGGCCTGCCGAGGCCGCCGTTGCTCATGTCGTCGCGCATGTCGGGCCACCGGCCACCGGCGGCGCCGCAGCCGCGGAGGATGTCCTCGTTGAACCGTGATGGCAGGTCGTGGATGTACACGTACCTGCCTCGGCACGGATCATCCTCATGCCCACCGCCAGCAGTCTCGTGGTACAAACCCGGCGCCGACGATGCCGGTGGCACGATGCGCACGCTTGTGAGGACGGCGAGGCGTAAGCAGAGCGCGAGGACCCAGAACATGGCGGAAACGACCATGAGGAAGCGGAGGCGGGGAGTGACGGCGGAGCTCGACTTGTCCATAGCATGCATTCGCTGCCCGCCGGCGTGTCGGAGTGGCTCATCCGCCTAGCAATTTTGTAGGACATCTAAAGCACAATGCATGGAGTTTTGGCGACCTTAATTTCAGTTGGGAACTACTAGCTGGGATTTCTCCAGGTCAACTAGCTGACAGCTAATTTCTGCAACAGTTCATCGCAATCGAATCAAAATCCCGGTGCATCTTATCATTGATAGTCATGAAAGAGTCGAGTAATACGAAATTAAGCCTTTATCGAGCAACTCGTGCTCCTTGTTGATACGCGAGTGATTTGTAGTCACATTTTAAGCCGATTTTCGGTCTGGCATGAAACGACAGTTTCTGGAGGCTGGAGCACCACGGTGCGTGGCACGTCGTCCAGATTGATGCGGCACGTCGAAAGAGGATTGAAGCCTTGTTTAGTTATCACATCGAACCTTACTCCTCTATCTATGTAGTATGTACGTGGTCCCTTACTCCTCTCTCTATGTAGTATGTACGTGGTCTAATGCGGTAAAGTGTCGATAAATTACCACTATTCATCTGTTATATCAAAATAATTTGTCGAACTAAACAGGCCTCTGAGCATCTTTGTGGTAAAACGTTTCGTGTGTCAGCTAATAGCTTAGTGCTTGATGGCTTGCTACGCATTCTGGTGATGAATTTTGTTACTAATTGCATAGATGGATGAGAAATCGCGAGACGGATGTATTAAGTCTAATTAATCTACCATTAGAGATTGTTTATTGTAGTACAGTATTGTCTAATCATAACATAATTGAACTCATTAGATTCGTTTCACCATTTTACTCGGGAGTTATGAAATAGATTTTATCATTAATTCACGTTTAATTATGCTAATTAGTGTTGGACATCTGATGTGGGTGAAAACTTTTTGGAAGCTCAGTCCAGGATTCATAAGGCCTTCGTTGAAAATTTTTGGAGAAATTTCTGGAGTTCTCTTCCAAAGTCTATTAAGAGTATTAAATGTAGAGTGCTTACAAAACTAACTACACAAATGGACTGGAAATCGCGAGACGAATCCACTAAGCCTAATTAATCCGTCATTAGAGATCGGTTATTGTAGCACAACATTATCTAATCATGTCATAATTAGGCTCATTAGATTTGTCTTGAAAATTAAGGTAGGGATTGTGGAATAGGTTTTATCATTAATCCACATTTAATACTCCTAATTAGTGTCGGAAGATTGATGTGACGGGTAGTTGGTGAAATTTCAGGGAACTAAACAGGCTTAAGTCGGAGATTCTGAATGCTATTTCTGATGGTATGGGCGCTTGGTTGGATGACCGACACTGACCTCTATTTATTATAGGTAGGGGCAAGGTTTTGGATTCAATTTGGAAAAATTTTCAGTCCCAACTGAAATAAACAAAATTCGGTCAATTTTGATTGAATTTCGAATAGATTCTGAGAAATATTCGAATTTTGCAGCACTAAACTCGTTTCCGCACCCTTCCGAGACGGACGAATATCTCAGTCGATTTCGTGCAGAAGAGATCCGTCGGAGCCTTAAAAAAAAACAAAATCCCTCCTATCATATTGTTTTAGCCCAAAATCACAATAGTAGCCCAATTACGAAAGGTTCAAAATTATTCATCGGCCCAATGGTCAAGGCCACAAACCATCTGCCCAGAGGAATTTTTTTCTTTTTTATATTTTTTCCTCAATTTTGCAAAAATAAATGCCTCTTAAAAATTTTGCAAAATTATACCCCTACCGTGGTGTGGTATGGCGGTAGGGGAACTGCAGCACCCCACGGTGATTGCTACAGTACCCACGCCGGGTGTACTGTAGTGCTGCAACCGCCGTGGGGTACAGCGGTAGGGGTACAGTCTGTTTTCAAAAAATTGTAACTTTTTTGTTTGAACTCGGATGGAGGTAAACTTTATATGAAAATTGTAGCTTTCGACGAGATCTACAATTTTGTAGTTCAAAGTTTTTTTATTTAAAGTCATCTTCATACTGAAATAATCGATATACTAACACTATTACAACTTTTTATTTGAGGTACTGCGGTAGGGGTATAGTTTTGCAAAAAGTTTTGAGAGGTATTTATTTTTGCAAAATTGAGGGAAAAAATGTAAAAAAAAATTCTGCCCAGAGAGAGAACGAATAAAGTTCAAATTTTTTGTGTGGTGTAATAACTAACACTATTACAGCTTTTTCTCCTCACTAACAATATGAACACAACTCTTGTAGACGTTCGAGAGAAAAAATATTAAGAGCATACTTGGAATGCAGGAATTTTGCAAGAAGAAATAGCTAAATTCCGCTAATCTCGCGTTCCAAATGACCCTACATTCTTCACGAAACAATGACTGTGATGCAAAATTGGTGCAGTATTACGAGCTAATTGAACAGGGGATCCCATTCGTGAGGATCCTCAGCCTTCTGCCCTTCTCCCAACAACGGGTACTTCCAGCTGTACCTCTCTATCTTCTCCTCCTCCGGCCGACCCTCCACGATGGCTCTCCTCAGCTTCGTCACCTTGCTGATCACGGCCGCCACGGCGATGTCGAACGCGTCGTTCAGCGTCGTCTCGAGCCGCGTCGTCGCGTCGCTGTAGGTCACCGACGGGATCAGGCCGACGACGGCGTCCCTCATCGTCCCGATCATTTCCGGCGTTATCTTCCGGAGCCTCTCCTCCACGCTCGCGTTCTTGCTGCGCACGTCCTCCTCGGGGATGTATACCGAGTAGTCGGTGTGGTTCTTGGGCAGGTACCAACTGTACTGCACGTACGCCGAGGCCGGGTGGAAGAACACCGGGATGCAGCCGGCGAGCACGGCGTCGAAGGCGGCGCGGACGGTGTCGGTGCCGCACCGCGGCAGGAGGCAGAACGTTGAGCTCTGGAACAGCCTCATGACGCTCGCCGGCGAATCGCACTTGTTGTCCGGGCCCGTGGTGCTGCACTCCATGAGCGCGCAGTCCAGCGACGCCTTGCACTGGTCGACGAGGCGGCCCTCGATGGACTTGGCAGCGCCGGACCGCGCCACGCCGGCGAAGGAGAAGAGGTGGGTGCGGTTGAGCGCGCGCACCCGTTCCTGCCAGAAGAAGAGGTCCTCGTCGCTCGCCGGGTGGAACGCCGTTGGGTAAGGGATGGCGACGTCGTTGACGTGCCACGGGCTGGCCTCCACGACGAGCGCCGTCATGTTCCTGGCGGCCGGGAGGTTGAGCAGCTTGCTCCCCCACTCGGCCTGGCCGTCGGCCTTCCGCCGGAAGTCCCACGTGGTGCGTCCGGCGACGAAGAAGTGGTCGCGGCCGCCCATGGCGCGCCACTCGGGGCGCCCGGCGAGGTGGCGCGCCAGGTCCAGCGCCAGCTCGTCCCGCGCGGAGACGTTGTTTCCCCAGAGGTGGCGCGCGACGTCGAGGCCGGCGTAGAACGGCACGAAGACGGCGGCCGCGAGCGAAGGGTCGTCGGTGAGGCACTCGTACCGCTTGATCCGCTCGTGGAAGATGATGTCCAGCGCGTGCGCGTCGGTGTCGTACCAGCCGGCGCCGGCGCCCTGGAACGCGCCCTTGCCGCCGGGGAGCATCGGGCCGAAGCCGCCGTTGGTGGTGTACCTGCACATGTCCGTCCACGGCGAGAGCCTGTCGCAGCGCTGGAGCATGTCCTTGTTGAAGCGGGCCGGCAGCTCCTGCACGTAGATGTACTGCCCGCCGCACAGGTCGTCCTTGTCGTCCGCCGACGCCAGCGCGCGAGCGAAAGGGCGGCCGCCGTACTTGTCGCCGTGAGGCGCCGAGGGCGAGTCCTTCTCCTTGGACGATGCCGTGTTGCCTCCACTGCCAGATTGGGCCGGTTCTGACGACGACGCGTCATCGCCGGCGTCGTCCACAGGAGCCGAGAGGGAGTGACCGGAGACCGACTGCTCGCGCCGAGCGATCGGAACTATCTTCCGCTCTTGATGATGATGATGCACCGGCGGCGGCGGAGCGTGCACGGTTTCAATGCGCACCACGCCGGCGTTGCCGCCACGGCCGAGGCCGGCGCCGTAGCAGTGGCGCGCGAGGATGGAGACGGTGGCGGCGAGCGCGAAGAGGAAGCAGAGCCGGGAGCAGCGGATCCGGCCCTTGTCGTACTTGCCGATCTTGTCCTCGGCCTCCGCCCCCTCCTCCTTCTCCACCGCCCGCTTGCCGCCGCTGCCGTCGCCCGCCGGCGCCGACAGCGGCAGCTCTCCCGCGTTGTGCCGCTTCATGCCGCCGCACCCTCCTCACGGCAGACCTGTACTGTAGGTGTTGCGACGTCGAGCCGGCGGGGCACTGGCAGGGCAGTGGAGCGAGCCGCGGGAGCTGGCTGAGGCACGCGAGGGATCCGAGGTGGCGGTGCTTGAAGCGCGCGCGGTGGCCGGTTGGCGAGGGCGGGCGTGAAAAGCGGAGCGCGCGCCCGCTTGCGTCGAGCGAATCGAATCGCTGCTAGTGGCAGCGATCAGCTTCGCAGCTGGTCACTGCCGCTGACACGGAAACTGCGGGGATCTCAAAAGTGAATTAGCTACTACTAGTGTGACAGCGCCTGGCTGGCCGCCTGGGGACGCATGCCGGAGGGCTAAAGGCAAGGTGCCCGTTCACGTGCGAGTGAGATCGAGCAGAGTAATCGAAAGTCAGCTCGTCAGCCATGTCAACGGGATGCCCTCCGTCCGGGCAGTACGTGCAGACAGGGAGTTAATGGCCGGCGTGGTTACTGTTGACAAGGCTCGATTAAGGTCACATGAACGCTCGCTCCACTAGCTTACCCGTGTTATTTTGTCTTCGGCCGGCAGTATACTGTTCCTACAATTTCTTTTATCGTCGGTGACGGTGATGCTTCGAGAGGGCAATTGGTGGGCTGGGTGGACTATGATTAAATTGATGATCAGGCCAGTTACTGTTGAACGGGGGGCTAATTAATAAACTGAATGGATGATTCATCGAAAATTCGCCATGATGCACATGGCCGACCCGTCGCGGAAGGACGAGATTCCAGTATGGCTGAAAGCACCTGACTCATGTTCATTTTTAAAATGTTGGACTGAAATCGATCTGCGTCTTTATTTTTCCTTATTTGGGGTTTCCTTCCTCATCTTGGGTCACGATATAACGATGCTCCGGAAGGCGCGTGATAGGTGATATGTACTCTCTCTGTCTCAAATTAATTGTCACTGTTAACTTTTGATCACAACTTCAAAAAAAATATGTATACATTATTATTTTGTTTGTGACTTACTTCATCATCAAAGATATTTTAAATATAACTTGACATTTTGCATATTTGCAATAACTTTTTTTAATAAGTCGAATGATCAAATGTTGTGATCAAAAGTCAACAGTGGTGAAGTAATTTGAGACAGAGGGAGTAGATGTTAACATAGTTTTATGTAAACTCGGTCAAATTAAACATTTGACTTAGGCTCATTTGTAATGGAGGAATAGTAAAAGATTTGTGGAGGATTCAATTCATATATGATTTTTTTTTCATACAAGAGTTGTGGGAGCAAAGGTTGAATTCTACCAATTCCTTTGAAATTCTTATGGAATCGGTTCTTCCATGAAAATTTTGGAGGAAAATAAGCATAAGGTCCAACCTCATGTTTTCTTTCCTTTATGTCTTAGGTTTCCTTTGTTTTTCACTTGTCTCATCCGGGAAGAGCTCTCCCATATAGTTTTCCAGGTAAAAATGATTGTGATGATTTAGTGAAGTGTTTTTTTTTGAAAGTAACTAAGGGGTTGGAAGCTGGAAAAAAAAACTAGGTTGTCCTATTTCACTTCTCGCATGGAAAACCTTTATCCATATAGTTTATCATAGAGAATCACAAAGAATCGCTTTTGCCATAGAAACACTTCTCTCAGAGAATGAACTACCATGGAGAGTCAGAGTCAATGGAGCCCCACCTGCGCAACACTGTAGTGTTACGCAATTTTGCAGCTTGAAGATGCACTATTAGGGAATCAACCTTTGGTCCTGGGCACGATTTCAGATTAGTACCAGTTTTTTTTTGCACTCGGTACTAATGTGTACATTAGCATCGGGTGGGAAGGATTCCCCTATCGAGAGATCTCGTGACACGCATTAGTACTGGGTTGAGGCTAGACCCGGTACTAATGTGTCACATTAGTACCGGGTCCAGTCCCGACCCGGTACTAATGTGGCAGTCACACATTAGTACCGGGGCTCAAGAAGACCTGGTACCAAAGGAGTCACATTAATACCGGGTCAAAAAGAACCCCGGTACTAATACCTCCACTGTCGTCCGACCTATGACACTTAGAAAATATCAGCGCCCTCCACTCCCTCGTTCATTTCCTTCTCTCCCTCTCAGTCTCATCTGGATCTCAGACTTCTCTTTCTCGATCTCAGGGCACTGGCACAGCGGAGCCCGACGGCACGGAGGCAAGGCCGGCCGGCCTCGGCGGCAGGCGGGCGCGACCGTCCCTGGGGCGCGCGGAGGCCCTTCTCTCCAGGGATCAGCGGGGCGCAGAGGCGGCAGGTGCGGTCGGCACCGGCGGGGCGGCTCCAGCGGTGGGCGCGGCGCGGAGACCCCAACGGGGGCGCGCGCGGACGCCCTGGCGGCTGGCGCGGAGGCCCTGGCGGGGGCGCGCGCGGACGCCCTGACGGTCGGGAGCACGGGTCCGCGGCGGCGCGTGCTGTGCCTCCGGCGGCCAATCTCCTACCTGTAGTTTAGAACTTGATATTTTGTTCTTCATATGATCTGGTTTTTGTTAAACTTGGTTCTTGTGATTGATTCTTATGAATGTGGTATTGTGATTCATGTGAATTTGTGTATGTGTAGTTGAATATGTGGTTTTTGTAAGTATGGTCGTGAATTTTTTTTTGAATTATGTGTTCGTCAATGTGAATATGTGAAAAAAAAGAAGAAAAGAAAAAAGGGAAGAGAGAGACGGACGGGGACGGAGGGGGAGGCGGACGGAGGCAGGCCACAGACGGACGGAGGGAGGACATGAGTACCGGTTATTCAATTCCGGTACTAATGTCCCTCCCCACATTAGCACCAGCTGGCTAGTACTGGGTCCAAAAATAGTACTAATGGGGTTTTAGACCCGGTACTAAAGGTCATTTTTAGTAGTGCTGCAATGGCTAGTTTATTTGGTTGGAGCTATAAATACTCATTACCCAGCTATTCGAAGAGTGTTAGAACTTGGAGAGGTTATATACTTGATTTTCATATCCACACAAATTGCTATATCTGGCAAAGTAATCAAGAAGATTAGGACAATTAGTAACATGGATTTAGCTATGACTAGTGCTAGTTTAGGTCTATTAGTACATTGCTTTAGTGGTTAGCTTAGAGTAGTTAAGGTGAGGTTTGCACACCCCTTTGCTATCTATGGTTGTGTGCACCATGAAATATTATAAGGTTACAAAACCCTCCAGTCACGATTGTGTAGTGACTACTGGTAGTTGGGAAGGTCTACAAAGTGGAGACTGCGGAGAGCACCTAGGAGAGTCAAGGTGAAGACCCACTTGCACACGGGGAAGAGGACCGTTGGCTATTAGCTTGGCCCTTGGATAGGGACTCCAACGAGAATTAGGGGAAATCTCTCTGATACCGTGGTAAAAAAGTTAAGCGCTAAGTTTGTATTCTCTACCTCAATTATTTTCTATATATACTCCCTCCGTCTCAGGATATAATTAAGATGCGCGGGGAATTCAAGATTCAAACTTTGAAATGTTTGACCTACTAATAATTTTGTATAATACAATTTTTAGTTTACAAAAATAATATCATTGGATTTTGTTTTTTTATATTTTCATATGGTTATAATTTTGTTGTTGTAAATTATTTTCTATGAGATATTAAGATTCAAATGTTAGTATTGGTGACCGTGCCAAGTTTTATCGTGCCTTATATCCTGGGAAAAGTGTATTTTTCATCTCTCAAGTATTACAGAAGTGTGATATTCATCCTTTATGTTTCATTTGGTACAAATCAATCCCTTAACTAACTAAATTAGTGCATTTATCATCCCATCTTAGTTTAACACAATGGTTCCATGCTGTCTAATTATGGTTTATGCTTAGGTAGTCATCTGACTAATCACTACTTAAAAGTAACTAGTAAAGTGCACGTGCGCGACACGCACGTGTTGAAAAATTTTATGTTATTTAAAAATTATTAACAATCATATTAAGATCGAACAAATCAAAAAGTCAAAAAACATTTTGTATGTTATAATAATTGATACCTAAATTGGTCCTGAGAAACTTATTATGTACTTGCGTAAGGGTGCAAAGGGGTAACCGTTAGGTGCACCTCCGAACCTCTTTAGTTCAATTATTTGTACTACTTCTTCAAATTAAACTGAAGTAGTAAAAATAATTGAACTAAAGAGGTTTGAAGGTGCACCACTATAACCAATTTGCACCCCTATACTTACGTGTGCTAAATTTGTAATTACATAGAAAGATGATGAAAAAGAAAGTTATGTGCCAAAAAGACTTCTCATTTCGATTTCCATGTTTTCAAAAGAACTAAATGCTTTTATCACATTGGGATTTTATACATGCAGCAAGATACATAGTAAACCCTCCCCATATTTGATCTGTAACAAACATACAAATCTTGAACCGCACCATTCTCCACAAGGCCTAATTTTTTCAAAATTTAAAAAATTGAATGTGTAACATGGAATTCTCAAAGCATGATACCCAAATTCATTTACGAGACAACCCATTTGAGAATACCTCTGTAATCATTCCTTCACTCAGTGGTAGCAAATATTGTGAAATCATCACATGTGCAACATGCGAGACAAGTTTAGCAAAATATCTAGAAAAAAATGAACTGAACAATGAGGAAAACTCCACTCGAAAGCAGTCATAATAGTTTGGCAAAATTGGGGAATGACTTTCACCCAACACCGCAAGCCGTAGAATATAACGTAGAATAATGTCTGAAGAAGGAATCAATGCTCCAAGCCCCAACATTGGTAAGTAGAAATAGTACATATATGTGTAATTATTAATTTCTAGGCCCAATAAGCTTTCCATGAAAGCTATCTACACTAACAGCCAGGCACCCAGACTCAAGTATACTTAAAAACTGATGTTCTTGAGGAACCTAGAATTATACCAACACAATTTTCACCTCTCACGTGAAGCTTCCTCCCAGAAATTCAGTGCATATAACTTGGCGCCGCTTGGCATTTGACTGATTTGGATCGATACTTGTCAAAGTTCATAAAAAGGTTAACTGGAAAAAGAAGAAATTATCAGTTAGTGAGATGAAACAGAATGGATAATTTGAAGATGCCCATTTTATGTCTTCTTCTTATTAACAGGACAGCTCTGGATCTTTGCCCAGTACTATGAAGTCTCGAGAGACACGAACATGGCAACTCAGAGTAGCCAACGAGATGAAAGATTGGATCTCCATGGTCGCAACCACTGAATGGGCGCAGCCAATGCTGTATCTCGTGAATAATGTCCTCGAGCACAAACGGCTTAACTCTTGGTGGCAGCCGCAGTGGTTGTAGAGAGCAGCTCTCTGATCATGTCCACATCAACTATAGAGAGAGTTAATAGATTACCCATTTAACAAGCTTGCTATACCATTTAATAGTAGCTTCCACGTGTCCTTATTTTTTAATCCTCCATCTTCTTCCTTACCGTCCTCCTTCCCCGTCCCCGCCACCAGCATCTCCCTTGCCTTACCATCCCCTCCGCTAGCGTTCTCCGCCTACGCCGCACCCCCAACGCGCGGTGCTGCCCCTCCTTCATGGTCACGTCCACTTGCTAGCCTCACCCGCCCAGGCTGGTTGCGGAGCTCGGTTGTGCCGCATCTGCGCCGCCCCCGCGTGCTGGCCCCCGGCTCCCACGGCGCCACGCTCGCAAGGGATCTCCACCGTCGCCACGGCCTCGCGTGCCGCCGTGTCCTGGTCGTCGAGCACCGGCCGCTGGCCCCTGCCTTGCCAGATGCAGGCTTCCACTTGCGTCGGCCTCACCCGCCCAACCTGGCTGCAGAGCTCGGCTGCACACTGTATGCACACATCGAAGCTAGATCATATCCTTTTCTTCTTCGATTTAGTGGGCAGCTGCACAAATTGGAGAATCGTATACAAGATTTAAGATTTGGTGGGTAGTTGCACAAATCGGAGAATCGTACAGGAAGAAATCCCAGGTGCTCCGGACGTCGCACCTAAGCGCAGGCTCCGGCGTCCTAGCCCGTCAACGTGCTCCTCCCCGAGCCCGACCGACATGCGTCTTCCTGGCGCTTCGGCATTCTGCGCTCACGATGGCCTCTGCCCTCCGCCTCCGTGGTTTCCAGTGCCTATGCGTCGACCACCCTCGAGCTCGCGGCTTGCCTGTGCCCCTGTCCCGCCGGCTGAGCTCCGCATCGCCAGTGACTTGCCTCTGCCCCGTCCCCACACTGTCGCCAGCCGAGCTTCGCCTCGCCGGTGGCTGCCTCCGCCCCGTCCCTCCGCCGTCGCTTTCCAGCAGGGGTATTGTTTTCTTTTTTCTTAATTATAAAACATGGGGGTTTCTCTAGAAAACGTGGAGTCTTTTTTTTTTGAGAATTAGAAAACGTGGAGTCCATAACAATTACATGGTGTGGGTATGGCCGGTGGGTATAGGAATCACGAGTAACAAAATAATTAGTTTTTTGGCAGAAACGCTCCCCAAATTGCGATTTCTATAGTCGTTCCACCTTTTTGGTCATCATGCAACCTGACGGGTGGGTCCGGCGTGAGGGGTAAGGCGAGCCCAAATTGGGTGAGAAAGGTTTTCAATTGTTTCGCTCCTTATAGTATATAGATATGTTGAGTCAAAGATATAAAGCTTGCAAGAAAAGTTCCATAGATCCTTTAAATTTGCTACAAATAAAAAATTGTCAGAAAAATTTGACGGAACGGATTCATATCAGACTTTTAATTCAACATTAGATGACCAAGTGTTGCTTAGTAAGTTGATTGCATATTTACATGGCCTAAACTTATATTATATGATACTAAATCATCATTAAACAAATTTATGGATGATAAATACACCAATTTAGTTAGTTAAGGGATTGATTTGCACCAAATGAAACATGGAGGATGAATGTCACACTTCTGCAATACTTGAAGGATGAAAAATACACTTTTTCTATATCTTGAGATGGAGGGAGTATTTCTTATTGCTCTTTACATTCTGCATTTACTCAAGTGTTGGTATTGTGGTGGATTGACGCTAAAGATGTTTGATGCAACCAATTAAACGGGAGACCAATATATTTGAATGATCAGTCCTTAAGCTGGAGTTATGTTCTTTGCGAGAATAAAGCATGTTTGATCTACATGTTCCTATATCACAAGTAAGAAGCTCCAAGTTCGACCAAGTTTGGTTGTCAATAGGATGCTTATAAATGTATGACAATCCATGTATGAGTGTACATATCCTTAATTTCCACCAATGTGTAACTATTATATGTTTTTTTATTCCAAACAAATCTACAACAAAGTTCATCATGCAGTAGGAAAGAAAAATGTGACAGAACATGCTTTATTTATCCTTCATGGTAGAACTACTCCGCATAGAATTCCACCAAATATCAAAGCTCCAAACCATTTGTTGGACACAAACCTGCAAGGCATGACACAAAGTTTTAGAACTTGGTAGCAGTAGTATGGTAACAATCATAAAAATTGGCAATGTTCTAAATGTCCTGAAACAGCACGCGTAATTAATCTTCCAATGCAGGAGAGCAGCTGCAGCTATCAGGAAAGGATAGTAGGACCATGCTGTAACAAGATCGAGGTATGTGGTAATATGATGTAAAAACAAGTATTGTTATGTAATGATGAAGAAAAAATTATCAATTTGATGCCGAGCACGAACCAAGGTAAGCATTGTAGCCACTGAGTGCAAAGCCACCAATGCATGCAACTCCAAATGCACCAATAATGTACTTTGTCATATCTCCAAACAATAAGGCTGTAGACTTAACTTAACTCCTGCTTTGATGTCATCTTCTTTGTCCTGAAATGAATTTATTTGTATAAGAAATGCAATCACAATAGTGCTGCCAAAAATGATTTTACTATGGACAACTTACACATACGAGCACCACCACCAACATATATTACATGCATGTACATACCTGATGAGCGTATATTGTATCATATACCAGTGTCCAACATATTGCAGCAGTATACAGGGGAAGAATGATTGCAGAGTTAAGTCTTCTTTAATAGCTGACCACCCTAATGCAACTCCACAGTTTATGGCCAAAGCCAAGATAGGCTTGAGGCTGTCATATATGTGTGGATCATTAAAGCATGTATTACTCCATGTAAACTATAACAATATGTAGGTATTTCAAATCTCTTAATTTAATTTGATTTAATATACGTACCCAATATGTGACCCTCTTCATCAATGGGTAGGTGAAGACTGGAACAAGGGAAAATGCCCCTAGAATAATGCTACAAGAGAAAATGACGGAAATATAGCATGTGAGTATTATTGTAATAATCTATGCACCAAAAATATACACACACATATAATGCATGAAACTTGCTCTAGATTTTTCAAACTATTTAGAAAGAACTTAGATACACATAAATATTTAAAAAAGGCTTATTATTTTTTCGTTTGTTATTCAAAAGAAGTTTTCTTATGTTCCTGAAAAACAGGGGTATAATATAAGCTCGATAATTACATAGTTAGACGAAAGGAGTTGCACCAGGAATGGAAGAAAAATTAACTAGCAGCATGTAGGAAATGTCTTTTTTCGATTGCAAGTATGGTGTAATTTTGTATAGCATATACAAGAGATTGTTTCTTCTTTAAGTCCATCGGCACAAGCAATACTAAGCAAATTAAGGATATTAGATCCAAAGTACCTGTAGTTATTCAATTGGAGAAGAAAGCCAAACCATAGTAGGACCTGGAATACAAGGAATTACAATCCTTGCAAAGGGGTTAGAGCACCTGATGCCAAAGACCTTTTTTTGTCCGCTCAACCTATTATATAAGAGGGATATATATTCGTTAATTAATTGGTTCATGCAAGTAAGATGTGCAACTAGCCAACAGCCGTGTAGTTTTTTGTCTCAAAAAAAAAAAACAGCTGTGTAACTGTATTGAGAGATGGAGCATATATTGCACATCTCAAAATTTTACCAATCTTTTCCTCAAAATTTTTTTTTACCAATCTTTTTTTTTACTAAAATGATTGTAATGCATATACATCAATTTTACAGGCAATTTTAAGAAAAACATATAGTACCCAAAAAATACTTTTACCGAATGGTTAAAGTATTAAGCAGATCAGTGAGCTAGATGTAAAACACCTTCTTATCAATGTCCCGATCAAAAAGATCATTCACCGTGCAGCCAAGACCCCTTAAAATGACTGATCCACATCCAAAGAGTGCCAGCATTTTCAAGTCTGGGATCTCCCCTTTTCGCGTTGCTATTGCGATTGACCTGTGAAGTAAAAGACATCCAACTTTTCAATATTTTGCATATTGAATGGATCGGATGGCGGTGTTGCTTTTTTTTAGACTCTGGTGCTGCTGCTAACTGCTAATTAACGTACCAAAAACATGGCCACACGATGAGCCAGGTGCCGATGGGCTTGTCAAGACGGGCGAGCTTCGCGTACGGCATAGCCGCCTCAGAGAGACAGCGCTCCAGCCAGGAAGACGACGACGACGACGTCGACGACAGACCCTTACGAGCCACCATTTCCAAAGAGTCGATATATCGATCTGCTGCACTGCACTGTACTGCACATAGGAGAGGAACGTAACACGCATCAGTGGCAAAACACTGTGCAGTGGCTGCTACCTCAACAGCCTTTCACTCGATCAGCTCGTCCAAGACACTGCGCCATTACGTACACTGATCAGCTACAGCTTGGAGCTGAGCCCTCGACAACTCGAGACTTCGTTCGAGGCGTGGAGGAATGATCCCGCCTGTTCGATCCAGCTATATATAGCCTCGGGATCGAGCCGGCCGGCCGGTCTCGTTCGATATGGTCAGAGAACCGCCGTCGAATTCCCGTTGGCAGCTAGCAGCCCAGACGTCCAGTCCGGACACATGCATGCAGCCGCGCGACGGATGGACGTCACGGTCTACGGAGACGTAGCCCTTCGCCGGCAGTCTGAATTTCTGAAGCAACGAAACTGACCACATTGCATTGGCCACGACGAGCTAGCGGGCGCGGGCTACATGCCTACATCCGTAGCAACGAGACGATGGCTTGGGCTGCCGTCGGGACGTTCGGAGCATCTTCCAATCCGTAACAGTCGTCGATGATTTGATCATCAGAACACAGTAATCGCCTAATCGGCAGGTGGCCAGGTGCAGGGACGTACACGGCTTCCGTAGGATCGGCTTTTTGGTGCAGGGACGGCTCCCGTGGCGTCCGCTTTCGAACGTGGTCACGTGGACATCGTCAACTTTTCCCATGCAGCTGCAGGCAAATGATATTCTCAGTCATTAGTTTACACTGCGTTAGATACACTTCCGCCAGTCCTAAATACGCACACGCTCGCGTCATTATATTCCAACTCATGCGAATCTAGTGGAATAACTGATTGGCTGGCTTCACATTTTCATTTTCCTAAGACTAGTAGCTCGCGCGCATGTAATTGGTTTAGCTGCTAGCTAGTCCTTAGAAAAAGTCTACTCGTGTGGCCTTGATTCTGACTAACTAATTCCACCATTTCACATGGTTACTAACAATAGTCCAAAACTAGTACTATCTCCGTTCTTAAATATATGACGTTTAGGACAAGAAAATTAGTTCATTTTGAACTAGTTTTCTTGTCCTAAACGTCATATATTTAAGAACGGAAGGAGTAATACGTAGTGGATACAATAAAATGTGCTGACGTTTATCTTACAGTGTTAAGAATTTCGGTTGGGACATGATAAAGTTGATACACATTGCGCGAACTCTAATACATGGCCTTGTAATTCCAGTGTGTATTATTGCTACACCTACCGTTGCAAACAGTAAGTCATTCTAACTTTCTTGGAAAGTCAAAATATCTTGAGATTTATACAGTAAAAAGTACATTTATTATACCAAAAAAGTATTATTAGATTCTTCATTTGAATATATTTCCACAATATGTCTATTTGGTGTCCTAAATCTTTATGTAATTCCACCTGTAATTTTGGTCAAACAAAAAATGGTTTGACTCTCCAACAAAGTTAGAATAACCTATAATTTAATTTGGATCGGAGAGAGTATTCAAGGTTCATGCTTCCGGCTAATGCTACCATATCTGTTGACGTTGACGACCAAAAAAATTGGCACAAGGTTGGTTTACTAGGCAAAATCGACTATACTCCGCCAGTTTTCCCAAACCAAAGATATTGTTTCTTCGAGCTTGTAGGCAACTCATGAAAAGCCAAATAAGCAAATTAAGCCGATTCTCCCAATGTAGCTAAGCTGGTTTTTCAAATAAACTAACTCGGCTTTTGGCTCAAACAAAGTAGTAATTGATCTATGCGGTACTTGATTTGTAAATTATTGTCAAGCCGGGTAAGACCTTTCAATTGTATAAATATTATTACGGGGCATGACCAATTAAGAGTATCCAATCAATCAAAAAATGCAATCTTTATCTTTTTTAAAAAAATTCCTGTGTCTTATTTTTGCAAATGCTAACCTACGTTATCCCTTCGCCTCAACGTTGATTGAAGGCGTGCTCTGCCGATCCTAGAACAATCTCGGTGTGCTTGCCTTGATAGGATCACTTCCTCCTAAGCATTAATTTGTTGGACCTTCGTTGGGCTGCCCAACTAGCTTATCCAGTTTGCCATATATAGGGTGCCTTTGGTTGGGACTTTTAACTGCTTTTGCTTTTGGCAAAAGCCAACCAAAGGGATTGGCTGTCATCCAAAGCCAAAGACAAAAGCAGCTTTTGCCTAGTACAAATTTGAAAGCAGCCTGGACCCTGCTTTTAGTGGCTTTTGGATCACAAAATTACCCACCATGCCACTGGTTATGGAGAAAAACGGTTCGTTGTTTTATTTTGCTCCCGATCCCATCGCGTAGCGTCTCTCCCCTCCGTTGACCATCCGCCGCAAGCCGCTCCCGTCCGGTGCCGGCCGGTCCGCTCCACCGCGGGCCCTCCCTCCGACGCCGGGCTCTCCTCCGCCGTGCTCCGCTCCCCTATGGTGGCCCTCAACTCCGGTGACGGTGGCCCTCAACTCCGGCGACGGCGGCCCCATCACTGCCGGCGGGCACCTCTCGTCCACTCCTCGAGTTCTGCTGGCGGCGCCCCTTCCCCACTCCTCGAGCTCCGCTAGCGCATGGGGGTGAGCTCCTCCTCTGCGAGGGGAGCTCCACGGGGGCGTGGGCGAGCTCCTACGCCGCGTGTGGGTGGCTCCGCCGCGAGGGGAGCTCCGCGGGGGCGCGGGCAAGCTCCTCCGCCGCGTGGGAAGCCCCTCCGCGCCGCTCCCCCACCACTGGCGGCCATGGAGGCGCGAGCACGACCTTCCAGAGCACCGACCCCTCCTCTGTCGCTCCCCCACCACCGGCGCCCCATGCGTGAGATCTAGCAGGAGGAGGAAGAAACCATATGTGTGCATGACATGTGGGACCCACTTGGAAGTGAGAGGTCTTTTCCAAAAGCCACAGCAGCTCAACCAAACAGGCTTCCATCCATCTCACAGCAGCTTTGCCAAAGCTACTTTTTCTAAAGTCACAGCCCACAGCAGCTTTTCTCAAAGCCACAGCCCAACCAAACACACCCATAGTAGTCTGGCCGGTTTTGTGCAGCGGCGTTGCAAGGTGCACCCCTGCATGCTAAAAACACTGGTGGAGACCGGACTTTTGATCCAGGCCTTTTGTCCCGGTTCAACTTTGGAGCCGGGACAAAAGGCTTTGGGGCGACGTGGCCCGAAACGCCTGCGAATGACCCCAGTCTTTTTCCCGGTTGGTAACACCAACCGGGACAAATGGGGAGGCCTACAACGGCTACTGCAGCTCAATTATTGGCTCCGGCAATTTGTCCCGGGCGGTGTCACCACCCGAGACAAAAGGGCCACCCTTTTGTCGCTGGTGGTCACACCGCCCGGGACAAAAACTTTCGTCCCGAATCGTTTTACGACCCGAGACAAAAGAATCACCTTTTGTCTCGGGTGGTAATACCACCAGGGACTAAAGGCCGGCGCCTATAAGTTCCTGCTCTCTCCTCATTCCTCGGGCCGAGCCATTTCACCCGAGAGCGAGCTCAAGCTCTCCATGGCGCCTCTCTCCTAGGGAGGTGCTGTCCAATTTTTTTGTCATCAATTTGTGAAGATTTTCCTCCTCTAAAGTGTTGCCAAGGTTAGATTCTTCATTCTCTTTTCATTTGTTGTGATTAAATTTTGATTTATGGTTTAGAAATAGAGAAAATAGCAATTTTAGTTTCTAGGTAGTAGTAGGAGATAAGAGATGAGATTTTTTAGATGTTTTAGATGATTTAGAAACAAGTAGTTATTTAGCTACTAACATTGTATTTTGTTTCTCATGTTTTTTAAGCATCCTCTAATTTTCTAGTATTTGATATAGAGATAATTGATTTTTACTTTTAGAAATAATGAGAGATGCATTTAAATTTACATTTAGCTTAATTTATTAGAAGTTAGTTTATTAAAAAAATGGTCATTACCAAACGAAAATATTTCTTATTTTTATTTAGAATACATTTAGGCATTATCTTATTTTTAGAGACAATAGAAATTTTATTTCATTCATGTTCATTAAGTATTTTTGTATTTATATAGAAAAAAATTAAAATGTTATTTGCTGCAACATCTGGAAATTCAGACATATAGTGCACCGCCTCCAGTTCCGATAGGAGCCAGCTGTTCAAGCATAATGTTTTGAGTGACACCTCTCAGGAGGTTAGCTTTAGCATATACAACAGCTCTTAGTCACCTTATTCAGAGAGTGAGAGAGAGGATGTCGACATCATGCTTGTTCAGCTGGCTCCGTCGGAACTGGAGGTAGTGCACTATGTCAGCTTCTAGATTTTGAACCACTGCTTCAAACACATCTCTGAATTTACGTATTGTCTTCAAATCATCAACATGTTAAGTATTTATTGTTTTATTTAGAATACATTTAAGCATTCTCTTATTTTTTTTCTTTTTTCCATATACAGTCGGTTGGACGTTCTCTACCAGTAGCCTTACATCCTAGCTAGCTACAGTCTTACATCACCGGCGAGCTGGGGCTGTACGTGGCTCGGTGATGTAGGGCTGTAGCTAGGTAGGAGATGTAGGGCTGTAGCTTGGCGATGTAGAGAACTGTAAGTGGGAGAGCGAGGTGCGTGTATATGATGGTGATGTGAGGCTGTACTTCCTAAATGATCAGGGTAATTAGAAAAGGTATAGTACAGACTTACGTCACCTCCGGCCTCACTGCAATTGAACGAGCTCTTGCGCTTATCTGTTTAGTTATTAGAAAATGAGAAAATAGGTCTTATATATTTTGTTTTTATATAGAATAAGTTTAACCATTCTCTTATTTTCCTGCAGAGATTGTAATAGTTTTGAAAAACTATGACAAGTTATTCTGGTCATGGTGGTCGCTGTGGCGGTCGTCGTGATGAACGGCCACCTTTTGCTCGTCGTCCAGGCTTACACTTCACCCATGGTGTGTTTGACTTACCTACTGGTGATCGAAGCCAGGAATCTCGTCCCAACATAGTAATATTGTTTCCTTGTATAAATTTGATGTTCACGTACTACACACGGATAATAATATTATTTTCAAACAATACAGGTTCTCAATCATTTGCAGTGGCTCGCACATGTTGTTGAAAATTTAGGTGGTACCCCTCCTGTTTCACAATGTTCCATTGTCGGTCCAAACAATTGCATACAATTAAAAATCTCGTTTGACATATCCGTTCGAGGACAAATTTGCTCCTCACTGTCTTCAGAACCCATCCAAATGGTCTCAATTGTTGGGTGGGGTACCCCTGCCATGGTTAGGAGGACTTATGAAAGGACCACCGTGCAGGCATGCTTATAACAACTTTACGCTAATGGGTACTTTGTGCTGGATTACTCTTATTTTCTAATCAAGGCACTCGAGGAGGGAGAAAGTGTGACCACGACCGCAGAGAGACTTTCGGCTGAATGAACATGACATAGTATAGAGCATCATTTAATGTTATTTTAATCTTCTTATTTAACATTTTTTATGAGTCGTAATAACATTATTCTTAACTGTAGGATATCTTTGGTCAAACCTTTGCGGCAAAGAGCTTTCCTGCAATTCTACATCAAGTGTTGGATGTTGTGGGATTTTCTTACACAGATTCAAATCCTACACTTACAAGAGGTTCGAAGTATCAGGCAAATCTTTCATTTTTCAGGTCATATCAGTTTTCCTCGCCACTATTTGAAATTTATGGAAGTCCATGTGACCGTTATTGTGAAGCGATGGAGAGTGCACTGATCCATTCTCTGGCATATACCGATGAAGTTCTCGACTTCAAGATCGGAGACTTCAACTATATGAACTATCTAAGGAAGAAGAATGAAGTATGAAATATGTGTCGTGCATTGATGCACCCATCTATCTTTGTTAAGACCGTACCTTAAGTATTCATGTATGAACTTTTTATGTTTGTAAGACCTTAATTAAGTATTGATGTATGAACTTTTTTATATTTTTTGTTAAGACCTTAAGTATTGATGTTAGGCTAGTGACTAATTTTTTGGAAGCCGAATCATAAATTTTGGAGACCTTAATATTTATTAAACTATATAAAAACAATAGGGTTTTTGGGGAGACCCTTTAGTCTCGGTTGGTAAACCAACCCGGGACTAAAGGCCTGCCCTCCATGGCTCCCGACCGCGATTGGGGCCGGCCTTTAGTCCCGGGTGGTAAACCAACTCGAGACAAAAGGGTAGGGGGCCGGATTCCAGAGGCCTTTTGTCCCGGTTGGTAAAACCAACCGAGACAAAAAGGCACCCTTTTGTCTCGGTTGGTTTTACCAACCGGGACAAAAGGCCGTCCCTATACAAAATTGACAGTACCTTCTTCCTTCTTCCCTGCCTGACCATTCTTCACCGAGAGCTCAAGCTAGCTCCTCTCCCATGGCGCCTCAAAACTAGGGAGGTGCTGCCCAAATTTTTCCTCATCAATTTGTGGAGTTTTCTCACCTCCAAGGTGTTGCTAAGGTATTATTCTTCATCCTCCATTCATTTGTTGTGATTAAATTTAGTTTTATGATTTAGAGAAGGAGAAAATAGAAATTTTGATTTAAGAGCTAAGAGATGTGGTTTTTATATTAGTATACTTTAGATTTAGTAATAAGTAGTTATCATTTGTTATGATTATCTTCTTTCATCCATTTGTACTAAATTTTTTTTTGTTTTTATATAAATTTTACTTTTAGCTAGCTTTATTTATTATCAGAGAAAATAGAATTTATTAATTTAGTTATTAGAAAATGAGACCTAGGGATAGTGTATAGTTTTTATACTTAAAATTTATGTCACAATTAAGAAAATAGAAAATTTTTATGAAGAGCTAAGAGATGAAGTTTTTATATTAGTATACTTTAGATTTAGTAATAAGTAGTTATCATTTGTTATGATTATCTTCTTTCATTCATTTGTACTAAGATTTTTTTAATATAAATTTTACTTTTAGCTAGCTTTATTTATTATTAGAGAAAATATAATTTATTAATTTTACTAGAATTAACATGGATATTTTTCACTTAATATGATGCAGATGAACCGACAATGGATGTACAACACCGACAGACGGTCAACGGAGTACATTACCGGCATGCATGGTTTTCTCGATGTGGCGAAAACAAATAAGAATGCGAGTGGATTCATGTATTGTCCATGCTCTGATTGCAGAAACGAAAGAGACTACCATGACCTGGGAACACTTCACCTACACTCGTTGAAATACAGATTCATGCCGAACTATGTGGTTTGGACCAAGCACGGTGAAAGAGGGGTTGTGATGGAAGACGATGAAGAAGAGGAGGAGGATATTCCGGACTGGGCCGCGGGGCAAGCTTTTGCAGATACTTTAATGGAAGATGCTGACGAAGAAGAGTTACCAGCACATGCTGACGGGTCTGCTGATTATCTCGGTCAGGATCTACAGGATGCACATAGGGACTGTGAAAATGAAAAAGAAAAGGCAAAGTTGCAGCATATGATAGAGGATCACAGAAAACCGTTATACCCAGATTGCAAGTCAGGTCACAAAAAGCTTGGTACTACACTAGAAATGCTGCAATGGAAGGCAAAACATGGTGTGTTTGATAAGGCATTTGAAGGGATGCTAAAAAATGTGAAGGACAAGTTTCCCGAGAACAATAAATTACCGTCCACCACATATGAAGCGAAACATACTGTGTGCCCTCTTGGGTTGGAGGTACAGAAGTTCCATGCCTGCCCTATTGATTGCATCCTATATCGGGGCAAGGATTACGAGAATTTGGATGCTTGTCCTGTGTGCGAAGCGCTACGTTATAAGATTCGGCGAGATGAAGATCCTGGTGGTGATGTCCAGGGGCACCGTGACAAGACGAAGAGAGTTCCGGCGAATGTTATGTGGTATTATCCTATAATACCACGTTTGAAGCGGTTGTTCAGAAACAAAGCAAATGCTAAGATGATGAGATGGCACAAAGAGGACCGTAAGGAAGACAACATGCTGAGGCATTCGGCTGATGGGTCTCAATGGAGAAAGATTAATAGAGAATTCAAAGAGTTTGATGATGATCCAAGGAACATAAGGTTTGGTTTAAGTACGGATGGTTTCAATCCATTCGGCGAGTTTAGCAGTGGTCATAGCACTTGGCCTGTGACCCTATGCATGTTCAACCTTCCTGGTTGGATGTGCATGAAGCGAAAGTTCATTATGATGCCGGTGCTCATCCAAGGTCCAAAACAACCCGGCAACGACATTGATATGTATCTAAGACCATTGGTCGATGAACTATTACTGCTGTGGAAGAAGGAAGGTGTACGTGTGTGCGATGAGCATAAGCAATAGAGCTTCAACCTACGAGCATTGTTGTTTGTTACCATCAACGATTGGCCTGCTCTAGGTAACCTTTCAGGGTAGACAAACAAGGGATATCGGGCATGCACACTGAGAGACATGGGTACCCATGGGTCCCCACCGGCCAGGGTCCCAGAGACCCCTGTCAAGTGGACCCGACCTTCCAGAAGACTCACCGACCTTACAAGTGGGCCCAACGACCTAGTCAAGCTCCCGGAAGACCCGCGAAGCCTTGGCGTGCAAGACAAGACACGGTGACCTGGCGCGCCACCGCCTGTAGCTCCGAGTATCACAGGATACTCCTTGTAATCCGGGAGATAAGCCTCTCACAGTTGTAACCGACCCCGACACGGGTCAACCGACCTGCATGCAAACCCTAGCCCGTCCCCCCATATAAGGCGGCCTAGGGCTCCATGGACAGGACAACTCATATTCATCCTCGCATAATCCACCACAACTGGACGTAGGGTTTTACTCTCCGGAGGCCTGAACCAGTATAAACCCTTGTCCCCCTGTTCTCCGCCGCCATACTCGCCTAGCTCCGTGTGCACCACGTGCTTAACCACCTACGCTCTTAGGTCCCGATCCTCCATTAACCTGCAAACCACTAGGGCAACCCCCTAGCGGATCTGTCCAGGTCTCACCCCCTGACAGTTGGCACGCCAGGTAGGGGCGATCGGGAACTCGCTGTGCAGCATGGTGGCCCAAACTGGCGTTGTCTTCCCGGCGAGCATGGCGGCCTTCCTCGCCGACCCTGTGGAGATCTGCTTTGGATCTTTCACGGCGACCTCACCTGCTCCGGCAGCTTCGACTCTCCCAACGACCTCCGAGAAGGTCATCACGGCGTCCGCCGCCGTCCCTGTTCCCGATCTAGTATCGGAGACCCACCCACCCAAACCCTGCGACCTTGTCTAGGGGATGGAAGACGTCATCGGCTCCATGAGGGAAACCTTGGAGATCTGCGAACGAGCTCAACGCTCGGCGCAGACAGCGCTACGCCACGACACGTTTCCCTTCGGCCTTAAGTCTGCGCCCAGCCTTCGCCTGAGCCAACTCTCCACGCCTCCTCAGATCCAATCTGGGCGGCGACCTTCACGCGACCTAAGGCCTGCGCCTCGCGCTCAGCGCGACCCCCTCGACGTGCCCTGCACTTACCACAAGGGCGCAAAGCACACCCTCTGTGAGTGCCGCCTGCGGAAGAAGATCGACAACGAGCTCCCTCGTCGAGCTAAGCGACCTACCCAGTCTCCGGACTGCGGGAAGTTCCAGAAGGTCCGGGTTCGTATCTCCCCGAACGACCCGGAAGTCATCTTCCGTCAGGTGATGGTGATCTCGGAGAACGAGCCACCACGCGCGGGTGCGACCAACTCCCAGGAGGCGGCCCGTATCCAAGCAAACGCCCACCGCGCTGAACGACGTGCGGAAGAGCAGCGGCGCGCCTTGCCCTGCGCTCGTGACCTGCGCCTCGAGTTCGAGGAAGCCGGGATCCCGACCTTCAACAGCCCCCAGGCCAACCTGGGTGCAGCCATTACTCGACTCCAGCAAGTCCAGACGCCTGAAGCTGAGCAGGCCCTCGCGTACCTCTGGGTCACCAACGCCCTGGTGGAAGAGAAGAGCGCGGCCTCCAGGTCCGCCGCTTCATCATCGACCCACCACTCGCGTAGTCGATCCCATCAACCTGCGCGCAGCCATCTCTCCCCCGTCCGGGAGGAGGTCGCTCAGCACGACCCTGAGCAACCCGCTCAGCAGCCCGCTGCTGCCCGGGACCTTCACGTCAACCTCGACGCCAACAGGCGTGCTCGCGACGCCCGCACCGTCGTCGACCAACGCCACCGGGAGCGCGAGGAGCGTGAGCTTCACCGCTGCCTGGACTACGACCGTTCACCACATCATGGAGCGCGAGCTCTGTGATCAACATGAGATCGAGAACCAGCGGCGTGCCAAGTACGATGCCGACCACGGCGACCCCGCCGTCGTCCAGTACGATCGGGATTGGCAGCCACGCTCCCAGGTTGTCGTCCCGGAGCGTAGCGTCCACTCCGCGTCACGAGATGCCACCCCAGCAAGAGGCACCAGCAACGACCTTGCGCTCAACGCCTTCCCAGCGCTGGATGCCCTCTTCAAAAGGGTGGAGTACCCCGACAACTTCAAGACCAACATCAAGCTGTATGATGGGCGCTCCGACCCCAACATCTGGCTGTCGACCTACTACGTCACCGTCAAGGCGGCCGGCGGTGACTTCGACCACATGACGGCCTACTTCCCACTGGTGATGGGCAAGGTCCCTTCGCTCTGGCTCAACAACCTTGCGCCTGGCAGCATCAAGACCTGGGCCGATCTATCCCAGGCTTTCACATCGAACTTCCAGGCGACCTACGATCGTCCTGGGAACTCCTTCAGCCTGGGGCGGGTCGTGCAGAAGCCTAAGGAGCGGCTCTGCGACTGCAATACCCGGTTCTTCGAGAACCGGAATGAGTGCGTTGGCGTCAGGGACGACCAGATCGTCGACAGCTACAAGAAAGGCATCAAAGACCGCAAGGTCTTTGAGAAAATCCATGAGGCTGGCCCGACCAACGTCAAAGAGCTCATGGTCATCGTCAACAAGCTGATGGACACAGAAGACGCGCTCCAGAATTAGTTCGACGCTGATAATGCTAGTGCATTTGGCACTGCAGCGGACAAGCTCCGCAAGAGACCTTCTGAGGTCCTGGCGGCCGAAGGGCGGCGAGGTTTGTCCTTCAACCAAGTGGAGTTTGACCTGGCGGTCGACAGCATCTGCGGGTTCCATGAGGGGGCCACCCACACTCTCCGCGAGTGCTCCCAGTTCAAGAGGGCCTTCAGCACCTCCGCGGATCCCAAGCGACCCAGGAACGACGGCGGGCGACGCGACAACTGCCCCTACAACAACTACCGCCGTGACGACCGGCGAGACCGGCGCGACGACCACCGCGACGACCGGTATGATGATCGCCGCAAGCCACCTCGTAGCGACCCGTCTCGCAACGACCCTGCTCCAGCAGCTGCCGGCGACGAGATGAACCTGCCCCTCCACCAGCGTCGGGCAACCCCAATGGGCCCTTCCAGGCCGCAACCCGCGTGATCAACATGATCGTTGGCGGAATCAAGTCCAGTGCCAGCAGGAGGTGCTACCAGAAGAACAAGCGCGACGTCCACCTCATCCACACTCACCCAATCGTGCCCCTACGATGGTCTGAGCAGCCGATCACGTTCTCCAGAGCTGATCACTGGGTCCATATCCCAGACCCTGGGTCCTACCCGCTCGTCGTCGAGCCTACAGTGGATGGAGCCCTGCTCTCCCAGACCCTGATCGACGGAGGTAGTGGGCTCAACATCATCTTTGTTGATACCCTCAAGAAGATGGGCTTCGACTTCAACAAGATGACGGAGTGCGACGAGCCTTTCTATGGCATCGTCCCCGGGAAGGCGGCCCAACCCCTGGGTCGAGTCTCCCTCCCGGTGACTTTTGCTACGGAGGCGAACTTCCGCACGGAGTACCTCAACTTCGAGGTCGCTAACTTCAAGTCCTCCTACCACGCGATCCTAGGTCGCCCGATGCTGGCCAGATTCATGGCCATCCCGTACTACACCTACTTGGTGTTGAAGATGCCGGCACCGCGAGGGGTCCTCTCCGTCAAAGGGGACCTCGTCATCTCCTTCAGGTGCAACACGGAGGCCCTCGACCTCACTGCGACCTCCGCCGCCGCCGAGGCCTCCGCGGTCTTGGTAGCTGAAGCCGAAAAAGTCGACCCTGTCGACCAGTCCGTCCCAGAGCAGAAGCGCACCGAAACCGCCCTAGACGCGACTCCATCGACGAAGAAGGTCTGCCTCAGCCTTGCCGACCCAGAGAAGACGGTGGTGATCGGCGACGGGCTCGACCCCAAATAGGAACTCGCGCTCACCAGCTTCCTCCGGGATAACGCCGACATATTCGCTTGGAGTCCATCGGATATGCCAGGTGTTCCTAGGGAGCTGGCTGAGCACGCCTTGGATGTAAGCAAGACGGCGAAGCCTATCAAGCAGAAGCTTCGCTGCTTTGCGAAAGATCGCAAGGACATCATTAGGGTAGATCTAATAAAGCTCCTAGCTGTCGGATTTATCCGAGAGTGTAAAAACCCAGTTTGGCTCGCCAACCCGGTTCTTGTACTAAAGAAAATCGGTCAATGGAGAATGTGTATCGATTACACCAATCTCAACAGGCACTGCCCTAAAGACCCCTTCCCTCTTCCGCGTATCGACCAGGTCATGGACTCCACGGCCGGGAGCGTTCTTCTCTGCTTTCTTGACTGCTACTCAGGGTATCACCAGATAGCCCTGAAGGTCTCCGACCAAGACAAGATGGCGTTCATAATGCCCATGGCATCTACTGCTATACGGCCATGACCTTCGGCCTCAAGAACGCGGGTGCGACCTATCAAAAGGCCATCCAGAAGTGTCTGGCCAGCCAGATCAGCAAGAACGTAGAAGCCTACGTCGACGACGTGGTCGTCAAGACCACTCACGAGGACAAGCTCATAGCTGACCTCGTGGAGACCTTCGCCAACCTCCGCACTTACCGCTGGAAACTCAATCCAGAGAAGTGCGTCTTCGGTGTCCCGTCCGGCAAGCTCCTCGGCTTCATGGTCAGCAACCGGGGCATCAAAGCCAACCCTACCAAGGTGGATTCCATCCTCAAGATGAAGCGACCTACTGGCAAGAAGGACGTAATGAAGCTCACATGCATGATGGCGGCCTTAGGCCGATTCATTAGCAAGCTCAGAGAAAAAGGCGTGCCCTTTTTCAAGCTGCTAAAAGAGGCGGACAAGTTCGCCTGGACCGAGGAGGCGGACCAAGCTCTTGAGCAACTCAAGACCTTCCTCACGACGCCCCCGGTGATGGTGCCCCCAGCGCCTAAGGAGCCCTTATTGCTCTACATCTCGGCGACCACCCTCATGGTCAGCGCTGTCTTTGGTAGCTGAGCGACTTGAAGAGGGGCGACCTTACCCCGTCCAGTGACCTATCTACTACATCAGCGAGGTCTTGTTTGACAGCAAGACCAGGTACAGCCAGCCCCAGAAGATGCTCTACGCGCTACTCATGACTTCGCGAAAGCTCCGGCACTACTTCCAATCCCACAAGATCAAGGTCATCTCGGCCTTTCCCCTTGGCAAGATCCTACGGAGTCGTGACACCTCTGGGCGCGTCGTCAAGTGGTCCATCGAACTAGGTGAGTTTGACCTGGAGTTCTGCCCCAGGCAGGCCATCAAGTCCCAAGTCATCGCAAACTTCGTCTCGGAGTGGACAGAGACCCAGCAGCCTCCGCCGCCGGAGCGACCTGAGCATTGGAAGATGTACTTCGATGGTTCCCTGAACCTCGAAGGAGCAGGCGCAGGCATCTTGTTCATCTCTCCTATGGGCGACTACCTCAAGTACGTCCTGCAGATTCACTACAAGGCATCCAACAATGGCGCCGAATACGAGGCCCTCATCCACGGGCTCCGTATCGCTGTCTCCCTCGGGATCAAGCGCCTCCTGGCCTACGGTGATTCCAAGGTCGTCATCGACCAAGTCAGCAAAGACTCTGAAGCTAGGAAGGATACGATGGATGCATACTGTGCCGAGGTGCGCAAGCTCGAGCGTCACTTCGAAGGGCTCGAGTTCCACCATGTCTGCCGCAACAACAATATCGCTGCGGACGTCCTCTCCAAGCTTGGCTCCAAGCGCGCACTGGTTCCGGTCGGCGTGTTCGTCCAAGACCTACGCAAGCCGTCCATCAAGCTCATCCCTGACCCAGAGTCGCCCAACGACGAGCTTACCTCACCCGAAGGTCGTGAGATCCTCATGATCGACGCAGAAGATGACTGGTGCCTCGACTTCATTGCCTTCCTCCTCGAGCATCGAGTACCTGAGGACAAGGCAGAGTGAGAAAAGATTACGAGGCGTAGCGCCAACTACATCGTCGTAGGCAAGGAACTCTACCGGGGGTCCGCCTCCACCGGAGTACTAATGAGATGCATCCTGCGATCTGAGGGCCTCGGGCTCTTGGATGAGATCCACGGTGGTGAGTGCGGCAACCACGCCGCCTCTTCCAACCTGGTAGGCAAGGCCTTCAGGTCTGGCTTCTACTGGCCCACGGCCTTGGCCGATGCCCAAGAACTTGTACGTCGTTGCAAGGGGTGCCAGTTCTTCGCTAAGCAGCAGCAGCTCCCGGCTCAGGCCCTCAGGACCATCCCTCCGTCGTGGCCCTTTGCAGTTTGGGGTCTCGACTCTGTGGGACCTTTCAAGACCGCACCAGGCGGCTACAAGCACATACTCGTGGTGGTGGATAAGTTCACCAAGTAGATCGAGGTCCGTCCTGTATCCAGCGTCACGTCGAAAGAGGCGTCCAAATTTATCGAGGAGATTACCCATCGCTTCGGGGTGCCAAATAGGATCGTCACCGACCTTGGCACGGCCTTCACAGGAGCCGAGTTCTGGGACTTCTGTCAAGACAGCCTGATCGACGTATACTACTCCTCGGTAGCACACCCGCGGTGCAACGGCCAGGTCGAGCGGGCCAACGGCATGGTTCTCCAGGCCATAAAAGACCGTATCTTCGACGGCTCAGCACCTTACACCACCAGGTGGCTCTCAGAGCTCCCTCACGTCCTCTAGGGTCTCAGGACCCAGGTCAGCTTGGCTACAAGGTACTCACCCTTCTTCCTGGTCTACGGATCAGAGGCTATCCTCCCCACCGATGTGGCCTTTGGTGCCCCTCGCATCCAGCACTTCGATAAAGCAGAAGTAGAGCAAACACGCCGCCTCGACCTCGACAGCGTTGAGGAACACCGTGTGGCTGCGCTCATGCACCACACTCACTACGAGCAGCAGCTACGTCGCTACCACGACCGCAATGTGCGGGAACGTTCCTTCAACGTTGGCGACCTAGTCTTGCGGCGGATCCAGAACACCAAGGATATGCACAAACTCTCTGCACCTTGGGAAGGCCCCTTCATAGTTAAGGAGGTCATTGGACCGGCGACCTATCGCCTCCAATGGGCCGATGGCCAGGGTGTGCCTAACCCCTGGAACATCGAGCACTTGCGTCGCTTCTATCCTTAGGAGCCTTGTATCACAATAAAGCTATGTACTCTATCCTTTGTAATTCTATATAAAAATAAAGATTTCTCTTTCAACCTGCTTGTTTTCTGTGTACCCCTCCCCTTCGACACGCTCGGGGGATTGGTTTAAAACCGGACCCCTCACGCTCGGGGGCTTGGCTCTAAGCTCGGCTCTTCATACTCGGGGGCTTGGCTCTGCCAACCTAAGGGTCGCCCGACCTGGGGTTTCTACCTTTCTCTTTACAAGTGTTCCCTTACCACAGCTTCTTATGCATTTCATAAGTATTCCTAGGTCGTGGGATTGCTTGACCTTGGGTCCCTGACCCCCTCCGCATGCTGGCCGCACTTAAGCCTCCAGCGTCGAGCTGTGTGGTCAGCAAGCCGTTCCTCCATTGAGTTGGGTTAGCGGAGGAAAAGGGGTCTCGCAGCTTCGTTACCTTTGCGTTCTTATAAAGAGTATACAAAGTCAAATAAGGGATCACATAACATGCCTCTTTCATTCATGCAATGTTCATATTACATCAAAAGGGTCCGCGACCCATTGTTACTAACTGTCTGCCAGTTCTAAGCTACGTCTACAGGTCTATTTTCTTCATGATATCATCCGCGGCGGCCTGAATCTCTACGCTGGCCAACAGCTGCACCAAGTCCAGCTCTTCCTTGACCTTCTCGAGGTCGAACGACGGCTCATGGTGCTTCACCGTGGCCAGTGCGGTAGCAGTGGCGAGCTTGCCACCGTCCATCAGCAAGGTCTTTATGCGACCCTCCGCGTCCTCCAATCGCGCAACGAGCTCTTGTGGTCCACCCTCGACCTTCGGGGCATAGACATCCACAAGATACTCGGCGGCCTCCTTGAGGTCGTCCAATTTCTTCTCAAGATCTGCAGTCATCTCTTGATGATCAATAAGGGTTTGCATCGCCCGGCCAAGGTCGATCTCTAGATCCCTGTGCGCCCCAAATTCATAAGCAGCTTTAGGGTGAAGTAAGACTCACTCGCGACGACCTCCATGTGTTTCTGCTTGAGGACCTTCACCTGCTCCTTTGACTCCTTGAGGTCCTTCTTCAAGGTAGTCTCCCTCTTCTTGGCCTCTACAAGTGCTGAGGTCAAGAACGTGTCACCATGACGGTTAAACATAAAAGACCAAAAAGGCGTCTCTCGACATACCTGCGGTGGCGTTCTTTAGATTGTCCTCCGCTTCCTTCGCCTTCAGCTTTGCAGCTTCAAGCTCCCGCTTCAAGGCCTCGACGGCCTGGTCCTTTAAGATCGCCTCATCCTTGAGGCTCCTTATTTCCTTCGCGGCCTCCACCTTGGCCTGAAGCATGGCCTCCCGGGTCGTTGCCAGCTCCGCGTGAAGATTGGCGCCCTCCTTTAGCAGGGTCACCCTTTTCTGCGCGCGCTCAGCAAGAGTCTGCAACAACACATCGAGATCGTTAAAATATTGTGTTTGGGCGAACCCAAGATGCAACCCCAAAGGTAATGCAAACTTACCATGAACGTCCTGCCGATGGTCGCCTGCGCCGCCTTGAAGTCATCAAGATCCTTGGCGTCGGCCCAGACGTCGTCCTCCCATGGAGTACCTTCATCGAGACAGGGTTGCTGTTGGGCTTCCCCGCTTCCATCTCCGGCTACCGCCCCCCGCATCCCCGGCAGACTTGACTCAGGCGGGTCTTGCTGGCGCGGGCCCTCCTCCTGCCGTGCGCCCTCTGCAGCGACATTGGCTGCCGCCGACGGCATTGTCTCCACGACCTCAGGGGGCTTACTGCTAAAATCCCCACCTGAGGTCGCAGGTGACTGCCCGGCCGGCAACTTCTCGACCTTCCAACCAAAGGCCTCTTGGTCTGAGGCATTCTTGCTGCTACCAGAAATGGCAGGAGTCCCCCTGCCCAAGGTGCACATGTTCGTCAGCACCGACCTACTCAACACAGCCGCAAAGATGAAGAACAACATAAATCAAGCTCAACAACATACCCGCTACCGGTCTTCAGCTTCATCGACATCGGCCGGGGCGACGCCCGCCTTGGCTTCTTTTGCGACCCTTGGTCGCTCACGCCCTCCGTGCTCGGCTTCTGCTGCTGCTCACCGATAACCACCGGTGGGGCGTTGCTCGACATACGAGATGAAGGCGATGGTCTCCCCAGTTCCCTCGGAGGGGAACGCTTCGCCGGCGGCGGGCGTCCACCCCACCTGCTCCCTGGGCTTCAGTAACCCGCGCTCCACCAGCTCCTTGAGCTGCGCCTCCGTCACCGTCGAGTGCTCCCACACCTTCTTCGGGGCCGGCGCAAGCTCTAGGGCCATTTCCTCTTCCTCAAAACCGGTGGATTTAGCTCTAAATACCACCAGAGATTTTTGGCGCATACGGCGGCGCTGGGCGTGGCGGATCTAAGCACGGCGACGCCGACGATTCTATGCGCTAAAGCTTCTGGCCGCGGATTGGAAACCCTAGCTGCTGCAAGGAATGGAAGCGATTGGGGTCCTCGACCCTTCGCTCAGCCTTTTATAACTGGGCCATCTCAGTGCGGTGGGCCGCGGCACCCCAAACGTCCCCTCGGTTTCGCCGACATCACCGGTGACCCAACGGATACATTGCCTAATGGCTCTTCCGGCCTAACGGCTACAGGTAGTTACGGCTCGAGCCGTGCGGGAATCCATGCCCGTTGGTTTTTGCCCAACGACCCGGTGTCCATGGACTCGCTATGCCTTATTTCAAGCCCCCCCTTTATTTTCTTCAAGGTCTCCTGGCCTTTGACGACCTCCGGGTCTATGATAACACCTTCTCAAGGTCGACAGGTACTACCGCTTGGTAGGTCGCCTCAGCTTTCATTAGCGAGTTCACATCCCTGGCTCCTAGGTCCTGCTACCTACTGGATTGCCTTATCCTTCGTGGCTCGTTTACACCGACGGCCCCGTGCTTAAAGGCTCCACTGCCCGTTGGCGACCTCCGGGTCAAGTAGCACCTCCTTGAGGTTGCTAAGGTCCTGCTACCTACTAAACTGCCTTAATGGCTAATAACAACGGCCCTGTGCTTAATGGCTCCACTGCCCGTTGGCGACCTCTTGGTCAAGTAGCACCTCCCTGAGGTTGCTAAGGCCCTGCTACCTCCTAGGTCGTGTTGACTTAGAGCTTCCAGGCTGACTACCTGTGTTGTGTCACTACACAACGGCCGTGTCGACCCAGGTCGACACGGGCTCCCTGTCTCTATGAAAAGACCTCCCGAAGGTCGGCGTGCTATTACAGCCCTGCTGGGACCTTGGTATCTGTACCATTGCAGCCCGGGCGCCCCTACAAATTACTAAAGCCATGACACTGCTCATGCAAATCTATATTTACAGCTTCATACGCTACAAGGAGTTTGGCCCTTGGCCAAATTACAAGATACAAATATCTTAAAGGTCCAGAATTACCTTTCAAAGTGCTTACGACTCAATCTACACTAATAAGGCTTGTCGCAAGCTTTCTTCTGGATTCAGGGCCTACTCAACGACCTCTACAGCCACTGTGGAGGGAGCTACCACACAGCCACCTCTACTCGTGCACCAACCGGTTTCCTGCAGCGCCCAGCATCAAGTCTGAGCTTCGCCGCACGACTGCAGAAGGTCCGAGCTTTAACACCAACCTCACCGGGTGGAGCGCGGTGCTCACCAGCATCACATTAGGCCTGAAAGTGTCAGGGCCGACGATGCAACTGCTGCTTCATACTCCTTCCGGGCTCCTCGGTGAGGCTGGGAGAAGAGGCCAATCGAGTTCTTCGAGTCTCGCAAGCATTCTTCTAGCTCCAAGCATGAACTACATCACCTCTACACTCTGGTGGGCGGACACAAGCCCACGGTGTGGCAATATTACTACATTAGGTCATCTTGGATCTCCTCTGAAGATTGGTGCGGTTTGCTTCAAACCTTGGGCACCTATTTATACCACCAAGCACATGCAATCTAGTCTCACTCGCCAGGCCAACTTGCGGGGCGTCCTTATCCTCGAAGGCGCTGTGCCCTCGTGGAGCACGAGGTTACTGTTCGCCTGTGAAAAGGTATCGGTGCGCCTGACCCCTACCTGACTGCACACTGAGGCACTTTTGTCTTTTGCGGGTGGTAGTAACCTGTGCTTCATGAGTATGCTGGCCCGTGACTGTACAGTGCACTTGTGACTCCGGTTACGACAGACCTGCCGTCTGCTACCCTCTCCAAGATTCTGGAGCTCTTGTCCTCTAGCGTCGACCCTACAAGAGCATCAGTTTCCTAAACAGAAGGTTGTAGGTTCGGCTAATTCTTTTCCTTCTTCTTTAGAGCATCAAACCGGCCATACTGGTCGCTTTACTGCTTGGGGGCTACTACACTAGTGCGTCTTCGACGCCCTATTTTCTTTGGGTCGCCTCGACCTAATGGAAGGCTGCTTCCATCACATCTCGGCTCGACCTACCCTTGGTAGTCTTGTTGACCTTTCTGAAGGTCATGACTACTACTACAACATGCCTGATTCAGGTCAGGTCGGCGATTCTGCATGATCTACGCCTCGTCTTCACTTCGACCTTATGGTCCTTCGACCCAGAAGCTCGACGTTCAACTTCGAGCGCGCATCGGAGGGGTTTCTTTTCTTTTTGATCCCCGTGCACCCTTCACGACCTCGACGGTGCCGCGCCTCTGCTGCTCTTCGACACGACCCTGCCTCGGCCGCTACGCCTACACGTCGATCGGGGGCTTGAGAGACATGGGTACCCATGGGTCCCCACCGGCCAGGGTCCCAGAGGCCCCTGTCAAGTGGACCCGACCTTCTAGAAGACTCGCCGACCTTACAAGTGGGCCCAGCGACCTAGTCAAGCTCCCGGAAGACCCGCGAAGTCTTGGTGTGCAAGACAAGACACGGTGACCTGGCGCGCCGCCGCCTGTAGCTCCGAGTATCACGGGATACTCCTTGTAATCCGGGAGATAAGCCTCTCACAGTTGTAACCGACCCTGACACGGGTCAACCGACCTGCGCATGCAAACCCTAGCCCGTCCCCCTATATAAGGCGGCCTAGGGCTCCGTGCACAGGACAACTCATCTTCATCCTCGCATAATCCACCACAACTGGACGTAGGGTTTTACTCTCCGGAGGCCTGAACCAGTATAAACCCTTGTCCCCCTATTCTCCACCGCCATACTCGCCTAGCTCTGTGTGCACCACGTGCATAACCACCTACGCTCTTAGGTCCCGATCCTCCATTAACCTGCAAACCACTAGGGCAACCCCCTAGCAGATCTGTCCAGGTCTCACCCCCTGACACACACACTGTTTACATAAAAACACAAGGTATTCATCTAAAAAATTGTAAGAAGGTCGTGTATATGGGTCACCGTTGTTATCTTCCAACTAATCACTCCTTAAGGAAGAAAGGGATGCATTGGAAAGGGAAGCCTGATCATCGTACGAAGCCACTCCATTATAATGGAGACACCGTATTTGAGATGGTAAAGGATCTAAGGGTAGTTTTTGGAAAGGGTGCCGGTAGTGAACCTGTTCCAACTGACACCAACAGACGTGCACTAATGTGGAAGAAGAAATCTATATTTTGGGAGCTACCTTATTGGCAAATCCTTGAGGTCTGACACGCAATTGACGTGATGCACCTTACGAAGCATCTTTGCGTGAATGTGTTAGGTTTCATGGGTTGTTATGGTAACTTGAAGGATACATTGGAAGCACGACAGGACCTGAAAGATTTTCATAAGAATGAGAAAGTTCCGCAAGAGGATGATGATGAAAAAGATCCGGAAGAGGATGATGATGATGATTACTTAGGTCCTGCTAGTTACATTCTCACCAAGAAAGAGAAGGAAAGCATGTTTGATTGCCTGAACAGTTTGAAGGTTCCGTCTGGCTACTCATCGAATTTAAAGGGGATCATAAATATGAAAGACAAGAAGTTCACAAATCTGAAGGCCCACAACTGCCACATGTTGATGACACAGTTGCTTCCAGTTGCGTTGAGGGGTGTTCTATCAGAGAACGTACGATTATTGGTCGTAAAGCTTTGTGCTTTTCTCAATGCAATTTCACATAAGGCAATCGATCCAGCGAAGCTAGGAAAGCTACAGAATGATGCGGTTCAATGTCTTGTCGGCTTTGAGTTTGCATTTCCACCTTCCTTCCTCGTTGTTATGACGCACCTCCTGGTACACCTTGTCAAAGAAATTACTATTCTTGGTCCAGTATACCTTCACAACATGTGGCCTTTTGAGAGGTTCATGTCGATCCTCAAGAAATATGTTCTTAATCGTGCCCGTCCGGAAGGAAGCATTGCCAAGGGATATGGAACTGAGGAGGTCATAGAGTTTCACATTGATTTTGTCGACTCAATTGACTCGATTGGGCTTCCAGTATCACGACACAAGGGGAGGCTACAGGGAAAGGGCACCATTGGAAGGAAATCAAGTTTGAGCAATAATACTGATTTGTTCATTAAAGCACACCTAACTGTCCTGCAACAATCATCCATGGTGACTCCGTATAGGACGGAACACGAGCAGATTATTGCTTCTCAAAATCCAACCAAATCCGAACTCTGGATTACACGCCGTCACTTGGAAACATTTCCCTCATGGTTTAGTGAACAACTCATCGGTAACTCAATGATTCATCCACAACTAGTTTTGTTAGCCAGGGGACCTTGTAGCACAATTACAAAATTTCAAGCTTACGATATAAATAGTTACAGTTTTTACACGAGAACTCAAGATCGCAAAAGCACAAACTAAAATAGTGGTGTCCGTATGGATGCCATCGACAACAATGGGTGCAAGACCTCCTATTTTGGTATCATAGAAGAGATATGGGAGCTTGAGTACAGAGCGATGAACATCCCTCTATTTTTTTTGCCAATGGGTAAAACTAAATGGCGTTAAGAAAGATGAATATGGAATGACAATAGTGGACCTGACCAAGATTGGGTACAAAGATGATCCATTCATCCTTGCCAAAGATGTGCATCAGGTTTTCTATGTCAAGGATATGACTAGCGTACCGAAGAATAAAAATCCACAATAAGGACCACAAGAGGCAAAGCGTCACATAGTTCTTCCGGGTAAAAGAGTAATCGTGGGAGTCGAGGACAAAACAGATCAATCCGATGATTATGATCAGTTTGATGGCATGCCTCCGTTCGCTGTCGAAGTAGACCCAAGCATATTACTTGGACGTGAAGAGACACCGTACTTACGTGATTGAGATTAATATCATAATGTAATGATTATTGATCAAATCAATTGTGTAATACTAATGTGATCAACTCTTTTATTGGTCTCCAACAAGTTAACGATTCTGAAGTCTATGCATTTTGCAGTGTTGTATTGGTCTCAAATTTTTTATGAAGCTTGAATATGTCATGTGATATTGAACTACCAAGTTTGTGATTTTTCTGAATTGGTTTAGTATTTTTTTGGTTTAATTGAATTTCTGTGTGACATCACCTAGAAATTAAAAGTTAAGCTGAGAGCACTCCTGAAACGATCCGGAATGGTGCCAAACTTGGCCACAAGTTCACTTGTGCCTTATGAGTCTAATTTATCTGAAAGTTGAATCATAATTCTTGAGTTATTGATGTGTAATTCACAATATTCTAGCTCCTTTAGCATGAAGAAAAAACCTATAATACATTTAATCATCAGAAAAATCTAAGATCTTGCGTGAGCTAATATTTTGGGTGTAAATGACAACCAAAAAAATTTCAGACCATTTCGACATAGATGGAGTACACGTACTTCACAAAGCTATATGGAACCTTACATCGAACCATGTCTATACACTTAAGTTCTTAACGATTCTGAAGTCCATGCACTTTGCAGTGTTGTATTGGTCTCAAATTTTTTATGAAGCTTGAATATGTCATGTGAGATTGAACCACCAAGTTTGAGATTTTTCTGAATTGATTTAGTATTTTTTCAGTTTAATTGAATTTTAGTGCGAATGCACATCCATATTGCAAATGAAAATTGAAAGTGAATGTTTACAACTCTAAAATATAATTTTGCATTGAAAAGTATAGTTTATTATATTTTAACTAAATATAATTTTGCATGGTTGAAATATTAAAAGTTACTATATTTTTTAAGTTGCAAAGAGAAAGAAAGAGAAAAAGAGGAAAGAAATGGGGGAAACAACTTCCCGCCCAAAATTACCCTTTTGTCCCGGGTGGCATTACGAACCTAGGCTAAAGGGGGCCTTTTGTCTCGGGTCGTAATACCACCCGGGACAAAAGGGCTAAATTTTGCCCTTCGGGGGCTCCCGCGCGAGAGGGCCATTTTGTCCCGAGTTGCCTTACGAACCGAGACAAAAGGCCCCCTTACTCCCGGGATGTGTTACGACCCGAGACTTCTCTTCCCCTTCTCCCCAACTGATTACGACCCAAGACTAAAGGTCTTTTACTCCCGGAATGTGTTACGACCCGAGAATAAAGGGGGGATATATATCCGTCTTCTCTTCCCCTTCTCCCTAACTGATCATCACTACTCCACCACACTACTGCCTCCGCCGCGCCGTCGCGCCCTGCCTCCGCCGTCTCCTCGTCGTCATCGCACCCCGCTGTCGTCGCACCCGCCGTGGTCTCCCCCGCTGTCGTCTCCCCCGCCGTCGTCTCCCACGGCGCCGCAGTCGTCTCCCCTGCCGACGTCGTCTTCCCCGCCGTCGTCTCCGGCGCCGCCGCGCGGCCTCCTCCGCCGGATCCACAATGCGGACCAACGTCGCGCCGTTCCCCACCGCGCACATGTACATCTTGCGCCGCCGTCCCCGACCATCGACGCCGCGTCGTTCCCGTCGCTCGCAGCGCGCCGTCCCTATCCCGCGCCGACGTCTCACGCCGCCGTCCCCGTCTGGCCCCGGCCATCGTCCGGCCGCCGTCATCTCCCGCCGCGCCGTGGTAGGCACCCTACGGCCGGTCTCCTACGTGCGCGGCCTCAATCCCCCGCGCGGCCACTGGCGCCGCCGTCTCTGCTTCGGCGCGCGGGGGATTGGTGTTTAGTGCTGACGTCAGCAATTTTTTTTTTACTTTTTCATTTATATTGCTTAAAAAATGTAAAAAAATTATGCAATTGATAGATATCCGAGTCGTGTTGCGTCCGCTGCGTTGGCCGATCTAACTCCGGCACCGCACTAGTGACCGGTCCCCTTCGACGCCTCCGCCCACGACGCCTCCGTCCACGCGGTCACGCCGCCCCTTCGCCCACGCGGTGCTGTCATTCTCCGACCCCGCCACCCCTTCGACCACGTGGCGCTGTCATTCTCCGACCATTCCGCCCACGATGCGTACGCCCACGCGGCACCGCCTCGAGCCTGCTTTGGTAGGCGCCGTCGCAGAAATTCTTAGTTATTCATAGAAATTTGTAGTTATTCTCAGAAATTCATAGAAATTCGTAGTTATTCTCAGAAATTCATAGAAATTTTTAGTTATTCATAGAAATTCTTAGTTATTCTTAGAAATTCATAGATATTTCTAGAAATTCTTATTTATTCTCCGAAATTCAGGAAATTCATAGAAATTGTTGTATATTCATAGAAAATCATGTTTACCCTCAGCAATTCAGTAAATTTATAGAAATTTATGAAAATTCTTGTTTGTTCTCAAAAAATTCATAGAAATTCTCAGAAATTATTGTATATTCATAGAAATTCATGTTTACCCTCAGAAATTCAGGAAATTCGTAGATATTTATTGAAATTCTTATTTATTCATAGAAAATTTAGGAAATTCATAGACATTTATAGAAATTCATAGAAATTGTTGTATATTCATGAAATTCTTGTTTACTCCCAGAAATTCAGGAAATTCATAGACATTTATAGAAGTTCTTGTTTATTCTTAGAAATTCATAGAAATTCTCAGGAATCGTTGTATATTCACAATATTCATGTTTACTCTCGAAAATTCATGAAATTCATAGAAATTTATAGAAATTCTTGTTTATTCTCAGAAATTCATAGAGATTGTTGTTTATTGAAATAAAATTTGTGCCAATTTTAGAAATTCATAGAAATTCGGAGTTATGGATAATAATGAGTTGGAGGCGCGGATTATGGAGACCCTTATTGCTAGCGGTTCAAATACCGAGATCCCAACCTTCACCGAGGAGGAGTGAAGCCAGGCGGACGGGTTCCTCAACATAACCGAGGACATCGACACCCGCACTGCGTACATCAACACCCGCGCTGAGGACAATGAAGAAGACGTTCTCAGTGTTAATGCAGAAGGTTCCAACGAGGTATATATATCATGCATTAAGTTCATCATGCATTCATTCTCGAACCCCGCGTGAATAACGAATCCGCAACTTGTAGGCTTCAACCTCGACAACCAAAAAGACAAAGAGAGGGCGTACAAAAGTAATCGTCGATGACGTGAAGTTTCATATCACGGAAGTCAACGAGCTTGGCCAGCCATGGGAACCAAAGAAGGTCAGGGACAAGTACCTGTCCCAATGCGGTGCTATTGTGAGGGATAACGTGCCCATATCGTATAGAGAATGGAAGAGAAAGGAAGATAATCCATGGGTGGTTCCGGATGCACTAAAAAATATGTTATGGAATGATATCCTAAAACACTTCACACTTCCACCGGGCGTCAACCCAAACTTTGTGAAGCAGTGGACTCTCTCGAAGATGGCAACTCAATTGCAGAGTTTCAAGAAGCAGCTGCACAAAGATTATATCAAGAAGAATCAAACTCCAAATTAGGATGATTATCCCAAGCTAAAGGATCACTGGGAGTCCTTTGTGGATTACAAGAGAACTGAAGAATTCTCCAAGAAGAGCGCACAAGCTCATAAAAGTGCCAGTAAGAGGACCGAATACTACCATCGTCTTGGTCGAGGTGGTTACGCGGTTGCAGCACCCAAGTGGCGGAAGATTGAAGAAGACTTGGTCAACAAAGGTATCGTACCAGCGGTCTTTGACTGGTCCGAACGATCGAAGAATTGGTATTATGCCCGTGGTGGAAGATTGAACCCTGATGATGGTTCCCTTGAATTCCCACCCACGTTACGGGAGGCGGCACTTGAGATTATGAGAAAGGTTGAAGATATCAAAGCGGGAAGATTGATTGTTGACAGTGAGAATGATGAGCTCACTTTGGCGCTCGGGAATCCAGAACACCCAGGACGTTGCAGGGGGTACGGGGTTGTACCATGGAAGTATGCTTTCAAGGGATACGAAGACACCTATAGAAGCCGCAAAAGAAGAAAAGAGCGTGAACTGGCGCTGTGGCGCGAGATGATGGAGGATAAATTTAAACAACATGAAGAACGTATGAATGCAGAGATTGAACGATGAGTGGCCGCTGCGGTAGCTGAGATCACCCATTCTGGAGCACTGCCCCAAGCACAGGTGGATCCCATAATTAGCCCTTCCGCTCGCAAAAGCAGTTGTGCTTCCACAGAGGCCCCTGAAGAACAAAGGGAAAACCAAGAAGAAGTTCAAGTAGAGGACAACGAACGGTACCCAGTGGATGAACTTTGTCAGCGCGCCGCATGTGAGCTGCACAAGCCGATCGGCAACATCACAATGAAGGTATAAATATGATTATACATGCAATTATATCTCGACCTTTGATGCATGTCTAAGGCATTTAATAACTTCATCATTTCTCTACCTTTGATATATAGGTGGCGTACGGAAGTGCTTTTGCACATCTCCCAGGACGTACAAGCCACGGCATGCAGATTCCACCTGGCTACACCTCAGTTGGTGTGGAGGAGATTGCTGACCCACGGTTTAACGACATGGAGCTAGACATCCCAGGAGGAGACGGGGAATGGACACTGCAGGAGGAACAGCCACCATCTCCCCGACCGTCACCGAGATCGTCACCGAGTCCTCATCGCTCACCGTCTCCACAACTTGCGAAATCTACTGGTGCGAGCGATAATGACGATGACCTCCCTCATCATAAAACACCACCGAAGGAACCTTCACCAAAGCAATCTTCCCCGAAGCAGGCTCCCAAGAGGTCCCGGTCACAATCTACCAAGTCTATGCCCCCGCCAAATCCGAAGCCCCGACGAAGAAAGGGAAAAAGCAGCCTGTTAAAAGAAAGCTACCATATGACATGACAGAATCTGAAAATGAGGCGGAGTGCCAAAAACAAGTCAAGGAATTTTTTCATAAAACAACTATGGAAGGTAGACAGCGGCGGCTGGAAGAAAAGAATAAAGTAGATCCGGTGAAACTCAGAGCTTTCATACAGTGGCAGGAAAATGAAAAGAAACGGGTAAAGTTGAAAACTGATTATGACCGCTCCCTGTAGAAGTCCCTACAGAAGAAGAGACGGAGAGTGTCACCAAATAGTTATATCGACCAAGTACCGGGGTCGATGATGCCACAGGATTATAGGAAGAAGAAGAAGCCAACACAAGTGTCGACGTCAGCGAATGAGCCTTCAACGAAGAAGGCAACACAAGCGTCGACGTCTGGAGTACAGACTTACGTCGCCTCCGGCCTCACTGCACCTGAACGAGCTCTTGCACTTATGCTTGCAGAACAAGTAGCGCATGTCATTCAAATGCAAGAAGCAATAGGGCTCCCATTAGAAACTGTTCTCGGCCAGGAATCACCGCCTTGGGACAAAAACTTCGTACCTAGATGGCACTACAGCATGAGAAATCTCTTGTCAGGCCAGAGTTGGTGAAGAAACTGCCTACTCAGATGCATAGATTTCATGACTTTTACATGAAGACATCTAAAGAGGGCCTGGAGATGATTGGCATGCTTATTAGACCGGATGATTTTGCTGGTGAAGGCGAGAAGTTGGTCTGGCTTGAATTCAAGGATATTTATGAAATTTACCATCTTGACTCCCTGAATACTGATCTTATCATCGCCTGGTGCCTGTAAGTGACGGTGCAATTCATGTGCTAATTAATAAATTAATGCATCCGCTAATTAACTTTGTCTTTCATTTTCTGTAGTCTCGAACTTGCTACGATGAGAAAGCAGGGTTATCACCGAATAGGTTTCATGGACCCATCATTAGTTTGTCAAAACCAAGTAAGGCTCCAACCAAAAACAACATTCACAACAATCCTTATGACCTTGAATCGGCTGCATTTCAAGGATTTGATACTACTACCTTACAATGTCGAGTATGTGCGATTACCATCTTATTAAGGGTTTGCATTTCTAATTATCCTAGTTATTATTATTTAGTTCTCATCTTTTCACCATGCATGTATATACAACTTCCACTGGATTCTTCTAATAATTCAAGTCGACAAGAGCAACGTCATGGTCTTTGATTCGTTGAAAAGAAACCCTGACAAATACCAAGACCTTCAAGATATGTTTCAAGAGTAATAATTCTATCCAATACGTTTACTTTTATGCAACAGTGTGCTTTTACTAACACTAGCTCTAACTTTCATTATTGTCCGCCAGAGCTTGGGAAAAATTCACTACTACGAACCCTGGACAATGGAAACCTAAACTTAGATTCTATACCGATTTTCCGGTACGTAAACCAAAAAACAACTTCAGGTTGAGCAAATTATAAAAGGAATAACACTAATATTTCATAATTGTTTTCTCCAATTTAGTGTATGAGACAGGAACAAGGGACCAATTTATGTGCATACTATGTGTGTGAGTTCATCCACTATTTTTGCACTGCAGACCCGGGAGATTATACTGTAAGTATTATGGTAAACCTATTAATAAGACATTATTTTCTAACCGCTTATATATTTAATTCTTGGGTGTTATATATTAACATATTTGCACATTACAGAACTGTATGATTAGGGACGCAATCATTGAGAAGGATCGTCTCTTGGCGATTCAAGAAAGTCTCTTGGGATTCTTGATGGACGAGGTGATTAGCTCAAAGGGAAGACATTTTTATGAAGGTCATCCAATTTAGAAATGTTAATTAGCACCTCCGGTGGAACTTGAGACTAGAATTAGAATGAAACAATATTTTGATGTATATATACTAGTTTCAGAAAATACAATCTCTCCTTTCGATGTAATATATATATAGTGTGTGTATATATTTATTTATAAGTTTATTCTCTTGATATAGTACGTACATATAGTAGACATGTATAATTAGTGCAAAAATTTATACGTACACGTAAAATACACCCATATACGTGAGAATATACACGTATAACATTATTAAAACAACTGGAATTGAAAAACAAAAAAATAACCGCGAAGCCTTTAGTCCCGAGCGGGGCTACCACCCGAGACTAAAGGGTGGGCAAACAGGTGCTGGCTTGCCCCCCTCTTTTGTCCCGAGCGGGGCTACAACCCGGGAATAAAGGCCCCCCTTTATTCCCGGTTGCCCACCCGAGACAAAAGGTGGGGGCCTTTTGTCTCTCACGTCCTGGTTGGGCCTTAGGGAGATTACGCCCTTCGCAACCGGGACGAAAGGCTCCCGCTCCACCAGTGAAAGATATATTTTGGTGCCAACAAACTTTTTTTTGGAATCCCCACTATGGAAGAAAAAACATCAACCGATTGTCATGATCGAAATACCTAAACCCAAAGAGATTAATTTATGCTAAAAACATTGTTAGGCCAATGTTTGATCAGCTCTCGGTCAAGGATTAGAACACTACTTAATATGAAGAGAAAGCTCCAAGGATTACAGGAGCAAGAGATCCAAAAGGTGAGGTATGGCGGGTGGTGTTCGCATCTGGAGAGGAATGCTGCAGGAGGTTGCTCGGCAACGTTGATGACGATCTGCACTGGTGGTGGGGTGGTGATGCTTTTGACGCCAGTGGTGAGGTGGGTTGTATGGAGACTGGAAACACTGGGGAAAATTTAGTTGGTTATACCAGCTATGACGATGGTGACGCTCTCGAGCGTTTCATTTCTGTTTGGAGGTGTTGTTTTTGTGTTTTCCACAACCTCTTTTTCTGGTTAAGGTGTGATAGGTCTCGCAAAGGTGATGTGCCATTGTCACCAAGTGGTTGAGATTCCGGTGGCGGTAAAGCGAAGGTGAAGTTAATGGAGTGGTTTAGTGACACTGAGTAATCCCTTGGTGGCAAAGCTATTGCAGATCCTTGGTGAGTAGTACAGCGGCAAAAGAAGTGAGACTTCGTTCGCTTTAACGTGTTGTGTTTGAGTGGTGTGTGGCGGTGGAAGTGAGGAGACCCCCACTTAAATGTTTTGAGTTAGTTGTGGACAGTCTAAGATTCGGTGTAGTGCTTTGGTAGCTTTGTGTGTTCAGTGCTGCAACAACACTTTGGCGATGGGTCCTAATACATAACGGTGTGTTGAGTTATGATCTAAATTTAGCACAACAGGAAAGGCTGACTTCTGACGGAGCGAAGCAGAGGCCCATGAGAAATCGGAGGCTTGGGCCGGGTCATATATCCCTATTAGGGTTTTTCCTTTGATACTATTCTCTCATCTTCTTGTAAGCTGCCGCCATTGGTGTTATAACCTGACTCTCGACATAGTGAAGTTCTTGCTGGCTGGCGCCCGTGGTTTTTCCCTCTTGTGTTGGGAGAGTTTTTCACGTTAAATCTCGTGTCCCTTTGCAGTTTGATCTTTTTTACTTTCGTCGATTATTTCGCCATCGTGGGCCACAAGTGGTACCAGAGCTGGTTTCATATCATATTAGGGTTCGATGATGTCATCGTGGATGAAGTTTGATCTACCACTACTGTCAGAGGTTTAGATCTGCACAGCCCATAGGGGGGTTAACCCTGGTGGATTAGATTTGGATGGGGGCGATCTAGGGCTAAGGACTCGATGGTTATGCAGTTGCACACGGAACACAGTGAGTTTATACTGGTTCAGGCCTCTAGAGAGTAAAACCCTACGTCCAGTTGTCAGTGGTGATTGATTAATGAGTTGTCTACAACGGGGAATGCCCTGCCCGCCTTATATTGGCCAGCGGACAAGGTCGGTCGCCCAGAGTCCTGGTCGGTTAAGACCAGGAGACCTAAGTCTAGTTGATTACAAATATTTCCATATTCCCCGAACTGCCTGTCGGATCCGCCGCCACCTTGTCGTGTACTCGAAGTCTTAGTCTTTCCGGATAAGGTCTTTAGTAGGTCGTTATTGGTATTTCTTAACCTCACCTCTAGTTGTACACCTAGCGGGAGCGTAAGATCCACCTGGGTATACCGACGGGTACGAAAGATTCCGCAAGCGCACGGAAATACCGCTGTAGCACTTCCCCAAAGGAGTATTCCAAAGGGTATCAAATCCAAGGAACGATGTGTACTACCTTCTATCCTAGACTGATGATCCAAGGACACAACTCTATAGGATGAGATGAAGATGAAAAGGATCTTGCTGATAACGTGCAGAGTTGAGAACAACCTCTCGATTAGGGACTTCTCGTTTCGGACACCGGCCCCTCCTGGCTATAACAGTTGGTTCACGGCAAATGGTTGCCTACACGCTGTATCCGGACGTGGGGGATTTCAGAGGGTCCAACGGTTGTCACTACCGCGGCCTACCCCAAGACAAACGGTGGGATACAGGGCAAACAAAGGATAACCCGAAGTCTAGACACCATGTCTACACCACCGATTACTACTGTAGCACGGTTACGTCTGTCGACCCGTAATAATACTATAGCACTCTGTACGAAGATGGAGCGACGAACCCACGAGAGAGAGAGACCCGAACTCACTCAGGTATACACTATCCTATGCAAGGGATCACGGATGAACTTGATCTAGATTAGGATAAAGGAGCATCCACTGACTCTGATTAAACTAGCAGGCATACAAACAGGATACAAACTTAAGTGTTTATAACAGAAGATCAAGGGTCGCGTTCGTGAAGAACACGAGCCTCTAACTTATGAACAAACACAAAAGTATGAGAAACTTGCTCGTCAACTAGATCGAGGAAGCGTGTTCGTGAAGAACACGAGCCTCTAAATGATGAATGAACGAAGAACACAAGAACACAGTATGAATGCCACTTTAGTCTAACTGAGAATGTCGAAATACTCACTTTATTCTAAATGAAGTACAGAAGCATCCGTAGAGGATCGTTCTTGAGGTAATGTGCCAAACACCATGGCACAACCCCAAGACACCACCCCACCTTCCTTCTAATCTCTAAAGCACTAGCAAGCCAGCACTAATCCTATGCAAAGAGCTCTCCTCTCCTATGAGAGAAGCAAAAAGGCAAAAGTGAGAAGGAGGAGAAGAAGTGTGTGTCCTATTCTCTAACCCCTCTACTTCTATTTATAGGCCTGAGGACCGGCGTGGAGGCACCCCAAACACCCCGGGAATGAAGTAAGGAGCCAACCAGGAACCACCACATGGAAGGCCAGGATTGGGCGCCACAAGGTCGGTTCGGCCGACCTATGGGGTCGGCCGACCCCTTGTGGGCCCCACCTGCCTTGTGTTTTCTCCTGGTGTCTGATATGTGGGTCCTTATGGCGGTTCCAGGTGTCCACGCGGTTTGGAGGCGGTTTAGGCGCTCTGGTGAGCCATGGGATCCATGTGATACACGCGTGGCGATTTCTGATTCGCCGAGGCTTTCTCCCTTGGATTGGTGACATCCGGGATCCAGGGGGTGCTTGCATGGCAGCCCCTCATTGGCTGAGCCTGGATTGCTTGGATTGGTGAGGTGGATGGATAAGGTGTGCTTTTGCTCTCTCTCTTGTGCTTATTGCCTGCATTTGAATACACACCGCAACTTGTGGAAATTGTCAGTATAAAGCCCTATTCTATTGTGAATGTATATTTCTCATGTCAAAATGCAGGCATTGGCGGCCATAAATATGGTACTTAATAGCCGTCAACAACTCCCCCACACTTGACCTTTGCTCGTCCCTGAGTGAAGGTGAGAGGTTCAAGGTGGAAAAACTACTCAAGGCGTAGAGCAAACAAGAGATCACTCCAAACTTTTACCTTGGACTTGTGAGCTTGTGGAGTGTCTATCATGCTATCTTGGGTAGTTGACGAATGGAACTGAAATGAACCGGGTTTCCAAGGAAGGGAACCCGATCCCTGCACCTCAGTGATAGTCCCAGGAGGCTATCACGCGCAAATCCCTGTCTCAGAAAGTAAATAAAATCGTACAACAGAAGGAGATATACGAAGGTCCACATAATAATATATAATTAAGCATCTGAGTACAGCATTTCGGCTCATGTCGGGTACAAGTCCAACAAGACTGAATCAATCAGAGTAAACATCTACGCAGCGGCTCTCGTAGCGAAGTAGACTCCATATCCTCAGGCAAGCTCAAGTGTACGGCGAGCCTCAGTCCTCCCATCCATTGTGCTCAAAGTCGTAGTCCGGCTCCTGGTCTGAAAACCCGTCATCTACTCGATAAGCGAGTAGGTCATGTCAGCTTCCCAACAAAGAGCATAAGCAAAAGAGAATAATTCTAGTATGCATGAGTTATCCTATTTATGGCCGTGGAAGGTTATGCAGGCAGCGGTAGCAACATCAAGGAATGCAGAAATGCCGAGAGGTCACCATCTCCGAGGAGATCCACACCTCTGAGGACAACGCCTCCGGGGTCAACACCCCAACAAGGAAAGAACACCAACACTGGATCTCTACCGAGTCACAGTATCCCACTCTCATCTGTGACGTGGGGTCACCAACTCCTATCCCCACGTCTCAACAACACGAAGCCGGGCTCACACACACAAGGGAGAGAAAGCAGCACAGAAGAATACTAGCCAGGTGAGAGATCAAAAGGGCTGTCCATACCAGTGGACACGGACTATAGCTATAGGTTTAACACTCTGCAGAGGTTGTACAACTGGACCCGCCGAGTAGAGCAGAATCGGATGCCTCTGATCCACATCTCTACCTAACGGCCGAAGACCTAGCAGTGGATGGCACTCTCCTGCCTCTCTGAGCCTGACTCGTCCTGACTGGGGCGTGAAACTTGCTGGCAGGGCCTCGAAGTTGTGAAACCTTCCCCGGAGGAGCCGGGGCGACGTCTACTCGGGGGGTATAACCCGTCCCCCTCACACGACCACTCCGGTCTGCCTACAGGCTGGATGCCATCCACCTACTAGTTCTCGGACCGAACCCTGCCCATAACAAGGCGAACAGTTTGTACGTAAATAGCCCAAAGATCAAGGTCACACAGTCGATCGGTCCTTAATTGCAAGAGCGAGCACTCACCAACTCCCACCGTCCGACACGCCGCTAGGGCGGGAGGCCAGGTCGCATCTCCCCTAGATAGGCGTTCACAAGTAACCAAAGCGGCTCGCTCCCGCGGTAACATGTCAAGGATACACACTCACCCAAAACACATGCTAGAATACCGAGATATCCCAACCTCGGTCCAAACCTGAGATCCATCCATAACTAAGGGTAAAATATATGGATGAATAAGCTGAGAACTAGCTAGGGGTCTGTAGCTAGTTCCAAAAGTAGTTATTCCAAGGACAGGGTAAACAATTCCAAGGTATGGCTAACAATTGTCTATGCAATTTCCAAATCATGCATAAAAGTAATTATGCACTAGCAACTACAGCATGCATAGGATCTATATGGTTGGGAGTGACATGACACCTGGCTGGCATCCGTAGTCCTGGTCTAGGTTGAAGTCGGGGTCGTAGGCCTCCTCCGGATCGTAGCTCGGGTCTATGCAGTACGAGATACGAGACGCTAAATTACTGGCAATCAACTAAGCATAAATCCAAAGAAACCCAATTTTAAAAGGTCCAAACACAGAACCAAACTATCTACGAACAGCACTGTCTCATTTTTAGAAAAATAATGAAACTGGTTTCATATTTTTCGGAGTTGTAAATAATTAGTTATGAATTTTCAAAGGTTAAAGGATTTATAAATTAATTTCCAAATTCATTTATAAATCAGAAAAGGATTTTTATTTTGAAAATAGTTGATGACGTCAGCATGACATCGTCATGACATCAATGTCACGGTTAGTGGGCCGAAATGGGCCCATTGGACTCAACCCATTGGGCCTAATGAGCAAAGTCCATTGTTTCCCCCGAATTAAATTTCGAGTTTCACAGAATAAAAGAAGAGGGCCGATCTGGGCCTCGGTGGGCTACTTGGCCCATGACTCCCTCTGCCTCACACTGGAGAAGTCCGGTGGGGATCCCTGAGGAAATCTGGGGTGCAAAGGCACCCCTTCGCCACGCGCGCGCGTTGGCGCACCTCGGCGCGCAGCCGGCGGCGACGGCGTGCGGCGATGGGCGGCTACTGCTACTCCGGCGTTCGAGTAAGCGGGGATTCAAGACCCCTAGGACCTGTCGGTTCAGCACGGTGCATCCTCTACTTTGGGTGGAGCTTTGGGCCCGTGCGAAGCGCGACGCGGCGACGCTCTCAGCATGAGGCGGAGACGACGGCGGCGTGCAGCAGCGGTGACACACTGAACCAGATCGAGTGCGGATGTTAGCGGACGCAGCAAGAGCGACTCGGCGGGCACTTGGGTGTGCTTGCCAGGGCACATGCGCGCGCACAGGCAGAGCCTGGCCGCGACATGGCCAGCCGGCGTGCGTGGAGAGTCGGCGTACCAAGACTGCGACGCGGCGTTCACGACAACGGTGACAACGGAACCACACGGCGTGGCGGCGATGCTCATGGAGGCGAGCGACGCGGACACACATGCGGTGGCGAGGTTCGGCCTATGCGCACGAACATGCACGCAGCACTGCGGTGCTTCGGCGCGTCGCGGTGAAGACGATGGCAGCGGGTTAGTGGCCAACAGCCTGCCTGCTCGCGTTGGGGTGCACGGCGGCGACAAGGTAGAGTGGATCCTGCAGAAAAATGGTAGCGCGAAGGCCGGACAGGGGCTGGACCGCGAGCTCAAAGCTCGGCGCTCGGCACGACGGCCGACGCGGCGTGGCGCAGGGGCACACTCCCAAGCATCACAGGAAAGACCAAGGGAGGAGGGAAGAAGCAGGCCGGTGCGGTGCTTACGATGGGGCGTAGGTGAAGGCGTAGCAGTGGAGTCCACGGTGGTGAAGAGGCGGCGGTGTTCTCGGCGGCGCGTCCTGGCTCTGCTTCCGGCAATGGCTCCGACGCGGACGGCCTCCTCCTCCACACGAACGGCTCCGGTCTTGATGGCTTCAGCTCCGGCGTGACGGCGCGACGGCGACGCGCCTCACTTTCTCCTCTTTCCCCTTGTCTCCTCCTTGAGAGACATGGGTACCCATGGGTCCCCACCGGCCAGGGTCCCAGAGGCCCCCGATAAGTGGATCCGACCTTCCAGAAGACTCGCCGACCTTACAAGTGGGCCCAGCGACCTGATCAAGCTCCCAGAAGACCCGTGAAGCCTTGGCGTGCAAGACAAGACACGGCGACCTGGCGCGCCGCCGCCTGTAGACTCCGTGTATCGTGGGATACCCCTTGTAATCCGGGAGATAGACTTCTCACAGTCGTAACCGACCCCGACACGGGTCAACCGACCTGCGCATGCAAACCCTAGCCCGTCCCCCCATATAAGGTGGCAAAGGGCTCCATGCACAGGGAGAACTCATCTTCATCCTCACATAATCCACCACAACTGAACGTAGGGTTTTACTCTCCGGAGGCCTGAACCAGTATAAACCCTTGTCTCCCTGTCCTTCGCCGCCATACTCGCCAAGCTCTGTGTGCACCACGTGCATAACCACCTACGCTCTTAGGTCCCGATCCTCCATTAACCTGCAAACCACTAGGGCAACCCCCTAGCGGATCTGTTCAGGTCTCACCCCCTGACAGTTGGCGCGCCAGGAAGGGGCGATCAGGAACTCGCTGTGCAGCATGGTGGCCCAAACTGGTGTCGTCTTCCCGGCGAGCATGGCGGCCTTCCTCGCCGACCCTGTGGAGATCTGCTTTGGATCTTTCATGGCGACCTCACCTGCTCCGGTAGCTTCGACTCTCCCAACGACCTCCGAGAAGGTCGTCACGGCGTCCGCCGCCGTCCCTGTTCCCGATCTAGTATCGGAGACCCACCCACCCAAACCCTGTGACCTTGTCCAGGGGATGGAAGACGTCATCGGCTCCATGAGGGAAACCTTGGAGATCTGCGAACGAGCTCAACGCTCGGCGCAGACAGCGCTACGCCATGACACGTTTCCCTTCGGCATGAAGTCCGCGCCCGGCCTTCGCCTGAGCCAACTCTCCACACCTCCTCAGATCCAATCTGGGCGGCGACCTTCACGCGACCCAAGGCCTGCGCCTCGCGCTCGGCGTGACCCCCTCGACGTGCCCTGCACTTACCACAAGGGTGCAAAGCACACCCTCCGCGGGTGCCGCCTGCAGAAGAAGATCGACAACGAGCTCTCTCGTCAAGCTAAGCGATCTACCCAGTCTCCGGACTGCGGGAAGTTCCAGAAGGTCCGGGTTCGTATCTCCCCGAACGACCCGGAAGTCATCTTCCGTCAGGTGATGGTGATCTCGGAGAACGAGCCACCACGCGCGGGTGCGACCAACTCCCAGGAGGCGGCCCGTATCTAAGCAAATGCCCGCCACGCTGAGCGACGTGCGGAAGAGCAGCGGCGCGCCTTGCCCTACGCTCGTGACCTGCGCCTCGAGTTCGAGGAAGTAGGGATCCCGACCTTCAACAGCCCCCAGGTCAACCTGGGTGCGGCCATTACTCGACTCCAGCAAGTCCAGATGCGTGAAGCTGAGCAGGCCCTCGCGTACCTCCGGGTCGCCAACGCCCTGGTGGAAGAGAAGAGCGCGGCCTCCAGGTCCGCCGCGTCGTCCTCAACCCGCCACTCGCGCAGTCGATCCCATCGACCTGCACATAGCCATCTCTCCCCTGTCCAGGAGGAGGTCGCTCAGCACAACCCTGAGCAACCTGGCGCGCCAACTATGTACCCCTCCCCTTCGACATGCTTGGCGTCCCCTTCGACACGCTTGGCGTCCGCTTGGCGTCGCCGGCGTCCCCTTGTATTTTCTTCAAGGTTTTCTGTGTACCCCTCCCCTTCGACACGCTCGGGGGCTTGGTTTAAAACCGGACCCCTCACGCTCGGGGGCTTGGCTCTGCCAACCTAAGGGTCGCCCGACCTGGGGTTTCTACCTTTTTCTTTACAAGTGTTCCCTTACCACAGCTTCTTATGCATTTTATAAGTATTCCTAGGTCGTGGGGTTGCTTGACCTTGGGTCTCTGACCCCCTTCACGCGCTGGCTGCACTTAAGCCTCCAGCGTCGAGCCGTGTGGTCAGCAAGCCGTTCCTCCACTGAGTTGGGTTAGCAGAGGAAAAGGGGTCTCGCAACTTTGTTACCTTTGCGTTCTTATAAAGAGTATACAAAGTCAAATAAGGGATCACGTAACATGCCTTTTCATTCATGCAATATTTATATTACATCAAAAGGGTCTGCGACCCATTTTTACTAACTGTCTGCCAGTTCTAAGCTACGTCTACAGGTCTATTTTCTTCATGACATCGTCCGCGACGGCCTGAATTTCTTCGCTGACCACCAACTGCACCAAGTCCAGCTCCTCCTTGACCTTCTCGAGGTCGAACGATGGCTCATGGTGCTTCACCGTGGCCAGTGTAGTGGCAGCGGCGAGCTTGCCGCCGTCCATTAGCAAGGTCTTAATGCGACCTACCGCACCCTCCAACCGCTCGACGAGCCCATGTGGATCGCCCTCTTTAGGGGCGTACACGTCCACAAGGTACTCGGCGGCCTCCTTGAGGTCGTCCAATTCCTTCTCAAGATCTGCAGCCATCTCTTCATGGTCAATAAGGGTTTGCATCGCCCGGCCAAGGTCGATCTCTAGATCCCTACGCACCCCAAATTCATAAGCAGCTTTACGGGTGAAGTAATACTCACTGGCGACAACCTCCTGGTGCTTCTCCTTGAGGATCTTCACCTGCTCCTTCGACTCCTTGAGATCCTTCTTCAAGGCAGTCTCCCTCTTCTTGGCCTCTACAAGTGTCGAAGTCAAGAACGTGTCACCACGACAGTTAAACATAAAAGACCAAAAAGGGCGTCCCTCGACGTACCTGCGGCAGCATTCTTCAGATCGTCCTCCGCTTCCTTCGCCTTCAGCTTTGTAGCTTCAAGCTCTCGCTTCAAGGCCTCGACGACCTGGTCCTTCAAGATGGCCTCGTCCTTGAGGCTCCTTATTTCCTTCGCGGCCTCCACCTTGGCCTGAAGCACAGCCTCCTGGGTCGTTTCCAGCTCCGCGTGAAGATTGGCGCCCTCCTTTAGCAGGGTTGCCCTTTTCTGCGCGCGCTCAGCAAGAGTCTGCAACAACACATCGAGATCGTTAAAATATTGCATTTGGGCGAACCCAAGATGCAGCCCCAAAGGTAATGCAAACTTACCATGAGCGTCCTGCCGATGGTCGCCTGCGCCGCCTTGAAGTCATCAAGATCCTTGGCGTCGGCCCAGACGCCGTCCTCCCATGGAGTACCTTCATAGAGGCAGGGTTGCTGTTCGGCTTCCCCGCTTCCATCTCCGGCTACCGCCCCCCCGCGTCCCCGGCAGACTTGACTCAGGCGGGTCTTGCTGGCGCGGGCCCTCCTCCTGCCGTGCGCCCTCTGCAGTGACATTGGCTGCCGCCGACGGTGTTGTCTCCACGACCTCAGGGGGCTTACTGCTAAAATCCCCACCTGAGGTCGTGGGTGACTGCCCGGTTGGCAACTTCTCGACCTTCCAACCAAAGGCCTCTTGGCCTGAGGTGTTCTTGCTGCTACCAGAAATAGCAGGAGTCCCCCTGCCCAAGGTGCACATGTCGTTAGCACCGACCTACTCAACACAACCGCAAAGATGAAGAACAACATAAATCAAGCTCAACAACATACCCGCTGTCGATCTTCAGCTTCATCGACATCGGCCGGGGCGGCTCCCACCTTGGCTTCTTTTGCGACCCTTGGTCGCTCGCGCCCTCCGCGCTCGGCTTCTACTGCTGCTCACCGATAACCACCGGTGGGGCATTGCTTTTTCCTACGGCCGCTGCGCTGCCCGATCCTCCGGTGATGTCGCGCGACCCCGATCGTCACGCTCCTCGAAGACGACCTCGGTGACAGTCGTTGCCATCTCCGATGATGCAGTGATGTCTTTCCTCTTCCTCTTCTTCTTCTCCGCCTCGATGGTGGCGGAGATGATCTTGACGCCCTTGTGCATCAGAATCTTAGTGGTGGCCTGCCGCGTACGACGAGTCGTCGGTGCGGGGCTCACCATGGGCGGGTCCTCATCATCGCTACCCCCCACCGATGAGTCAGAGAGGTAGTTCTCCAACAATTCCGGCGATGGAGCCCTCACGTCCTCCGCTGCCCGGACCTTGAAACTGCGCTCTCCCTCGTCCGCGAGGGGAGCCGGACACCAGAACAAACCTTCGCGACCCTGCGAGTCAATCGACCTTCGTTTCAGAACAAGGGGAATGCTACAACAACAGAGAAATCAAGGTCGATCAGTGACATACCACGTCCGTGGGCCGTGTAAGGGAGAATGCCTTCGGGCATGTCCGGTTCCGGATCACCCCGTTGAATAGCTCCCTCACCCGCGCCACCATCTCCTGCTTGGAGACCTTCCGCTGCTATATGCGGGTTGGGTCGGTCTGCCCCCAGTACTCATAGGCTGGGTGCACCCGATCTTGGATCGGCTGCAGCAGCCTCCGGCTGAAACTAATGGCCACCGCTCCGCCGGTCAGCCCTTCCTCCTTCCGTTCCTTGAGGTCCTCCAGCAGCGGCTTGACGGCGTCCATCTCCCGCGATGTTAGCTGGTTGGACCACTCTAGCACCGGGACTGGCGCGAGCCCCGACCTGGCTGGCAGCGCTGGTTTGGGGTTGTCGATGTAGAACCAGCCCCGCCTCCAGCCTTGGGTGTTGTCTGGCAACTCCATGTCGATGTACACCGTCTTCATGTGGCGGCGTAGCATGAAGCCGACGGCGCCGATGACGCCGTTCTTCCCCGTCTTCTTCACCTCGAAGAAATACCGCCACAAGTCGAAATGTGGCGGTATCCCCAGGTACGCCTCGCACAGGTGGATGAACGAGGATACCGTGGTGATGGCGTTGGGGACGAGATGCACCAGGTCGATGCGGTAGAAGTGGAGAAGCCCGCGGAAGAAGTCGCCCGCCGGAACTCCAAAGCTGCGCTTGACATACGAGACAAAGGCGACGGTCTCCCCAGTTCCCTCGGAGGGGAACGCTTCGCCGGCGGCTGACCTCCACGCCACCTGCTCCCTGGGCTTCAGCAGCCCACGCTCCACCAGCTCCTTGAGCTGCGCCTCCGTCACCGACGAATGCTCCCACACCTTCTCCGGGGCCGGTGCAAGCTCTGGGGCCATTTCCCCTTCCTCAAAACCGGTGGATTTAGCTCCAAATACCACCAGAGTTTTTTGGCGCATACGGCGGCACTAGGCGCGGCGGATCTAAGCACGGCGACACCGGCGATTCTATGCACTAAAGCTTCTGGTGGCGGATTGGAAACCCTAGCAGCTGCGGGGAATGGAAGCGAGTGGGGTCCTCGACCCTTCGCTCGGCCTTTTATAACTGGGCCATCTCAGTGCGGTGGGCCGCGGCACCCCCAAACGTCCCCTCGGTTTCGCCGATATCACCGGCGACCCAACGGATACATTGCCTAACGGCTCTTTTGGCCTAACAGCTACAGGCAGTTACGGCTCGAGCCATACGGGAATCCACGCCTGTTGGTTTTCGCCCAACGGCCCGGTGTCCATGGACTCTCTATGCCTCATTTCAAGCCCCCCTCTTTTTATTTTCTTCAAGGTCTCCTGGCCTCTGACGACCTCCGGGTCTATGATAACACCTTCTCAAGGTCGACAGGTACTACCGCTTGGTAGGTCGCCTCAGCTTTCATTAGTGAGTTTGCATCCCTGGCTCCTAGGTCCTGCTACCTACTGGATTGCCTTAGCCTTCGTGGCTGGTTTACACCGACGGCCCCGTGCTTAAAGGCTCCATTGCCCGTTGGCGACCTCCGGGTCAAGTAGCACCTCCTTGAGGTCGCTAAGGTCCTGCTACCTACTAAACTGCCTTAATGGCTAATACCAACGGCCCTGTGCTTAATGGCTCCACTGCCCGTTGGTGACCTCTTTGTCAAGTAGCACCTCCCTGAGGTCACTAAGGCCCTGCTGCCTCCTAGGTCGTGTTGACCTAGAGTTTCCAGGCTGACTACCTGCGTTGTGTCACTGCACAACGGCCGTGTCGACCCAGGTCGACACGGGCTCCCTGTCTCTACGAAAGGCCTCCCGAAGGTCGGTGTGCTATTACAGCCCCGCTGGGACCTTGGTATCCGTACCATTGCAGCCCGGGCACCCCTACGAAGTACTAAAGCCATGACACTGCTCATGCAAATCTATATTTACAGCTTCATAAGCTACAAGGAGTTTGGTCCTTAGCCAAATTACAAGATACAAAGATCTTAAAGGTCCTGAATTAACTTTCAAAGTGCTTACGACTCAATCTACACTAATAAGGCTTGTCGCAAGCTTTCTTCTGGCTTCAGGGCCTACTCAACAACCTCTACAGCCACTGTGGAGGCAGCTGCCACACAGCCACCTCTACTCGCGCACCAACCGGTCTCCTGCAGCACCCAGCATCAAGTCTGAGCTTCCCCGCATGATTGCAGAAGGTCCGAGCTTTAACACCAACCTCACTGGGTGGAGCGCGGTGCTCACCAACATCACATCAGGCCTGAAAGTGTCAGGGCCAATGATGCAACTGCTGCTCCATACTCCTTCCGGGCTCCTCGGTGAGGCTGGGAGAAGAGGCCAATCGAGTTCTTCGAGCCTCGCAAGCATTCTTCTAGCTCCAAGCATGAATTACATCACTTCTACACTCTGGTGGGCGGACACAAGCCCACGGTGTGGCAATATTACTACACCGGGTCATCTTGGATCTCCTTTGAAGATTGGTGCGGTTTGCTTCAAACCTTGGTCACCTATTTATACCACCAAGCACATGCAATCCAGTCTCACTCGCCAGGCCAACTTGCGTGGCGTCCTTATCCTCGAAGGCACTGTGCCCTCGTGGAGCACGGGGTTACTGATCACCTGTGAAAAGGCATCGGCGCGCCTGACCCCTACCTGACTACACACTGAGGCACTTTTGTCTTTTGCGGGTGGCAGTAACCTGTGCTTCATGAGTATGCTGGCCCGTGACCATACAATGCACTTGTGACTCTGGTTACGACAGACCTGCCGTCTGCTACCCTCTGCAAGATTCTGGAGCTCTTGTCCTCTAGCGTCGACCCTACAAGAGCATCAGTTTCCTAAACAGAAGGTCGTAGGTTCAGCTAATTCTTTTTCTTCTTCTTTAGAGCATCAAACCGGCCATACTGGTCGCTTCACTGCTCGGGGGCTACTACACTAGTGCGTCTTCGACGCCCTATTTTCTTTGGGTCGCCTCGACCTAATGGCAGCCTGCTTCCATCACATCTTGGCTCGACCTACCCTTGGTAGGCTTGTTGACCTTTCTGAAGGTCGCGACTGCTACTACAATATGCCTGATTCAGGTCAGGTCGGAGATTTCTGCATGGTCTACGCCTCGACTTCACTTCGACCTTATGGTCCTTCGACCCAGAAGCTCGACGTTCAACTTCGAGTCCGCATCGGAGGGGTTTCTTTTCTTTTTGATCCCCGTGCACCCTTCACGACCTCGACGGTGTCGCGCCTCTGCTGCTCTTCGACACGACCCTGCCTCGACCGCTGCGCCTACACGTCGATCGGGGGCTTGAGAGACATGGGTACCCATGGGTCCCCACCGGCCAGGGTCCCAGACGCCCTTGACAAGTGGACCCGACCTTCCAGAAGACTCGCCGACCCTACAAGTGAGCCCAGCGACCTGATCAAGCTCCCGGAAGACCCGTGAAGCCTTGGCGTGCAAGACAAGACACGGCGACCTGGCACGCCGCCGCCTGTAGACTCCGTGTATCGCGGGATACCCCTTGTAATCCGGGAGATAGACTTCCCACAGTTGTAACCGACCCCGACACGGGTCAACCGACCTGCACATGCAAACCCTAGCCCGTCCCCCCATATAAGGCGGCCTAGGGCTCCATGCACAGGGAGAACTCATCTTCATCCTCGCATAATCTAGTAGGATTTTACTCTCCGGAGGCCTGAACCAGTATAAACCCTTGTCTCCCTGTCCTTCGCCTCCATACTCGCCAAGCTCCGTGTGCACCACGTGCATAACCACCTACGCTCTTAGGTCCCGATCCTCCATTAACCTGCAAACCACTAGGGCAACCCCCTAGCGGATCTGTCCAGGTCTCACCCCCTGACACTCCTCTTCCCCCTTCTCCTTCCTCCCGGCAGCGGAATAGGGGAGCCCAAGGGTAGAAACCCCAATTGTGAGATGGCTTGCAGGAGGGGCCTCGCCAGGGGGTTTAGCAGGTCGAGCACGTCGAGGCGGGGGCAAAACAGGACACGACAAGGCTCCTAGTGGCTGGTGACGGCACGGTGGTGATGTGGCGGCGCGGTAGTGGCTGGCGCACGCGGGGTCGCGTCATGGCGTAGGGGCATAAGGGGAAAATCCCTGGGTGGTGCGCAGGCGCGGCCGCCTGGCTCGGCGTCCGTGCCACAAGCTCGGTCAGGGGATTGTCCCCTGGCCAGGTGTGTGCGCGCGCGCGGGCGCGGCGGCGGGGCGGAGCAGGCGCGTGCCGAGCGAGACGAAGACCGGAGGTGCGGGCCCCGTTCGTCAGCGTCTCACGCGCGGCGTTAAGGTAGGCGGGCCGAGTTGGGCCGGCGTCGGCTGGGAAGGAATGAGGCCGGGGTGAAGAGGTGGTGATGGGCCAGGAGATGGAGGGGAAAGGTTAGACTTAGGTAGGGGTTAGCAGCCCATGTTAGCTAGATAGCTTTTGAATATAGTTTTGAATATTGTTTAAACTTTATATTTGAATTTGATTCTATTCAAATTCTTAGCACACTCAAATAAATCCAAATAAAATCCATAAAAACCAAATCACATATTTAAACCATAATTTGAATTTATATTTTTATATTTTTGGTTTTATTTATATAGAATTTAGGGAAGGGCTAGAAATGGGATTAAATTAGGGTGACACATCAACATATATATACAAAAGTTCAAATTTTCACACATTTTCATATTCTTGAATTTCTTAGATGTTACAGGAACGGTCATGAATAAAAATCACTCCTACTCATCATGTCAAGTAACTTGGGGTTTTGCGATAAATTTTCAAAACAAACCTTGGTTAGCTCCTCATTTGATTCTCTCAGATCGCTCAATGTGTAAATGTCCTCACCAAGGCATTAGATTGCCTTTCTTCATCCTACTTCTAATGATGGCTATATGTGGAGCTCAGAGTAAGATAAAGGATAAGGCATACTTGTATCACATATATTGCAAAGTCAAAGACTGGATCCTCAGAGAAAATCAAATCACACAATCAGATCAAGATGTGCATGTGTATGGATGTGGTGAGTATGGTAAGGTGGATACTAGGCTCGGAATGTGTGCTAGATATTACCATATATATATGATGAATGTTGGTTGATGGTGAGGTGGGCAATAGCTCCGGAATGGATACTAGTTATCACCATCTAAGTTATGGAACTCCTTTTTGCATGATTCTCCCTCTTGTATAAAAATCTTTTGAGAACATGGCTATCTCTCTCTCTCTCTATGTATGTATGTATGTATGTATGTATGTATGTATGTATGTATGTATGTATGTATGTATGTATGTATGTATGTATGTATGTATGTATGTATGTATGTATGTATGTATGTATGTATGTATGTATGTATGTATGTATGTATGTATGTATGTATGTATGTATGTATGTATGTATGTATGTATGTATGTATGTATGTATGTATGTATGTATGTATATTTTTTTTCTTGTGGACCTTCATGTGTCCATATTTTTTTCCGATAGCCATGTCTCTTGTGTAACAAAAACTAGGAGGGAGAGATCAACACATATGGAGCCTTATTTTCATGGAATAGATGAATGATACAATGCTAACTTCCAGTGTAGAAGCATAGCAAGGGGAAAATGGTGGTGTGCACATGAATCTTGATCATGAGAGTAATGAAAAGAATTCTCACAAGGATCACAGAATTTGACAAAGCTCAATGCAATAACAAGCAGCATATCAGTGTAAGGTTTTCAACTATGAACATCATATGGCTTTGGTATGATGGTTGCATATCAAAGAAAAGCCTTGCAAAGGGTTTTATGATTTTCAAATAAAATACCCAAACACTCAAACATTTAGAGCGGAGATCATTTCATCAAGCCATATCACAAACACCAACCACTTAGATAGGCATGAGTTCCCTAATGAAATTTTTGCTCATAAGTGCCAGGATAAAAGTGAGGAATGAGACTGGCTGCCTACTATCCTTGAGGTTATGAGGCAAGGAGTATAAAAATTTGGAGGCGCAGCCTTTATTTAGTTAAAGTGCGGGTGGCGTACCTTTGGGTGCTTCTGGTTGGATGTGTGCAGGTTTCCCCCACACTAGTTCCTTACCTGTTATTGTGGGAGGCCATGATCGGGAGCTTATAGCCCCTTCGCGAGCTTGATGATCTCATACTCTTTATCGTTCGGTTCCAGAAAGATCTTCAAGCGTTGACCATTTACCTTGAAGGTTTCTCCTTCATCATTTTGTATGGTGATTGCTCCATGGGGCGTAACTTCAATGACAGAGAATGGTCCTTCCCATCTGCTTCGCAGTTTCCCTTGTCCAAAAAGTTTCACCCTTGAATTGAAGAGCAGGACTTTATCTCCAATAGTGAATTCCTTTCTTATGATTTTCTTGTCATGCCACCTCTTGGTCCTTTCCTTATAGATCTTGGAGTTGTGATATGCTTTGTCTCTCCATTCTTCTAACTCCGAGATCTGCTGCTGCCTTTGCCTTGCTGCCTTGGGGAAATTTAAGTTGAACCTCTTAATGGCCCAGTGGGCTTTATGTTCAATCTCCACTGGCTGATGGCATGTTTTTCCATAGACCAGTTGATAGGGTGACATTCCGATTGGCGTCTTGAAGGCAGTCCTATATGCCCATAATGCATCAGGTAGATGTTTCTTCCAAAAATTCCCTGCTTCCTTTACTGTCTTCTGCAAGATATTTTTGATTTACTTGTTCGACGTTTCAGCCTGACTGTTGGTTTGAGGGTGATATGTTGTGGCAATATTGTGATGTATCCCTAGTTCTGCTAGGAATTTTCTGAACTTTTTATCGATAAAGTGTGAACCTCCATCACTGATCACCAATCTGGGTGTGTCGAATCAGGGTAGGATGATGTCCTGGAACATCTTTTTGGATTGTTTGGAGTCTGCCGAAGGGTAGGGTATTGCTTCTACCCATTTTGACACGTTGTCGACTGCTACTAAGATGTACTCGCAGCCTTCTGATTTCGGGAATGGTCCCATGAAATCAATTCCCCATACGTCGAAGAGTTCTACTTGCAGGTTGTCATGTAGGGGCATGGCATCTCTTGTAGTGATCCCCTCATGTTTTTGGCATCTACGGCATCTTCGAATAAATTCCTTGGTGTCTTCATACATAGTCGGCCAGAAGAAACCAATTTGCCAGATTTTTGCATGTGTGCAGAAAACCCCATGATGCCCCCCATAGGACCCTGCGTGGCATTTCTCAATGATTTGCAGCCCTTCTGGAGAGGGTACACATCTTCGTAGCAGCCCATCGTTACAAACTCTGTATAGATATGGATCATCCCACATATATTTTCTGCTGTCATGTATCAACTTTTTCCTGTCAGCCCCTGGTGGTATATATCCTGTAACCATGTAATTAACAATATTTGCATACCAGGGGGTGGAGTCGGTGACCTTTAGCAGCATATCATCCGGGAGGTAGTCGTTTATTGGCAAGTCCTGTGAGTTAGTAGCACGCATACGCGACAAATGATCTGCTATGGAATTTTCTACTCCCTTTCTATCTTTGATTTCAATATCAAATTCTTGGAGTAGCAAAATCCATCTAATCAGTCGGGATTTTGCATCTTTCTTAACAAGCAGGTATTTTAATGCAGCATGATCAGTATAGATGATTATCTTAGACCCTACCAAGTAAGATCTAAATTTATCTAGTGCAAAGACTACTGCCAGGAGCTCCGTCTCAGTTGTGGCGTAATTCAGCTGAGCTCCGGTCATAGTCTTACTAGAATAAGCAATCGCATGATGCTTCTTGTCCTTGGTTTGGCCTAGCATGGCCCCTACGGCATAATCGCTGGCATCACACATGATCTCAAAAGGAAGCGTCCAGTCTGGGGCCTGAATGATCGGGGCTGAGATGAGAGCTTCCTTAAGGGTGAGGAAAGCTTTCATGCAATCTTTGGTGAACTCGAAAGGAGTGTCTTTGGCCAGCAAGTGCATGAGGGGTCTAGCTATTTGGGAAAAGTCTTTGATAAAACGACGGTAGAACCCTGCGTGGCCTAAGAAACTACGGATTCCCTTTACATTGGTGGGGGTTTCCATGCTTTCTATAACTTTGATTTTGGCTCGGTCTACCTCTATCCCACGCTCAGAAACTAAGTGACCCAAAACGATGCCTTCGCGGACCATGAAATGACATTTCTCCCAGTTTAAAACTAGGTCCTTATCCTGGCATCGCTGCAAAACTTTATCTAAGTTCTCTAGGCAGTCATCGAAAGTCTTCCCATAGACAGAGAAGTCATCCATGAAGACCTCCATGATCTGCTCAATCATGTCTGAGAATATAGACATCATACACCTTTGGAATGATGTGGGTGCATTACACAACCCGAACAACATTCTACGATAAGCATAGGTTCCATAGGGGCATGTGAAAGTAGTCTTGCTTTGGTCATCTGGATGGATGGGGATTTGATGGTACCCAGAATACCCGTCAAGGAAACAAAAGAAGGAGTGGTTTGCTAGCCGTTCCAACATCTCATCGATGTAGGGTTGAGGGAAATGGTCCTTCTTTGTGGCCTTATTGAGTTTCCTATAGTCTATGCACATCCTCCATTTGTCGGGGAGATGCTGAGCGATCACCTCACTGTGCTCATTGGTGGTTTTTGTCATCCCTCCTTTCCTCGGCACGACCTGGACAGGGCTAACCCACTCGCTATATGGCACGGGGTAGATGATCCCAGCATGCAAAAGTTTTAGCACCTCCTTTTTGACTACCTGCCTCATATTGTTATTCAACCTTCTCTGAGGCTCTCGAGAGGGTGGAATTTCTGAATCTACGGGGATGTGATGGGTACAGAGAGAGGGACTTATCCCTTTCAGATCATGGAGGGAATATCCGAAGACAGCGTGATGTTTTTCTAGAATGGCCATAAGTCTTCTAGTTTCCTCTCCTGTGAGTTTGTCGCTAATGATCACTGGGGTTTCGGTATCCCCATGCAGGAAGACATACCGAAGCCCGTCTGGCAGAGGTTTTAGCTCGATAGGAGGCTAAGGAGGAGCTTTGCACTCTGAAATGTCTATGGGTGCAGTGGGTTCTGCTTCTTCCTCTATGAATTCCCCAGCATTTTCATCGAGAAAAGCTTCCGGGAATTGTCCAGGGATAATGGCTTTCACTTCCTCAATCACTTTGGGATAATGGGGAGGATCTATCGCGGCATATTTAGCTCCAGCAATCTTAACTGACAGAACTTCCTTCCCTATTCAGATGTCAAACTTCCCTTGAGCTGGGGCCTCCTTGAGAAATTTCTCAGTGGGCAGTCCTATCATGAGATCGAAATCCTCGATATCGAAGACATGAAAATCAAGGACAGAATGGACATCACCACAGATAACAGGTATCTGGCTGAGAATCCCTATCCCTTCCATGGTTTGCCCGCGGGAGTCCATGGCAGTTATACTGGAAGGAACTAAGGGTTCATCTCCTAAGACTTCTATCGCGTAAGCACTTGAGATGATGTTAGCCCCAAGCAAAGGGTTGCAGAGGGCGTTTATCTGCCTCCCGCGCATGGTACATGGGAGGGTCGAATGAGATTGGCTAATCTGAAGGGCTTTGGGTGGGCACTCAAGCTCTTCCGACCACTCCCGAGTCATGATAGCAGTTAGCTCCCGAACAGTGTCCCTGAAGTAAGCTATCTCATTAGGATCTGGGGGAATGTTCGGGATCGGTGGTTTCCCTCTACATTGGTAGTTTGAGGTGTTTCCATAATCTTCAAAGAGGTCATCCTCAAACATCAAATGAGGCACTAAAGATTGAGAAGTCTCATCTTCAGATGCCGATGGTTCAGGGGGATCGTCTACGGCTGGATCTACAGATGTGGGCGGTGTAGTGCTGGTCTCAACTGCTAAGGCATCCCCTATTTCAGGTACACTTCCTTCTAGGGGAAGTTGAGGTTCGGTTGAGAAAGGAAGATCACGTAGGATTTTCTCCAGAATGTACTTCCCTTTACCCATGGGCGTTTGCATAAATGATCCTCCAGAAGATGCGTCCAGTTGTGAAGCTGAACTCTTGTTCAGGCCTATGTAAAAGTGTTCGAGCAGTATGAACTCGGGTAAGGATAGGACTGGACATGAGTTCACCAGATGTGAGAATCTCTCCTAGGCTGCTCCTAGGGTCTCCTCCTCACTTTGGTTAAAGTTGAGAATGTCCCTACGCAGGGCAGCAACACGAGAGGCAGGGAGATATTTCTCGCAAAAAAATTTCCCAGAGAATCCCAACTGCCCTCGACTTTACCCGCTTTATGCGTGTACCATCGCTTCGCATCTCCCAATAGGGAGAAGGGAAACAATTTCCACCTGAGAGTGTCATGGTTCATGCCAGCAATGGCATAGCATGAACATACTCTATCAAATTCCCGTAGGTGTTCATAAGGATTCTCACTAACTATCCCCAAAAAGAAACAAGTCCTCTGAACCAAGTCTATCCAGCTAGGGCTGAATTCATAGCTGGTCATGTGAATTGGGTGCTTAGATTGTGGTGGCTCAAATGATTCAGCTCTAGGAGCGGAAAGATCTTGAATAGACCGCTCCTCCATGGTGAAGGTAAAACAAAAGAATTGAAAAGAGAAATGGAAAACAAAGATAAATACGAGGACCACTAGGTTCGAAGATAGATTCAGCAACCGTTCCCCGGCAACAGCGCCAGAAATGCTTGTTGGTATTTCTTAACCTCACCTCTAGTTGTACACCTAGCGGGAGCGTAAGATCCACCTGGGTATACCAACGGGTACGAAAGATCCGCAAGCGCACGGAAATACCGATGTAGCACTTCCCCAAAGGAGTATTCCAAAGGGTATCAAATCCAAGGAACGATGTGTACTACCTTCTATCCTAGACTGATGATCCAAGGACACAACTCTATAGGATGAGATGAAGATGAAAAGGATCTTGCTGATAACGTGCAGAGTTGAGAACAGCCTCTCGATTAGGGACTTCTCGTTTCGGACACCGGCCCCTCCTGGCTATAACAGTTAGTTCACAGCAAATGGTTACCTACACGCTGTATCCGGACGTGGGGGATTTCAGAGGGTCCAACGGTTGTCACTACCGCGGCCTACCCCAAGATAAACCGTGGGATACAGGGCAAATGAAGGATAACCCAAAGTCCAGACACCATGTCTACACTACCGATTACTACTATAGCACGGTTACGTCTGTCGACCCGTAACAACACTATAGCACTCCGTACGAAGACGGAGCGACAAACCCATGAGAGAGAGACCCGAACTCACTCAGGTATACGCTATCCTATGCAAGGGATCACGGATGAACTTGATCTAGATTAGGATAAAGGAGCATCCACTAACTCTGATTAAACTAGCAGGCATACAAACAGGATACAAACTTAAGTGTTTATAACAGAAGATCAAGGGTCGTGTTCGTGAAGAACACGAGCCTCTAACTTATGAACAAACACAAAAGTATGAGAAACTTGCTCGTCAACTAGATCGAGGAAGCGTGTTCGTGAAGAACACGAGGCTCTAAATGATGAACGAACGAAGAACACAAGAACACAGTATGAATATGTAACGACCCCGGTTTTCGGTGAGATAAACCCGACTCCCTGTACCCTTGTGATAGTCCCTGGATCAGTAGCTATCACGTACAGAACTCATTACAATATAATATCATTTCCATACAACGATAACAGAGTAGAAAATAAAATATATTACATCCGAAACAACTTGGTATACGATTTTAGTACAAGCCCCTTGGGCTAAATGACAAGTATAAATCCTGCGCAGCGGTAACTAGGGCTTCAAGTCTTCATCCTCGATCTTCTCCACAGGCATCCTTGAGCGAAGCATCGCAACCCTTCCATCACGGAATCCATAGACTCGGAACTCACTCCAAGTCCGATCCTGCGTACTCACAAACTATCCCCAAGGAATGGGATAGGTTCACGTCACCAACCGTATGCAAGCTTTAAGTGGCCTAAAGCTAAGGGTGTGAAAAGTAGTCAAGGAGTAAGCTCGGGTTTCCTATGCAGCAGCAGCAAATACAAGAGTAAATATCCATCATCCCAACTATATCACAACACCACGGCTCTCCCTGGCATTCCAGGGCTCCGTCTCAAACTCACCTCCGAAACTCCTCTCGAGTCGATGGGAAAGCTTCTATCCTTCCCATCTCAACGGCCAACGTCGGATCCTATTCCTGAACTAGTAGCTCTCACATCCCAACTTATAGTTTTAGAACAGGGGAGATAGAAATTCCAAAACACTAATCAGTGTAACAGAACGTAGGAGTGTCCATAACCGAGGACGCGGCTATAGTTATAGATCAAAACTCTGCAGAGTGTGTACACCTAGACCCACTCGGGCTGCAGACGGTGGCCGCCGTCTTGAGACACAGCCCACAACCACGACTCGCTAGCAGAACGGTACCAGACTGTATTCCCGGGTCTAGACCCATTTGGAAGACCGAATGGCCCCGAGATCGTGAACCTCTAACCTGGCCAAATAGTGGTGTCGAGGGTCTCGGAAACAAGGGCTGAACAGCAGCCAGGCTCCGCACACCCTCGTGAAACGGCAAGCCCAATCCTAACACGCTTCTCCCGCAGAGCTAGTACCGCCTAACTAGAGAATGGCTGGAACCCTTCCCATAGGGTAAGTGGTGCGCACGTCAACATATTCCCACGAAGCATAGGTTCCACCGATACATCTAGACCAGAGCAGCAAGTCTACCAGTGTGTCTCCACCACGTGGTCCGCTACGGCACCCATCACAGGTATCGCCGCTCCAAACTCCTCATCTCATATCCGTAGGAGGCGTCCAAGGTCACCTCCTGTCCCCGACCCGAAAGTCGGTTGTTGTCTGCTTACTCCAGCCGGGGGTTCGAAACTCTCCAAGTTTTCCCAACCCACAACTCACGCCAAGAGGTTTAAAACCACATCTAATCCCACACATGCAAAGCGAAGCTCAGCGTATATACACGCATATATACAATATAGTAGTAGTAGTAGGTCAATCAAGGACATGATATCAAAATAGGCTATGCAAGGCTCATCATCATCATGCGAATAAATAAAGCGCTAGCAATCTAATAAGCAATGCCTAATAGGTATTCAAAGTCGGATGGGCGTGAACACCTGTGAGCGAGTAGTCGTCGTAGTCACTGTAGTTGTACTCGATCTTCTAGCTCAACTCCTCGGCTCCGGTAGCTCCTAGATTCGCATAAATAAATAAATAAATATCGAAGCTAATGCAAATAAACTCCAAAGAGAAGCAATAAGAGCCAAAAAGAGAGCAAATACTAGACTAACGGGTGTGTCATGTTTTTAGAAAGATTATGAAACTGATTTCATATTTTTCGGAGCTCAGATTAATTAATTATGTATTTTTAAAGATCAAAACCATTTCTGAAATTTAATTACGCATACCCAAAACATTTATCTCCTAGCTAGCTAGAGGTTAGCTGCGAAGACTAGAAGGATTTAAGGACTATAGTTAGCACCTACATGGCTTTAGGCAAGCACATGCAGCAGCTACAATAAGCACCTACAGGTTTGTGCAGGAGGTGTACAGATTGCTTGCAGAGGGAGGTTGGAAGACTTAGGGGGATGGGACTGTGGAACACGGGCTCAGGATATGACCGTGCAGCAAAGCTTGGCTCTTGCATATGTTGGAAGTGCAGATTATGCAGAACACAGATAAAAGGGTCGGTCTTGCATATGGTTTGTGATATAAGATCCAGGTGGCATGCTGATTGCATAGAACCATAGCAAAAAGAATTTATTTAGCATAATTCTTCTCAGCTAGGCAACACCTAGATGGCAGGAAGGTAGCGGCTCGCCGACGCTAGGAGGTTTTGCTGCGCAGCCATAACCGGCAACGATCAGCTACAAGTGGAGGCAGCAGCAGGGCCTTAGGAGGCAGAAAGGCACGGCCTTAGGCGGGTTTTGGCAGCGACTTGGTAAGGAACCAAGGCCGGCTATGGGTTGTGCACAAAGGGCAAAGATCATATATTGGCTTGCCGAAGCAGAGTTGTTAAGAAGCCAAACAGAGTTGGCAACTGCAGATTGGCTGTCGAACTGCTGGAAGGTCAGAAGGGTCGTCCAAAGGTACTGATCATCTGCAGGGCTCCTCTTTAGATGTGACTACTGACATTTGTGAGAGGGCCGCTGTGTGGCATGGTACAAGGCTGGGGTTTGGGTGCTCTTCGGGTGCCCGACGACCGGCGGTGAGCTCATTGACAGCCGGCAACAGAAGACGGTGGCGAGGAACAGAGCACGGCTCGGCTCGCACGCGTGTGGGTGAAGGGCGAGCGCACCGGCTTGGACAAGGTTACGCGACGGTGAAGGTCTAGGGAGGTCCTAGGGTTTCGTGTATGGCGAAGAAAGGTGCGAGCTTGGGTGGCTCGCGTGCACAACAGCGAGCTCAAGGGCATGACGGACAGCAGCGCGGTGGCGCGGTTGTACTCGAGTACGCACGTAGGTGTGTGCGTTGGGTGGTGCGGTGATCGGCGTGGCGAAGGCGACGCTCTGCCTCCCTATGTGCTTGTGCACAAAGGCTCGATGGTGAGCCGATCAGCATGTTCTGTGCTCGAGTGCGCACGCACGTACACGGCGAGGTTGGGGTTCCTCGGGTGGCCAAAGGCTCGGCCTTTGTTCCTCTTGCACGGCGAACACACGTGCGCCGGCTCGTGGGAGAACGCGGTGGGGCGGCGCGCAAGCAACGGATCAGCACATGGCAAGGGACGACGGCTTGGCCAGGTTCGTGCGCGCACAGGCAAGTGCACAGGTGAGGATCGACATGGCGAGCTTAAAGGCAAAGCCTCTGCCATCCCTGCGTGCGCGTGCTCGAGCGTGCAAAGCGGCGGTTGGACCGCGACGGCGTGGCAGGCAGGGCGGCGTGCTCGTCGGTGAAAGGACAGAAGGACGGTCAGGCGGTGGTGCGTGCGTGGAACGTCAGCAGCGGCACGTGCAAGCGTAAGGCACGGCTCGATGGCCGGCAACACAGGCAACGGTGGTTCGCGCGGCGGCGCATCGCAAGCAAAGCAACATCACCTACACGGCTCAAAGGACAGTCTCCACATCTTCAGGCAAGGGGGATATGCAGGGAGCCTCACCTAGCGTTCTGGGGGCGCGGCTGCAGCGGCAGTGAAGAGGAAGCAGGGCGGTTCACGGTTCGGGCATTCTGCCAAACATGTGGTGGTCGACGTCGTGGTACTACGGCTCCTAGCGCACGGGTGGCTCCGGCTTCTGCTTCACGGCGCTGAGGTCCTGCACGGCGGCAGCAGCACACCGGTCTTGGTGTCGTAGTTGCTCCCGCGGCGTGGCGGCTCCAGCTCCTTGGCGTGTTCGACGACGAGGACGGCTCCAACGGCGACGGTGTCGTAGCACCGCGGGTCGGAGCAGAGGCAGGTCAGCTCCGCGACGTTGATGCCCTCCGCACGAACGGCTCCAGGCTTCTCGGCATCGATGGTGCTCCCTCGGACGGCGACGGCGTCCTGGCTCGGGGTGACAGCTTCGCTGCGCCGTGGGTCGGAGCAGAGGCAGGGTGGCTCCGCGTCGCCGATCCCCACAGCGCGGACGGCTCCTCTCCGAGATGGCAGCAGCGTGCTCCCTCCACGCCTCCTTTTCCTCCCTTCATCCTCCTCTTCAAGACTTCAACGCAGGCGTCGACAGAAGGAATTGGGGGAAAATCCCCTGGAAGTGCCGAACAGATGAGCGCCGACGCGCCCAAGCCTTCGGCAGTTCCGGCTCCAGGTGGTGCTCCTCTCCCCCTCTCCTTCTCCTTTTCCCCTCCTACTCCTCTTCTCTGGTGGGGGCGAATTTGGGGAAAGTCCCCTGGCTGCGGCGGACAGGGGAGCGGCTGGCTCGATTGGGCTCTTATAGGTGGCGGCTAGGGTTCCAAGCTGAGGGATGGACGGCGGGCGGAGCTTCCAGGCGGTGTGGCGTGCATCCGGGTGAGCCAGCGCAAAAGCATGGCGGCGCCATGGGGCTCGCGGTGCGTGGCTTGCCCCACGGATGGCGTCACGGGAGGGAGAAAGATGTACAGGATGAGGTGCTGATTTGCGGGGCCCGGGTGTCATAGATACAAGAGGGATGGAGAGGGTAGACAGGCCAAGGCAGGCCAGAAGTGCAGGTGGGCCGACGGGTAGCAGACCGGCGACGGTAGCTGGAGGAGCATCGATGAACTTCAACGGCGAGGATTAAGGCCCAACTAAAGGTTAGGGATTTTCCTATATTTCTACACACACATGCATATAATTCAAATCTGAATTTGAATTTCAGATTTGAACTCCACTCAATTAATATCCAAATAAAATCCATTGAACTCCAAAATAAATCACACTAACATTTATACTTCCTAAAGTTTATATTTTAGCACAAAATAAATCTAGGAAATTGAGGAAAGGTGAGAATACAATCTTATAAATTTTAAATGTGCACACAATTTCACCAAAAATTTAGAAATTCACATTTTTCACAATTTAAAACACCTCGTAAAAATACGGGATGTTACAGACCCCCCCTCACAAGAATCTCGTCCCCGAGATTAAGAGCTTACTTCCGGTTCGAAGAGGTGAGGGTACGTCTCCTTCATAACTGATTCCTTCTCCCAAGTTGCTTCTTGTTCGGTGTGATTGCTCCATTGCACCTTGCAAAGGCGAGTAGTGTTGTTTCTTGTTGACATCTCTGCCGTGTCCAAAATCCTGAAGGGAAACTCTAAGTACTCAAGAGTGTCTTGCAAATCCAGAACTTCAGTGGAAACTTTCTTTTCCGACTTGACACACTTCCGAAGTTGAGATACATGGAACACGGGATGCACTCCGATGAGCTCTTGAGGTAATTCAAGCTCATATGCCAATTTCCCAACTCTCCGTGTGATCAGGTACGGTCCAATGTACCTCGGTGACAATTTGCTATCCACATGGAGCCTCTTCGTCCCTCTGAGCGGGAATACCCTCAAATGGACATAATCACCGACTTCAAAGGAGACATCTTTTCTTTGTGGATCAGCATAGCTCTTTTGTCGGCTTTGTGCTATCTTCAAGTTCTCTTTCACTTTCGCCACCTTTTCTTCAGCTTCAACAATGGAGGCTGAACCGAAAAAGGTCCTCTCCCCCACCTCAGACCATATCAACGGGGTCCAACACTTCCTTCCATAAAGAGCTTCATATGGAGTCATTTGCAGGCTAGCTTGGTAGTTGTTGTTGTATGAGAACTCTGCATACGACAAACTCTTCTCCCAGTCTGACCCATAGGTCCGAACACATGCTCTTAGCAAATCCTCCGTTAGTTGATTCATTCTTTCTGTTTCACCACCAATCTCATGGTAAGTTGAATTGTACTCCAAGGAAGTTCCCATTGCATCTTGCAAACTCTGCCAGAATTGTGCGATGAATTTTGGTCCTTTGTTTGATGTTATGCTTCTTGGCGCTCCATGCAACCTCAGAATCTTCTCAATGTAAAGCTGAGCTAGTTTACTCACGGGATGTGTGGCCTTGACAGGTATGAAGTGAGCTGCACTTGTCAATCTATCCACGATGACCAAATAGTATCATTCCTTTCCTGAGTTCGTGGCAATCCCATAACGAAGCTCATGTTGACATCATCCCACTTCCAAACGGGAAGATCTAACGACTTGAGCAATCCAGCGGGCCTTTGGTGTTCGGCCTTGATTCTCTGACATGTGTCATAATGTGCAACAAACTCCGCAATTTCTGCTTTCATGTCCTTCCACTAGAATCGACTCTTCATGTCTTGGTACATCTTGGAGCATCCTGGGTGGACGGAGGTCTTCGAGTTGTGGGCTTCTGTCAAGATCATGTTTCTAATCTCTTCATCTTGAGGTACACATATGCAATCTTTCAGCCAAACTATTCCTTGGTCATCGATGCGGTAGTCAGGGGCTACTCCTTTCTTGATCGATTCAATCAACTCCTTAGTCTCTGGGCATTGCTTTTGTGCTTGCCTGATGCGATCCTCGAGGTCATCTTGCTCCTTCATCTCATTCAACTGACCTTCTTCGACTATCTCTAGCTTCAACTTCTCAAACTCCTGATACAATTCCGGTTGACTCTCGTTCATCCTCAGGTTGTTGCTATAACCTTTCATGTGATTTTCCAGTTGATTGTCCTTGTTCATCACCAACCATCTCTTCTGCTGCAAATTTAGCATCGCTTGGGTGAAGAAGTACTTCAGATTCTTCTGATCAGTGTAGATGTCACACTTGTTGCCAGGCAAGTACTGTCTCCAAATTTTCAGCACATAGACAACGGCTGCTGTTTCTAAGTCTTGAGTGGAGTACTTCTCTTTTTCTTCAGCTGGCGAGAAGCATATGCGACGACCTTGTCATCTTGCTTCAGCACACATCCAAGTCCTTCTCTTGAAGCATCACAAATCACCACAAAGTCCTTGTGAGTGTTAGGTTGGGGTAACACTAGAACAGTGGTGAGTCGGGACTTGAGCTCTTGAAAGTTGGCTTCGCACTTGTCTGACCATACAAATGGTACATTGTTCTCGAGCAGGTTTGTCATTGGCTTTGCAATCTTCGAGAAGTTCTCAATACAACCTCTGTAGCATTTAGCCATTCGAAGGAAACTTCTGACCTCAGTCACGTCCTTCGGTCGTTGCCATTCTGTCACTGCTTCAACCGGCTTAAGGTGCATATCTTCTTCTTCTATCAAGTGGTTCAATATTTTGTGAACTGCTCCCTCAGGTGCCTTGTCATGTGGCTCGGCTGTCCTTTTAGGAGGTCTTGATGTCTTCGTTGACTTAGACTTGTTCCTCCGGGTCTTGCCGGGGCATTCGAACGTTCTGTGTCCAAGCCCTCTGCAGTTACGACATCTGATCACAAAGCTTTCAACGGTACCCATCTCCTCGAGTGGCTGCTCTAAGGTGTTTCTTTCCTGAAGTTGGTAGAAGTCTTGCTTGATGTCATTGCTCGGGCTCTGGGTCGACCAATCATGGTGTTTTCGACCTCTCATTCTTTTCTTGCCCTTCATGCCTTCTTCATGCGTTCTTCTTTCTTCTTCCAAGGCGATGGCTCTATTCACCAGATGTCGGAGTGACTTTTGCTCACTGGCTTTCAAGCTCTTGCGAAGGTCGTAGTGAAGACCTCGCATGAACCAGAACTGCTTCTGGTCGTCAGTCTTGGTGTCATCCTCAGCATAACGCATCATCTTCATGAAGTGTCGCTCATACTGTACCACTATCATGGTACCTTGGGTCATGGTACGGAACTCTTGCGCCTTCTGGATCATTAGCTCCCTAGGCAGAAACTGCTCGCGAAAAGCCTCGCAGAACTCCAACCAAGTGATGTGGGCTGGGTTCGGATGGCTGTCGGAGTAATTATCCCACCAGGATTTAGCTGATCCCTCGAGTTGGTGTGCGGTGATGGCGACACACTCCTCATCGGTGCAGTTGGTGAGGTCGAGCTTGCTCTCGATCACCCTCAACCAATCATCAGCATCAAGCGGATCATCCGAATAACTGAAGGTAGGAGGCTTCAGTCAGATAAACCTCCCGATCTTCTGCATGAGGTCTTCCTCTGGCAGGCCTTGGAAATTTTCACCATTGATCCGACGTTTGACGGCTTCAACCATCCTCCGCAATAGCTGAGTCTGGTTTGCCAGCACCTCAACTATGTCGGGCGATGGTGGTGGTGGTTGCACCACTGGTTGACGGCCATGAGCCTGCTGGACAGGCTCAGATTCATCTTCTCCTTCGGCAGCCGCGTTGAGGCGTGCCAGCAGACGTCCCGATCTTCTCATGGACATCCTTCTGAAAATAGGATTAGGGAAAAGAGATTTTAGAAAACGTCACTCACCAACCCAAAATGGGGTCTTATACAAACATGAAAATATTTACTAAGTATATAATCCTACACTCAATATTAAGAGCCATAAGATTCAAATAAATCAATAAGATGCAAGCACTCAAACATTCATGACATTATGGCAGTGCTATCTCAAGGCTGACTCCACTAACCATTGAGATCTCGCACACTTATCGGTAGCTACTTCGTGGCATGACAAACGGGGTGAACTCTACTCTTAGTGGTTCATGGTTTCTGATTAGTCCACACAAGAATTTGCTTTGACGCGGGTAAGATAGAAGAGTTTTTAGAAGCAAGGAAGGTAAATTTAAAATAGTTCAAGGGGGTATATATAAAATAGAGCATTTAGAAGGTTCTTAGGCTAACGGCTCTGATACCACCTGTAACGACCCGGGTTTTCGGTGAGATAAACCCGACTCCCTGTACCCTTGTGATAGTCCCTGGATCAGTAGCTATCACGTACAGAACTCATTACAGTATAATATCATTTCCATACAACGATAACAGAGTACAAAATAAAATATATTACATCCGAAACAACTCGGTATACGATTTTAGTACAAGCCCCTTGGGCTAAACGACAAGTATAAATCCTGCGCAGCGGTAACTAGGGCTTCAAGTCTTCATCCTCGATCTTCTCCACAGGCATCCTTGAGCGAAGCATCGCAACCCTTCCATCACGGAATCCGTAGACTCGGAACTCACTCCAAGTCCGATCCTCCACACTCACAAACTATCCCCAAGGAATGGGATAGGTTCACATCACCAACCGTATGCAAGCTTTAAGTGGCCTAAAGCTAAGGGTGTGAAAAGTAGTCAAGGAGCAAGCTCGGGTTTCCTATGCAGCAGCAGCAGCAAATACAAGAGTAAATATCCATCATCCCAACTATATCACAACACCACGGCTCTCCCTGGCATTCCAGGGCTCCGTCTCAAACTCACCTTTGAAACTCCTCTCGAGTCGATGGGAAAGCTTCTATCCTTCCCATCTCAATGGCCAACGCCGGATCCTATTCCTGAACTAGTAGCTCTCACATCCCAACCTATAGTTTTAGAAGAGGGGGAGATAGAAATCCCAAAACACTAATCAATGTAACAGAACGTAGGAGTGTCCATAACCGAGGACGCGGCTATACGTATAGATCAAAACTCTGCAGAGTGTGTACACCTGGACCCACTCGGGCTGCAGACGGTGGCCGCCGTCTTGAGACACAGCCCACAACCACGACTCGCTAGCAGAACGGTACCAGACTGTATTCCCGGGTCTGGACCCATTCGGAAGACCGAACGGCCCCGGGATCGTGAACCTCTAACCTGGCCAAACAGTGGTGTCGAGGGTCTCGGAAACAAGGGCTGAACAGCAGCCAGGCTCCGCACACCCTCGTGAAACGGCAAGCCCAATCCTAACACGCTTCTCCCGCAGAGCTGGTACCGCCTAACTAGTGAATGGCTGGAACCCTTCCCATAGGGTAAGTGGTGCGCACGTCAACATATTCCCATGAAGCATAGGTTCCACCGATACATCTAGACCAGAGCAGCAAGTCTACCAGTGCGTCTCCACCACGTGGTACGCTACGGCACCCATCACAGGTATCGCCGCTCCAAACTCCTCATCTCATATCCGTAGGAGGCGTCCAAGATCACCTCCTGTCCCCGACCCGATAGTCGGTTGTTGTCTGCTTACTCCAGCCGGGGGTTCAAAACTCTCCAAGTTTTCCCAACCCACAACTCACGCCAAGAGGTTTAAAACCACATCTAATCCCACATATGCAAAGTGAAGCTCAACGTATATACACGCATATATACAATATAGTAGTAGTAGGTCAATCAAGGACATGATATCAAAATAGGCTATGCAAGGCTCATCATCATCATGCGAATAAATAAAGCGCTAGCAATCTAATAAGCAATGCCTAATAGGTATTCAAAGTCGGATGGGCGTGAACACCTGTGAGCGAGTAGTCGTCGTAGTCACCGTAGTTGTACTCGATCTTCTAGCTCAACTCCTCGGCTCCGGTAGCTCCTAGATTCGCATAAATAAATAAATAAATATCGAAGCTAATGCAAATAAACTCCAAAGAGAAGCAATAAGAGCCAAAAAGAGAGCAAATACTAGACTAACAGGTGTGTCATGTTTTTAGAAAGATTATGAAACTGATTTCATATTTTTCGGAGCTCAGATTAATTAATTATGTATTTTTAAAGATCAAAACCATTTCTGAAATTTAATTACGCATACCCAAAACATTTATCTCCTAGCTAGCTAGAGGTTAGCTGCGAAGACTAGAAGAATTTAAGGACTATAGTTAGCACCTACATGGCTTTAGGCAAGCACATGCAGCAGCTACAATAAGCACCTACAGGTTTGTGCAGGAGGTGTACAGATTGCTTGCAGAGGGAGGTTGGAAGACTTAGGGGGATGGGACTGTGGAACACGGGCTCAGGATATGACCGTGCAGCAAAGCTTGGCTCTTGCATATGTTGGAAGTGCAGATTATGCAGAACACAGATAAAAGGGTCGGTCTTGCATATGGTTTGTGATATAAGATCCAGGTGGCATGCTGATTGCATACAACCATAGCAAAAAGAATTTATTTAGCATAATTCTTCTCAGCTAGGCAACACCTAGACGGCAGGAAGGTAGCGGCTCGCCGACGCTAGGAGGTTTCGCTGCGCAGCCATAACCGGCAACGATCAGCTACAGGTGGAGGCAGCAGCAGGGCCTTAGGAGGCAGAAAGGCACGGCCTTAGGCGGGTTTTGGCAGCGACTTGGTAAGGAACCAAGGCCGGCTATGGGTTGTGCACAAAGGGCAAAGATCATATATTGGCTTGCCGAAGCAGAGTTGTTAAGAAGCCAAACAGAGTTGGCAACTGCAGATTGGCTGTCGAACTGCTGGAAGGTCAGAAGGGTCGTCCAAAGGTACTGATCATCTGCAGGGCTCCTCTTTAGATGTGACTACTGACATCTGTGAGAGGGCCGCCATGTGGCATGGTACAAGGCTGGGGTTTGGGTGCTCTTCGGGTGCCCGACGATCGGCAGTGAGCTCATCGACAGCCGGCAACAGAAGATGGTGGCGAGGAACAGAGCACGGCTCGGCTCGCACGCGTGTGGGTGAAGGGCGAGCACGCCGGCTTGGACAAGGTTACGCGACGGTGAAGGTCTAGGGAGGTCCTAGGGTTTCGTGTATGGCGAAGAAAGGTGCGAGCTTGGGTGGCTCGCGTGCACAACAGCAAACTCAAGGGCATGACTGACAGCAGCGCGGTGGCGCGGTTGTACTCGAGTACGCACGTAGGTGTGTGCGTTGGGTGGTGCGGTGATCGGCGTGGTGAAGGCGAGGCTCTGCCTCCCTATGTGCTTGTGAACAAAGGCTCGATGGTGAGCCGATCAGCGTGTTCTGTGCTCGAGTGCGCACGCACGTACACGACGAGGTTGGGGTTCCTCGGGTGGCCAAAGGCTCGGCCTTTGTTCCTCTTGCACGGCGAACACGCGTGTGCCGGCTCGTGGGAGAACGCGGTGGGGCGGTGCGCAAGCAACGAATCAGCACATGGCTAGGGACGACGGCTTGGCCAGGTTCATGCGCGCACAGGCGAGTGCATGGGTGAGGATCGACATGGCGAGCTTAAAGGCAAAGCCTCTGCCATCCCTGCGTGCGCGTGCTCGAGCGTGCAAAGCGGCAGTTGGACCGCGACGGCGTGGCAGGCAGGGCGGCGTGCTCGTCGGCGAAAGGACAGAAGGGCGGTCAGGCGGTGGTGCGCGCGCGGAACGTCGGCAGCGGCACCTGCAAGCGTAAGGCACGGCTCGATGGCCGGCAACACAGGCGACGGCGGTTCACGCGGCGGCGCATCGCAAGCAAAGCAACATCACCTACATGGCTCAAAGGCCGGTCTCCACATCTTCAGGCGAGGGGGATATGCAGGGAGGCTCACCAAGCGTTCTGGGGGCGCGGCTGCAGCGGCAGTGAAGAGGAAGCAGGGCAGTTCATGGTTCGGGCATTCTGCCGAACAGGTGGTGGTCGACGTCATGGTACTATGGCTCCCAGCGCACGGGCGGCTCCGGCTTCTGCTTCACGGCGCTGAGGTCGTGCACGGGGGCAGCAGCACACCGGTCTTGGTGTCGTAGTTGCTCCCGCGGCGTGGCGGCTCCAGCTCCTTGGCGTGGTCGACGACGAGGACGGCTCCAATGGCGATGGCGTCGCAGCACCGCGGGTCAGAGTAGAGGCAGGTCAGCTCCGCGACGTTGATGCCCTCCGCACGAACAGCTCTAGGCTTCTCGGCATCGATGGCGCTCCCTCGGACGGCGACGGTGTCCCGGCTCAGCGTGACAGCTTCGCAGCGGCGCGGGTCGGAGCAGAGGCAGGGTGGCTCCGCGTCGCCGATCCCCACAGCGCGGACGGCTCCTCTCCGGGCTGGCAGCAGCGTGCTCCCTCCACGCCTCCTTCTCCTCCCTTCCTCCTCCTCTTCAAGACTTCAACGCAGGCGTCGACAGAAGGAATTGGGGGAAAATCCCCTGGAAGCGCCGAATAGATGAGCGCCGGTGCGCCCAAGCCTTCGGCAGTTCCGGCTCCAGGCGGTGCTCCTCTCCCCCTCTCCTTCTCCTTTTCCCCTCCTACTCCTCTTCTCTGGTGGGGGCGAATTTGGGGAAAATTGTAACATCCCTGATGTTTATTTGCTCTAATGACATTACTTAGCTGTGATAATCAAAGTTAATTAGCTCCTAAGCATGTTTGACTTGATCTCACACACATTTGCACAAATGCCCTTGGTCAAAGTCCAAATTCTTGGTCAAACCCCTATAGATCCTAAAGGGCTGATTCGGTTTTCTTGCGTGTTCTCCAAATTTTGCTATAGAAGTTCAAAATCGGCCAATATAAAAGTTGTTCCTTATTTCCGGGAACACATTTTTCATAATTGGCGGACATTCCAATTTTGAGTGGAAGCTCGCTTGAATTCGAGTCAAACGCGTTGGGAACGGTGTTTCAGGGCTGAGTTTTTCCTGAAGTTCAACAAGTTTTTCACACAAATCAGTTGAGCAAAACGTAGGACGCCCTTTGCAAAAGTTGTTGTCCTATACTTGCTCTACAACTTTGGTTTTTGGGGAAAATTGAGTTGCATTCAAAAATCTCGAGTTCTCTTGAGTCGAAACGTCACAAATGAAATAAAACAGCGCACTGCGCCAGCGCGCTCGCGCTCTTGCGCTCTAGAGCGCCGAGTCCGTCGCATCGGTCACGTGCCATGCACGCCGGGCTCCGGCGTACGGATGCTCGGGAAGCTCCGCGGTGGACCCAAACCAGCCTTAGGAGGCTCCGCACGCCTGTCATGCCATACGCCGCGCCCAGCCGAGTCGCGGCGGCCTGCCTGTGGGCCCGGCAGGGCCACGCGCCGCTGAGCGCCGGCGCCGCTGCCTTCTCACGCGCATGCAGGGCCTCCACCTGGCCGCGTTGGGTGCTAAAGGCCTTGAGGCCGTGCAACAGTCCGCCCATCCTCGCCCTCTCGCCCCTGTCTCGTTTTCGTGCGCGCATCGTGCTTCGGCTAGGCAAGGACCGAGCCGCTCCGGCCTTGCAGAGCGCCGCCGCCACCATTGCCTGCCACCACCGCACTTCAAGCTCCGGCCAACCTCTCAGCCGCTCCTCTCCCTTCCTTCAACCTCCAGAAGCACTCCCCGGTCTCCACCGCCCGGCAATTTGGCCACCGTCGCCGGCAGTCCGTGCTCAAGCGGCCGTCTCCCCCTGCGCGCCGCCGAGGGGGGTCACCGGCTACTCCGCCGACCGGGCCAGGCACACCTACAGCACCGGGTGGACCCGCTGGTGCCCCACAGCCACTCACCCGCACCCCTCCGCCGCTCCCCCGGCCGCCGGAGTTGGCCCCTGCGCCGGCGAGGGCTCTTTCGTGAAGATTAGATTCTTTTTAGGGTCTGTTCTGCAAAGTAAGGGCCTATGCATAATTTCAGAAATATTCTTCAAGGGTCCCTCTGTAAATGTGTTATTAGGGTTTTCTCTGCAACTTCAAAAATTCATTACAAATCGTAGAAACATTGGAAAAATGTCAATCCAATTTTGTTGGGTTCCTGGTGAAGAAACCTGCCTTTTCTAGAAAGCATGTATAGGGTTTTTCTGTGTAGTTTTTGAATTAAAAATTCGAACTCAGTTTGATGTGTTTTTGGTGTAGTTTAAATTACACACATGCTATGGACTTGAATTTTGGATATGTTGCTCTTTATGGCATTTCAAGATTTTTGACTGAAGTTGGCATGAGTTTGATGTGTAGTTATTTAATTATGATTTATGTAAGCTTTATGCTAGATTAATCTTGATGCTTTTTATAGCCCCTTTAATAAACTTTTCTTTGAGCACAAGTGCACCCTAGGGCTTTGTCTTGAGCTTTGGCCAGAAACTTAGTTTTGACCTAGAGGATGGCTAGGAGAAAGTTGAGATCAAAAAGATTAGTAAATCTTTTTATATGAATTAATGGTGTTTTACTAGGCTAAAATTTGTCTTTTTCGTATAAATTAATTTTATAAATGTTCTTAATCTAAATTTTGGTTTGTGAGCTTAAAAATATGCATATGTTGCTGTGTGCAAAAGCTTAGGCTCATTTGAGGTGTTTTTGATTTAATATGGATTTATGGTTGAAAGGCTTGTTTTATGTAATTAATAAAGAAATGGAAATTAAGGTGTCAAATTGTGAAAGCATGTCATGGTTCTGTTTTTGAATTTTTAATCACACTCCCTTGCTGTTTTGTGAAGTTAAACACTTTAGTTTGCTTAAATATGTACACAATCACCATCAAAATAGTGTTTAGTTCATCATCACACCACCCTAATAATTTTTGTGAGAAATTAATAATGTATAGTTGAATATGGCCAACAAGAGTTGGGTTGGTGGTAATTCTCCCACCCTCACCATAATCTAATCCATATGCATGTGACGTGTAGATTTACCAGACGGGACCTACACGCTCACTCAGGAGGAGGAGGGAGCAGCTAGCGGAGAGGTGAACCAGTCTAGTGTGCAGCAAGACCTGGACCAAAGTCCAGAAGAGCCCAAGGCTAGTGTTGAGTCAGAGGAAGGCAAGCACCGGAGCCGCATACAACCTTTTTGGATTTAAATCTCACATCTTTTACCTTTCCAGTTTTTATGCTTTACTTTGTGCATTTAAGTTTCAGGAGTTGTTTGAAACCTAGATGCATGATCCTTAGGACTCCTATGCTCTTTTACTAGTATGCTAGGAACGCTAGTGCCATGCTCTAAGAATACGGTAGAAGTCGAGTAATGACTCATTGCTCGCGAGAAATAGGATGCTTATGTTGGAATCATAAGTTGGTTAAATTGACTCGCTCATGTGGTAAGAGCAATGGGTTCGGTCTCGACCGAGTAGCATGGTGCTGGTCTAAGCTATTGAACGTACCAAGTGCTTGTCGGGAATGGGACCGGTAAGCCTAGTACCTAATGAACCAGTGCAGGGACTTTATCGCTACTACTCTTGAGATGCTTCTCCCGGTTTGCTCCCGGTAGTGCAAGTGTGATCCTGGACGTGCCATGTGAGGGCGTTCCAGTAACCTTATACTTAGGACTGTGGCGCCTGTCCCTAATCTGGTGAGTGACGGGAACCGCCTGGTCGGGGTAGACCCCGCATTTATTTTTCTTTGGATTCTTTGGGGTCTACCTTCTTCCGTGTATCTTGGGTTTACCTTGCAAGGATATAAATCGATCGATCGTCGGTCACTCACCGTTATCTGAGTCGGCTTGACCACTGGCTACCCCATGTTTATTTATGAAACATTTTGGATTAATATTGTTGATTGATTAAATCTTGTTTGCACAACCATGCTTGCTTAGCTAGGTGCTTACCTAGAATGGTTAACATACTAGAACTTGAGCTAAAACTTGAAAGTAAGGATCAACTCTTAGTTGCTTTTGGCAAAACAAACCCACCAGCCAAAAAGCCTTGCATGTCTAGTTGTGTCTTTTATTTTGACGGGTCAGTCTTGCTGAGTATTAGTATACTCAGCCTTGCTTTTGTTGTTGTTTTCAGGTAACCCCATCTGGCCTGGTTCTATTCCAGATGGTTGGGAGCTTGAATGGGAGAACGATGATGAGGAGTGATACATTGTGGATGGCCTCCCATGTGTATCCCGCGTTTAGTTTACTTTCCGCTGTTTAAAACTCTGAACCATGTTTACTTTTATGTACTCAAAACCTGGTTTGTAATATTAAGTACTTGAGAACTTGTATGTAATGTAATCTTGTACTCTCGTCCCGCCTTCGTGTGGGCTTAGCGCATATCTCGATCCTGTGAAAGTGATTTACCGGGCATGACCCGACAGAGGCGACAAAATAGCTCTTGGTTATCGCTTATGAGCCAAGTGGACCGGCTTAAGTGATAATCCGGATTTATTTTGGGTGGTTCTGTCACAGCTGGTACCAGAGCGATGATATGCACCAGAGTATTAATAATACCTTAATAACTTGTTTTTGGAATAAAATTTGCCAAGAATAAGAATTTTGCTAAGTGCGTAGGACGTTAAGGTTTAAACTAGTCCGAGAGGCCCTAGAGGGAATTTTTGGGTTCTTTCAGGTGGCTAGTACTCTATGGTGTATTTAATCTGACTTCCAGCACATTTTATTCCAGTCAAAACTTACTTTCTTGCACAACCATACTAGTTCATCACGTTTTGCCATACGTGGTGGTACCACAGGGAAGTCCTGTGAGGGACTAGTGGGACCTATTCCAATGGGTGCCACGTCGCGTCTGCGTCTCGTCACATTTTGCCATACGTGATGGTACCACGGGAAAGTCCGTGAGGGATGAGTGAGGCCTATTCCAATGGGCACTCACGTCGCGTCAGAGTCTTAAATAGGACGCTGTCCATGCAGCGGCTTTATGCATGGATACCGTTTCTATAGTGAACGATAATGTATGTGAACGCTTTCATGAGTGCTGGCACGAAAGATTCTGAATGTTCTGTGATTTTCTGCAGGTACACTAACCACGGTTGTTAGGTACGGTAATTAAGAAACGAATAGTTTTCGACTAGCTATTATAGGAAGAGACGTATTTATGCCTTGCCACCGGCACTAACTTTGTTTTTGAGCTTAAAAGCTTTGTGAGGAAGTTTAGGACGCTTTTTGCATCATGTAAAAGCTATCAAACCAAAACTGAACTTAAATCATGTGTTGCTTGGTCTCTATTTAATTTGTGTTTCTTAAGGACCAATCATGCTAGTTTGATGCTTGAAGTGGTGTTAAGCAAAGATTGTAACTAGATGCTGTCCAAATTTTTCTAAGGATTATCTAGAAAATTTCTGGCTAGGTGCTCTTTAGGGAAATTGTTCATCACCTAGTTAAGATTGCTCTCTGAAATTCTCATGATTTTAGGATGCTTAAAACTGAAGTTAGGATCAATTTTGCTAGGCAAGGTCATGCTGAAATGCTGTTGAAATTTCTGAGTTAGTCTGAAACTCGAGTTTTTACACATAGTTCCTAAATGAATTTGACCAGAGAATCTATAGCAAAAATGTTCATTATCTAGCTTAGTTTATGCTGTAAAAATTTCATGATAATTGGGTACTCAGTTTTTGAGTTATGGTCTTTTTAGTGAAGCTCTGCCCTGCTGAAATTTCTGGGCAACAGCACTCTGAAAATGGACCTTTTACACCCTTTTCCAAGTTGATTTAATTCAACCATTGAATACCAAAAATGTGAGTTAGAATGTTTCTGAACTACTCACAAAAATTTGGAATTTTTGGGGTACTGGTTCGACAGTTATGGATTTTTGTTCTAAACTGCCAGTTTTTGCCATATGCATGTTAAACTCATCTTTGTGGGTCTAACGTGCGCTTGTAAATTATTTTTACAGATGGCTGCCCCTGGTTTCGTTGCGGTGGGCACTGATGGCACGTTTTCCACCACTGGCTTGCAGTGGGAAGGCTTCACACGCATTGCGTGGAGAGCCTTGTGTGCTGTCGGCTACACCACCCCTCCTTTCTACGAGGGGGTGGAATACGAGGAGATGGGTGTGCCTAGCTGCCGAGTACGAGTGACCGTGCTCCCCCACCCGGGCCATCCCGAGTGGGCGGATTTGAGCATGGAGCTCCTGTGCTACCGCGCCTTTGAGGCAGTGGAGTCGGCAGCCTTGATGGTGCTCCACACCCTCTCCACCCACCGACCGCAGGAGATGCTTCAGACACCGTTGGGGTTGGTTCCAACTTTGGACCCTAACAATCCTTTGTGGCTAGGTCGGATGGCCAATATAGCCACACTTCTCGAGACTGTGCCACCCTACGACACAGTGCAGACTTTGGGCACGTGCTTGAGGGCCTTGTACACTCTACAGGACCTTCGCCAAGTTATCGCGGATGACTTGGCGGGTCGTCTCACTGGAGCCACGTGGTACGTCCACTGGGTTGTCAGTCTCTTCACAGAGCAGCACGGTGGATACACTCAGGCCATGCAGGCTATTGCTGACCTCCAGGGTCAGCTACAGCAGCTCCAGGGTCAGGCACACCAGTTTCTGGTTGAGCGTGGCGACCACCTGCAGCAGATCGTGGACTTCCAGTCTGGGCAGCAGGAGTTGCAGGCTCAGTTGGCAGACAGAGATGCTGAGAGGCTTGTGCACCTCCAGCATATCCAGGGCCTGCAGGACCAGGTTGAGGACTTGGAGCTTGCTGTTGACGCTTTAGAGGCTGAGGTGGGCATGTTTCAGCAGGCACACCACCCACCGGGCATTGGGCCCGATGAGCAGAAGGAGATCCAGCTGGACCCAGAGGAGGTTCAGGACGTTCCCGGACTCGACTAGAGGAGCGTGGTGCTCTATTCCTACTTGTCGCGGGGAACTCTCCATAGTTTGTACATAGGACCTAGATCCTAGATGATGTAGTAGAAAAACTTGACATGTACTCTTTGTTAGCCCTTTTTGGTTGGCTTTTGTGCTAGGCTAGCTTAGAGTACTCTTTTGTGTAGCGAGATGATACATAGTGACCCACATGTAATGGTGATCCACCACATTTTGTAATTTGTAAAAATAGTGGGAAAACACCCCTCGGCAGCAATCTGCCTAAGAAATGAAAAAGAAGAAAGTTATGGTCAAATCTGAGTTTTTGGATGAATACCAAAGTTGTTCTAAACTTGATAATGGTTATGCTCACAAAAATTCAGCATATTTGCATGTGTAGTTTAAGAAATATCGAATTTTTAGTAAGCTACTAGCTGCTGTCCAAACTGCTAGACAGAACTTTGGAAATTGAATTTTTCGACCCTTGTAAAAGATGAATCTGACCTGGAGTTGAATACCAAAGTTGAAGTTTATGAAATTCTACACATGCTGACCAAATTTTAGAAATTTTTGACTTCTGTACAAAGAGTTATGAATTATTTACTCAGGACTGTGATGCTGTCTGAAATCTGAAATTTTCATAAGTTTGAATTTTCGTATGCATATTCTTCTTGTTACTCTTTTAAGCAAGCTTTGAATATGTATCTAATGAAAGTTCAAAATTTTCAGATGGCTGATAATACTCACAATGTTCTTGAGGGCTCTCATGGTCAGGGTGGTGGTGGTCTTCCACCACCTCCACTGATGAACCCTATAGAAGCGTTCATGGCTGCCCAAACGGAAGTGCTGAGGCAAATCCTTGACACACAGAATCTAATTGCACAGAGGCTTCAGCAGCCTTTCAATCATCAAGGGCCAAATCAAGATGGGCCTAATACGGTCATGTCATATGACAAATTTAGGGCAATGAGGCCACCATTGTTCACCAAGGCAGAGGAGCCCCTAGAGGCTGATGCCTTCATCAGGGCCCTAGAGGCCATGTTTTCCATCTTTACACTGCCTTGCTCAGAAGAAAATAAGGCAGGCTTTGCCGCTCAGCAACTGAGGGGTGAAGCATTAATCTGGTGGGAGCATTTCAAATCCATGCAGCCACAGGGTCACCAGATTACTTGGGCCGAATTCAAGAAAGCTTTCAAAGAGCATTATATTCCTAAGGGGCTTGTTGATAGAAAAATGAGGGAATTGATGCACCTCAAGCAAGGGTCTGATTCTGTATATCAGTATGCTAAAAAATTTAATAGTCTCTATCAATATGAGGACTATCATGTTGATACTGATAAGAAAAAGATGGAGCGATTCCGTGAGGGGCTTGATGGAGAGCTCTATGAAAGGTTGAACTTAATCAAAATTGATAGCTATCCTGAGCTGGTGAATTTGGCTATCTCTCAGGAGGACGCCATGAAGAGAGCTCAACAGGATAGAAAGAGGAAGTTCAATCAAACTTCAGGCAGTGGCCAAGGCAAGAAATTTAAGTTTGTGAAGAAGAATGTGCAGGGTGCCACCCAGCCATCTTCATCTGGACACTGGGTGATGAAGCAATCTCAGTCTAAGCCGTCTGGCAACTTTGGCTATCGCAGCACCCAGCAGACTGCTCCTAGGCCTAGTACACCACCACCTGCCCACAACAATGAGGATCGTCGTTGCTACAACTGCGAACAGCTGGGGCACTATGCTAACAAGTGCACACGCCCTCGACAGCAACATCAGCAAAGTCAGGGGCAAGGCTCTAAGGCTGGAAATCAGGGAAAGAAACAAACTATGCAAGTGAAGCAAGGCCGTTTAAACTTCACCACAGTGGTTGATCTGCCAGAGGGAGCACCAGTCTTGACGGGTACATTTTCTCTTCATGGTCGTCCAGTTAATATATTATTTGATTCTGGTGCTACTCATAGCTTTATTAATGTGAAAACCATAAATAATTGGGATTTGAAGTGGTGTCATACTAATCAAGCCTATATGATTGCCACACCGGGTGGAAAGGTTGCTTCAAATCAAGTAGCCTCAAGGGTACCACTTGAGATAGGTAGCAAGACTTTCTACACAAATCTTGTCACTTTGAGTCTTGATGGGGTAGATGTTATCCTAGGCATGGATTGGATGACTAAACATAAAGTTGTCCTGGATATTTCAGAAAGAATGATAGAAATCAACTCCCCTAATGTCAGAAATTCAATTCTTTACCTTCCTCCCAAAGGCCATAAAGGCTCATGTGTTTATGCGGCCATAACTACTCAACTTGAGAACATTCCAGTGGTATGTGAGTACATGGATGTCTTTCCTAATGATTTGCCTGGCTTGCCACCAGACAGAGAGGTTGAGTTTGTCATTGAGCTACAGCCTGGCACCACTCCTATTTCTAAGCGATCTTATAGAATGCCACCCAAAGAACTTGCTGAATTAAAGAAACAACTTCAAGAGTTGCTTGATAAGGGCTATATCCGTCCCAGCTCTTCTCCTTGGGGCTGTCCCACCCTCTTTGTGAAAAAAAAGATGGTAGCCTGAGGTTGTGTGTGGACTACCGACCTCTCAATGCGGTGACGATCAAAAATAAATATCCATTGCCCCGCATTGACATGCTATTTGATCAATTGGCTGGAGCTAAGGTCTTCTCTAAGATCGATCTTCGGTCTGGGTATCATCAAATTAAAATCCGACCTTGTGATATTCCCAAGACGGCTTTCTCTACTCGTTATGGACTTTATGAATTCTTGGTCATGTCCTTCGGTCTTACAAACGCCCCAGCCTACTTCATGTATCTTATGAATTCCGTATTTATGACGGAGTTGGATAAATTTGTGGTGGTATTCATTGATGACATCCTTATTTATTCCAAGAATGAGAAAGAGCATGCGGAGCATCTTCGCATTGTCTTACAACGCTTAAGAGAGCATAAACTTTATGCTAAGCTCTCCAAGTGTGAATTTTGGCTAGATAGTGTTAAATTTCTGGGGCACACTATTTCTAGCGAGGGTATATCTGTCGATCCAAGTAAAGTGTAAGAAGTAATGGATTGGCAACCCCCTAAATCCGCTCATCAAATCCGCAGCTTCCTAGGCTTGGCTGGATATTATCGCCGTTTCATTCCCGATTTCTCTAGGATTGCCAAGCCTATGACGGAGCTGCTAAAGAAAGGTGTGAAATTTGTGTGGAGTGAGGCTTGTGATAAGGCTTTCCGAAAATTAAGAGAACTTTTAACTTCAGCCCCAGTGCTAGCGCAGCCGGACAATTCAAAGCCATATGAAGTTTATTGTGATGCTTCAGGAATGGGTCTTGGCTGTGTTCTTATGCAAGAAAATCGGGTTATTGCCTATGCCTCACGAGCGCTTCACCCTCATGAAAAGAATTACCCCACACATGACTTAGAGCTAGCAGCAGTTGTTCATGCTTTGAAAATGTGGAGGCATTATCTTATGGGAACCCGCTGCAATATCTTCACTGACCACAAAAGCCTCAAATACATTTTCACTCAATCTGATTTAAATATGAGGCAAAGAAGATGGTTAGAGTTGATAAAAGATTATGATCTTGAGGTCCATTATCATCCGGGAAAGGCGAATGTAGTTGCAGATGCTCTTAGCCGCAAGGCTCACTGCAATTGCCTATCAATGGAACCTTATAGTGACACTCTATGTGAGGATTTGAGAAGGCTAAACTTGGAAATTGTTGAACAAGGAAGCCTAAATGCTATTTCTGTGGAGTCTGACCTGTTTGATAGAATTGTTAAGGCTCAACTTCAAGATGAGGGTATTCTTTTGATCAAACAAAAATTGTTAGAAAAAGATCCTAAGTATGATTGCTTCAGGAAGGATGAGAAAGACATAGTCTGGTTTGGGCAACGCCTTGTTGTTCCAGATAATTGGGAGTTGAAAAAGGAAATCTTTGATGAGGGTCATCTCTCAAAATTCTCTATCCATCCTGGGAGTAGTAAAATGTATCAAGATTTAAAGGAGAATTTTTGGTGGTCCAATATGAAGGTGGACATAGCCAAATATGTGTCGGAATGCGATACTTGTCAAAGAATTAAAGCAAGCCATTTGAAACCTTCTGGTACTCTTCAACCCCTACCTATACCTTCATGGAAGTGGGATGACATAAGTATGGACTTTGTGTCCGGATTTCCACTCACATCTAGATATCATAATTCCGTCTGGGTTATTGTGGATAGGTTGACAAAGACTGCTCATTTTATCCCCGTCCACACTAAATATGATGCCAAAGATTATGCAAGTCTTTATATTGAGCACATAGTTCGTTTGCATGGTGTTCCTAAGACCATCATTTCTGATAGGGGATCTCTCTTTGTGTCACGTTTCTGGGACCAATTACATAAGTCACTTGGCACCAGGATCATACGAGGTTCAGCTTATCGTCCTCAGACTGATGGTCAAACCGAAAGAGTGAACCAAATTCTAGAGGACATGTTACGAGCCTGTGTTATACACTTTGACAAAAGTTGGGACAAGTGTCTATCGTTGGCGGAATTTTCTTACAATAATAGTTATCAAGCCAGCTTGAAAATGGCACCTTTTGAGGCTCTTTATGGACGGAGATGACGTACTCCCTTGAACTGGTCACAAACCAGGGAGAGGAAATTCTTTGGTCCAGCCCTAGTTAAGGTTGCCGAAGAAAAAGTGAGAGTAATCAAGGAAAATTTGAGAATTGCTCAAGAAAGGCAAAAGAGTCATTATGACAAGGGAAAGGCACCTAGGGAATACAAAGTTGGTGACTTTGTGTATTTAAAAGTTTCACCAACCAAGGGTGTCCAAAGGTTCGGTGTGAAAGGAAAGCTAGCTCCTCGCTACATTGGTCCCTATGAGATTCTTCAAGTATGTGGGCCAGTGGCGTATCGTATTCGACTTCCTGATCGGTTCTCTGCTGTACACAATGTGTTTCATGTCTCCCAATTGAGAAGATGTGCAACCGGATAGGGAAATCATTGAAGAAGCTAATGCTTGGATTGAACCGGATCTATCTGTCGTTGAACATCCTCTAAGGATTCTTGATATTAAAGAAAGAAAGACTCGAAGACAATCCGTGAAGATGTATAAAATCCAGTGGAGTCATCACCATGTCGATGAAGCCACTTGGGAAACTGAACATTATCTCAATGAGAATTATCCGGGTTTTCTTGAATCGAGACACCGTAAGTTCTTTTCCCTGCTTGAATCTTTTAATTCTTAAATCTCGGGACGAGATTTCTCTTAAGGGGGGTAGGCTGTAACATCCCTAATGTTTATTTGCGCTAATGACATTACTAAGCTGTGATAATCAAAGTTAATTAGCTCCTAAGCATGTTTGACTTGATCTCACACACATTTGCACAAATGCCCTTGGTCAAAGTCCAAATTCTTAGTCAAACCCCTATAGATCCTAAAGGGCTGATTCGGTTTTCTTGCGTGTTCTCCAAATTTTGCTATAGAAGTTCAAAATCGACCAATATAAAAGTTGTTCCTTATTTCTGGGAACACATTTTCCATAATTGGCGGACATTCCAATTTTGAGTGGAAGCTTGCTTAAATTTGAGTCAAACGCACTGGGAACGGTGTTCCAGGGCCGAGTTTTTCCTGAAGTTCAACAAGTTTTTCACACAAATCGGTTGAGCAAAATGTAGGACGCCCTTTGCAAAAGTTGTTGTCCTATACTTGCTCTACAACTTTGGTTTTTGGGGAAAATTGAGTTGCATTCAAAAATCTCAAGTCCTCTTGAGTCGAAACGTCGCAAATGAAATAAAATAGCGCACTACGCCAGCGCGCTCGCGCTCTTGCACTCCAGAGCGCCGAGTCCGTTGCGTCGGTCATGTGCCACGCACGCCGGGCTCCGGCGTACGGATGCCCGGGAAGCTCCGCGGTGGACCCAAACCAGCCTTAGGAGGCTCCGTACGCCTGTCACGTCGTACGCCGCGCCCAGCCGAGTCGCGGCGGCCTGCCTGCGGGCCTGGCAGGGCCACGCGCCGCTGAGCGCCGGCACCGCGGCCTTCTCGCGCGCATGCAGGGCCTCCACCTGGCCGCGTTGGGTGCTAAAGGCCTTGAGGCCATGCACCAGTCCGCCCGTCCTCGCCCTCTCGCCCCTGTCTCGTTTTCGTGCGCGCGTCGTGCTTCAGCTGGGCTAGGACCGAGCCGCTTCGGCCTTGCAGAGTGCCGCCGCCACCATTGCCTGCCGCCGCCGCACTTCAAGCTCCGGCCAACCTCTCAGCCGCTCCTCTCCCTTCCTTCAACATCCAAAAGCACTCCCCGGTCTCCACCGCCCGGCAATTTGGCCACCGTCACCGGCAGTCCGTGCTCAGGCGGCCGCCTCCCCCTGCGCGCCACCGAGGGGGGTCGCTGGCTGCTCCGCCGACCGGGCCAGGCACACCTACAGCACCGGGTGGACCCGCTGGTGCCCCACAGCCACTCACCCGCACCCCTCCGCCGCTCCTCCGGCCGCCGGAGTTGGCCCCTGTGCCGGTGAGGGCTCTTTCGTGAAGATTAGATTCTTTTTAGGGTCTGTTCTGCAAAGTAAGGGCCTATGCGTAATTTCAGAAATATTCTTCAAGGGTCCCTCTGTAAATGTGTTATTAGGGTTTTCTCTGCAACTTCAAAAATTCATTAAAAATCATAGAAAAATCAGAAAAATGCAAATCTAATTTTGTTGGGTTCCTGGTGAAGAAATCTACCTTTTCTAGAAAGCATATATAGGGTTTTTCTATGTAGTTTTTGAATTAAAAATTCGAACTCAGTTTGATGTGTTTTTGGTGTAGTTTAAATTATACACATGCTATGGACTTGAATTTTGGATATGTTGCTCTTTATGGCATGTCTAGATTTGTGATTAAAGTTGGCATGAGTTTAATTTGTAGTTATTTAATTATGATTTATGTAAGCTTTATGCTAGATTAATCTTGATGCTTTTTATAGCCCCTTTAATTAACTTTTCTTTGAGAACAAGTGCACCCTAGGGCTTTGTCTTGATGAATGGTACCTCTGGTAGAATGGATATGATTTTAGGATGTGCTTTGGTTTATGTTTTGGATTTAATCTTGTGTAGGGTGATAAATTAATAACTCAATTTATATATAAGATCTATACTTGAGCTTTGGCCAGAAACTTAGTTTTGACCTAGAGGATGGCTAGGAGAAAGTTGAGATCAAAAAGATTAGTAAATCTTTTTATATGAATTAATGGTGTTTTACTAGGCTAAAATTTGTCTTTTTTGTATAAATTAATTTTATAAATGTTCTTAATCTAAATTTTAGTTTGTGAGCTTAAAAATATGCATATGTTGCTGTGTGCAAAAGCTTAGGCTCATTTGAGGTGTTTTTGATTTAATATGGATTTATGGTTGAAAGGCTTGTTTTATGTAATTAAATAAAGAAATGGAAATTAAGGTGTCAAATTGTGAAAGTATGTCATGGTTCTGTTTTTGAATTTTTAATCACACTCCCTTGCTGTTTTGTGAAGTTAAACACTTTAGTTTGCTTAAATATGTACACAATCACCATCAAAATAGTGTTTAGTTCATCATCACACCACCCTAATAATTTTTGCGAGAAATTAATAATGTATAGTTGAATATGGCCAACAAGAGTTGGGTTGGTGGTAATTCTCCCACCCTCACCATAATCTAATGCATATGCATGTGACGTGTAGATTTACCAGACGGGACCTACACTCTCACTCAGGAGGAGGAGGGAGCAGCTAGCGGAGAGGTGAACCAGTCTAGTGTGCAGCAAAACCTGGACCAAAGTCCAGAAGAGCCCAAGGCTAGTGTTGAGTCAAAGGAAGGCAAGCACCGGAGCCACATACAACCCTTTTGGATTTAAATCTCACATCTTTTACATTTCCAGTTTTTATGCTTTACTTTGTGCATTTAAGTTTCAGGAGTTGTTTGAAACCTAGATGCATGATCCTTAGGACTCCTATGCTCTTTTACTAGTATGCTAGGAACACTAGTGCCATGCTCTAAGGATACGGTAGAAGTCGAGTAATGACTCATTGCTCGTGAGAAATAGGATGCTTATGTTGGAATCATAAGTTGGTTAAATTGACTCGCTCATGTGGTAAGAGCAATGGGTTCGGTCTCGACCGAGTAGCATGGTGCTGGTCTAAGCTATTGAACGTACCAAGTGCTTGTCGGGAATGGGACCGGTAAGCCTAGTACCTAATGAACCAGTGCGGGGACTTTATCGCTACTACTCTTGAGATGCTTCTCCCGGTTTGCTCCCGGTAGTGCAAGTGTGATCATGGACGTGCCGTGTGAGGGCGTTCCAGTAACCTTGTACTTAGGACTGTGGCGCCTGTCCCTAATCTGGGGAGTGACGGGAACCGCCTGGTCGGGGTAGACCCCGCATTTGTTTTTCTTTGGATTCTTTGGGGTCTACCTTCTTCCATGTATCTTGGGTTTACCTTGCAAGGATATAAATCGATCGATCATCGGTCACTCGCCGTTATCTGAGTCGGCTTGACCACTGGCTACCCCATGTTTATTTATGAAACATTTTGGATTAATATTGTTTATTGATTAAATCTTGTTTGCACAACCATGCTTGCTTAGCTAGGTGCTTACCTAGAATGGTTAACATACTAGAACTTGAGCTAAAACTTGAAAGTAAGGATCAACTCTTTGTTGCTTTTGGCAAAACAAACCCACCAGCCAAAAAGCCTTGCATGTCTAGCTGTGTCTTTTATTTTGACGGGTCAATCTTGCTGAGTATTAGTATACTCAGCCTTGCTTTTGTTGTTGTTTTCAGGTAACCCCATCTGGCCTGGTTCTATTCCAGATGGTTGGGAGCTTGAATGGGAGAACGATGATGAGGAGTGATACATTGTGGATGGCCTCCCATGTGTATCCCGCGTTTAGTTTACTTTCCGCTGTTTAAAACTCTGAACCATGTTTACTTTTATGTACTCAAAACCTGGTTTGTAATATTAAGTACTTGAGAACTTGTATGTAATGTAATCTTGTACTCTGGTCCCGCCTTCGTGTGGGCTTAGCGCATATCTCGATCCTGTGAAAGTGATTTACCGGGCATGACCCGGTAGAGGCGACAAAATAGCTCTTGGTTATCGCTTATGAGCCAAGTGGACCGGCTTAAGTGATAATCCGGATTTATTTTGGGCGGTTCTGTCACAAAAATCCCCTGGCGGCGGCGGACAGGGGAGCGGCTGGCTCGATTGGGCTCTTATAGGCGGCGCCTAGGGTTCCAAGCTGAGGGATGGACGGTGGGCGGAGCTTCCAGGCGGCGTGGCGTGCATCTGGGTGAGCCAGCGCAAAAGCACGGCGGCGCCATGGGGCTCGCGGTGCGCGGCTTGCCCCACAGATGGTGTCACGAGAGGGAGAAAGATGTACAGGATGAGGTGCTGATTTGCGGGGCCCGAGTGTCATAGATACAAGAGGGATGGAGAGGGTAGACAGGCCAAGGCAGGTCGGAAGTGCAGGTGGGCCGACGGGTAGCAGACTGGCGACGGTAGCTGGAGGAGCATCGGCGAACTTCAACGGCGAGGATTAAGGCCCAACTAAAGGTTAGGGATTTTCCTATATTTCTACACACACATGCATATAATTCAAATCTGAATTTGAATTTCAGATTTGAACTCCACTCAATTAATATCCAAATAAAATCCATTGAACTCCAAAATAAATCACACTAACATTTATACTTCCTAAAGTTTATATTTTAGCACAAAATAAATCTAGGAAATTGAGGAAAGGTGAGAAGACAATCTTATAAATTTTAAATGTGCACACAATTTCACCAAAAATTTTGAAATTCACATTTTTCACAATTTAAAACACCTCGTAAAAATACGGGATGTTACAGAATACCACTTTAGTCTAACTGAGAATGTCGAAATACTCATTTTATTCTAAATGGAGTACAGAAGCATCCGTAGAGGATCATTCTTGAGGTAATGTGCCAAACACCATGGCACAACCCCAAGACACCACCCCCACCTTCCTTCTAATCTCTAAAGCACTAGCAAGACAGCACTAATCCTATGCAAAGAGCTCTCCTCTCCTAATGAGAGAAGCCAAAAGGCAAAAGTGAGAAGGAGGAGAAGAAGTGTGTGTCCTATTCTCTAACCCCTCTACTTCTATTTATAGGCCTAAGCACCGGCGTGGAGGCAACCCAAACACCCCGAGAATGAAGTAAGGAGCCAACCAGGAACCACCACATGGAAGGCCAGGATTGGGCGCCACAAGGTCGGTTCGGCCGACCTGTGGGGTCAGCCGACCCCTTGTGGGCCCCACCAGCTTTGTATTTTCTCCTTGTGTCTGATATGTGGGTCCTTATGGCGGTTCCAGGTGTCCACGCGGTTTGGAGGCGGTTTAGGCGCTCTGGTGGGCCATGGGATCCATGTGATACACGTGTGGTGATTTCTGATTCACCGAGGCTTTCTCCCATGGATTGGTGACATCATGGATCCAGGGGTGCTTGCATGGCAGCCCCTCATTGGCTGAGCCTGGGTTGCTTGGATTGGTGAGGTGGATGGATAAGGTGTGCTTTTGCTCTCTCTCTTGTGCTTATTGCCTGCATTTGAATATACACCGCAACTTGTAGAAATTGTCAGTATAAAGCCCTATTCTATTGTGAATGTATATTTCTCATGTCAAAATGCAGGCGTTGACGGCCATAAATATGGTACTGAACAGCCGTCAATAGTCGTGTGGGCCACAGATCAGGTTTGTTGGGCCCACTACTAGGTCGGTAGGTCTTCTGGTGGGCCAGACCCACTTGTCGGGGACGGTCATGAGACTGGTCGGTGGGGACCTAGGGGTACCCATGTCCCACAACTATTGAATTACAAGACGAGGTACGGTTCTCGTTGTAGAAAATCAAGATGCGGGATGTTCTGGTGCAAACTCAGGATCTTGATGAGGTGTTGGAAAGCTTCGAGAAGAAGGCGACAGCTGACTGGTTCGATGAGGAGAAGCGAAAGGATCGTAAGGCTTTGTCCCTAATTCAGTTTCATCTAACTAATGATATTTTGCAAGAAGTCCTGCAGGAAAAGTCCGCTGCAGCACTCTGGCTCAAACTGGAATCAATTTGTATGTCCAAGGATCTAACCAGTAAGATGCATATGAAGATGAAGTTGTACACGCTTAAGAAGGAGGAGGGTGGTTCGGTGTTGAAGCATATATATGTTTTCAAGGAGATTGTTGTCGACCTAGTGTTGATGGAGGTGGAGTATAAGGATGAGGATTTAGGCCTTTTACTGTTATGCTCTCTATCCAATTTGTTTGCTTCTTTTCGTGACACCATACTTTTGAGTTGTGATGAACTAACCGTTCTGGATGTTTATGAGGCACTCCAATCCAGGGAGAAAATGAAAGGCATGGTTCACTCTGATGGCTCATCCTCCAAGGGCGATGCACTGCATGTGAGAGGCAAAACTGAGCAGATATCCTCCAATGAAAGCAACGATCGTTTCAAGAGCCAAGAAGGGAGAGTCCGTTCAAAATCCAAACCACTGAAGAAGTTACGTAAGTACTGTAAGAAGAAAACTCACTTTATTGAAGACTGTTTTAAGCTTCAGAATAAGGAGAATAAGAAAAATAACTCGGAAGGTAAGGCCTCTGTTGTCTCCGGTGCTGGGAATTCTGATTTTGGAGACTGTATGGTTGTTCTTGCTGGTTGTGTTTCTGGTCATGATGAATGGATAGTTGATTCTGCATGTTCAATTCATATCTGCACTAAAAAAGATTGGTTCAGTTCTTATAAACCGGTGATCTTCACTATAACGAGGGAGTTACAGCACAAGGAATACAATGAGCCGTCTTGCTCTTCCCGTGCAGCTTACAAGATGTATATATCTGGTGGACTAAACTGACTATAGTTAAATACGGAAACAAATCTGCTAAACACATAACCATGGGCTCTCCAAGCATCCCCACAAGACACACGTTAGAAATTCAGATCATATCCAACATACTCCACCTTGAGATGAATTCTATCTTACAGCGAATAAAGTATTATTAATGAACTCACTTCAATAACAAATAATCACTAGCGCCAAAAGTCATTAGGACTTAAATTTTAATACCAACCAAGCTTGAGCATAGCTCAAACTTAGCTATAGGAATAGGCTTAGTCATCATATCAGCGGGATTGTCATGAGTATTTATCTACTTTAATAACACCATCTCGAGCAATAACATCTTGAATAAAATGACACATGATTTCAATGTGCTTTGTTCTTTCATGAAACATCTGATCTTTAGTAAGGCAAATAACACTTTGACTATCACAGTGTATAATAACGCAAGAAAAAATCCCGCAAAGTTCAGAGTATAAACCTCTCAACCAAATAGCTTCTTTAGATATATTCAGCTTCAGTAGTGGATGAAGCAACAATATCCTGTAAACGTGCTTTCCAACTCACAGCACAACCACCAATGGTGAAAACATAACCTATGAGAGATCTCCTAGTATCCAAATCACCAGCATAATCAGAATCAACATAACCAGCAAGTCCATCTCTAGATTTCCCAAACTGCAAACAAGCATTAGAAGTACCACACCGATATCTGAAAATCCATTGAACTGCATTCTAGCTCTTTGCTAGGATTCGCCATGTATCTACTAATAACACTCATTGCATGAGCTAAATCAGGATGAGAATAGACCATGGCATACATAAGTGAACCAACAACACTTGAATATGGAACTCTACACATGTACTCAATATCTTCATCTGAAACTGGACATAAATCTAAAGATAATTTGAAATGTGCAGCTAATGAAGTACTCACCGGTTTTGCATCTTGCATATAAAATGACAAAGAACCTTCTAATTATTCTGAGGCTACAATTGGATGACCGCTATGCAAGATGAGATGGAGTCACTTAAAAAGAATGGTACTTCGGATTTAGTGCAATTACCCAAGGGTAACAACACAGGGAAAGCATGGATCATTAGTCACCGGTTCAAGTGGAGTTTTAAAAGTATCAAAAGGTTCCTTTATTGTTTGGTAGGTGATCTAAATTCTGCAAAGTTATATATCCTTAGAGGAAGTACTTTACATGTTTAGTTTCCACTGCTACTGTTACTAATGATGAACCTAGTAAGACTAACCTTTGGCATATGCATCTTGGACATATGAGTGAACTTGGTATGGCAGAATTGATGAAGAGAACCTGCTGGATGGCTGTACTTTGAGTAACAAGAAGTTATGTGAGCATTGAAAGAACCTTGATGTCGCCTAGAGGGGGGTGAATAGGCGAGTTGACCAAATAAACCTTTTCCACCCAAAACTTGAACCCTCTGGCACACGCGGTCAGACCGCCTTCTCTAGGTAGTTAGACCACCCATGCTGCACAGTGCAGAGGAGGGCCATTAGACCGGCCTCTGGACATGATTAGACCGCCTCCACACAGAGAACCTGCCAAAGTGAAGCTTAAACTTCTATTGACTTCTAGCACGAACCAAAGTTCTTGAGTGACTTCAGTAGATGTTCACAAATAGGGTTATGATCCCTGCACACAAAGACAAGCATAGTGAAGTATATCGAAGCGGAAGCAAAATAAATATGCTAGAAATCAACTAGTGAGGCAAACCAGAAAGGAGACACAATGATTTGTTTCCCGAAGTTCAGATTCACACCCAAGTGAATCCTACGTCTTCGTTGAGGAGCTTATTCGAGATCCAAGTTTCCCCCAACTCTCTCTCTCTCTCAACTAGGGGGTGGGCATTTTTAAACCGAAACTGAAATAAAATACCGAACCGAGCCGAATCGAACCGAAATGCCGGTTTTTCAGTTTATTCGGTTCAGTTTCGGGTTCCAATTTGGCACAGTTTGATGTCGGTGTCAGTTTTAGTACCGCAACAAACCGAACCAACCGATCAACTGATATATTCATGCACAAAACCAATGCATACAGACAACACCCAAGCCAGGTAGGCCCATAGGTTGAGGATCTGGCCCAACTCAGCCCAAGGTCAGAAGCAACAAGCAAATACACCACTGCACGCAAACAATTCCTAACCCTATCATTTCCAGTACTCAAGAGGCAAGAGCCAGGCCGGCCAGCGACGGCGGCGGCGAATCCACTGCAGGCTGTTGCAGCCCTCCATGCTCGGCCTCAGCTCCGTCTCCACCTCGACCACGCAGCGCAGGTGCGCAGCGGCCGGCGGAAGGATCTGCTGCACGTCGGCGGGACTCGCGGGACCACACCTCCACGCAGCGCAAGCGCGCAGCGGCCGCGGGCAGATCTCCGGCGGGTCGATGGGACCATGCCTGCACGCGGCGCAGGCGCGCAGCAGTCGACGGGTGGTCTGCGGACGGCCGATGGGTTGATCTGCGGCGGCAACACACGGCATGTCGACCTCTTTCGATTGATGTTTGTTTGCCTGAAATCCTTCCAATGAAACTTCGGTGTTAGCCGAAAAATCGAAACTGAACTCGTCGGTTTTTGTTTTCCTGATGCACCGATCGGTTGTTGATTCCTGGAAAATCGAAATATTAGAACACCGAAAAACCGAACCGAATAGTCGGTTTAAACCGAGTGCCTAGCCCTACTCTCAACAAACGGGGTCTCTTTCAACCACTTTCCTCCTTCCACTAAGGCGATCTTTTTCACGAAGAGACAATATCACATCCCTCACAAACTTAACGCTGCTCACCACACCTTGGGAGCTAGCCGGTGACGCCTAGTCGTCTAGGAGGCAAATCTCCAAGAGTAACAAATGATTCAATGACTTGTAGACGCGAATCACAAGTGCTCAAGCTATGATGCTCTTGTTAGCTCTCAATTAATGCTCACACAAGAGAATGATGGTGGCATGGCACCATGACGGAGGTGACTCGTGGTTACAAAGAGTGTTCATTTAACCTTCAAATTTTATCTCACAAAAAGTATCATTTAACTTCTAGTGAAAATCTAAGTAAAGCAACATTCGCACAAATAAAAAATGTAGTGAAAAGTACTTTTTTTTTGTCACGTCTTTCAGCATTTCAACTTAGACTGACGAGTTTGTTTAATTTGTCTTCACTAGTGTCTGTTCTATTTTAGTATCTCCTCACCAAAGAAGACGGCGAGCTTGTTTGAGAAGCTAGAGCATGCATGATTATTTGATCCAACACGTCCTGGTAGATTAGTCTCTTATGATGTCCTTCAGTGGCAGAGCTTGCTGATAGGGGCTAATGGAGTTTGCACAAGTACAGAGAACAAGACTTTTTTTAAAATAGAGTCAACTGATAAGGGCTAATGGAGTTTGCACAAGGTCAGGGGGGCCATGCTTGTGCAGTTCGATTTTCTAACAAGCATATACTCCCTATAGTACTATTTGTCCTAAAAATATACTGACGTTTTGCTTTGGAATAAAGATTAAAATCTTAATTAGGTCCCCCGCTGGCTCCACCGGCCGGCTTTCACCGCCAGTAGGACCCTATTTGCCTCTCCGCCGGCTCCGCCACTCTCTCCAAGACACCATCCACCGCGACGTCGAACGCGTCCTTCACTGTCTCGAGCTTGTACCTCGGGTCGGCGTACACCAGCGTTGGCACGAGCTTGATGACCTCCTCCCTCATCTTCTTTATCGCCGCCGGCGGTATCTTCCTCAGCTCCGCCTCGACGCTCACGTTCCCCGACCGCACGCTCTCCGCCGGTATGAACACCGAGTACGTGGCGTGGTCCTTGGGCAGGTGCCACCTGTACTGGAGGTACGCCGACCGCGGCTGGAAGAACACCGGGATGCAGCCGGCGACCATCGCGTCGAACGTCGACCGCCGCGACGCCGAGTCCCCCGGCGGCTGGAGGCAGAAGGTGGAGCTCTGGAACAGCACCATGATGTCGCCCGGGTAGTGGCACTGCGCCGTCCCGGAGGCGCACCCCAGCTGCCGGCACGCCGGCGACGCGCTGCACTGGTTCATGACCTGCGACCGGATCGATTTCGGGTCGTCCGGCCGCGCCGCGCCGACGAAGGACATGAGCCACCAGCGGTCGGCGTTCCGGATCCTGTGCTGCCAGCTCGCGACGTCGGCGTCCGTGCGCGGGTGGAAGTAGGTGGGGTAAGGCACGGCCAGGTCGTTGCCCCAGCCCATGGTGGCCGTCTCGACGACGAGGAACGTCATGTTCTTGACGGCCGGGAGCAGGAAGAAGTTGGTGCCCCAGGTGGCGTTGGGGTAGGCGTCGCGCCGGAAGTCCCACCCTGTCCGCCCCGCCACCAGGAAGTGGTCCCGGCCGCCGGCCCTCCGCCACTCCGGCCGGCGCACGAGCCAGCGCACCAGGTCCAGCGCGGCGGCGTCCCGCGCCGCGTTGTCGTAGCCCCAGACGTGCCGAGCGAACTCGAAGCCGGCGTAGAACGGGACGAACACGGCGGCCGCCGCGGAGGAGTCGTTGGTGAGGCACCCGTACTGCCGCATCCGGCCGTGGAAGATGGCGTCGAGCGCGAACTGGTGCGTGGCGTACCACCCGGTCGCGGCCGTGAGCGCGCCGCCGGAGAGCGGCCTCCCGAGGCCGGCGTTGTCCACGTCCTCGCACATGTCGGCCCACCGGTCGTTGGCAGCGGCGCAGCCGCGGAGGATGTCGGTGTTGAACCGCGGGGGAAGGTCGTGGACGTAGACGTACCGGCCGCCGCAGGGATCGACCGGGACGGGCGACGCCGCGCGCTCCGTGAACGCGCCGGGCACGCTCATCAGGGCGAGGAGGCGCAGGTAGAGCGTCAAGACCCACAGCGCCGCGGCGGTGACGAGGAAGAAGCAAGGCCGGGAAACGGCACTGGATTTGTTCATTGCAGCTGATGCGGGTAAGCTGCGGTGCGCCGGTGTCGGTGCCCAGCCCGGAGTGGCTGTGCCTGGCGAAGTGGCGATCTCTCGAACTCAAAGGCAGGCGGGCATGATAAGCCGAGCGCTGGCGTTGGGTGAAGCGCCGAAGTGGCCGGGTCGCCGCTGCTAGTGGCGGTACTCGGCTAGCTGCTCACTGCCACTGACATGGAAACGACGGGGATCTCGAGCGAATCTATCTCCGATCGATTACCAAATGGAGGGTGTGTTTAGATCTCAAAATTGGGATGCAAATTTCTGAGATTTTACACGGATTTTAGGCTGAAAAACATTGTTCCGAACTGAAAAGTACTGTAGCACTTTTCGTTTATTTGTGGTAAATATTGTCCTACCATGGTCTAACTAGGCTCAAAAGATTCGTCTCGCAAAGTACATCCAAACTGTGTAATTAATTTTTTATTTCATCTACATTTAGTACTCCATGCATGTATCAGTATTTTTGATGTGATGGGGAATCTTCTTTTTGCATAGTGTATTTTGAGAAGTTTGGACTCTAAACACACCTATAGATTACGGAGGTTTATTGTACCAAGAGTACTGGCTGGCTGGAGAAGCAAATAGGAGTGTTCGTCCCCGGTAGCTATCCACGTGCGTGCGAGTGTTCCAAAGCCATTTCGACTGCCACGCACGTCGACGGGAAGAGCACATGGAGGAGTCTATGGAGAAAGGAGTTAATGGCGTGCGTGGTTGTTACTGCTGGCCACGGCCGCCAGGCGCCAGGCTCTGCTGTGAGAGGGGCATCGCCAGTGGCCCAGTGCAATTGGGCAGTTTCTTTTCATCGGATTTGTCGAATCTAGAGCAAGATTGGGCCTCGGAGCGAGGGGAAGGTCAGAGAAGTGTCTCGTGGTCATAAACGACAAGACATATTTTGACAGCAAAATTTCGCTTGGTGCAAACAGGGAAAAAAATGTTCGGATGCTTTGGCAACAAGATTAGTCGTTGCTGCTCAGTGCTCACCCACATTTGCATAACACCAACGCATATTAATTGCCAGAATATATATGCCGCTTTCTTTTATAACTAACCCTATATAGGGGTGCGTCTACCCATCACCGTGGTGATAGAAAAACAAATCGTCACACCAGTTTGGTGGACATGGGTGAGCGTTGGAGTCAATTAGATATGAGTGGATGAGGTCTGACAAAAAAAAAATTGATGACATCAGCTACATGCAATACAAATTGGAAAAAAATTATAAATCATAAATCAAGAATCAAAATTAAATTCTGATTGTATCATTAGATTTTTGACAATAAAGATTTCAAAACAAGATCTCACTTGACTATATTTTGACGAAATTTTTTATTCATATTTTTTAATTCAAATTGTATATTCTGTGCAATATATACTCGGAGAACAAATCCTACGAACCACCAGAACAAAAAATTTGTACGTACGAACAAATTATATAAACTGACGGAACAATATGTATACTTATGGAACAAATTCTATAAACTACCGGAACAAAAATTATATGTACGGACAAATTACTTGAACTGATGGAACAAATATGTATACCTGAGGAATGAATTGTATAAACTACCAGAACAAAAAATTTGTATGTAAGAACAAATTATATGAACCAACAGAATAAATATGTATACTTGTGGAACAAATTCTAAAAACTCACGTAACAAAATATTTGTATAACAGAACAAAGTATATGAACTGCGGAACAAATTATAGAGGAGGAACAAATATTTACAGAGGTGAAGAGAAATAAGAATTTAAAAAGTACAACAACAATGTAAAGGAAAATGAATCATGAAGCGTGAATCTATTGAAATATTCAGAAAGTCAAATATGTAGATTAAAAATTCATTAAGACAAATGAAAACACTTAGTGAAAACTAAAACAAATATGTGGAAAAAATACACTAAGATGGTATATATAAAAAAAATGAAAGAAGAAAAATAAAGAAAGAAAACAAAAACGAAGAGACAAAAAAGATAACAAAATAAATAAAAATTAAAAGTAAAAGGAAAAAGAAAAAGAAAAGAAAACTCAAAATAGAAAAAGAGAGAATAGAAGAACATAAAAATATAAACAGATAAAAAAGAAACAAACCACGTACCACGGCTCCCGTCCCACGTCCGTACGCGCCCACTCCCACATCTGTACGGTGCGACGGTGGGTGTATGTGTCGCTGAAGCGACAGATAGCCACGACGACCCTATAGTGGCCGTCTGCTAATTTCCAAACTCATTTGTATAGTCCTTCGAATATTTGTTGTCCACAAACTTTGTGTAGGCTAAATGTCGAGTTACCCTGACAGCAACACAAGAAGTGCATCCAGAAGAGAACATCTAAACTACGGGATACACTATACACAGGCTACTACAGCTCAGATGCATGATACTACCATTCAAGCACATGTACAAGTACAACTTCTAGATGCAGGCACTACTAGGGAAAGAGGTTTTCATCCCAAGCCATTTTTTACATTAATACCGGCTTTGTTGGCGTCCGGTACTAATGTATGCACAAACCGGTACTAATATGTGGGTGGGAAGTGAGAGCCTCGCCGCACCCTCGTGAGGGTACATTAGTACCGGGTGGAGGCTAGCCCCGGTACTAATGTGTCGACATTAGTACCGGGGCTAGTTCCCACCCGGTACTAATGTGGTCTTCGGACACATTTATACCAGAGGAAGATGATGCCCAATACAAATGTAGACCTCCGTTACTCTACCGTCAGCGCCATTTTTTTCTTCGGTGCGGCCACCCACGCACGCCAACCACGGCCTTATATCCTGACCCACAAATGCAACACTACCACCACCGGCCCTTCATTTTCTTCTTCCATCGTTGACTATATCCCTTGTCTCACCTCATCTAACCTCCCTGCCTCTTCTTCTTCCGGATCTGCAGGAGGGCACGGCGAGGCCGGCGCGAAGGCGCATGCGGGAGGGTCGGCCGGCGCGGCGGCGCGTGCGGGAGGGTGACGCAGCGATGCTGGAGCGACCCGGTGCGGGAGGGCGGCGCGCGCAGGAGGGAGTCGACGTGACGCGGCGGCACTGGAGCGGCGCGGCAGCGCGCACAGGAGGGTGGCGCGGCGCACGAGAGCTACGCGCAGGAGGGAGCCGGCGCGACGCGGCAGCGCTGGAGGTTGATTTTTTGAATTTTTTTGGTTTTGGTTGTTCCTGTGAAATTCTTGTGAGGATTTTTGTGATGAATGTGTTCTTGTGATGATTTCTTGGGATATTTTTGTATCAAATGGATGTTGTAACATGTGAATCTTATGCGAATGATTCAATTGACGTTGTAATTTGATGATTTATTGTTGAATCGATCTATGTGTGTGAATATTGTGTGATTGATTGAAGAACAGTAGAAAATAAAGGAAAAGAGAAGAAAAAGAGGAAAAGGGAAAGAAAAGAAAAAAGAGAGGGGGTGGACGGGGACGGACAGGAGGATGGGGATGGACGGATGCTGACGGAAAGAGCACATTAGTACCGGTTACCGGTACTAATGTGACTTCACATTAGTACCGAAGGAACAATACCGGTTTGAAAACCGGTACTAAAGAGGGGTTTAGCACCGGTACAAATGGCGATATCCCTGGTAGTGAGGAGAACTCAACTTCAAAACACATATATTCCATACAACTATAGAGAGCACCTCAGTCGTATGGAATGGAAACCATACCGTGGAAAACCCATGTAACTACTACTTTTCTACCAAGGCATCCTTTCGCTTAGCGTTGCATTTAGCTGCAAGATCTAATTAATAACAATGCTTAGAGAAGGAACCACCATTCAACATTTTGATACTATAGGCAAGTGTCTTCCATTTACAACACGTTCTCAATACCAATTACAAAGAAATTACCGCAGAAGTACGTCGAGGACATATAGGGTTACCCTGCACATCATGGCCATGACCTCAGGGTTTATCTCAGCTGCCCAACCCGCTAGAACTGTGCATCAGTATCAGCGAATATGCGGTCTTGTGTCTTCGCTTCTGGTCTAGTGCTGGGTTATCCTGGACGCATTGCAGCACAATGTTAATGCACTTGCGGATCTCGTTGACAGAGTATTTTTGGGTCTCTTAACTTCTTAATGTCACCTTTCTCCTCGTTCCACCGTCTGTGTTGTTAGTTCGATCTCTATACCGTCAAGGCCCAAAGGTCGTGACGGGCTTGATCTCGCATCTGTGCGGGTAGAGGAAGAAGGGGTATGGGGACAGAAGGGAGGAAGAAATAGGAGAGGGGGATCGAGCCCGTCACGGCCTTTGGGCCTTAACAGTATAGAGATCGAACTAACATTCTCCCTCTCGATCTCTCCTACTTCTTTTACTTAATCTCGAGTTCCTTAATTGGTATCCACTTCATCACAAATAAGACATATTGAGCATGGGTCATCTTAATCGTAATCACAACCAGATTAACCAGCCACAATACACTCATCCATTTTGAAAGGATCTTAACTTGGGCCCAGTCTAAGAATCATAGGCTTTCCCTTAAACCCATACCGGTAATGTGTTCTTTAAACACATTGGGTGTTAAGCCTTTTGTGAGCAGATCCACGATCATCTCTTTAGTACTTAAATGCTTCAGACTTATAGTTTAATCCTGGACTCTATCTTTCACCGCATAGAACTTTATTTCTATCGGTTTGGTAGCATTACTCGACTTGTTGTTATGAGTGTAGAACACTGCCGGCGCATTGTCGCGGTACAACTTTAGTGGTCTATGAATGCAATCTACCACTCTAAAGTCGGGCACAAACTTCTTTAGCCACATCACCTGTCCTGTTGCCTCATAATAGGCTATAAACTCTGCATACATCATGGATGTTGCAACCAGGTCTTGCTTAGAGCTTCTCCACGAGATAGCTCCCCCTACTAGAGTGAAGACATATCATGACGTGAATTTTATATCATCTCTATCTCCTGCAGAATCAGCATCTGAATACCCTACTATCTCTAGAGAATCAGACCTTCTATATGTTAACATCATATCTTTCGTGCCTTGAAGATATCGAAAAGCCTTCTTTACCATCATCCAATGCTCTTTGCCTGGATTAGATTGATATCTACCAAGTACCCCGTAACAAATGCCAAATCAGGGTGAGTGCACATTTATGCATACTGTAAGCTACCAACTGCTGAAGCATATGGAACCATTTTCATTTGATCGATCTCATATTGGTTCCTTGGACATTGATAAATTCAAACTTATCGCCCTTAATTATGAGAGCAGGTGTGGCCTTACTCACATGCATATTATATTTCTTAAGGATCTTTTACAAATATGCCTTTTGCGATAAACCTAAGACCCCATTCCTTCTGTCTCGATGAATCTTAATGCCTAAAACATATGAGGCTTCACCAAGATCTTTCATATCAAATTTTGAGGACAAAAACTTTTTCGTTTCCTGCAGCAGTCTGACATCACTGCTAGCAAGCAGAATATCATCCACATACAGTATAAGGAAAATAAATTCCTCATCCTTAAACTTTGCGTAAACGCGGTTGTCCTCAATATTTACTTTAAAACCAAATTTCGTAATTGTTTCATCAAACTTTAAGTTCCATTATCTAGATGCTTGCTTTAAGCCATAAATGGACTTTCTTAAACGACATCCCATATGCTCTTTACCTTTCACAACGAAACCTTTGGTTTGAGTCATGTAAACATCTTCATATAGATCTCTATTTAGAAATACCGTCTTTACATCCATCTGATGTAATTCCAAATCATAGTGCGCCACCAAAGCTATTATGATCCTAAAAGAATCTTTACAAGAGACTGGAGAAAACATCTCATTGTAATCTATCCCTTTTCTTTGTGTAACCCTTAGCCACAAGTCGTCCCTTATACTTTTCAATATTCCCTATGGAGTCATATTTAATCTTGTAGACCCATTTACAGCCTCCTATTTTCGCTCCTTTAGGAATTTCTTCTAAGTCACAAACTCTGTTGGTACTCATGAGGACCAGGTGTGTCCGAGGACCAGTGGAGGGTCGCTCCTTAGTGATGAGTGATTGACAATGTTGTGTGGACTGACGCTTGGCTAAGTGTGCAGGTACAGGTTGCGGCTTGACTCGTGTTGGTGCAGGTGAAGAACAAGCGCGAAAGGCCTTAGCCATAGCAGCCTCTGGGTGATGGAGAGGCAAGTAGGCTTGGTTCGATGGACCCGGTGGCTGATGGGGTCAAGTGCGAGTCGTGCGGTGCAAGACTAGTGGGCTGAAGTCATGGACATGGGCCGGTGCAAGGTAGCGGATCGAGGCCGAAGCTTGCACGCGAGGTTTGTTGGTTTGCCCACAAAACCATCGGTGGACGGTTTCTTGGTTTGGGCCTCAAAACCAAGTCCGGAGGCCCGAGGCGACGGAGACGGTGATCTGGGAGCTTCGAGGCGGGGGGCACGTGGCGTGATCGTGGAGCTTGCGTCGATGCTAAGCAAGGCTGCGGTGGAAGCGTGTCCGCTCGATGAAGACTAGACCATAATGCCCCTGAGGGGTTGTATCTTCATTTAAGTTGTAGGGGTAGCGTGGTCATTTACCTCCCTCCGATGGACCTCGTATAAATAGCGGAGAGGTGGATGGCATCTCTCTCTCTTGGACTCTAGGGTTTTCCTCCCCCGGTAGATTGCTCTGAACTGCTTCTTTTCCTCTGTATTCCTTAGGCTAGATTCTTGTATAGACTCTGACCTCTGGATGTATGGAAGCATTCGGCGTTGCGGTGATCTCCTAGTCCTCTGTGATTTTCGTGTCATTTTCGGGGTTATTTTTGGGGAGTTTTGTTCTTCGCTCGATTCGGGGATTTGAAGGGGTTTTCTCTCGGATTTCTTTGAGGGGATCATGGGTGGATGCCTTGCGCATCTTTGTGTGTGATCTTGACCCCTTAAACTTCGGGAAACACCTTCGATTCGTGTGTTTTGGCCGGAGCTCGAGTTCTTGGTGGTTGTTCATGTGATCCGCGATTCCTGATGATTTAGGGAGTTAGAGGTCGAGATTTTTGGGGCATAGCTTCCTCTTGTGACGCTTCTTACCTCTCCCAAATCTTGTCTCAAGAGCTTTAGCCGTTTGGGAGATCCGGTGATGGATTTGGAGAGTTGACCTCGCGGGGTCGGGCTTTTTCTGCTCTGTCCGCGCCTGGCGGACTGTCCGCGAGGGGCGTGCGGACTGTCCACGTGACAATAGTTCGTCGCGTGTTCATTCTTGTTTGTGTGCGTTCGCGTTTCGATCCGTTTTGTCGCTAGGGTTTTGTTGCAGGAAGTTTGCAGACTGTCCGCGTGTGGTTCACGGACTGTCCGCGTGGCTCGGATTTTGTCTGGGGTGTCCAGCGAGTTTTGCTGGACTGTCCGCCTGGTGTGGCCGGACTGTCCGCGAGGTCACGGACCGTCTGCGGTGCTTGCCCGGACTGTCCGAATTTCCTCGGTGCAGCTCTAGTGGCTCGAGGTCCTTTTTCGGACTGTCCGCCGAGGGTCCGCAGACTGTCCGCCAAGCTTGCGGACTGTCTGTCGTACTCGTCCGGACTGTCCGGCCAGGGCTTCGCAGATTTGGCTAAGTGCTTTGATTCTTGTCTTGTGCTTCTGCGGTTTGATTCAAGGCTTGTCTCTAGGACGTGTGGGCTTGTGTGTGCCTAGTCTAGAGCTTCTCTAGTGTGTGTGAGTACTCGGAGTGGCAATCGGGGTATAGGCTGAGTTCGACTTTCGGGAAGAATTTTTATCAGCTCCCATTCACTCCCCCCTCTCTGGTCGCCTATTCAGTCCTTCAACTCATTGACTTCATTTCATCTTCCATGGCTTCTGGCCACTTGGATGCATCAAGACGATTCATGGCTTCTTCAAAAAGAAGAAGGATCACCTTCTATGTGAATTTGTTCAGTGTTATAAACTTCATAGTCATCAGGGATGGCTAGCTTTCTAACCCTTAGAGACTATTTTGGGGCCTCTATGGCTGGCTCCTCCTGTACTTGGGGTTGTTGTGGTTCTTCTTGTGCATCAGTTATTTCTATAAGATCCTGATGAACAGTTTTCTTATTTTTCATCCACTGATTGCACAGGAGTACTAACAACAGGTTCCGGCACCACAGTGGGTTGCACTGTAGCTGTCGGAACAGTAGGCAGCACAAAATATGGTTTTTCAACCATTGGAGTGGGTGCACACACTCACTTTTCCTCAAGATCAATCTTTCGAGTTGCCTTGCTCCCTCTAATCATTTCATTCTCTAGAAAGATAACATGTCTCATTTCGACAAACTTTGTATGTCTGTTAGGACAGTAGAAACGATAACCTTTAGACAGGCACTGGTCACGAGGTTCACCTGCGCCGCCGCCACCCACCCACAAACCCTAGCCGACCTGAGGGAGCACTGGAGCGGCGGGAAGCTCCACCGCCGCTGTCGTCGTCCTCCTTCATCCGGCGGACGCGCTGCCACCGGCCTCATCTCCGCTATGACCACTCCGTTGCCACCGTCACCAAGCCGTCGGTTTCCCTCCCTCAACTCCGTCAAGCCGCGGCCGCCCCAGCGACCGCCACCGACGACATGGCCGTTGACTCCACCCCTCAACCCTCCGCCGCTGACGGTCTGCCTACCATTTCCCTCTCTGTTTTCCTTTCCAGTAGTGTAGGTGTTCTAGATCTAAATCTAAGTCATGTTTATCTGTATAAGTTAAGTTATTACCCGTCTAGATCGGCTACTAGTGCTCATGTATGTTCTAACATGTGTACCTATAGAATATATGTCGATGCAAGTTTAAATATCAAACTGTGCGTCCATGGTATATCAATGTTTTCAAATCTTATTATGGACGAACCTAGTCGTAAGCAGTGGCGAATCCAGGATTTGAAGTTAGGGTGGGCCCAGAGCTAATTTTTTTCCCCTTCATCTACAGTAGCTACAGTGGTTGGAGGAGCAAAATCAGACTTTTGTGCGAATTCAGGGATGTTATATCACTAGTTTAATAGTTAGAGGATCAAATTTGATCTTTTGTGATAGTTGAGGGTGATAAATCAGACTTTTTTAAAGAAAAATCAAGGGTTCATCACTCTTGGGCTGAATCTTAGGGTGGGCCGTGGCCCACCCGGCCCACCCTCTAGATCCGCCACTGGTCGTAAGGATACCGGTAAGACAACTAATCACAATTACTCATAGATCGATCAACCCAATTACTCGAGTGTAGTCGGTCCTAGTCGGTAGTCTAGTCGTCCTATGTCCTATATATATACTGGGAGTGATATACTATATAGTATAAAGTTATGATTATGATAATTTTGATGGTTATTAGGTGGTAGCTTAATTACTTTGTGAGTGTTGATTTGTGAAATATCCACATTAACAGCAGTTCAAAGTCCCACACCTTGGATTTTGCAATCTTACTGTAGAGGTGTATATCTTAAACCTAATGGGTCCAAATGTCAATCTAAACAACCTAAACCCATGAGTTTTGGAGCTTCAAAATTTTCTCCTGCAAACCTGCTGGTCGTCCTCAACCTAATTGGATGACTAATCGCGGTTTGTCGATGATTAGTCGGACTACCAACTTTGTAGTTAACCAAGTCGGGTTGGTGATCCTTATCGGCATGTGCTGAGCGATAAGAGCGACTAATTAATGTTTTTATCCATGTATACCTTCTCAATGTTTTTTTTATACAAATGCTCATATACACGCACACCCTATCCATCCCGAGAGGGTAGCTGGTGTATCTTGTGATTATCGATGCATTTCAAACCCACTTTCTCATAGCCTCATAGGGAAAACGTGGGATGTCAAGGAATTATCTTTTTTCCAGCTTGAAATTTGGAGAATAATGGATTCATATGCTCTGGTTCATATAGTGATGTACTAGTAGTGTCAGTTCTCCGTATCAAAGGGCCGGGACAGTCTAAAACCAACATATATTTCCATGAAGTAGGATTTTTCGGGGAGAATGTACTAGCTAGCAGGCTTATACCTACTGTGCTGATAATTAAACTATTGTATCATTTGAACATAAACAACAAAATAATTTATTGGAGAAACTAGCACATACTCTACATCTATTTCCTGCGTGTAGCTTGTCGGGTTAGAAACAAATATTCAAAATATATTCGACTGTTCCTTTCAGTATTATACATTACAAAATTTATTGCTGAAGCCATCATCCTAGTTATCTAAATTTGGTGTACAATTATATTTGATCTTCGTATTCAAATTAAATGTCTGCGAATGACCATCTGAAAAATACAAGATGTCTATCTTCAATAGTCATGCCTATAGATGTTAGTAAAAATAATGTTAAAAGTACACATATTTACTAATTATGTTAGGAGCAATTAATGTGCTGGTACTTACAAATTCGATGTATTCTGGATGGTTGCGCTTTCCTGTTACAATCTCCAAGATTACAATACCGAAGCTATACACATCTGCCTTGGGTGAAATTTTTCTAAACTCGAAGTATTCTGGTGCCATGTATCCGCTGCATCAGAATAACGAGACTCGAAATTACGAAATCGCAATTAACACACCGAGGACTTGTGACTTGTGAGACTCACCGGGTTCCAATGATGAGGCTAGCAGTCTTGTGATTCTTTCCATCAACATCTAAAAGCTTTGATATACCAAAGTCGGATCTTTTCGCCTCCATACCTCCTCCCGCATTCTTTTCGAGCAATATGTTGCTAGGCTTGAGATCCAAATGAACCGTGCATCTTTTACCGTGACTGTCTGCGTGAAGATAGACCATCCCGCGACATACACCCTTAATATGTCAAAACGTGTTGGCCAATCCAACCTCACCACCTCACCTGTAAATGAAACGTGTTGCCGCATCTTGCTTTGCACCGCATCAAAATATATAGTAATGCTTGTAAAAAATATAACGATAACGTGCTTAGTCATTTGGTTTTTCATTTTAGAATAAGAGTGTGGTTCTAGTTATTATATTGTTATATTACATGATGCCTCTTGTATTGCTGATGCTCCATTTGTTTGTGGTTTGTGTGCTAGCTCTTCCATTAGAAAACCTCACTAACCTTGTATCAATTTTTTAGTGTCTTGGAATTTATTTTCCTTTTTACCTTGCATATTTGCATTAGTACTTTGTATTATATTTTGTATAAATAATAGGTCATGGAGGAGATGCTAATTCTACAAATATTTCTACCTCACCGGGGTAGAGGGCCCATAATAGATCAACCCCCCCCCCCCTTACCTTGGGGAGGAGAAACAATTACTTGGGGCTTCCTCTAGGGACTACTAGACCAGCCGTTTCAGAGATCATGCCTATTCTCACTAGACTGGAGAAGCACTTGATGGGTATCTCAAAAATTTTAACTTACTCAGGCAGGTTATTTTTGATAAATTCTATTTACTCAGCCATGGCCACTTTCTACATGTGCACTCTGAAGTTACCAGTTGAATTTTTTTCTCAAGTGGATAAGTATAGGAAACATTGTCACTGGAATGGGGGGATTTATCTAAAAAAGGTGGGTGTTTGGTTGCTTGGAAAACGGCTTGCAGATCAAAGGATGAAGGTGGCCTAGGCATAATTGACCTTAAGTCTCATAACACCCCACTTCTCTCAAATTCCTGCATAAATTTTACAATAAGCAGGACCTGCCTTGGGTTAATCTCACCTGGAAATGTCTCTACAAAAATAATACTCCTTGTAGCGAACATGGTCTTGTTGCCAAAAGTTCGAGTATGATTTCGGTGATTCAAGACAACATGATCAATATATCATTGAGCTTGTCTTTATAGGCATTTCTAGGTCCCATAGATACAACCACAATCAAAGTGAACATACCATGAACAAGTTAACATAAGCATAGCAAAAATCCAGAGTTAGTATATATTTCTGGAGGTCCAAACCATAGTATGTTAAGCTCAAGTGATGGCAAGTTGAAAACGCAAGGAATCAGCAAAAAGACACAGTCGGATGAACTGACGGTACCCTGGAAGAAGCAACGGTGCAAGCGCCGGATAAATTGGTACACTGCGTGAAGGCTCAAGTCAACATGCACCACTGGATAAACCGACACCCCCAGTTTTAGATGCGTTGGATGAATGCCAGCAACGAAGCAGTAGAGTCAGTAGCACCGGATGAACCGACGGTCTGGTTGGTTCAACCGTCAGTCTATCCGATGATTCACAAAAGCAAGACAGAGAGGTTCTGAGTCTGAAGCCTTAAGCACCGGATGAACCGACGGTCCAGGCATCGGTTCATCCGACGGTTACGAAAATCAAGACAGAGAGGTTTTGGCCGTGATGTCTTCAACACCAGATAAACCAACGGTGCATTAGTGTATGCGCCAGATGATTTGTCAGCAGAGATTGCAACAGCTACGTGATGTGGAGAGGGGCAACGGATGAACCGATGGCTCAGAAAAGCATGCGTCGGTTCATCCGACGGTATGGTTTTCAGTAGCCGTTAGCCAACCGCTAGTTTGTTGTCTTGGGCTATCTATACCTCTTCCACCCCGCCATTTGAGAGAGCGGGAGTGTGTGGAAGTCTAGAGGAGTGCAAGACACTTTGAAGATCACATCCATGTCATGCTAGTGCTTAAGTGAACAACCAAAGGCTTTGCATATTCTTGGTGTGTGTGCTTAGTGCTAGGTTTAGCTTAGAGCTAAGTGAGTGCAAGGTGTGCCTACCTGTGAGGTGTTCTTGAGTGGATCAAGCTGTACAAGGTGCGCCGGAAGCCTTGGAGCCTAAGTAGCTCTCTAGCAAACGTCATCGACTCTCCGGCTTGGTACTCTTGGGAGAGACTTGGTGACCTGAAAGTATTACTCTTGTGTGGAGTGCTTTAACAACATGGACTATGAGTGGCTTAGTGCCTACCGATACCACGGGATAAATCGCTTGTCAAGAGTTTGCTTCCTCTCACCCCTCCTTACGTTTTCGCTTTACTTTCTTGCAATCCTTACTTACCTTTACTTTCCTAAAGTAGTCTTACTAGGATTGACTATAGGTTGCAAAACTTGTTTTGGGATGAGGATTCCACACTAGATCAACCATAGATTGCACATCTAGATAGAAATGATCTAGTTTACTTTATGCAAAGTATAGTGGAAGTCATAGGTTGAGGTTTTAAGTTGCCTAATTCACCCCTTCCCGCTCTTAGGCTACGAGCTCTGATTCCTTACACTCCTCCTCATGCAAATAGAAATTCCCACAGCTTTTTTCCTTGCCAGAAATCAGAACATCTCCAATCACAAATTCCTTGCAAATGATTTGTCAAGAAATTTCTGGCTCCCCCTCTATTCTGTTGCAGCTGAATAACTTTTTTAGATTGAACAATCTGCTGGCTGGTCTCACTCAATAATCTGGGAATGATCAATGGTCTTATATTTGGGGTTCAACCACTTTCACCTCTAAACAAGCTTACATCTGTTTGAGAGGATATGTTGCCCCTTCCCCCATTTTTAAATGGCTTTGGAAGTCTCGAGTTCAAAATGAACATAAATTCTTCTTTTAAGAGATAGAGTAAACACCAGAAATTTGCTTTAAAGGAAGTCCATGTTCTTGCAGTCCTATAACTGTGTGTTATGTGTGGAATCTGAAGAAGAGGATAGATGCCATCTGTTTCTTCCCAAGCTTGCAGGATTTACTTGGGCATTTCTTGCGACACAACCTTGGACTTTGGCTTGATGGTGCTCAAAGCTAGGCAAGATTTTGGGAAGCAGTTTTTCAGAGAAGTGATCCTAATTGCCTCCTGGGTGCTTTGGTGTCACCACAACAGTATCATCTTTAATGGAGGAGCCCTGTCTTTTGCTGCTTGGAAAATTCTCTTTTTGAAGGACGTGAAGCTGCTAATTAACTTTAAGAGGTAATCCATCAGTATAGGAGTTGATTGTTAGTTATTGGCGGTTGAGTAATCTCTTTATGATCTTTTCCTTTTCCTTTGGACTTCATGCCTTTGTAATCCATTGTACATTTCCACCTTTTATATATATATATATATATATAAAGTAGGGGACTCCCCTGCCGTTCCGCTCAAAAAAATCTATAGATATACTCCCTCCATCTCAAATTATTAGTCGTTTTTGCTTTTCTAGGTTCATACTTTTTTTATCTAGATGCGAAATCAACGAATATAGAAAAGCCAAAAAGACTAATAAATTTGGGTCGAAGGAAGTATTAGATTTCATCGATAGATTTTCAAAGCAGTAGTTATCCAAGGTATGCGCCTATTGCTATTATTTTTTCGCATATATTAATAGCCTAGTTGTAAAGGGGGTGCAGCGGAGATAAAGCGACACAATGTGCTCAGTAATAAAAGTATAAAACAAATAAACATGGGGGAAAACAAGATAATATAGTTGTGCATCTTACCCAAATAAATGTTCTTCAAGATTTCCATCTGGTATGAATTCGAAGCATAGCATATATTTCGAATTCCCTCCCTCGCGGTCGTGGCAATACCCCCACCATTTGCACTATGTTCCTATGCTTCAGCCCCCCTATTATTCTGCTCTCGTTCTCGAACTTCTTGAGCTGATTTTTTTGCGTGTTAAGTACTTTGACAGCTATAACTCGCCCACCGGGCAAATCTCCCTGCAGGGTCTCCCATGCTAATAAATAATAAGGTGATTATTATATCAGTACAGAAAGTCAGAAACAATATTTTGCTGCATGCATACCCTATATATAGACTTCTCCAAACCCTCCTTCGCCAATTTTCATTGTAAACTTCTTGGTAGCGTCTTGCAGCTCCGACAACGTAAACTTTCTCAGGGCTGATGATGGCACTGGCGTCACAACCACTGGCGTCACCACTGCTGGCACTGAAGGCAGACTTGGAGAGGCGCGCGCTTCTGCTTCTTCTTCTTCCTGCAAACACACAACAGGGAGAGCCACCAGAAAACATAGGAATGACGCAACCACAGCAGATGCGACCCCCACAATAAGCGCGAGTCGCCTCTTACCTCCTGCTGCATTAATTCCTCAAGAAGGCAAGCGAAATCAGTAGATACAGAGACGCAATACTCTCTCTACACTACCGGAAACAACCTCGCTGCCGTGAGCAATATCTTCGTCGTGAACCGAATATCGGGCTCACGGCAAACAACCTTGTTTGCCGTGAGCATCCGAGCTGGCTCACGGTAACTATAACACACACGGTGCACAGGATGTTTGTCGTGAGCCGGCCCACGGAACTCACGGCAACATTATAATTAACACACGGTGTACATCAATGTTTGCCGTGAGCCTCTTAACCAGCCTCACGGCAAAGGAAACGCCACACGGTGACGTTTCTCACCGTGACGGCCGGTAGCCTGGACCGTTACCTTTGCCGTGAGCCTGACAGCTAGCTCACAGCACAAAAGTTCACACACGGCCACGTTGGTTCTGTGCCGTGAGCCAGGCGAGACTCACGGCAACGTGTCTTGTTGCCGTGTGTCTCTCGGCTTTGCCGTGAGCTTCCTTCCTTGCTCACGGTAAAGTTTAGAAAAAAAAATTACCCCTCCCACTTCAAATTTTTTCCTCCCATGAAACACATCTCTACAAACAACATATTCAAACTTGGGACAATTATAGCTCAGTTTGCTATATTTAACAATTTTATTTCTTTCTATGTGTTTTTCTCGTATACGTCCGATTTGAACTGTAAGTGCATAAAATCATAGACTAAAGTTAGTGTTTTAATGATATTTCAAGTTCTTCATTCATTTCTCATACATATACCATGAAATGAGACTATATTTCAACCATTTGGTTCTGGACACATGATTATGAAGGTTTCGTCCAATAGTGTTTTAATTGTATAAAATCCATACAAATTTAAAACATCATGAAATTGGTATGGACTTCATGATATCATGTATGGAGGCTGTGGTGAAGAGTTGAGATGGTTTCAAATTACTCGACACGTACGCTGTGTAGAAACTGAAGCATCTCACTGGAAGTTTCTGAGAGGTTGACTCATGTGACTAGAGTTTGTGGTCTTCGTGAAGTTTAGATTCAAATTTGACCTTGGAACTTTGCCTATGATCATTACACAACTTAGAGTGTCTTATGTTGGTTCTTGGCATAATTTTGATGTAGTTTTATAATTTTGATCATTATCAGACCACATGAAATGATAGAGTTAGAGTTGAAAGTACAATGAAACTAATGTCTTTAATTCATCAAAGTGTAAATTTGACATTGTATAGTGAGCTTAGCAATTAACTATCATAATGCACTCAAAAAAAGTTTAAAGAAAATAACCAAAAAACTAGAGAAAAATTAATAAAATCTGTTAAATGCACTTTGCTGTGTGTAGCTCACGGGAAACAACGTACACACACGGCAACAAGGCCACACGGAAGCGGCTATGAGCAGCTGTTTGCCGTGAGCTCTAGATCCGGCTCACGGCAAGAGCTTGTGTTTGCCGTGAGCTCTAGATCCGGCTCACGGCAAACAAACCCTCAGGGAACACTAGGGCGGGTGCGGCTGACCGGTGGGCCCATCTCTCCGTTGCCGTGAGCCGGATCTGTGGCTCACGGCGAAGGGGCTACGAGCCCACGTGTCCGCCGCACCCGCCCCACTCTTCTCCACACCACACACACACGCACACAACACAGACACCACTCCACACAACACACACACGCCGCCGCGCACCACACCCCACCCCGCGCCGCTCGCCGTCCCCACCCGCGCCGGCCGTCATCCCCGCCCGCGCCTGCCGCCGTCCCCGCGCCCGCGCCGGCCGGAGTCCCCGTCAGTGTCGGTCGTCCTCCCTGCCGCTGCACCCGTCGCCCGTCGTCCAGCGCGCCCGTCGCCCATACCTCCTCGTCCCCGACCTCGGCCGCCTTCCTCACCGCCGTGGCCGCGCCAGTCGTCCCCGCCGTGGCCGCGCCCGTCGGGGGAGAGGCCGGCCCTGGCTCCTGCCCTGCCGTCCCATTCTCTATTCCATAGCCGCGAGAAGGGAGAAGGAGGAAGAAGGGGAGAAGGGAGGAGGAAGAAGAAGGGGGAGGCGTGTCGTCACCGCGCCGTCCCGCTGAAGCCGAATTCCCCAAGACTGGCACCGCCCGAGTAGAGGAAGAGCCCGTCCGTGTCGAGCCACTGCCGGAGCAGAGCAAGACCGCCGCTGTGAACATCTCCGCGGCTACACCAACGCTCTCGTCACGGCCACGTCTTCACCTCTGCCCCAACGTGAGCCTCTCCACGTCCTTGCTCTCTCTCCTTCACCTTGGTCTGCCTGAGTTGATGCGCCGGCCTTCGAGCCGTGCCATGCTGGGTTGAATCGCCTTTGGATTTAGCATGATTTAACTTCTCCTATGCAGATGATGATATGAATTTTTACCTAGTGTTCTTGCTGGGTAACATATGGTGACCTTGAGCTTATGGTTTTATGCTTCTCATGGTTGTCATCAAACCGTGTGAGACGTCCATTCCCAAGCAACAACTTGGTTGGGATGGATGTCTCTCACGGTTCCACAGCTGTCATGAACCCTCTTTTTAGTTCTTTTGATGATCTATGCTCTAAGTTCAAGGTCAATGCAAGAAAAAATATCTGAGGCAAATTACTATTTTGGACTGTGTGGTTGTCGGCCATCGTGCCTTTGTTTTGTTGCAGGTTTTGAAAACCTCTCTGTGTAGGGGAGGTGCTGTCAAATTTGTTTTATTTTGCATGATCTGAAATTTAATTTCTCCTATGCCGATGATGATATGAATTTTACCTAGTGTTCTTGCTGGGTAACATATGGTGACCTTGAGCATATGGTTTTATGCTTCTCATGGTTGTCATCAAACCGTGAGAGACGTCCATTCCCAAGCAACAACTTGGTTGGGATGGACGTCTCTCACAGTTCCATGGCTGTCATGAACCCTCTTTTTAGTTCTTTTGATGATCTATGCTCTAAGTTCCAGGTCAATGCAAGAAAAAATATCTGAGGCAAATTACTATTTTGGACTGTGTGGTTGTCAGCCATCGTGCCTTTGTTTTGTTGCAGGTTTTGAAAACCTCTTCGTGTAGGGGAGGTGCTATCAAATTTTGTTTTATTTTGCATGATATGAAATTTAATTTCTCCTATGCCGATGATGATAAGAATTTTACCTAGTGTTCTTGCTGGGTAACATATGGTGACCTTGAGCTTATGGTTTTATGCTTCTCATGGTTGTCATCAAACCGTGTGACACATCCATTCCCAAGCAACAACTTGGTTGGGATGGATGTGTCTCACGGTTCCATGGCTGTCATGAACCCCCTTTTTACCACTTTTCATGATCTATGCTCTATAAGTTCAAGGTCAATGAGCGGCAACATATCTGAGGCAACTTACTATTTTGGGATGGTTGTCGGCCATCGTCCGTTGTTTTGTTGCAGGTTTTGAAAACCTCACCGTGTAGGGGAGGTGCTGTCGAAATTTCGTTTGGTTTTAAATTCAACTTTACTCATGCCTATGATGATATCAAAACTTACCCAAATTTCTTGTTGGGTAACATATAATGACCTTGAGCTTGTGTTCTTCAATTATATGCTTCTCATGGTTGTCATCAAGGCATGGGACACATCCATGCCCAACAGGTCGGTCGTTATGATATGATGGTTGGGCTGGTTGTGTCCCATGCTTTCATGTTGCCATGAACTCCCTTTTTGTAGTTCTTGTGTTCTTCTATGCTCCAAGTTCAAGGTCATCTGAAAAGACAAAATATCCTAGGCAAATTTCTATGTGCAGCGGATTGATTATGTTTTTATTTAGTACTTGTACTCTTTGCTTTCTAATACATGTACTAATATGTGCTTTTACTCTTTTTTGCAGTTGATTGAACAAAGATGCCTAAGGGGCGTGGCGGCAAAGGTAAAGGCGGAGGCGGTCGCGGGGTGACGAGGAACCTCAACGAGTTCTACGCTGACGCCGCCCCTGACACCTCCCAGACGGCTGAGGGCTCCGAGGCAGGTGGTAGGAGGTGTCGCAGGAGGTCACCCACTCCGGACCGTCCACCTCCGTCTGGCGGAGGAGGAGGAGGTAGGGCTGCCCGCCGGAGGTCATCCTCCCCTCCTGGTTCTTCGTCGTCTGGAGGGAGGGTGGGACGCAAATCGCGACCCTCTATTGTGGTGCCCCCGCAGGTGCAGGAGAGGGAGGAGGAGGAGGAGGAGGAGGATGAGGAGGAGCACAGGCAGAGGCAGCTGCAGGAGGACAGGGAGATGGAGAGGAAGAGGGATAGTGGCAGTGGAAGTGGAGGTGATGTTGGGGTAGAGGGAGAGGGAGAGGGAGAAGGAGAGGGGGAGGGGGATGGAGAGGGGGGGAGGGGGATGGGGAGCAGCAGGGTGGGAAGATCTGGTTGTGAGGCCCTTCGACGCTTCCTTCGCGTCCCATACCTCCTGCGGAATGACCGATTATTGCACCTGAAGGGAAAAGGTAATCTACTAGTACTTTTTCATTGGTTACTTTGAACTTTTACAATTGAAACTATTAATTTGTCTGAACCAATTTTGCAGGGGATGGATGGAAGTCGCTCCAGGGAGTCACAAACGACTTCCCAATGGCATCCTCGGTATTTTGTGCAAGGTTCATTGGCCTGGGTTGGTGGAGGTTGGGGACCGAGAGGACCTAGCAGAGACATTTGACCACTACGTCAGCGCGACCGATCAAGATGATCGAGACGGCCGGAATTTCCATACCAAGGCCGGGCGTGTGGTAGCCGAACTATGGGTAAGTCTTCCTCGCAAAACATTGCCAATCTCAATACATCGCTTTTGCATTGCATATGCCTAAAGTATTGACCACACTTGTATATGCAGGATTTCTACAGATGTGAGGAGGGCTCTCTAGACCGGGCGAATGCGGTGGCGAGAAATGCCTGTCAGAAGCTGGTACATGATATGATTTACGAGGTCCGTGTGGGCACCGTTGTCTTCTACTTCGCCAAGCACAAGGGCTTGAAAATCACCAAAGAGCAGGCAAGAAACGAGAAGCTGCCCAGAGAAGAATGGTTGAGGGTAAGATCTCGCATATCACTGCAATATTGACCTTAGAATCGTTCACGTATGATCAATTTGATGTACATGTATGACATGCACTTGATGACCTGCAGGTGCCTCCGTGGCGGTGTAGCAGCAATTGACGGGCTTGGGCGAGGCTGGTGGACAGGTGGCTTGACCCGGAGTGGGACGCGTTGCACCTCGCGCGCCGGGAGCGGCGTTTGAAGATGCCAGGTCCGGCGCACCATCAAGGCAACCTAAACCTAAGCCGATTTGCGGCTAGATGGGTACGTGGATTTATTTCTTTATTGCAACGCTCACAATTTTGCATTTTTTATGATAATCTTGTTGTTTGTTGCATTGTTGCAGTCTCGGTCCCATGGTGGCCAGCCTTGCTCCCAGCTCGAGGCATATGCTTTGTCTCACAAGGGCAAAGTGACGTCAGACATCACCTACAACGAGGCAGACCCGCCCGAGGCGTACACGAACCCGACGATCCAGCCCCGCATCGTCCGGTAAACACGACGGCAAGGGAGGTCCATGGGCCAGAGTTCGATCCGAGGACGGCGCCGCTTGATGGAGAAGTGATAATGAGGATCGGACACGGCAAGCAGCATGGTCGGTACTTTGTTGGCGACAGCATCCTCGACCCGGCCCGGGTTCCCTCTCTCCCGGTGGTGAAAGCTCGGAGCACGAGCTCAGCCCCGCCCGTACAATGACGACTGACCGCTACCGAGACCTTGCTGGAGACAGTCCAGGTAATTTGATCTCTTATATCCGTCGTTCATTGACCATGATTCTTATATGTTTGCTTTGCCTTCTAATGTTGGGGTCAAAAATTGCAGGCCAAGCTGGAAGAAGAGAAGGCCGAACGGCAGAGGGAGCAGGCGACCAGCCAGCAGGTGCTGCAGTAGTATGTCGAGGCCAATAATCAGCAGATGTAGCAGGTGCTTCAGTACATCCAAGGTCTTTCTTCGGCGATTGCTGCATCTCAACCACAAGTGCAACTCCCTTCTCCACCAGCGATCTTCCTTCCTCCTAGGCCGACTCAGAGTACTCCGGTGAGTGTGTTTCCCACTTCTCTTTCCATTTCTGGTAGTGACTTAGAGCTAATAATGACTTAGAAACCTAGAATGACTTAGAGCTAAGATTGTAGTTTCATTCTCATAGTGACATAGAACTTTCATTGTCATAGTGATATAGAACTTAGAATGTTGTACTTCCATGTTTTTGACTTGCAATTTTGTGCAGATTATGTCGGTGGCATCGAATGGTAGCCCCGCTGCACATGACATGTCGCCGTCTCAGCAGCCTCCGTGGGTCCAAGGGACGGGTGCGTGGGGGCAAGCGACTCACGACTCTAACTACACGTGGCCGTCGTGGCCGCATGTTCTGCCGGGCATGGCGCAGATCCCGCCAACCGGCACACCAGCTTACTCCTGGTTGCAAGCGCCACCTGGGGGGTCGGGGACGCAGTCGCCGTCGCTGCAGGGGCCGTCGCCGCAGGGGCCGTCGCCGCAGTGAGTAATGGACTTGTCTTTGCATTTGGACTAGTGTTTTTGGACTTATGTTGCATTTGTGTACTATGTTGATACCTAAACTATTTGTGATGCTTATGTGGACTACGTGATGGTTATGTGATGCTTATGTGGACTACGTGATGGTTATGTGACATATAAACTACCTGTGATGATTATGGTGACATATAAATTGCCTGTGATGATTTCAAATGATTTATTGAATCTGGGGTGCCATATAAGTTTCTGAAAAAAAATAAAAAAAAACTAAAAAAAGAAACTTTGCCGTGAACCAAACCCAAAGCTCACGGCAAAGTTCCACATTTGCCGTGAGCTTTATCCATAGCTCACGGCATTGAGGAGCTACCTGGCAGCCGGTGAGAAGTTTTTTGCCGTGAGCTGGCCGGTAGGCTCACGACAAAGATGCTGACGCCAGCTGCAACGTCACAACTCCTTTGCAGCCTTTGCCGTGAACCCGACGTGAGACTCATGGCAAAAAGAGCCGTCAAGTGGGCTCCCATGCCGTCCCGTTACCCATGGTTGCCGTGAGCTAAGCCCCACTCACGACACACATTTGCCGTGAGTCAGAAAGCTGGCTCATGGCAAAGAACATGTTTGCCGGCAAAACTTTGCCGAGAGTTCTTTGCCGGCGGCAACTCACGGCAAAACCTTTGCCGTGAGTGGACTGGTCTTTGCCGTGAGGAGCCGGCTCACGGCAAAAATGTTGTTTCGCGTAGTGCTAGTCACAAATAGCTGACACATTTTTGCCATTTTGGATTGATGTGCACGGTCAACAATTTCAAGATTCGAATACAAATTTTCTTTTCGTATGGTGATGTCTACAGAAGAGATAAAGTAATTAATGAATATGTAGACACTACTTTCCCAACCTATGATGTCAAAGGGTGATGTCTAGAGATGAAATATTAATTATCTTGATGCATGCACAAGGATCAGGTGTGGCAAACATTCGTATAGTCATCAGCTCACTGCACAGCGGCGAGCGTCAGCTCAAGCTCATCTTGTTCCTTCGTTCAAGCATCTGCTCTCTCCCTCTCCAATCGACAACCATTAGAGCATATTCCATTGAAAAGGGAAAAAATCAGATCAGAGCAGATCCACATCACCATCGTTTTTGTCATGCTCTTGAGCTCTTCTATCAAATATGAGATGCGCACACACGATTTGTCCCTGACAAGATCTCATCCAAGCAGTTAGCAGGCATGGATCTATGCAGGGAGGTAAGACGGCCTCTCGCGGACAGCATGGTCCGCGTAGGCGGCGGCACCGAGCTCCTGGCGGGCGTCAGCGAGCTTGCGCAGATGGCTCCAGGCAGGTGAGTGCGGGCTGTCACATGCAGAGGACGGGCAACAGCAAGAATCTCGAACGCGCTACAGAAGGTCGACGCCGGCCATGCGTGGGCGGCGGCGGGTATTCTCCTGGGCAGCGGCGGCATGGCTACTGCCTCTTGGACGGTCGATGGTGTGGATTTGTGTTGCGTGGGAGAAGCTCGCGCGCGGCAGCCATGGAGAAGGGGAGGACGACACACCAGATCTAGAGAAGAGGAAAATCTGTGGGGAAGAAACGAGCATTCCGCCCCCATCGCGGAATCAGTTGGTTTCCTGCGCCTCGGAGCGGTCGCCGACACCACGTCGTGCGTGCGACCCAGTGTCCACAAATTTTCTTCTCTCTCTTCTTTGATTACTATGCTACATCACATTTTTGCTGTAACATCTCGTATTTTCAATACGGAATGTTCTATTATAAAATTGAGGATTTAAAATTTTCTGTGAATTATTTGAGTGCTGGGTAAATTATTTAAGGATGTCTTCTTATTCCTCTCCTAAAATTCCTAGATTTATTTTTGAACTAAATAAAATTCCTAAAAAATATAAAATGCTAGTGTGAGAACTTTGGAGTTTATTTGGATTTATTCTGGATTTATTTGAGTGGGATTCAAATTTGAATTCATATTCAAATTTGAATCAAGATTTAAATTAGAGTTAAGGGTAAAAGAAAAGGAGAAAACCTTTCTTACCTAGTTGGGCCTCTAGGCCGCAGCCAAAGTCTAACAAAGGTCCTTCTTCTCTTTTCTTAACCCAGCAAAACCCCCCACTCTTCTTCCAGCCCAGCGCCCACGCGGCCCATCTAACCGCCGGCCCGCATACCACCAACCCATCCGCACCGTGTCGCTGCCATGCGGGCCCCGACATGACGTCACGCCGACGTCACCTCGTCTTTCTCCCCCGCTTTACCCCTTTTGCTGACGCCGGCGCGCCAGCGCGCCGCGGCGCCGCCCATGGCCGCCGTCGCGACGTGCCCCCGCACCCTCTTTTGAATCCCACCGTCCACGTGCCCCAGCTCCGCACCATGCCCTATAAGAAGGCCACCGCCGCGCCCCCCCAGGGACTCCCAACCCTAGCCGCCGGGGAGTTTTCCCCTTTTGCTGCCCGCCTTGGCCTCGCCGGTGAGGAGGAGAAGGGGGGAGAGGAGAAGGAAGCCGGAGGCCGTCCGTGAGCTCGCCGTCACCGCCGTGAGGACCGGAGGCCGCCCGCAGAGCTCCTGGACGCCAAGAAGCCGTGAACACCGATGACGCCTACTTCCCCTGCTTCCTCTGCCCGACGCCGCCCGTCTTCCTCGCCGCCGATGACCCCGCTCCGACCTTCTTCACCGACGCCTGCTCTTCGACCTGAGGTCACCGAGGTGAGGCCGCGCTCTCCCTCTCATCTGTGAACGACCCAGCCTTCGAAACGAGGGGGAACGCCCCCTGTCCATGTCGCCGCCACGCCGCCGCGCACGCCGCTGTTGTGAAGCCGGCCTTCGAGCCGTGCCGGGCTTTTGCAGGTGCCGCCACCTTCACCACGTGCGCACGCTCGCCTCCGCCGCATACCTTGACCCTTAAGCCTCGCACGTCGCCGTCCTCTCCTGCGCCGCGGTCGAGCCGAGAGCTCGCGCGCCCGCGCGCGCGCGCAGGGAGGAAAGGCCGGGCCTTTGGCCGGCCCGACGACGCGCTGGCTCGTGCACTCATGCACGCGGCCGCCGTCAACACGCCGGCGCGTCCACGGCCCATCCTACACCGCTGTCGTCGTGTTGCTCTTGCCGCCGCTCCGCCATGGCCGCGCAGGTGTTGAGCACGCAGGAAAGGGGACTAAAAGCCCCGGTTTTTACTTCTTTATGTTCCCTTGGTGCACGCACGCACACTTCTGGGCTGCAGGATCACCCGCACGTCGTCGCCGGTGCTCGCCGCCGTGCGCCCGCGCGACCATGTCGCCGTCGTGCCCCTGTCTCGCCGCCGACGCGCCGCCCCCGTTCGAAGCTGCCTCCTTTTGGCACAAGGGTGAACCCTAGGTGCCCTTGGACCTCTCCCTGTCGCCTGTTGCCTCGGCAGGACACACCTCGCCGCCGGCGAAGCCCTTGCCGCGCCGCCGCTCCTCTGGAGCATTTTGTCGAGCATGTCGCGGCGCCGACTCAAAAACCCTAGGGGTTTAGGCACACACGCACGCCGGCACGCAGAGGATCCGGGGGATCCAATGCGGCGGACCACTCGCGGCCACGCCACACCCCGGCCTGCGCGCCGCCGCGCCGCAGCGGATCGCTGGGATCCGCCGCGCCCCGTGCCACGCGGGACCGCCACGCGGGCTGCCATGCCAGCAGCCGCAGGCTTTAAGCCGAGCACATGGCTGCTGCGTCAGCCCAGTAGCTGGCCTGCAGCTAGCTATGAGTCCTTTTAGAGCTGGCTTGAGATAGTTTAGAGCTAGCTAAAAGATTGCAACATTGTGTATGCGTATTTTAATTTCAGAAATCTATTTAATCTTTGGAAATTCATAATAAATCCGTTTTAACTCCGAAAAATACAAAATTTCTTCTGAAAATCTTCTAAAAATCCAAACTCCACGCTAGGCTAGAGTTTGCCTCTTTTTGGGTCTTATTTGTTCCTCCTCTTGGATTTTATTGCAATTAGCACCCGTGTTTATATTCTATTACGATTCTAGGAGCCGCCGGAGCCGGAGAGCTGAGCCAGGACTACGACGACGACCTCAGCTACGACGACTACTCGCACCCAGGTTCACGCCCGACCTACTTTGAATGCCCATTAGGCATGGCTATTAGAACTGCTAGTGCTTTATTTACTGCATAGAGATGGATATGATTAACCCGTGCATCGCCTCTTTTACATACTTGTCCTTGATTGACCTACTACTATTACTTTACTTATGCGTGATGATACGCTGAGCTTGCTATGTATGTGTTGGGATTATTGTGGTAGTTTCTTGGCGTGTGTGGGGAAAACCGGCAGGAGAATGTGTTTTGAGATATTTTGGCGGGGGTGAGCTCAAGACAACCCGATCTGGGATCGGGGGCCAGGGATCGTCTTCTCGGACGTTGCCCAGTGTGGTGCCTATGGTGGGTACATTATTTTAGGAGCACAGGTGTTGGGGTTTTTGTGATGACTTGGAGGATAGGAGCTCGCCCCGGTCTGAAACCGAGTGGGTCGCCTATTACACGGGACTTTCGTACACACCACCTCGCCGAGAGTGGGGATAGGGCCGTTCGACCCTAGCAAGTGCGATATCATACCTGCCAGTAGGATAGAGGGTATCAGTGAGAGGGTTAGGGTGAAGTCCCTTCCCTTTGGGCGTTCCCCGTGTGGCCACACGGGGGCATTTTTACAGTTCTGGGGTGGACCTTTGCGAAGGACCGCAGCGAGACCCGGATGCAGGATGGGATCGTAACTCCTAGGTGTTCATTCGGTAGGGTAGGCTCGGTCGGCCGTACACTGTTCGGGTACTATTCCGAGTTGGGTACTAGTGTACACGCTCTGCAGAGTTTAGATCTATACGTATAGCCGCGTCCTCGGTTATGGACATGCCCGTTGTTTCTCCGACTCTTACGTTTTGGGATTTCTACCTTCGCCCTTATAGGATGAGAGTGTATGGTGAGCCGTGGTTGTATTCGGGGAGAGGAGAGTTGCTCCCTCTGCCTCGCGGATCCGGGTGCAACCATTGAGGTGCGAGGAGTGGGAGTTCTCGCACCGACCCTAGATGGAGATAGGTGATGGTGACGGTGATCTGGGTGACCAGGTGTAACCGTTTGCGGATGAGAGATATGAGAACTGGTGGGATTATGGAGATATTATTCTATTTATGTTGCTGCTGTTGCATAGGAAACCCAGCTACTACCTTGATGCTTTCTTTACCCTTAGAAGTAGGCCACTTAAAGCTTGCATACGGTTGGTGTCGTGGACCTATCCCAATCCTTGGGGATAGCCCCTGAGCTTGCAAGGTACGAGTCAGACTTCGACAATAATGCCGACGGATGGTACGACTGAGGGGGCACGTTGCTTCGCTCAAGGATGCCTGTGGAGACGAATGAAGACGGAGACACCTTCTGGGAGCTAGCTACCGCTGCGTAGGCTTTTATTCTTGTTATTCCGCCAAGAGGCGTGTATTGATGTACTCTGATTATTCAGGACATGTAATAATCAGATTATTATTCGTACTCTGATGCTTTATTTCGTTGTATGACTGTGATATTTATCTGTGATGAATGCCTGTGAGTGATAGCGTCTGATCCAGGGACTATCACGAGACAGAATGCTGGGTTTTCCGTGTTTGAAAACCCAGGGTGTTACATTTGCCGAGTTGGCAGTCTAATTAATTGCTAAGACACCAGCTGACATGAAGGGTTGGGACTGCCCTAACTCAACCCGCGGAGGATGACAACCCCTGAGTCATTGTGCTAAATAAGATGATCTATGAGAAAGATGTGACTTCTATGGGAAGTCGAACTCAAAACCTAGATCACCTAATATTCTCAAAAAAAACCTAGATCACCTAACCAAGTAAGCTAGGCACCTGTGACGCCCCAGGTTTTTAATTAGCATCATTAATGCTAATGGCCGAGTCAAGCACGTTGACTCTAGTCAAACCGTGGTCAACCTGGGTCATCACCTCGAAAACCTATCCAGCAACCCCTAATGACCTTGTGAACCAAGTCAACACTCACTTGTGGTCAAATCTTGGTCAAAGGCATGGTCAAATCCAGGTCAAACCCCTAATGCTTTTGAACCCTCCGAGAACTTTTGCTACGTTCTCCAAATTTCATTTAAACACTTCAAAATCGGCCAATATAAAAGTTGTTCGTCTTTTCGAGGGACACACTTTTCATAATTAGCGGCATTTGAAATTTTGAGTGGAAGGGTTGCAGAATTGTGGTCAAAGTTGTTATGAATAGTGCTTCGGGCCGAGAAAAGTGCCAACTTGGCGTGGAGTTCATGCTCCAACCGTTGCTCTAAACATATGACGGCCTTTGTAAAAATTGTAGGTGGTTGATTCATCTACAACTTTCGTATTTGGAGGAAATGGCGTCCAAGTCAAATTTTTGGAGAAAGTGGCAGTCAAACGTGCGTTGACCGGACGGGTTGCCCCCTCCCGTGCTCTGGAGCGCGACGCAGCGCGCGCGTCTGTGCGCATGACCACGCGCCGGCCAACCGGTCTCGACGTCCGGGTCCCACCCCTGCCGGGCCGCAGCTCCCGAGGACGCGCCTTTCGAGGCCGCGCGCACCCTGTACGCCCTCGCGATGACCGGCCCCCCCTCTTTCCCCTCCTTGCTTCAAGGCGAAGCGAAGCGCCTATAAAAGACGCCCGCGCCTCCCCTCGCGTGTACACGCACCACCGCCACCTTCCGATGCTCCGCCGCCGCGGCGAGCTGCCCTTCCGTTTGCTCCTGGCGTCGGACAACCCCTCGCGCACGTCCCCTAGACCCCACTCGGCCTCCCCGGCCGCTCTTTGCCCTGAACGCGCCGTCCTTTCACCGGTTACCCAGCCGCAGCGGCCGCCGCCGTTGTGCGCCGCCGAGCCCCCTCGCTGGCTACTTCCCCGACCCGTCCAAGCCGCGGAATCGAGCCCTGGGTGGTCAGGGACCCTTTTCCCGTCCTTCCCCGGCCTTGAGCGCCGGCGAGCTCGCCGGATTCCGGCCAACCGCGCCGCCGGTCGGCCGAGGGACCCAATTGCGAGGCTTCAAATCTTTCTGAGGGCCGATCTGCAAATCGAGGGTATATCTGTGAAAGCTGAGAAGTTCCAGGGACCTCTGTGTAAGTAGTTTCTTAAATAGTGTTTGCAGTTTTTCTGATTCTTGTAAAATTCGTAGAAAATTGTATAAAATTCAGAAAAACGCAAACATAATTTTTTTGGATTCCTTGAGAAAAACCCTACAACTTTTGTAAAGCATCACCATACTTTTCCCTGATAGATTTTGCATGAAAAATAGAAGACTGTTAGACCTAGATCTGTTGTATCTCAAAATCTACAGGTGTTCTGTAGCTAAATTTTGGATATGTTGTGAGTTATGTTAGTTCTAGATTCTGTACCAAAAATTGCACAAAGTTTCTATGTAGATCTTTTATTATGAATTGTTTTGTATTTATGCTGAATCTGTCTAAATGATTTTTGCAGCTAAAAATATATATCTTTTTGTGCTCAACTTCTGGATATAAACTTTCTATGCAGAAACCCACCTCTGGTGAATTAACCATGATTTTATGTGTAGCATAAATATTTATTCTTGAAATATGCCTAATTTTCTTTGTAAATGCATAGCTAAAGATCTAGAGTGGCTCTAGGTGTATATATTGCATGCCTAGCTTAGTTTTGGACCAGAGGCCATGTGTGGGAAAGTTGGAATCATTTTGTTGTATATTTATTTTTTATATGCATTTATCCTGTTTTGGTAGCTAGCTTTTGTTATTTTCGGCATATTTAATTTCATAGCTATCCTAAGTGTGCATGTGTGTGCAGTGGCTTTGTTTAGGTTTGTAGTGCTTCATAACACACCCCACTGAATTTTATGAATTTATTTTATGCATAAAAGCAATGGAGGCCAAGTAAAGCTTAATATTAAGTTAAATTAGAAAATCACCAATACCTCACCTAATGACCTTAGGATTGTGGTGTGAAACACTCTAGGAAGGTTGAGACCACTCCCCTTTCTGTTTGTGAATTTAAATTAATTAATTTACATAAATATCTACGTAGTCACTATTAAAAGGAATAAGTTAATAAAGCACCACATGTTGTTCCTTTAATAGAAAGATTGTACCAATGTGTGTTTGTCAAGGTGAATATGGCCAACCATGCTCTTCATGGTTGTCATATGTTGTTTGTAATTAATTAGATAAAAATCGTCACTTAAATCTTGCATTTGCATCCTCGTGTAGATCTTCCCGTCGGTAGCTGTACGCGTGTGCCGGAAGGAGGAGACGGAGGAGCTGACGGAGACGTGCACTACGTCGCTGTAGAGCAAGACCTGGACCAAAGTCCAGAAGGGCCCAAGGCCAACCTTGCCAGCGAAGGCAAGCCCCGGATCATTAACCCTGTCTTTTAAAATTATGCAATTATCTTTGCTATGTTTGTGCATTTACGTTTCAGGAGTTGAATTGAAACCCTAGATGCATGATCCCTAGGTACCTATGCTCTTTTACTAGTATGCTAGGTCGATAGCTGCTATGCTATAGGACCGGTACAAGTCGAGTGATGTTCGTCACTCGCGAGAATAGGTTCTTATGTTGGAATCATAAGATCTTTATAAATGGATTGCTCATGTGGTAAGAGCATGGGATTTGGGCTCCGGTCCAGTGGCTTTCGTGGGCTAAGCTTTTGAACGTACTAAGCATTTGTCGGGAATGGGACCGGTAAGCCTAGTACCTGATGGACACGGCAAGTGAACTTTTCCCTACTACCCCTAGGACACCTGGTGTGTCCCCCTGCCTGCAACAGTGGGGTACCTGTGCGAGTCTGGGCGGTCCGGCGTGACGTACCAGTAAGCCTTGTACCGAGGATTGTAGATCTAATCCCGACCCGAAGAAAGATGGGAACCGCCTGGTGGTTGTCCATGTGAGGGCACCCTCCGTGTGTTTAGGTTTACCTTGCAAGGTTATAAATCAATCGATTGTCGGCCTCTCACCGTTATCTGAGACTGCTTAATCAACTGGCCATGATATCCCTTAATGATGGAACTTGGTGAATATTACTGCTTGAATTAATTGTATTGTACAATTCTTGATTGAATTAGTTGGCACACTTAGAAATGGTAATTAACTAGAATTTGTGCTAAAATATTGAAAGTAAGGACATACTCTTTGTTGCTTTTCAGCAAAAGAACTCCACCGGCCAAAAAGCCTCTCATGTCTAGAGTTTGGTGATGTAGTTGTCGCCCGTCGGTTAAGTCTTGCTGAGTATTAGTATACTCAGCCTTGCTTTAAAATTGTGGTTGCAGGTGTTGTTTGGCCTGGTGAGATTCCACCCGGCTGGGAGCTGGAATGGGTGGATGACGACGAGTGATGGCATCACGGACGACCTCCTGTGATGTTGATCGTTGCGCTAGTTTATTTTATTCCGCTGTTTTCGAACTCTGAACCTTTACTTATCATGTCATGAACAATGGTTTGTAATAATTAACTCTTCGGGGCAGATTTGAATTTAAATTGTGTTTGTACTCTGGACTCGCCGTCGTGTGAGTTTTAATGCATATGTTCGATCCTCTGTGTGTTATCCAAGTGATTTACCGGGCGTTAACCCGGCAACTAACGATGGGATGATACTTTATTATCGCTTAAATGACCAAAGTGGATTGGTTTAGGCGATAGTACGGTATTTTCCTGGGCGGGTTGTCACAGAGCGATTATCCCTGAGAAATGCTTATTGTAGCATTGGTTCATACCAGTAGCGGAGCTAGGATTTAAACTTAGGGTATGCCAAGCCAATCATCCAAAATACAATACAGTAAAATCGTAAACCAATCGGTAAATACAATACGGTAAAATCAAGCCAATAATTTGGTAGCAACTATTTCTATTTGCAATTTTTCTTTTTGGAGAAGTATGTGAAAATGGTTGGAATGAACCTTTAAGAATATAAACTCTTTTTTTAATTGCATCTTGATCATTAACATGATAACTTTGCAATGGGCTGCCTATGATCTGGATCATGTGGAAGCCCATTGATATCTTAAACCAGCGGTTTTGGCTGTTGAGGCATAAGCATAAGCAATGCACTAATATTGGTAGAGCACATCAAGTCATCAACACAAGCAGTCAATAACACATCAGGAGTCAGGGACATCACTCATCACTAGTTACTACACAATTTCGTATCAGAGCACTAGAGCTACACACAGGGGAAGCAGGTTGAGGGCTTGAGGCAGGATGGCGTGGAGAAGGTGTGGCCGTCGAGGCAAAAGCGTGGAGGAGGCGGAATCGAGGCAGGGTCACCGGGATTGGGAAGAAGGGCGCGGGCCTCCGAGCTTCGAAGTGAAAGGAGGAAGCGGCTGCCGGTACTTGGAAGTTGGAATTGAAGTGTCGAGGCCGGAGGGAGTACTTGAGGAGCCGACTAGCCACCTATCCGGACATCCCCCGCCGGTGGCCCTCCCAGCGCCCCACGCTTCTGTCGTCCGTCTTGCTTGTTTCTTTGCGACACGAGAAAGAAAGGCCCACGAGAGGAGAGGAAGAGATTTGGTGCTATTTTTTTTTCTTCTAATGTACTGGGCTGATTCTTAGGGTATGCCAGGGGGGCTGGCATACCCACTGCACCAGCTCCGCCACTGGTTCATACTATTGGAAATATTGATCGGGCGTTGGAAAGCGGATGGAAGCTGCAGGTGCTAGAAGTTGAATTCTTCTGCGACTGCATCAAAAGTCGCTTGGGATCTATCTTAGAGATGGCAGCGAGTCGGGTAAGTGCGGGAAAGATGTTTACCCGCCTGCGAGCATATCCGTGCCCGTGTTCCATACCCGCCCGCGAACCTGCCCGTGGGTACAAACTCTTGCCCGTATCTGCGCCCGACGGATATCCGTGGATATCGGGTTTATCCACAACCTGTGGAACCGCCTGCCCCTGTTGGAGAGGCTGCGGTGGAGGAAGCCAATAGGCGGCACTGCGCACCTGCGCCGACGTGCCTGGGCGCCAATGTGCACGTGCTAGGGGGCGACGACGTCACGACGAGCCGTGGATGCGAAGGCGAGCGAGGGAGGGGCGAGGTCGCGAGGGCAGGTGCAGGTCGGCCGACCGGCGGGGGCGAGGAGATGCCGCGTCCATCCATCCATCCAGGTTGAAGAAAACAGATGGAAGAAAACTCAAAACACTAGCATCAATTGATCCACGACAAATCATCGATTAGCCAACCAAATCACGAAATCCAGATGAAATTTCACCTCATCATCATCAACGCCAAAAGAGATCTCTCGCCTCGCAACCGTCGCCATGGACATAGGACAAAGGTGGTGGCGGGCGAGGATTGGACAGGGCTTGGGCGCCGCCGAGGCTGCAGAACCAACAGGCGCCGGTGTGAATCTAAGTCTGAGGGAATCAGGGAAAGAAATGAGAGGGGGGGGGGTTGAGCCGGTGAGGAGTGGGGAGGCGGCGGCCAGGGGCCGACAGGGGATAAGGTCATGGCCTCACGGGCGGCGTCACGCGATGGTCTAGGGTTTGTTAGTGGGCTGCTTTGGGTTGTAATTCATGGACCTTCTATTTCAAGCGGGGTGCGGATATATCCGCGGGGTGAAATTTGCCGTCTGTTAGCTGCCCGCGGGCGGATTTTTCTGCCTGTATCCATGCCCGCGGGCGGAATTTCCTGCCTGTATCCGCGCCGGTTGGGTATCCGCGAATACCCGCGTCCGTGAGCAAAATTGCCACCCCTAATCTATCCTGGAATTGAGAGAGGGGAAACCTTTTAGGACTTGGAAGGCTGCATGCTAATTTGTTAATTACAACTTACAAGGAACCGGCCTATTTGTGATGAACTACCATTCTGACGAAAATTTTGACAAGTATATCTTATTTAAATGCATGCATGTATCTGTACTGACAAGTAGGGTTTTCATCACAATTTCATAATTTAATATGTGACAAGTCCTTTTTCCTCACAATTTCAGAAATAATTTGTGATAAAAAGTTATCATAAAAAAGAAAGTTTTGCAGTGACCTTTGAATCGTGAGGAATCGTCATCTTGTCCATCTTGTCACTAGTTTTCTAATAAGCAGCGCGAGAAATGTTATGTTGTTACAGGACATTGTAGTAGTGACAAAATAAACGGCGATGAATTGGCAAATTTGTCACTGTTTTATTTACATCCAATGAGGAAATATCATGCATGTCACCGCACTAACCAATTGTTGTGACGATCTTTCGTGAAATTGCTGCAAATATTCTACAGTAAAAATATAATCTTTGCTCTATAGGGTTATTTGAAAATTTGAAAATCTTTATTCTCCCTTCATTCTCTTATGATAGGATTATTTGAAAATCTGAAAACTTCATTTTTGATAGTCTTATTTCAACCCAACCACTCATCCTCTTAATGACAGTCTCGGGTTTCACGTGTGACCCTTCATTCTTCCACATGAGATTGGCTACATGCACATCAAGAAACGTGAATATTTTTATAAATGTATATAATCCCTTCGTCTGGCTTATCAGCCACCAGCCAGCAGTACTTTTCTCTCAGAAAAAACCAGCCACTAGCAACCAGCCAGCAGTACTTTTCTCTCAGAACAAACCAGCACCAGCCACCAACAACCAGCCAAGCAAACGCCAAGGCGGTTTGTCGTCCGTAGTGGCCACGAGAGAGGATACACTCGTACGGCCGTTGCACTTGCATTCACATACTAGCAGTTTTTTTTAGCACAACATACTACTCCTACGCGGAGCTGATCCTGCATTGCAGCATTGATACTACTAGTAAAAGCATTGAAGCTTGAGCGATGAAGAGGCTTGGGCTGCCTGTTGGATGGACACACTACTAGGGAATGAGGCCTCCATCCCACACAAAATTTGACATTAGTACCGGTTATTTCGGCGCTCGGTACTAATGTCAAATAGAACCGGTATAATGTTTCGTGCGAAAAAAGAGACCCGCAGAGTCATCCGGTGACCAACATTAGTACCGGCTCGTATTCAGCACCGGTACTAATGTTGCTGAATACGAGCCGGTACTAATGTGAGGGACGAGCCATTTGTAACGGTGTTAATTTTCACCCGGTACAAAAAACGTAGCACCGTCACGCGGCGCGAGCTTCCGTCCGGCCGCACCGTCTATTCCGTCCGGGATCCCCTCGATCTTATCTCCTCGCTCATCTCTCTCTCATTCCTATCTGCTCCCTTATCTATCTCACATTTCTTTTTTCTCCCTCAATCTCTCATCTCCTTCTCCCTCTTCTTTCAGGCGGCCGGCGCTAGATCTAGGGGCCAGGCGGCGGGCGCAGGACGCCAGGCCACCGCACGGCAGGCCAGGCCACCGACGGCAGGCGCTAGCGAGCCCCGGCGGCGGCGGTCGGGAGGGGCCTGGGAGCCTCCGACGGCAGGCGGTGCTGGAGGCCACCAACGGCGCGCGTAGGAGGCCACCAGGCCACCGCGGGCCCTGGCCGGCAGCGCGGGAGGGCGACCGCTGCGGCCCCTGGCCGGCGACGTTGGAGGGCGGCCCCAACGGCGGCCGGGAGGGCTCGGGAGCCAGCGGCGCGCGCAGAGGCCAGGCCGCCGCGAGGGCCCTGGCCGGCGGCGGCCAGGAGGGGCTTGGGAGCCGGCCGCGAGTTGTGTGTGATTCATTTTTTTTGTGAATCTCTAATCTGTTAGTTGATATCTTTGTGTGTGATTCAATTGTTATTGTTTTAGTAAATAGGTTTGGATCTGTGATTGTTGTATGAGAAATTTGGATGAAAAATTTGTGATAATCACTCATATTCTAAATGTGAATGTGAAAGAAAAGAAAAGAAAAGGAAAGAGACGGAGGGGAGAGAGACGGAAGGAGGGGAGGGACGGAGTTGACGGAGAAGCAGCATTAGTACCGGGTATGTAATGTCTCTCTCACATTAGTACCGGAAGAACAATACCGGTTTTAAAACCAGTACTAAAGGGAGTTAAAAACCGGTACAAAAGGTTGTTTCCCTAGTAGTGACAGAGAAACCGACCCTAACTCCTACGCACGGAGCTGATCCTGCTCATCATTATCAGAGTCTTTTACACACGTATCATTAAAAAAGTTGTCGGTTACGCACATGCCACAAAAAAGTTTGGAGGCACGCACATATCATGACCTCAATTTTTGTTTATGTACATGTCATTCCGTCCACCTTCTGTTAGAACTTAACAGTTGTATCGATCTGACAAGTGAGACCTACGTATGGAAAGACTATTTTGCCCCTAGCCCTTTCCAAGTCAATCCCGTGCTCTCTCCCTCTCCTCCGTCCCGTGCCCTGTCTCCCCACCCCGTGCTCCTCCCCGTCCTAGGCCCCTGCCCGTGAACCCTAGCCACCGCCGCCACCGGCACGATCCACGATCCTCCAGGCCCTCTCGCCGGCACTCCTCCCTCCCGTGGTGGAACCCTAGCCGCCGCCGGGCAGCCGCCGCCGCCGGCGGCGGCCAGATCTGGCCGGGCCCTCTCCCGGGCACTCCCGGGCGGCCACAGCCGGCGCGCCCCGCGCGGCCAGGGTCTAGTGATAACGAGATAACAGTGGAAGATGCCTCTTTTGTGCACGCTGGACCTCCCCAGGATGGCAGTGCTCCACCCGTGGTTTCCTCTGATATGGAGCTCCTTCATGATAAAGTCAAGAAACAAGTCATCAAAGAAGGACATGGCAAGAGACCCTTGTAGTTTGCGACGTGCTTTGGTGAGTAATGGCACAAACGGTTCCTTCCTGTGCTTGGGATGTTGGTTTCTACTTTCTAGATAAGAGTAATTTACTGCACGAGCCATATATTCTACTCTATAATCATGTCCCGTTTGGGTTTATTTGCGCTGTTTGCCCCCTCTAATTGCCTTGCTTGCTTTCAATGCGAATAACATTTTTACTACTGAAATGGGAATATGTAAACAAGTTCTCTATGTATAGGCTGCTCTCAACACAAACACACTAGATACTTTGCCATAATGCCATGTAAACTAGTGGACGGCTGGAGGCTTAGAGTTCTTGATATTTCATACTAATTGTGCCTTCCTGTTACTCTTTTGCATTCACTGAGTTCTAGTATCTTTTGCCGCTATACCTATTCAGTTTGTTGCTCTAATGCTGATGTCAATTTTCAAGACATCAGGTTTCATCATTTTTCTATTTATCAAAAGTGACCCACATCTCCTTTTTCTGTTCATGGAGTAACAACACCTATTTTATTTTTAGTCTAATGATCATGTCAATTCTCAAAAGTTCAAATTTGATCCTTCTTTTGTTGAAAGTTGCCTAATTCTGCTATCGCATGTCAAAGCTTTTGCTACTGGAATGAAGCATGCACATGCATTTTGATCTAGCATTATGATAAGTGCTTCAAAGGAGAACAATAGTGAATTATCCTTTTCTTTTCTGAATCTCGTGTCGCAGTGCACTATAGAGCATGGGTTCAAGGATTATCTCATAAATTTGAGGATACGTGGCAGGAACAGCATCCAATTGAACTAGTACTTGGAAAAGGTGCCACAAAAGTCACTTCACTTATTTTACACACAATTTTTCTAGTACAATGATGATGACTCTTATCGAGGATCTCATAGACAGTTACCCACCCAGCAACTTGTATGCCTGCTATTAGATTGGTTAATGTGTTGTGAGATGAAGTGAAATATGCATTTTCTGATTTGTACCATGTGGCATTGCAAAGCAAGCCTACAGGACAGAAATTGCACTCTCCTGCTGTTGATGAAGACATTGCATCTTATGAAGTCTCTACACAGAAGCAAGCCATCATGAAGAAGTGTACACCAAGGTGGGCTCCTGTTGAAGTGGCCCCATCCAGCCCAGCTTCTAATACCAGAAGCAAGAAGAAACTCCAGCTTCAATAAATTATGTGGGGGGAACTACTACTTTTGATGTAATTTGAGACATGTATGGTTTGGTGTGATGAAAACTAGTGAAGTACTACTTTCTATGTGTGGACTAAGTGTGATGAAAACTAGTGAACTTGTTTACTTAAATGTTGGTGATATGAACTTGTTGCTATGCAATGGTCAGGCTCTTGTTTTTTCATGTGATATGTACTTATCTTATTGTATGCAATGGTCATGCACCTGTTTTTTCTTTTTTAAAAATTTATGTCGGATTTTTCCTTATTTTTTGCAACTTTTTCCTATTTTTTTACACATTTTTCCAAATTTTTCCTAAATTTTCTCCATTTTCCCAGATATTTAATTATTTTTATAACTTATTTCTTTTTTTTATTTTTTTAGCTTTTATGAAAAAATATTTTCCATTTTCTCTCTTTTTTACGCTTTTTTAAAATTATTTTTACTTTTTCATGATTTTTAAAGCTGTTTCGATTTTGTTTTTCACTTTTCTGATTTTTTAAACCCATTATTGAACACGAGAGCAAAATTGTCTTTATACACCCTCTAACACTTATGTTAACTCTCCATCCATCCAAAATGACATGTACGTAAACAAAAGTTGAGATCATAGCATGTGCGTGTCTTCAAACTTTTTTGTACCATGTGAGTAACCGACAAATTTTTTTTAATGATTTGTGCGTAAACGACTCTCATTATCATCCCCGGGTGCCGGCCGAGACGAAGAAGAGAGACAATTAGCCCTTGCGCACGTGCTTGGGGACAAGGCCGACGAGATGCAGTGGACGCGTCGGGCCCGCCTGCCCGGGAAGTGATGAGGACATCACCACGCTGGATACGCGCACGCCACGTCCTTCCCCACGCTACAAGCCGTCTCCAACTCAGATGCCACGTTCGGTTCGGATTCAGCCGACACCCCTGCACGGTTTCGGCGATATCTCCCTCATCCGGCATCGAAACGAGGCGTATAAGGATGCGTTGGAAAGGGACGACGACGCCGTCGTTTTGGTTCTGGTCCCAGCTCCAGAAGGTTCGTGGATCATGCTGTGTGACCACGACAAGGTGTTGTGTCACCTTTTTGGGCCATTTGGGCCATGTATCGTGTCGGGCCTTAAGCCCAGGTTGAGGACGCCCCCTGGTCGCCCCCTCAACCCTAGGTTGCCCCTTAGGGGTTAAAACTCAGTAGCTGCCGTCGTTTAGACTTGGGTTTTGTTTAATAGGTTGTGATTTTCGTCGAGGATCAAACTTTCTTCATAACCACTGTACCGTCAAGGTCTTTTGCTGTGAATCAGGCCCCCGTTCTTGTTCGTCACCACTGTGTCGATTAGTCCTTTTGTGATCAGAACTTGAACCCCGTTGTCTTTGCTTCAATTCATATCTGCAATTATCAGATTGTGTGCTTTACTTTCTTGCTTGTGTTCTCGATTTGCTTGCAGAGAAAAACCTTCGTGGCGAGGTCAATCAAGTTGTGCTTGGTTGATAACCAGTGGAGCAGTGGTGTAGTGGTTGCGGGGTTCGAATCGTGCTGATTCGAAGCCGGATCGTCAACGTCGAGTTCTCCACCCAATCGAGTTTACCAATTGAAAGAATCTAGATGTCGACTAGAGGGGGGGTGAATAGTCATTCCTGAAAATTACAACTTAAAAGCAAACTGTCAGGTGAAAGTTCAGAGTCTCCGGATATTTTTCTAGATACTCCGGAAAGTCCGGACTATTCGGGAAAATGTCCGGATTGTCCGGGCTTTTGAGGGGGCGACTAAATCAACAGGAATCAAACTTGCTCAAATCTATGAATATAGGATATGCAATACAGTGATATAAGTCTGTTCCACCACTTAGAACCAATGGGAACCTCACCACGGAGTAGATCGGCCACAAACTCTAGAAATGTACTCAAAGAGATATCAAGCATACAACAAGAGCAACAAGCACAAGAGACACAAGGGATTTGTTACCGGAGTTCAAGCTCACACCTTGAGCTCTACGTCTCTATTGAGGAACCCACAAAGGGTGGACCTTTACACCTAGGTCACTTTCCTCCCCCTAGCAACCACAAAGATCGAGCTAGGATTACTTACTCAATCACGGGGTAATACAAACTTCCTTGGGCAACCACAATCCTTTGGATGCTCCAAGGCAATGCCTAGCCGGCTAGGAGCTCAAAGTTTTAAGAGTAACAAACACGAAATTGCCAACCAAGCGAAGAACGAGGTGCTCCAGAGATGGGAAATCAGCTCACTAGCACTCTCCAAGCTCTTGCTCTCAATCCCTCCTTTAATCCCCAACAAATCTCACCAAACCAAGGCCAAGGGGAGTAAAGAGGGGGAGTGAATGAGTTCTGAGTGTTGCAGGTCGAAATGGGCAAGAGAGAGGGAGTGGATAGGGTTAAGGGGGTATAAATACCTCCTCACCCAGAAAAAGAGCTGTTACAACTCTAAGACCCAGAGTATCCGGACTTGGTCCGGAGACTCCGGGAAGTCCGGACTATCCGGGATAAAACCCGGAGTATCCGGCCTTCTAGAGTTAGCACACTTAAGGATAGCTCGGTGAATGTGTAGTGCAAAGGTGTCTCTCATAGGATTAAGGTTAGTCAGCTAAAGCACCTTTTCAACTCTTGGAAGATACAATTCATGTCCCTCTTTATAGTACGGCATTCCTAGGACTCAAATTCAAAATATAAAATAAATAAGCCTCCAAGGAATCCTTCTTTTAGCAACACTTCCTTTTTTATAGCAATGAAAAGCTTAGATGCCATCTTAGAATTTTAGTACCGGCTCATATACTTAATACACCATTAGTAGCTTAATAGTCCGTCATTAAATCACCAAAACCCACTTAGGGGGGCCAAGATACTCTTCACCATCTACCTCTCGGAAGATCGGGCCATCGCCTATCAGGAAGGATGGCGCATGGCATGGGCCGGGGAACGCTTCCCTTGTCGCCATTTCGCTCGTTGTGGTGGGAAAGGCCTCGTTGTCGTGTTGCCCTACTTTTCTGTAATACTAGGGTCGTGCCCGTGCGTTGCTACGGACAAAACAAATGTCCCCACTAATCTTCATCTTAAATAAAATATTTGTATATTAATCTTCATTTCCAATAATATATGTGCATTCATCTTCATTTTCAAAAATATTTATAACATGCATATAGTCATGAAAGCATTTATTCCTTTAAACTAAAGTACAAATCATGTCACTCGAAAAATGATTGGATAATTCTTGTAGCTAGCACATGATTTTTCACCACTGAATCCTGAGAACTAATGGCGACAGTTTGAATGGATGGCAAATCCTTGTTCTCTTCTCTCGCCTTGCATACTCATTCCGCATATATTCTGGCAGCAACTACCTTAGTGTTTGCATTTTGCTACTTTTCACCAGTGGTCATACCAAAATCTAATATTTTGGGTCTCTTTGAGCATCCAACAAGACATTGCTTGCTTTAAGGTCCCTATGTATTACTGTCAGTGTTGATGATCCCAGATCTTGTTAGCCAATCTAGTAGAAATGCCCTTCTTTTACCTGCAAAAGAAAAAACAAAGTTTGAAAAATCCAGCTGGGCAATTTTACTTTGTTCTTCCCCCTAAAAAGCTTGAAATAGTTATTGTTTTGCCTAAGATCTGGTTGCTTGAACCATAGCCACACAAACAAACCAAATTATCCCTAATGCATAACCATGTGTTTTCATGTACCTGGTACACTACGTACCAGCTGGACTGGCACCCCTCCCCATAATTCAGCTTCAACTTCAATTCGGCCTCTCCTTCCCATGACGTAAGGTGAGCACCGTTCCTTTGTACCCCTTCTATCCTTTCTTGCTCACCCAAGGCCTAAATAAAGTCCATGACCATCCAAAACTGAATATGTATGCATCTGAAAATCCAGAAACTGCATTATCACAAAACTGAAAAATAGTTGTCAGAGTTATCAACTTACTGTTGGTAATAGGAGCACCCTAATGTGCTACTTCATCCTTCTGTCACATCAACAAAGCAAACTGCTACATTATTGGAGCAAATAAAAGGGTGTCAAGGTAGAATATATAACCAAATGGAAGGGACTCATGAAGTGAAGGATCTTATGTACCATCAACATGTGTCAAGAGTCCCAAGGCTCCAAGCAGTCTTCCATTTCAGAAAAAAAATCAGAACAATTTCATAGTAGCAACGATCCAGCTAACATAATCAAATTATTTCCAGACTCTATCTTGGAATTTCATAAAGTTTAGAACATAAATTTCTACACAAAGAATTTCAATTCCTACACTTTAGTGTCAGGTAGTATGTAAGCATGGCAATTATGTATATCAAGATATACAATAAAGCATTCTGACTATATATACAATGCAATGTTAACGAGCAACATTTGAATTATTCAAAATTGCCATAACAGAGTTTTAAGTTGTTTTTATATCATGTCACCTGTAAGAATTTTTATGATCATGTCACAAATTCCAACCTTCCATCATACCTCTTTTTCTCTCCTTTCTACAACATAAGTTTTTCAGCATATAACAATATAACACCAACAGGTTTTGGTTGCGCCAATATAACATTTCTTGGCATCAAGCATTTCGTTGAACACCATGCAGGCAGCAACAATGTCATGCAATAGGACGGTAATTGGCTCAAGGATATAGAGGAACTACCTGGTGCTATTTATTTATATAGCATCGAAGAAAAAATGCGTGCATAGTTTCTCCTTTGTACAACTGTTCACTGCATCAAAGAAAGTAAAATACTAAGCTGCGGTCTTGTGTGCATATATGTTGAACAAGATTTAGTGCAAACATACAGTCATGCAAAGAATTGAGGCACCAATGAAACCACGGTTATCTCACCTATGCATATCCAGAGGCCAATCAAAGGTGAACCTTAATTAAGGTACCGAAGAATGAGATGGGCAATGACAAGATGATTAGTAAGAAGAGAATGCAAAATTATATCGTGTAACACAAACCAACTATTTTTGCTTGTATCTAAGAAACGTAGAGCATGTGAAACCAGCAGTGGGTGTTCACATTAGCAAAACAACAAACATGTACCAGGCGTGGTGAGGAGACATCACCTTGGGTTCGAATCTGACACCGCAACAAATTCATCACGAGTATCGATCAATCCACCACATCAAACAACTACAAATTTTGTTTAACAATACCAATCCTGAGATTTGGGAGATTATTAAAGGAAGGAAGAGGGGATCGAAGAGTTACCTAGGGCACCACCGTTCCTGCAGATCAGGGGTACCGTGATGAAGCCTGGGAGCTTTCTGCTTGTACCGACCAGGGAGGAGGTCCAGAGGGGGAAGGAGAGTAGCTCGTGTAGAGTGGTGTTGTCGGAGTGTGAGGGGACCGCCAGTGTCGAAGCCCGAGCGCCACCACCGCAGGAGGGGACGCCGCTAGAGTGGGAAGGGGCGTCGGCGTCGAAGCCCGCTCGAACCCTAGGCGCCGCCATCGATGGAGGGGCGTGGGTGAGGCCGAGTCGGAAGGAGAGGGAGCGGCGTGACCTGATGGATGGAGAAGAAAGCGTGTTGTGTCCTCGTGGGAGGAGGAGGCGTAGGAGATTGAGGGCTGTTGGTGTTTCTTAACATCACCACTAGTTGCGCACCTAGCGTGAACACAAGATCCACCCTGGGTATACCGACGGGTACGAAAGAATCCGCAAACGCACGGAGATACCGCTGTAGCACTTCCCCAAAGGAGTATTCCAAAGGGTATCGAATCCAAGGAACAGTATGGGATACTCTACGAGTGACTATCCAAGGGCACAGGGTCCCTGCTGAGGTAGGTGAGAGATGTGGAGTCTCCTGTAGGTTCTCGACTCTAGAGAGGAACAAGCTCGGATAAGAATCTCGCTTCGGACACCGACCCCTCCTGGCTATAACAGTTGGTTCACGGCAAATGGTTGCCTACACGCTGTATCGAACGTGGGGGATTTCAGAGGGTCCAACGGCTGTCACTACCACGGTCTACCCCAAGACAAATCGTGGGATACAGGGCATTCGAAGGATAACCAGCAGTCTAGACACCACGTCTATACCGCCGACTACTACTATAGCACGGCTATGTCTGACGTCCCGTAGAAACACTATAGTACTCTGTATAAATACGGAGCGATGAACCCGCGAGGTTGAGCTAGACCGTACTCGTCATTGAATCGATTCGCGCAAGGAGATATGATTGATACTTGATCTAAATTAGATATGCATGAGCTTCGATATATTCTGATAGACGGGCAACCACACAAACGGGATGCAAACTTATGCGCTTATAACAGAAGATCAAGGGTTGTGTTCGTGAAGAGCACGAGCCTCTAACTTATGAACGAATGCAAAAGTATGAATAACTCACTCATCAACTAGATCGAGGAGGCACGATCATGAAGAACGCGAGCCTCTAAATGATGAATGAACGAGGAACTCAAGAACAATTCACCCATGTGTGAGAGCCACTTTAGTCTAATTGGAAGATACTGAAATACTCACTTTAGTCTAAATGAAGAACGACATCGCTCACGAGGTACAAGGGGACGATGGATGATGAATGGATCATCACCTCACCTCTACTCATCCACACACTCCCTCTCTACCTAGCACCACCTAGGCTAGATCCTTCACACACACACTCATGGTGGGATGAGGTTTCACCTCCACCAAGAGAGAATGAGAGGGGGAGAAAGAGGCAAAGGTGAGAAGTTGCTTCAAGAGTGTTCATCCTCTTCTTACACCCCTCCCCTCCTATTTATAGGCTGAGTAACAAGTGTGGAAGCACCCAAACTCCCCGGGGATGGCTTCTAGGACCAATGGGCGAGCACCACATGGAAGACCGGGATGAACCGGCCTTAAGGCAGTTCGGCCGATCCTAGGGGTCGGCCGACCCCTAGGTGGCGCCCCTCACGCTGTGTTTTCTCCAGGAGTCTGGCAGGTGGGTCCCTTGGTCAGTTCCTGGTGTCCACGTGATTTGGAGCCGGTTTGGGCGCTTTGGTGGGCCAGGGATCCATGTGATGCCTGCATGGCGACTTCTGATTCGCCGAGGCCTCCTCTCTCGGATTGGTGACGTCATGGATCCAGGGGATGCTTGCATGCAGCCCCTCATTGGCTGAGCCTGACTTGCTAGGATTATGAGAGTGTCTTTTCTCTCCATTTCTTATGCTAAACACCTGCATTCAACTTAGCATGGCCACTTGTGGAAATTGTTAGTTTAAACTCCTATTCTAAATGTGGATGCATAGTTCTCATGACGAAATGCAGGGATTGACGTCCTTAAATTAGGTACTTAACAGTCATCAACAACTCCCCCACACTTGCCCTTTGCTCGTCACGAGCGAAAGGGAAGATCACATGGGTTTAAACCAAAGGTATGGAACAAGCATAGGAGTTATTCCAGGTCATACCTTGCTCTTGTGAAGTCTATGGCATGGCTACAATGCCATCTTGGGTAGTTGATAAGAGGAATGATCATGAATCGAGTTTCTTAAGCACCTGTTGGTCAGCACTTGGGGTTTCCTTAATGATGTTTTTTTAAAAGAAAATTCAGCTCTGCTCTCCTTCTTTGATTCTCTCGGATCGCTCAATGTGTAAGTGCCCTCACCAAGGCGTGGTTGCCTTAAATTCACCCTACTTCTAATCATGGCTTATGTGGAGCTCAAGGTAGGATATGAATGGTATAGCATACTTGTATCACATATTTTGCAAAGTCAAATACCGGATCCAAAGAGGAAAGCAAATCATACAGTCAGATCAAGATGTGCACGTGCATGGATATGGCGAGTATGGTAAGATGGATACTAGGTCCGGAATGGGTGCTAGATATTACCATACATATATAATGAATATTGGTTGATGGTAAGGTGTCCCCGGAATAGGTACTAGTTATTACCATTTTGAGCTATGGAACTCCCTTTTGCATGATTCTCCTTCTTGGACGAAAATCTTTCGAGAACATGGCTATCTTTCTTTCCTTTTTTTTCAATACATGGACCTTATGTGTCCATATTTTTTTCGATAGCCATGTCTCCTGTGTAACAAAAACTTGGGAGGAGAGATCAACACATAACATATGGAGCTTTATTTTATGGAATGGATGAATGATACAATGCTAACTTCCAGTGTAGAAGCATAGCAAGGGGAATATGGTGGTGTGCACATGAATCTTGATCATGAAAGTAATGAAAAGAATTCTCACAAGGGTCACAGGATTTGACAAAGCTCAATGCAATGACAAGCAGCATATGAGTATAAGGTTTTCAACTATAAACATCATATGGCTTTGGTAGGACGGTGGTATATCAAAGAGGAGTTTTGCAAGAGCATTTTTTTTCAAAAACGAAATTATCCCAAGGGCTAGAACCAACAAAGTTAAGATCATGTCATCAAGTCATATCTCACTTGTCAATTACTTAGATAAGCTTATTGTCCTTATGACGATATTGTTCACAAGCCTCAAGGTTATAAACGAGGAATAAAACTTAGGCATGTCAACCCTAGGTATGGAGTAAGCATTATCATAGATTTCTTGAGTTGATTTATGGAGAATTTATCAAACATGAGCATACAAACTCAGAAATCATGGTTAAATGAGGTGGGGATGCAAACCAGCGCTGGTTTTTGTGTGGCCAAGACGGGGGTTCCTGTGATGCGCACGAATGCATGTCCCGTTCAGGTTCTCTAGGCGTGGCAATCGCAAGCGCTGTGTGAGCGTAGTGTGGGTACAACAACAATCTGTCGTGTTCGCGTCTGGAGAGTGCAACTCTCTCCCATACTATTTCGTACCTGGGTGCAGTTCTTTAATACAAACAAAAACAAAAATAGCTAACACACATGTGACTCAACCGGGTTACATGACCGGTGGAGCCAAAATTATTCATTCAAGTTCACTAAAGAAATAGGCGCTTACACAAATGATGGAAATAAAGGAAATGATTGGAAGAAAAATAAATTAAGGGAAATAAATTAAACCTAACTAAGTGCCTATACGGGAAATAAGAGCGGGGCACGACCCTCTACTCAGCATCATAGAGGTCATCGTGCCCCGTGGCCACAAAGAGGCACCTCATCTTGGCGCACAGGCCACGACGAAGGTCGTGGAGGTCATCCCTAAGCTCAGCGAGATCCATCTTCTGTTCTGCACTGATGGTCTTCAGCTTCTCACACTCCCTGCCTAGTTCCTCCACTAGTGGGGTCATCCTGGCTGCAGTGGGAGTCTTAGGAGATCGCTCGGGTGCCCGAGTCCTTTCCCTCGACTTCCTGGATGCCCGTGGTGTGGAGCTGCTACCCAACTCAAATTCTTCATTGGTCTCCTCTAAGGTCGAAGGTGCACGATTGTTCTTCCTACTGGTGCCATCCGGGCTAGCAAACCTAGGATTCCCAGGCTGGGAAACTGGTGGAGGCGGCGATGGTACAGCAGGGGCCAAACGGCATCTTACTCCTGAGGCTCCTGGAATGTTGAGCCGAGGCGGTGGAACCACCAGAGGTGGCGGAGTTGCCGTGGGTCGTGGCCGGATATCTACCTTCCTCTGGTAGGGGCTGCTGGCACGCCCTAGTGGCTTCCTCGCTTTTCCGGGCGAGGCAGATCGGCCAGAGGTGCGTGGAACCGGGAGTGTGAAGGGCGGAACAGCCATCCCCTTGGCCTCTGAAGTTCCGTCGATGGCAGTCCTCAGTCCTTGGTTCCCAACCGGAAGATGAGAGGCGAGCGGCGGCACATCGAAGATACACGCGACCTCCATAGGTGCTACCCCTATGGGAGATGCAGCAATGGCGGGGACATCCCCCTTGGCAGGTTCATTGGAGGAGGGTGCCGCGGCGAAAGGGAGAAGGCTTTTGTCGGCCATGAGGACTGCAGTGACGGCTTGCGAGGGTGGTCGAGCAGGGAAGGTAGGGGTTCTGTGCGACATAAAATCCGTCATGCGGCGAGGAGAGGGTTTCTGGAGGACGAAGGAGGGAGCACGCGAAACAAGAGAGGCTGCGGCGCCCCTTGTGGGTCGGCCAACCTAGGGGTTCGGCCGAACCCCTATGGGCTCTGCTGGGCCTCTGGTTCATCGTGCTGGTTCCAGCGGGGCTCAAGGTCTACGAGTCAGGTGGCCCACCAATTCTAAGGTCGGAGGTTCCAATAAGGGCTAAAATGGGGTTTTTGGGCATATTATTGCCTTCCACCCCAAACAACTTTACTTAAACCTCTATATATTTTGATAGCTCAACATGGGGGGTTTACCTAGACTCATACCCGGATAACGAGTTATTGTTGCCCTGTTGCTCATATCGTCTTTTTTATGATATCCTCCTACTCTGCCCTGTGGTCCTCCTTGCAGGTTTCTTTATGATAGAATGTATTTTTTTCTCCCTACATGGTTAGTGCACATGTACGATGCAAGCTGTATAACCGGCAAAACGGAGATGATCCTAACAACCACCCTAAGGGAGCTATGATGGGCAACCCTTAGGAGGATTGCGCAGCTAGCAAGATCATAGCACTATGGACGAGAAAAGACTGAGGTGAGGGAGATGAGCACTAGATCCAGGCCTGAAGCCTGAAGTGCTCTAAGAGTGAAGCTTTCACCTCAGGAAACAGAACTCGAGAATGATCGGACCCCAGATTGAGTGAGTGAAAATTTATGGGTCGAACGAACATTCGAGCGGTGGATCGAAAGTGACGAACTTGCTAGTTCATCCTCTCCTTGAATCGACAAAGGATCTCACCCTCACCTAAGTGGGATGACACGTAAGTTAACCCAAGCTTCCAACGGAAGTGTAGAAGATAGGTATGTAACCACACTCCCGCAGGGCATCGATCAGGTCAAGAAGTGAAGAGTAGGATTTACATCTACTTGACTTGATCGGCATCGGTCTTAGCTGAACTTAGGATAACGAGATGGATTGCTCAACTAGACCTGGTATAACATCGCGCTTCCGTAAGCCAAGGATATGGAAGTTTCACAGTGCTAAAGCTCGCGTCTTGGCCTAACCCTCAGTGTGGTGGCACTTCGGATTGAGCCTTGACATGAAGCATGAAAAACATCCATCGTGACCTCCCCTGGAGAGTTGCGGACAAGGTTGAAATGACCGTCCTTTCCAGGAACGACTATTCTTCCTCGACTACTCCTCTCCTCCTTCCTCGAGACTAAGTCTCGAAGGCTGGGTTTTAAGAGAAGAAACGATAGGGGAATTTAGGGGCAGAATTTGCACTAGGTGCTCTTTCCCATAGATTCCTGCTAGTTAGGAGTGATATCTTCGACCAGAGCATAGAGAAATTTGGCATGTAAGCTCGGGCTCTCTCGAAGATGAACTTAGGTAACTCGACATTTTCTGGTTTGGCTACCTCGTTACTCGAGTCAGGTGGGGAACTGAAATCTCGGATTTCTCCTAGAATTTCCAGTCCTCGTTCTGGCTCTAAGAGCACAAAGGCACCTCCCAAAACGGCATCAAGCATCATGTCACAATCCTTTCATAAACCAAACCGGAAATGCTGCAAGAACACTAGGCCAGGCAGACCAAGGACTGGGCAGGCTTCAACTAATGAGGCAAAATGATGCCATGCCATGCTTAAGGTTTCCTTCTCTCTTTGTTTGAAACTGAGGATCATCATTCTTAAGGAAACGACACGCCGCACAAGAAAGAATCGAATGCAAAAAGATACTCTCAATTCCTCCCAGTGTAGGTGGCTGCGACCAAAACAATAGTACCAAGTTCTCGCTTCCCCGGAGAGGGAGAACGGAAACATGTTCCTCTTAAGAACATCTTGTGTTGCCCCGGTTTTACCCTGAGTAGAACACAATTGCTCAAAGTCTCTTGCGTGATCATAGGGATTCTCATGACTCATTCCCGAGAAGGATTTTTCCTCAACTAGCTTCATGAGAGATGGGTGAACCATACAAGGTGTTAAAAGAGCGGGTTGTCTCCAGAAAGTTGATTCCATGGTTTCACTCATAACGGGCGGAATGTGTGTACAAGGATAACCTTCCTGGGATAGCGGGGGTAAAGGTAGAAATAAAAGGAAAACAAAAGATACGAGGATAGTCGGGTTCGTAGATTCTCGACAACCGTCCCCCGGAAGCGTTCACACGCGCGGAGCCCACTCTGCGCTTGTGTAGTTGTGTGTGTTGTCGTCGTCGCGGAGCCCACTCTGCGCTCGTGTATGTCGTGGGGCCAAGGCCCCGACTTGGGAGCGAAGCATGCGCGAGGAGCGTTCACACGCACGCGGACGTCACGCGCGACGCATGCAGGTGCCCACACGTGTGGGACTGTGGGAGGCCGCGACCGACGCGCGCGCCGCCTTCTAGGTGGCTGCGACCTGTGCACGTGTGAGCTGACGTGTGATGCGGCGGCTACGGCCGACATGGCGCCGGCCTTCTCCAGTGGCCGCTGCAAAAGCGGTGCATGATCTATCCAAACTTAGAAAAAAAATTACTCTACGAAAAAATTTTCACCCGTGTGCATCAGATGTTTCCATGCCGAATCAAGAAAATGATTCGGTGCATCCAGACTGAAATAATACGTGTACAGTAAAGAACTCTCTCCGTTCCCAAATATAAAAATTCCTAGTATTCAAACTCAACTCAAGAAATAACAAAAGTGATAAAAGACATCTATACTCCTTATTTTACACTACTCACTAACTCTCCACCAACCCGTCTACCCATTTAGTTTTATCCTATCCCTAGAAATGCTTATATTTTGACAAAAATTTTGAACCATAGAAATACTTATATAGTGAAACGGAGGGAGGAGGGAGTAATAAAGTGACTGTGGCGTAGAAAATAGGAGTAATATTCTATACATGGACCCATCGATGGTAAAGTGATTGTTGGTGGAAAGCGACTCATAATTTCTTGTGTGGGATCACTACTATGGTTGACCTTATTACACCCTCCTTCTCTTTTCACAGGGTTATATATTTTCAAAATTTGAAAAAAAATCAAGTTCTATATTTTGATTTCAATCCGATTGTCCATCTATTTAATGATTACCTCGGACTTAATGTGTGATTCTCAATTTTTCCATGCGGGATCGATGGGCATCAAGAAGTTTAAATCTTAATGAATCGCTTGTTTTTTTAAGACGTGCAAAGTACGTTTTTTATTAAGAGAAAAGAATTTTTACAATAAGCTACTTTAGGAGGAATCTAAAGGGCGGAGAGACAAGACCAATTAAGACAACAACACGAAGAACAACTGGAAAGAAGAGAACACCACCTCACCACCACCACACCGGAGAACTAGTTAAGACGACGACAACAGCCTGCACGGCAGAAAGACACTAGGGGAACATGCACATCACTGGCAGGCTAACAAATTAGAGACAACAGACGCGGAGAGCAAAGGTTCTGCAAGACGACACCTTCAGGAAGGGAGCGACGTCCACACCGCCATCGCCCGCCCGCTGACGAAGTAGCGGGCCAAGTTTTCACCTGACGAACCATCACCACAGGGACCTAGAGGCCGCATCAACGCCCCCAATAGAGAAATTGCGGAAGAAGCGCAACCGTTGACAGCACTAGCAGACGCCAGGCAGGGCTTTTGCCAAAGGCCTTCAAGTCCTAATCCTCCACCGGCCGATGCATCCAGGATGGGAATCCCTGGCGACGACGAAGAAGGAGCAGCTGCAAGCAACTCGAAGAAGAGAGAGGAAGGAACGTCCCGTGGCACAGAGCCCACAGGCAGCCCGGACGACCAGAGCGACGCGAAGACACAACGACGGAGCAGGACATCTGCAAATGGGGGAGCTTGGGGGCTCGCGGTAGGGGGGATCCGCCGACAAGGCGCCTGGCGCGGCCGTAGTCGCCACGGCCGCCCGGGAGGGAGGCGTCAGGATCGGAGGGCGAGGCAGTGACGGCCAAGGACGCCGTCGAGCAGAGGTGTAGCAGTCGTCTGCGTCGTCGCCGCCGGATCTGCGCGGAGGGGGGCCGGAGCAGGCGAACGGAGTGGGAGAAGCCAGCGTCGGAGAAGAAGGGGGGTCGTCACGGCGTGCCAGGGGGAGAAGCGGTGTCGAGCCCGCCGCCCAGGGGGCGGGCGGTGACGTGGGCCCCCGAAGCCCACCACGACTAGCACAAGCCTGCCGACCGGAGCCGAGCCCGCCGTGGCTCACCAGCACAGGGAGTGGGGAACTGGTAGACACGCAAGGGTAGCACCGGCCGACGACGAGGCCAGCCATCGGCAGGGAGGAGGGGCCGCAGCCACCAGTGAGAGGGAGGGAGGGGCCATGGTCGGCGGAGAGAAAAGGGGCCGCGGAAGCTGACGGGAGGGCGAGAGCCGTGCCCCGTGCCTGGTGCCGCCGCCGTCGGGTCCCAGTGGAGCCGGGCGAAGAGGAGGAAGCAACCGCACCAGGACCCGCGGTCGACGAGGAGGGGCGCCGAGCTTGCGGCAGACGAAGGCCTCAAGGACGCATCGGCGCATAGTGGCCCTGGCGCGTTGCGGCTCGATGTTGGCGTAGGAGAATTGGGCGGCAGCGATGAGGAGGGCGACGCTGGTGAGAACGAGGCCGGCGGTGGCGGCACCCTGCGAGCGGCTGGCCGTGCACTGCAGCCAAACCGGCGGCGGCGCGGAGACCCAGAGGAGGAGGCGGTGCCGGCACCAACGAGGTTGACCGCCGGGAGAGGAGGCAGGAGGCATTCGAGGTCAACCCCCTGCGCCCACCGTGACGCACCCAGCCCCACGTGAGGGAGGCGGCCGAAGGAGGCGGCCGCGGCCGTGACAACACCCCAGGCCCGCACGGGGAAGGTCGCACCGGTGAAGATAGTGGCGGCACCCCTAAACCTCCAGATCTAGGGTTCGGGCCGGAATTGGCACCGGGGAGGCGCGAAAACGTCGGCGACCAGGAGAGACGACCAAGGTGGTGGTGAGATGGAGAGGGGCGGGGGAGGGAAGAGGGGGAGGGAAGGAAGAGGAGGGGAGGACGCGAGGGTGTCGGTTGTGCGACGCCACCGACGGTGGGGGTGGCGGTGGCGGCCACCGGGAGCCGCGACGGGGGAGCGCAGGCGGCGCGGTGGGGAGCCCTCGGGTCGCCCCCTTCAATGAATCGCTTGTTTATGAGGATTAGCTAATGTCATGTTTAAGTGGATGATAAACTTGATTATTTTTCCTTAGTCATTATACCAAAGTGAAAATACGACTATCAAAAGACGATGGAGGGAGTATATACGCCAACGACCGTGATCTAAACCTAATCAGGCAAAATATATAAACAACACTCTTAGGGAGAAGCACCCGTAGTCTCCATTTGGTAATGAAGAGATTCATCATTAGGTTGTGCACATTGCCACATTGTGATAATCTACAAAGTAGGTTTCAACATGTGGACTGTTGCATTTTTGTGCAACAACTTGCTTGTTTGTTTAAGAGTTTATGCGTAAATTAAAGCACCACCACACGTTTAAGTCGTAATTAAACAAGTTAAACAAGGATCTAATGAGGAATTAATTTATAAGAACTGAATATACCTGAGCATTTTTAGCCCAGTCCGACCCGGCCCGAACCCGGCCCGCCCACGGACCTTACTGGACGGGCATGGGCACAGATCTTGCAGTCTGAGAAAAAAAATCTTGGCCCGAGCCCGGTCTGAAATGTTGTTTTTAGCTATTTTACACTGTAAAATGCGCGGGCGGTCCGCCCAAAGCCCGGGCCCGGCCCGAAAATTGAGGCCCGACGCGCCCAGTGAGACGGTCATAGGCAGGATTTTCTCAGACCGAAATAACCGAATTTTTTTCGACTGGGCCCGAACCCGGCCTGGCCTGAAAAATGCTCAGGTCTAAAACTGAAGTTTTTTGTTTGGATCCACCACCACGGGCGGGCCTAAAATCAATGTGCCCCGAGCTGAACTAGTAAAGTAGTGTATGATTTCGATGTCCATATACTTTTTATAGAATACACACGTAATATATCATTGTATTAAGACGTACAGAAATTCAGTACAGTTTCGGTTACAACGCAAATAGAACGGACTCCAGATAAACACGTGTCGGTACTCCAGCTGAACACAACCCGAACTAACGACTCCAACAATAATTACTCACATCCAAGACAACCTAGACAACTGACTCTATACTAAAGATAACATAGTTCAATTGAACTCATAGCCTCTACATTGTTGTGCAAGGGTGGCTATACGTGCTGGACTGGAGCTGCACCCCACCCAACTTTAGGTCATGAATCCGTTCCTATTTTGCATCTTCTGTCCTAAATTACTAGTCACTCTTAATTTTTATCACAATATTTGACCATTCGTATTATTAAAAAACTGATGTTAGTAGATTTATTATGAAACCAACCAAACCTTGCTACTTGAAATAAATTATTTTAAAAATATTATTAGTTAAAGTTAAAAGGAAAAGTCTATTATTGACCATTCAACTATTGTCAAAGTTTGATTTTTATTATCAAACTCCAAAACCGAGTAGCTTTGGCCATCCAATTATCAAAGTCGTTCAATCTGGCCACTGAGCTGTTTTGATTTTAATTTTTTTATTTACAATTTAGTCCTTAGACTCTAAAATGATAATTAGTTTTTGCTACTACCTCCGATGTAGCTAATTCTTGTGGTCACACGTTCATAATGGTGAGTTTTATCTTTTAAAATTTTCTTATAGTATATTATCACTTTTTGTTATATTATTTTTATGTTATTGTAAATATAATAATATAAAAAGTAAAACAAACAGTTACAAAATAGTACGAACAATATTTCAAAAAATATAGTTCATTGTGACGGAGCATGATCATAAGAATCACTTAAATCGGAGATACGAGAAAAAATAGTAATCATTTCAATATCAAAGGACTATTTATTTACAGTTTAGTCCTTAGATCTTCAAATGATTACTAGTTTTTCTTGTATCTCCTATTTAAGTGACCGTTGTGATCATACGTTTGTAACGATGCACTTTAACTTTTTAAATATTATTCATATTATTTTATAAATGCTTATTTTATTTATTTTTTATTCTTGTTTTTACACAATAATATAAAATAATATAATAAATAGATAAAATAGTATAAAGAACGTTTTAAAACATAAGCTCACCGTTATGAATGCATAACCGTAATAATCACCTAAATCAGAGGTACGAGTAAAAAGTAATAATCATTCTAAGATTTGAGGACTAAATTGTAAATTAAAAAATCGCTCGTGAAAACAGCTAATGGCCAAATTTGAACGATTTTGATATCAAATATAACTGATGTTCAAATTTAATGATCAAAATCAAACTTTAATAAGAGTTTAATGGTCAAAAATAGACTTGTTTGAAAAAATAACCGTAACTATATTATGGAATGGAGGGATAGTTTTTAGAAAGGCTCTGCATAACGGCCTGCCTGAAACAGCACCGATGCAGCGCGAGGCGGCGATGGGACGGGCCCCACCGAGCCGATTCCGCACGGGTCCCTCGTTTCCGAGTCCTCCCACGCAACCAAGCACCAACTCACTCGCGGTTAGTTGCAACTGCGACCGCGACTAGACCTGAGCATTTTGAGTCCGGCCCGACCCGGTCTGGGCCCGGCCTGCGCCAGACCCGCTCATGGATCTTACTGGACGGGCGTGGGCAGAGATCTTGAAGCCCGCGAAAAAAAATCTAGGCCCGAACCCGGCCTGAAATACTGTTTTTAGCTGTTTTACACTATAAAAAACGCGGGCAGCCCGCCTAAGCCCGGACCCGGCCCGAGTCCGAGCCGAAAACTGAGGCCCGACAAGTCCCATGGGACGGTCATAGGCAGGATTTTCTCAGCCCGAAAAACCCGAGTTTTTTTAAAGCCCGACCCGAACCTGACCCGACCCGTGAAATGCTCAGCTCTAACCGCAACATAAGCAGTCGGCAGTTGTGAGGGGAAGCGCTGTGCGCAACTGTTCATGTCGGCACTGTTCATGTTGTCACTGTAGCAGTCGATCTGGACTCTCCATCTTCCAAACGGACGGCTGCTGTTGCGTCCAGTCCTTATTCAGCGACTGCACCGGATCTCGATCCCTCTCCCCCACCACACCAGTCGCTCGCGACCGGCTTCCCCGAGGCGAGAGCGCATGGCGGAGGGGAAGCGGAAGCGGGCGGCGGAGGAGGAGTGGGAGAGGCGGAAGAGGGGCCGCAGGAGGAGGACGAGGGAGGGGCAAGGGAAGGGGGAGGAGCTGCTGGGGAAGCGGCAGGTGGGGTGGGCGGGCGACCCCGTGGAGGCGCTCGGGGAGGAGGTGATGGGGCGAGTGATGGAGCTCCTGGACGCACGCAGCGTGGCACGATGCACCGCGGTCTCCGCGCATGGCGCGGGGTCGCCGCTGACGACCGCCTCTGGGCACCCAAGGTTCGGACGCTCCCCCTGCGCCTCTCGCACTCCTTGTATTTCGCGTTTGGTGGCCTGCGCGCTCGTGCGCTGCTTGGGTGTTTAATTTCTGGGTATCCTGTTCGACGAATTGATCGGCGGCGTGGGAAATTGAAAGCCTCCGGTTCGTTCTAGCAATCGATCGAGCACCTTATGCTCAATTCCTCTGGGATCAGGAATGAGACTTGAGGTATTCCTGGTTTGGAGCGAAGAAATCCCCAATTTTTCCTCGATAGAAGCGCAAATGACGTGCATTTAACCTGCATCATAGTTTACTGAGATTGCACATGTATTGGGTATTGGCCGCTATTTCTGGCTTTGTAGATTTTGCGCAGGCCCCCCAATGCTATATCGATATCAGCATATGTCTTCAGTCTTCACAAATATTTCTGTTGATTCTGTCCTTGATGGGACGCTAACTTGGCATACCATGCAAATTTATGTGACATTGATGTTTCGAAAGAAAGAAGCTTCAAGTGACAGTGATAAAATAGAGAAACATGTTTTGTTGGCAAAGAGGAACCGGGTTTCTTTATTCCCAAAATAGTTGCAAAAATATAGACATAAGAAACAAAACAAAATAAGTTAATGGAAATATTCCCATTGAATCTATTTTTTAAGTTATTTTAACATGTCCATTTGATCTGTTTTGTTTTCGACTCATTTAAAGTGTATGGGTTTTGCAGCTGCGAAGCATTTTGTCTAATTATGTTTATGATTTTTGTTTCAGATTAATTCTATTTCTTGTCTTTTTTGTAATATTTTCTGAATTGTATGGGTTTTCTTAAAGGATATGCTGCCTAAAACTCTAATCATGTTCAGGGGCGGAGGGCTCGGTATGGCACTCGCCATACCTTGATTTTGCCGATAGAACTCCAAGTATTCCCCTCCCATAGCTGCATCTATACACCAATCCCATGGCTGCCTGTCTTAGATACGAATTGCTACTGAACATGAGACACAGGGAGAAGAAAACAAACGTTCGGCTGCCAAACGTTTACAAGATCGAGTGTTCTGGTGCTTAATGGCCCAAACAGCAGCCATTTGACAATGAAGCTTTAATCCACACGTGTGCCGGCTCCTGTCCACCGTGGTGGTGAGCGTTCGTCGTAACTCACAACCCTACGTGGGCGACGGTTCTCAATTAGGCGATGGTGCAAGGTGATCTGCCTATGCCTCTTTACCGTTCGCTTGCCGGCAAGAGAAGCAGAGCACGTCTTAGGGAATTAGAGTTGCATAGACTAAAATGGTGTTGAAGGGGAAGAACAAGGCCAAATTGAGAGATACATATTGCACTTTCTGATTTCTGATTAAAGCTTCATTGCCAAATGGATCACCTTTGTGTTACTTTCAATTTGATTTCGCCATACCTTAAATTTATTCCGTCCTCCGCCACTGATCATGTTTATGCCATTAGTCACGGAGGAGGATATTCTCAAAGGGACCCATATCAACAGCTTTGTTAAATATTGATGGGTGTGGTTTGGTAATGCACCAACCAATATGCCTATTGGTAGTAGTTAAATAACTTATTTTCAATTTACAATCCCAAATAATTTGTATTCTTGCCTCTTGATTATATTAATGAATTCTGAACTTTTGGGGTATTAAAATTTTGAAATATCTGCTCTTCTAAAACAACTAAGATTTTTTTTTTTTTTTGCGAAAACAACTAAGATAATTTTATCAATATTTGAAATCTGTTTTCCAATTTTCTTGTACTTTTTATTCCCACAATTGCCGAAATAGTCACTAATGTCGTCACAAATAATTTGAGGTGCTACATGTTTGTGTCGCTGACTTACAATTACCATGAGAATACCCAACATATTTTTTTTCTAAACAAAAAGAGAATCGAATACACATGTTTCTACGTTAGACACTTCAGTACATTATAACATAACATATATAATTGACAAATGTAGGGACTCAACAGTGTCTCCTTCTAGAGCAAGGGAACAACAAGGTTAAAGTACCAAAATAGAAACTAGGAATACCTGATTGAAGAAAGAAAAGGGACAAGAGAAAACTGTGGCAAACAGTACAGTTGTATATATAGTTGTATTCTTTTGTTCATGATACACAGCAGGTCCTGATCATTGTTTTGTTCACAGTGTGCTGAACTGATGGCGGGAAAGGCACATATCCCTCGTTTAACGTCGATCCGCACTGGATCTAAGTTGTCTACTTATTCAATGGCCATGATGGATGGAAAACGGGTGAGTACTGGCATTTTGTTTCAACTATAGGATCAACAATGCATTGGGTGAACTGCAATGGACACACACATAATATATTGTGTTTATTTACTATCAGTATCTTTACCATGGCACCTGTAAAGGTGATATTTTGGATTGTCGGTGTTGCTGAGTCCGGGAATGATGCCAAATATATTATTTACATTATTGGTAATTGTGGGGAACCTCTCTCTGGTCATTTATTTAATTTATCTTCATGCAGAAAGTAAACATAAAGTATATTTCATATTCCACTTCTTCATTGTTCTTGACATGAATCACATATTACTCTCTTGTTCAGAGTCGGATTACAAAAGAGGATCTCTGCGATCATGCATGGGAGTATCGTTTCACTATAGTAAGTTTGCTAAATTGTGCCCTTTTAGCTGTTTGAACTTTGAAGTATGAGCTATGGCATTGCATAATGTTATTTTAGCGGTCGCCACTGTACAACTGACTCTGCAAGTTTTCAGTTCAACTGGTTTTAGTCAATCAGAGTCTGATGGATGCATGGGATCATGACAACTGCCAGCGTCTATCTAGCTTCTTCAGATGTTGTAGCTTCCAATCGCACTGAGGAGAGTTGATGCATACATCTTCATGGTGGCAATTAAAGGTTATAAACTTTGATACATTGACTTGGTCAAAGCCTCGAGGGGATATTTGAATAGCAACATTTTCTTGAGAAATATCACAATATGTAGGATATGATTGTAGGTGTGTTATTTTGGTCTGCCACTGTGAAAATGTGTGCCCACTTTATTTGAATCACTCCTGAAAAAAAATGTTTGGAAACTTTAGGAATTTGATGCTTCAGTTTTAGTAAGAATATTCAATATGTTTTAGAGTATGGCAACCTGCTGATATGGGGAATTCTCCAAGTCTCCAACCATGCATGCTACTCTTTAAGTGCATATTCTTCTTCTGCTCTTGCAGGCAGCACCAGAATACTGGAGGAATCTTGATCCATCATGGAAGCACACTGGTCCGCCTATGAGGCGCTACTTTCACCCTGATGGCTACCACAGCGCAGACCCTCATGACGCTGTGTGGGGTGGCCATGAGTAATCACAAGCTTTGTTGGCAATGGGCGAATCAGGGAACACTATGTGAGGATCAACCGGTGGCCACCGTTGAAGGTTTCGAGGAAGGACGACTGGAGCTGGGAGCTGTCGAACCACCTCTACTGCTACAACAGCATCCCTGATGCTGACAAGAAGGGATGCACCGGTCCTCTGTTCCCAGTATGGTGAATACACTTCTCCGCGATAAGTCCTCGATCGCAGGTCATGTGTCATGATCTTGTGACGGTAGAAACTTGTTTGGATTGAAAGCCAGCTACGCCACCTAAGCTTAGGTCTCTGTCTGTAATACATATGTACTGTTGCTTGTGTGATGAGTGGTTCCGCGAGTCTGTATATAGTGGTGGAAAGTCCTTTGTAGTCGTTTGGTACTTTGGTAGTATTTTGTTAAAACTTTTGCCTGTAAAATATCCTGAATGGACCTTTGCGTACCTTAAGGTATGTACCATAAGCAATAATGCAACACTGCTACTTGTTGCTTATGCTGGTGTTTGCATCACTTTGGATGCTTTCTCTTTCTGAAAGGCTTTGGATGAATTATTAGTGCCACTAGTGGAGGATTTACGACTTGAAGGGTGAGGGGGGCTCTTTTTTCCGTTCTTCCTCCCACCTCTGTGCACTGTGCTACGTTACAATACAACTAGGTAAATTCCCCGCGCGTTGCTGCAGGATATGTCGTTTGATTTTCAAAGATTATTAGATGCAATTGAAAAAAGAGTCAAAATATTTTAAATAATTATTTGATGCATTTGAGAAAAGAGTGGAAATTTGAGTTTTTTACATTAAGGTAAATAATATTTTACTGCCTTTTTTGGTTCATCAGACATAAGTGGTTCATCGCTTTGCAGCCTTTGCTGCTGGCGTGGATGTAGTGCTGATAAAATGAAAGTTATGGTTGCCAAGTTCTTGTTCCAGTTAATCTCCAACAGGTAAAGGCGTTTCCGATTGTCCGATCCACTAATGGAGAGATTACCAACTGTAACCTAATATATAGTACTCCGTATAACCTTTGGAAAGCTCTTTTACCACCACATGCTAATTTAAAAAAACGGTATTGCTCCGAACTTGGACAAAATTACCGGACGCGGGACCCACAGCATCACGACCAAACGATTGCCATCCACTCGTTTTCTCAAGCAGCCGCGCGTCTCCCTTCGCTTCTGCCATTTATTTTCTCCCTCCATCCTCAGATCCACTTTTCTTGCGGCGAGCGGAGCTACCACTGAAGAGCAGCTGCAGCCGGTGGTAGGCATGGTCGGTGCGGCACGGCGAGAGGCCCCTCCACGGCCAAGGGCGCGGCCAGGCTGCCGTCCATGGACAGGGGAGCTCTTCTCCGCGACGCGGCCATGGACGGAGGGAGCAACGGCGGGGCTCCGGATCTCCCGCGGCCATTGGTGCGGACGAGAAGGCCGCGGGGCTCTCCACCTCGTCTGAGTCGCCTGGGCGGAGGGAGGACGGCGACCTCCTCCTCAAGGCCGGATCCAGCGGCTGTTGTTGAGGCCGGGTGAGGAGGCGCCCTCCTCCCTCCGGCGTGGCGTGCGGCCTCTTCCACCAAACTCGGGGACGCCGTCGTAGATCGAGAGCTCGAGGATGCCACCACCGACCAGGAGCTTAGCCACGCCGCCGTCGACCTGGAGCTCGGGGAGGAAGCAGCGGCAGGGCTCCAGATCCCTCGCGACCGTCGGTGTGGAGGAGCAGACCGCGGGGCGTGGGCTGGTGGCGGCGGCGAGGTCAAGGCCGGGCTCCCATCGGCGTGGCAGGCCCGACCTCCTCCTCCACCAAGCGCAGGCCACACATCCTCTCCCCGCCGGCTGGAGTGCGGCCTCCTCGTTCACCGGGCGCGGCTCCCTCTGGTTGGCTTCGCCGGCCTCTCTCTCCCCTCTTTGTGTGGTGCAGACCTTTTATGGATGCGTCGGGGAGGTGAGGTGGTGGGGCGGCAGTGGGAAGGCGAGATGGTGTCGTTCGGGAGGTGAGGGGGCGGCAGCGGAGGAGGTGAAGGGGCAACGGCGGACTTGAAGACGCGACGGGCAGTCGAGGTGGTGGCTGGCCACTGGCGTGAATTGGGAGGTGTTGGACAGGGACGGCGGCGCCGGGTGGGGGCGCGGCGGTAGGCGGATGACATCAGCGAATGACGTGGCAGGATGAGGATGGAGAGAAATAGATTTGTATGATACATTGTTGGAGTCCACATAGAAGTGTGTTAGCATTATATCATCACTCATCAGTATCTAACGAGAAATCTGTCTTGAGATTTGACCTATTATTGGTTTGGCACCAAACCAAAAGTAGGCAAGCCTACCATAGCAATTATTGTGAAATAAATGAAAATGAAATGGAACAGTGATAGGATTAAATTGGAGAGGGGGTGGACCCTACTATTTATTTACATTGAAGGGGCACGCAGGCACCCTTTCGGGATGAGGCGGTAGTTGCCTCCTAATTACATCATTAATCCTAATTACATGATTAGAGTAATTGATCACTAATTACCGTGTTTCACAACACTCCCCCTTGATCAATTGCTTCATTTGATTTTGATGTAATTCTTCTTCAATCATCCTTGAATATTATCTTGTAAAACTCCTCCAAAAACCCTTTGGGAAAAATCTTGAGGAGAAACCAATCTGTGAGTATATGTCACTAAAAACTCATTTTAAACCCAGTGGGAAAAATAAGAAAAAAATGTTATGACATATTTGATTATTGTCTCATTTGATATTTATATGAGAAAAACCTTTGAGAAGGAAAAACTCATTAGTTTAGAGAGCAATGTAGTTATGATCTGAGGATCATATTTGAATACCCTTCTCCAAAAACCCGATGGAAAAATTTGAGAAGGTATTATTATATTACCTTTAAAACCTTTAGAGGAAAATAAGGTAATCTTGTATTGATATTGGCTCATTAAAACATTTATGAGAAACCTTTATAAGGAAAAACTCATATAGGAAAAAAAAAGTACAATTTTCATAATCAAAAGATTATGTATAGGTTATATTAAAGGGAATCTCCCCCTGATTCTTGCAAATCTTTAAGTTGTCGCATACCAATTCCGGAAACATATTTCTGAAACAATGATGTTGGTAGTGACTTTGTGAATAAATCTGCAAGATTATCACATGATTTAGTTTGCAAGATTTCTATCTCTCCTTTCTTTTGTAATTCATGAGGATAGAATAGTTTATGACCCATATGTTTTGATAGGTTACTTTTTATATAACTTGCTCTCATTTGTGTAATACAAGCAGCATTATCTTCATACATCATGGTAGGATTCATGATTGAACTTATACCACATGATTGTTGTATGTACTTAATCATTCTGCGAAGCCATACACATTCACGTGATGCTTCAAATAATGCAATTATTTCAGAATGATTTGTGGATGTGGATACTAGAGTCTGTTTTACTTCCATGATATAGCCGTTCCACAATGTAAAAATACAAAGTCTGTTTGAGATCTGGCTTCATGGGGTTCAGATAAATAGCCAGTATCAGAATATCCAATCAATGTTTTATCTTGGTTAAATTTGTAAAATAATCCAAGATCTATAGTGCCAATGAGATATCGGAAGATATTCTTAACTCCCGCCCAATGGCGTTGTGTTGGAGCAGCGTTGTATAAAGCTAGCAAGTTTACCGCAAATGCAATGTCAGGCCTTGTGCAATTTGCGATATACATTAGCACTCCAATGGCACTGAGATATGGAACTTCTGGTCCCAATACCTCTTCATCTTCACCTTTAGGTCTGAATTGATCTTTATCAACTTCAAGAGAGCGAACGACCATAGGTGTTTTAGATGGATATGATTTATCCATATTGAATTTCTGTAGAACTTTTTGGATATAAGCAGACTGGTGTACTAAAATCCCTGTTGGGAGGTGCTCAAGTTGTAAACCTAAGCAAAATTTGGTTTGACCCAAATCTTTCATTTCAAATTCCGTCTTAAGATGTTTGCGTACTTCATCTATATCTTGTCGAGTCCCAATGATATTGAGATCATCAACGTACACAGATATAATGCAAAATCCTGTTGAGGATTTCTTGATGAATACACATGGGCAATCATCATTGTTGGAAAAACCATTCTGAAGAAGGAATTCCTTTAGTCGGTTGTACCACATTCTTCCCGACTGCTTTAAGCCATATAATGACATTTGAAGTTTTACACAATACATGTTGCGTGAATGATTCTTGTTCGGGATATCAATTCCTTCCGGAACTTTCATGTAGATATCCGAATCTAGTGACCCATAAAGATATGCTATCACTATGTTCATGAGATGCATGGATAGACCTCTTTGAGCTACCAATGATATTAGATATCGGAATGTTATACCACTCATAACTGGAGAATATGTTTCATCAAAATCGATGCCGGGTTTCTGTGTGAACCTTTGTGCTACAAGTCTCGCTTTGTATCTCACCACCTCGTTATTTTCATTCCTTTTACGGACGAAAATCCATTTTGATCCCATAGGAAAAATGTGACGAGGAGTAGGCATCACTGCGGAGAATACCTCTCGTTTCTTGAGCGAGTCTAATTCTGTCTTGATTGCTTCCTTCCATTTTACCCAGTCGGAGCGCTTGATGCACTCTGCCATGGACTTAGGTTCTGGATCAATACGAAGGTCATTTGCAATCTTTGTGGCAAAGTAAATGTCGACATTTGTAGTCTTTCTGTTGTATGATTCTCCAAAATCAATATAATTAATAGAAATTTCTTGTACCCCTAGTGACTCATCTTGATTTCTCTCAATGATTGAGTCTGGGTCTTCCGATGTCCTAGCACTTATATTATTTTGTGCACTTGCAAGGTATGTGATGTATCTGTTGAACATCCATATTGTTTGGATTTTCATTATCCAATTGGTGTCTATCAACTTGATGTTGATCTGCATTTACCGCTTTGGAAGTGACTTTCCTTGTTTTCCGCGGAGGCTTTGGTGTAGCCTTATCCTTTGTAATAGTACTTCTCCCCCTCTTATTTTGATTTGGGAGTTGTCGAGTAGGAATTGCTACTCTCTCTGGTACATTTACAGTAAGATTATGTGATTTAGTGACACCTTTGTAGTCAGTAAATGCTTCTGGCAGATTATTTGCAATGTTTTGCAAATTGATGATCTTCTGAACCTCACGTTCAGATTCTATAGTACGTGGATCATAGGACTGAATACCCGTGGTATTCCAATTTATTTCTTGGCATTCAGTTTGGTACTTGTCTCCACCTAATGCCGGGAAATTGTCCTCATCAAAGATGCAATCAGCATACCGGGCAGTGAATAAATCTCCTATAAAAGGTTTGAGGTACTTAATGATTGACGGTGATTTGTACCCAATATATATCCCCAATTTCCTATGGGGGCCCATTGATGTACGCTGCAGTGGTGAAATCGATACGTATACAGCGCAACCGAATTTTCGCAGATGGGAAATACTTGGTTGATTTCCACGTACTAACTGCAACGGGGAAACCGTATTGTATGCAGTAGGTCTTATTTGAATCAAATCAGCGGCGTGTAAGACCGCATGACCCCAACATGATGTTGGTAGATTGCAATTCTGTAATAATAGTCTAGCAATTAACTTTATTATCTTGATAAGATATTCGGCTAATCCATTTTGTGTGTGTACATAAGGAACAGAATGTTCCACATTTATGCCTAGGGCCATACAATAGTCATTAAAGGTATGTGAAGAAAATTCAGCAGCATTGTCCATCCTGACAGTCTTGATAACATAATCAGGGTGATGTGCTCTTAATTTGATAATTTGAGCAATGAACCTTGCAAAAGTATGGTTTCTTGTGGACAATAAACATACGTGGGACCATCTTGTAGATGCATCAATAAGTACCATAAAGTACCTAAATGGTCCGGTTGATGGATGAATGAGACCACAAATATCTCCTTGAATGCGTTCAAGGAATTATAGTGGTTCAGCCTTTATTTTAAGATAAGAGGGTCTTAAAATTAATTTACCCATGGCACATGCGGTGCACACAAAATCTGATGGCTTGGGAAATTTTGAAGTATTTAATTTGTGACCAATTGAATTGCCGATAATTTTTCTCATCATCCCTATGCCGGGATGACCAAGGCGATCATGTCAAATCTTGAAGATATCAAGATTTTGAAAAATTACCTTGTATGCAACATGTTGTACGGGTTTGATGTATGTGTAATACAATCCAGATGATAGTGAAGGAATTTTCTCAAGCAGTCGCTTGTTATATCCGTCATTTTTAGTGATGAATAGTATTCATCTTTGTTGTCACTATTTGTTTCTACATAGAAACCATTGCGATGGATGTTTTTGTAACTCAATAGGGTATGAGTTGAATCAGGATACAGGTTTGCATCCTCAATTACTATTTGAGTACCCATAGGGAGAACAATTATGGCCCGTCTGGAACCAACAATTATAGCATCGCGGCCCGTGATAGTTGTGACATTTCCTTTACTCTTTTTGAGAGTTTGGAAATATTTAAATTCTCTGAGTATGGTGTTAGTTGTGCAACTATCCACCAAACAAAGTTCTTCCTCCATTTGGATTGTCCCCGTAGGATAATCTAGAATGAGTAATTTAATGTTATAAGATTTTGACTCGTAGATTATATAATACATACTTTATTCAATAGGTATCATAAGTAGCATATGTCTTACAATACTTTGTGACAACAAATATTTACAACACAATTATTACATAAATATGGCTATAGAACGAAGTTCTTTTAGACTATAGAACGAAGTTCTTTTTCGGGAGCATAGAGACTAAGACATGTCTCCAAACATGTCATTGGATGGTCCATCCACTAGCATGTTGTCGGTGTTGTCGATGCTATCGATCATCATGTTGTCAGTGCTGAAGAATTCATCCACTTGCATTGAATCCTTCTCCGTGTTGTGTTCCACGGGAACATCCTTGGAGCAATTGGCACCCGGAGTAAGCGTGGTGAAGTGCGCTTCAAACTTGTTTCCATGAACTTGCTTTGCAGCATACTTTTGGTAGAGATCAACCAAATACTTAGCGGTGTGGCACTTTCTAGTTGTGTGGTTGTGACAACCACACCTTTGACAAACTTGAGAGTTGTCATTGTTACTAGGTTTCTTGAAAGTGTCCTTTCCTTTGTGGGAACCCTTGCCTTTCTTGAAATTCTGCTTCTTCCTTTTTCCCTTGAAATTCTTTTTGAATTTCTTACCACCAAACCTGTTATTGTTACTCTGAGCATTGAAATGAACTTCAGGCAGAGGTGCTGCACCCACAGGGCGCATTTGATGGTTCTTTGTTAAGAGCTCATCATGCTTTTCCGCTTGAAATAAATCATATATTAAGTCAGAGTATTTGTTGTAGTTGTGGCGGCGGTATTGTTGTTGCAATATCCTATTAGCAGGGAGGAATGTAGATAAAGTTTTCTCTATCATTTCTGCATCATCCAAAGGTTGATTACAGAAACGAAACTTGGTGGCAATCTTATGAACTCAGAATTGTATTTTACAACAGATTTGAAATCCATCAGACGGAGTAGAGACCACTCCCGTCTTGCTTCGGGTAGAATAACACTTTGTTGTTGATCATAGCGTTCTTTGAGAGAATCTCAAAGTTTCTTAGGATCATCTTCCATGATGTACTCAGCTTTGAGATCGTGATGAAGGTGATGCCTTAGAAAGTGCAAGGTTGCATACTTGTGATTGACTGGGATAGAATTTTGTGGATCAGGTTCATTAATTGTGTTAATGAAACCTTTGGCTGTAAGCATAATTTTCACATCCACAGCCCAAGTCAGATAGTTACTACCATCTGCTGCAAGTTCAGTGAAGTCTTTGTTGTGTATTTTAGCCATTTTCCTACATGAAGAATCATATAGGATTAATTTACGGAGGTAAATTTGTGTTGTAAAGAAGCAAAATTATGCATGTAAGATGAGTCTCACAAAATTAAGGTATAGGACATTGTAATTCCTGTAGGAATAATTTGACTTGATAGTCATTTAATATTTCGTCCATATATGAAATTTGGATATACACATTGAAGGTAATCATCATAAAGATGTAGACCTCTCAGTGATGAGCAAAAACTGCCTAAAAGCGCGGATCTCAGGGCAAATAAGCTCTTGTAAAGAACTTATCGCAGCCAGCGCTTAGGTCGCATCACCTTGTGTTATTCTCAAATCATATGTATAAACCTTAATTTTAATTTTGCTTAATTTTCTATTTAATGTAGAAAAATTGATTAAGTGATTATGCAAAATAAAATAAATTGCATAAATAAGAATTGTTCTAACACCTAAAAATGATCTGCGGATCACAAATATGCACAATTACTGCGGTAATTATAACATCCAAATTACATAGGTGTGAATACCGAAGGGTACATAACACAATGTGCTTGACAACAAATATTTACAGAACAATTCCGGGTCTAAAACGTAAAAATACAGAACTGGTAATTCTGAAAACGTAAATAGATAATAGCCTGAGGGCTTATTAGTAAATTCAGAGAGGTAAGTTAAACTTTCAGAAATTGGAGGGGGTCTGATGGACTTTCTGAAAGTTGGAGGGGGTCCGTTGGACTTCTCCGGCTTGGAGGTACACTGCAGCCTGGTTTGGCCTGCGGGCTCTTTTTTTTCTTTTGGCATGTTGGCCGGCCTGTTCTGCGAACGGCCCATCTGGCCTGTAGGCCGGCAGCGGCCCACAGCCATCCGGCGGCGGAGCCTGGCCCATCAGGCCTGTATATGAGGAGGGGAGGGATGCGGTTAGGGTTTCCCCTAACCCATCCGCCTCCTCTTCCTGGTAACCGCCGCCACCACCGGTGGTTGGCCGGCCGGCGAGGCGTAGATCCGTGGCTAGTCGGGGCTCCTGCACTTCTCTCCCTCATCTTTTTCTTCTCCTGTCTGCCCCCTCCCCTTGTGCGCCATCCGCTCCCCCCTGTTGCGCCGGCGTGCGCCGCCGGCCGTTGGCCGGCGTTTTAGTGCTCGGTGGAGGGGAATCTCAGCATGGCTGGGCTCCATGTGCCGCGCCGGATCCCCGGGCGACGGTCGACGGCAGCCACCCTACCGGACAACTGTGTCGGAGATGGGCCCGCCTCGGTGGTCGCCGACGACGCAGACGGAGGCCCGCCGGCGTTGTTGAAGAAGGGCGGCGCACCCCGGCGGGCCGCCATGGTGCCGATGGTGAAGCTCGGGTGGACGGGCGCGGACGGTCCGGCGAGGCCGGGCGACATCACGGCGGCTGTGAAGGAGCGAACGGCCGGTGGACCGGCCTGAGGGCCGAAGCCGGCCGTCTCTCCCGCCATCATCGCAGGTACGTTCATGTCTGGAAGAATTCCAACCCCCTCTTGCTGTGTTCCAGGGCGACGAAGACGAAGCACCAGCGGGCGACGGGATCGTTCCTCTAGTGGCGTCGGCGTCGGGAGGCGCGCCGTCACCGGAGCGAAGCGCGGGACAAGGCCGGCAGTGTACGGCGGTGTGGCGGTGCGGGTCAGCTCGGAGGAGCGGTTGCTGCTCATCGCCGGCGAGGCCAGGCGTGGTGGTGGAGATCGGCGACCCCTGCGAACATGGCGGCCACGAGCACGGCGGCCACCACATCTACCACGGCGGTCGAAAGCACGGCGGCCATGGCTTCCACCACGAGTACAGAAGCAACAACGGCCTCTGGTGTTGACGGGAATGGCAAGGTAGGAACCCATGGGACTTTCAATGAAATGCAGCGTCGGTTCCATACTCACCCTTGAAGGAAGGCCGGCGGCATCGCCGGGAGGCCTTCCGACCTCTGTTTTTCTTCTTTCTCGACGAGTTGTTGTTCTCGGCGGATTAGAGCTTGCGGATAACGTATTGTGAAATGAATGAAAATGAAATGGAACAGTGATTGGATTAAATTGGAGAGGGGTGGACCCCACTATTTATTTACATTGAAGAAGCACGCAGGCACCCTTTCGGGATGAGGCAGTAGTTGCCTCCTAATTACATCATTAATCCTAATTATATGATTAGAGTAATTGATCACTAATTACTGTGTTTCACAACAGCAATCAAAACAAAAAAAAAAGTTTTGGGCATAACTTAGAAACAGAAAAGTGAGGAACCTAAACGCCAAAACTTTGCTGGCTATTGTTCTAGGAGCGTAAATTGTGCCAAATATTGGCTTTGCGAAGTTTTTTTTTTTTGCTGTGCAAATTTGTGACTCCACTGTCCACTCGTTTGAGGCATAAATCAAATGTGCCAAGTGTTTAAGCAGTGTGCATATATTGCTGACCAACTCTGCTCTACATCACGAGCAAGTACACCTGAGCATTTTTGGCCCGGCCCGGCCCGGCCCGCTGGACCGGCCCGAGCCCGGCCCGCGTCAGGCCCGCCCACGGACATTACTGGACGGGCGTGGGCAGAGATTTTGAAGCCCGCGAAAAAAAACTTGGCCCGAGCCCGGCCCGACATGCTGTTTTTAGCTATTTTACAGTGTAAAATACGCGGGCGGCCCGCCCAAGCCCGGGCCCGGCCCGAAAACTGAGGCCCGACACGTCCCATGGGACGGTCATGGGCAGGATTTTCTCGGCCCGAAAAAACCGAATATTTTTTCGACCCGGCCCGAACCCGACCCGGCCCGTGAAATGCTCAGGTCTACGAGCAAGTAGCGTATTCACTTTTTGTAGACGAAACTGTAAGTTATAGATTTGTTTATTGATAGATATAAAATTGTAAGGTCTTGATTTGCGCTGTTGACAAACCAAGTTGCAAGTTCATCTCTATCTCTATCTCTATCTCTACTATCTCTACTACTAAAAAGAAGGGTTAATTGGTTCTATGCCATTATAAATATCGTATTTATGAGGAATGCCATTACTATTCAACTAATCGCGTCAGTGTCATTACAATTTCCCACTTGTTTGAAGGATGTCATTATGTACGTGAAACACCGTCTCAGGCCCACTTGCAGGCGTATTGGAGTGAAAAAGGGGGGAGAAATGTCCTTTTTGCCCTCATCTTCAACCTCCTTCCATCCGTTGACGTGCTCCTTGAACCTGCCCCCGCCGCTGCCCCTGTGGCCGGCGCTTTCGTGGTGAGAGCAGGAAACAGAAAGCTGAAATCAAGAAGCATTTTAGTGCTAATTCCGTTGACCTCGAATCATTCCTAGTGTGTAGATAGATAAATTGCCTTCCTTCCCGTAGCTTCATCCGCCTCGTGCTCGCAAGCAACAGTTGATCCACGAGCAAGGGCGATTGAACTCCCTCGAATATCCAGTGCTCAAGTTTGTGTTCAGAATCTTCAGATTCGTTCGGCGGGGGCGACGACCACGGGGGTGGCAGCTCGAGCGGGGCGAGGGAGTGCTCGTCTTCGTCCGCGTCCGTGCAGGCTCCACCGCCGCTGACGGGGCGAGAGCAATTGGCGCCGGATGTGAGAGAGGGCGAGCAGCCGTCACCGGATGTTGATGCGGAAGTAAGGGGCAGGGATGGAGTGGACCGGCATAGCTACTCGAGCTGCGGCGGTGGGTCCGGGCGGTGGCCACGAAGATGCAGCGGCGACTTGAGCTCGCCGGCCGTGGCCATGCGCCGCATCGCGTCGCGCTGGTCCCGACATGGGTGTGCATCCTTCGGCGACCGCCGGCCACCTGGGAGCGCCGCCGGCCAGGGGGCTGCTGCGGCGGGAGGTTGAAGATGACCCTGACGTGTGGGTCCCACACGTCAGTGAAATGAGAGATAGGAAAGCAAGGGGCAATCTTGTCTATACGAGAATACACAACACCTAATACACCTGCAAGTGGGCCTGATACATCATTTCGCGTACATAATGGCATCCTTCAAACGAGTGAGAAATTATAATAGCATTGACGCGGTTAGTTGAATAGTAATGACATTCTTCAAAAACATGATATTTATAATGACACAGAACCAATTATTTAATTCTCTACTCCTAAAAAGTATGAAGTGGAGACAAAAATTTGTTCCTACTTTTTTTTTCGAGGCAGAATCACGTCCGCCCTCTGCCCCCGCGCGTCCGCCTCTCCAATCCCGCGTCCGCTCCTCGCACTGCCCTCCGGTCCCACCATCCCTCTACGATCCATCGTGATTGCTCCGCCTCCTACCCCCGCGACCCTCCCACGCCGCCGCCGATCTGCATCCTGCCCTCATCCTGTCCCGCGCCGCTACCGATCCGTTTTCTCCGGCTCTGTTTCTCTCATGAGATCGCAACGCCCCTCCCTACCCCCATCTGCTTCTACATCGCTGCGGGAGGAGGTGGCACGCGGGCTGTCGTCGGCGTGGCCGCGACGGTGGTTGGTGTCGCTGAGGTGGCCGCAACGCTGCGGTGGCAGGAGGAGCCATTGAGGCACTCGAGCCGTCATCCATCTCGCCGTCACCCGGTCGCGGGAAGAAGGCCCAATCTGTCGCACCCTTCTCCTCTACCGTCCAGCGTTGAAGCTGCCTACTAGGCCCAACCCTCGTGCCTGCAAGGTGAGGTTCTGGATCTCGATGGTGCATGCTCAGGTAAGCGACGCCCCTTCCCTCCGTCTTTTGGCTTTCCCTTCCTCATAGATGATTTTGAATTTCAGTGCGTTTTCAATCCAGGGCAGCAAAGGATCACATGGTATATCCCCTGATCGTGCATTCGAGGTATATGGCTTTGAATTTATGCTCTTTTTCGTCGGTGAGCATTCCTGCCTGCATCTCTTCAGTCATTTGTAGTAATCAAAATGACTCTCATGGATAGGTGATGCTGATTATACTCCTCACATCTTTGCTGTTAAATCTAGAAACGTTCGGGAATTCCAGTAACAAGCAAGCACGGGCTGGTGAAAAAGGTTCGCATCGTGCTCATGATCCTAATATAGATTATTGTCCTCTGCTTAGATGAATAAACATCCGCGGTACTGAGTTGTGCATGCAATCTGTAACTGCAATTTTCACAAAATGGATATGTTTTTTTTCAAATTCATTGCTTATATAATAGTGGGTGAAGTTATTATAATAGTCATTATTTAGAGAGTTATTTGTTCCATGGCAAAGAAAGAGTTGATTGTGGTTCTTTTATTTTGCGAGCACAATATATTGTGGGGATCCTTGATGTGCTGGAAGTTGACCCTGCCACAATGTACCTTTCAAGCAGCCAAACCAGCTAGAGTGATGCTTTTTTAATGCATTTGTGACAATATTGCTAAAAAATGTATTAGCATAGTTCTGCTTATTATAAAGACGATTTGAAAACCATGTATTTACATTGACAACCTGCTCTCTTTCTTACCAGATTTTTACCTTGTCCTTGCAGTTGTGAGCAGTTACAATCCAAAAAATTGGTGATTTGGCTTTGCACCCAAAATTTCCAAGACCTGTTGAAGGTTATATAATTGCTCTATAAATTTCGTAAACACATGGAAGATGGAAAGTAGAGTGATGCCCTAAAATAAAGAAGATGGTAACTCACACATTGTACTGTGTGGCAAGAGGTGGAGTTCATGAATCATTGTCGGAAGTGGCTTTCACAGATATAGTGTGGATGAAAGGATGAGTGCTGGCATGGTAAGTTAGCTCTGAGCTCAAGGCTCTATACATTCTCTTGTGAAGCCAATTCCTGAATATATTCCTATGGATTTTTCATACATGAAGTTTATTGTTTTCAGGGGCTAGGCTGTTATTGAAGTGCCAGAAGAAAAATAACTTTTAGTATCCAAGAGTATTATACTGTGGTTTACCATTATTTTCCCACACTGAGCTAATTCCATTTAACTATTGAATAAAATAAACACAAATTATATTGTTGTAGGAGATCAGAGGATGGAAAGATGCAGTTCCTTGATAAACTGAACTTGTGGAGCAAGAGTTGGCAGAAACAAAAGGGCAAGAGTGCATCACAGGAATTGGCTGACTATCAGGAGTGGGATCATGATCAAGAAAAAATATGTTAACTTGAGGTATAAATCTACCAAAATAACTGAGTTTTATTTTTCTTTCTTCCGTCCACTCTACTGGTGGCCGCAAGGCTACTTCATGTTCCAGAATGTGATAATGTGCTAAGCTCGAGATCAATGCACGAGAACTGTGTAGACAGACTATGCATGATCGATTCCTAGGATTGTCATTAAAAGCATACTCCAGATTATATGTATCAATGTTCAGAATACTATGATCTGCAAACATCATTGATACTTGGAAAGTGGATATATTGCATTTTTTTTGTGCTGAATTATATTGCAGACACGTCCTTTTCTTGTTAATTGGAAAGTGGAGTATGTGACATTAGCAAATTAAATCATAATTGTGTGAACTCTGGGTGAACTATATATGTGAGAAACTACAATTGTTTGGCAGAGACTTGGAGCAGTTCCAAACATCATTTGAGTATGAGGAACTCATGAAGTTGCCTCTAAAACTGCTATTGCTCTGGGGTAGAAGATCAGTTGGTGCTCAAGGACAAGCGGAAGGCCGCCTCTAGAACTTCTAGAACAATAGGTTTTGGCTATACTCTCGATAGCACGCTGCTTATTCAATTGTCTTTGTTTTTATTCACATTATTGGAAGCTAAATTTCACAGAAAGTAAGGAACTTTATGGGAAATCAGAAGTACAACAATGACATAGTTTGATATATGATGATAGACTTTTTCATGTGACTTGATAACCTTTTTTCTGAGATATGCTAATAACCTGTTCAACTGGTGCATTTTTTTGTGACATTGCATTATAATATTTGTACAAAGCATATTTTTCTTAACCATGATAATGCTTGCTTTTCCATGACTTTCATATCCAGTATTATAATCTTGTGTTGTATACAGGTCTGCTCTCCAGGAGAGAATTTCCTCCTAGAATTAACATTAATTCATCATATTTGTGTTGTCAGCCATACAAGATGAAAGGGCTCAAGATCTCGAAAGAAAGGAGATGAATGCACTTTTCTGCAGCATGAACATCTCTGATGGAACAGATGGAATCAAAGAGAGATCAATGGCATGTTTGGAGGTATGGACGGTGACGAGTAATTTTACATGAGCACATCCTGTTTTAGTTGGATATCCATATGATAGCCTTGTTTTTCATGGAACATCCTGATGCTAAATTGAGAGCTTTAGTGATGCGATGATATCATCAGCACAACTTTCCTAGAGTATTATAAAGACATGGCGCACCATGTTATAGTACTTTTGATCTTGTAACCTGGCTGGTCGGGCTTGTTATGATAGAAACACAATAGTGGAATAATTGAAACCTGTTTGCACTGGATTAACTATTTTGTGTGATTTTGTAGTACTTCCTTTTACAATATTACTATCCTGCGGATACTTTTATACATTGCACTATAATTTTTTTATTGCCCGTGGCAACGCACGGGCACTTTCCTAGTAATACTAAAAAGTATGAAGTGGAGACAAAAAAAAACTTCCTACTTTCACCGTGAATCTGCCTCCCCCGCCGCGCGTCCGCCCCCCGTGCCCAACCAATTTTTTTTGCCGTTTTTACCCCTCCTCCTCCCGCACGCATCCTTCTCCGTCCCCCCCCACACACCACTCGCACATCCTCTCCCGCCGCCACCGCACAACACCCGGCCGTCGCACCACGTCCCGCAGCTGCCGGAGCCATCACATCCTTCCCTAATCTGCGCGGGGAGGCCGCATCCTTCCCCGCCTCCACCATCGCCTGCCGCCCATCGCCTCACCTCCTCCCCGACTGCGCACCTCCCCATGGCCGCAATCGCCGCCGCCGTCCCTTCTCCCGTCCTCCGTCCACATCGGCACACCGTCGCGCCGACGACCACCGTCATAGGGTTTCCCTTGCCTGCATCGCCTTCACAACTCCGCCGCCGCCGCCGCCGTCTAGGGTTTCCCGTCCTCTGTCCAATGTCGCCGCCGCCCAGGGTTCCCGTTCTCCATCCCATCACCATGCTGACGACGATATCGCCCATGGGTTCCCTGTCCTACGTCCCCATCACCACGCCGCACCATGCTCCGCCGCTGCCGGTGCTTGTACCCTCCCTCCAACACCGCGTCTACATCCCGATCCGCCGCTGCCGCAACATGGCCGCCGCCACGGCACAGGGCGGCCATCGGCGGCGTGAGGACCCGAGAACCGAGGAGGGCAGCACGTCTAGCATGAGGAGGCGTCACCAATAGCAAAAACGGATCGCTACCATCACTCTCCCCTGCCCAATGACCTCAGGAGGTGAGGTGCTCCTGTTTTTTCTTATTTGCTTTAGTTTCTCCTGCATCTCTACGAAATCATAGATAAAGTAGTTGAGTTCTTCTGTTAGTTAGCAATCTCCTTTCTTGCATTCAGGTTTGCCCCTATCGATTTGCTGGAGTTGCACGCCTGAACAAGCCATGGTGTCTGCAAATTTGAAGTACTGTGTGCATGTTTGTTTACTTAATCCTTCAGAGGCTAAAGCAAGGTGCCCTAAGCTGGAGTTTGATGCATTACTGATGTTACAGATTCCTTCATTAGATGACAATCGGGCAATTTCTAAATTTCTGAATTGAGGATGCTAAATGAATCCACAGGTCTGCAAATGTTTGCCCATTGAGTTTACATGACTAGATTGGCCATGGGCTCATACAGCACCAAACCATCTAATTACCTAGATATATATTTTGGAATTTCAATTAAATAATTTGTGATCCTAATATAGGTCATGTGGTGGTCTGATTCATGAATCCAAAGCAAGGTGGCAATTACCAACTGGCTTTAGCCTATGAAGGATTAAGTTTTTGGGTAGCTGGATGAGTTTTTGGGTCCCATTGCAACCCTTGTGATGAAGTAATTTGGTTAGTTCTTCATGAACCTGCAGATATTAGTGAGCTCAACATACAAAGGCCACATCAACTATGCAAAATATACTCAATTATGCTTCTATGAAAAACATATAATTATCTTGCTCTTTGTTCCTTTTTTCTTCATCTAGGCCAGCATGTGAAATGCGAAGCACAAGGCACGGCCACACACACCTTCAGTGTAGAGAAAATGCCCTCTTTGGTGCTACTACCAAGCATTTCTGAAATTTCTAGGGAAAATTGGTAAACAGTGAGCTATGCTTATATGGAAGTCACAAGGGTGCTCGTTTCTAACCAATAAATGTGAATTACCAGGTTGTGTGTTGCAATGGTCATGACGAATTTTTTTTTTTGCAAATGATCATCATATATATATTCTTTTCACTGGTTTCAATTAAATTATCATCATAATGAAATTGTGTAAGTACGAGGCATGAATCTCTTATCTCCGATTTCTGGCATTTTTACTACTGCATCTTTCATGATTTAATACATCATGTATATATTTGACCAAAAACAGAATGGTGTCCCTATTAAAAACCTTAGACATGGCCAGATGGTATATCTTTGTTCCAGGCAGAGCTAGATATTGAACTTTCCAGTTTAATTAAATACAATTAAAAGACCAAATATAGACATATCCTTTTTTCCAGGGAGAGGTAGAGATTGAACTTTCCATTGTAAGTGAACATTGCTTACATATTACAGTCTTTTAATTGTAATCCTGAAAGTTGTGAGGCTACATTCCATCACCCGATTGAATACCCAAGGTCAATATTATATGCCTCAGCAGCTAAATGATTCACTAAACTTCCTAACTGCAGATATGAAATATTTCATAGGTGTGCGGTCATAGGTATAAGTGAACCGACTCTGTTCATGTCTGAATATACCATGCTGGATATGTAAATAAATCTTGTTGCCTGTTCAGATTGATTTTGTAGCATTCTCATGATCCTTTTGATGTATGATGCAGGTTCTTGTGCTCACTGGAGAGCACATGATAGTATCAGGATATCCTCGCAAAAAAAGAAGATAGTATCAGTATAATTTGAACCATGTCCGATCTCATTGTATGTTGAACTCATGATCCAAAGACAATAAGAACCATGTGTGTTTAGCTAGCAAGGTACAATAACAGGTTTTGTTGGTATGCAATTTCTCCTCCTCTAGATATGTTCATTTTTTTATTAATAATGACAACTTTTGTTACATAGATGTGTTGTGGCTTGTAAATATTGTTATCACTCATGTTAATCTTGAACATGATGATGTTGGTTGGAATTACAGTCACGATTTGATTTACCATTGTTTTCAAAAAAAATCTTAGTAATATCTCTGAACTTAGATGATTGACATTGATGTGTTAAGAAGCCATCCGCTGGAGGTGTGTGCACTAGATGAAGAAAGGTGACCCTGCAATTCAAATGTTGATAACCTTTCAGCAATTACAGCCTGCTCAATTGCCTTTTACATCAGTTCATGGGGCCTGCAAGGATAATTGTCTCTGAACCTTGGCAACAACTCGAGTTCTTTCTGAACCTTTAGAAACTGTTCATCCGTTAACATCCAGTGCTCAAAACAGTATGGAGTTCAATCTTTGAGCTCAATTCAAAATATCCAAATTCACTTTTATTGGTCCAATAGCTACTGAAACTTGGTAACCATATTTATAGATTCCATTTTGCATGATCCCATCCAAAGTGCTAATGCAAAATTTCTCACAATCATAACTCAAAGTGGGCTACTCAAATATGTTTTCAGACTTACTATTAGTCATTCAGTTTCATTAGTGAACTGTTCATCTTTGAGCTGTGATTCAATTTGACAAACCCTGTTTTATTGTGAACCACAATGACTATTGGAATACCGGAAGGATGAGAAGAAATGAAAGCAAGTATGAATGTCATGCTAGGATGAGTGCGAGCTTCAGCTTTTAAATTATCCGTAGTTAGGAGAATGCAGGGATGAATGTTTATTGCTTTCTACTTTTCTATTCTAGGGACTATGTTGTCAGCAAAATTGCTTCCTGTCAGGAAATTCTTGTAATTGAAATTTTCTCATCAATCATATAATATTGTTTGAATGGTGATATGTATTTTTCAACAATATTACTTAACATTTAATATTTACATTTATTATTGTTTTTATGTCCGTAGCAACGTACGGGCATGATCCTAGTTTAACTAAAAAGAATGAAAAGAAGATAATCTTCCTGAGTCTGCCGCTCCGTGAATCTGCCCCGCGCCTCGTCGCCCACGCCTCGACCCCGCATCGCCTCGCGCTCCCCACCCCGAGCGCTAGACCCTGTCCCCACCCGCGTCCGCCCCAAACTCCAAACCCTAAGCCGACTCGTCACCGCCGAGCGCCGTCCTCCCCGATCCTCGTGCTCGCCCATCCTCCCCAATCCGCGCCTCCGCTCCGACTCCGCGGCGCCGCTGGCCCTCCCCAATCCCCGCGCCCCCATCCTTTGCACCACGGCACCGCCGCAACCGCCGTCGAGTACGCCGCGGACACCACCCCTGTCCGCGGATCCAACGCCGCCGCCACATCGTGCACCCTTGCCTGCGGACGCACCACCGTCGCCCGATCCGCTTGACTCAGTGCGTCGCCGGCCATCTTCGGAGTGTGCCCCCGTGAAGACCCCGCCGTCATCCCCCGTCCTCTCCGCTTCTCTTCGCGCCGGGCGGCCGGCAAGGCTGGGACGTGGGCTCCGGCCGGTGCCACCATCACCTCCTCCGCAACGTCTTGGAGGTGGCACGGCGGCGGCCGGGCAGGTCCACGGCGACCTGAAGGCAACACGGACGGCGGTCTGGCTGTGGGCCTGTGGCAGTGGAAAACCGAGGGAGCGGCGCTGGCGCCTTGGCGGTGGAGGCAGTTGAGGGTGATGGATTCCCCATCCTCATGGACCGATGCATCTCGAGGTTAGTCGTTGCCCTCTCTCTCCCTCGGCTCCGTTTGATTTTGTATCTTGATCCCTTCGTTGCCCCTACAGACTGACAGTTTTCTCTCGTTGGGATGTTGGCCGGGAGATTAAACCTGTGGATTGTCAATTGCAACGTGTGTAGAGATGCTCATCCAATATCCAGTGCATTCGACTGCCAAGAGACAGTTGTTTCATGAGTGATTTCTGAAGTGGTAATGTTAATATCCAAAACTATTTTTCTTAATCATGCGCAACAGTATTAGTGTATGCGAATTTGAACCAAGTAGCATATAATTATTCTGAAATAGCAAGCAACCACCTTCATTTTTTGTCCTAATTGAGAGCCATAATGAGTGAATGTTACATTTTAGTGATATCCAAACTGGGATTTTTATCTCATTCTGATATCAAAGAATCACTCTTTTCCATCATGTGGAAATCTGAGAAGAGTAGTAATGCTAAAAGCTTTGTTGCCCTATTAGTATGCAAGATAAAATTTTGTTGTATGGAGGCTTCAAAAGAGAAGGTTACGGAACTGAAACTGAATATTCATTCAGAGCAACAAAAATTTCTAAACAAACTATACCTTTTGTCTCCTTTATCATTACAACTCTGAGGGAGAAGTTTTACCATGCACGTCACAATGGGCATTTTACAACTGTGTTTTGATTTCAGAAATTCAGCTTTAGATACTTTCCTGACAGAGGCAACTTTTTATTAAACATGCTTTATGATGCAATATATGTACAGATGCTCATCCGTTATCCAGTACCTTAGACTGCCAAGAGAGAATTGTTTGAGGAGTGATTTCTAAACTGACAATGTTAGTATTCAAAGCTGAATTTCTGAATCATGTTTGAGTAATCTATGCTTATCAGAGACCTGTGTTGGCAGATGTTTCCAATGTTGTGACTGATGTTTTTCCTGTTACTTTCAGTACAAACGGTAAGTGATTTACCAAGTTTGATTTATGATGACACGACAGCATGCCATTTGTGGATGCCGTAAACCATAGGTATATTCTCTAACTATAGTGCATTATTTCCAAGAGTTCATAGTATAGTTCTGCTGCTTACAAAAACAAAAGTCGATTTTCAGTCCAAAACAGGACATCAATAATGCTCCCTTGCTTAATCTCATTTTTAAAGTATATATCCACGTTCACCCCGATGGTTGACATATATGCAATACTGTAGTATGAATCTACAACTTTATGGGCATAAACCCAAAATTTGTACAAATCTAATTAACTAATAGTCACCCGTGTTTTTATATTCTGGAGTCATTGTATGTCCTAATTAATAATGCTGTCAGACTTTAGCAGAATGTTTTCATATATATTATAGATGCCATTGTATGTCCTAATTAATTTGACAATAAGGACGAACTTGATCCTGTTCTGATGGTCAGGTTTCTTGATACTTTTAGGTGTAATCAAGTCTATTGTCTCAAGTGCTTCATTGGTCCTGTTTGGATGGTAAAACTGGGTGTGGGCAAGTTTGGATCAAGTTACCTTGGTGTGCAGTGGTCTGCTTGGGCCTGAGAAAATAGTTCATACTTGCATACACATTCGCATTAAAACAATTAAGTATACCATGTACTGGTGTGGTTCATATGCAAATGAATGATTTTCCTTTGAAGCAGCCAGGATGAAAATGATTTAACAGTTGGAAAACTATGTCCCCTACACAGATGTCAAACTTCCTTTGTTGCAGATATGTAAGATTAATTTTCTCTGAACTTCTTCTACTGGCTAATATTCGTGCCTTTTCAAATTATGTAGATCTTATGATTCGTTTTTGAAACTACCAATTGTTTTATTATACCATTATTTTGATGATTTTGTATTCTAATAGTTATGAGTAACAAAACTTCTACTTTGTATTAATTTGGGAAATTCTATGGTTTACTTGCAGATTCTGAAGCCCTTCCGCCATTTTTCTTGATAGAGATAAACAATGCACATAAAAGAAGTAGAATCAACAAGGAGGGTGCATTCAAGAAGCATGGATTGTCGGTCACCATTACCTCAACCCTAAAGAAAGATGGATCCTTGCCGGAGAGCCCTAGAGGATTTGAGGAAAAGAAAACTGGATTCAGAGAGTCGAAACATTGTCAATCACCATTACCTCAACCCTAAAGAAAGATTGTCGGAAAGCCCTAGAGGTCGCGATGCAAGTGGGTCAGCAATGGGTCAACCGGTGCCTGACCCAAATGACCCATTAAATAATTTTTGGGTTTTGGGTTGACCCAATGCTTGACCCACAGATTGCAGTGGGTTACCCAATACCCGAGCCGCAGTGCACGTCACGAGCTAGACGAAGGTCTCTGCGTCACCACGATCCGTTGGCCGGTGTTGTGGTGGCATCTGTAGAACTAGCACACGCTGCACACCAGACTACAAGAGGAGAATGTTGACGGCCGTCACGAAGTTGGATACTACTTGGCTTGTGCCTTGTGAAGGTCAACGGGACCCACAGTGATTCTAAAAAAAAGGTCAATACCAAATCGTTGTCCCATGTTCTTGCACAACCTGACATACCACAACCCACGTTGTCCCAGGTGCAGTTGTAAGATAATTCAGCAAACTGGAAGAGCTTCTAGCCTACCCCCCTCTAATCACTCTCTCTAGCACAAAAGCCCAAATCGACAAGATTTAAGTACATCTAGTTATTACAGAATGGATAAAGAAGCGAACAAAAGACTTCAAAGTTTTCTCAACTTCATCATTCATGCCATCACTGGCCCTTAATGAACATAGTTGAAGCTTCGATTTCTGAATCACCAAATCTATTCGCAGCCAACCCTTCTCCTAGTCCAGATTTCTCCATTTCTACATAAAAGAAAGAAATCGGCATATGCCTATGTCAGGCATCAAAGCAACTATGTTATTGAACACTAGATCATGCAAATGAGCCATAAGCTGGTCCCCTCATGTGCCTGGCTAAAATTTGGTTTAACCAGTTTCCCATCTTGCAGGTGCTGGCTGAACCCAAATGATTTTAATTTTTTCCATGTTTAAATCTGTTAATGAACCAAGTTTCCCATCTTGGAGGTGCTGGGCTGAACCCAAATTATGCATAAGTAATGTCTCCAAAGCTATAAGTAATGTCTCCAAAGCTAGACAAACTTAAATTATGCATAAGTACCACAATTCAAGTATGATGCAGCCAACAGAAATACTAGTGCAAAACAATTCAACAGATGGTCTCCTGTATAGACAAGTCTGTTAATGAACCACTGTTCTATGACAGGACCATCAGGCCAAATCTGTTAATGCACTTACTATGTGCACATCTAATTTGCTTGGACAGCTAAAAAAATTATTCCTCAATTGCTACCTAGCATCATTTATCAACTATATATACACATGATACCTGTTATGCCCATGAAGTAAGGTCAGATTCATATGTTGTCTCATCACTGGTAAGGTCTGAATTTGTCAAAACTTTGTAAGACTGTAACAGCAAGAGAATTAATTAAGATTCAGACATGATGAGTGGCAATACTTCTAAGAGATATTCAGACCAGAATACTGACCGGTGGTGCTACCACTTGAAGAATCAGCAGATCTGGAGAGGGAACTCGCATCCAGTCCTGAAGGCAAATCAGTGCTTCAACAGTATCAGTGCTTAGCCTGCTCCGAAAATCACTAACAACTCGCTGACCAGTGCTAAATGCTGACTCAGATGGTACAGTTGTTGCTGATGTTGCCAACACATCACAAGCCATTCGAGAAAGGACTGGATATGTTGTAGAGTTCGATTTCCACCATCCCAATATATCAAACTCTTCAACTCTACGAATTGTATCTTCAGCCAAGTATGCACTAAGCTCATTAGAAGACTGAATCCGTAGCACAACACTTCTATGTTGGTCCCAGTCATCAAATGTATCATCCCTCTCAACATTAACTTCACCCGAGCCATTCATTTCATGTCCCAAATCAGCACCTGAGCGATTCATTTGAGAAGAATACTCGCTGAAAAGCTTCTTAAGTGTGCTCATTATTATATCTAACTTTGGTATTGCATCTGAGCCAAAGAATTTTTTCATACGGAAATCCACATAAGAATACTTGAACCTTGGATCAAGAATAACCGGGATGGAGAAAGATAAATATGTAATCTCCCAGTACTGCATAAATTTCTTCTCCATCTCCTTTGCCATAGATGCAATATCTTGATCTCCATTGTAAGATTCCTTTTCAATGGCTAATTTGATCTTCCAAAGTTGTTGAAAGTAATGATGGGCGGTAGGATACAAATACCCAGATAAGCGGTTGGTAGCATCGCGAAATACTTTCAAGCAAACACAAACAACCCTTGATCTTTCCCATTCCATTGTTGAGGGTGCAGTAACAAAATTCTGATCCTGTTTTCCTAACTCATCAAAAACCTTCCTAAATGGATATGCAGAATCAAGCATAAGATAGGTCGAGTTCCATCTTGTACAAATATCAAGGGTGGGCTGTTTTTCAGTTGATACCCCTATCTATTTGGCTAGTTCCTCAAATTTTTCCTTTCTAGCTTGAGAACTTTTCACATATTTCACACTTTCTCTAATATTATGCACTATGCCACTGATTTTTCTCAATCCATATTGAACTACCAAATTAATGACATGTGCACCACATCTAATGTGAAAAAGTCTTCCTTCACATGGCAGAAACTTCTTGAATAAAAGATTCTCTCTCAACAAATCCATCATTGAATTGTTAACTTTGGCATTGTCTAAAGTTATACTAAAAAGTTTGTCCTCAATATTCCATTCTTGAATGCCTTTTAGTATAACATTAAACATAAACTGTGCATTGTGTGGTGATTCCATCTTCACGAATTTGATAATTCGTTTTTCAAGTTTCCAATCACGTGAGATCCAATGACAAGTGACACATAAATACCCTAAGGTTTGATTTGAGGTCCACATGTCAGCAGTTAATGACACCCTTGAAATGGAATTTGCAAATATCTCCTTTAGTTCAAACTTTGCATCTTCAAAGGTCCTCATACAATCCAACTTAATTGTGGTCCTTGACCCCAGTTTGAATAATGGGTTCAAACTAGCAACAAACTCTATAAAACCATCATATTCAACTATAGAGAATGGCAGTTCATGCAAGACAATCATACGAACCAAAGCTTTGCGAGCAAAATCTGAATCATAAACCCAATTGTCCAGCACATCATTGTTACTAGAAGTTGAACCAGCACACATTTTGTCAACTAACTCAGTGATTCTAGACTTCATTTTGCATCGTTCCAAATGTTTCTTCAGATGGCTAGTTCCTATGTTTTGCCTTCCACTTAGATACTCATGACAATGTATACATTTTGCTTTAACGATCTCACCATTTATAAAGACAGGTTTAAATTCCTTCCAGTAAACAGACCTCAATTGCCTAGATTTACTACCTGCTCTAGAGCCTACATAATTAAAGTCAAAATTAATACTTCTATAATATGACCTCTTGTACAGAATAAGTTGCAAAAGTAGTACTATCATCAACAATAGAAATTGTTACTCACCATTTGAATTTTGAGTTGTCGTGCTTCTAGGGGACCTTAGTCTTGGAGACATTTGAATACGATTGATTATCCTAAGACTGGGAGAACCAACTGCACACCTTGCTTGCCTCGACCGATCAAATCTTGATCCAACTGTTGAATCTCTTGTTCTATTGGTGGTTCTAGAGTTGATCGACTGTGGCATTATGACCTGCACTACTGGAGTTCTTTGTGAAGGAGAACCAGCAGATAACTGTTCATCATACTCTGGAGGAGTACACATGGGAGAACCAGCCATAGTGTTAAAAACCTACAAAAAAATGACAGACTTAGCTTATCACATGGATTAGACAGAATGACTCAGATTTTGATTCATCTCATCTCAGATTCATTTACCATTTTGATGCATATATGTATGTTCACAAAAAAAAGCTTCAACTGCAGTAGTAAAGCACCATATTTATGAAGACGCTCACAAATATTAAGATTCTGATGATTCATCATGGCAATATCACAGTCCTGTTTACTGCAGCAAATTTTTCACTGCATTTTCCAGTGATGAAAAAGAAAGCATATTTATCCTATTTTCAGGTACCTGAATCGCTCCAACAGCATGTTACATCATCCAAGAAAGCGCAGGTTAAATGGTAGGGAGCACTTTCAAAAAGCTTGTGCACTTGACGCTTTTTTTAATAATCAATACAATTGGTGTACCTACTGATCTCAATATTTGCTTTTAATCATTCCCTTAGTTCAATAGAGTTCAGGCTTCTCATATAGTAACGAAAAAGAAAAGAGGCCCTCATTCAATTTTTTTTAGTTCTCTTATGGCAATGCAAGGTAGTCCATGCTTATCCAAACATGCTTCAACATGGAGAAGTAAAATAATCAGAACAAACACAGCTGAACCACTTCGCGCGCCTTGGCACTTTGCTGAATTCCGTTGCAGTTCGCGCAGGTCTGCAGCGCTGCGGCAAGCGCTGCCGCCTCCGGTGGATCAACTACCTCCGCCCCGACCTCAAGCGCGGCAGCTTCTACCTCCCTCCTACCTGACCAAGAAATTCTTGCACAGATCTAAAGGAGAGGAACAGACTCACCTCCACGTTAAGCACGGGGTCAATGGGCGTATTGGTGGGGGAGTGCGGATGATGTATTCCAGCGACGCCTGCCCACGGGGCACCATCATCGCCATGGCCGCCGCGCTGTGGTGGGAGGTGGCGGCCCGCTGCAGTCGGATCGACAGCAAACGGCGGGACAGGGCACAGGTGGAGTTGACCTCATGCGGATGAGCGTCGACGGAGTGGTGACGGGCCGCCGGTGCTGTTGTGGTGGTGCCGGCGGTTGCGGTTGCGGCGGCGGCGGCGGACGCCCGCCATGGTCGCGAGTCGCAGGTGTTTCCATCGCGAGTGGGTCGACCCAGAGAACCCAGTCCTCTTAACACTGTTTAACACCAATCATTTGTGGATCGGCCCAATGGGTTAAAACACCAATTTTTTGACTTTGGGTTTTGGGTCATCAGGTCGACCCGTTCAAACCTGAATCCCTACCTAGAGGATTTGAGGAAAAGAATACTGGATTCAGAGAGTCGAAACTCAGCAAGCCATGGGTATGGCAGGGAGTCGATGATTAGTGAGCTCTGTTGCCCTTCCTCATGATCCCATATGGACATGGACAATTCTATTGACATGCTCCATTGTCCTTGTACTAGAACCAATATGGAATGAGAGTGACATGTTTTAGCTAAAACCAGTCAATTTGAGGGATAATTGTTAGCCACAGTACATGGGAGTATGGGACCAAGGTTATCTGGAGTTATGGGCCGATTCTCGATTGTGAAGAGCAGTACTGGTCCATAGGATTGAATATGTCCACTTGCAAAGCATTTTCATTAAGTGGGTCTCACTGTTTAGTGTCACAATGTATTACGGTATACTGGCATTGGAAATACTTCATATGTTGTAGGTTTTATGCTTCAAGATGGAATTTACAACACATGTAGCAATGTATGGGTAGAGGGCACCATAACTAAATTTTTGGATTAAATATTTTTGTATTGTTTATGTTCACAGTATTACTATCTTTGTTATAAATTATGTCTTTTAGTATAAATATTTTGTTGCCCGTAGCAACGCACGGGCACGTTCCTAGTGCCTTTTTAAGTGCAACATTTTTTTTTTGACGTTATGCTCACACATCACACTACTACACACATGCATAAATTAGTAAATTACTACGAATATAAGAGAGTTTTCATTTTAAGTCAAAGTGTTATAGGCACTTGAATTTCAATAAAAGTATCAAAGTGTTATAGGCACTTGAATTTCAATAAAAGTATCTACATTATTTTTCACAAGTACAAGTCTATCTAGATTTCCTTCACAAAAAAAAGTCTATCTAGATTTATTCTAAGTCAATTTTTTTAACTTTGATTGAGTAAGAATGTTTATAGAAAATATATTGTATTAATATTTTGTCAGGAATTTATTAGTATTAATCTTGCATTGTAATTCAATAATAGTAGATGGATCTACAAACAAAGGAATTACATAACAAATCATCATACAACGAAACGAGCAAATGGTATGAGAATATAGAAAACAAACATAGGTTGATTCAGGATTTCCTCATATTTATGACTTAAATAAATAAAAAGATAAAATATTATGAAAATAGTTGAATTAAATAATTTTTAATAGTTTACTAAATAGAAATAGTTGGAAACCGTATCATGATGAAAAATCGTTGGGATTGACGCTGCTTAATAAAATACTTCTTCCGTGCTAAATTGCATGTCGTTTTAACTATCGAGATGCATAATTTTTGCTACTTGCATAGTCAAAGCATATCAAGTTTGACTTAATTTATTAACAATAAGTACTAATATTCATGATACCAAATAAATACTATTAATTTCTTTATTAAACCTGTTTTCATAGTATATCTATGCAGTGCTTGTGATTCTCTATAGTTTGGGTCAAACATAAAATGATTTGATTCTAAAAAAGTTAGCATGACTTGTAATCCGGAACAGAAGAAGTACGTAGAAAAGCTAAAACGACTTGCAATTTAAACATAAGTAGCGCCAGTGTGAAATCGATTTTGGATTAGAAGACAATCGACGTGAAGCACATTCGAGAGCTAGTATGTTCCATTGCTGGTGAGAAGGAAACTAGCCGCAGACACGTCTTACACACATGTCCTGTGTATTCATACGCAATGAGTATTTGTTGGACTGCTATTTGGACTTCGATTGGCACCGAACATTGTTCGATTTTTTTTCAGCCGGAATAGTTAAATGTATACCTGAATTATGGACGAAAGCTCAATTTCGTCTTTGAACTACGAAAATGATCATTTTTATTCTCAAACTTTTCAAATCGGGCCAATTTAGTCTCCGTACTGACATGGAGAGCCACATCGTCGTCCTTGTCATCGTCCACATCAACTCTTCCTCCCCTATAGCATTACATCCATCCATGGGAGCTACCGCAGAATCCAAATCCATTATATTTTCATCTCGAAACAAGTTAAATATGTCATCATCTTCATAGTGTATCTCTGTAACTTGATTAGCACTCATGTCCAACTCAATTGTTTCAGTGTATATGTCCATATCTCAACCTTAGCTGACGTGGACAATGACAAGGACGACGACGTGGTTCTCTATGTCAACAGGACTAAATTGGTCCGGTTTGAAAAGTTTGAGAATGAAACTATTTTTGTAGTTTAAAAACGAAATTGAGCTTTCGCCGATAGTATGCATTTGGTTATTCCGTCATTTTTTTAAGAGCTGACATCTACCGGTCGACCGTAGCAGACTCACATTGTAGCAAATTCCATTTCTGCTCTCTCCCTCCAAAACCTGAAAAAACTACATATCCTTATCCAAAACCCCTCGCTCCTCCACTCCGCTAAACCCCGGCCACGATGGCCACCCCCTCCACCTCCGCCCCGGCGCCCGCGTCCTCCGCCTTTCCCCTCACCACCGCCGCGCGCTTCCCCCGCTCCTCCGCTTGCCCCGTGCGAGCATCTGCGCTCGCCGAGCGGCGCCGCACGCGGAGGCGCCGTGCGCCCGAGGGCGGGGGCGCCGGCGGGGACCGCTCTGCGGCCGCCGGGGCGGTGGAGAAGGGTCTGCGACTGGCCTTCCTGGAGCAGCTCGCGGAGCGCGCGCGAGCTGCCGACGCCGCTGGCGTGGCCGATACCATCTATGACATGGTCGCCGCCGGGCTCTCCCCTGGCCCGCGCTCCTTCCACGGCCTTGTCGCCGCGCACGTCCTCGCAGGCGACGCCGAAGGAGCCGTAAGTGCCCACTCCTCCTAACTTGCTTACGTACTGGCCCACGGCATTGGTTAGGGAAGGCCTCATGAGGTGCTTGATGAAATGTGCATGTGCCCCTTTTCGGGTGCCTAGCTGCCCGGGTAATGCGGTGAGGAACTGAGGATTTGGCCGGTGTTATTTTACCCGAATCATCATCCTACGCGCTCTTTATTTAGTTTGGGGAAATGTGGAACTTCAAAGTGGAAAGGAGGGGCTTCTGAGTTGCGGAGGGCTGCCTTACAGAGCTGTAGATTGTAATTGTTATCAAGGGTTGTGGTAATTTGTTTTCTGGTCTTGGCCTTGATGATAATAAATTGGGGTGTACAATATGATCGTACATGCAAGGATTCATTATGCCCTGTAGTTTACAAGATATAACAACTCTAAGAGTAGCTTTCAGTTTGAAATAACATGTAGTTTATGCCCTGCAGATAACGAGATATAACAACTCTAAGAGTAGCTTTCAGTTTGAAATAACATGTAGTTACTTATTCGAGGCACTCAGCTGGCTGAATGACGGTGGTTTTGTGATCCTGTCAATTAGCAAGGAAGAGTTATGGGCATGGGAGTATTGGACCTAATTCTGCATTTTTAGCATTTTTTTTTGGCATGATCTGATTGTTGTCCTTGTATCAAGATTTTTTGTTTAGCTTCTCTATGGCGGCTTCACCTATGAAGAAGTTGATTCTTTAGCCCTAAGTTTATTTCAATGATAGGTCTAAGCTGGAGCTACTTTGTCTTAGTTATATAGCTGGTGCCTAATGATCTCTGCTGAACATTTCTCCTTTTTTTAAAAAAAGAAGCATGGTGCAGAACCTTGCATTTGATTTACAATTTTAATTTTGAGAAGAAAACATGGAGATATTTATCATAAGAAATAATGCATTTGATTTATAGAAATGCATTTCTTAATGCAGATGCAATCTCTTAGAAGGGAACTAAGTTCTGGAGTACGACCTCTACATGAAACTTTTGTGGCCCTGGTCCGTATTTTTGCCAAGAAGGGTCTCTCTACCAGGGGCATGGAGATTCTTGCTGCTATGGAGAGATATAAGTATGATATTCGCAAGGCTTGGCTAATTCTTGTAGGTATGAAAATTGACTTGTGTTTCATATTTGGTTTATTGGAAAGATTATAGTATCTTTTATTCCCTGGAACAGAGGAACTAGTCAAGAATAGCTATCTGGAGGATGCCAATACAGTATTTCTCAAAGGGGCAAAAGGTGGCTTACGAGGAACTGATGAAATTTATGATCTTCTGATTGAAGAAGATTGCAGAGCCGGAGATCACTCCAATGCTCTGACAGTCGCATACCAAATGGAGGCTTCTGGAAGAATGGCAACCACATTCCATTTTAATTGCCTTCTCAGTGTGCAGGTGAGACTGGAAATTTGATTTGCACATCCACAGATAATTGTTGTTTAATATTCTTTTCTGATTTTGTTTGTTTGGTTGATCACTTGACCTAGTAGAGGAATCCACTGTCATAGTTTTCTTTTTGTGTCAATACTTTTTTTCTCGAACAATTATCCAATACTTCACTTGGGAAAAAAAAGGACATAGATCCTGTCTCAATTGTATTATGAAAGGACTTAAAAAACTCGACCGGTGGGGGAAGAACCGCCCCCACGGCATTGCATTAAGAAGGGACCGTATGACCCCGGTTGAGGAAGCCCCCCAAACCCTGGCCCATGCCCATTTAGGGCCAAATTGAACTTGGGCTGGCGACCACCATTACACACAGGCTGGTGCAGCACACCGTAACCTGGGCACCAGCAGCCCAATCCAGCGTGCACAGTGAGAGAGGTTTTTTTGGTGCAAATACCAGGGTTCGAACCCTGGCCGGTGGGTACAGCAACGACCTGCCACACCACTGAGCTATCACTCAGCTGGCTATTATGAAAGGACTACAATTTTTTCATGTAAAACACATCTTGTAGCTTATGCAAGATGCTCTGTCTGCTCTAAATTGGATTCTGATAGCAAATGTGGTGGTTAGTGATTAGTCTCTCTTACCTAGCTAGTTCTCTAGACCTCATGGCTTTGTGTTGAACAGCTATAAAGTGTGTGACTGTATCATTATATATTTATAATCACTTCTACTTCACTTATGTTTAGTACTTTAGTGACTTTTCTTATACATGGTAGACCATATATTTATAATTTTTGACAAAGTGAGACTATATTTGATCAAGCCTAAAAGCAACACTAACGCTGCCATTAATAGTGATATTTCTAATGATTTAATCCTGCTGCAACTATTGAAGATTGAACATATAGGTCAGGCAAGCTTCAGGCTAGAAACACTTAAGACAAATTAGGCTGAGCTGCGCAACTTTAGGAACATGATCTACTGCATTAGCATTAAGGTTTACCTTTATATATATAATACAATAATGCTGATTTTAATAAAAAATCATTCTCTTCAGGCTACTTGTGGAATTCCTGAAGTTGCTTTTGCAACATTTGAAAACATGGAATATGGAGGTGAAGGTATGACAATCGTTTAAACCAGTTTTGTACTATGTTTTTGTGCAATTCATTTTATCTACACATTTTGAAGGCTTGAAGTACGGCACACAATGTCTTTTCTGTGTCAATTTGGTTTTGTTGCATAGTTTTGCATGTGCAGAGAATTGAGTGCATGCGGGTGTAGGATTGTAGTACTCATAGTTCATTGGATAGATATAGATTATCTGTTTTGTCTTCAGAAGACATGTTAAATCATAGTTATGTTTTCTTACTGTGTGTGTAATCCCATTTATATGGTTGTCTGTACATTTTAGCTCTATGTTGTTTCTGATGGCATCGGTCCTGTGCTACCATCATATTCAATGCATCTGAGGTGCTCTGAAACTGAAATAAGACCACGAACATGTTTCTAAAATATGATCATGAACCTATTCATGTTTTTATACTATTAGAAAGAGAAGTATCTGCTGACCTATGTGTTGTTGATTGTTGGAACTTTACAATACGGATGCTGATCTTTTCTGCTAATTCCAGATTATATGAAACCTGATACCGAGTCATATAACTGGGTTATACAAGCATTTACTAGAGCAACTTCTTATGACAGGTATATATTTACTTCAATATATAATTTTCTGTAGTTATCCACTATTTGTTCGATTCATTCTGTTGTTCCTGTTTAACCGAGCCATCCAGCTAACACAGTCATGTATTTGTTTCTTCTTAGAATCAAATCTGATCTGTTGGGTCCAATGAGTTAATATAAACTGTAACTGCATGGTGCATACAGAAAAATCTTACATTAGTAATGGTACTTCTTGTTGCCTTGTAATAAAATAGAACAGTAAGGAGGACCATACTGAAATATGCTACATATAAATAAAAAAAAGGGGAAGTGCAGACGCAAAGGAGAAGGAGAAAAGAAAAGAGAGCCTACATAATCCAATTAGACAAAGCAGTCACTATATGGGGTGAAGCTCTAACTTCAAGTGCTCAAAAAATATCTTGGTTACAGCCCTCCCTTTGGTCCTAAGCGAGGCGCTGCTTCTGTAATTGGACCACATTTTTCCCTCTTAATATAAAGATCTCCTGTGTGTCCGAGAAAATTTTTTTGCTCAAAACCTCATGTAGAGGCATCTCACCTTTTTTTTTTGAAAGCTATACAGCGGGGGGTGCTGCTGCTTTAATCTGTTTTGGTAGGAACTTTCCTGAATACCCAATTGTTCTTATGGAAGTATGCCAACAAGGCAAATAAACAAATTTGCATTTTAAAAAGATATAACTTTCACCAGCTTGTGATTTAATAGACAGGACTAAGCCTAGCTTCCTAGGTTGGTTGAGTTTTTTTTTCTTAACAGACGTTTTCACAAAACTTAAAGTAGCAGTTGCTATAAAGTTATCCGAAAGAGGAAAGCATGGAACTCTGCACTGTATTTGAGATCTCTGAACAACAGAACAAGATTGACTTACATCCATTACTCTTTCCTCTGTTATATTTGTTTTGTGATGTGTTTGGTCTTTAGGGCAGGGGATGTGGCAGAATTACTAGGGATGATGGTGGAAGACCACAAACGTATCCAGCCTAATGCACGAACTTACGCGTAAGAACATTACCTTTTAGCATCTACTAGTGGTCACTATTTGAGGCTTGGAAGCACATATGTTTTCTGAATACCAATAATACAGTCACATTCTGTCCAATGCTGATTCTTGTATTTCTCACAACACTTGGTTTTCCATTGTTTTCAGCCTACTAGTGGAATGCTTCACAAAGTATTGCATGGTTAATGAATCAATCAGGCATTTCCGTGCCTTACGGAGAATTCCTGGCGGAACAAAAGTTCTTTACAATGAAGGAAATTGTGGTGACCCACTTTCTCTCTATCTACGATCATTGTGCCTTGATGGTGAGCTATATCCCTTCTATCTATATAACCTATATAGAAGCACCCCACTAACAATCATTAATTGTATATCTCTTAACATGCAAGCTATCCAAGACTCCAAGTCATCATCCACTAAGGCCACCAATTGATATCTTCCCCTGATTTTTTGTGACTAAATACGTAGAAGATCAATCATTTAAGAGATGTTCTCTCTCAAATAATGAATATATTTTCATGTATAATATCGTTTGTATAAGCAATCAGACAAGCACATTTGTTCATAGTTTATCATAAAACTTAGATAAGCATATTGGTTCATAGTTTATCAGAAAACACTCTCAAATCCCGCAGCAACACGCGGGGAATTACCTAATATATCAGTTAAGAGGAGTGGCAAAGCTCCTGTTTCTGTCAAGTTATTTCTTTGTGAATTATTGTCTTTCCTTGTGGAAAATGTTGCACCTGACACAAGGAGGTAGCTTTGTTCTATTGATTTGCCACAAAGATTCTGTGGTTTTCCTTACTTTCTTCAACTTTGGGATTTGTTTTATGGATGTGTCAAAGGATCCATTGTATTGAAAAAAACAATATAAAGCCAGTTTCTGTTGGACTAGTATTTTTAGTAGAAAAGTCTCTGTTTTAGATTTGATACAGAAAAGCATGAAAAAGAAAAGAAAATCTGCACCAAGAAATTTGGCGTCTGGCATAGATTCACATATTTATGTTGGCGACTATTCTTCATTGCTTTATCAGTTATATCTGAAGGTGCATGTATTCAAATAACACTTCTGGATGTCTTGAATAGATGAAATAGTTATTTTAGACATTCCTACTGCTTTGCTTTCATCAACAGTTATATCTAATGTGATGTATTATAAAGCAGTTTCATTTAACTTGTCATTTGATGATTAAGATTCTAATATTGTCACTTGTTAGGCCAAACTCTTCTCTTAGGCTCTTCGTTATTGCTTAGGATCAGACTTTATTTTGGTTATGATCTTAATGCTAGAAACAACAAGATCAGATTTTTTTGGGCACTGTTGAGTGATGGAGATTGTGTAGTTCTACTTTAACACGATGACAGTTAATTCTTCTGCATATTTGCTCACCGTAACCAATATCCATCTTTTATACTTTTAGTAGCTTTTCATTATCGTGAACTTTTAGTACTTTTCTGAGCAGGTAACTTATTTTTATAACCAGGAAGACCTGTTGAGTTGCTTGAGGCATTGGAGGCAATGGCTGATGACAACCAGAGTATTGCGCCTAGAGCAATGATCTTAAACAGAAAGTACCGCACATTGGTAAGCTCCTGGATAGAACCATTACAAGAAGAAGCTGATGTTGGTTTCGAAATTGATTATGTGGCCAGGTATGATTTTGTGATGTTTGTTACTGTTCTATGCAAGTCAGTTTTAGTTGCTTACATGACACCTCTGAATGATGGGCTACACATTGTTTTTTAAGAATGGTGAACTTAGTGCAAAATTTACTTCCTCACCCTGCAGTATACAATACTTGTGTGCGAAGCATGATTTTCCTTATGCAGTAGTAGAATGGAGAATGCACATGAGAAAAAGGTGCACACAGTAGCTAGGTGAGACTCGCTAGAAGAAGAGGGAGCAAACATATTTGAAACATGATTCGTACTTAGCTTGCCTTCTGAAATGAGTGCTACAACTCCTCTTTGTATGGATGAATTTACTGCACAAACAAGTACAAGAGTGTCTAATTGAATAAACAATGCCATCCAGCGCAGCGAACAGATATATATGTAACTAATTAGCTTAAAGCCTGCTGGATTTACAAAGAGACACCTCAAGTGAACCCATTGGATATGTTGTCACTTGCCACTTGTCACTAGTACTCTAAATTTGTGGGTACTTAACAGACAACCGAAGAAGCAACACCATTGAACATGTCCTACCTGAGCTAGCTACCTTTGTGTCACAAACATGGTGCCGTACAGCTGTAGGATTTCTTACGGCTGCTGTTCTTGTGATGCCTCGTTCCACTGGCCGGGCATGTCCATATAACCAGCCAAGTCAGCTGCTGTTTTTTTCTCACCTTCATTGATCCCCGGCCTTTCCCTTGGCTCCATTGTTTTTGAGAGCGTTCGGAAGGCTTGTTTGGCTTGTTTTGCGCAGTAATTTTCTCTCCCAACCAATCTGTCGTACAACTTCTTACACAGTACTTTTCTCTCAAAACAAATCTGCCGTACAGTACTTGGGCTTGTTTCTTTAACACCTGCCGAACGCACTCTTTGTTGGGTCAGCTGCTCGGTTGGACTAGGCATAAAGTACATTAGATATCATTGATCAGAGCTACAGGTGCACCACCCAGTTGTTAGTTGTTACCTTGATGACCATATCTCACCAGTCCGTTTAATCAGCTTTGCCTTATACCTAAGCTTGCTGTTTCCATGCTGGAAGTTTCTAAAGTTCCATAAAAATAAAATCCATGAGCAGAGTCTCTTAATTTTCTCTCTGGTGCCACATTGCTTGCCTTGTAGTTCACCACTTTAATCCACCATTCCCTTCTCCATGATGCTTGCCTCACTCCTTGTGGTGCTCCCCCGTACAGAATAATTATCATAGAATACATGTGTTTGAATGCTTGGTCCAAGAGCTCTCTTGAGTGTAAATGCAGATTCAGTGCCATTGAGTAAGGACACAATCTGATTGAAGAAGAACTTCAAGATTAGTTATTGCTGTCAACATTTGAATATACCATGTAGTCATGATGTAGTTATTCAGAGAGATACGAATATATAATACCTGCACATTTTGTTGTTTAACTCCTTTCCTATTGTAAACTTAGAATTTCTCATCAACTCATTTTGGCTTTGCACTTGAAGATATGTTGAAGAAGGAGGTCTTACAGGAGAGCGCAAACGTTGGGTGCCTCGTAGAGGCAAAACTCCTCTAGATCCAGATGAATTTGGATTTGCCTATTCAAATCCAATAGAAACATCTTTCAAACAGAGATGCTTTGAGGAACTGAAGTTATATCATCGCAGACTCCTAATTACATTTAGAAACGAAGGTCCTGGTATTCTGGGTGATGTATCTGAAGATGATGTACGCAGAGTTGTTGAAAGATTGAAAAAGTTAGTTGTAGGGCCAAAGAAGAATGTTGCTAAGCCCAAGGCTGCAAGCAAAATGGTAGTATCTGAGTTGAAAACTGAGCTTGAAGCTCAAGGATTGCCTACTGATGGAACCAGACAAGTACTTTATCAACGAGTTCAAAAAGCTAGGAGAATCAATCGTTCACGTGGTATACCACTCTGGGTTCCTCCCGTAGAAGATGAGGAAGAGGTACACGACATGACAATGTTTATTGTAATCTCTTGTATTCCCGCTATCTGATAATGCCACTGGCTCATTGTCACCTTCAATTTTGATTCCTAATTTGATGGAGACATTTAAGCATGTGTTCTCGATAGGTTGATGAAGGGTTAGATGAATTGATCTCAAGAATCAAGCTAGAAGATGGGAACACAGAGTTTTGGAAACGTCGTTTTCTGGGAGAGACTCGAAACTATCTTTGTGAAGAAGATAGTAATGAAGATGATCAAGATTTAGATGATGAATTGGATGATGATGACGACGACGAAGATGACGACGAATCCACAAAAGAAGCAGAAGAAGATGAGATAGATGATGAAGAGGCTGTCGAGCAAACTGAAAACCAAGTCGGTGATGAGGCTAAAGATAAACAAGCAAAAGGACCCAATCAGCATCTTCAAATGATAGGGGTTCAGTTATTGAAAGATCTAGAAAAGACATCTGTTTCAAAGAAATCAAAGAGGATGCCTGAGGTATGGAATGCTTTGGCTTGTGCAATTTGTCTTTACATTGACCAGTCATCATAGGAAACTTGTGGCTTATCCTGATTGAACTTTGTGTTGTTTCTAGCTCTATTTTGTTGGCTAGTATTGATTTGAAGCCTGCACTCATCTCAATGGTGCATGCCGTGTTAACAAATTAGAACTTAAATGGTTATCTGAACTAGATGCAAGTATACATCCTATATTTCAATACAGAAGTGTTTGGGAAGGTACACTTTAAGAATCTGTTGGCTGTAATCAGTATAGAACGAGGAGCATATTGAGTGTTTTCTTTGGGATGGCTTCTAATTATGTATGTTGGGATCTGTTGGTATAGCTGATTTTCAGTAGATTTTGAGGCATTTTAGTGGTTCTGACTCTGTAGATTGACGATGATGAAGATTGGTTTCCTGAAGATCCAATTGAAGCCTTTAAGGTTATGCGAGAGGAGAGGATGTTTGATGTATCAGACATGTATACCACCGCAGATGCCTGGGGATGGACATGGGAAAGAGAAATAAAGAATAAGATGCCACGTAAGTGGTCACAAGAATGGGAGGTTGAGTTAGCTATCAAGATAATGCATAAGGTATTCTTACCTCTATAACCTCTGCATATTCTATTGGATGATAAACTTAGATTCTTTCAGTTACCTTCAATTTAGATGAATACATTGCCTGGCATCATTTTTCTAAGTTAGCAATCATAGCATTCTGATGTCATTTTTCGATCACTGATTCGTTGACTTTCAGGTAATAGAGCTGGGTGGTACTCCGACAATTGGTGATTGTGCCATCATATTGCGTGCTGCTATGAGAGCACCACTCCCATCTGCTTTTATACCAATATTGCAAACAACACACAATCTAGGTTATAAGTTTGGAAGGTAATTTTTTTATTTTTCTTAGCATGATCTCTGTGATTTGGGTTTTTGCTAAGACATGCTATTCTGGTGTAGCATGACTAATGCATTTTCCCTCTTTTCTCCCCCTCGTGCTGGTTCCAGCCCACTCTACGACGAAGTAGTCCTATTGTGCCTTGATCTGGAGGAAATTGATGCAGCCATTGCTGTTGTTGCGGAAATGGAGACAAATGGAATCAAGGTGCCTGATGAAACCTTGGACAAGGTGCTTGCATCCAAACAGTCTGGAAACTCTGCACTCCCACTGCCAACAGAGGAGTAATCTGTTTGGACCTGGGAACCTTTCTCAGCGCTCGGCTCACCTGATCTGACACAAGACAATCACTTAGCAGTTAGCCCCATGCCCCCATACCATGCAATCTATCAACGCTGTATTTCTGTAACGTCAGGTAGAGGAAATGTGAACGGTGATGCCTGGCATAGTGGCATGCCATGGCATCTTCCATTAGTCGGCCCACCTGATAATATTTATACGAAATATGAGAAAAGCTCGAGTTATTTAAATGTTGAAATTCAATAAAATGGGTTCATTTCATGTAAACATGTTACTGCAACTGCCTCTGCGATCTGGATTCTTGTGTCAAGATTGGTTCGAGTTGTGCTGTATTTATAACAAATCTTACCGATCCAATTCTGAATACAACTTCTCGCCTGTTTGGAATCAAGGATTTCTTGAATCTGAACAAGTACTCTTGTTGTGCCAGCAGAGCAACCATGGTATTGGTGGGCACTGGAGCAGAAATCACAGTTAAGAAGGTTCTGTCATTTTTTGAGATGATTTATTTGTTGCCTTTGCCCGGGGGCTCCTATATGACTACCGGAAGGTGGATAATGAATGGTTGAAACTTTCAGCCTACCAAAGCTCATCTAATTTGCTAGTTATTATTTTCTCACCAGCCCACCTCATCATTATTCATTAAAAAAATATTTAGTTTTTTCAATAGGTTTTCGTCAACATTTTGCAAATTGTTACAACATTTTTTTTAAATGTTGGACAACATTCCTTTCTTCTCCCACCTTTGGTAGCGCGGCGGCGGAGCTCAGGCCGCGGCCATGGCGCAGCTGCGGAGCTCGGCAGCCCGCGGCCATGGTGCGCGGAGCTCAGGCCGCGGCGCGGGCGGCCGTCGGCGGCGGGGCCATGGGGGGGTGCGCGCTCTCGTGGGGGTGGCGGCGGTCGGCGGGTGGGAGGTGGAGGAGAGGGAGAGAGGGGGTGAACTAGGGTTAGTAGTGGGATCCAAGGGCTGTGGTTGGTTGCACGAATCTCAAACATTAGAAGTTATGTTTAAAAAAAATCTTCGTGAAGATATATAAGATTTCCGGCTTTGCCCATCCATGTGACTGATTTTTTTTATATTTTTTCTGATTTTGTAAAGTTATATGATTTTTTGAATTTATCAAAACTATACGACAAACGACGTGGTCCACGGCGGTTAGGGCCTACCGCCGTGGCCTACGGTGGCTAGAGAGGCCAACAGCCCTGGACCACGGTCGGGTGGCCGCCTGGTCTGGCTGTGGGCTCGCGAGAACCTACCGCCGTGGGCCACGGCGGTAGGTCCCAACAGCCGTGGCGGATGGCGGCTGCCCTGCCTATACAAGAGGCGACGGCGGTCGCCGTCCCCCACCCCTCTCGCCCGCCTCCGGCCCTCCTCCTTCCGGTTAGTTTTTTCTTTTTATTAATTAGTTTAGATAATTTAGAAATTAGGTTTTAGTTTAGAAAGTTTAGAAATTAGTTTATTTAGTTTAGAAAATTAGAAATTAGTTTATTTAGTTTAGAAAATTAGAAATTAGTTTATTTAGTTTAGAAAATTAGTTTATGTAGTTTAGAAAATTAGTTTTTTTATTTCGGAAATTTAGAAATTAGTTTTTTAGTTTAGGAAATTTAGAAATTAGTATTTTAGTTAGAAAATTCAGAAATTAGTTTATGTAGTCTGTAAAAATTATAAAATTAGTTTATTTAAGTTTAGAAAATAGATTAAATTAGTTACTCCCTGCGTTCTGCTTTAGTTGACGTTTCGGACAGCAAAAAGTAGCTAGCTGCAGGTATATTTGGATGTCCGAAACGTCATATAAAAAAGGATAGAGGTAGTATTTGGTTTAGAAAATTTAGATATTAGTTTAAATTATTTTATCTGGTTTAGAAAATTAGTTTATCTGGTTTAAAAAATTAAAAAAATTATTTTATCTCGTTTAGAAAATTTAAAAAAACACTTTATCTGGTTTAGAAAAATTAGAAAATTAGTTTATCCGGTTTAGAAAATTTAGAAAATTATTTTATCTGATTTAGAAAATTAGTTTACATTAGTTTATTTCGTTTAGATTAGAAAAGTTAGACATTAGTTTATTTGGTTTAAAAATTTAGGAAACTAGTTTATCTGGCTTAAAAAATTTAGAAAATTACTTTATCTGAGAAAATTAGTTTATCTGGTTTAGAAAATTTAGAAAATTACTTTATCTAATTTAAAAATTTTAGAAAATTACTTTATCAGGTTTAGAAATTTTAGAAAATTACTTTATCTAGTTTTGAAAATTACTTTATCTCATTTAGAAAATGTAGAAAATTAGTTTAACTTATTTTATTTGATTTAGGAAATTTAGATATTAGTTTAAATTAGTTTATCTGTAATAAAAAATTTAGAAAATTACTTTATCTGGTTTTAAAAAGTCTAGAAAATAGTTTATCTAGTTAAGAACATTAAAAAACTTGCATAAATTTAGAAATTTATTTTTTTAGTTTAGAAATTTTAGAAATTAGTTTATCTGGTGCAGAAAATTTAGAAAATTAGTTTATTTGGTTTAGAAAATTTTGAAATTAGTATAAATTAGTTTAGAAAGTTTAGAAAATTTAGAAATATGTTTTTTTGTTATTTTACTTTAAATTTTGGTATGTAGTTACAGCCATGGATCTAGATCAGGATTAGGCTCATGCTCAGGCTCGGGCTCAGGCGGCTGCAGCGTACGTGCAGCCAGAGCTGTTGGACGCTAGGGTCGACATCAAGCACCGCTCGTACCTGTCCGCCGTTCTCGGAGAGGATCTTGGACATGTACGTACTCGCACTACACGCACGTTGATGCCGATACACGACTTTTGAGTTCCCAAGTACGTGAAATGATGCTATGTTAATGTACTTATCTTCCTTTATACTTATGTTTGTACTAATAAAATAACCTTATTTGTTTCAGGCTACGCGCTATTGGACTACTGCCTCTAGCGCGATTAGTCGAGGGGGACAAGCTGCAGGACGCGATTCCTCGAAAGGATCGCATCACACGGTTCCAGTTCGACTTCTCCCTGCTCTGCGCGCTTTTGGACCATTGGAGGCCCGAGACACACACGTTCCACTTCACCGTCGGCGAGCTGGTGCCGACTCTTCAGGACGCGTCCCTCTTGATAGGCCTTCCTTGTGAGGGCGAGGCGATGGGGGCTATGGACATCTCCCCTACTTGGTGTGAGGACTTCTTCGCTCGGTTCGCGAACGTTCTTCAAAACGATCGCACCCACGCCGTACGAGTTGTTCGCGAACTCTTTACGGACCTACCTTAGTCTGGTTGCAGCAGTTTAGTGTACGTACCTTGACCTCATATTTTTCTTCGTTTTTATTGTTGTGGAGACAATGTAACGAACATTTGATTTTGTTTGTGCAGGCTGATTACCTAGCAGATGACGCACAGCCCGAGACAATCAATAGGTTCCTGGAGGCGTACCTGTTGTGGTTGTTTGGGTTCGTGATGTTCTGCAGTTCTTAGGGAGACGCGGTGTCGAAGTTCTTGGTCCCCTACACTCGGAGGATTGCTGACACGCCCTTGGACGTGGTCCCCCAGATCAGTTGGGGCTGCGCTGTTCTTGCCGGCACGTACAGGGGGCTGTGCACGGGGTGTCGAAGGGTCGTTCAAAGAAGGCGATCCTTGTCGGCTATCCTCTCCTTCTGCAGCTCTGGTGCCACGAGCGCTTTACGATTGGTCGGCTAGTCGTCTCCCTCAAGCCGTACGACGACCTGCCAGAGGGCCACGACCCTGCCGACCGTTTCACCATGGGCTTGCTGTGATGCCTGCGGACGGTAATTACTTACCTTTCACTTTCAATTTGCCTCTGCATTTTGTTTGCTCAATTCGCATTCAGGGTTCACATTTCCTTTGTATGCAGACCACGCTCACGAGCAGACGAAGAGGGCGTACAAGGACTTCGTCGGTCAGTTCGACTCTCTCAGGACGACGACGTCAGGTGGACGTCGTACACAGAGCAGGCTATCGCGGCCCGCGCACCACAGGACCTCTCGTCTTTGTGCTTCCGAGACCAGCACTACTGGAAGACGAAAATGCCCTTGGTGTACGACATCTACGTGGAGGAGTACGCCATCCACAGGGTGATGAGGCAGTTCGGCCTCTACCAGGAGTCGCCTCTGCCTGTTGTGCACACTATTACTCCTGACGTCCATAGGTAAGTTGTCATCAATTTCTAAATTTAATTCCGCGTACGAAGATTGAGCCGCTGACAAATCTGTTTAATTTGTGGTAGGTGGTCTCGGAGGGGAGTTGCGGCGACGACTTCTTAGGCTGACATGATCCAACCATATGTAGACGGTTGGGTTGCCGCTGCCGCGCCGGAGAACGACGTCACCGAGGACCGGCCCCACGATGACAGGACGTGGGAAGCATACATCCAGTGGTACACCCCGAGGACTCAGACGTGCGTGATGTACGTTCCACCGCAGCCACAAGCGCCGGTTCCGGACAAGGCGAGGATCCTTCCTTCTGTCACGTACCCAGTGCGACGGGATTAGAACTACGACTCGGCGGTGAGTTTGTGGATGCAACAAAATTTTTTATGCTACAAAATATTATAACATTTACTAATAATTTTGTTTGCAGTACGACGTGATTGCGGACATTTCACATATTTTAGGTGAGGCGAGGACAAGGCTGCACGTCATGGGATATTAGGAGATCGAGCAGACGTGGGAGAGGATGCACGGGATCACCACGAGGTTCTTTGCCGTGATCAACTACCACGGTAATGTGGCTCTACCTCTTTTTCCACGTTACCCCCAGTCGTCCTCCAGCTCCGCCTCGACTGCTCGTTCGTACCAGGCACCTGAAAGGATCAATACAAGTGGTCTAGAGGGGGTGAATAGGCCTACAAACAAATTCAAAGTTTTCTGCCAACTTTCTGTCAATGTCCGGAACCTCCGGCAAAATGCACAGACAGTGAATTTTCCTGGAGCTTCTGATTTTTCAAACCTGCACGAGTTAGGAAGCTAAGAGCTGATTTCACAGGCAAGATACAGATAGTTGAAGCTATGAATTTGATGCATAAGCTATTAAACAACCGTAAGGCAAGAAGAACTTATAGATCTAGAGCAACCCTAATAGATCTAGTTGAGAGCAAACAAGAACAAGCAAGTAAGGAAAGTAAAGAATGTAAAGCACAAGGGACACAGATTTAACCCGTGGTTCAGCTCACCACAAAGGTTAGCCTACATCCACGTTGTTGAGGTAAGCCACAAAGGCTTTGGGATCTCTCTAGATCCACTCCTCTCTCGCATCTATCTCCAAGGTAATAGATGGAGTGCTCCACTAGTCACAAAAGGTAATACAAACAACTTGGGGTAGCCACACAAAGCTAGAAAGCTCCCAAGTAACCTCTAGCCATCTAGGAGTAAAACTCTAAGAGTAATAGATCCACCAAGTAAGCTAGGGTTTCACCAAGTGCACTAAATCTTCAAGAGAGTGAAAGGATTTGCTTCTTCTCACAAGGAATCACTCAAGACTTGAATGCTAAGGATGGATTTTGGATTCAAGTAGGTGGGAGTGAATGCTATGAGTGAGAAAGGGGCAAATGTTACTGTTTCGGCGCAGGGAGCAAGAAGAGGACCGTAGGGGGTCAAAGGGGTATAAATACCCTCAGATCTAGATCTGCAACGGCTCTTTTTGAAATCTCGGAACCTCCGGAAAAATCCCGGAACTTCCGAGATCTGGAAGTCTTCAGCTAGCAGACACAAGGCAGTCCGGAACTTCCGGGAAAAACTCAGAGGTTCCGGAGACAGAGAAAACAGAGCTGCAGCTGAAGGTTTATTTGTGACTTGGATGATTTGTTGGTTTGTAAAGAACTTAATGCACTTGGTTCTATCCCAAAGCCACTATTAGTATCCCTCTTGATAGTATGACTTGTCCTATACTCAATTTCTAAAAGAAAATAAATTAAACTAGGGAAAATTAGATCCATAGCACTCAAAGATCCAACATATAGAAATATAGCATCAAAAGATCTTTCTGTAGATTTTTACCATCCAAAGAAGCAACGTTATAGCTATGTACCATTCTGTCGACTCCCGTCAGTTTGCCGCCGTCGCCATCGTCATCTTCTATCTGTTGGGAACCAGTTCCGGGGCCTCAGCGCGTGGAGGACGACGAGGCCGACCGGGCAGGAGCTCCATTACTGTCCGAGCGAGCCGGCGAGGTGCACTGGCGGGCGGGGTCTCTGGGCGGCCTAGGCGGGCGAGCGGCGCGGGACAAGAAGCGATGTCGCGTCGGTCATGACGACGAACGGTTCGCACGCGGCGGCCATGATGGGGTCAGAGGGTCGTAGCGCCTCCTCTTTTCATCCTCCGACGCCAGGTACTAGTACATCCTGCTACCAAATTCATCCAAAGTGTTGATTCGTCAAATCAGACTTTGATTTCTATCATACGTCAATCAATTCATGTTGGCATGCGTCCAATTTCAGCCACCATTGCCATCGATCGGCCTTCCTCTAGCATGGCCGTGGTGGCGGGAGGTGCTCGTGCCCGGCAGAGCTACCTGCGCACCCCCAGCCCACAAGCACGCGAGGCAGGAAGATGACGCACAGTTACGAATGGCGGCAGGGCAACAACAAGCGTAGGTTCTTCCCGTACCGTCTCCCCCTGTCCTCGCTTCGCTTGCCACTGCCACCGCCCCTCGCATCGCCGTGCCCGGACACCGCTGCGGCTGATGGGGCCGCTACGCATTGTCGCATGCCTCATGGACCTTGAGTCATGGCCTGCCACCTTGGCGCTGTCAAGGCCATAGAAGCAGAGGAAGGTGGAGGCCCCGCGACGGAGATAGAAGATGACGATGGTGACGGCGGCAACAGAATGCTACACAGCTATAACGTTGCTTCTTTGGATGATAAAAATCTACAAGAAGATCTTTTGATGCTATATTTCTATATGTTGGATCTTTGAGTGCTATGGATCCAATTTTCCCATTAAACTACCATCCTTGTACAAGGGCAAGCCTTCCTTTTTGAATTAGGGGTCTCCTTTTGTTCCTTTACACCTTACACAAATCATTAACCTGAAACATATACTTAGAAGCTCATTAGACCTTTAATTAGGTGGTCAACATCATCAAAACCCACTTAGGGCTTGATTGCACTTACAATCTCCCCCTTTTTGGTAAATGTTGACAACCTAATTAAAGCATATATTTAACTAAAAGATTGAGTTTTTGATGATATGAATACAAGGCTCCCCCTTAATGTATGCCTTTCTCATTTAGAATAGAGTAAAGATGTCTTACAAGACATATGGGCATACATTCATGAGCATGTGAAACAACTGCATTGTATTCAATTCATCGTGGGGTGCAAAGAATAGTGTAGCATGTATATGTGATGCATATGACAGTTTAAAATCAATCAGGGAACTAACTGTAACCAGTCCTCGGAACTTCTGGGAAAAATCTGGAACCTCCGAGTTCTGGCACCAAAGCTCAGAACCTCCGGCAAAATCCCGGAACCTCTGAGTTCTGGTTCCACAGCAGTTCTATCAATCAATCAACACAGGCAGGGAATATAAACTTAACAGCAACAGGACTAGATTAAGATAAGCAACATAAAGCACATCTAGCCTATTACATCACATCACACAGTTTTAAAAGTTTTCACATCCCATAAAAGTTGTCCATGACCATCAACCATCACTTGCCAACAGAGGCAAGCACATAAGTACTAGTACCAATATTACAGACCAACAAATGAGGTCAGCTGAGATAAAGTAAAAGCATGAGCAGCAGCAACATCTCTCACAACTCACAAAAGCCAGTCATCTCAATCTTTCCTCTTCTCCCCCTTTGTCAACATGTTAACAAAAAGAGAAGAAGAAGAAAGAGAGGAAATTACTCTTCAACATCCCAGGTGCCATCAGATGACTCAGGCTCTTCATCAGATGGAGGCTTCTTGCCTCTTTGAGCTGCAGCCTTGTAGTTCTTCTTGGCAGGGATCTTGGAACTTATCTTCTTCTTGGATTGGGGCTTCATCTTCTTCATCTTGGCAGCCAGAGTTTCTTGGTCACTTTCACTTTCAGATTGGACATTTTCAGATTGGGCATCACTAGGCTGATTAGGATTGTCTTGAGAGTAAGTCCTAGGAGTCCTAGGCTGAGCATGAAAATCCTCCTCATCACTTGAGATGTCCACATAGAAGTTTGGAGGAGAAACAGAGGGATCAGCAGCAAGACCATTGTGTATGAGCAACCTGTTGATGTCCTTCCTAGCTTCAAAAGCCTGAGTTGTTGAATAGGTGCAGAGCATGAGGCTATATTTGAGCATTTTCTTCATCTTATCAAGCTCAGACTCCTTGTCCTTGTGCTGCTAGGGCCAGCCTCATGATCATGTGCTACTGATGTGGCTCCTGGTGTAGCTGCTGGAGTGGAGGGAGTGCCAGCATCAGTCCCAAGGACTTGCCTCACAGCTGCATCAGTCTTCTGGTGCTTCCACTGCTTGACCTGATATGAACAGTGCTCACAATCTTTCTTGAATATCTTGCCTGTGACAACTTCAATGATATACATAACATAGGGGGCATATGGGAAGTTGTCCACCCCATTCTCCATACTCAAAATGATGTCCAACCAAATGAATTTGCTGACTGAGAAAGAAGTGGCCTCTGGTAGCATTCTGAAGATGAGATTTGTTGCCAGACTCCTTAGAGAGGTGGAGTCACTACCAGCCTTGGAGTAAATGGTCTGTCTGAGCATGTTGTTGAGCACATAGTAAACTGGTTTAAGTCCAACAGTGGAACTAGTTGCCAATTCATCCACATAGTAGGCATCAGCAATTTGATTTGGCTTCATGGGACTCTCAAAATTGATCACATCCCTGTCCCTGTCCTCCTTGTTGAAGCCTAACAGCCTAGCAAAAGTCACAAAATCTAGCTTGTAGTGCACCCCTTGGGTCATCCAGTGTATGATGTCTTTGGTGTCATCATAGAAGAAGGTGGCATGAAACTGAGCTATGATTTCTGCATTCCAATCATACTTGAACCCCATCAGATCCTTTATGTCATACTTGTTGACTACCTCAAGCACCTCTTCCACTTCTGGCCTATCAATTTCTTTAAAGTGTTGCCAATCTACCCACTGCATCTTCCTGATCTTAGGCTTGCTGAACAACACAGATCCATAGTAGTTGAAGTGAAAAACTGACCAAAACCTTTTGTCAATAGCAGCAACCTTGGGCAGGAGATAGGGATTCACCAGTCTTGCTTTCCTAACAGGCTGATTTGCACCTTCATAGTTCTGATATTCCAAAGTCATGGTGGTGTCATACTTGGTGGGTGGCCTCTTCTTGGGCATTATCTCAACATGGACTAAATAGGATGTGTCTAGCTCACCAGGCTTAACAGCCTTAGTCACTTCTATAGGGATAGTCTTCCCTTCTGTTCCACCATTGTCAGCTACATGTGCAGCAACCCCTGAACCTCTGCCTCCTGTCATACTGCCAGAACCCCTGCCCCTCTTTGGTGTTGCCTTCATAGGTGCCACTGTTCTGACTGCTATGTTGAAGGCTTCTTCACCCTCTAAATCCTCAAACTGCAGAGGCCTTTTGTCCCTCTTTCTTGAAGATTCCCCAGTCATCTAGATAAAGAGATGTGTAGCTTGATAAGAAAATGATGTAAGAATGAATTAGAGACAGAATGTACAAGAGTTCAATTGAACTTTGAATCAGAATTAGGATTTCTGTTGCTGCAGACCCCGGAACCTTCGGGAAATTCCCGGAACCTCCGGGTTCTTCAGTGACAGTGAATACCTGTTTCTGATTCAGCTTTCAATTGAAATCTAGACACAATGCATCTACACATCTAACATCAGAGAGCAACTAGGATCATTTCTACACTAGGAACCTAATCAAGGGCGAGAAAAGAGGATGAACTTGACGGATTAGGGTTAGGGTTGAGATGTACATCTGAACAGGGAGAGGAAGGAGAAGCCTGTGAAGTTTTTCACACCGAGGACATAGCCCAGAGGCCCTCTCTAGGTCACAATGTGACCTAGTGGTGCTGGAGTTAGCCTACCAGACTGAATCTGGTGTGCAATGGTTAGATCTCCTACTTCACAGAGCAAAATCCTTCGGGACAGAGAGGATGAGGTCGAGATGTTGAGGACGAGGAGCGCGAACACCTTCAGGACTTCTTCTTGGTCACGGGCAGCGGCAACTGTCGGTGTAGATCTTGTACGAGCGGCTTCCCCTTCTTCGACCTTCCGCACGGACGAAGAAGGTGCACTACCCCCCGGAGCTTGACGGACGACCTCGCCGGCGGCAATGGCGGCGGCGGCGGCAGCACACGGTGGAGGAGGATGCAGGCACGTGCGTGCGAGGGAGAGAGGCGAGCGGGGAGAGCGGTAAAACTAGATCTACTATGGTGAAAGGATTGGGATAGAAAGAGAAGTTACCCTAGAGGGGTAAAGATAAGGTCAAGGAATATTCCAACTTTGATTCCCTTCAGACTCGGTTTGACCGCCAACTGCACAAGTGCGGAACCTCCGAAAATTTTTCGGAACCTCCGGATACAGACCAGAATGCTGACTGAAACTGTGACTGAACCAGATAAGGATCCGAAACCTCCGGGAATTTCCCGGAACCTCCGGAGACTACAACCAGAGACAGTGAGCTTGCTATTTTGATGAGATTTGGCACTTATGATTCAAATTTCTCTTAGATCATGGACTCCTTGTCCCAACAGGCTAGAAAACAAACAATCAACACCCAGCTATAGCCTTTTGGAACAAGTTGGGATATAAAATAGATTTTGAAACACTTGTATTAAGGTTTTTTCAAAAGAATTTTCAGCAAAGCAACATATCAATCAAGGTGTGCTATATATCAAACCACGCAACGAGAATCAAGAATATTTAGCTCATTCCTCAAACTGCAAAATCTTGACTCATCGAGAGGATTAGTGAAGATATCGGCTAGTTGTTTTTCGGTGCTCACATGACTTAGAGCGATATCTCATTTGGTTTCGTGGTCTCTCAAGAAGTGATGACGGATGTCTATGTGTTTTGTATGAGAGTGGCTTACAGGGTTATTTGCAAGCTTTATGGCACTTTCATTGTCACACAAAAGTGGGATATGGGTAAAGTGACATCCGTAATCTTTTAAGGTTTGCTTCATCCAGAGTAGTTGAGCACAACAAGCACCGGCTACAACATACTCGGCCTCGGCGGTGGAAAGGGCTACTGAGTTTTGCTTTTTAGAACTCCAAGACACTAGAGATCTACTAAGGAATTGGCATATCCCTGATGTACTCTTTCTATCTACTTTGCAACCGGCATAATCGGAATCCGAATAGCCAAGTAGATCGAAAGTAGAGCCCTTAGGATACCACAAGCCAAAGTTAGGGGTATGAACTAGATATCTCAAGATTCTGTTTACGGCCATAAGATGACACTCTTTCGGGTTAGCTTGATATCTAGCACACATGCACACACTAAGCATAATATCCGGCCTAGATGCACATAAGTAAAGAAGAGAGCCGATCATAGAGCGATATACCTTTTGATCCACGGATTTCCCTTCTTCATCAAGATCTAAGTGTCCATTGGTAGGCATTGGAGTCTTGATGGGCTTGGCCTTGTCCATGTCAAAATTCTTAAGCATATCTCTTGTGTACTTTGTTTGACATATGAACGTCCCTTCCTTTGCTTGTTTGATTTGAAATCCAAGGAAGTACTTGAGCTCACCCATCATGAACATCTCAAATCTCTTTGTTATAACCCTACTAAATTATTCACAAAAAGTTTCATTAGTACTACCAAATATTATGTCATCGACATATATTTGGCAAACAAAGATATGACCATCAACTTTTCTAGTGAAGAGGGTAGCATCGGCTTTGCCTATCTCAAAGCCTTGCTTGAGCAAGAAATCCTTAAGGCATTCATACCAAGCTCTTGGTGCTTGCTTAAGCCCATAGAGTGCCTTATGGAGTTTGTAGACATGATTAGGACGCTTGGATTCTTCAAAACCGGATGGTTGCTCCACATAGACTTCTTCGGAGAGTGGACCATTGAGAAATGCACTCTTGACATCCATTTGATACAACTTGAAGTCATGATGGGCAGCAAAGGCAAGAAGAAACCGAATTGCTTCAAGTCTTGCCACCGGTGCATATGTTTCTCCAAAGTCTAGTCCTTCAACTTGAGTGTACCCTTGAGCAACCGACCTTGCTTTGTTCCTGATCACAATGCCAAACTCATCTTGCTTGTTTTGGAAAACCCATTTGGTGCCTATGATGTTTGTCTTGGGTCTTTTCACCAACTCCCACACTTGATTTCTTTCAAAGTTGTTCAACTCCTCTTGCATAGCCATCACCCAATCCGAATCCTCAAGAGCTTGCTCTACCTTGATAGGTTCAAGAGAGGAAACAAACGAGTAAAATGCACAGAAATTTTTAAGACGAGATCGTGTTGTTACCCCTCTCTTTATGCTCCCAAGGATATTGTCAACAGGATGGTCTCGTTGCACAACTTGATGTACACGCGGATGTGATGGTCCAAGAGGTTGGTGTAGAGGTTGGTCTTCATCATCACCATCAGCTTGAGTCTCTGAATTAGCTTCATGACCATCTCCTTGCTGAATGGTGGCCTAGTTCTCAATGTTCTAGAGTGCAGTGTTCCCAGACTCCGGAACCTCCGGAGTAATTCCCGGAGGTTGAGTTCCAGTGCCAGTTCCCGGAACCTCCGGGTGTTTCCCCGGAACCTCCGAGGTCTGCACCTCTGCAGAACCAGGAGCATCTGGCCCTTCGAATGATGTTGAAGCTTGTACAATTTCTTCATCTTCATCTTGTGCTTTAACTGGTCTAACATCACCTGTGGCCATTTGCTTGATTGCTTCACAAGGTGGCTTCTCTTTTCCTACAACATTCATATCAACTTGCTCCACTTGAGAGCCATTAGATTCATCAAAGGTAACATCCACCGTGACATCAATCCTTCCGGAGGTTAGATTGAAGACACGGTAGGCGTGTTCATTAGGACAATAACCAAGAAGAAAACCTTCTTCAACCTTTGGTGTAAACTTAGAGCTTCAGGGCTTCTTGTTTAGAATGAAACATTTGCACCCAAATAATCTAAAGTAGGACACCTTGGGCTTTTTACCGGTGATAAGTTCATAGGAAGTCTTCTTGTGAAACTTGTGAAGATAGAGACGGTTGATGGCATGGCAAGCCGTGTTGATGGCTTCGGCCCAAAATATATCTTGTGTCTTGTATTCATCCAACATGGTTCTTACCATCTCAATAAGTGTGCGGTTCTTCCTCTCAACCGCCCCATTTTGTTGAGGGGTATAAGGAGCTAAAAATTCATGCTTGATGCCCTCTTCGTCAAGAAACTCTTCAACGTTGGTGTTGCGAAATTCAGAGCCATTATCACTTCTCACTTTCTTGACGGGCAAACTAAATTCCCTTTGCGCTCTTCTTATGAAGGTTTTCACCTTCCCTTGAACTTCACACTTTTCAAACACAAAGAACACCCACGTGAAGCGAGAATAGTCATCAACTATAACCAAGCCATATTTATTACCACCAATGCTTATGTAGGCCACCGGTCCAAATAGATCCATATCAATGAGCTCCAACGGGCTTGTAGTAGTGAGGATGCTATTTGGTGGGTGAGGTGCACCAACTTGTTTCCTGGCTTGGCATGTTTGACATATCCTATCTTTCTCAAAATGCACATTAGTTAGTCCAAGGATGTGTTTATTTTTCAAGAGTTTGGCCAAGTTCCTCATGCCAACATGGGCTAGTCGGCGATGCCATAACCAACCCATGCTAGATTTTGCCACCAAACAAGTCTTAGGGACGACTTTACTTTTGTTGAGATCAACTAGGTAAAACCTTCTCTTCAAGCGACCCGTAAGGACAATAGAGAAATCCTCCCTCTTTATGATGGACACACCCTTATCCGAAAAGTGACAATCATAAATAGGAATATCACCAACTCCAATGACTTCTCCACTAGCATCCCCACCATAAGCAATTCTTTCTCTTGGTCCTTCTAGGTGGAGATAGGTGGAGAACATACTCCTTTCTCCGGTCATATGATGTGTACATCCGCTATCAAGCACCCAACTTGATCCACCAGAGGAGTATGCCTACAAAATAATTTAGTTCCTTCTTTTATGTCCCCAATTTGACTTGGGGCCTTCCACGTTAGCAACCAAAATCTTAGGAACCCACAACGACATGAAGGCATCCTAACCGTCGTGGCCCACTGCAGTTTCATTGCAACCACCGTGGCCTACGACGGCTAGTCTCAGCCGCCGTACGCCACGACAGTTGCACTTAAACCGCCGTGAGCGACGGTGGTTGTCGTATAGTTTTGATAAATTTACATATCCATCATATAATTTTACAAAATCAGAAAAAATATAAAAAAATTCCATGTGACTTTCAGATTAATGGGCCGTAACCCACTTCACCAGCTTCCGGGCTGCGGCCCAAAACACCGAAAGCCCAATTTGGACGGCCGCGGCAGCCGCCGTGCCGTCGGGGAGCATGTGCTGGCTGCGGCGCCCGCACCGCCGCACGCCCATCAACAACCCAGTAAAACCCTAAACCCTAGTGGATGCTTCTAGAGCCGCCGCGCACCCTCCATTCGCCTCCCCCGCCCTCCCTCTAAAATCCATCCGTCCCTCTTCTCTTCGGCGCCTCGCGTCCTCTTTCCCCCTCCGCAAGAAAGAAGCGACGCAGCTCGCCTCCGCCTCTACCCCTGCCCCCCAAACTCGGGCTCGCTCGCCGGCGATAACCCTCCGCCCCCACGCACCCTCCTCGCCGTCATGTACCGCGCAGCAGCCAGCCTCGCCTCCAAGGCGCGGCAAGCCGGGAGCAGCGCCGCCGCTCGCCAGGTAAGAGCAGACTCTCGTGTTGCTGGGCGTCCGGGCTTACGTGGGGTTTGCTGAAGAGCCCGCTTGCTGATTTGGTAATGCCGGGTTCGCCGCCTGGTTGTTCTGCGCGCAGGGCTTAGTCGAATCTGTTGGTGACTCCCTGCTAGACTGCTAGTTCATAGGATTCAGTGGGTTTGATGAGTTTGCTGCTATGTAGTTCGTATTTGTGTCACCCTGCTGGAATATGGATCTTATTAGGAAGATCTAGCACGCTCGCTACTGTTGTTGGGGTTATTCGTTCATTTACGGCCGTGATCTCGTCACTTCGTGCTCTATTTAGCTATTAGACCTCGAGTTTACATGATGGATAGCTCGCTCTGGCGGGCACAATCTGATCTGATCCGGCAGAAATTGAGATCCTCTGAATTTTGTTACTAAGTTGTGTAACCTGGTCTCTATTTGGTTGAGTGGCTCTCGGTTGAATGTGCTGATTGTAGTTTTGTTATGTGATGCTTTATAGGTTGGTAGCAGGCTTGCCTGGAGCAGAAACTATGCTGCCAAGGACATCAAGTTTGGTGTTGAGGCCCGTGCCCAGATGCTGAGGGGTGTCGAGGAGTTGGCTGATGCAGTCAAAGTGACAATGGGTCCTAAGGTAAAGTATAACTATGTTAAAACAGAAAAATAGCAGTTCTGAATATCTGAATGCTCACCAAATTTCCATAACAGAACACTGGCTGATTGCCTTTAAAGTTCTGTTAAATCCTTGCATTTGCCTATTTCTGTTCTGACTCCTGGAGTTTCTGTTGCAATACTGTTGCAGTAGCTGTTTGTTTTGTACTCACTTATTGTGCGCATTATGCAGGGTCGCAATGTGGTTATTGAACAAAGCTTTGGTGCACCGAAAGTCACAAAAGATGGCGTGACCGTTGCTAAGAGCATTGAATTCAAAGATAGAGTAAAGAATGTTGGTGCAAGCCTTGTGAAGCAGGTTGCCAATGCTACTAACGACACTGCTGGAGATGGTATGCCATTCTGTTCTGAGCTTTGTGTGTAACGATATGATTTTGCTAAAGGTTGTTGCAAGACTTGGCAGCTTAGCTACTTCCAAGCATCATATAGAAGTGTTCCTGCCTTTTTTGACTATTATGATGGTCTCGTTGTTGACACAACTTCCTTTATGTTCACTCTTGCTCTTTGTGCCTTTGCTATTTTGTGATTTGTTTGGTCTGGTGGTGTCTCTCGTCGTGGACAACTCTAGCCTTAGCAAATACTACATGTGATCTTCATTTGAATGCTAACACCGTATATTTCCTTGTTACCAAGGGATTTATCTTCCCTTCTTGCTATACCAGTAAAATGGTATTTCCTCCTTGTTTTATTTTGTTAAAATGGAACTTTATATTGAATCAGTTAGTCAAATTATAGGTATGTTTATGTGTGTAAAAACCTGTATCAATGTTATTTTACACTAATTTGGTTTATTATATATAGATAATATAATAATTTGAAAAAATGGGCAGTCTGACTTTTACAACCAATCCATGCATGCCTTGTACTCTGTATTCTTGAATTGAGGGAAACTTGTCATGCGATTCGTACTGAGACATTGCTGATATCTTGAATTTTCAGGTACCACATGCGCAACTGTTTTGACAAAAGCTATATTTACTGAGGGGTGCAAATCTGTTGCGGCTGGAATGAATGCAATGGATTTAAGGCGTGGAATCTCAATGGCTGTTGATGCTGTTGTGACCAATCTGAAGGGCATGGCCAGAATGATCAGCACCTCGGAAGAGATTGCACAGGTATATCTGCAAAGCTCAGTTTATTGTATTTGTTTTGTTCATCATGTCCATGCAGTTTTTAAAATATCCTTTATTTTATTTGTGCTGTAAAAGGTGGGTACAATATCAGCAAACGGGGAAAGGGAAATTGGTGAGCTTATTGCCAAGGCTATGGAGAAGGTTGGCAAAGAGGGTGTGATCACCATTGCGGTAAGTTAACCTAGGATGCTTTCCTCTCGCTGAATGATTCGGTTGCACTAAAATCACAATAATTAGTAAATGGACAAATTTTGATTGCTTCTCAGTTTAACAACATCACCACTCTGAATATGTACTCTAGGAATATTTCTCAATAACATGTAGAGCTGCATGCTATGATGCTGTATGGTTCATTGTTGTCTTTTCTGCATTAGATTAACTAGTTTATTTATTGAAACATTTGACAGGATGGTAACACCCTTTACAATGAACTTGAAGTCGTGGAAGGCATGAAACTCGACAGAGGTTACATCTCCCCGTACTTCATTACCAACTCAAAAACCCAGAAATGTGTAAGCGCCCCTTTTTGCCTGGCTAATTCTGATTGTATGCACCACAGGATATCTTAGTTGTGTTTGTTTTCATATCACAGGAACTGGAAGACCCTTTGATCTTGATTCATGACAAGAAGGTCTCGAACATGCATGCAGTGGTTAAAGTTTTGGAAATGGCTCTAAAGGTAAAATGTTTGTTCTCATTGAACTGTAACAAATACCGGTCTCATTGTAGCTTTTGTTGATGCAACTTTCCTTTTCATGCCTTTCTTTGGACAGAAGCAAAGGCCTCTGTTGATTGTTGCAGAAGATGTGGAAAGTGAAGCATTGGGCACTCTGATTCTTAACAAGCTTCGTGCAGGCATCAAGGTAACTGGTTGTTCTGTGGAAAGTTGTCATTTTCTGCAATTGGTATTTGTTTGTTGTGTTCTAATTGGATTACCATTCAGGTCTGTGCTGTCAAAGCTCCTGGTTTTGGGGAAAACAGGAAGGCAAACTTACAAGACCTTGCTATCCTTACCGGAGGAGAAGTAAGCTTGAGAGTTATTTCTGGTGTGTTTTGCTTACTGTAGAATTTAGTAGCATGTATTGATATTTGCTTTGTTCATGATTCAGGTCATAACCGAAGAGCTTGGAATGAAACTTGAGAGTGTGGAGCCTTTAATGTTGGGTTCATGCAAAAAGGTATAATACTTAACTTTCTAGTAATTTCTAGCATGAGATCAAATTTTGATTGGAATCTTCAGACAGTCACTTTTCTAATTCTAACATGATGTTTCTGTGTCATGCTAGTTTCATTTTTTCATATTTATACAGTAAGCTGACTTATTTAATCAACGTCATTTGTTTCAAATGAAGGTGACTGTCTCTAAGGATGACACTGTTATTCTTGATGGAGCTGGAGACAAGAAGGCCATTGAAGAGAGGGCAGAGCAGGTTCACGTGATACTACCTTATTGCTCTGACTTGTAAATTTACTATGAACTTTCTGTGTGACAATTTTGGACATTGTGTTACAGATTAGATCTGCAATTGAGAATAGCACATCTGATTATGACAAAGAAAAGCTACAGGAGAGGTTGGCAAAGCTCTCCGGAGGTGTTGCTGTACTAAAGGTGAGGTTAATCACCCCTATGTTTTAAGGTCTTAGTAGTGGTAGATTGCATGTTCCCGAACATTCATGTTCTATTGTGATAATGATAATTGATACATTGGTCTGTCTGAATTTTTGCTGATTTGTGCATATTGTGCACTGCTTACAGATTGGAGGAGCCAGCGAAGCAGAAGTTGGTGAGAAGAAGGATAGAGTGACTGACGCACTGAACGCAACTAAAGCTGCTGTGGAAGAGGGCATTGTACCAGGTAATGTATTTCAAAGTTCACAGGATGTTATTCCTTCAGTGTTACTGGTATTCAGGTGGTGGTGTTGTGGTATTGTGTCTGATATACCCCAACTTTAATTGGTATGCAGGTGGTGGTGTTGCTCTTCTCTATGCGTCAAAGGAGCTTGACAAATTGCAGACCGCGAACTTTGATCAGAAGATTGGTGTACAGATCATTCAGAACGCCCTGAAGGTTAGGGAGGGAACAGATCAAATTTCTTTCTTGTTTACTTTTTTTACCTGTGTGCTAAGCTGACAACTGTGTTATGCAGACACCTGTGCACACTATTGCTTCCAATGCTGGTGTGGAAGGAGCAGTGGTGGTGGGCAAGCTTTTGGAGCAAGGAAATACTGACCTTGGTTATGATGCTGCCAAAGGTAGGACGTTTCAGATATTTTGTGCACCATTCGGCTCAACAGCTGATTCTAAGTATGCTTGCTGATACTACATGAATGGTATTGTCTAGGTGAATATGTTGATATGGTGAAAGCTGGTATCATCGATCCACTAAAAGTCATCAGAACTGCCTTGGTGGATGCTGCTAGGTAAAACTATGCACAACCTTAAAGCTGTTCAATAACAAGTTCAAATAATTTCCCACAAATCAACTCAATAATAATGTGGTCTTTAGCTGTCGAGATGGTTTGCTTTTCATGTTGTTGGTATAAACAAGCTGTTTGCCCTGTTGTTGCAGCGTGTCATCTCTGATGACCACAACGGAATCCATCATTGTAGAGATCCCCAAGGAAGAGGCGGCGCCTGCACCAGCAATGGGTGGCATGGGTGGAATGGACTACTAGAGGCATCACACCCTCGATAGCACACATCAGAGCTACGTGGACTAGGATTTTAATTTTTTTTGGGCGGTGCAAGTTCATCTTTACTGTATTTTGGTCGTTGATGAGGTGATTGTCAGGCGATACAATTTTGAGTCTGCGGACGAAAAAGGACCTCACCTAGTTCCAAACGGAGCTACAAGTGTTGGAATAATAAGCGGGTAGGCTGAGAGCTGGAGCGGTAGATCAAAATTGGATTCTGACACCTTGTGCCGGACTCTGTACTGAAACACTACATTATTTTGGTGGTGGTGGTATATCTTGGGTTTCCTTTTCTGCATGCTCTTGCATCATTGACCTATGCAATCGAATGCCAAAGGTGCATTATGGAGCGGCTGCTGCTGCGGATCCCTTTGAACAACCGATTGTTGAATTCCATCTGCAACAACAAGAGCAGTGTAAAAAGGAAGAATTCCACTCATAAGACTGCCAGGCCAACCTAGTAGTTTAGGTATCATTAGCAAGTGCAAGTCGGAGTTAAGCATACATGCTTGTTTTATTGTCCTTAGTCTGTCGAAGGTGTTTATAGGTTTGTTTAGTCTTTCGAAGATGCTTATAGAGGTAGGTAGGGATGAAAACGGATCGGATGCTGCAAATATATTTTTTTCTCGGTCTGAATTCTCCGATCGGATTTGGATACATATGGCCCTGTTTAGTAGGGATGAAAACAGATCGGATACGGATGGATATTGCGGTACATATAATTTTTCTTTTTCGGATAAAATTCTCGGATCGAATTCAGATACAAATAGTATATTTTGTGTCGAATAGTGATATTCATCATATTTGGATCATAGAAAATCAACTTTGAATTTCCGGATACTAATGCGGTACGGATATTAAATGTCTGGATTCAATACGGTCTTACCATTTGAGTGTCTGAACCTTTCGGTCGGACGGATAATATCCGTACCACTTTCATCCCTACTGTTTAGTTCCCCAAAAGTTTCAAAAATTTTCGCATCGCAGACCGTGCCACATCTCACAGAACACGCTTCCTAATGCAAAATTTTCACTACTTTCCCTAAAATTTCACCGAACTAAACGGTGCCATAGTAGATGATGTGTCGAATAGTGATAGTGATATTCATCATATTTGGATCTTAAAAATCTAACTTTGAAATTCTGAATACTATGGATAATTACGGATATTGAATGGTCGGATTCGGATACGATCTTTACCATTTGAGTGTTTACCCTTTCAGTCGGACAGTATATGGATAATATCTGTACCACTTTCATCTCTAGAGGTAGGGTTTGCGTAAGTGTGTTTATGAGGTGAGTGTGGGTACGTGTTATGTAATTCTTTTTAAAAAATAATAAGTTAGAAAGTCACGAATCAGAATCAAAGAAGTGGATTAGTAAGCCAAAAAGCAGTACGAGTTAGCTACTTTTCACGAATCATGAAGTACGAATACGAGCTCTCGTTTCCATAGTAGATGAGTCTAATTATATCATGATTAGCGTGTTATAGTAAATAATATTTAATGATGAATTAATTAGATTTGATAAATTTCTCAAATATCTAATAATGTGTTAATTAGATTTAATGAATTCTCATGATTGATTTTCGGTCTATTTATGTAATTAATTTTATAATTAATCTATGTTTAGTTCTTTTAGAAGTTGTTTTAGTTTACAAAATTTTGGAAACTAAACACCAATGAAATGTTTAATAATTTGGATCCGCGTGCCTGCGTCACCCTGAGCGCAGCTGGTTCACTCACTGTTTATTTAGGATGGGTTTTAACGGGCCAGCACCGTAAATGATTTAACTTGTTTGAGCTTACGCTGTTAACAGTTTGTTTAGTGGGGGGTTTGTTGGTGTGGCATCATAACGATTGGGTATCTAACAGAATAAAGCGTGAGTAAGGATGAAAGTCGTGTGGATAATTTACATTCGATCCAAATCCAAGTTTTGTAGATATGGAGAAGAGTTTTATATATCCATGTGGATGTGGATAATCCGACTCCGATTGGGTGCGGTCGTGCGGATGTGGAGTTGGATATGTCCGATGGATATAGATTATCTGATAATTGAACACGGATAAAACGAAGCTATAAATAATAGAATATCCGACTACTATGACAAGTTCAATACAGCCATACACTAGGACCTTTTACCTATACACAATTTTTAGCTCATAAATTTGAGCCATATATATGGTGTGTACATGTGTAATCACTTTCATTATTTTACATATTATGTACTACTTTAAAAAATTATTTATCACCATAAGAAGCTGCACATAAGCATGTATTATCCGACTATTTTAATCCGCGTCTCTTTCGACACCGATCGGACTCCGCACCATTCTGACATCCGAAAAATTCTCATCTATAACCGCATCCGTGTAATATTCGCTCCGCATCCGTCAAAAAAATATGGATAAGGATGTGGAAAAAGTACTATCTGATCCGATCCGATCCGCTTTCATCCCTGAATGTGAGTTATGAAGCATTTCGTCTCAAATTATTGTTGACTTTTGATCATAATATTTAACCATTTCTCTTATTTAAAAAATTAGTACAAATACACAAAATATAAAGTTATACTTCAAATATTTTTGATGATGAAGTACAGACAAAATAAATAATGTATATATAATTTTTTAAATAAGATGAATGATAAAATATTGTGATAGAACCGTTGATCAATAATTTAAGACGGAGAGAATAGTGTTCTCTCTTGGGCTGTCCATACTTCGTACGACCATACCCACTAGCCTACTACCCACTAGTCTACTCAGGTACTCGAAGAATGTATCCTGTGCTCCCGGCCTCTTAGGGCAGTCACAATGTGCTTCAAAAGTGGTCATTATGCAATAAATACACCCTTGAGGACCGGCTATATACATTGCACATAGTTCTTATAGCATTTATTGCTAGTCCATATGCATATGGACCGGCCACAAGAGAACAGAGTACATTACTTTTTGAGTTTACTGTTTACAAATGAAACGCCAGAGTCACAAAAAGGTTGACAAGGAGCACTTTCTTTTGCCCACGGAACCCAGTTAATTCCTACCCGGTCCTTTACCATTGTGATGGTGGATCTTAACAAAATGCAGCTGTTGTGGGACTCATGCTTGAGGACTGCATGGTCCTTAAACATTGTTGATGCCCTTATGTCCTCTCGTGCACTAATAAATAAAAACTCACAAAATGAAACAATAAACTAAAAATATAAATCAATACATGATACAATAATCTATATTCATGCAAAGTTTTATATCGAACACAATTTCTTGGAAAGATAAACAAAAAGACAAATCGGCATATGAATAGGAGCCGGTTTGAAGGTACAAATGAACAGTGCAAACCCGATCACATGATGAATTTATCTTTTTTGTTTGTAGCTGCACAAACTTTTGTTCAATTCAAACTTTTGCATGATCTTACATCGTTGCATCTTCAATCCATTTTTGACTGATTTCTTCATGTAACCTTTTGTAGATTTTTAATAGCAAAATAAGCAAAATCGTTCCCAAACTTTTCACAAAGAGTCAAGTTCATCCTCGAACTTTCAAAAGCGTTAATATAGTCTCTCAACTCTCATTTTCTGGCCAAATATGTCCTAGTTACTGATGTGGTGGTGCATGGTGGTATGAGATGAAAGTGAAATGTTCATTTTGCCTTTATCTCATACATAAATCATGCACCGAAAGAAATTGAAAATAAGCTAGCGGCCGAGCTGTCCAAGATCCGGGGGCGGGAGGAGCTCTCCACGGCCACACCGGGTCTCGGCATCACCATCGTCTCCTTTTGATCTAAATCGTCGGTTAGGCCGCCAACAGTTGCTTCTACTAATCCTGTGCCCTGCTAGTGCGTGCTGCGTATGGCTGGTGGCCGGTGGGCGAAGATGATAAGCGACTAGCTCTGCTCGCGACTGACTGCACACGATTTGATTTTTGGGCCTACTTTTGCTTGTCTTTTGTATTATAGCATCAGGTGCCGTTCGTTGTAGTTAGTTGTCAGTGAACACCATGTAAATCTATCGGATCTGAATTTTGATAACAGCATGTCAGAAATAAATGCATATACCTTTTTCATCTGACAACGTTTTATCAATAATTCCAACCTAAGCCCACTTTCTAACTAGAGAAGTAAAAGCTGTTATGAACCTGCTAACCATACTGATATATCTAACTGTACCACTGACATGAAATGTTATCTTGACTGTACCTTAACTGAATTTTTTTAAAGTCCGTTTCTTTTTCTATAGATAGAGTAACCTGTAAACTGGTGACAAATCCAATACATATTGAACTATTTCTCTTCTAACTGATGAGGTTCAGTACAGCACATACATCCTGTTGTAGCACATACATCAGCTACATTCACTTCTGAACAAGTATGTTTTAGTGCTTACTGTTTAGTTATACTGTTCGCACTCAAAATTGGCAGGTCTGATCTGACCGGTCTGACCTGTGGGTCCCACCAGTCAGACCGGTGTGGTCAAAGTCCACAAAATACAATTTGGACTTCACTATTGGATAGGTCTCGTCGAGTAGATCAAGATTCATATGTGGAACGTTCAAATCGGAGTCCGGATGAGGGAGATACGACTTCTGCAAGATCTGCACGCCGGATGCACCGGTCTGACCGGTGCCCCCTGAGTCCAAGCCAAAACAAGGAGTCCTGATAGATTTAGGCTTGTAAAAGGATTTCCTTGCGGGGTAAGACCTCCCCACCCTATAAATATAAAGGGTCATGGCCGATTGAGTTCCATCATCCAATCGATCAATACAATTTACCTTTATTTGTCTCGTATTTACTTTTATCTCTTCCTAGCTTTTTCAATCTACTACTTGCTGTTCTTCCATCGTCTCCGTGACGTTTGAAGGCATTCTAGGTGGCCTTGCCGACCCTAGAGCAACCCTACGTGCGCCGCCCCGACGGGATCTTGCCCGGGCGACGTTCGGAGGTCTACCGCCGGTTTACCCTGGTGGCACAGGTCTGACCGGTGCATTCATAGGTCTGACCGGTGCACACAGGTCTGACCGGTGACCTTCATAGGTCTGACCGGTGCACACAGGTCCGACCGGTGACCTACACAGGTCTGACCGGTGACAACGCAGAGGCGCTGCGACAGCTGCCCCTGCGTGCTTGTTGGCCCCGAAAAGGTGCTAACAAATTGGCGACTCCGCTGGGGAAGAAGATCTGGCTATTTTAACCGATCTATCTAACTCCGGCACAATGGGCTCAAAGACTGAACTTGATCAAAATAACGTCATCGGCATTGATGATGTGGAGCTCTTGCCTGAAGATCGCCAAGCCATGGAGGACTTCATGAAGAAACAAGCTGAACAAGATCGTTTGATTATAGAAGGTCTCATGAAGGAGAAGGCTGAGCGAGATCGACTTCACTACTTGTCACACTTCAAGAAGAATCGTGAAGGCAAGGTGAAGAAGGTCAAGGAGATCACCGACGCTCCACCACCTGAGGTACCAAGCGCTGTAAGCACATCAACGTCCCCATCCTCTTTTGTTACTGCCAATGATCTTACTACCGTCATGGATAATTTTCGTTTAGCAATGATTGAAAACATGCAAAACATGGTAGATAAGAGTCTTGGTAAATGTGTAGAGGAAGGTGATAATGAAGTGTCTATTCCTAAAATTGTGTCACCTCAGATCCCATCTGTGAGTACATCGGCTCCACCTATATTGAATCCTCAGTATGGAATGCCGTTGAACTATTTTGCAGGACAAACAACACCACCGCCGTCTAGTCAGTACAGACCGGTTAGACCGATGGGTCCAACCGGTCAGACCGGTGCTGGCACCGTGGTGCTATACCCATCTTCTCCAGAGTCTATAGTTACTGTACCTCCCGTTCAGGCTGCCTCTGGCCGATCTAGTGATAATACAGTAGCTCATGGTGTTCCGTTTATGGTTCCTTTTGGAACGGGCACTGGGTATGGTTTTGTTCCTAACACACAACCTAACAGCCGTTTGCAGCACAATCCTCTGAACCCATCTACACAAGCCAATGTGTTGCAATCGAACGCTTCAACTACGCCAATGCCAACCACTATACAAGAAGTCATCGATAGATTTAATGCTAATCTTGCTAAACAAATGAGAGATGACTATGGGATAGAAGTGAAGTATAAAAATTCTTCATATCAAAAGCCGTATCCTGCTAGCTTTGATTCGGTTCCTTATCCTATTGGTTGGCGTTGTCCTGAATTCATAAAGTTTAATGGTGATGATAGCAAAACTACTTGGGAGCATGTTAGTCAATATCTTGCTCAATTAGGAGAAGCTAGTGTCATAGAGGAAATAAAAGTTCGATTATTTTCTTTATCTTTAACTGGCAATGCTTTTTCATGGTTTGCTTCATTACCTGTTAACTCTATTTATACTTGGCAACAACTAAAGCAAAAATTTCATGATCACTTTTATAGTGGAGATAATGAGTTAAGGTTGAGTCATTTAACATCGGTTAGGCAAAAGCATGATGAGCCTGTTACTAATTACATTAGAAGATTTAGAGAAACAATGAACCGTTGTTATAGTCTTGTTATCTCCGAAAGGGATCTTGCTGAATTAGCTTTTAATGGTTTGCGATCCCATATTAGAGAAAAATTAGATGGTCATGAATTTTCTAATGTTGCTCAAGTTCTAACAAGAGCTTTAGCTCAAGAAAGCCGAAGTAAAGATAATCAGTTTAAATCTGATCGTCCTAATATGCATATGATAGAGTATGAATCATCGGACGATGAGAGTAAAGAAGTATGTGCTGCTAAATTTACATGGTCACCTAATGATAAAGCAGAAACTTGTGCTTCTCTAAAGCCATCTCATAAGAGTCGGGAAGAGATGAAATTTACTTTTGATGTGGCTAAGTGTGATAAAATATTTGATGAATTGCTTAAGTCAGGTAAAATTAAAATAACTCACACTATACCACCTCTTGATCAATTAAAAAGACGTGCATATTGTAAATTTCATCATTCTTTTTCTCATGCTACCAATGATTGTAATACTTTTCGTCGGCAAATACAATCGGCCATTAATGAAGGTCATTTAAAATTCCATGAGATGCAAGTCGACGAAAATCCTTTCCCTGCTAATGCTTTTGTGAATACTCTTGAGTTGTCAAATCCTAAGGTGCTTATTCGACCGGATCAAGCTGAAAAGGCAAAGGGGAAGAATGTGATCATTGGAGAGCAAAGACCTGACAAGAAGGTGCTTCTGGAGGAGATCCCCAAGGCTTCAGCGAAGACTTCAACGCTTGGGGGGCAAAACAAGACAGAGAAGACCGGCAAAGTGTCGACCGGTCTAACCGGTGCACAGGCCGGTCTGACCGGTGTACCTGGCCGGTCTGACCGGTGTCCCCAGAAGACATCAAGATGCTCCAAGCCCAAGAAAAGAGCAAGGCCGAGTTTTGAAGAGCTCCTGGCCAAGTATAAAAGGAAGGGAGCTGCTAGAAATCGAAGAAATCTGCCGAATGGTGCAAAGGGCGTAAAAGCACCACCAAGACATGACGGTATGTATCACCAACAAGGTAAACCTGCACCTACACCATACCCTTTTGTTGGATCAGTTATGCCATGTTCTTGGTATTATCCTTGTTATTATTCACCTGCTGATTATAGTAGTATGTACATGAAGCCATATATGATTCAATATCCTATTGCTTATCAAAGTGGTGCATTACAAAGACCGGTTGCTTGTAGTAGTAATCTGGTCCAAAGTAATGTATGTACTAATATTGAAGCAGGTGAAGATAACAATAAGCAAAACTCTAAAGGTATGCAGCCGAGGTGGTGTCCCTCAGGCTTATCCCACACTCAAAAGAGGAGACTGCAAAGATTGCGTAAGCGAGGAGCAATAAAACAACCATCTGAAGAGAGGCTAGTTAAGTCAACACGGACCCGAAAGGAGTGGAGGCCGAAGCAGGTGTCAACCTCGACTTGAAGCAAGCATGCATACGGCCGGTGTTTGATGGACATCGTCCTGAGTATTTTTTAGTTTAGAAAAGTATTTTTTGGCACGTGTACTTTGCCAAAAAACAGGGGGGCATATGTTCGCACTCAAAATTGGCAGGTCTGATCTGACCGGTCTGACCTGTGGGTCCCACCAGTCAGGCCAGTGTGGTCAAAGTCCACAAAATACAATTTGGACTTCACCATTGGATAGGTCTCGTCGAGTAGATCAAGATTCATATGTGGAACGTCCAAATCGGAGTCCGGATGAGGGAGATATGACTTCTGCAAGATCTGCACGCCGAATGCACCGGTCTGACCGGTGCACCTCACCGGTCTGACCGGTGCCCCCTGAGTCCTAGCCAAAACAAGGAGTCCTGGTAGATTTAGGCTTGTAAAAGGATTTCCTTGCGGGGTAAGACCTCCCCACCCTATAAATATAAAGGGTCACCGCCGATTGAGTTCCATCATCCAATCGATCAATACAATTTACCTTTATTAGTCTCGTATTTACTTTTATCTCTTCCTAGCTTTTCCAATCTACTACTTGCTGTTCTTCCTTCATCTCCGCGACGTTTGAAGGCGTTCTAGGTGGCCTTGCCGACCCTAGAGCAACCCTACGTGCGCCGCCCCGACGGGATCTTGCCCGGGCGACGTTCGGAGGTCTACCGCCGGTTTACCCTGGTGTCACAGGTCTGACCGGTGCATTCATAGGTCTGACCGGTGCACACAGGTCTGACCGGTGACCTTCATAGGTCTGACCGGTGCACACAGGTCCGACCGGTGACCTACACAGGTCTGACCGGTGACGACGCAGAGGCGCTGCGACAGCTGCCCCTGCGTGCTTGTTGGCCCCGAAAAGGTGCCAACATATACATTGGTTAATTTAGAGGACTTCTTTTATAGCATAAATTGCAGCCACAAGCTTGTGGATATACTGTTCTCTGTTGTCTGCTGTACTAACCATCTCTAGCATGATTGATTACGCCAACTTTGTGTCACGAAAATTATGTATTAATAGAGTAATAATTGTTGGTCACAGGCTTACCCTAAGGAAATGATATAAACCTTGTTATTACATGCGGAGGATTTTTTTTTAGAAAAAGGAAATTTATTCCTGCCTCTGCAACAGCACACAACAAAGTTTTTACATAATTCTCAGCATTAAAGCTGATAAATAAACAGGAAAAGGAGCACACACATAATAGGGAAAATCAAAAGCAGAGTCTATTATTGCTTCTCCATCCATTTTTGGCAAAAATATCCAAAGCGACAACCTCTAGTGCTTTGCTCGCCGAACGGATGATCTCCCTTGTGTCCTCACGCTACAGTAGGGACCAAAACCGTAGCCAATATGCTCCTCTGAAAATAGCCTGCATAAAAGAATGAAATTGTTTGTTCTGAAAAATCAAGTCGTTACGTGTACACCAAATAGCCCACATAACGGCTGCAACCCCAACAAAGATCAATTTTTTGTCCTTATTTCGTATGCCTGTTAACCAATGTTTAAGCATGTGTGTTACTGATCTAGGTGGGGTTAGCCCAGTGGCTACATGAACAATTCTCCATATAGTCTTAGCATGTTGGCAATCGAAGAAAAGATGTTTAATTGTTTCATTGCAATCACAGAAACAACACTTTTGACTTCCAACCCAATTCCTCTTAGCTAAATTATCTTTTGTTAAAATTACACCCCGCTGGAGATACCATAGGAAAATCTTTATTTTTAGAGGAATTCTTAGATTCCAAATAAATTTATTAGTGAAGGGAGTACCCTGGTTCATCAAATATTGATACATAGACTGGACTGTAAAACATCCATGTCGATGTAAGTCCCAGGTAAAACTATCTCTCCCTTGTGAAAGTTGTTGTAAGGATACTTTTGCTACTAGATTGTGCCAAGAAGTTAATTTGTCCCCTGTTAGAGCTCTTCGAAAAGAGAGATTCAGTGGATTTTGGTTCATAACATTTACCACTGTATCATGAGGATAATGAACTATATTAAAAAGACTAGGGAACTGCTCTTTAAGAGGTTTAGAGCCCACCCAAGTATCCTCCCAAAATCTGGTCTGTGAACCATCTTTTATCTTAAATGTCCCACATCCCAGAAAGTCTTCCCTGACTTTTAATAGACCTTTCCAAAAATGTGAATCTCCAGGTTTAATCTGAACCTGAGTGAAACATTTTGCACTTAGATACTTATTTCTAAGTAAGGTCTGCCAAATACCTTCTTCATTAAGTAATTTAAAAATCCATTTAGTAAGAAGGCATTTGTTTTTAATGTAGAGATCTGTTATTCCTAGACCTCCTTGATCTTTAGGATGACATAGGATGTTCCACTTGGCAAGACGATATTTTTGTTTCTCATTGTTGCCTTGCCAAAAGAATCTAGACCTATAGTAATCCAATTTCTTAAGGACATCATTAGGAATTTCAAAGAAAGACATCATGAACATAGGGAGGCTGCTTAGCACTGAATTCAACAAGACTAGCCTTCCGCCATAAGATAAGTGTTTGGCTTTCCAAGTGCTTAATTTGCGTTTGAATCTTTCCTCAATTATACTCCAATCTGCATTGTGGAGTTTACGATGATTCATTGGAATACCCAAGTATCTGAAAGGAAAGGATCCTATCCCACAACCAAACAATCTTGTATACTCTTGTTCATAATGTTTGGCTTCACCATAACAGAAGATCTCACTTTTGTGGAAATTAATTTTAAGTTCGGATAATTGTTCAAAGACACAGAGCAGCAATTTCATATTTTTAGCCTGCTCCAAATCATGATCCATGAACAGAATTGTATCATCTGCATATTGCAAAATTGACAACCCATCGTCTACTAGATGAGGAATAACCCCTTTGATTTGACCATCATCTTTTGCCCTCTTTATCAAAATAGAAAGCATATCTGCCACTATATTAAAAAGGATAGGTGACATTGGATCTCCTTGTCTGAGCCCTTTTTTTTGTTTGGAAGTAGTGACCAATATCATCATTAATTTTGATGCCCACACTTCCTCCCGAGACAAATCTTTCAACCCATGCACACCACTGCTGACTAAATCCCTTCATTCGAAGAGTTTGCTGGAGGAAAGACCATTTTACCTTATCATAGGCTTTTTCAAAGTCGATTTTAAGAACTACCCCATTACGCTTCTTAGTATGTAATTCATGGAGAGTTTCGTGTAATATTAGTACTCCTTCCATGATATTCCGACCTGGCATGAATGCCGTTTGAGAAGGTTGAACTACCTTGTTGGCTACCCTCATTAGTCTATTAGTAGCAACCTTAGTAAAAATCTTAAATCTTACATTAAGCAAGCAAATGGGCCTATATTGTTGTATTTTCGTTGCCTCCTTTATTTTTGGGAGGAGAGTAATTACCCTAAAATTGAGGCTATACAAAGGAAGGCGCCCTTCAAAAAACTCTGTGAATAGATCTAAAAGATCCTTTTTTATGATGTCCCAAAACACTTGATAGAATTCTGCTGGGAAACCATCTGGACCAGGGGCTTTATTATGTTCCATCTGGAACACTGCCTCTTTTACCTCCTCCTCTGTAAAGGGAGATGTGAGAATATTATTCTCCTCCACTATCACCTGAGGTATATCTTGATTTTGGTCTTCCACCAGGGTGAAATTATTTTCCTCTGGTGGTCCAAAAAGTCCTTTGTAATAGTTTGTGATATAAGTTTTTAAATCAGCATCACCCACTATAACACCATCTTCTTGTTCTAATTTGAAGATGCGTTGTTTTCTGTATTTACCATTAGCAACCAAATGGAAATATTGGGTGTTGTCATCACCTTCCAAAAGGTCCTTAGTTTTAGCTCGCTGGTACCATTTAATTTCTTCTTCCCTCAAGAGGTGAACTAATCGTTCATTGAGGTAATGCTTGAGATCTAATTCATGATTAGAGAGTGCATTAGTTTCTGCCTTTTTATCTAGATCGTCAATCATTGAAACTAATATCTTTTTTTCCTTTTTATTTTGGCCAGCTGTATTTTTAGCCCATCCTCTAAGGAATTGCCGAAGGGACCTAATTCTATTCTGCCATTTTTCCATAGCAGTGGTTCCCTCAACTTCTGATTGCCATTTGTTAGCAACTAGTTCATGGAAGCCATCTCTAATTAACCATCCTCGTTCAAATTTAAAAGGTGGTGGTTGTTTGTTGTGTGAAGAGGCACCCGTGTTTAATAATAACGGTGTATGATCCGAATTACTTCTATCTTCGGCATGTACAGTTGTGAGAGGGAACTTTTGCTCCCATTCTGTACTTACCACAACTCTGTCTAATTTTTCAAAAGTCGGATCATCCCCACTACCCGCCCAAGTATATTGGCGGCCTGACATTTCTATTTCTCTAATATCTAGAGACTGAATGACCATATTAAATAAATTTGGCCACTTCAAATCAAAATTATCCTTGTTCTTATCTTCAGGACGGCGCATAATATTGAAATCTCCACCTATTATATAAGGGAGTGTTTCTTTACTACACACATTAGCTATCTCTGTTAAAAAAAATTCTTTGTCTTGCTGTTGTGCAGGTCCATAAACTGCAAATAAGGACCATTTAAAGCCATCATTTTTATTTCGAAGAGTGAACTTAACATAAAAGTCCCCTTCATCGATGGCTCCAATATCGTACACCGTAAGGTCAACACCGAGAAGAATTCCTCCGGAACGACCATGTGGTGCCATGCAGTGCCAAATGTATTCTTTGCCACCACATAATTTTTTAAGGGTCACATCTGGGAATTGATCCCGACCCGTTTCCATGAGGGCAATAAAATCAATTTGCTCCTCTTTGACCATACCTTCCAAATACCCGTGTTTAGCCAAGTCTCCAAGACCTCTGCTATTCCAAAAGATCCCTTTCATTTGAGACATAATTTGGATGCTATTATAGGTTTCTTGGTGGCTATCTTATTTTTATTTCTCGAATCTGTTCTCTTCTTACGTGGTGTAGCATTTAATTCGCAACAAATTTGATCATAGCCTTCCTCGTATGCACTCTCCTCAAAACCCCCACATATGTGGTGAAGATGTGCATCTAAAAGGTCTTCTTCTTCCTCATCCAGGTTAATCTTAGGTGAGGATACTTTGCTGCTACAACAATTATTCTTTCCTGACAATTTAAGCCTATCTATTTCTATGTTTTTGAGGGAAGTAACAGAGGATAAAATAACTCTATTATCTCTACCCATAGAAACCCCAATGTTGGCAACTCTAGAAGAAATAACTGAATCTGAAATAGATGGGAAAGACAAACAATTACCTGGTTCCAGTGAATTCTTTTTGGCCGCCAAGTTCATTGCTTTCTCCATTATTTTGATGTCCCCAGTAGCACGTATACTGGATCTTTTCCCAGCTGCACTGCCTCCGGGAATTGCTGAAATTTCCTCAACACCAATGACAGTCTCTAAAGATTGGAGAGCATTTGCCATCACCACATTAGTGCTATTAGCACGGATACCATTTTTCTTAGAAAGTTCCTGTAGCAATCGACGAGGCAATTTGTGAAAAAATGGCACTGATGGAGACCTCTCTAGATTAAACACAATACCATCCGAATTTTTTTGCCTAGCCTCACATACACTGATTGGATACTCGTAGTAATAGTTTTAATATTTCAGGGACCACATATCATGCTACTTTGCTTTATCCTGTTTCTCTAATCAGTTCACTGCATTTGCTGAAATAGCGTAATCAACATGGCAATTTTTGTTATTTATAGTTCAGGATCCAGATGTTAGTGGCAGAGGTGCTCAGAGCTGGATCATGCATCGCTAGGTTTTCTCGACGTGCATGCAAAGTATATATGCTTTTAATTGCTGGAGCATTTTAATTGTAATATGCTTTTGTGTTTTAACAGAATACAGCTCTTGCCTCAAGAGACATTGCAGGCTGTACTTTGTTGAACAAATTTTAGGAGAAAATTACTGCATACCTGTTTTGTGGATTTTCCCTGACTTGTGATTGTGCTGGTTCTGTACCATTTTTTTTCATTTTTACTTGTTTTCAGAAAACGTAGTTGCTCGTATTGAACTCTAAGGAATACTGTAGCTTTTGTAGTTTAAATCCTGTGTATATGCATACAGTTGCCTGTATTAAACTCTTGGAAATTCTGGGGCCTTTGTTGTTTCAATTCTGTTTACATCTCTCATCTCTGTACAATTTATATAATGGTGCTTGATGAAATTGTCAGCTTATACAATGCTTCCTCAAATTCAGGTTGTGAGATTTTCTAGCATCGGTTGTTCATTCATTTCACAAGTAACAAAACCTCAATTTCTGGACGTGAGTAGCCAAAAAAGTTCTTTCCGCTGTAGTCAGTCCCGACTCGTAGCAATGGCTACAGCTCCAGCCAATGGTGATTCACAGGGTGGCCCTCAGAGGAACTATCAGGTTGTTGTGGCTGCCACTCGTGACCTGGGCATTGGTAAGGATGGGGTTTTGCCATGGAAGCTTCTTGGTGACCTTAAGTTCTTCAAGGAGCTTACACTTGCTACATCTGCCCCTGCCAAGAAAAATGCAGTTATAATGGGAAGGAAAACATGGGAGATCATTCCTGTTTAGTCAAGGCCATTGCCTGGTCGTTTGAATGTCATACTTACTCTGTCACACCTGTTTTTCCAAAGAAAACCAAGTGCATACCTATATGTATGCCAGGATCAAGTTTCATACATATAGTAGACATAAGTGAATAACAGAAATAATATCACGTAAGAAAACAAAGATTATCAGAGTATTACGCGGAATCCTGGAAACGGAGGCACCAAACATCCACAAGCAGTCGACTGGGGGTTGCGTACGTCTAGCACCAGCAACATCTTCACAACGACTTCACAACAGCTTACTCTTTCTGAGCAACATTGTTTATAGCAAGGGTGAGTACATGCCGTACTCAGCAAGTGTGAGGAAAGTATGAATGCAAAGGCTTGACAAGGAAAGGCTGACAGGTTGACTACATTAAGCACTTTTAGTTGATCAAGTTTTATTAGCACCTAATTACTAAGATATAAGTATATACCAACCCACATTAACATAAAGAGATACGCCATAAGCATATGGCTAACATAACCATAAACCACAATTTAGGTCCATCTTCAAGTTCAATTATCATGTGAGGGTCCAGGCCGCTCTTGACCGTGAGCACGACTAATCGATTAGTTTTACACTCTGCAGAGGTTGTACACTTTCACCACAAGTCGCGTAAAAGTTCTAGGAACTTTGAACCCAACCATGCGATGCCGGTCAAGCATCATACCACACTACCGAGGTGTGATTGCATAGGGACGCTACGAGGCCTTTACAAAGAGTCCTCCCATGTGTATTAGTCCATAGTAGCATATGCCATAGAGGCTATCTTTCGTACCTCACTTCTATTCACGGACGGTCAGCCATAGAGTACTTCCGTTCCAATACCTATCCGGAATAGAAGAGTCTTAAAAGCATTCCTCCTTATCCAAGCTACCATGCGAGTAATAGCCACACAAGACTTCCCTAATTACTCAACCAAGACTAGAGCCATTTAGTCCTTGTGGTTGCACTGTTATCCTGGGTGGTCGCTCCATGTTCCAATTAATCATATGATCTTGTATTAACCAGAGATATATAGCATCAAAGTAAAGCAAGTTTATCATTGTTGATCATTAGAACCACCATATCCCAAGTAGAGCAACTAAGCATAGCTACCCAACATAAAGATAAACCCAGGTTGACAAGGAATGATCATAAAGACTAGGATAATCCTTAATAGGACCCATCAATATTAATGCAAGCATATGCAATGTGATTAAACACAGTTATTGGAACAAAAGAACAAGGACACACTTGCCTTTAACCAGTGTAATATTGTTGCTCAGATTGTCTTCACCTTCAAGCTCTTCACTGCTCTCGAACCACGTTCCTTCTACTCGCATCAATCATCGGGCACAAGCATACAAAGCGAACAAACAAGCAACTAAGAACAATGCACCAATCAAAAGAAAAGCTTTAAAAGAATGCACTAAAGGATATGCTCGATGCTATGGATCACTGAAGCTCACAGACCGTGCTGAGATAAGGAAATGCTTGGTTAGCTTTATGGAAGATACTAGGTTTGAGCATGAACTAGGATCAAAAGATCTGGAGCTTGAAAGGAGATTAGCTCTACAACAGAGGCACACTGAGATAGGGAGTTTTGATAAAGAACGACTAACGTTCGATTTGCATATATGAGAGAACAAGCTATGAGCTAGGTTTATTTTAATTAACAAAATATATGTAGAGGATATTTCATAGAGAAAATACCCTAAGTTGGAATTAATGCAATATTATATTTTATTTGCAAAAGACCGGAGTAAAGAACTAGTCAAATTTTATTTATAAAGATTTATATATAAATTATACCAATTAAACATTTAATTTAGAAACACTAAACTATATTAATCCTCTAATCGAAACTTTATGATTCGAGTAAGCTAATAAAGTTATAATCAAAAACTCATTCATGTTGGTATTTAAACAAATTAATATTTATTTATAAAAGCTGGTGTAAAAGCCTATCAACTTTTAATTAGAAAAGTTTAATGATATATTAAACAAATTAACATTTGGTTTATGAAAAACCGGGTAAAAGATCTAATTAGATTTTATTTATAAAAGCACATGAAATAATAATTAATCAAATTAATATTAGTCATGAAAAACGGTGTATAGCTCTATATTGCTTTTATTCATAAAAGGTGTGCATACTAAGCTTTAATCAAAATTAATATTAAATTTATTTTTTCAGAAAACAAACATGATGAAAACTCACCACTAATACGTACTTTACATTATTATGAACCTAACGCAACTTGAACGGGTGAAAACGGAGCTAAAACATGAAAGATATAGATAAACGAAGCTCTAGGGATCTGCTGGCAAGAATTGGAAACTTCCAGGGGCCTAACTGCGAAAAACCAGGGGCATATACATAATTTTGTATATAAACCCGAGGGCTTTCTTGCAAAGGTTCCAGGGTGGATTTATGTGTGAAAGTGGGATCTCTGTAGGGGGTTATCTGCAAAAGGAGCAAGACACAAAAACAGATCTAGGGTTTACACCTTTCCTCAGGGGGCTATGTGCAAAACCGGCTTCTTCTTCCTCCCGTTCAGGAACAGAGCAAGGCGGACGGCGGCTCCGGCCGGTGGCTCTGCCGGGGCTCCGGTGACCTAGGGTCTCGGGCGTGCTAGGGAAAAGGGGGAGGAGTGGATGGGGAACACGATGGATGTCTCACCACGGCGGACGGACGACGGTGGGCGGCTAGCAACGGAAGGCAGCGGCGCCCGGCGGTGGAGATTCGCGGCGGCGCTGCGCAGGTGGACCTCCGGCGACAGGGAGCGGCGAAGGAGATTCAGCACGGCATTGCGGAGCTCCTGGCGTCGCTCGTTTGCTCCGGCGAAGGACGGAGGCGGTGGATCGGGGATGGCAACGCCGGCAGCGGCGCATGGTACTCCGGCGAACGGCGCAGCTCGCGAGGCAGGCGAAGGCGGCGGCTGGAGCGAGCAGCAGGGGCACGCGGGCGTCCAGGGCGCGTGACTATATAAGGCGCGGACGCCGAGTCCCGGACACGCACGCCAAGCAAGGGTGGCGGCGGCACCGGTCGTGGTGGCCGCGGCCTCTGGTGGCCGGCCGGGCTCCGCTGGGCCTAGATGGGCCTGGCGGTGGGGCCGGGGAGTGGCCTGAAGCGGGCGTGGGTAGGGTCGGGCCCTAGGGCTCGGCCCATAACTAAAAGAAAAGGTTTAATAATTTTTCGAATTCCTTTTTCAGTGCGAAAACAAATTCAAGAAAAGCTTTGAAAATGTTTAGAGGCACGAAAAATACCCAGAAAATCCTAAAAATTCCAGGAAAATTCCCAGAGATAGATTGGGACACGAACAATCCAAATAAAATATTTGGAGCTCGTGAAAAAGATTTTAGAGCCTGCTAATAAATAGAAAATGCTCAGGGAAAAAATGAGAATAAATCCCAGAAAATTCCGGAAAATTCTCGGAAGGGTTTGGTCAGCGTCTAAGCGTGTTTAAAAACCTTTTGCACTCAAAAACACCTGGATGCATTGGCATAAATGCAACACTCACATAAACATTTTATTTAATTTCAAAAAAATAAATAATGCCTTTTTCCTGTACTATATTTCCCGTGAAGAAAATAAATGTTGGAAAAATTTTAAAATTGAGTGAAAATCATTGCTTAATTATTATTTCTATTCACATCCTGAAATTGAGAATTTCAGGGTGTGACATACTCAATCTGGTAGTTTTAATTTTGCAACAGTAGAAAATGTTGTTATCTGTGGAAGCATGAAGTCTTCCTTAGAACTGCTAGCATCAACTCCATATTGCTTATCGATTGAGAAAATTTTTGTTATAGGGGGTGGGTAGGTACTGAGGTAAGTTATTGTAAGCATCAAGGCCCCACCGCACCTTTGGTAAGAGTGTTTCGGTGATAAATGACAATCATATACTTGTGACTAACCTTTTTTTGTAGCGGATTTATCCTTGGGTTATTGTCATGAGATATAAGTGAAATGAGACCCCTCAATTTGAAATTATGGTTGATCAATGGACAAAGACTACAAGGCTAAGGACATTCTTAGTTCCAAGTGTCATAAGGAGATGAAGGACACTTGGATTTGCTAGTTTGTAGTGCTTGACCGTACTATTAAGAGGGTTCACACTTTAGTAGCTTGACCATGCCAAATGCTATGCTATATTCATACACTATCAAGCTCCTTGGTTACTAAACAACTCAAGATACTCATGGAAACACATTGGAGGCAAAAGACTTGAAGAAAAACTCAAAGGTGTTTGAATTGGATGAGTTGAAATGAAAAAGAGTGCGTCGAATGATCCGACGCTATCATTTCTAGTTGCACCGGATGATTGATGTGGAAGTTTCAGAAGCAAACAACACCGCCGGATGAACCAACGATGTATCAGCAGTTGCATCGGTTCATCCGGTGACCTAGGGTTTGGCAACAATAATGATTCAAGTCAAGAGCCTTCAGCACCGGATGAAGTGACAGTCCAAGCAACGGTTTATCCGGTGCACGCATATATTTCATACAGAGACGCACCGAGTGAACTTGCTTCAGCACCGGATGAACCGACGCTCATGAAGTTTACCAGCGGTTCATCCGGCGCCTATGGTTATTCTACACAGAGACATTTTGAGAAAAGTTGCTTCAGCACCAGATAAACCAACGCATCATCGGTGCATGTGTCAGATGAAGTGGTACAACGTTTGGGTTCAACGGCTATATTTGGAGACACAAAGACACCGGATGAACCGACACTGTCGTAGGGGGGACCGTCGGTTCATCCGACAGTACTACTTTTCAGAGGACTTTTCCAATGGCTAGTCTCCCTTGCTAGGCCTATAAATTGGACCCCCCTGTGTCTCTTGAGCTGCTTTTGCCACTCTGAAGAACTACTATAGCCAAGGAGAAGGAAAGTTAGTGCTTTGATCATTTGGATTTCATCTTCCTAGCCAAGAGGGATTCTTTCTTGGTTATCAAGAGTTTCAAGGTGCTTTCAATGGCATAGCTGAGTGCATTGGTCAAGTGAAAGTGTGCGAGCTTGTTACTCTTGGAGTTTGACGGCTCCTAGATGGTCTCGGTGATTAGGGGTTCTTGGTGAGGTCTTGGAGATTGTGGGAGCCCCGGGAAGTTCTTGGTGTAAATAGATTGAGACCCACCATTCCGGAGATGGAGAACGGGTACTCTTAGTGAGCACTCAAGTCTAAGTGGCTTGAGGGGGAGCAAAACTCTTTGTGAGTGCTCCAACATGGTTTAGGGAGAAGCATCAACTTCTCGATACCACGGGAAAAAATTCGGTTGTCTCTTGTCCACTCTTTCTACCTTCTTGCACTTGATTCCGCATTTACTTTCAGCTCTTAAGTTCCTTTGCTCTTGTTTCCCTCTAGTTTGCTTTGCTTGTTGCATATCTTGACTAGGGTGCTTTTCTCTTGTTAGTGTGAATCTTGCTAAGGAACTTTGTTGTTAGTATGCTTAGTTGGTAGGAAGAAATCTTTTTAGATGGGCAACACTAGAGATATAGGTTAAGGTTTACTTCTTGTTCTAGAAATTTGAAGAAGGCCCATATTTAACCCCCCCTTCTATAGGCCATCGATCCTACAAGTGGTATCAGAGCTTAGGCTCTCTTTTTGGTGGCTTAACCGCCTAGAGAGATGGGCAAGGGGAGTGGCAATGGCCCTCCCAAGTTGGCGGGGAAACGATTCACTTTTTGGGTACATAGAATGGCTAGCTTTCTTCAAGCACAACACCATGATGCATGGATCACTACCATGTATCCTATGCCAGTTGAACCCACCGAAAGTGAAACCAAGTGGAACTATCGTGCTAGAAACTTTATCTTTGAGACTCTTGAGGAGGACTTGTTTGATAGGGTGTTTGCTTTGGAGACCGCTCATGAGGTTTGGATGGAGCTCAAAAGAATCCATGTAGGCAACAAGAAAATCAGTGAGGAGAAGTATGAGTTGCTTAAGGTTGAGCTTAATGAGTTTAAGATGAAGGATGATGAGGGTGTAGAGGAAATATACTCTAGGATGGGTGTTATTATTCAAAATATCAATGCTCTCGATGTTGCTAACGTGTCCGAGCAGGAAATTATTCAAAAAATTCTTCAAACGCTTCCCAAGCCCAAGTACAACATCGTCAAGGCACTCATATTTGAGAAGGACTTCGAAACTCTCACCATCACCGAAGTTGTGAACAAGATTCGATCTCATGAGATGTTCTTGATGGGGCAAATTGAATCATCTACTTTCACATGAAGCTCCAAGAAAGATCTTGCACTCAAGGCTAGTGACAAGACCAAGCCCAAGCCAAAGTCAAAAGCAAAGCCTCCTCCCTCTTCAAGTGAAAGTGAAGACAAGAGTGACTCAAGTGATGAAGATGATGGTGAACTTGCTTTCCTCATGAGGAGGACTACCAAATTGCTCTCCAAGATTTGTAAGAAAGGCTACAACTATGATCTAAAGAAGAACAAGTTTCACTCATCAAGAAGAAGTGGTGAAGGTGGCAAGAGGAAGTGCTACAATTGCCAAAGCTATGATGATCTATCATATGATTGCTCCAAGCCCGACAAGCGAGTGTCAAGCTCAAGCAAGAAGAACGACAATGATGATGATAATGAGAAAGATGACAAGCATTCCAAGAAGGACTCATACAAGAAGAAGTTTTCTAGCAAGCCCTACAACAAGAAGAAGGGTGATCATCGTTCTCTCTTGGCAAATGAGTGGATCACGGATGGTGAAACTTCAAGTGAATCAAGCGGTAGTGAAGATGAGAAGAACAAGAAGTTTGCCGGTCTTGTGATCATGGATGATGAAGAACCTCCTCTTCCTCCACCACCTATGTGCTTCATGGCTAAACACTCCAAGGTGGGCGATAGTGAAGATAGTGAATTAGTGACTCCTCGGATAGTGATAATGAACTTTCACCTCATGCTCTTAAGGTACTTCTAGATCAATACACCGACATGATCAAGAAACAAAAGAGTAAGCTCAAGGCTCTTGAGGAGACCCATGAGAAGCTTAAGCTATCCAATGATGAGTTGCTTGTGAAACACAATGACCTTAGCAAAGAGCATGAAGCTTTGGTAGTGTCTAACAAGTCACTTAGAGATGACCACAACAAGTTACTTGATAAGCACAATGAGCTAATCGTCAAACATGATGATATAACCGTGCTTAACAAGTCTCTTGAGTCAAGTCAAAAGATACTTAAGAAAGATCATGTGGTCTTAGAGATGAAGTATCAAGAGATTGAGCTTGCTTATGAGGCTATTTGTGCTAATGGGTAAGAAATTGCTAGAGGCATCACTAAGACAAATGCTTCTACTTCTTGTGATGATTTGATTGAAGAACCTAAGATCTTGCCAAATGATGAGAATATTGCCTCCTCTTCCAAGACTAACCATGATAGGGTGAAAGCACTTGAAGAGGAAGTAAGAAGCCTAAGATCTTGTGTGAAGAATTTGGCCAAGGGTGAAGCATTGCATAAGGAGATCCTCTATCACAATGCAAGAGATTATGGCTCTAGGGGACTTGGCTCCTTCCCTCAACCCATCAAAGAAACTCGCAAGTCAAAGGAACTTTATGTGTGCTTTGTGAAGGAAGTTGGGTCCTATTGCCAACATTGCAAGATCACCGGTCATCACACAAGGGAGTGTCCTTTACCTTTACGTCCATTGCCTATCTTACCTTGCAACTATCGTTCCATGTTCAACAATAATCATTTCTTATTGTTGAAGAATAGCAAGGGCATGGTGGCGGCAAGGTTCATAGGGACCAAGGCTAAAGTGAATCATCCTAGGCAAATTTGGGTTCCCAAAGCTTTATTAACTCATGTGATTGGACCCAAACTTGCTTGGGTTCCTAAATCTTCAACTTGATCTCTTTGTGTGTAGGTGAACTACAAGGCCGGGGGAAGTCATTGGGTCCTTGATAGTGGATGTACTCAACACATGACCGGCCAAGTTAAAATGTTCACCTCTCTAGTGGATGATGCGGGGAATCATGAGCAAGTCACCTTTGGTGATAATTCTAAAGGAAGAGTTTCCGGTTTGGGTGACATAACCATTGCAAAAGATCTCTCTCTTTCCAATGTTTTGTTTGTAGACTCTTGTAGTTATAACTTGCTTTCCATTGCTCAATTTTGTGATCTTGGCTTATCTTGCTTATTTGATGATGAGGGAGTTATCATTACTAATAAGAAATCTAATGAAGTTGTGTTCAAAGGTTTTCGTCATGGGAACATCTATCTTGTAGACTTCTCCTCTCATGAAGCGAACTTGACTACTTGTCTTTTCACCAAGACATCCAAGGGTTGGCTATGACATCGCTGTATTGCACATATATGCATGAGTCAACTCAAGAAGGCTTTCAAAAGGGGTTTAGTTCTTGGTGTGAAGGATGTCACATTTGAGAAGGACAAGTTGTGTGGAGCGTGTCAAGCCGGCAAGCAAGTTGCAAGTCACCATCCTATGAAGACTTATGTTTCTACCTCAAGACTATTGGAAATCTTACACATGGACCTCTTCGGCCCTACTACATACAAAAGTCTTAGTGGTAATCTCTATTGCCTTGTCATTGTTGATGATTACTCACGCTACACTTGGACATTCTTTTTGGAAGACAAGAGCAAGATGTTCAGGATCTTCAAGAACTTTGCTACAAGGGCTTAAAATGAGTTTGAGTCATCTATTGTGAAGATCCGGAGTGACAATGGATCGGAATTTCGGAACACTAAAGTGGAAGAGTATTGTGATGAGCTAGGCATCAAGCATGAATTCTCTTCAACCTACACACCACAACAAAATGGTGTGGTAGAAAGGAAGAACAAGACTCTCATCACATTGGCTAGAGCTATGTTGGATGATTATGGTATCTCTCAAAGATTTTGGGCGGAAGCTATCAACACGTTGTGTCATGCTTCAAATAGGGTGTATCTCCACCGACTATTAATGAAGACACCCTATGAGCTTCTCATTGGGAGGAAGCCCAACATCTTCTACTTCCGAGTCTTTGGGTGTAAGTGTTTCATTTACAAGAAGAGGAAGCACCTAGGGAAGTTTGAGAGTAGGGTAGATGAGGGCATGTTTCTTGGTTATGCATCCAACTCCAAGGCATATAGAGTATTCAACAACACTACACATGCCATTGAAGAAACATGTGACGTGGAGTTTGATGAATCTAATGGCTCCCAAGGAGATAGCTATTGTTGTGATGATGTAGGAAAAGAACCTCTACGAGAAGCAATGAAGAAGATGGCTATTGGGGACATCAAGCCCAAAGAGGATGATGATACACCTTCTACTTCCCACAACCATGAAGACTCATCCTCTTCCGATGATGATAATGATGACCATCAAAGGTGCACAAGATAAGAAAGCCATCTTCCTCAAATGGACCTCCTCCTACATCACAAGACACCCAAGATCAAGAAGAAGAAGAATCGGAAGTAGTGCAACCTCAAGATGATCCAACTTCTACCACACTTGAAAGGCGTATAAGGACTTCATCAAACCACCCCATCAATCTTGTCTTGGGTGATCCCAAGGGTGGTACACGTACTCACCGCAAACAATATGCTTTGTTTTGCAAACATCATGCATTTGTTTCTTTTGTAGAACCCACTACTATAGAGGAGGCTCTCGAGGACCCGGATTGGATCTTGGATATGCAAGAAGAGCTCAACAACTTCACAAGAAATGAAGTTTGGGTCCTAGTAGAGCGTCCCAAGAACAAGAACGTGATTGGCACCAAGTGGGTCTACCGAAACAAGCAAGATGAACATGGAGTCGTGGTGGAGAACAAGGCAAGGCTTGTCGCCAAGGGCTACTCGCAAGTAGAAGGCTTGGACTATGGAGTGACCTTTGCTCCGGTTGCACGTCTTGAAGCAATCCGTATCCTTCTTGCTTATGCTTCTTGTCACAAAATGAAATTGTTCCAAATGGATGTCAAGAGTGCCTTCTTAAATGGCTTCATCAATGAAGAAGTCTATGTTGAGCAACCTCCCGGTTTTGAAGATATCACACATACTAACCATGTATATAGGTTGATCCAGGCTTTGTATGGACTCAAGCAAGCTCCTAGGGCATGGTATGAGAGGCTCCGGGACTTTCTCATCAAGGAAAGTTTCAAGATTGGGTGAGTGGACAATACTCTATTCACCAAGATCATCAGTGGAGAGCTTTTCATTTCACTACGTGAAAAAAAGACATTGGTAACGGGCGCAGATGGCTATTGGTAACGGGCAAACGCCCGTTACCTATCAAGCGTTACAAATAAGCCAACAAAGGTAACGGGCCGATGCCCGTTACTGATGACACGTAATTGTAACAAGCGTCGAACAAAGACCGTTACCACAACTACTTACCAGTCACCTAAAATGGCTGTTTCTCCGGGCCCACCGGAGCCTTTGGTAATGGGCGCAGAAACTGAGCCCGTTACTCATAACACGTATTAGTAACGAGTGTCTAACCAAGACCGTTACCGAAACTAGTTACCGATCACTTGAAATGTTTGTTTCTCTAGGCCCACATGGACCTTTGGTAACGGGTACAGAAACCGAGCCCGTTACATGAACTCAATATCGGAGACGTTTGCTGTGGACACGCGTCTGCACGTAAGGAGATGCATTTTTTGTACATGCGTCTTCTCTGTCTGGATGAAAGGAGACGTGTGCTCTGGACGCGCGTCTCGCCTGTCTCCATGAAAGGAGACGTGTGCTATGGACGCGCGTCACCTCTGTCTCGACGACAGGAGACGCGTGCTCTGGAAGCGCGTCTCCTCTGTCTCGACAAAAGCATCAACTTCTAGGGCCCACCGATCAGTATGAGTAACAGGCCTTTATGCGGCCCGTTACAGTTTTGTCATACTTGTAACGGGCGTTCCAAGTGAAGCCCATTACTCACGGATCATTTTTTGTAACGTGCCTTACTTAACGCCCGTGACCGATACGTAGGGAACCTACAGTAACCTGCCCGTTCTCTGGCTGCATCCCGAAACCAGCCAGGATTTGGCAGCCACCAGATCAGGGGCTGCATCCTGGAAACAGCCAGGATTTAGCAGCCACCACAGCAATGCAAGGAGACATCACAAACACATTCTCATCACATATATACACAAGCAAGATCACATATATATACACAATGCGAGATCACATCAAGTTCCTCATCAGATATACATGCATGCTAAAGTTTCAAGTTCGTCATCGGTGCTTTTTGTTTGGATGGAGTCCTGAGAAAACTACCTAAACCAGGCAACATCTGACCCCAGCCAAGTAGGTTTCTCAGGTAGTACTAAACTAGCCTGAATGCAGCAAGTTTCAAGTTTGTCAGGCAGTACAATGAACTCACGGTGCACCATTATAGAGGTTGCCGTTTCGGTCGAGGATCTCCTTAACAATGTACTCGCACAGCATCTCCCGGACCGGCTTTATGAGAATACAAGTACAAATCAGTTTCTAAAATCAAATGGAGAATATGAGCAGAGACAAGGGTGAGAGCATTATCTACTTACAGCAGCCTTCTTGATGTGAGGTATGTCTTCGAGTAGTTTGAACATATTGAATGCCGCATGGAATCCATGCAAAAAGGACCCCGATGGCTACTGAGCACACTGCGCATCGAGGTACCAAAATGATAAGTTAATGTAGTACCAAATTGGTATGAAGGGACCATAAAAAAAACCTGGGTCTTACAGTGGTATTTGGCTTGTGCTTGAATGTCAGATTGGATTTTAGCTTTTTCTTCTTTCCTTTCATCACTTCATCCTTTGGGCAGGTATTTTCAGAGGCCCTGCATGATCAACAATACCGATTAGAGACACTAAGAGATTGAATTTTGTGAACAAAACCTACAAGGTACGGACCATTGCACAAGCGCTCGGAGGTCTTTGAACTTTCGCGCGGGATGATGTTTTGCAGAATCTAGATACCAAACCACTTTGAACTTCATACAGATGATCAGTGTTACATAGTGGCCACCGGTGCAGAAGGCACCCACCACGTAGTCATTCGTCATTGCATTTCTCAATGCTTTTATTACAAGGGTAGACTGCTTATCAATCTTTGTGGTTGTGAGAACCTGTGGATCCAAAACCCAACACTGATCTTCATCTCCGCTGCCTTGTCCATCATTTTCCTACAAAAAATCCAAATGTTAGCATGCATGAACTTTGTGGTCAAAATTAAAAAATATCTATTTTGGTTTTAAGGCACTTACAATGTCCACAACCTCAAGAAGGTCTCATCCAGAGCAACTAGGGTTATAAGGTCATACATGTGACTGAATGCAATGTTTAACATTAAATCACCAGTAACATGAAAGGAGTCCAGACAACTTTGCTGGAAAACTATGTTTATCCTTACTGTGTTCCATGGCGTAAGCATGCAACCTGGCACAATTCGGTCCAGCAGCCTGTAAGTCCTCTTCTGACAACATAGGCACAACAGGCTTGTATTTTGGATCCCATTTTGTCAAAAAACAGTTAAGAAGCTCATCTCTAGGCAGAGGTTTCCTGGCCTCCTTCTTCTGCGGTGGCTGCTGCTCAGGCGGAGATTGCCTGTCCTCCGCCTGTCGCTGCTGCTGCTTAGGTGGAGATTGCATGTCCTCCTCCTGCTGTTGTCGATGCTCCTCCTACGTAGTTTTGCTGATCTGCTGCTGCTTCTTAGGTGGAGATTGCCTGTCCTCCTCCTGTTGTTGTCGATGCTCCTCCTGCTGCGTAGTTTTGTTGATCTGCTGCTGCTTCTTAGGTGAAAATTGCCTGTCCTCCTGCTGTTGTCGATGCTCCTACTGCGTAGTTTTGCTGATCTGCTGCTTCTACTGCTGCTGAGCTTTCTCTTGCTGACACTGAGCTGCAGTACCTCCATATGATGTTGTACCCCTGCTACCTGATGTGGGAGCAGGGTTGGTATTTCTTCTAATGGGTGCTACATGGATCCTGTTCTTTGACCATTGGATCCTTAGACAGAGAGCCTCAACTAGGGTTGTTACTTCATCCCCCCCAATTGGTACAGGCAGAGGGTAGTGACCCGTATTGCCCCACACATAACTAGGTTGCACCACAGCATACCCATCCTGCACTGGTACTGTATGGAGAGTCTTTTGCAATGGAAAGACAGTGGCTAGTGCGAACTCCACTTTATTCCCGGAGCCATCCAAAAGGCTGCACTTGGTTGGCTCTGTCAGCTTATCTATTGTGTCCAGCATAGGTGATCGACTATCAATGTGCTGTTGACTACCTTCGTCCTCGCTGACATGCCAATGGTCTTCCTCTCTGCCACGTGCTTCTTCTTCCTCACTGCCATGCACATCTTCTTCCTCGAGGCCATGCACATCTTCTTCCTCACTGCTGCTGACAGGTGGTGATTGGGGAGGATGAAGTACATTTTTCCTTATATCAAAGCCTGATTCTGCTAGAATGGAGACAATTCTGGTGACTGCTTCACCAACTAGGTCTTCCATCTGCGGTCCAGCCTTCTTGTTCCTCTTCTTCCTGTACATTCCAGCAAACTCTTCACCAAACCCTTTACCCCAGCCAAGTGAACTAGACATGCCTCGGACCCGACCTCGATGCTCTGGAGTCTCAAGTGCTGCCGTGAGGATATCATTCTCCCTAACCCCGAAAGAACCATCGCTAGCCTGAGCTGCAAGTGTTTTCACCCTAGTTGCTACCCCCACCACCGCAGGGTTACTGAATGTTATGTCCTCGCTTCCTTCACTAGTAGTCTTCCTCTTCCCTACCCTTGCCCGCACATAATGCCTCGAACGTCCAGGAAATTGGTCCCATGGGTTCTCTTTTCCTTCTTCAGCTAGCTTTGCATCCTCCCCCTCCCACTCTTTCCTTTTACGAACATAACCTTTTCTGCCCATCCTGTGTGACTTATCATGCAATGCTCTCTTTTCTTTCATCCCCTGGCTCAATCGCTGAAATCTAGGAGAATTGGTTTCCTGCACAAACACGGTCCAGTCTTCTGGCTGCAAAAAGGCATGCTTCACAAAGGGAGTCTCCTCTTGGCTCACAAATTTTTTTCTTAAATGGGTCTTGAACCGCCGTTGCAAGGTTGCAATCTCTGACATAGCTGCCTTAACTGCCTTCTTACGAACAGATTCAGCCAGATTGGCAGGGTAATCTAGCTTTCCACTAAAACTGTGAACAGCTCTTCCTTCTTAATTGGTGAGAGATCTTCAACTGCCCTGTTGATTGACACCCTCTCTCGAGCAATGAGGCCACAGACCAATACAAATCTATCCCTCGCAGCATCTGGGGTAGGCCAATAATTGTTATCAAGTCCAGTTGTGGTCAACTTGTCTTCTGGCCATTTGGTTTGTGTCCTTGACCCGCGGGATTGAGTACTACTCGTAGCAGTATGTGCTGAGTGACCCTGTGAAGAAGGATCACTGTCGATAGGCTGTGAACAAGGTTCACCGTCGATGGGCTATGATGGTGCATTGGAGGTAGAGGAGTTTGGTGTTGTGGGAGACTGCATAGATGATATGTCAGGTCGTCAGTAGAGCAACATAAGCTAGACTGAAAACCTAAACAAAATAAGATAAATTCTTATTCTCTGACAGGCAAAATAGTTGATATTAGCATACAGGTTGGCGATAGGTGCTAACCATTTTGACAGGGTGAAGCAATATGCTTATATATCAAAGCAGAGACTAAATTCCTTCAACTGCTTCCTTGTCCAACTTCAGCAGCAATGAATTGTGTGTTCCATGTGTACATGCAAAAAAGAGGACAAAGCAATTAGAATTAAAGTATGCTAACAGGTCCAAAGCATAACTGTAGATCTGGTACATTCGAAGCATAACAGAATTTCAACAGTTCATATAAGTTCATCTGTTAGCAACAATTTATTCAAACAGACTTGGAGCAACAAAATTCATCCGTCAAATCCACAGCCAATCAATTAAAATGAACTATTAAGGCATGCTGTACTAATGCAGGCAATTCCAGGAGAATAATCCTATGTGAACAACCATAAAGTAGCATGTCTTCCTAATCCACCTTGACAGGAATAGCAGATAGGGTGGCCGAGCAGAGACAGGGCGTTGGGGGTTCAAGCAGCACTAACCTCTATCGCGAATGAAGTAGTTGTTCTCGTGGTGGTCGGAGAGGCCCGATCCGTGTCACCTCGTTGCCTGAGGTGGCCAGCTCGTCGTCTTGGCCGGGGATGCCGGATCTGCGTCATCGTCTCTAGGTTGGCTGGAGCCGCTTCGCCGACGTCACGCCGGGAACGGCGGGGCTGGAGAAGAGCAGGGCTGCAGTAGGGAGAGCGGCGGCGGCGGGCTACGGCTGGAGAAGGAGCAGGGCGGCGGCGGGGAGAGTGCGGGCATGGTGGATCTATCTGAATTAGACTCCCGAGTATTTGTCCCCTGCGCACGCGTTACTATGTTCACGGAAATTACTAGCGTGCCCTTGAACGGCTCTGTTGTGGAATTGGAATTACATGGGCATTATAGTCAATATAGGTGGAAAATTTTGAACAGCGCGCGCAAGGTTTGCCTGCTGATGCTGACAATTGATAATCATCGCCGACGCTGGTTAGTAAACCCGTGTCGCTTCGTCAGTAGGTATCTTCTTTATATAGGCTGCTGACACTGACGCGTGGGCCCGACACTATTTTTTAGAAATGAAACTCTCATCCATCAAATATTAGAGCCGGTAAAACAGCACCTAAAAATTCATTAAAAATAACATCAATTCATATTTGGACATTTAGTATTTTAATAAAATATCAACAGTCACACTTGTGTACCCAACATTCTTATAATTCAAATATACATCTCATGCTTGTGATATAATAATTCTAATAACATCTTAGTTTGCTCCAAAAATTCTACAAATTGACGTGGCAACATAAATTGGGTACCTAAACTTGTCATAAAAAATTCAAATGGTTTCGATAAAGGAAGAATATACTTGTGTACAAATGGCTACATCTCTCACATAGTTTCTTAGAATGTTGCTTGAACATTGAAGTTTTCCACACTTTGCAACATGTTCGATCTCTACGCATTTGAAATTTTTACACAAGCTTGTGTTCACCTTAAGATTACGAAATGCAATGTTTCATTACTAATGGTTGTGGAAAACAAATATTATTTCTATGTTGTACTTACAAAGAACAAGATAAAGGCATATAAACATTATTCACGAAACGGAATATACACTAAACAATGAAATTAATGAAAAGATGGGGATTTTAGAAAAAATAGAAAAAAAATATCAAATTTGGACTAAGTACGACGAAGAAATACATGTTACAAAATTTGACTGCAGATTAAAAGGAGAAATGAGAACTGTTCTTCATTCCAATAGATCAGAGGCGGTGGTTAACCCACGTCTCATTTACCCCTCCAATCCCCGTCTCCTACGCCCACCCAATAGAATAGAGGAGGAAGCAGACTAGCAAAGGCCACCGCCGCCGCCGTGCCCGCTTTGACATCCAAGAGGGCACCCTAGGCCTCTAATGCGGCAAATGAGACCACCGCAACCTTCGATTTGACTCAGAAACGTGACAAATCAAATCTTGTGGATGCGACACAGAATATGTAATAATTTACATTCAAGATACATAATTTTTATTGATGCTTCCGCCTACATCCCGATGTTCATCCTGCTGACAGCGTACTCCACCGCGATGCTGAATCCACGCGTCCAGAGGTCGAACTCATGACGGATGCGACACTCGATGCTGCAGTAGTGGATGATCCCTGGGGTCTCCGGCCCATAGCGCCTACATCTCGCTGCCCAAATGCAGACGTGGGGATTCTGGACGGGCAGCAACGGAATGTCATCGTCGCCATCACGAAGCTAGTACCACCACGCAATGTTCTGGAGATCCCAGCGGACGAGGTAGCGCAGCCGGTGCAGGCTGTGGTTCTTCCAGCACCCGTCAGGGGGTGACGGCCCGTCGCTGATTTCGTGGAGCAGTACCATCACTTCGGGGTCCGCAGGGTTGCGACGGTACTTCAGCATCGCTAAGAAGTACTTCCCACCGGCGTCTTTGGCAGCGGCCTTTCCGACGAGCTCCAGACCCTCATCGAGATTCCGCCGCCTCATCAACCTCTCCATCCCCTCGAAGCATAATGCCTCCGGATGTTTGGTGAGGTGGAAGCGCTCCTCCAACAAGGACCTGACATAGCGATTCTTGCACTCTTGACGAAGCTCACGCAGCGACACCTGCAGGAGTACCTCATCCGAGTCGCAGATGCGCCGGAAGGTGCCGTATACCCGATTACGAAGGATCAATAAACTAATGACGGGCTCACCCTTGATGCAGCGAAGGATGATCTGGGTGACCAGTTCATTTGGCAGCAGCTCCATGAAGCACACCGCGGCCATGAAGGAGAAGGGAAGGAAATGGAAAGGCGTCGGGATCTGGAAATCGAAATGCGACGGGGTTTGGAAATTGAAATGTGACGTGGCCATTTATAAAAACCCGTTACTAATAATATGGAACTTGAAATGCGACGCGGTTTGGCTGCTGACGTGTGGGCCCAACAACTGCCCCTACCCCTCCACCTTCCCGTGAAATTGAAATGCGACGCGTGTTTTTGGATGGTTTTGCTCCAAAAAACAGTTCCCGAGGCGTAGGGGGACGTGGGGCGTGGGGAGGAAGGCACCCTGACGGTTCACATCTTGTCATCATAAATCCCCGACTGCTGGTTGCTCCGTAATCATATCGTTTCTTTCGTTTCATCTTCTTCCCCCTCGCCATCAAAAAACCACAACCTCCACGAGTCAAAAAAACGACAACCTCCAGTCAACGAGAGATCACACCAACAAGAGCGAGAGAAGAGCATGACGTCGAGTGACCCGTCGGCGAAGCAGGGACAAAGAGAGGATGATGACGACGAAAGCCGCCGTCGGAGGAAGTTGACCATCAAGGAGAATGGGAAGGAGCCGGTGGCGCCCAAGGAGAAGGAGAAGAATGAGGCCGCCGACATCAGCTTCGCCGTCGAACTGCTCCAGGGTGCATTCATGAAGCTCCGAGATGTTGGCGAAGCATTGAAGATTGAGGCGCCTGACCGTAACAAGGATGGCAGCGTCAAGGGTCTCGCCTTCAGGATCCACGTATTGGCTGAAAAGCTTGAGAAGCTCCCCATGGTCCAGCGGTCTCTTCTCGGCGACGACGGCTCTGACGGCGGTGACGACGGCTCCGACGGCGGGACTCCGACAGCGACGACTGACTAATTGATCCACTCCTGTACCATTAATAATGTATTTGTGATTATTGTGTGTTCGTCAGTTTGTTCGTCAGGTTATTGGACTGCTTAGTTTGTCGATCATGAACTGCTTAGTTTGTTTGTCGATTATGAACTAGTTAGTTTGGTTGTTGGATTTTGTATATATGTCATGAACTCGATATAAGAGACAGGGGTAGATCCATCCGCGTCACCTACAGTATCTGTTCCTCCTGTGATGAACTCGATCTTGTAGACAATGGATAGTCATCGCCGACGCTGGTTAGAAAAATCGCGTCACCTCGTTGGCAGGTAGGTCCAGGTGGTTATCTTCTTTATATAGGCTACTGACACTGACGCGCGGGCCCGACACTATTTTTTAGAACTGAAACTCGCATCCATCAAATATTAGAGCCGGTAAAACAACGTCTAAAAATTCATTAAAAATAACATCAATTCATATTTGGACATTTAGTATTTTAATAAAATATCAACAATCACACTTGTATACCTAACATTCTTATAATTCGAATATACATCTCATGCTTGTGATATAATAATTCTAATAACATCTTAGTTTGCTCCAAAAATTCTACAAATTTACGTGGAAACATAATTTGAGTACCTAAACTTGTCATAAAAAATTCAAATGGTTTCGATAAAGGAAGAATATACTTGTGTACAAATGGCTACATCTCTCACATAGTTTCCTAGAATGTTGCTTGAACATTGAAGTTTTCCACACTTTGCAACATGTTCGATCTCGTACGCATTTGAAATTTTAACACAAGCATGTGTTCACCTTAAGATTACGAAATGCAATGTTTTATTACTAATGGTTGTGGAAACAAATATTATTTCTATGTTGTACTTACGAAGAACAAGATAAAGGCATATAAACATTATTCACGAAACGGAATATACACTAAACAATGAAGTTAATGAAAAGATGGGGATTTTAGAAAAAAATAGGAAAAAAATCATCAAATTTGGACTAAGCACGACAGAGAAATACATGTTACAAAATTTGACTGCAGATTAAAAGGAGAAATGAGAACTGTTCTTCGTTCCAATAGAACTGGTCCCCACACTATTAGAGACGCGGGATGGTTAATCCTCGTCTCATTTTCCCACACAAATTGTTCTTCATTCCAATATAACAGAGGAGGAAGCAGAGGGCGCCGCAACCTTGGATTTGACTCAAAAATGTGAGAAATCAAATCTTGTCTATCAATAACCGATTGGACGATACTTTACACGATAGAAGAAGACATTACATTCGTAACGAAGCCTACATTCATCACTACAGAAATACATGTAAAACCCCCTCCGGCTCGACGCCGTACCGCAGAATGCTTTGCATGCGCAATGTTGAATGTTGCGTCGCGCCGCTGCCGTTGGCAGCGTCGGCCGGCGGAGGCCACGGCGGTGGGCGACACTCCTAATTTGCCAAGCCAGATTGACCCCACGATGCCGGAAATCTAGGGATAGCACATTGCTGATCAAACGCGGACGCCACTGCCCTTGCTCTTCACCCTCAACCTGTTTCATGTACGCAATTGCAGTGGTGTCGACGTCGGTCCTGCTGTTGGCTCTGTAGAGGAAGACGGCGGCCACATAGGCCACCCCTCTGTGCCCGTCCTTGGCAGCGTGGTGGAGCTCGTCGAGGGGAGGCTGAGGGCTACGGTTCCTGCCGAAGATGTCGTCCATCCCGGTGAGGAAGCAGGCCACCGGGTTGCGGGCTACAGCCAGGCTACGAAGGAAGACGTCGTAGCCGACGGGGTCGTTGTTCTGCATCTGCTCGACTGGAACCCGATCCAGTGCCAGGCGCCTACCGACATCTCTATCGCAGCAGGAGAGGAGCATGTCCTTGCAGGTTGCCCGTAGGCTACAGAGGTCCTCCATAGGCCAATTTGATGTCGCACCGACTCAGCCAATGATGATCACCAGCACCTCCGGGGAGTTCCGCGAGTGACCGCGGGTGCTCCCTCGATGCCATGAGTGCCGGCGTGGAAGGGAAGTCGCTTGGCGTGGAGCGGAGGAGGCACGACGAGGAGTGTAGGCAGTTGTGGTTTTCTCGCGGGTAGATGAAGGGGCTGTGGTGGTTTCACGGGTAGAAGAAGGGGTTGGGGCAACGGTTATTTATTTTGGAGAGAAGATACAGGAGACACGTCTGCGATGAGTGGATACTACTAATTGCACATCTCGCTTATCGAGGAGTCAAACTCTTTGAAGTTTGACAAAATGTAGACAAAATAATATCATTACTCTCAGATGAGTGGTACTACTAATTGCACATCTCGCTTATAGGCATCTTAGGCAGTATCTTAGGTATCTTAGGCAGTATCTTAGGCAGAATATATAGGCATCTTAGACAGTATCTTAGGCATCATATATTACAGAAAGGAGATTCATTCAATTTCCACCAATACACATCCTATATATATATTGCAAAAAGGATTCCATTTCCAGCAATAGACATCCCTGCATTTTACAAAAAGGATCGGATTCAGCAGAAATCAATCTTGCTTCTTTTTCTTCTTTGATTTTTGTATATGGATCTTTTCACGATGGTCGCTTCGCAAGTATGGTGTTTTGTCATCTCCCAAGACTCGGGGCATGTATGAAGTGTGAAAGGATGGACTTTCGTCAAATTGGTTGTATTCCTCCTCCTCAACAACATTTTCAACCTCAACAATCCTTTTTTTCAGGCAAAACCACACTCCAGTTATTCTTTGCAAGGTCAGGTACATAGAACACTTGCTCAACATCTTTGGCGAAGACAAACGGTTCGGTTTTGTAACCAAAGACCCGGAGATCAACACTAACATAACCAAATTTGTCCTTGATCATAGCTCTCTTCGCATTGGTGACCCATCTACACCGAAATAAGGCTACCTTGAATCCTACATAATCAAGCTCCCAAACTTCCTCTATTTGACCATAATATGTGGCTGTGTTCTTCTTATTGTCGACGGCCCGTACATGCACACCACTATTTTGATAGACGCTCTTAGCATCCTGGGCCATGGTGTAGAACGTGTATCCATTGATATCCATTGCTTGATGTGTTGTAACAGTGAATAATAGCCCTACTGCTAGTTTTCTTAGATCGTCAGTTATAGCAGCGCTGCCACTCTGCTGGACATAATCTCAGAGCCACCTGTTGAAGCATTGCATGTGCCTCTTTGCAACCCAATCCTCAGTACAGCTAGGGTTTTGTTCACGTAGTTGTTGCTTGTACTCATTGCCAAATGGTGTAACCTCTACGCTCTGTTCTACCACGGTGAAATGAGCATTCCTGAAGTCCTCTGGGTGTGGAGTGATTGACTTTTTCCCCAGGGTCCCAACACCTGAAAGCCTACCTTCATGCTGTGAACGAGGCACACCAATGGGGTTTTGGGGGTCCATATAACCCATGGCCCACTCCACTGCTTCGATGGTCTCATAGCCACGAACAATGGCTCCCTCCGGAAATGACCTGTTATGTACCAATGATTTGAGGAATACAAAGTACCTCTCATATGGAAACATCTGATGAAGGTAAGATGGGCCAAGGTACCAGATCTCCTTCGCGAGGAGTGTTGTTAGATGCAGCATGAGATCAAAGAATGATGGTGGGAAGGTAGCTTCAAGTAGGCATAGGGTCTCGAAATGCCTCCTCTCTAAGGCCAATAGTTTTTCCTCATCAATCACCTTCTGTTCTATTTCATTGAAGAATAAACACAAGCTCGTGACCGCGTCACGAACCAGTTCTGTCTTGATACCTCTTAGTGCAACAGGAAGAATAGATGTCATCAACACATGGCAATCATGAGATTTCATCAAGTTGAAATTCATTTTCATGTCCTTCACCAACACTAGCCTCTTGAAGTTAGATGAGTAGCCTGAAGGTACTTTCAAACCATGCAAAAACTCACAGAATTCTTTTCTCTCCGCCTTTGACAAGGTGGTTGCAGCAACGGGAAGGTCTATCCCCGTGTCTGTTTCCTCTGCATAGAGCTCCGGCCTAATGCCCATTTCTTTAAGATCATCCCTTGCATTTTTATGATCTTTTCCTTTTGACTTCTGTTGTAGCATTGTTCCCAAAGTAGCTTCACACACATTCTTCTTGACGTGCATGTTGTTAATCGAATGACGCACATCCAAAAGCGGCCAATACTCTAGCTCCCATAGAATTGATTTCTTGTTCCACATTCCTCGCCCATCTTCTTCTTCTTCACCATCTCGCTTCTTTCTTTTGCGAAGTTTCTTTTTAGACAATTTGGGTAACTCCTCGATAGTTTCGACGTCCTTGACTTGCAAGTGGAGCAGATCTCCAGTCACATGCATTGGCGCCTGTCGATTCTCCTTTTCCCCATTAAACTGACAATCCATGTCCCGGTAGGCATGTTTCTTGCTGAGGAAACGACGGTGCCCCATAAATGAGAATTTCTTTGAATTTCTTAGCCACACTGCACAAGTTTCTTCCAAGCAGTGTGGGCAAGCTACACCTTTCCTTTTACTCTGGCCAGAAAGGTTGCGATGAGCCGAGTTGTCGTTGATGGTGGTGAACAACATGGCGTGCAATGTGAACTCCTCACAGCCGAACTCATCCCAAACCTCCTTCACACCAGGCTTCCAAAGTATCTTCAAGTCATCAACTAGTGGCCTCAAGTAGACATCAATACGGTCGCCAGGTTGCTTTGGCCCAGAGACCAATATTGTCAGCATCATGTATTTCTGTTTCTTGCATAGCCAGGGTGGAAGGTTGTACATTGACAGCACGATAGGCCAGGTGCTATGTGTTGAGCTCTGGTTACCGAATGGGTTCACACCATCTGTGCTCATAGTGAACTGAATGTTCCTGCTTTCACCGGCAAATTCCTCAAAGTGGGAATCAATGTTTTGCCATTGTTGGCCATCTGCGGGGTGCTTAATCTTGCCAACTTCCTTCGTTCGTGTCTTACGCCAACGCAAGAGTTGGGCCTCCTTTCGTGTGGCAAACCATCTTCTCAACCGAGGAATGATGCAAAAATACCATGCTATCCTCACAGGAGCCCCTTTAACCTTCTTCTTCTTCTTCTTGCCTATGATCTCCACGGGCTCGTTCTCGTCATCATCAGCATTGTTATCATCACCACCATCTTTTTTCCTCTTGTACCGATCGAACCGACACTTGGGGCACTTGTCAAGGTCTGCATAATCTCTATGGAACAATACACAACTGTTCTTTCAAGCATGAATTTTTTCAACCTCAATTCCCAGAGGACAAATTATCTTCTTTGCCTCATAGACAGACTCGGCTATTTGGCTTCCCTCGGGTAGCATGTCCTTAAGGAGATCCAATAGTTGTTTGAAACTTTTGTTGCTCCAACCATGATCTGCCTTAAGCTGCAGAAGTTTTAGATCACCAGAAAGGCGAGAGTACTTCTTGCAACCAGGATAGAGGGATTTCTTTGAATCTTCAACGAACTGCTTCAGCCTCGCTAATTCAGAAGCTGTATACACTCCTTGAAACTCAACATCCCGCAACATTTGATCAACATTGTGCACACGTTGCAACAACTCACCATCATTGAAGCCCGTAACTTCTTGATCAGTGATATCCTCAGGCCTCATCACAATTGGTGGGAATGGTTCATTTTCCTCATCAAAAACTCCACCTTCATCAAGCTCTTCATCATGGCATAGCGCTGCCCCTTCATTATTAAGGCCTGTAGCATGGTGTCGCGCTTCACCTTCATTTAGGCATCCTGCTTCGACTTCATTAAGCCCTTCCTTACCATGTTTATTCCGACACGTGTAATTTTCTTTGAAACCACGTGTGATCAAATGATGAAAAATGTTATCCCGTTGTCCGAACTTCTTCTCGTTGAGACAATCTATACAGGGGCAAAGCATTGCCTGAACACCACGGTTTCTCATATCCGCCTCTGCTTGATCTAGAAAACCATTGACCCCCATTAAGAAACTGACCCAATCTCGGGATTTACTACTGTACATCCAAGCCCGAGCAGCAGCAGCCATCTGCAATTTTCATACATCAAATGAGCATAATGCATCACCAAAACCGATGAGTAAGAGGATTAGGATAGCGAAGTTCAATAAAAGGGGGGCAATTTCCACCTTGACGAGGACTGTCTACGAGGTGAGCGCTTCCGAGGAGGAGGACGAGGCGTCCGGCTGCGGCGACGGCGACGGCGCGGAGGACGGCGACGGTGACGGCACGAAGGACGGCGCCGAGCCCGAGGAGGAGGATAAGCTGCTGCTTTGGATGATGTACATCGCGGAGGGACGCCGCACCGCGGTTGACGTCCGCCGGCACCTTTCGCCGTCGCGCACATGCCCGGTCAGCCTGTTGCAGCGCCGGCTTTCTGAGGAGAGAGAGCGCGCGTGTAGCAAGTGGGGCCATCAGAGAGCGCGCGCGCAGCGAGTGGGGCCTTCAGAGAGCGCGCGAAAATGCTGCTGCAGCAACGGCGGGGAAAGAGCGAGTAGGGCCCTCAGAGGAGAGAGAGCGAGTGTAGTTGTCCGAGATAGCAGAGTGGTCGGAACGCAAAAACAACGATGCGTAATAACAACAGGCGTCTCTATTGTGAGAAAACAAAGGAGACGCTAGCTCCAAACAAGCGTCGCCATTTGGGTCGTCATAAAATGAGACGCGTCCTAAAAACAACATGTCTCCAATAGGAAAGTCATCGGTAACGGACTTAAAGAGCCAGTTACCGATAGGTTTTACTTTCGTAACGGACGCATGTTAACATCTGTTACAAAGAAAACATGTAACGGGCGTTTAAGAAGTCCGTTACCAGAAGTCCTCATTGGTAACGGGCGTTATGGTGGTGAGGTCAGGATGAGGTCATGGTCGAGCCTGCCGCGTTTATGCGTAATGGGTGCCAAACAACAACCGTTATAGATGGGGTCCATGTAACGGGTGTTAAGGGCCCGTTATAAATGCTGCGTGACCTATGTGAGGTTTTCACGTAGTGTTTGTCAAATCTATATTGATGATATCATCTTTGGCTCTACCAATCTCAAAGTGTGCAAGGACTTTAGTGATCTCATGACTAAGAATTCGAGATGTCTATGATTGGGGAGCTCAACTTCTTCCTTGAGTTTCAAATCAAGCAATTGAAGGAAGGGACTTTCATCCATCAAGAAAAGTACACCAATGATTGTAACACCCCAGGTGTTTAGTAAGGATAAAATACCTTAATTAGTTGTGTTAATCAAGATTAAATAGTCTCTAAGCATGTTTAGCAAGTTTGTGAACACTTTTGCACTTAAACCCTTGGTCAAAGTCACAATTCTTGGTCAAATCCCTAGAGCTCCAAAAGGCTGATTCAGTTTTCTTACGCGTTCTCCAAATTTCACTATAGAAGTTCAAAATCGGCCAATATAAAAGTTGTTCCTTATTTCCGGGAACACATTTTTTGTAATTGGCGGACATTCTAATTTTGAGTGCAAAGCCACTTAAATTTGAGTTGAACACGCTGCGCACAGTGTTACGGGGCCGTGAATTCCTGCATCTTCAACGCATTTTCCCCACAAATCTGTGGACCAAAACATATGACGCCCTTTGTGAAAGTTGTAGGTTTATAGCTCCTCTACAACTTTTATTTTTGGAGATTTCCAACTTAGTTGGCAATTTGTGGAGTCGGGCGACGTCGACGCCTCGCCAGAGCGCGTGCGCGCGTGAGCGGCCGCCCTGCCACGTGTTGAGTCGCGCCCACGCCGGTGTACGGAGGCCGTGGAAACGCCGCTGTGGACCCGCTCGAGACCGTGGTCCCTCCGCTCGCGCCTCTTTCCCGTGCACCGAGCCTAGCTCGTTCGACGTGCCGGTCTGGGCCACGCGCCCAAGCGCAGGAGCGCCGCGCGGTGCGCCCCCATACAGCGTGCGTTGCTGGCGTCCCTCTGGCCTTCAAGATCGTGCGTCGTCCTCGTTCCGGTCGTGCATGTCGCCCATTCCTTTTTAGCGGAGCCAAGCCGGCCGTCAGTCGTTGTTCCCGTGCGCCGCCGGCTTTGCCCGTGCACACCGCCGGCCGCTACTCTTCCCAGGCAGTGCAGTGCCTTCTCAACACCCCTTCTTCCCCTAGAGCTCCGCCTGGACCTCCTCACCACCACCGCACCGCTGCTCATCCACCGGGACGCGGCAGCACCGCGCACAGACAGCCGCAGCGGCCGCACCAGGTGCGCTCCGCCACCGGTGCCCGGCGAGGCTGCCTCCGGTCCGACCTTCGCCCATAATCGGTCAAGGGTGAGTCCCCGAGCCTCTCTAGCCCCTCAACCGGCCAGCTCCGGCCATCAACCGCCGTCGGTGAGCTCCTAGCCGCCGGCGGGGACTACATTGCGAGAGGCAAGAAAGTTCCAGGGTGATTTATGTAAAGGAAGGGCATATGTGTGATTTCTGATTCTTCTTTCGAGGGTCTCCCTGTAAATGTATATTAGGGTTTCGGCTGCAACTTCAAAAATTCATGGAAAATTGTAGAAAAATCGGAAAAATGTAAATCCAACTGTTCTGGAATCCTGGTGAGTAGATCTACAACTTTTACAACAGTTGTATAGGCTTTTTCTGTTTAGTTTTTAAATGTAAATTCAAACTCAGTTTGGGATCTTTTGTTGTAATTCAAAATGTACTCATGCAAATGAAATGAAATTTGGATATGTTGTTGTGTACTCCACGTTCAGATCTGTGACCAAGTTTCACACATATTTGTTGTGTAGAACTCTAGTTATGATTTTTGGAAGATTTATGCTAGTTTAAGCTTGATGCTTTTTATAGTCCCCTCAAAATATAAATTCCTTAAGCACCAATGCACCCTAGGCTTTTATCATGATGTTAAGCATCTCTAGAAAAATAATGGTGATTTTAAGAGCCTGTTTGATTAGTGTTTGGTACTTATGTTTGTGAAAGATGTCAAATTCATAACTTGAAAAATATGATGAATCCACTTGAATGTGTTGGGGTGGAACTTAGTTTTGGCATATTGGAACTGTAGGAAAAGTTTGGGGTCAAAAAGATTAGTGAATCTTTTTGTATGATTTAATCAAGTTTACCTAGGCTGAGTCTTGTCTTTTTCATTTAAATTAATGTATAAATGATCTTGAGCTGAAAATTTATATTTAAGTTTGTTTTGGTCATATGCTTCTGTGGTAAAGGTTTCATGCCAGTTGGAGTCATATTTTATTTTATTATGAATTATGGATGCATAGCTAGTTATAATGGAATAAATAAAGTCATTTTATCTTTTAATTTGAATAGGAGATGTTTAAGTTCAGTTGCTGTTTAAAATGAATTTAAGCACACCCCCATGTTGATGGTGAAGTATTGTAGTTTAACTTTCTTAGATATGCACACAATCACCATCAAAGGCATAGTTAGTCCGCCAGCATCCACCCCTTTAATTTTAATGAAGTTAATAAGTTAATTTTGCATAGATGTGTACGCAATCACCATCAAAGTAAGAGTTACCTCACCATCACTCACCCCCTACCCTTAATGAAATTTAGTAAACTAAATTGTTTATATGTGCACACAATCCCCATTTATATAGTTGTTAGCTCACTCTCACCACACAACATACTTTTGTGAGTTCTCTTGTTTGTGTTGATGAATGTGGCCAACAAGAGTTGGGTTTGGTGACAATTCTCCCACCTTCACACCATAACTAATGCATATGCATAACGTGTAGATCTTCCTGACGGGTTACCTTTACTTTTCAGTATTTATGTTTACTTTATGCATTTAAGTTTCAGGAGTTGCTTTGAAACCTAGATGCATGATCCTTAGGACTCCTATGCTCTTTACTAGTATGTTAGGAACGCTAGTGCCATGCTCTAAGGATACGGTACAAGTCGAGTAATGACTCATTGCTCGCGAGATATAGGATGCTTATGTTGGAATCATAAGTTGGTTAACTTGACTCGCTCATGTGGTAAGAGCAATGGGTTCGGTCTCGACCGAGTAGCATGGTGCTAGTCTAAGCTATTGAACGTACCAAGTGCTTGTCGGGAATGGGACCGGTAAGCCTAGTACCTAATGAACCAGTGCGGGGACTTTATCGCTACTAATCTTGAGATGCGTCTCCCGGTTTGATTCCGGTAGTGCAAGTGTGAGTCTGGACGTGCCGTGTGAGGGTGTTCCAGTAACCTTGTACTTAGGACTGTGGCGCCTGTCCCTAATCTGGGGAGTGACGGGAACCGCCTGGTCGGGATAGACCCCGCATTTGTTTTTCTTTGGATTCTTTGGGGTCTACCTTCTTCCGTGTATCTTGGGTTTACCTTGCAAGGATATAAATCGATCGATCGTCGGTCACTCGCCGTTATCTGAGTCGGCTTGACCACTGGCTACCCCATGTTTATTTATGAAACATTTTGGATTAATATTGATGCTTGATTAATCTTGATTGCACAACCATGCTTGTTTAGCTAGATGCTTACCTAGAATGGTTAACATACTAGAACTTGAGCTAAAATTTGAAAGTAAGGATCAACTCTTAGTTGCTTTTGGCAAAACAAACCCACCAGCCAAAAAGCCTTGCATGTCTAGCTGTGTCTTTTATTTTGACGGGTCAGTCTTGCTGAGTATTAGTATACTCAGCCTTGCTTAATTTGTTGTTTTCAGGTAACCCCATCTGGCCTGGTGTTATTCCAGATGGATGGGAAATTGAATGGGAGAACGATGATGAGGAGTGATACATTGTGGATGGCCTCCCATGTGTGTCCCGTGTTTAGTTTATATTCCACTGTTTAAACTCTGAACCATGTTTACTTTTGTGTACTGAAAAACCTGGTTTGAAATATTAAGTACTTGTGGACTTTTATGTAATGTAATGTTGTACTCTGGTCCCGCCTTCGTGTGGGCTTAGCGCATATCTCGATCCTGTGTAAGTGATTTACCGGGCATGACCCGGCAGAGGCGACAAAATAGCTCTTGGTTATCGCTTATGAGCCAAGTGGACCGGCTTAAGTGATAATCCGGATTTATTTTGGGCGGTTCTGCCACAATGATATTCTCAAGAAGTTCAAGATGGATGATTGCAAACCAATCAAGACACCAATGCCTACCAATGGACATCTCGACTTAGATGAGGGAGGTAAACCGGTTGACCAAAAGCTTTACCGTTCTATGATCGGCTCTCTTCTTTACATTACCGCATCTAGGTCCGATATCATGTTTAGTGTTTGCATGTGTGCTCGGTTTCAAGCCAACCTTAAAGAATCTCACCTAAGTACTTTTAAAAGAATCCTTATATACTTAAAATACACACCTAGCATTGGCTGTGGTACCCCCATGGTGCTTATTTTGAGCTCTTGGGTTATTCGGATTCGGATTTTGCCAGATGTCGAGTAGACCGCAAGAGCACTTCGGGTGGGTGCTATTTGCTAGGTCGATCTTTGGTTGCTTGGTCCTCTAAGAAGCAAAACTCTGTGGCCTTATCCACCGCGGAGGCGGAATACATTTCCGCCGGGGCTTGTTGTGCTCAAATCCTCTATATGAAGCAAAGTCTATTGGATTATGGTGTGGTTCTAGATAGGTTTCCTCTCCTTTGTGATAATGAAAGTGCCGTAAAAATTGCTAACAACCCGGTTCAACATTCGCGCACCAAGCACATTGATATCCGCCATCACTTCTTGCGAGACCATGTGGCTAAAGGTGATATTCTCCTTTGTGGTGTTCGCTCCGAGGAGCAATTGGCGGATATATTCACTAAGCCTCTTGATGAAAACACCTTTTGTAGGCTAAGGAGTGAATTGAATGTGCTTGATGCGTCTAACATCATGTGATGCTTGTCATGTAGTTTGCATTTGCATATGTACATGGTGTAGGGGCTTGTCTAACCTTGTTAAGATAGTGGTGAGTATGGGTCTTGCTTGAGCCGGTGGTTTTCAAGTTTCGCTCAAGGCATGTTGAAAGGCTCACCATGAGTAAGCTTAACAAGGGCTCAAACTTGACAAGATAGTTTATCTTTCCGCTTTGCATCTTTGCTTGTCATATAGAATGCATTCATGTTTAAATTCATGCATTTGTTCTTGCATTGCATCGCGTGAGAGGTGTCACAAAGGAAAATCACACTATGAGAAAGTTGCTTAGCGTTCAATGCAAATCAACAACTCCAAAAGTGTGATAAGACAAATGAGTGTGCTTAATGCCTATTGAGTTATGTCCTAACGAGCTTAAAGTTTCTATCTCTAAGTTCAAAGGCAATAACTCATACATTCCCTTTTTGGATCTTATTTCGCCTATTTTTGTAAAAATTCATAAGGTCTATCCCTTGTAGGGAATCTATGGTTTATATACTTGTATTTTGCAAAGGAGTGCTTAAGGGGTGAGGTTGTCACTCAGGATTTGTCCAAAAATGTGCTTGTGTTGGCTTGTGTGTGACATTTGTTGGATCAAAAATGAGCTTTAGATCAGCATTTTATTTTTGTCACCATCGGATGAACCACTGTCATGTAGGTTCCAGGCGTCGGATCATCCGGTGGCCGGGTTAGTTTGAATTTTGCTCAGCGCGCCACTGATTCATATCGTCAGATGAACCGACGCTCAGCTCTGTGGAAGCAGCGGTTCATCCGGTGCTACTGAGTTTGAAGGCAAAATCAGACCCACGCAGAAATCATCCGACGAATCTAAAAAGAAGGCCATCGGTTCATCCGGTGATGAGTTTCACTGATCTGCCCATATCCTCCGGCGATTCGACCGACGCTACACTCTTTTCTACTGTCGGTTCATCCGGTGTGTGTCTACAAGTTGGCCCCACATGTCATATCCGTCTTGACCGTTTCGATCCTCTTTCTCCAAAATCACGTACCGTCACTGCTCCTCCCGTACACCGCGAAATCCGTCGCCGCCGGCCACCTCCGCCCGAGCGCTGCCCCTAGCAACCTCTGCCGGCTCCCAGGCCTCGCCGCCGGCCACTTCCGTCACCGCCCTGTCCGTGCCAATTTCGCACGCGCGGCCCGCTGGGGCTCCCGCTAGGGTTTGCACCGTCGTCGCTGTCTCCGGCCAGGCTACGCCGCCGCGGCTCGTCGGACGCCATCTGAGGGTGCGCAAGGTTGATCTCCGTGCTCCTCTGCCATTTCCCGTCGACCATCTTCAGCAGTGGTGAGCGCCGCCATTCCCTCCCCTGTTCAGCTATCTTAGTTCATGCTTCCGTTGGGGAATTGGCTGAAATTTCTGTGGATTAAGACCATGATTATGAGCTATGCTACTTCAATTCCATCTTTCTTGCTCTTTTGATCATAGGTTGTGCTCTAATTTCTATAGAACCTGCTATATCCATAGATTCTGAGCACTGCGGTTACTGTTCTTATCCTGTTCATGCTCTATTCTCTTCAGTAGCTGGTATTCCTATTCTAGATCATATGTCCTGCTCATGATGTTTGTGTCATGCTCTATCTCATGGACTTCTAGTATATGTGCTACTGTTCTTGCTGTTTGTATACTCTTTTCTCACAGTAGCTCGTATGCCCTGTTCTCGCACTCACACACACATCTTGTGCACATAAGGACTTACCTAGATTTCATTCTTTCATATCTTGTGCCATGATCATCTCCTAGGCTTCATGATTAGGCTCTATCTTTTTCATATGCTTTGCTTAAGGACCTCTTTTCCCTTAGTTACTTATCATGTTTATACTCCTCTCGCCATTGTATAATCTTCCACCGTTTCTTTGACAGATGGCAGGTGATAAGAGGAAGGGTAAGGCAGTTCTTGAGCCGAAGAAGAAGAAGAGCAAGCACGACAAGGAGCGGGAGCGTGTGTTGAGCATACCGGACACTCAGGGGCAGCCATAGAGAGGCATTCGGATTGGGAGCAGTGCACAGGGTCAGGGGGAGCAGCCCCATGAGCAGCAGCCGTTACGGCGTTCAGGCCGTACTAGTACCCATCCGACAGAGACAGAGATAGAGACTCCTCCCTCTGCACCACGTACCGGTCCTCGAACTCGTGGTGGACACAAACACACTCAGCCAACTCCGAGGCAGAGGAGGACAGCAGCAGAGCAGCAGGTTGAGCAGCAGCAGGAGGATTAGTCGAGAGAGGGCCCTGAGGTTCGTATTGGTGCACAGCGAGCAGAGGCCTTTGGGGTCTATCTTAGTGATCTGAGGAGCCTTTCTGGTCTGAAGATCCGGAAGTTGAGGTTCGTTGAGGAGGAGTAGTGGTTCCCTCCTCACAGAGAGGATTGTGACCCCCGGTTCTGGACTATCCTTCAGGAGAGCTTCTATGCCTCCTATGTTAGGAAGGGGTCACAGCTGAGCCAGCACAGGATGCTACAGTGGACAACACTCAGGTCAGCAGCAGCTAGAGTCCCTATTCTCCCGCACTTCGACTACATACTGGGACTCGCAGCTTTGGTTAGTGAGAGGCCGCGCTACGTGCCAGAGTGGGTCAGAGTATTCTACGCCACTGTCTACGTTGAGGACGCCCGGCTCTCGATCAGGTTCATATTTATGGGGCAGCAGTTCAGACTCACTCGAGAGGGGATAGCAGAGTTTCTTTGGGTGCCAATCGACGACACTTCGATTCACTACCTGGCATACCCCGACGTTGAGGCTCCTCGTTGTGCTCACACTCCTATAGTTCCTTCAGACGAGGAGATCAGTTTCTTGTTCCAGCAGCTGTTCCTTCCCGGCACCCCTCGGACCCCTGACAGGTTGACACGTGAGGCCTACGTGGTCCACTTTGCACTCAGGAGGTCGTTGCTCTTCAGGATGGGGAACGCTAAGTCGATCACCGGTGTTCAGCAGTGGCTTCTCCTCTATATCATGACTCACCGGACGTTCGACATCGTGGATATCTTGCTCAGTGACATTGAGGATGCTATTATGGATAGTATGAGGATGACCCGACAGTTCCCCTTTGCCCACTGGATCAGCTAGATGCTCTCTCGACTCGAGTCCCAGCGCTATATCTCAGTCTTGGAGCGATCCAAGTACGTGTTCAAGACTTACCAGCCACCAATGCCAGGGGACAGGAGGCAGGGACCCAGAGGACGGAGATGAGCAGTTGAGGACCTCCAGGCTCGTGCTGCAGCTGAGGCAGCTATGGACGAGGCCGCACGTCAAGACGAGCTACTTGCTATAGCTGAGGGGCCTCTACCTCAGTACCTTGCCACCGACACCGAGGACTCTAGCGAGGATTAGGACTTTGAGCCTGAGCCCCAGCCCGTCTTCCGTGTCTGTCGTACTCATGACGACGAGGCTGGCGGCTCCAGTTTGTCAGGACAGAGAGAGGTTGAGTCACCGATTCCTCTGATCTCCACTTCTCAGGTTACTCAGCCCGACTCCTTGACCTCAGTGATCCAGTCTTTGGCCGACCAGTCCAAGGCTACTATGGAGATACAATGCTAGATGCAGGCACAGTTCCAGCGGTAGCAGGAGGCTCACCAGGTCATACTCGATAGTATACGCCAGCAGCAGGAGGCACAGAGGCAGCAGATCCAGCAGCAGCAGATGATGACTGCTCAGATGTTCTCGTTTATGTCTACCTGCTTGGGTCAGCTTTTCCAGCACACGGGCTTCAGCTTCCGACTCTCCCTACCCATCAGCTACTTCAGCCTGAGCCGACAGTCTCTCTTCCTCCTAGCAGTGTTGTGAGCCTCCCCGTCCTGACAGTCTCGATCTCACCACTCCTTCAGTCAGGGACGTTTGCCACTCAACCACTCTCAACTCCACAGACGACTACCTTGCTTGAGCAGCTCATGGCAGGGTAGTTCTCACAGACCCTTTCGACTCAGCTGATGTCTCCGTTCCCGACAGGTCCTCTTATCTTTGAGACACCAGCATGTCCTTCTTTGGGGTTCACCTCGCCTATGCCGACTATGGCTACTCCTCAGGCAGAGCAACTTGATCAGGAGGATACCACACTTCGTACGATCACTCAGCAGATCGAGTCCGAGATGGCAGTGGCGAGCTCTCAGGCGCTTCCTACCTCTACCGGCACCGACACCGCTCTAGCTTCTTCACCAGTGCAATCTTCAGAGCTGTCAGGGTTCGAGTCCGATGACGGTGACACCTCCGAGTACCACGTCACGCCTTCAGTGGTTATTACCTCGACGCCGCCGACTTCTCCTCCACCTCAGCAGGATTAGGTCCCTTTTTGGTGCTTGTTGCCAAAGGGGGAGATAGATAGGGGGAGTAGAGATAGGGGGAGCTTAGGAGTGTGCTTTGAGAGTTTTTGTGCCTTATAGATAGGGGGAGTAGAGATAGGGGGAGCTTGGGAGTGTGCTTTGAGAGTTTTTGTGCCCCTTGTTTGTTTCATGAAGTTCATGATGAGACATGTATTTGGATCTTGTGTATGTTGATGGTTTACATGTCTACTCATGCTTGTGTGTTTGTTTATTTAATGCATGTGTGCTTCTTTATATCTTTTTTATGCATTAATTGTAGAATTTATGCTTTAATTTCAAATTCTCATATATCTCTACTTGTGTTGTCATCTATCACCAAAAAGGGGGAGATTGTAAGCATCAAGGCTCCGCCGCACCTTTGGTAAGGGTGTGTTTCGGTGATAAATGACAACCATATACTTGTGACTAACCTTTGTTTTGTAGCGGATTTATCCTTGGGTTATTGTCATGAGATATAAGTGAAATGAGACCCCTCAATTTGAAATTATGGTTGATCAATGGACAAAGATTACAAGGCTAAGGACATTCTTAGTTCCAAGTGTCACAAGGAGATGAAGGACACTTGGATTTGCTAGTTTGTAGTGTTTGACCGTACTATTAAGAGGGGTTCACACTTTAGTAGCTTGACCATGCCAAATTTTATGCTATATTCATGCACTATCAAGCTCATTGGTTACTAAACAGCTCAAGATACTCATGGAAACACATTGGAGGCAAAAGACTTGAAGAAAAACTCAAAGGTGTTTGAATTGGATGAGTTGAAATGAAAAAGGGCGCGTCGGATGATCCGACACTATCATTTCTAGTTGCACCGGATGATTGATGTGGAAGTTTCAGAAGCAAACAGCACCGCCGGATGAACCGACGGTGTATCAGCAGTTGCATCGGTTCATCTGGTGACCTAGGGTTTGGTAACAGTAATGATTCAAGTCAAGAGCCTTCAGCATCGGATGAAGCGACGATCCAAGCAACGGTTCATCCGGCGCACGCATATATTTCATACAGAGACGCACCGAGTGAACTTGCTTTAGCACCGGATGAACCAACGCTCATGAAGTTTACCAGCGGTTCATCCGGCGCCTATGGTTATTCTACGCAGAGACGTTTTGAGAAAAGTTGCTTCAGCACCGGATAAACCGACACATCGTCGGTGCATGCGTCGGATGAAGTGGTACAATGTTTGGGTTCAACGGCTATATTTGGAGACACAGAGACACCGGATGAACCGACGCTGTCGTAGGGAGAACCGTCGGTTCATCCGACGGTACTACTTTTTAGAGGACTTTTCCAACGGCTACCCTCCCTTGCTAGGCCTATAAATTGGACCCCCTGCGTCTCTTGAGCTGCTTTTGCCACTCTGAAGAACTACTGCAGCCAAGGAGAAGGAAAGTTAGTGCTTTGATCATTTGGATTTCATCTTCCTAGCCAATAGGGATTCTTTCTTTGTGATCAAGAGTTTTAATGTGCTTTCAATAACATAGCTGAGTGCATTGGTCAAGTGAAAGTGTGTGAGCTTATTACTCTTGGAGTTTGACGGCTCCTAGACGGTCTCGGTGATTGGGGGTTCTTAGTGAGCTCTTGGAGATTGTGGGAGCCCCGGGAAGTTCTTGGTGTAAATGGATTGAGACCCACCATTCCGGAGATGGAGAACGGGTACTCTTAGTGAGCACTCAAGTCTAAGTGGCTTGTGGGGGAGCAAAACTCTTTGTGATTTGTGCGTGCTCCAACGTGGATTAGGGAGAAGCGTCAACTTCTCGATACCACGGGAAAAATTTGGTTGTCTCTTGTCCACTCTTTCTACCTTCTTGCACTTGATTCTGCATTTACTTTCCCTCTAGTTTGCTTTGCTTGTTGCATATCTTGACTAGGGTGCTTTTTCTCTTGTTAGTGTGAATCTTGCTAAGGAACTTTGTTTTTAGTGTGCTTAGTTGGTAGGAAGAAATCTTTTTAGATGGGCAACACTAGAGATATAGGTTAAGGTTTACTTCTTGTTCTATAAATTTGAAGAAGGTCCATATTCAACTCCCTTCTATAGGCCATCGATCATACAGTTATTACCTTTTGGAAGGACATATTGTACACCCTGTTCCATGCAATTCTGTTCTAATGCTATAATCTCCATCTGCCAAATCTTTATGTAGGGAGTATCTTAATGGACCTGCATGTGAGGCCATCCATCTAACTGACATTCTGTCGAGCATTGAGTGTGACACTTTCATCCCTCCTATTGACTTCTCAGTGTTCCAGCCATGGTATTCATCTTTTCCGGTGGTAGTGAGCAACATTAGACTGTCTCAAGCAAATTCCCATCGCGCATCTGCAAAAAAGACTGATATGCAGACGATCCCGTTGCGCAGAGGAGGAAGAGCTGCAGCGGTGATACGCTTCCCGTCGCGCATCGCCTCACGGCAGTTAACTCCCGCGTGCGGTGGGAGGCGAAGGAGAAGGAGGAACGCGCCGGAGCTCCGAGCTCCGATCCGCCAGAGGCCGCCGCCGCCGCCGCACGAGCCGGGGGTGGAGTAGGCCGGGGAAGGAGACGAGCCGTGGCGAATGAGGAGGAGGCGGAGGTGAGGGGCCGCGGCCGGATCTGCTCCCGCCCGCGCCGGAGCCTCGAATCGCGGCGGGGGAGGAGAAGGCGGCCGGATCCGCTCCCGCCCGCGCCGCCACCTCGCTTCACGGCGGGGAGGAGAAGGAGGCGGAGGTGAGGGGTTGTGGCCGGATCTGCGCCCGCCCGCGCCGGAACCTCGAGCAGCTCGCCGTCTCCTGCCCCGCCCCTCCGCGCCGGAACCTCGAGCAGCTCGCCGTCTCCTGCCCCCGCCCCTCCGTGCCGGATTCCCCGAGGAAGGGGCCCGAATCCGCGCCGGAATCCTCGTCGTCCGCTGGGAAGGGAGGCCCGCCGGCGCCTGGCTCACGCACGGGGCGGAGGGAGACGGAGGGAGCTCGTCGCGGGGGAGAGGCGCGGAAGGAGAGGGCCCGGGGTGGAGCAGTGCGAGGAGGTAGGAGCAGTTGAGAAAAGAGTAAAAAAATCTGAAGGGAAAGGAGAGAGAATCTTCATTCTTGGGAAGAAAGAGCTGCGGGCGCAAACTGCAGACTTGGATGCAGAAACCGCCGGAGCCGAAACAGTAACACTTTTTTCTTCATTTTGCGGTTTGGGGGTGCGATAGGGAACTTGCTGGAGACAGTCTTAGGCATTCATTTGTGACCTTTGTTCGTGTTAGAAAATCAGTGCCAGAAACTCACGAGTCAAATGGAAAGGAATCAACTGAAGTCGATACCAAGAATGACAAGTTTGAAACTGAGAATTTCTCTTTTCTCCCCAAGATGATATTTGACCGGCATGAGGAGTATCATTATCTTAATCTTGTTGAAGATGTTATAAGGTCTGGTGCGCAGAAAAATGACAGGACAGGAACGGGAACATTGTCAAAATTTGGGTGTCAGGTATTTTCCTTATCTTTGAATATTTCATTTGATCAACCAGAAAAATATAATGTCTTTTCTTTTTCTTATTAGGTGCGGTTCAACTTAAGGAAAATTTTTCCTCTACTGACAACAAAGGTATGTGAACGTCTATTTGTAGTTTCAAATTTAACACTGAGTCAGAACAAGCAACATGCAGCAGGGCTTGTTAAGTTTCAAATGCATGTTTATTATGTTTCTTCTGTGGCTTTTCTTCTTTTGTTTACAGTGTTTGCAACCAAATTCATGCTGATTTTATGATCCACATAAGCTCTGTTTCTAGATTTTGACTGAGGTTTTGAATTGTCAGTTTTTGTTGAATCATCTGCAGTAGTGGAGAGTTATTGTGTACACGAGATAGCTAGAGCCCTTACCATTTTTTTTATTAAGAGAGGCATATTGTGCGAGACTATGAGTCGCTGCATTTAATCCTGCAGTGTATTTTTTTAATAGAACTGTGTACTTCATTTACTGTTACTATACAAATAACAGATGATAGTATATGCGGATGCAAAGCAACATTCTGTCCTACCATGCAACCGCTTTGCAATGCAGTCTTTTTTATGCATACCTGACAACTGTAAAACATTCCCCTAAACATGTGAATAGAGAGCCCTATGGCTTTTCCCTATCTGTTGTTTAACATCAGGAGTCCAAGATCCAAACAAAAGAGTTTGGGTACCATATGCAGTAACACTTTCTTTTACAGAGGGTATTTTGGCGTGGTGTCGTCGAAGAACTCATGTGGTTCATCAGTGGTTCAACAAATGCAAAGGTGCAAGGCTTACAACATTTTATTGGATCTATTGCTTTCAGCTTTCTTTACCCAAACTAATCTAATATTTCGGTTTATTGTAGGCACTTAGTATATAATCACAACCTACATGTCATGATGTATGTGCTTTACTCGACTTTTACGAAATCTAATAATCATTTTGCAACCATGTAGGCCCAAATAAATTTCATGATGTTTTTATTAGTACTGCCCGCAATTTTTAAGTTTTGTTTCATTTGTTACTCCTTTCAATTCCCCAATTTATCTTCTTAGCAACATTCACAGCAATCTTACTCATTAATAATGTAAGATTAAGCTGTTACTTTTTTCTATATTGTTTGTGTTACGGTGTTAATTAATTAGAGATTAGATAGGAGTAGACATGAAAGAGCGCCAAAGAGGAAAGCTAATCTATTGATTAAATTGTCACTTAGCAATGTTACACTAGGGAGAAATTTTTCCTTGAAACTGTAGATCTGTGCCCGCAGTAAGGTTGAAATGACTTCAGTTTGCATTGCAATAGGGAATCATGTTTCTGCAGAAATTTGCAAAACACCACCTGATCGACAAGTCTTAGTAATTCTGATAAACCAAATTCAATTGGGGATTTCAGCAGTGCTTGCACCAGAAGCGACTGTTGCTATGTACTTAAGACACTGAAAATTCATAGGTTCTACAAGAGTATCTGGGATGGCAATGCTTCAAGAGAGTATCTTGACAGGTAACTCTTTGATATAAGCTGCGTATAATTTGTATAATTTCTAGTTTATGGATTTCAATGGCGACACTTTGGTGCTGAGTAAGCTTTCATTTCTCTCCTTCCCTTCCTCCTCTGCTGGACATGTTGTCTAAGTGTCTAATTAAAAACTGACATATTTAGCAGATATACAGACATGCATGCTAACTACACTGGTAAAGGTTTTTTTTAGGAGGAAATGATTCTCTGTATTCCTCCAACCCTAGAATGGTGCGTATATAGTCAGCTGTACATGGACCTTTATGTGGGCTATACACACAGGCCATATAGGCCACTCACATATACACTAACACCCCCCGCAGTCTGGACTACCGACGCAGCGGAGTACAAGATTGGACAATAAAGAAACTCACACAAGACCCCCTGCAGCCACAACTAGCCACTGGCTACGTTGAGGCTGGACAGAAAATCCGAGAACGTCGAGGAGGGAAGACCCTTGGTGAAGATGTCGGCAAACTGGGAGGTGGTCGGGACATAGAGAACCCGAACGTCGCCGATGGCAACCTGGTCGTGAACGAAGTGCAAGTCAATCTCCACATGCTTCGTCCGCTGACGCTAAACCGGGTTGGTGGAGAGGTATACGGCGCTGACGTTGTCGCAGTAGACGAGCGTGCTCTTGGCGAGCGGACTGTGGAGCTCAGCTAAGAGCTGTCGAAGCCAGGACGCCTCAGCCATGCCGTTAGCAACAGTTCGGTACTCCGCCTCGGCACTCAAGCGGGAGACGACCGGCTGTCGCTTGGACAACCATGAGACCAGGTTGCCGCCGAGGAAGACAGCATACCCGGAAGTAGAGCGGCGGGTGTCCGGACAACCAGCCCAGTCAGCATCAGTGTAGACAACCAGCTCAGCCGGGGAGGAGGGGTGAAGAACCAGGCCGAGGTCAACCGTGCCACGAACGTAGCGAAAGAGACGCTTCAGCGCAATAAGATGTGACTCCCGGGGATCATGCATATGGAGGCAGATCTGCTGAACAGCGTAGGTGAGATCCGGCCTGGTGAAAGTGAGGTACTGCAAGGCTCCAGCAAGACTCCGATAAGCAGAAGGATCAGTCACAGGATCACCTAGAGTAGCAGACAGCTTCGCCCGAGTGTTAACAGGAGTGGAGCAAGGCTTGCAATCAGTCATCCCAGCTCGCTCAAGAATATCAAGGGCATACTGATGCTGGTGAAGGAGGAGACCAGCCTGACAAGGCTCAACTGTCACACCTAAGAAGTGATGAAGCTTCCCCAGATCTTTCATAGCAAACTCCTGCTGTAGGGAGGAGATAATCCGCTGGAGCAACTGTGGACTGGAGGTTGTGAGAACAATGTCGTCAACGTAGAGGAGGAAGTAGGCAATCCCATCAGCATGGTGATATATGAACAAAGAAGTATCTGACTTGGCCTCAACAAACCCTAGTGTCAGCAAGAAAGTGGCAAAGCGAGAGTACCACGCCCGAGGAGTCTGCTTCAGACCATAGAGAGACTTGTTGAGCCGACAGACCAGATCCGAACGACTAGCATCCACAAAACCTGCTGGCTGGCTGCAGTAGACTGTCTCGGTGAGAGTGCCATGGAGGAATGCATTCTTGACATCAAGCTGGTGCACAGGCCAGGAGTGAGAGAGAGCCAGAGAGAGGATTGTGCGGATTGTAGCAGGCTTCACCACAGGACTAAATGTCTCATCATAATCCACACCAGGCCGCTGAGTGAAATCCTGAAGAACCCAACACGTCTTATAGCACTCCAGAGTACCATCAACACGATGCTTGATCGTCCAAATCCACTTGCCGGTCACCACGTTGCAACCAGACGGACGTGGCACAAGGTCCCAAGTCTGGTTGGCAAGAAGAGCTCCATACTCTTTTTCTATCGCACGACGCCAGTTCGGATCTGCCAGAGCCTCACGGACAGACGTCGGTATCGGAGAGAGCCATGGCTCTCCCTCAGTGGCGGAGAGAGCCGCGGGCCGAAGAACCCCAGCCGGCTGCCGAGTCACTATGTGATGGGTGTCACGAGGATCCCGATGGATGATCAGCGGGTGGTACACGGCTGGCTCCACACGAGGATGGCGTGGTGGAGGCGGCAGTGGCGGCGGCGGAGGCGGTGACAGCTCCGGTGGAGGTGGTGGAGGAGGCGGCGACAACTCCAGTGACGGTGGTGGAGGAGGCGGAGCCGCTCGTAGACATAGCGCACAGAAGACGCATAGTCCACAGGCACCTCCAGAGCCGGTGCCGGAGGAGCCTGCAGCGGTGGGAGTACCGGACGACGTCGGTACACCTGCACCGGCTCGGCGTAGCGTGCAGGTGGCGGCGTTGCCGCGCGTGGCGCGGCAGGAGGCACCGGGACGGTGCTGGGCGCGGCAGAGAGCGCTGGGGTCGCGCGTGGCACGGCTGGAGGCACCAGGCCTGTGTCGGGTGCGGCAAAGGGCACCGGAACCGCGGGTGGTGCGAGAGGAGGCTCAGGCGCTACGTGTGGCGCAGCTGAAGGCACCGGAGCTGGTGGTGTAGCAGGAGGACCTGCTGGAAAAGGAAAAATAGAAATGGGTGGCTGAACCACCGGGTCAGAAAACAGGGACTCGAGATCAGGGTCAGGAGAAGGTGTAGAGGTGGTGGAGAAGGGGAAGTCCGACTCGTCAAACACAACATACCGGGAGATGAGGACCCGACGAGAAGCGAGATCATAGCAACAATACCCCTTATGGTCAAGGGAGTAACCAAGAAACACACAGCATGTCGAGCGAGGTGCGGGCTTGTGAGGAGCAGTGGCAGCAATGTTCGGGTAGCAAGCGCACCAGAAGACACGGAGGTGAGTGTAGGTAGGAGGGGTACTGAAGAGAGCGTGGTGGGGAGTCGGAGCAGGAGAAGTTGTGGAAGGAAGCCCAGAAACGCGGGGCAGGGAAGCCTGGATCAGAAGAGTGCACATGACATCGTTCGTGGTCCGAATCATATGCTCAGTCTTGCCGTTCTGTGGAGAAGTGTACGGACAAGACATACGCAGCTGAACACCTCGGGAGAGAAAGAGGGAGCGAGAGGTGTTGTTATCGAACTCATGACTGTTGTCACACTAGACGGCCTTAATGGTGAGTCCGAACTGAGTGGACACCCAAGCAAAGAAGTGAAACAGGGTGGGAAAAGTGTCAGACTTGGCACGTAAAGGAAAAGTCCAAGAGTAGTGAGAAAAGTCATCAATGACCACAAGATAATACTTATAACCAGAAATGCTGAGTACAGGTGATATCCACAAGTCACAATGGATAAGATCAAAAGCATGTGTAGCATGCGAAGAAGAAGAAGAAAAAGGAAGCCGAACATGGCGACCAAGCTGGCACGCATGACAGAGGTGCTCAGCAGTAGTCCTAGTACAAGAGACATCTGCACTACGACTAATCTAAGCCAAAACATCTCAGCCGGGATGACCAAGACGGCAGTGCCAGGTGGTGGAAGACGGTGTCGCGGCAAGGGCAGCTGACGAAGAGGACGAAGGTGAAGGTGAAGCAGCAGAAGTCAGAAGGCGGAGAGTGTAAAGGGACCCGACTCTATCACATCGGAGGAGTGGACGCCCGGTAGCCAAATCCTTCACAGAAAGACCAGAAGTGTCAAACTCGACAGAACAAGAATTGTCAGCTGTAAATTGACGAATGGAAAGGAGATTGTGGACCATCTGAGGAGCAACAAGGACATCAGAGAGATGGAAAGGACCAGGAGCAGAACCCACAAAGGTGACAGGAAGACAAGAACCATCACCGACCATGATGGAAGAAGGACATGAGGGGTGAGGAGGTCGGACAGAGGAGAGAATACCCGCATCAGGAGTAGTGTGGTAGGAAGCCCCCGAGTCAGTGATCCACTCGGTGCCAACGGGCGGTGTGACAACCCCACACGAGATAATTCTGTACTATCGCCTAAACCACTCCATTTGGTCATTAAGTGATAATAAGGAACCATCACGTTGAGTGTTGCCGGGTCAAAACTCGGTAAATCACTTGAATAAACACACAGAGGATCGAACACGCATACATTAAAACTCCCACGAAGGAGAGTCCAGCGTACCTTATAATTTAAACCAATCTTCCCGGTAGGGACCATTATTCCAAATCATGGTTCATAACATGATAAACAAAGGTTCAGAGTTTTAAACAGCGGAAATAAACTAAGTAACGTGATCATCATCATAGGAGGCCATCCATGATGATTTACTCAGCGTCCGACACCCACTGCAGCTCCCAGCCATGGGGTATCTCACCAGGCCAAACAACTTCACCTGAAAACAACATATATAGCAAGGCTGAGTATACTAATACTCAGCAAGGCTTACCCGTCCAAAATAAAAGACTTAACCTCTAATCATGCAAGGCTTTCGGCTCGTGGGTTTGTTTTGCTAAAAAGCTACTAAGGAGTTAATCCTTACTTTCCATAGTAGCTTAATTCATTACTAGATAAGCAATTATTGCAAGCATGAGTTGTGCTATACAATTTAATCAAAAATCAAGTTTATCAATATTCCATCATAAAGGGATCACAATGGCCAGATGATTAAGCAATCTTAGATAACGGTGAGAGGCTGACGATCGATCGATTAATGACCTTGCAAGGTGGACCTAAACACACGGAACAATGCATACCCCAAGAAAATCAAATAAAATGAAACGGGGTACACGCCGACCAGACGGTTCCCGTCAATCTTCAATTCGGGATCAGAACCTACATCCCTTGATACAAGGCTTACTGGATCGCTCCCACACGAACGTCCAGACTCACACAGGTACCACACTGTTGCAAGCAGGGGGACACGTCACTGTGCCCCAGGGTAGTAGGGAAAGGTTCCCTTGCCGCATCAATCAGGTACTAGGCTTATCGGTCCCATTCCCGACAAATGTTTAGTACGTTCAAACACTTAATCTCTTAACCACTGGACCGGAGCCCAGAATCCCATGCTCTTACCACGTGAGCAATCCAATTTATCAAATCTTATGATTCCAACATAAGAACCTATTCTCGCAAGTGACGAACATCACTCGACTTGTACCGGGTCCTTAGTGCATAGAAACTAGTGACCTAGCATACTAGTAAGAGAACATAGGTACTTAAGGATCATGCAACTAGGGTTTCAATTCAACTCCTGAACGTAAATGCACATAGATAATCAAAGCTAAATTCAGATGTTTAAAAAGAAACATATAGGTCAATGATAAACCGGGACTTGTCTTCACTAGAAAAGTTAGTAGGAAAGTCTTCCGAACTTTGGTCCGGGTCTTGCAGCACTTCCACGTAGTTCACTTCTCCCTCGAACGGTCCGTCACCTCGTTCCGAGACGATCTCGCTGCTACCGTCAGAAGGTTCTACACGAAGATGCATATACAAGAATTAATTGGTGAAATTATTTTAATTAAAAGAAAACAACACATGACAAACACGAGGTGCATGGTTGGTCACATTCACTTAGATAAACATATATTCGGCACACTCTTCCAAAGAAAGGAAAAAGGCAAACAACCATTTATAACACATTTTTTATGGTGATTGTGTGCACATCTATACAAACCAAACAAAATCACTTCACAACAGTAACTAAACTTTCACTCCTCTACTGAATTTAAATAACAAGCCACTGAATTAAATATACCAAGATAAACATGTGTATAACACACATTAACAAGCATTTTATAGCTAATCAAACTACTCTTAAGCATATAAAAATAACTATAGCTCCTTTGGTCCTGATTTTTCTCATACAGCAAGATGACCACAAAACATGCTCTCACACTAAAAATCATGCATAGGAAAAATTTAGATTAAATCTAACAAAAATAACAAAACCAGCCTAGTAAATAAAACACAATTTAATCTAGGCAAACTACTCATGCAAAGGACTTCAACTTTTCACCAGAGGGCAACATCAGCATAACAAGGGCCTACACCAAGGCTCAAGCCCTAAATCTACAGATAACTTCAAATATACACATGGGTTCCTCTAGCATGCATAAATCAAAAACCTATTTTAACTGAGTTAACCCATCATGCAAAAATTTACCAGAGGCTCAAGTCATCACAAAAAGCTCAAGGTATAAAAAGAAGCCAGAGAGCAACTCTATACAGTGCTAGATAAAAAGATGAAGATACAACTAGTATAAAGGCTAAATGAAGCATAACTCAAAATCTACTCAGTAACTTTGTGCAAACTTTTATCCAGGGCTCATGAACATCAGGTTGCACAACATATCCAGATTTCGAGTCAAACTCACATCTAGAATTTAAACTACAGCAAAAACAGTTCAAACTGATGTTTCAAAATTATTCAAAAACTATTCCGAAAAACCCTATACATGTTTTCAAGGAAACACAATGCTCCTCACAAGGATTCCAAAAAGTCATCATATGCATTTTTCTGATTTTTCTGCGATTTTCTATGAATTTTGGAAGGTGCTGGACTGAGTTGAAAGAAAACTAAGATGAAGATCGTTACAAAAAGGTCCCTAGTTCACAGATAGACCCCTGGGCAGAAATTGGACCTTGCAAATCAGTCCTTGGCACGCTGGCCAGTGAGGATGGTCGGAATCCGGCAAGGGGGAGGCCGGGCCTGGCCGGGAAACGGCGGGGAAATGACCCTCAGCCTTAAGGGGTTCGATTCCGCGGCTCGGAGGAGTCGGAGAGCACTCCGGCGAGGTGGCTCGGCGGCACCTGGCAGCGGCGGCCATTGCGGGTGAGATTTCGGCGAGGAGGGGGTGGTCCAGGGCCAAGTGGCGGTCGGAGCAGCTTCAGGGAGTGCTTGTGGAGGTGGAGGACGACTCACACGGCAGTGGTGAGGACCGGGAGGTGGAGCTCGCCGTGGGGCTCCAATGGCGGAGCAGCGACGGAACAGAGCAGCGGCAGTGGACCGTGCGCGTGTGAGGAGGCTTGGGGGGTTCTTATGTGCACGCGCACGACAACTCGACGACTGCTACTCGTTGATGGGGGACAGGTCGGTCGCGGTATTGCGGACGTACGACGGCGACGTGATGGGCTGGCCGGCGGTTTGGGTGGCACAGCTCGCCGGTAGGCACGCGACACGTGGTGGCCCGGGAGTGGGCACGGGACGTCAGTTTGCACCGTGGGGTCCACACGCGCACGTGGGAAGGCGCACCCTCGACGTCTGGGCTTGGGGACCACGGCACGGGTCCACGGCGCCGGCGCACACGCCGGGGGCGTGACGTCGCGCGCGCTCTGGCACGCTGAGCGCCGGTCGGCGGTTTCCGTTTCCATGTACCGATGTTCAACAACGATTTTCTCCCAAAACTTGAACTGAAGTGCACCAAGGCGTAATTAACAAAGTTGGAGATATATTGACCCTCTACAACTTTCACAAAGGCACACAGGTGTTTTGATCAATAGATCGTGCACAAAAAGCATGCCAATATGGCACTTTTCTTGGCGCCTGCAAGTTTTGGTTCCTGCCATTGACCAAGAATTCAACCTATTTCCACTGAAAATTTGCAATGCCGACCAACATGAAAATTGTGTCCCTCAACAAGATGCATAACTTTTATATTGGCGGATTTTGAAGTGTTTAGGTGAAATTCGGAGAATGTGGCAAAAGTTCTAGACAGAGTGTTGGTGTCAAAGGGTTTGACTAGGTGTTTGACTAGATCTTGGACCAAGAGCTTAACCACTAATGATGTTGACTTGATTAAGGCGATGATTAGCACTAATTAGCACTAATTAAAACACGGGGTGTTACGGGCGTTGTCAGGCCCACGGTGATGATGGACTGCGCCAGAGCAGCTTGATCCCACCCTCCCAACCACGTCGAGGTCGGGCTAGGCTAAGGAAGAGGTGGAGTCCTGGACGACATGTAGGAAGTTGCATCCGTGACCATGGCAGCCGGCTGGACCGGAGGACGAGACCCCCCCTCCCTGACCCTGGAAGGACCACATGGAGATACGCCCTGACCATGGGTTGGCGAATGTTGGCCAGGGCGCACCACCGGGGGAAGGAGCGAGAGCAGGGGTCGGAGCCGGAGGCGACGTCCCACGACCCCCACCACCACATCCTCGGCGGCCCCCACGGCCCCCACCCCCGCTCGGCCCGGGAGGAGGAGCACCAAGGAGAGAGGCAGACGGCGAGGCGGAGGACGGTGGTGGGGCAGCGACAGGGGCCCTGGAGGTCGTGGAAAAAGAGGACGAAGATGTAGTCGAGGTAGGTGTGTGGAGGCCCCGGGTGAGAGCATCGCGGACCCGCAGGACGGTGGGTGATCAATGTCCGTAGGGCCTCGTAGCTGCTGGGGAGGCCCTGCACGTCATTGAGCACCACGACGTGCTCCGGGACCGGGTACCCAAGGTCGCGAAGAGCATCAGCCGTGCTCTTCATCTTCCTGCAGAACTCTCCAACGGATAGATCGCCATGCTCGAGAGTGCGAAGCTCAGCGTCGAGCTGGAGGGCGCGTGTCTGGGCGTTGCCGAGGAACTGGCTCTCGAGAGCAAGCCAGGCCTCATGCGTGGTGCCGCTGGGAGTCCGCACGATGTCCTGCAGATCGAGGGAGATGGTCCCAAAGATCCAAGACATGGCGATGCTATCGAGGCACAGCCACGCCAGGTCGCGTGCCTCGACTGGCGTGTCGGAGAGGATGTGGTCGTCGAGAGCGTAGCGGCGGAGCGCGAGGAGAACCTGGTCCCTCCAGCGAGCGTAGGAGGTGGAGGTGGAGTCGAGGACGATGGTGACCAGGGTCTTGATGTGCGGGACCCCGGCGGCCTAGAGGTGGAGGTAGGCGACCATGGGGTCGACCTGGCCGAGCGGGGGTCCAGCACTCTGTCGGACAGGAGCGGTGAGCGACGCCTGGTGGGAGGAGGTGGCCACATGCTCCACCTCGGAGGCGTGGAAGAAGCGCTCGGCCTCGGTGACCCGGCGAGCAAGAGCATCAGTTGCGGTGTGCTCATGCTCCCAAGCGAGAGCCGCCATGCGCACGCGGTCCTGAGCAGCGGCGACCTCGGTACAAGCGGCGGCAAGGGCTGCAGCGACGATGTTGTCCGCAGCAGCGACGGTAGCGGGAGGTGGCGACTATCCCCGGAGAAAGGCGAAGGCGGAGAAGGGCGCGTCCATGGGGGCATCCCGAACCCGGGGAAGGTGGGAAAGATGCCCCATTGGAGGGAAGCAGCTCCAGCACCAAGGGCAGCAACACCAAGGGCAGTAGAGGTGGGGAAGAGGCCCTCCAGTGCCCCTGCCTCCACGGTCCCTGCCCCTCCCGCGGCCACGGGCGGATCCTACGCGTGTGTGGGCCGCGGCAGCGGGATCGGCTCCTGGTGGGGGCGGATCAGAGGAGGGAGGATGGGAAGGCGGCATGTAGGTGGTTCCTGGCGGTGGCGGTGGTGGAGGTGGTGCGCACAGAGGTGGCAGCGCCGGTGGGCCGCGCGGGACGGGATGCAGAGGCGGATTGGGGCCCGTACCGAGCGGTGGTGACGGACCGCGAGGAGAGGGCGCAGGGCCCCGCGGGCCAGAGGAGGCCTCCATGGTGCGCTAGGCGGCCGCGGCGGCTGCCGCGTCCGCGCCCAGGGGAGACGCCCCCTGCGGCGGCGGCGGCCCGGCCATGAGCGTCTAGGTGGCCACGTGCAGGGCGACGATGCTTGGGGAAGCTCCGGTGGCAGCCTGGCTACGGACGGTGGCAGCATAGGGGAAGTAGGGATGAGGTGGGAAGGAGGAGAGGGGCAGTGACGGCGGTCGGCCGGCCATGGCTGGCGGCGGCGGCGGTTGCTGATAAGGAAGGTGAGGAGGAGAAAACCTAACTGATACCATGTAGAAGGAAATGGTTCTCTATATTTCTCCAACCCTAGAAGGGTGGGTATATAGTCAGTTGTACATGGGCCTCTATATCAGCTATACACACAGGCCATATGTACCACTCACATATACACTAACAGTTTTAGCTAATCGATGTGATTGACAAGATCAAGAATAATCCTGATGACCGGCGAATAATTTTGTCAGCATGGAATCCTTCATATCTCAAGAAGATGGCTCTTCCTCCTTGCCACATGTTTGCACAAGTTAGTATTTTTTTTTGAGATTACACAGTACAATGCAGACGCTCACAACACGCACGCACACTCACCCCCTATGAATACACGTACGCAAACCCTACCCCTATGAGCACCTCCGAAGGACTGAGCACCGGCTGGCGCCTCGTCGTCGACGGGAACGTCGCTTACCACTTAATGCATAACAACGGAAAATCCCGGAATAAATCCAGAAAAAGGTGCGAGCACCAATTTGTCCGCTTGTTTTAAGACTAGTTATTTACAATTGGGCCATTTTGACTTGTTCAACATGTTACGCTTATACCAATCCCTTAAATTTTTATTGGCAAACATAAAATTTTCCCTTGCTAATTTTAATCCCTCAATTTTTGTAGAGTATTATATGTGATAGCTTTGCCAACTAGGAACACTTGCCTTCAACGTCTTACAAATTTTGTCTTCCAGTTTTACGTTGAGAATGGGGAGCTATCCTGCCAGATGTATCAACGCTCTGCGGACATGGGACTTGGTGTTCCATTCAACATTGCATCGTATTCTCTTCTCACATATATGATTGCTCAAGTTTGTGGTATGTTCTTATGCCTTGTTATAAAATTCCTGCTTACTGTGCATCATAATACATACTCCCTCTTTCCAAGTTTAGGCATAGTAGAACATGGTACGGTCTTCTATATAACACTTTGACCATTCATTTATCATATATCATATCTCCTATAGTTACAAACTTATAATCATGGTAAAGTATATTTGATTATGAATCCAACCATATAAAGTTTACATCATAAAAATAAAAAAAAATTAATAGTCAAATTAGTAGTTAAAGATTGCAAAGTTTGAATCTTGATATGCGTGCGCGCCTTAGGCCATCAGTAGGGAGTGTCATAGGAGTGTCATGAGCATTAAATATCACGCCACATCAGCAAATTTAGGAGAGATGATGGGGAGTGTCATGGGATGAGAGGAGTGTCATCATTGTGACACTCCACTGGCACAGTTTCTTGGTAAAAGTGCGATGACCTGACCTTATAAACTTGGAAGGAGGGAGTACCTAATTGGTTGTACTGTATAGCAGTGTGTTAATTTAGATTAGTTTCTTTAGAAACATTAATATTGTGAACTTTGATTTTTTTCCCCTCTTTTTTTCTCTAATCACAACAAACCTTTACAAGCTATGCTGTTTGTCATTCCCTATGCACAAGTATCAGGTCCATATTCTAGGTGTTTTTTGTGACATGTTCTGAATATTTTTTTTCTGATGCAAGGATTGCTTGTATATTGGCTCTGCTTGGATCAAGGGGCTAAACATTAGCCCATGGGCTAATATTTAGCCTCAATGTCTGGCCCTTTAAAGTTTAGCCCCATGTGCATGTTTGGATTGAGGGGCTAAACATGCATTTAATATGTGTGGGGATGAGGGAGGGAAGAGAAAACAACTTCATTTTGTGTGGGGTCCACAGAAATTTAGCCCCGTTCACCCCCTTGTTGGAGACTCGAGGGCTAATTTGGGGCTAAAAGGTGAGGGCTAATGTTTAGCCTCCTTGATCCAAACAGGGCGTGTCCCCATGTTTCTTTTGATGTTTCTTGTATCAAACTGATATAAGGTAGAGTTGGTTGTTTTGCAACTCTAACCCTTTGTGTCTGTTGGAGTATAAGTGAATTGCCCACCTTTCCTCATCAGCTTAAGCTTTTGAGTTTAACTGGTTGGTGCATGCAACTCAATATGGCATCAGAGACAGAGGTCTCGAGTTCTCATGGTGGGCGTGTTAATTAAATTAAATACAGCCTCACTCTAATATCCACGTATGCGGCCTGGGGGAGCCTGCACGTGAGGAGGAGTATTAGAGTATAAGTGAATTGCCTACCTTTCCTCATTAGTTTAAACTTTTGGGTTGAACTGGTTGGTGCATGCAACTCAATAGTAACTTAATGTTGCAAGATCCTTCTCCTGGGATTTTGTCCATGTTATAGGGGATGCACATGTCTACAGAACTCATGTTCGAGCTTTGGAGGAGCAAATTTAGAAGATGCCTAAGCCATTCCCAGTGAGGATTCCTTAACATAAGTACTTCAAAATAAATATAAAATTTACATGTGAAAATGATCGATTCTGGCGTTTGTGCAGATTTTGAAGATAAATCCTTCAAAGAAGGATATAGATTCTTTCGTGGCATCAGACTTCAAGCTGGTTGGCTATGATCCTCACCAGAAGAAAGAGATGAAATGGCAATATAATGGTAACGTTCTCATTTCTACAGATAGATAACCATTTTCATTTGTCATTGCAAGATTGCTTGGCACAAGGTGCTGATCCTTCTGGCTGTTAGTATTGCATTTAGTCGAGATCAACCTTATCTGCAAATTACGTGTTACTAGGTGTTCATGCTGTTGTACTGCTTTTTCTTTTTTTATCCCAGATATTATAGAGTTGAACAGCTGTGCACTGTTCTTATCATCCATTTGCCACAGCACATTTCTGATTATTATAAGCTGGGCATTTAGGCTGTAGAAAAAAAATCTTATTACATTTGCATTGCCTCACCGTTATTTTGTGTTATGTAGGTCGCGGCGCAGCTGGAGCCCACTGCCCAGCCCGAGCTCTGCAAAATTAGTCGGACAGCCACTATATTAAAATTAACCGGGCATGGCACTAGCTTGTTTTTGGTGATTGGTGTCGAATGTTCGTTCACTGGGATACGTTTTCTTGGCTTATTTATGTGAACTCTACAAAACCTGCTCCCCTTTTGTCCGGAGCCGGTGTTGAGACCGTCTCCAGCAGTTTCCTCATCCCTGGATGGGCAAAGGACGGTTTGAGACAATGAGAGAGAGCAACTTGGAACCGCAAAAAATCCCCCCCCCTCCCGCAGTCGTTCCCCTCCCGTCGCCCATTCCTACAACGCGCGCAACCGACGGTTGCTTCCCGCGGGTCTCGAGAGCTCCGCCGACCAAGAGGCGGAGCAGGGGATCCGCCACCTCCATGCCTCCCTCCGCCGCAACCCGCGGGAAGGCGCGCGCGGTCTCGAGGAAGGAGGCGGCGGCCATGGCGGCAGCTCGAGAGCAGGGAGGAGGCGGCGGCTCGAGAGCAGGGAGACGGTGGCGGCTCGGGAGTAGGGAGACGGCGGCGGCCATGGCGGCTCGGGAGCAGGGAGGCGGCGGCCATGGCGGCGGCTCGGGCTCGGGACCAGATCCAGAACTTCAAGCACGACGCGGCAAGAGGAGGCGGGGCACGGCGCGGCGATGGGAGGGGAGGAGGGGCACGGCGCGGCCACCCGCACGCCGGCCCGCCCCTCTCTCCCTCGGGACGCTGTGGCGGAGATCCGCATGCGCGGCCCCTTCCTCGTCCTGCTCGCCGTCTGACCTCCCTCACCCGCCGGATCTCCAGTGGCGGCGCGAGGCGTGGCGGCCCGGGAGGAGGAGGGAGCTAGGGAGGAGACGGAGCGGTCGGAGAGGAGGAGAACAGGGAGCACGAGGAGGCAGGGGGTCGCCACCGACCATCCTTCTCGGCGGCGCTCTCCCGGATCGAGCGACGACGGAGAAGGAGAGAGCGAGAGAGAGAGAGAGAGCAGCAGTTGAGATGAGAGAAGGAGAGAGAAATCACAGGAATGGGGGAGGTGGATGGGGAAATCTTCATTTTGCAGTAAGGGATGGGGAAACTGCTACAGTGTCGGGCGTTGCCTCATTTTGAGGATGGGGGAGGGATGGGGAAACTCCTGGATATGACTCGTTGCGAGCGAGAGCTGCTTTTTGGGCAACGCCCTGTTGCTTACAAGGGTCGACTGGCGTGTGCCCTGCGAGACATTGTACTACCTCGTGAGATATGGGATATCTCATGTCAGTACTGATTTCGTCTAGCACTTGGTACACTACTGTTTGATTTGTGCAATGTGTTACGCCCTCTGTCCCAAAATGATTGTCGTTTTCGCTTCTCGAGAAACAACTTTGACTGAATATATATAAAAATATATTAATATTTATGGTACAAAATTAATATCATTACATAGATATTTGAATCTAGTTTTTTTATAAATTTTTTAGTAATTTAAATGTTGCACATATTTTCTACAAATTTGATCAAACTTGTGACACGAAAACCAAAAACGATAATCTTTCTGGGACGGAGGGAGTACGTCAGATATCGACCTGCAAGCATGCGTTCTGTGCTTTGTTGTGCATTGGTACGTCCCTGGTACTTGTGCCATGCGCTGGTCCAATGAACCGTATGCAAACTGCCCTAGAGTGGATAACGCAATGCGCGACCAAAATATACAAGCAAAAGAAAGAAACAAATAATTCACATAACCGGCATTTCTCCCCAATTCCCAATTCCTCCCGCCCCAAAGCCTTCTCCTCGCCACCCAGCTCGGGCCCCTCCCTTCGTCCCCGCCGGCGGCGAGATGGGTAGGGAGCCTCACCTGATAGATCCGCATGTAATCTAGGTTTTCCTTTTAGTACTTCTTGTTTTTGCCTCCGTGCTTGTGCCTCTATGGCCTCATCCCTACCTCTGGTTGCTCCCGTCGTCGTCGGAGTTCTCATCGTCGAGGTCCTCCTCATTGGTTTCATCGGCGCCGCTGTCGCTGTACCCAAGGTACGTGGTAATAAAATAACTTCCCTTCTCCGCTCGGATCTTCATCCGCCTCCACTCGCTCCGCCGCCCTCTTCACGCCTTCAAGACCCGGGTTCCTCCGATCCGCCTCCACCGACACCCGCCTCCGCCTCGCCCCCGGTCCAAGCAACCACAAGAAGCACAAATCCGGTTCACAAGCAGCTCTCCTACCTCAAGCAATGGCTCGATGACCTCGTTCCCCCTGGATCTCGACTGGGAGCTCCTCCTTCAACTTCCGACGATGACAATCAACCCATTCTTCGGTCGACCGGTGTGCGCCTCCAAGGCTCCGTCGATTCGTCTTCAACCGATGCTTTGCACGGTCTTCCATCTGGTTGTACGCGTCATGGGCGCCTATACGGCTGTTCGCCGGCGAGCTCGTCGTCCATCGCCGCTCTGTAGTTGTTGGTGTTCTTTATCGATCGAGAGACCATTTTGTAATTCAGTCTTCTTCGGAGGATCTTTCTGTAAAACTAGCTGCTTAATATAATATATTTCAGTTGTAAAAAAATTCACATAACCTACACTAACAGCGACAACACTGGCACGCCGGCTGCGAGCAAACAGGGCGGTTAGCGGTGCCATTCAAAGGCGTGAAAAATTGGGAGCAACGTGAAAATTAAATTGGGAACAGCGCAAAGCTCCACCCCCCAGAACCCCCCTGATCAGGCACAAACTTGCCTTTTCCCTTTGAAGACCGGACCGTTCAGGTGGTGTGACCGTGTGACTGTGTGAGTGCCTCAGCTTTCACTGAACTCATCTTGCGCTTCTATTAATCAAAGAAAATAAAGTAGGAGTGGCACGATTAAACTGCCCGGTAGGTATTTAAGGGCCTCTGATCTCTACCTATCCTACGACCGTCCTTCTAACAACTCTGGTAAGCTCATCATCATAAGTGAGATCACAATTAGTATTCGAGAGGTTAATGGGCTTGTACGAGTGGCTGCAGGGAAATGGCCGTGCGTGCCCGGCAGCAGCTTTGGAGGTCTATGAATGAACTCCGATCCGGAGCAAATGATGCTCATGCGGCGGCGCGCACATGCATCTAAGATTGTGGCTCGATAATTAGTCCCGTCTCATCCGATGCGACCGTTCTGCTGCCTCCTCCCCAAGGCTCCCACCACACGGGCAACGCTACATAAACCCTCGAGCCGCAGGTGTCGACGATGTGCATGAAGCGGCCAAATTAAAGGACCAATCGCCTCGATCGTTTCTGACGATGACGAGCGCCGCCTCCCCATCCCACTCGTTCGTCGGGAGCCACCTCCTGGCGGCGGCGCTCGCCGTGGTGGTCTTGCTGGCGAGGCCGTCGGAGTGCGCGCGCGCCTTCTTCGTGTTCGGCGACTCGCTGGTGGACAACGGCAACAACAACTACCTCATGACGACGGCGCGCGCCGACTCGCCGCCTTACGGGATCGACTTCCCCACGCACCGCGCCACCGGCCGCTTCTCCAACGGCAAAAACATCCCCGACATCATCAGTACGCCGCGCCGGCCGCTCGATCGTTTCTGGTCATCCTCATCACCACTACTGCTTCGCGCTGGCTAACCTATGCATGCATGCCACATATTGCCATCGCGCGCAGGCGAGCACCTCGGCGCCGAGACGACGCTGCCGTACCTGAGCCCGGAGCTCCGCGGGCAGAAGCTGCTCGTCGGCGCCAACTTCGCTTCGGCCGGCGTCGGGATCCTCAACGACACTGGCATCCAGTTCGTGGACATCCTCCGTATGAGCCAGCAGCTGCGCTACTTCGGCGAGTACCAGGGCAAGCTGCGCGCGCTGGTGGGCGCCGCCCGGGAGCGGCAGCTGGTCCGCCGCTCCCTCACCCTCATCACCCTCGGCGGCAACGACTTCGTCAACAACTACTACCTCGTCCCCTTCTCCCTGCGCTCCCGCCAGTTCTCGCTCCCCGACTACGTGCGCTACCTCGTCTCCGAGTACAAGAAGATCCTCATCGTGCGTACTTTATTCGCTCCTTGTTGTGCATATATATACATATACATATAACATATATACATATATGATAAATATATAAATATTATTATGCACGCACACATGCAGAGGCTGTACGCGATGGGTTGCCGGCGCGTGCTGGTGACGGGCACGGGGCCCCTGGGTTGCGCGCCGGCGATCCTGGCGCAGCGCAGCCGCAACGGCGAGTGCTCGGCGGAGCTGATGCGCGCGGCGTCGCTCTTCAACCCGCAGCTGGCCCGGGTGCTGCAGGGGCTGAACGCGCGGTTCGGCGCGGGGACGTTCGTGGCGGCGAACGCGTTCCGCGTCCACTTCGACTTCGTCAGCGACCCGGCGGCGTACGGGTTCGCGACGGCGACGGAGGCGTGCTGCGGGCAGGGGCCGCACAACGGGCTGGGCCTGTGCACGGCGGCGTCCAACCTGTGCGCCGACCGGGGGCGCTACGTGTTCTGGGACCCCTACCACCCCACGGAGCGCGCCAACCGGATCATCGTCAGCCAGTTCATGACGGGGTCGCTCGACTACGTCAGCCCCATGAACCTCAGCACCGTCCTCGAGATGGACGCCAGGCTGGGCGCCTGATCGATCTCTGGAGAGCCAGGCGAGCTACCGGTCGAGCTGCCGACTGCCGTGTGTCGTCGTGTGTGTGTGTTGTACTATACTATACTATTTGGTTCAAATTGGTGAGGTCCTCGTGGAAGAAGGATCGGTTGTTCTGATGACGTGTCATCATGAGAATGGTTGTGTTACTTGTGTAGTGTACATGCAGAAAAAGGATTGGTATGGGATCGTGAATAATTCCAAGTGTTCATTTCGCCGGAACACACGCTGTAAATAGGTGCTGCAGCAATTGGTTGGGTGGACCGAAAACTGAAACAACATCGCGCGACCGGGCGGGCAGGCATCGTTGCGGCCCAAACCACGCAGCGGGTTTTTTTTGGGTTTGTGTGCTGTGCTTATCTTGACGGCCTGGGCCAAACAACGCACATTGTGGCTTTGGTTGGGCTCATTTAGTCATAAGTAAGTTTCCAAAGGTTGGGTTTAGAATATGGGCCAAAATGACAAACGTCATCCCCGGCAGAGAGGGCTTGCGCGATATTTTCGTCATTTCTATTTTTTGAAAAAGTTCATCTCACAACCCTTATCTACGAACGTTTTTTGTTCAACCTCCAACCACAAAATCAGGTATTGAACACTCACGAACTATTAAAACCATCCGATTTACCTCCCTCGGCGGTTTTTGAGGTAGTTTTCGCATACGTGACGCCACGTCAACCATCCTTGCTGTCACCGCTAAGTGGGACCACATGTCATTGGGTCGGGACCTCCTTCTTCTTTAACTGGAAGCCACGGTGCCCGCCGAACCCCAAGCCGGCGACATGGGCAGTCTCCACCCGCGCCGCGTCCCTCAGTGTCCGCCCTCCATGCCACCTGCCGACGGCCGCACCCTGCGCCTCCCCTGCGCCCTTCGAACACCGAGCCGGAGCTCCCCTCCTCCTCCCCGACACCAACGGCCGCGCCGTCTCCGACTGTCCGTCCTCCACACCTGCCCTCCTCCCCGACGCAGAACGTCGGCAGTCGCGCCGCGTCCACCCTCCGTGCGCCCTCCTCTGCTCCCTCCGAGCCCCCACGCCGGAGCTCCCCTCACCTCTACGACGACCGACGGCAGGGCGGGGGGGTGAAGTCCCGGCAACTCGTCAAGGCATGCCTCGCCTTGCGAGCGCCAGCTCTACGAGATGCGGAAGCACTCCGAGCTCCGCGACACCGTCGCACACCTTGAGCGGCCATGGGACCCGACTCAATCAAATCAACCAACCGATCTCTCTCGTCCATCGGCTCACAGCGATGGCATCTGAGGTGAAGGGAGGAGAGCCGTCGTCGGCTAAGGATGGCAGTGGGTTGGGTTCGGAGCGGATATCTGCGGATTTTGGGTCCGTGGGTTGTGGGTTTGGTTCAGATTTTCGACCACATGTTTGCGGATTTGGATATCCGCAACGCTGCGGGTTTGAGGCGGATTTTAGTTTTCGTCCGCGGATGTCCATTGGAGCTCCACAAATTTGAGCCTAACACGCCACATAAGAAACCCTAACTTTTGTTGGTGCTTTGATGACTTGTCTTGATGAAAAATATGAAGAAATGGTATTGTTGTTGTTTCTTTCTATACTCAACTAAATTTACAATCCTCTGAATATTTAAGTAATTTGTAACTCTTTTTATTTCATAAGGTGAGGATGGTTCTACCATAATTGATGAATGATAAATTGTCTACTGTTATTTGTTTGGAGGACTATATATGAATGTTAATTTGTGTTTTCCACTTTTATTGAACTTGTAGTGTGTTGAATTGTATTGTTGCATACTTTTGAAATAATTTAGACAGTGTGTGATGTACTGATGTATTTTGTGCTCTTGTTTTTATGAAGTTTTTTTTCCGGATTTTGGATTATCCGTTGGGTTTTGGATATCCACGGATTTGGGTTTTGATTCAAATTTTCACCCGAACTTGTTTATGGGTTGGATTTGGGTTTTAGGTTTGTGTTATGGGTTTGGGTGCCTTGACACTAAATCCGACCCGTTGCCATCCTTAGGCGTCTGCGGGCGGGGCAACGATATTGGCGGTGGAGCAAGGACGACTTTTTCCCGGAGCCGTCGTTTCGGAGCTAGCGCGCGTACGGCGGCGCCCTCCTATCCACGGGGCCGCGCCTGTGTGACCGTGTGACGAGCCGCTCCTCGGAGGGCGTCGAGGCCGGGATGCTCCTCGCCCAGAGCGAGAACCCGCTCCGCCGCTGCCTCTCCTGGGTCGACCTCGCCTTCCTCGGCTTCGGCTCCGGCGTCTTCGTCCTCACCGGCTAGGAGGCGCGCTTTGACGCTGGCCCGGACATCCCGCTCGCCTACGCCGCTGCCGGATTCTCCGTGCTCCTCTCCTCCTTCTGCTACGCCAAGCTCGCCACTAAGATCCCATCCGCAGCGGAGTGGGGGGCGGACGTCTGGGAACTGGGGAAGTGGGGAATGACTTTTATGCGAGGAGAAAAGATGTTTTGGGGCTTACGATTAAATATTTGTACACATGAACAAACTGATGTGGCGCCACGTTGGTGAAAACCGCATACGAAACCGTCGAGAGGGGGGGGAATAAGACGGTTTCGATAGTTCATGGGTGTCTAATAATACTTGATTTTGTGGTTGGAGATTGAAATCCGGACACTCACTGTAGATAAGAATTGTGGAATTAACTTTTTCCTCTATTTTTCAATGTTGCATTCATGCGTCCGTACGCACGCTGGTTTGGTTCGTACGCTATCCCTCTCTGAATCTGGTGACAGATCTTAGCGCTAGGAATCTGGTCCCTCTGAGTCTGAGGTTGATGGCGCCAGAAATTTAGTGCTAGCCTGGCAGGCTGCTGGCCGAGTGAATCCGGCGCAACTTGCAGCAGGTGGGGCAGTTGGTATCTTTGGTTCGGAGCAATTGGGGTCGGAGCGCATCACCACCTCGTCCAATCACGCTAGCTTCCTTGCAAAACTCGCCGAGGTTTCGCTGTCGCTCCTCAAACTTGGAGTGGATCTTGCCCACAACCACAAGAGGCAGCTGGCAGCAGGCCAGCAGCTGCGTGCGCGAAGAGAGCACACGAGCGGCGGCGGCGGCGGCGATGGCGGGGGAGGAGAGCGGCCGGCAGCAGGAGACCCGCCTGGGCGACCTCCCCGAGGCGTGCCTGGCGCACGCCATCGCGTTCACCTCCCCGCGCGACGCCTGCCGCTTGGCCGCCGTCTCCCCGGCCTTCCGCGACGCCGCCGACTCCGACCACGTCTGGGGCCGCTTCATCCCCGAGGGCTACAACCCCCACCGCGCCGTCGTCGGCCTGCAGGCCGCCGCTGTCGCCGTCGCCGGCCGCCGGGCCAGCCGCACCAAGAAGGACGCCTTCCTTGGCCTCAGCGAGGGCGGCGGCGTCGCTGTGGACGGAGACGGCGGGTGCAGGATGTGGCTGGACAGGGCCAGCAGCGCCAAGTGCTACGCGCTGTCGGCGAGGAGGCTCAGCCTGCCGTGGGAGGACGGCGAATTCAGCTGGAAATGGGCGCCCCACCCGCTCTCGAGGTCTGATTCTCTTCTCCCGTCCGAGTCGCTTCGTTTAATTCATCCATTTTTTTCCTATGTAATTTTCATCGAAAAATCGTTACTACTCCATATTGGTAAATTGTTATGGCTTCTACGTCCTGTAAATTACTGATGGCATGATGCATAATAAGCAACTACTAGAGAAAATGCACAGATTGCAAAGATATATAGAAAGGAGGGAGAAATAAAAAATAGATAGATGCGCGCACAAAGATAATTCCAAAATTATTAACTTTTGAACAAAAGTCTTTTAGTTTCAGTATTATTCATCTGTCAGTCTAAACACTAATTAGAAATATTAAATGTAAATTAATGACAAACCTTATCTATAACCCCGGAGTATGTTAATAATGAATTTATTAAGCTTAAATTTTAAGGCCAAACCAACGCAAAAGGACAACGTGCATTTCGTTTTTCTTTCAAATGGACAACGTGCATTGACTGTTTCCTGATTGTTCTTGTCATGCGCGTTTGCGTCAGAGTCACATGGATGTTAGTGCTAAAATTAACCGTATGTGCATGAGAGCAAGTATAATGATGGGCGAGATGCGGGCTAAATCCCACGTGTACGAGAGAGAAACGAAGAGAGAGAAAGTATCGGGCGTCTGGCGACGCGCCCGCAGCCGGCGAGGAGGATCAAAAGCGAGCTGCAGCGCCTGCTATTGGCTGAAATTCTTGCTTCACATTAAATACTGGCGGACCCCACCACCACTGCATGCCAGATGAGCACCTGAGACGCCTGCGAGTGGGCGTGACTATTAAACTTGCTCTGAACCTGCACTGCACCACGCACAGTCCAGCCGGGCAGCCTGGGCAGTGTGCGCATCCCCCACCTGGTGACTCAAGAAGAATCTCAAAAACGGCAATTCCACAATTATTTTTCTTCGATTTTAATCCAATTCTTCCTTATTCCTTCCATTTTTTCTAAATAAATGGATTACCTATGTTTTGCACGGTCTTAGTTTGATGAATATATGCCTTGATTTCTTTTCAGAAGTTTGGGTTTCTGTTATATCTATACAGTGGCGAAGCCAGCAACAGCACCCAGGGGGGGCTCCCGCTGCCTTCTTCCTCCTCCAGCCCACCTTTCCCTCTTCATCTTCCACCTGCAGCCTAGAGGGGCTGGGGGGGCTCCATGGCGGCGCCTGTGGTTGGGGGGGGGGGGCTCCACCCCCACCCGCCCCACCGGTGGCTACGCCACTGTATCTATATATTTAGTGTATTGATAAAAATAGCTTGCAATCCCTTTAAAACCTTCTTTAAATTAATATATATAACCATTTTGTAAACAAAAAGCTTGTGAAATAATTTTCTCATGTGTCATACATACGTAAGAGAAGAGTTTTTGTGTTGATGTGATAGATTAACATGCTCTTATATATATATTTGGTACAACTTAGAATAATTTGACTTACTAGAACAAACTCAAAAGCATTTATATTTATATTTGTGGATGAAGGGAGTACGGTTTTATTTGCAAAAGATGAACTGAAATTAAGTTTGTGTGGACTGCACAATGTGGTGGATGCAATTAAGTAACATATTTTAAGATTTGTTCAGAATTGATTCCTCTATCATTTAAGACCCAACTTTAAACCTCGCCAAGCTAGAGTGAAAATGTGAAATCGTCTGCCATTCAAAACCATCCGTTTTTTATTGCAAAAGACATGACTTTATTGAGGGGCGGAGCCAGGGGTCGGGCTGTGGTCCTGGTTCTAGAGGTAAAAAGCAATGAAAATTAACTAAACAATGTCTGAATATCAAAACTTAGATGTACTTGAGCTCTAAATAGAGGATCAGCCCGGGACTTGACCTGTTCCTAGCTCTGCCTCGTCCCGTCAAATTTGGAGGTAGCTTTATAAAGTTTACTTAGCCCGTTAGCCGAACATCAGTATAGTTTTACCTGTTCCTTCTTTTGTCTAACGAGAAAACTTTAGCTATTTTTATTTGTTTTATAAAAATTGTTCATATGTATAATCGACCTATTATATGGTTGGTCTCGTCAGGTTTGGTGAGGTAGCCGAGCTCATGGACTGCACATTCCTGGACATCTACGGCCGGCTTCCGGCCGCCTCGCTCACGCCGGCGACCTCCTACGCGGCGTACCTGGTCTACGGCACCGCGAAACGGCACCGCGGCCTCAGCTACCCGGACCAGGAGACGACGGTGAGCTTCAGCGGCCGCGCGCCGCCGCCGGAGGCCATTACCAGCCGCCGCGCCGTGTGCCTCCGCCCCGACGAAGCCGAGGCGCGCAAGTTCCAGGGCGCCGGCGTCGTCGTCGCCGCCACCCCAGATGCTGGTGGGGCTGAGGAGCCGAGGCTGCGGGGTGACGGGTGGTGGGAGGTGGAGATGGGGCGGCTGCACACGAACGACGCGGGCGAGCATGAGGCCCCGGACGAGGAGGAGGAGGTGGTGGCGAGCTTCGAGGTGCTGGGGTCCTATCCCAAGCGTGGCCTCATCGTTGAGGGCATCGAGTTCAGGCCGCTCCACTAGTTTTTGGTTTGCCAGCTTGGCGTCCATGCACCCGTGACATGATGTGCGGTTGTCGATTGATGACGAATGCTCCTGCCTCAAGATGTACATGGTTTCTAGTTTAAATTTGATCATTGTTGGTAATGAAGATTTGGACTTCAGAAATGAAAGGGATTGGAGGAATCTGTACATTTGTCTGCTGTTACTTTTTTTTGACTCGCTAACTGCTCATTCTTTATTCAACCGGAGAGTCAGTGAGATCACGACCCACTAAGTTGGTTACAAAACTCGGGAAGAGATGGCTCCAAATGCTTGGAACATCCGGGTCCCTAGCTAAGCCTGAACGACCTAAGTCATGTGCACACTTGTTACATGATCTAAAAATGCAAAGCTAGTACATCTCGAACTTCACGGTAGATGACACCTCTTGGACTATGATCATAGGAGCCAGATCGAAGCGCCAATGCCAATTTCGACGAGTCCGTCTCAAGAATGATTCTCGAAATCCCGGCATTCATGGCAGTATATAGGGTAGCGAGGCAAGCTTCCCCTTCAGCAGCTAGCGCATCATAACCTGCATTTAGCCTTCCTGAGCCCACAAGCACTCCCTGCCATGCACTGTCTCTAACCACAAATCCCAAGCTCCTCTTTTGTTACTTACACTGAAAGCCCATTGGTGTTGATTTTAAGAACATCAGGCGGAGGAGGGATCCATCTCCTTGTCTCCTGCCTTATAGCACCCATCTTATCTTTTTTTCTGCATGTTCAAATGATCAGCGCTGCATGCCATCACCGTTGCTTTGTGTAGCACTTCTGCCACCGGTCTTGTCTATTCACCCGCATTAAGCTTGTTCCTTGTGTCCCACCACACCCAAAGAAAAATGATCACCAAGTTTTGTTCTTTCCCCTCATCTGAAGGATATGATGCACAACCTCTTTTGCTGATTTCATGGTAAGGGCTGTAGACGAATTGCCTCCAAGTGCAGTGCTTGACAACATTTCTTGACATGTTTACACTTAAGAAAGCAATGCCCTCCATCCTCATCCAGTCGCAGGCACACAGGACATCTGGTATCAATGTCCTTCACCCCTCTGCGGCCTATGTTCATCCTCAAAGGCAAGCTGTTATGTGCAAAATGCCACAAGAATTGCTTGATTTTTGGTGCACACAAAAGCTTCCATAACTGCAGCCAGTTGAAGTCATTCTGAGGTTCTTGCGTTGAGCTCGATGACCCCGATTGCATATGATGGCTCTGCTCTCGCCTATCCTCCAACACATGGTATGCAGACTTAACAGAGAAAAGCCCTTTTGAATCATAGTGCTAGGCGATGGTATCCTCCCTGCCGTGCTTGATTGGGATAGATAAGATATGTTGCACATCCTCCTCCCAAAAAATGTCCTGAATCAACTCCGCATCCCAGCTTCCAGTGTGAGGGTCCAACAACTATGAAACCTTTGTAAGAAGTAAGAACAGTGTTATGCCGTGGAGTGATTGGCCTTCTAGTAATGCCTCTCGGGATCCATGGATCAATCCACATATTGATATGATCACCGTCACCAACTCTCCAAATCATGCACTCTTTGATAGCTATCAGGCCACTAATGATGTTGCGCCAAGAGTAAGAAATCCCTGGCCTCTCCTCAACCCTCAGTAGATCGCCATATGGATAGTATTTTGCCCGCAGCACTTGAGCACACAAGGAATCAAGGTCTATCAGTAACCGCCAGCCCTGCCTAGCCAGCATGGCCAGGTTGAACAGATGGAGATCCCTGAACCCCAATCCCCCTTTCCTTTTGCGCTGGCACAATTTCTCCTTCGAGAGCCAATGCATTTTGTTCTCATTCTCCTGTTGTGCCCACCAGAAATGGCTTATCAATGTTTCAATGTCATCACATAAAGTCTTCGTCAAGTTGAAGTACGACATTGCATATGTAGGAATTGTCTGTGCTATAGCCTTGATTAGTATATCCTTCCCCGCCTTGGACAGTAGTTTTTCCTTCCACCCCTGAATTCGTTGCCACACCTTATCTTTCAGATATGAGAAAGTTTGGGTTTTGGATTGTCCCATATAAATTGGTAGACCGAGATATTTCTCATTTCTTACCTCAGAGATGAGTCCCAAAGCATCCATGACTGATTCCCTCACTTCATCATCAGTGTTCTTGCTAAACATTATGGAGGACTTGTCCTTGTTTAGGATCTGCCCCAAGCAATCTTCGTACAGTGAAAGTATGTCTTGCAGATGAATTGTACTCTATTCATCAATTTTAAAGAGTAACAAAGAGTCATTTGCAAACAAAAGATGATTAATGCTCAGGGCTGTCGGGCACACTCAGACGCCTACCATATCCCCCCTCTCCTCCGCTGCATTGAGAAGGCGAGAGAAAGCTTCAGCACAAATCAGAAAGAGGTAGGGTGATAGAGGATCTCCTTGGCGCAAACCCCACTAAGGGACAATCTGATCTGTAAGCTCATCGTTCACTCTCACACGGTATGTGATCGTGGATACAAACTTCATCACCACTTCCACCCAATTTGAATGGAAACCCAATTTGTTCATCATTCTTCAAAGGAATTCCCACTCAACCCGATCGTAGGCTTTACTCATGTCAAGCTTTAGAGCTGCGAAGCTATCCAGGCCGGTTCTCTTTAGCTGCATATAGTGGGCGAGCTCATAAGCAAGGAGAACATTGTTAGTTATCAAGCGCCCAGGCACAAAAGCACTCTGATTAGGAGATATTATCTCAGGAAGAATTAGCTTCAGTCGGTTTGATAACCTTCGATGCTATCTTATATATCACATTACACAGGCTGATTGGTCTCAGGTCTTTTAGTTTCCCCGAGTTAGGAACCTTTGATATTAGTACCACAACCATCTCATTCCAACCCTCCGGCATTTCCCCTCCATTTAGCAGAGATTTAACTTCTCTCACAACATCCCTGTCTGTTATCTCCCAAAACTACTTGTAAAAGAGTGTTGGCCTACCATAAGGACCTGGGGCCTTCAGATCACCCATAGAGTCAAGAGCTTACTTGATCTCCTCACTGTACTCCTGTCACACCCTAAAATTCCATCACAATTAAAAGTAATAGCAACAAGTTTAGTTATTTTTCTAAGGGTTTAATAATTTTGACTAATTAAATTTGCTCTTAAAGTATTAAATAATATTTATTTAATTTAGAAATATCCAAGTGTTTGATGCATTCATGCCTTGCATTTGTTTTTTTTTGTTGTGTGTGGTTTAAAAAGTTTTTAAAAATAATTTTGAAAACTTGAAAAGGTTTTAAGTGTTAAAGGTTTGAAAAAGAAAAGAAAAAAAACAACACCCCAACCCCTCCCTTCTTTCCAGCCGCAGCAGCCCACCTTCTCGCACGCAGCCCAACTCTTCCGGCCCACTCCGCTTCACCCCTCTCCTCTCACCGCCAGGTGGGGCCCGCCCGTCAGGGCCTTCCCCTACCTCCCGCCGGCCCTCTCCTCCAATGGCCGCGCCGGCCGCCCGCTGTCCCCCGGCGCCCCTCGCCTCCCTGCGCCTCCTCCCCTCCTCCATTCATGTGCCGGCGCACCCACTCACCGCCCCGCCACCTTCCCCCTCCTGAAACCCCCGCACCGGCCCCCCACCGAGCTCCCCACCGAGCTTTAATGGCGCCCGCCGGAGTGCCCGCCGCCCACCGCCTCCATGCCCCTTCCCCTGCCCCTCTCCGTGCTATAAAAGGGCGGGCATCACCCCCTCATCCTCCCGCACCTCTCCCGAGCTCCTCCTCCCTCTTCCTCGCCTCACAGCGCCGCCGCACCAGAGAACCTAGCCGGAGCTCCACCGCCGTCGCCGATCTGCTTCCCCGGCGCCTCTCCCTACTGTTTAAACCCCTTGGTGAGTTCCTCATGGCCTCCTCTTCCTTTTGGTGCTATCCCCGTCGAAATCCGTGCGCAGGAGGCCATTTCCGGCCATCTCCGGCGAGTCGCTGGCGAACCCACCGCCGTCCCGCGCCGCAGCGCCGCTGCCCCACCGCCGCCGGCCGCTCCCGAACCACCAGAGCCGTCCATCCTTGATCCGGTGGTTCTGATCCGTCCAGCCCCGCCAGTCAAACAAAAACATACCGGTCAACCCCGGCCGGCCCCTGTAGTTTTGCAGAAAAGCCCCTGTCGTTTTGAATATCATAAGTATGCCCTTCCACCTTCAAGAACCTTTACGGTTAAGTCCTGGTTTTCACAGTTAGGCCCCTAAGCTTTCAAGTTTCTTTCACCCGCGGTCCAGCCCTCTTCTTTTACGCTATAAACCTTGAGTTTATACACATAATTATGTTTAGGTCCCTGGTTTCTTGCAGATAAGCCCCTGGAGCCCGAGTTTTCTTACAATCTAGCCCCTAAACCTTGTTTTAGCCATATCTTTTCCGTCTTTTATCCGTTTTAAGCGTTCTTGCTATCCACGCGACCGTCTCTCAGAGCCCGTCAGTTTTAAAAGCTTGTTTTAGCCTTTTCTAATGTTTGATGTATTGTTTTTATTTATTGAATGATTTTTGCTGTGCGCGTAGATATCGTGCCAGTGGGTGTTGAGCTACCGATCGCGGGTCAAGAACAAGTTTTTGAAGAAGAAGAACCCTAGTGTTTAAGCAAGGAAGGCAAGTGGATTTCCTCCCCTGCATATTCTATTTTGTCCCACACAACTTGCATGATAACTAAAGTTTACATTTAAATGTTGATATGCATAAATTGATGGGATAATCACCTTTTTAAGGACATGACTAGACTTTGATCCCCTCTACCTGGAGCAACCCTTTTAAATAAATGTTTTGGGTAGAAATGCTTAGTTGCTATACCTTGGGATGGTTCAAATGAAATTTTACAAAATGATGAATGATGATCATGAAAACTTTGGTGAAGATGATGCTTTTGGTTAATTACAAGATCATATGGTTTAATTGGAACATGGAGAACCACCCAGGAAAACTGTGCAACCACAGTCCATATGGCTCTGGCTTAGCCAATTAATTAGGTGTGTGGAATTATCTGACAACCTTATCCGAAAGGAGCACAGGGGGCCGGAGTTGAAGGGGTATAGCCCGGTTCTTTTGGGGTAGCAGCCTTTGCTAAGGTGCTGGCCACTAGGGAGGGTTATGGTCCGCTCCGCTGCTGTAACTGTTGCGGGTTGTTGGTCTTCTGCATATCTTTGTAAAGGCTTAGTAGTGGACCCCTAGCCACTCACATCGGAAGTGTTTAAGGGTCTGATCAACCCGGGCAACATGGGGAACACGAACTGTGGGTAAAGTGTACGATCTCTGCAGAGTGAAAACTGATCGATCAGCCGTGCACACAGTTAAGAGCGGCCTGGACCCTCACATGATAAGTGAACTTGAAGATGAAATTAAATCATGGTTTTATATGCTTTTGAGATAATGTTTTTCTAAAGCTTAATTTTGGGATGGTATAAACTTACACCTAGTAAATAGGTGCTTGCTAATAAAATTTGACCAACTTAAAAATGCTAACCGCTGCATAACCTTAGCCTATCCATGATAGCCTTGCGTTTTCACCCCACTTGCTGAGCTCCAACCATAAGTGTGCTCACCCTTGCTTACCGCTGTTCAGAGGAGAACATTGGAGAAGAGTACTTCAGCGACTTTGATGAGTTCTGAGGATGCGTTGCCCCAGTCAGATGCCTGTGGAGTTGAAGACGGTGTTGGATCGTCTTAGCTATCGATGTTCGTGTAAAGACCTTCATGTCTATCCATGAGTGTAATAAATGTTAATAAACCTCTTCTTGTACGTTTTTGAGCATTATTTCTGTTATTATACTCATTATGTCTATCGTATGTGTGAAATTGAGATCCTGGCACACATATGAGATGCATTCGGTTTTCTTCAGAAAATCGGGTGTGCAAACTCCTCCATTAGCATTTCATTCATTCTAGTAGTAACTCGTGAGGGCACCTGCTGTAACAGCTCATTGTATCGAGCACCTACATGGGACTGAAAAAGATTAGTATAAAACAAGTCACCATCTCATGTATCTCCCCCGGTTCCTCCACAATATTTCCATCCTCCCTGATCAGCCTCTAGATCTTGTTTATTCTTCTCCTCTCCGAGGTGCGCTCATGGAAGAATCTGGTGTTACAGTCACCGTTTTTTAGCCAGTGTGACTTCACTCATTGTCACTAGTACAACTCTTTCTGATCTTCCAATTTATCTTGCTTGTATTTCAAGATCCTTGCCACACTATTACGGGTAATTCCTCCTTTCATGCATGCCTCCAGCTCCTTGTTCAAATATTTGATTCTCTTCTCTGAATCACCAAGGATGTTTCTACTTCAATCCCACAAGTCAGCAGCAACATCCTTTATTGCAACAGTCACCTTCCTTGCTCTCACATCCATGGATAGGTTCCATGCGTTCCTCACAATCGCTTCACAATTTTCCTCCTGCACCCAACCTGCTTCAAAACAGAATGGTCGTCCCCTGTCCATCCGCCTTCTCACTACCTCATCCTCCATCATCACAATCACTAGGCAGTGATCAGAATGTTGCAGTTCACCATTCTGGACCTGTGCGTTCGAAAATCTTATCCACCAGGCCACATCTACGACTGCACGATCTAGCCGCTCACGGATATAGTGATCACAAGTATGGCTATTGTTCCTCCATGTGAATGTATCTCCAGAGTAGCCCGGGTCATCCAGTGAGCAATCCTCCAATGCCTATCGGAATTTGTCCATGCATGCTTGTGGTCTAGGTGATCCCCCTCCTTCTCAAGACTCATCAGAATCTCATTGAAGTCCCCTAAACACAGCCAAGGATGCCTTCTTGCCGCATTCAGCACTTGAAGGGCTTTCCATGAAAGCTCTTTTTTATCCGAGCGTGGCTCCCCATAGAAGCATGTTAGGTGCCAAATAAAACCATCCTCCTCCACCACATCTCCATCAATGTACAATCGAGCCACTGTACGTAGCTGGAAATTCACTCCCTTCCTCCAAAAGATCACAAGACCACCACTCTTCCCATTGAAATCCTTAACCACTAGATTAGTTAAGCCTAATCTCCACCTCAATCATCTATCCCCCTTATCCATTTTTGTTTCGGACAGGAACAGGATGTCGGGGTCCTCCTCCTTCTGAAGGTTCGGAAGGCCTTGAACTGCCAGGCTATTCCCCAGTCCCCGGCAGTTCCAAGCGACAATCTTCATTGGTAATTGCAGGGCTATTCTGACAGCCCGCCTTCTCATTTGTTGCAAATCGAACCTTCTTCTCACTATGGGTCGCATCCACATCCTCCTGCATCGCTTTCTTCTTCCCCGTCATGTTAGCACATGTCTCCTCCTCCACCCTACCTCTGCCTTTCCTAACATCCTATACTTCCCTCCCTTTCCTCCTTTCTCTTTCCTGATACCCCTATCATGTATTGCATCCACACCACCGTCCGCCATCCCCTCATCGACGTGCATGGCACTGTTCTCAGCCATCTTCTTCTCCTTTCCCCTTGCACCCTGTCGACCGGGCATCCCTGGGCCCACCAACTCATTGTGGGCCATACCCGGGAGATGAGTTCCTGTACACCTGGACTACTCGACTAGTGGGCCACGGTGCTGGTACCGTGGACCACAAGGCAAGACAAGACAGACAAGGACTTGTACTAAGATTAGGATAGCTTTCCATACCCTGTATAGGCTACTCTGGGTCCTACTCGAATAGTACCCTTGTACCAATCCGACTTGTAACCCTGCCACCCGTGGCATATAAGGCAAGGCAGGGACCCCTCTCAAAACATACGCAATCAATAAAGAGCCACACATCATACAGGACGTAGGGTATTACGCACATTGCGGCCCGAACCTGTCTAATTGTGTGTCCCGTGTCTCACCATCGTGTTCCTGATCTCGGCGAGCCCCACCGCACAATCTACTACTTCGGGTACCCCGTCGTAGGCTCGGTGTCAAAAACACTGACAGCTGGCGTGCCAGGTAGGGGATCTCGTCGTTGATCCACTGGTGAACTCGATGGCTCTCGTCATCATCAAGCCGACCGTCGCTTTCCAGCAAGGCGACACCTTCGTTTTTGGTTCCTGGGTTTGTGTTGCTGACGACGCCGGATCGTTCCTGCGTTTCTTAGCGCCAACTCCGGAGTCAAGGCTCAAGTCCTCGACGATTACGCAAGCTTTGATGGAGAAACTCGTCGAAAATTTCGGTGAAATTTCGATCTCTGACCCGCTCAGAGAACTCGAGTCGGAGTACGAGTACAACTCGACTTCGCCTCCTATCCAGCCTGAGTTGCTTTCTTCAGCTTCACAGCTTGCGCTCAGCTTGGATAACATTCCAGCACCACCTCTCTTCGGTCATCACCATGTCAGTGCTGCGTACCAAGCCGCATTGAAGCGCCTCATGTGCCCTGGCCCGAAGATCATGCTCGAGTACTCTTCGGATTCGGACGGCAACTTCAACTACTCTTCGGACTCATCTGAGTTCGAGTTCGACTACGGTTCGGATTCTGATGAAGTACAACAACTGTCTGGCCCTGCTCAAGGACTGGTGATCACATCGACACCTGAGGGTAGATTCGTCTACTGGCCTGAGCATGTGCCTACTGATCTCACCTTGGATGATCAGGAGCGCTTTATCGCCTGTCTCGACAACTTACCTTTCCAGGAAGGCATCAAGCTTGTTGATTATGACACTGATACTGAGCTCATTCAGAGTACGGGTATTTATTCCTCGCATCGAGAAGTGTTCGTCGTTGATGCAACTACTCCGCAAGGGCATCGTGCCAATTATCGTTACCCGGATGATGTATCTGATGATGAACTCTCTGCCAATGCTCCCGCAGATGAAACCACGGAGGCCAAGACTGCACGTCACCAACACAATGCTGATCGTGCAACTCTTCGTCGGGAACTCACGGAAGCTCTACCTACCCGTAATCTTCAAGAGGCTCTGGAGGCGGTTGCTACTCGTGAATATCGCACTCCAGAAGAAGCTATCAACGCGATCAATCTGCTCGGTCGCTCTATGCCTCGTGACAGGGCGGCTGCTGAAGTCGCAAAGCTGGCTGAGCTAGCTTACACCATGCTACGCCAGAATACCAGTGCTCCTAGTCACCATGGCAGCAGTGGCGGTGTTCATCGTACCACCCCCACTCCTCAACGCACACGTCCGGAGGCTAGCAACAAAGGCAAAGGCGACGATGGTAGTGTCAACAGCAAGTCGGGAGACTCTCGTTACGATGCTCGTACAACTATCAACGCCAGACGCGCTGAGCGTGAGAAGCAAAAGGATAATGATTCTGATTCCTTCCCTGCTTTTTCACCTCGACTTCAAGCTCTGTTTCTTCCGGAGAAATTCAAACCTTACGGCATCTCTAAGTATGATGGCAAGCAAGATCCAATGCAGTGGTTGCGCTGTTATGCTCTGTCCATCTCCAATGCCGGAGGCAATGATGATACCAAGTGTATCTATTTCCCTTTTGTCTTGGAGTAAGAACCCCTCACATGGTTTGAGTCTCTCAAACATGGTTCCATTGACAACTGGTGACAACTCAAGCATCGCTTCACCAGCAACTTTGCAGGTTCTCTGGGCCGTCATGGTACCCAGATGGACCTTGCCCTGATCAAGCAAAAACAAGGCGAGACTCTTCGCGAGTACATGCGCTGCTTCTTTGAGAAGAGGGCTACTGTTGTTGATGTTACCGAGAAAGAAGTCATAGATACCTTCCAGGATGGTTTCTATGATGATAGACTTTTCCAAGACTTCGGTCGCGCTCGCCCAGCCAACATCACCAAACTCAAGGAGATGATCACTCACTGGGCAGATGAAGAAGACAAGGCTCGGAATGGTTTCAAGCATCTTCGCAACAACAACAACAACAAAAACAACAACAACAACAACAACAACAATAATGCTGGAGGAAGCAGTAGTGGCAAGCAACAGCAGGGCAACCGCCAGGGTAATAACTACTCGAGTAATCCCAATCGCAAGCGCAAGCCCGAGAACACTATTGCAGCCATGGAAACTACTGCCAAGCCTGAAGATGATCCTCACTGGGCAGCATTGACCAAGCAGAAATGCCCATGGCACCAGAGGGCGATCATACTACAGAGCAGTGTTACCAACTTCGACGTGCGTTGAAAAACACACCCGAACCAACACATCCAAACCCGCGATTCCGCAAACACAAAGGGAAGAAGGCTAACACAGACAAAGACACTGGGTTCTAGAACCCCTCCAACACTGTCAATGTCATATTTGGTGGAATTCCAACCAAGCGCATGCAAAAGCTAGCACTCAGGGAGATTATGTCCATCCAACCAGTAGCTCCCACTTTTCTCAAGTGGTCTGAAACCCCCATTACCTTTTCAAGGGCAGATCAATGGACTAGTTTCTCTGAACCAGGACGATATCCTCTCGTTCTGGATCCAGTGGTGGCAGGCTCCAGGCTTACCAAGGTTCTTATTGATGGTGGCAGCGGTCTCAATGTCCTGTTTGCCAAGACTTTGAAGAAGATGGGCCTGGATATCACCAATATGCTTACCAAGACCAACTCACCGTTCTATGGTATCATCCCGGGCAACGCAGCTGTCCTTTGGGTTCAGTTGTACTACCCGTTACTTTTGGGACCAAGGATCACTACCACACCGAGTACATCAAGTTTGAGGTTGCTGACTTCGAGACTTCTTACCATGCCATTCTCGACAGGCCTGGTCTCGCTAAGTTCATGGCTATCCCGCACTATGTGTACTTGGTTCTCAAGATGCCAAGCCCCAAAGGAGTTCTTTCATTGCAAAGGGATCTGAAGCGTTCATACGACTGCGACACAGAAGCCGTAGAACTTGCCTCGACTACTCAAGTACCCAATGCAATGATGGAGGTCTTCACTGCCGCCAAAAAGCTTGCTCCAAGCAAGCTGGAGGTTCCTGAGAAGACTGACAACAACACCAAGCCTGCACCGTCTGGTGACGTCCTGCTCAAAGCCATTGACCTCGGTACTGGTGACAGCAGCAAAACGACCATGATTAGTGCACAGCTTGATCCTAAATAGGAAGACACGCTCGTCAACTTCCTTCGAGCTAACCGTGATATCTTTGCGTGGAAGCCATCTGACATGCCAGGTGTGCCCAGGAGGTTGATTGAGCACCCACTCAACGTCGATCCTAACGCTACCCCCAAGAGACAACACCTTCGTCGCTTTCCTGAGGATCGCAGGGCTGCTATCAAGAAAGAGCTTGCCAAACTACTCACGGTCGGCTTCATCCGGGAAGTCTTTCACCCGCAATGCCTTGCTAACCCTGTGCTCGTCAGGAAGAAGAACTCTAACGATTGGAGGATGTGTGTCGACTACACTGATCTCAACAAGCATTGCCCCAAGGATCCTTTCGGGTTGCCACGGATTGATCAAGTTATTGATTCTACGGCTGGCTGTGCTCTACTCTGTTTCCTGGATTGCTATTCCGGTTATCATCAAATCGCAATCAAGGAATCTGATCAAGAGAAGACTGCATTTATCACCCCGTTTGGTGCTTATTGTTACACAACAATGTCCTTCGGGTTGAAAATGCTGGTGCAACATATCAAAGGGCTATCCAAGCATGCTTCAAGAAGCAGCTTCACAAGAACGTGGAAGCATACGTGGATGACGTCATTGTAAAGACTAGGGATCCAGACATGCTTATCACGGATCTTGAGGAAACTTTCGCTTCGCTACGCGAGTACCAATGGAAGCTCAATCCCAACAAATGTGTCTTTGGCGTATCATCTGGAAAACTACTCGGGTTCATCATCAGCCATCGTGGCATCGAAGCAAACCCTGAGAAGATTACTACCGTCTCCAACATGCAAGCTCCGACTACTATCAAAGATGTACAGAAGCTTACTGGTCGCATGGCATCACTTAATCGCTTCATCTCACGACTTGGAGAACGGGGTCTACCTTTCTTTAAGTTACTCAAGCAGCAGGAGAAGTTTACATGGACAACTGAAGCTGATCAAGCTCTTTCTCAGCTCAAGGAGTTCTTATCCAAGCCTCCAGTCCTCACAGCTCCTCTGCCCAATGAAGAGCTCTTGCTCTATATTGCTGCGACTACTAATGTCTTCAGTACTGCTATTGTCGTTGAGCGGCAGGAAGAAGGCCATGGCTACCCAGTCCAGAGGCCAGTCTATTTCGTCAGTGAAGTACTCTAAGAATCCAAGGCTCGCTACCCTCCGGTACAGAAGCTACTCTATGCGGTTCTGATTACTTAACGGAAGCTTCGCCACTACTTCGACGAGTACAAGATTTCTGTGGTCACTAGCTACCCGCTTGGCGAGATATTGCACAACCGGGACTCCACAGGAAGGATTTCTAAATGGGTTGTAGAGCTTGGTGCTCTATCGCTCGAGTTCAAGTCTCGCACTGCTATCAAGTCTCAAGTCTTGGTTGATTTCATGGCTGAGTGGCGGGAAAATCAAGTTCCAACTCCAATTGAGCGTCCAGAACATTGGGTCATGTACTTTGACGGTTCCCTCAAATTGGAAGGCGCTGGTGCCGGGGTACTTTTGATTTCGCCCAAGGGCGAGCAACTCAAATATGTTTTGCAGATCTTCTGGAAGGTCTCAAATAATGAAGCTGAATATGAAGGTCTACTGCATGGTCTTCGCCTTGCAGTCTCTCTTGGCATTACACGACTACTTGTCTATGGTGATTCTTTGGTGGTCATCAATCAAGTCAACGATTCTTGGGACCGTAATGCTGAGAATATGGATGTGTACTGTCAGGAGGTACGCAAACTCGAGAACAAATTCCATGGTCTTGAGGTCCATCATGTGGTCCGCGACAACAATGTTGCTGCAGATGTCTTGTCGAAGCTGGGATCTACATGAGCTCAAGTGCCAGCTGGAATCTTCGTCCATGAACTCCACAAACCATCAATTCTGGAGCAATCATCTGCACCCGCGACTACTTCAGTTCAACCTGATCGAGAAGTGCTTATGATTGATATGGACTGGAGAACTCCCTTTATCGACTACATTAAACACCAGTTGATTCTTGAAGACAAGTCAGAAGCCGAGCGCATCTCACACTGTGTCAAGGCTTATGCTCTAGTCGGAAATCAACTCTAAAAGTGAGGCGCAAGCTCTGATATACTCATGAAATGCGTTTCTCGCGAAGAAGGCAAGGAAATCATGGAGGAGACACACAAAGGAATCTGTGGCAATCATGCTTCTTCCCGCACCTTGGTGGGAAAAGTGTTCAGACGTGCTTTCTACTGGCCTACAGCTCTTGCTGACGCAGAGGAACTAGTCAAAAAGTGCCAAGGATGCCAATTCTTCGCCAAGCAACAACACGTTCCTGCCTACAAGCTCATCACGATACCACCAACTTGGCCTTTCGCTTACTGGGGGCTGGATATGATTGGTCCTCTCCCAAATGCACCAGGGGGATTCAACAGAGTTCTGGTGGCTATCAACAAGTTTACCAAGTGGATTGAGGTCAAGCCTGTCACCTGTCCCAAGGCTGATCGAGTCCTCGACTTCTTGGATGAAATCGTACATCGCTATGGGTTCCTCAATCGCATCATCACAGACCTGGGTTCGAATTTCAACAATCACCAATTCTGGGAGTTCTGCGAGAACAGTGGAATTGACGTCCGGTACGTCTCCGTCGCTCATCCACGTGCCAACGGCCAAGTGGAACGCGCCAATGGGATGATACTCGATGCTCTCAAAAAGCGACTGTATGATGCAGCAAATACCAAGGGCGGCAAGTGGATCAAGGAACTACCCAATGCACTCTGGGGGCTACGCACTCAGCCTACTACTCCCACTGGGTAGTCACCTTACTTCTTGGTCTACGGCTCTGAAGCCATTTTGCCTGCTGATGTCATGTGGCGTTCTCCGACGGTTGATCAGTATGAAGAAGGCGTAGCTGAAAAAACAAGACAGACAGATGTCGATAGTCTCGAAGAAGATCACTGCAACACACTCGTCAATCCGCTTGATATCTTGAGAAGATTTGTCGCTACCATGACCGCAACGTTAAGGAACGCTCCTTCAATGTTGGTGACTTAGTCCTTCGTCGCATCCAGAATACGACAGGGCTACACAAACTCAACTCGCCATGGGAAGGTCCTTTCTCTGTCGCAAAGGTTACTGGCCCAGGCTCATATCGTCTTCAAACTCTAGAAGGCGAGGAAGTCGACAACTCTTGGAACATCGACCAGCTTTGTTGCTTCTACCCGTAGGGGGTCTCAACAACCCTCTCCAGACGGCTCCGGCTGTAAAAACAACTCGTATTGGGTTTCATCAACCCTTTCCAGGCAGCTTCGGTTGCAACCACTCAACAAACAGCTACGGTTGTCACCGCTCGTAGGGGATCAAGATAATCCTCTCCAGACAGCTTCAGCTGTACCTTCTCATGGCTTTCAGCTGCGAGCACCCGCAGGGGGCTTCATCAACCCTCTCCAGGCAGTCTCATTCTGCGACCTCGTAGGGAGTCATGATAACTCTCTCCAGACAATCCTGTATCGTGTAGAACAATAAGTGGCACATGCTTTCCATGTCTCTACTTTTCAATAAGAGGCTTCGGCCTAGAGTAACACCCTCCTGGTAGGGTCTCAGTGGAACTCTCATACAAGTTGCTGCTACAGCAAGGATGAGTTCATCACACTGTCCCCTACGGTCTTACTCGTTCTTCGGAACATTCTTGCGAGTACTCTCTCACTAGGCTCATAGCCTCAGAGGTACTTAAGACATTGTAAACATTGTACAATGTATTCAGTAATAAAGTTGCTACTCTATACCGACTTGTTACTGTCCTTTACTTATTCATAACAAAGCCTTCTTTACGCTGCTACAACTAAGGTGTTCAACTCATTATGAATAAGTTCTTTTCGAGTACTCTCTCACTAGGCTAATAAGCCTCAGAGGTACTTAAGACATTGTAAACTCTGTACAATGTGTTTAGTTCAAGTCGCTACTCTACACCGATTTGTTACTACTGTTTGCCTTTTTCATGACAAAACCTTCTTTTACGCTGTTACAGCTAAGGTGTTCAACTCGTCATGATTTAAGCTAACGTTCTTCGGAACATTTATACACTTGAGTACTTCTACTCGTGTATCGTCTCTCTTTTTGCAGCCTCACACTCAATACCAACTCGAGTACAAGGCCAACACATAAGCATTCAAGGGATCCAGATAATTGATTTACTCAAAGTTTTCAATTATTTTACATAAACACTTATTTGGGATTACACTTGTTTTTCCCTAGTGTTTCTACTCTACAGGTACATCTAACGGCGATCGATGAACTTGGAGACTGCTTCCGCGATTGGAGAAGTCTGTTGCATCAACTCGTTGAGCCGATCGTCGGTGCAATCTCCAGATCTGCCATTCATGATGACCGTGAGATCTGCCTCGGCATAGAATGACTTGATGAAGCTCAGGACTTGATTCGGAATTGTGCAAGCCAGCCTCTGGGCGTACTCCAGAATCTTCTTCGGCGTGTCTTTCAGTCTCTCCACAAGTGGACGAGGCTGGACTCCAGCAACCCTGGGCTCGAAGAGATTTGCCACTGGTTCGGCTGCTTCAGTCAAGGCCTTCAACTCTAAGCGCAGGCCTTCAGCTTCTTCAATTTTGAACTTCAACGACTGCATGCAAGTCAACAAGTCATTCCAGCCCGCTAGGCGGATCTCCATTTCACGCTCAAGTTCGAAGCACCGCACCTTATAGTCCTCCTTCAGATCCATATGAGCTGCTTCTTCACGATTATAGGCCAGCTGCCAGTCCAGCGCCTTGTTCTTGAACTTGTCAACTTCTTCAGTCAGCTCTGCAGGAGATCACGACTACCTATCAGATGCGGTGTGCAAGAACAAAAGTACTCAACAATGAATTCAGAAAGGGAGATTACCTTTATTCTTCTGGCGCAGAGATTTGTTCTTCCCAACAACATCATCCTTCTTCGCCGTCAGCTTCTGGATCTCGTTGTGGTACTCGGCGGCGTTGGCATCAAGTTTCTCTTGCAGCTTCAGAGACAAAGCTTTCTGCTGCTTAAGTTCTTCTCTAAGCCGCGTGACTTCTTCGATGTCCGCCGCATGTTGTTCAAGCAGTCGAGTCTTGCGTTTCGACTGCTTGACTACTTCCTGCAAAGACAACAACAACTCAAAAGTTAGAGGCAGGATATTTGTGACTACAAGTATTCTATAAGAGACTACACAAAATTACCGCAAGAAGTTTTTCTACACCGCGGAACATTTCTTCATGTGCATGCAAGTTGTCCTCGTCCAGGCATGAGTCGTCGTATGGCATCAAGTTTTCGGCCATGGATTGGGTACTTGTGCTGGCTGCAGAGTACTTCACAGCGCTGCGCAGAGGAGTCGGGTCTTCAATGAGAGCGCTGCGCAGAGGAGCGGTTCTCTGGGTTGTCTTCCAGCGCCAGTTGTGCATCAACATGATGCACGGGGGTTTCCACTGCTGGGACTTCATTGTGGCGCAGCACGGATTCAAGATCAACCTCCAGGGCCTCGTTTACCACGGCTTCAATATCTTCGAGTTGATGAACCCTGGGCCTGGAAGTTGCCTCCACCGCTGCCTTGACCACATTGCTCCAGAGGATGCACAATGCTTGGGCAGCTTCAGCTTCTGCGAGTACTTCTTGGCGCTCTAGAAGTATATCTTCTTGTTGCTCTTGAGGAGTTTGGTCTCCTCTAGCAGCACCACTTCCAGAAGCGCCCCACTTTACATCAGTAGATTTTCTGCATCAACAAGTTGGTCAGCAAATCAAAAGCAAGCAATATAAATAAGTACTCGAGTACTTGGGTACTTACAGAGCAGCTCGAGGCACCGATACTTTCGGCCCCAACATGTCGAAGAAAGAAGGCGCTGCCGGCACCTCTGGCATAGTTTCCACCGGCGGCACACTTCCTGGTACCGCAGCTTCTTGTTGCTCATGCGCCACCGTCTCCACGGTCGACGCTGGAACCACCTCGGGTTCTATTATTCTTGGGGGGCTACTCGAGGGTACATTGGATGCACTCTCGACAACCTGCACAAGTCAAAAACTAAGCCATTACAGCAGAGAACAAGTACTCAATACGACAGCGACTACTTAAGAGTTCTCCAACACTTACTGTAATGACGGGAAGGCCTGAGATCTTCTTTACGGCTCGCTTCCCCACCGTGGTCCTTTTCTTCTGCGGCGACAGCGTCACATCATCTGCAAGAGATGATGCCGGCCTCTTCGATGATCCTGCGGCAAGGCCACTGAGGATGGACGCCCCTGAGTACCCGTAGCGGCTCTTCACTTCAAAATGCTGTTGAAGTGTTTGGCCGTCTTCATTGCTTGAGGAGGCGTCCTCCACCAAGACTTCTTCTTCTTCCCCTTGAGCAGATTGACTACTCTCGGGGGCTTGAGCCTCCACTCCTGTTGGCTCTCCCTCCGGCGCTTGTAGTGGGTCTTGGGGACGAGGAGGGGGAATGGACACAAATTTTAAGACATCCTCCTGCGGAACAAGACAATTGTTAGCTACATGACTACTTACAATAAGTACTCGGGGGATAGTTCTCAAAAACTTACCATACGCGGAGGATTGTCGGCACTATATTCACGGACGACTGCAGGAATTCTGTGAAGATTCTTGAAGATCTTCGCAGCCTTTCCATCACGAGATCATCACTGATCTCTTCAGCAGATAGCCTGGAGCCATCATCCGCTCCAGTGTACTCGAACCCAAGATGCTCCCGCTGCATCAAGGGTTGTACCCGTCGCTTCATGAAGCTGAAGGCAACCCGTTCAGCTGTCAAGCCCTGTGCCTTTTTCTGCGTGATCTTCGCCAATAGCTCGGGGATCTGGATGCACTCCTGCATCGTTGGTTCATCCTTCCAGAGCCTGTCGTATACTGGCACGAACATGCTTGGCTTCGGCAGCTGAGGCGGGGCGTTCTCGATGTAGAACCACTTGTTCTTCCAGTCTTGATTGGAGTCAATCAAGTCGTACTTGAAGTACAACTCCTACGCCTTCTGGCGCATCTGCACACCGGCTCCACCGACTACAACCGGGAAGTTGGCGTTGGGCTGCGGCTTCAGGCGGAAGATCTTCCTAAACAAGGCCTAGTGAGGGCGGATTCCGAGGAAGGCTTCACAGAAGTGCACGTACACTGCAATATGGAAGATGTTGTTGGGGTTGAGGTGTATGTGCTCCAGTTTGAAGAAGTTGAGGAAGCCACGGAAGAAGTCTGATGACGGCAGCGTCAACCCACGTTCGACGAAGTGGCCGAACATTGGGATCTCATCTGGGCTCTTCTCCATCAGCCACGCATCTCCGGCGGCAGAGCTCCAGCCGGCAATCGCCTTCTCTCGCAGCAACTTGCCGGCTTCGAGGGCCTTTATATCTTCTTCCCTCATCTTGGATTTCTTCCAAGAGACGGCCTGGCTCGGGGGCTTCGTGATGACTACTGTCTTGTACTTCGGCTTCGGCAACTGATTTTTTTCGTGGGCGGACTTCCTTTTCTGACCCTTGGATGTCGCTGGCTTCATCCTGTCAGTCACGAGAGTCTTCTTTCGCATTGACTCGAGGGCTGCGAGGGGGTGGACGTGCAAACTCTTGGCAAAGTGGGCGCTCGAACTCTGCGGCGGCTACGGATGCTAAGGCTTTCTGGATCTAAGAACGAATGGAAGCAATAAAACCCTAAGGGATACCCCTTCGGGTATTTATAAAACCAAAACCCTAAAACGGTTCAACCTGGTGACCCTTCGTATTCAACAGATTGGTTTCACTCAGGCGAAATTTTGGCTAAGTCAGAGGACTAAAATCCAAGACCTGCTCAGCTCCATCTCGAGGGCTCGACTACTCGATGGAATTGGATTTCACTCAGCTACAGTTCACTGAATTCAGGCCACTATTCTACAGTCAGATTGGATCCTTCAATTCGAGAAAGTACTCGACTCAAGGCTCGGGGGCTCCGTGCCACGTGTCCTTCAGTTTTTCTCAGGATTTTCACAGGATTATTTAACAAAGACTACTGATTGACCCTCAGCTTGAATTGTCAATTCGAACTAAGGCTCGGGGGCTACATCCATATAGGATGTGATTTTTGCAAATCGCATTCCTATATTATTTCTTCGGATTTTCTGAGGATTTTTCGGAGCAAGATCAAAGAATAGATGATTGACCCTCAGCTTGAATCTTGGATTCGAACTAAGGCTCGGGGGCTACATTCCATATGGAATGCGATTTCAGTAATCGCATTTCCATATGGATCTTTGATGTAAAGATTTCAAGAACGAAGCGGGTATTATTGAAGACCTTCAAGGGAAGTACTCGGGGACGCTTGGGAACAACTCGAGAAGACTTCAAGACTACTCATGGAGTTAGCTGGAGTACCTTCCAGTCTCGTGATGATTCAAGTACTATTGAAGATTGAAGCTTGTAGAACTTGGGGACGCTTGGGAACTACTCGTGGAGACCTTCATGATTACTTGGAGCATCGCACTCGACTACAAAGTACTCGGGGGCTTGTCGACCAGGCATCCCTGGGCCCACCAACACATTGTGGGCCATACCCTGGAGATGAGTTCCTGTACACCTGGACTACTCGACTAGTGGGCCACGGTGCTGGTACCGTGGACCACAAGGCAAGACAAGACGGACAAGGACTTGTACTAAGACTAGGATAGCTTTCCATACCCTGTATAGGCTACTCCGGGTCCTACTCGAATAGTACCCTTGTACCAATCCGACTTGTAACCCTGCCTCCCGTGGCATATAAGGTGAGGCAGGGACCCCTCTCAAAACATACGCAATCAATACAGAGCCACGCAACATACAGGACGTAGGGTATTACACACATTGCGGCCCGAACCTGTCTAATTGTGTGCCTTGTGTCTCACCATCGTGTTCCTGATCTCAGCAAGCCCCACCGCACAATCTACTACTTCGGGTACCCCGTCGTAGGCTCGGTGTCTAAAACACTGACACACCCCTATCCTTCCCTGTTGGCAGCATGTTTTTATTCTCCTCTTTCTGAGTTGTTGCCTTCTGCACGCCCTCCTATGTCCCCTTGGCTGGGAAAAGCTCCCTCTTGGATAAACTCTCTTTATCCTTCTCCCCTTGGGTAAGTTTCAAAGGGCTTGTTACTTCTTCCTCTTCCCTTCCATTCTCACCTCGGCTCCCACCACCCTTCAGCATAGCACCCTTCCTCCACGATGGTGCGTCACTGCCACCACGTCCGCTTGATCCCCATCAAAAATCACTACTTCCTCTTCCTTCAAACCTCCCTTGCACTTGCTGCTTACCACCACCAGACCAGATTCCGCTCTCTTCCCATCTCCCCTTTGAAGGGATGCACCTTAAGCACTTTCTAAAATGTTGCACCTCTCCTCTCATTCCAGTCTGATCTCACAACTCTTATCTGTGTGGCTGATGATGCCACACGTGTAGCAGAAATCAGGGAGGAACTCGTACTCCAACAGACACCAGGCATGCTTCTCCTTCTTCTCTCCCGTGAACACCATGACGCCTCTCAGTAGCGGCTTCCTGATGTCCAACCACACTTTGATGCGTAGGTACCAGCCAAGAGTCGTGTCATCCTCATCGTGATCCATGCAGAGAAAGGATCCGATTTCACCACCTATCGCCTCGCCAACCGCCTTGTTCATCATCCCGAAGGGTAGTTTCATGACACACACCCAGATCGGAACGAAGGCAAACTCCATCACATCAATGGATTTAGATCCATCTAGATCAATCATCACCACCAGATCCTTGCCAAACATCCAAGGTCCATCCTCTAGCGCCCTCCTCTTCCCCAATGCTTGGAACAAAGTGAAAAGAAACTAGTTTTCCCCAGATCTCTGCAGTGCACACCTTTGATTGGACACCAAATCCTCTCTAGGGCATGTGCCAGCCCCTCCGTGTTCACCAACTTCTCGGCCAACACTTAGCTAATCACTTGCGGTTTGGACGCCTTCCCCTTCGACTGGCCAACCGCATCCACACGGATGCCCTTCTTCTCTGCCTCCGAGAGCTTCATCTTCTCCATCATGCCTTCCACCGCCTCCATCGCCTCGCCCTCCTGGTTCCACCGAGCAGACACGACGATGCCTAATCTCGTGGATCGTGAGACGAGGCACGGTCGGTTAGCAGATTTAGGCTGGGCTCCTCAAGGAGATTAGGGCGAACATGGACGCAATATAACAGGGACGCTGGTGGAAACACAATCAGTTGGAGGGGAGAGGAAGAAAATCAAAGAAACCCGTTGGAACCATAATCTCCCACACAACCACCTCGAGTTGCCAAGAGACCTAGGCGCCGAGGACCTCTATGGCAATCATTGGAACCATCGATCTTGACGTCTGTTGTTACCTGATGAAACCAAACAAATCATGTAATCACCGATCCTGTATCTTACGTTGTTGTGATTTGATAGCCTTTACATTTGCGTAACCTATCCGGCTATACTGGAACTAAATAGCACTATGCAAATTAGGAATTTGGTTAATTCTAATTGTAAATAAGATATGTGAATGCTATTTAGGTAACACATGAGTAATGTTGCAGATGTAAATGCTGCCAAAAAGCATATAAACCATAATGAACTTACATGTGCAGGTCGTTGATGTGGTAGCACAGAATATAGTCGATCAACCCAAAGCAGTTGCATAGTTGTACTGTCAAAAAAAACTTTATCACCATGCCTTCCGCGGACTTCATAATGGCAACGAATCGAAGAGCTAGCGGGATCCAACATCTCACAATCACAACACAAATTAGGAAGAAAACAGAATGTGTCTCGTGTATGCTTAGGGGAAGGGCAATGTTAAAAGGACCAGACAATCCTCAAGCATGGTCCCACAATAGCTACCTTTAGTTAATGTGCGCCATCAAGGCACCCGCAGTGGTGTCGTTATGCTCTCTATATAAGAGAGCCACGTAGAGAAAGAGGGAAGGAGAGAGAACATGCTCTCACTACGCCTAGCGACATGCGATATCACGTATTTTCACATGTCGAGTGGTGCCACCTAAGCATCCGGGGTTGAACAGCGCACCGCTCTAGCGGGCGACCGCCACGGGAGGACTGGCCACTTGGCGAGGCCACCGACGGGGGGAGACCGGACGAGCCGCCGTGGGAAAGAGGACGGGCGCTGGCGAGGCCACCTGCGGGAGAGAGGAGACCGGACGAGCCGCCGCGGGGAGGAGGACGGGGCACCGGCGAGGCCACTGGCGGGGGAGCAGTCGGAGCCGACGAGGCCACCAGCATAGTGAGGAGGTCGGGAGGGCAGCGGGCGCTGTCGCGGGGGAGTATGGCCGTTGCTCCGGCGGGGCTGGAGCTCGGCCTCAGTGCATCTGGCGAAGGTAGAGGGCGCCGGCGAAAGGGCGAAGCGTGGCCACGACCGCGGTAGGAGCTGCCATGGGCGCAAGATTCGGCTGCAAGATTGGCAGAGCTCGAGGACGCGGAGGCTGTGGAGTAGGGGTCGTCGTCGTGGGCTGTCGGTGGCCTGCGGCCTCCGTCGGGTGGATCTCAGATCTCGGACTTATCTTCTTCACCTCCACCATTGCAACCGTCGGCGGGGTTGCGTGGAGCATGGCCGCTGCCGCAGGCAGAGGAGCAGGCCGCCGGTGTCACCTCTCGGAGTGTCGTTCACGCGCGTCTGCTACTCCACTGCGGAGGAAGCTGTCGGGGGCGACGGCAGCCAGACGGACGCCGGCGGGCCCGTCGGCGGAGGAGGTCGGTGAGGACGGCATGGGTGGGCAAGAGCACAGGCAGGCGCCGGCTGGGGGCGGGGCGCGGTCGGAGTCCTGCAGGACCGGCCGCGACGCCATTGTCACGGGGGGAGAGAGGGGAGGCGTGAGTGAAGAAGAAGAGGATAAAGGTGAAGTGGGACCTACGCGAAATTAATGTTACAGGCAGATTGTTGGACAGATGATCTATTAGAACCTGCTATATCCAAGGTGGATATCATTATAGAGAGCATCCTACTATAATCATTACTGATGCTCTCCCAATGGTAAAGGACTGGGTAGGAATTACGTGGATCCCATGGGCACAACAATTGCTCGAACCTTCTTGTGTAAACAGCGAACTCAAAAAGTAATGTATTCTATTCTTTTGTGACGGGTCCATATGCATATGGACTACTTTAGCAATAAATGCTATATATAAGAACTACTTGGGCAATGTATATAGCCGGTCATCAAGGGTGCATTTATTGCATAATGACCACTTTTAAAGCACATTGTGGCTGCCCTTAATTAGTGGACGCCCTCGCAACATCTAACACAGGAGATAGCTACTTACTCCCTCTATTACCCATAAAGCAAGTCGTTTTGGATAAGATTTCAGTCAAACATTGAGAATATAAATCATGAATAACTTTGAAGTTATTGAGTTTGAAATGTGAGAACTACATGAATAGATTTGTCTTGCAAAATACTTTCACAAAAATATACATATATCAATTTTTAACAAATAGTTTTATAAAAATATGAAGTCAAAGTTATGTTTTGGAGACCGTGTCGCTGTTCTAAACGACTTGTTTTATAGGTATGGAAAGAGTATGATTTATCTTTTGTAAAAAGTCTCATAATTTGACACAAGTCGCAATTCTAAAAGGCTTTTTTTCGTGAGACCCAAATATTTGAAACTTCTCTCCTGCAACCCAGCCACCGCGCTGGCAGTGGCAGCCGCGTGCCCCGCCAAAGCCGCTTCACGATGTAGCATTTTTGGCCGAAACCGGCATGCAGGCGTACGTGCGCCCCGCCCCGGGCCCTCTTCTGTCTTCTCGACCTCCCTCCATTCTTGGCAAACGCTCCCGCCCTTCACACTTCTCCGATCCCCAATTAAGCTTGCCAGGTCGGCGAGGCTGCGTGCCGTGCATGCATGCAGCGACGTCGGCCGGCAGCAGCATGGCCCTGATCGACCTCGGGCGGGGCGGCGGCGGCGGCGGGGGCGGCGGCGCGGGTGGCGGGCCAGCCAAGCCGCGGCTCGTGATGCTCGTCGCCGACCCCTGCCGCGAGTCGACGGCTGCGATGGAGTGGGCTCTGTCCCACGCCATCGTCGAGGGCGACGACATCCTGCTCCTCCACGTCAACATGCCCTACCCCTACAACGGCGCCGCCGGCGGGCACATGCCATCGCGCTCGTCGTCCGGCGGAAGCGCCGGCTCCCCGATCACGGCGTTCCTCGGCGGGGGCGGCTCCGGCGCGGACGGCGGTGGGGCGGATTTCATGGAGGCGATGCGCGCCGCGTGCAAGGCGCGGTACCCCCGCGCGCGGGTGCACGGGGAGCGCGTCGAGCCCGCCACGGATGGCCGCGAGGCCAAGGCACAGACCATCCTCGCCGAGTCCCAGCGCCGCCGCGTCGAGCTCCTCGTCATCGGCCACCGCCGTGTCTCTTCGTTCCTCGGGTACGTACGCCGCCGTGTCGTAATGACCAACGTTGATTCTCCTCGATCTCTGCTCGTGCACGCATCGTCTCTAATAATGAAGCATGCTCATATCATCAGGTTGAGGAGCTCGAGTGGGTCGAGCCGCGGCGACAGCACGGCGGAGTTCTTGATCGAGCATAGCAAGTGCCTGTGCGTGAGCGTGCAGAAGAAAGGCCAGAACGCCGGCTACCTGCTCAACACCAAGACCCACAAGAACTTCTGGCTCCTAGCATGAGCGTACATATTTTACTCCCTCCATCTTCCATGGATGGATCGGACTTGAGAATTAGATACGGCGCACATGATCGCACCATGGCAGACCATGCTTGCTTGATTATACATTACCAATTAGATCAATGCTGGCTCGAACTGGCGGGTTTACTTACTTACCAAAAGGGGAGGAAACAATATAATGTCTGACTTTGTTTTGTGGTTCGCCCTTCTTCGTATACTAATCGCTCGAGATCAGCTTGGCTAATCAATTCTATTATTCGTAAATATACCAAGCACCCTAGTGAATTTATTTTTTTGTCAATTAAAATGATATCACCACTACTAGAAAACTAAGCATTCGTCCATGACTACTGGACAACTTTGATCCAGCACTAACACGCGAAATTAGTACCAGACACAAATTTTTGGTCATTGGAGCCTCGGAGGCCTTTTAGTATCGGATAATAACACCGAGCAATATTAAATGGTACCGGTCAAATGCCTAGTACTAAAAGGGTTTCCAACCCATACAAAATGCTCAGTTCTCTAGTGTCGTGTATATGATACAACTCATACAAGTACTAGGCCATACATGTACTTCTGGAAAGATCAAATATGGGCGCACAGGCTATATTATTCAGGATGTACTACTGTGCACAGGCTATTATCCAGTACACGTCATATACGTGCACATTATTATCTCTACTTACTTACGGTTAATGTTCTAGGCAGGCATGCTGTTACTGATTGAATCATTCCGCATCGAAATTCCATAAATATGTTGTTTCAGACCCCTGTTTATCTGCCGGATCCCATCTGAAATTCTGGAAACCTTCGGGGGAGTAGTTGTTTCGTTCTCCCAGCATACAGTCTGAGCCACTTGATACGCCATCCATGGGCAAAGAGTAGTCTGAGATCTCCATGCATCCATCTTGATCACAATACAATGAATTCGAAGAAGTGTTGAGTTCTGTTCTGAAAATGCTTGATTCATGGGCATGGCTCGATGATGGAGTGTCATCTTTGTGCAACGTTTGAGTCGAATTTCTTAGGTGAAGCCTGTATTTCTGCATCAGTTCAAAAGAAGAGTTGTATATCGTCTTAGCATATCCACAAACAACAGGCCGTCTTCATCATAACGATGCAGCAAATCCCCCAGAACAAATGACATTTGAACTAGCTTAGCACATGCATGCATTTTAGAACCTGATACGTTTGCATTTCCTAAAAGCACACGAAACTTCAGTTGTTTGAAAACATGATTTTATATAATATAAAACTGGTACTCCTTTCGTTCAAATTATAGTTAATTTTAGTTTTATCCTAAGTCAAACATATCTCATTTAGCTAAATTAAACTTGTGGGGAAAGCACCAACATCCAATACATCGTTGGTCCCTAAAGTATTCCAGGCTTCCAGCTGCATTCTCATTTGGGGTCATAAACTTTCAGTGTGGTCAAAAGGTAGGAGACTTACCTGCTAATTCGCCTAAAAAATCTTTCAGAGTGGTCATCTGGGTCCTATAACTTTTTAAGTGGTTCAATTTAAATGTAAATTAAGGTTCGCGGTTGGACCTTGAGCGAACTTAGAATGAACTGCTTGATAAGTTGAAGGACCTGATGAGCGATTTAAAAGTTTATGGACCTAGATGAGAATGCGGGACTAGTTAAAAGGTCGACCCATAATGTATTTAATTTCACTCTGATTTTTATTATTAAACCCAGACATTTGTTTGGTACTATAAGTATTAATATATTTTTGATCTACAAGTTTAACAAAGTTATATATGTGATAGGTTTGACTTAGGAGTTAGGACAAGCTAAATGAACTATAATTAGGAACAAATGAAATATAGGTGACAACCCTATTAAAAATCGCAATAATTATATGGTGCTTTATTGGTCATCCCTTTCTAGATCAATTGCATGCATGCATACCCGATCTATATATGTAAAAATCTAGAGCCCACAAGTTAATACTTCACATAAATTAATTTGACAATATGGTATTTTACTATCATGTGATATTGACTGTTGAAAAGTTATGTGAACATTTAGGATAGATAATTTAGAGTCTCCAGTCACAATCACCAACAAAAATGAGTAAGCTTAACTAAAGGCTTACCAACTTGCATTGTTCAAGTGGATTTCATTTTGTGCATTACATTTTTGATTAATTTTATCACTAAATAGAAAACTAGTAAATAGATCAAGGTACGTAGATGGATATAATGAATGCATTTTGATTAGTATGTGTTGAGATTAACATCATGGATGGTTAACGAGGTGTAAAACTTGTCTTAGACAACCCCGGTGATATTTTTGTCTGGCGCGCATGGCTTGTGTACAAGAACATAAATCAGAATTGGGTAATTAATTACCTGAAGGTGACTTGCAACTTGCTCTCTTGTCAAATGTTTAACCTTCATTATCTCTAATATCTTCTTTGGAACTGCCTCTGTAAACCAAGTGATACTAGTTACCACAAAGAAATACAGAGATTAATAACACAAACATCGCTTAAAAGGAAAAACTGAAATCGAGCACTCACTATCTGTTCCTATGGAATTCACAGCTGCAATGAATTGGCGGTGCAGCTGCATAGTCCAGCTGAGTCTTGACTTCCTGAGGTCCCGTATATCTGTGACCGTCCCACTATTCTCTCTTATCCCATCCCCGTCCAACGTCGCCGTGGCATCAGTGATCCCCATGGATTGATATGACAGCTGATCGATATGTTGATCATTTCTAGACTTTCTGCGCTCCGCCCCAATTTTCTTCCGGAACACATGCTGCCAGATGTTCTTCAGTTCTTCGATTCTCAGAGGCTTTATCAGGAAATCTGAAGCCCCATTGGTGATATACTTCATCACTGTGGTCGTATCTCCGTTTGAAGACATTACTGAATAAGATGATGAACATATGGAAAATTTAGTAAATACACACTAAAATTTTGTTAACCCTTCACTTGAACCAGCTGAATCTTCACTACAGAGAACACCCACACACAAACAAATAAACGCAAACGTAGAGTGTGTATTATTAATTGTACTCATCATTTAATCCTAAAAGCAGGGTCGTATGAGAGAGGTCTGGTTTGAAATCAGAAAGAGGCAACACATGCAAGGAGAAGATAAACTAATGCATCTAAACTTATAGAAAACTATATACAGAGAGAATAGAGACAGAGAATATACAAAGAGAATATGGATAGAGGAACTTACTCACGGTGGGGATGTCAAATTTTAAGGTAACTTCTTGCAGAATGAGTAAACTGTCTTCAGTTGGAAAGAACACATCGCAAATGATGAGGTCCACAATTTGCTGGTTGCCATAGATGAAGGACATTGCTTCTCTAACATTGTTATATGTTGTAACTGGATGTGATTGAAGATTAAAGTATGTCAGAAAGGATCATATGAATATGTATGGCTATATATTGGACTAAAATGGTTTATTCTGAAATCTGAACATTTATTAAATTTATTTACATGCATCCTTACTAAATTTTCATTATTTTTCAATACATTTAGTACTTTAGAAACTTGGTATAACACATTTTCTTTTCAATTTGGAACACCAACAAATGCTTTCCTAGTAGAATGAAAAGTCTCTATATACTGGTATATTAAAACAAACATTTTATCAATTTCTTTATGCCTTATATATATCTTTTTACGACTGAACCTTAGAAGTCTAATTCAGAAAATATAAACCGAGAAATTTGTCGTCTCGGTCTTTCTAGATTTGGATATACTTATTAGGCATACTAATATTTTATTTGTATTTTTTAGTTCGATATTATACTTGAAGTTCTATTGCAGTATCGGAAAAGGCCCCTCTCTCCTTTATTTCATGCATTTTGTTGAAACCAATAGAGATGTATATATTTAATGTTCTATATGAATAGTTTAAGAGGATCATAAAATAGAATTTATGTTGATCAGAGTAAACTTTCATTCATATTGCATATACATATTCTACATGTGAACCTAGGGTTTTATGTGGAGGACTATGCACGAAGTTGGATTCTCAAAATATAGTGTTGTGTGCATCGAGATAGCATTAGCCAGCAGGATATTGTAAATATACAACTTCAAAATTTTTCACAATACTCATGGTATTTGTTAATAGTAGACATGTGCTGGATGTATTACCCTTGTAGCTGCACTTGATAAGTAGTTCTTCCAGAACTGACAGGTACGAAGAGTTGTTATCAATAACGAGGACTCTTAGCCCAGAAGGCCACAGCGCTGCTTGGTCCATTATATTCAACGTAATTAAGAGAAAGGGAGCATTTTTTTCTGCATGTTAGGAGGCACGGTATGATGATTAGGCGCAGCACATGCATCTACGTATACATATCATTCACATTCTTTGAGACTATGAAGTATGCGATTAGAAAACACGACCGTGTCTTAGCACGTTTTTCATTAAAGGTAGGGAGTATACGATTAGCGGTGCTCGTTGCAATTGGTAAGACCGAAATTAAAAACAGTTGCTACATATGTACGACGCCTGCATACCTTCCTTTAGGTAGCTATATATATCCACACACACATGAATGGATCTACTTACCACTATAATGACACTTAACTCATCTTTAAGTATCCAAATTAATTAAAGCATCACAAATTTGCAAAAAAAAAAAGTTGATGATGAAACTAATTAAACGAAAATTAACCGATATCTTGTCGCAAAGTTGCTGGCCAACAAAAAAAAGCATGTGTGCATGCAACATAACACCTCCGTCCATATGCATGTATGAGAGCCGCCATGCATGCATGTAACACCCATTTTTTTGAGTTTTGACATGCGATATTGAGGAAGCACTTACCGCGCAGGGGAACGAATGGACCCACCAAGCTACGAGATGATCTAGCTAGCGACGACTGAGGCCAGGGGGTGGTGCTCCAAGATACGTATGTAATCACCAGATATGCGTGCGTGTGAAATATAGTACTCGATCGATGGCATATATATGGCTATAATACAGATCGATCTATATATGCTTCTTCTGCTCCAATAAGACGATGATTAAATAGGACTGAAAAGCCATGGCCGTGCAATGCATATGTAGCTAGATCCAGTATCGATCTCTGCGCATGAGATAGAAGGGAATGAGAGGGCAGAGAGGGGTATATATCGATGGGGCGCGGCCAGCCAGGGGAGCAAAAGCTAGCCAGGGCGGGAGGAATCTTATTAAGCTTTTGGGGGAGCTGGAGGCAGACTAACTCCTGGCGGCACCCCCACGTGAAGGCCCCTCCTCCACAACCCTAACGCACGGTGGTGAATGGCCGGGAACATATGCACAGCATCAGTAGGCGGCGACGCGAGAACAAATCTTTATGGACACCCGGCGAGTACTACGGCGTATGCTCACGACGTAGACGTATCTCTCTCTCTCCCTCATCCATCACCTGGGCTGGATCGGAGGAGTATCTCCCTGGCCCGGCCGTAAACCCTTTAGCTTCTCCTTACGCTAGCTTTCGCGGGCTCGTCATGGACGTTTTTGGCATCTAGTAGAGCAAGCTTTATTTTAGAAAATGTTGAATCTAGTATTTTATGATGTTAATCGTCTAATTAAAAAATGTTCGAGTCTAATAAGAATCTACATACTCACTCCGTCTATTTTTATAAGGCATAGCATGACTTAACACTTTGACCATTCATTTATCTTATAATTTGTGGATATAATATAAATTTATAATCATGATAAAGTATATTTGGTACGAATACAATCCTATAAAATTTACATTATAGAAAAAATTAACAGTCAAATTATTGATCAAAATTTCAAAGTTTGACTCTTTGATATGTGTGTGGGCCTTACAAAAATAGATCATGGAGTACAATTATAGGAATCTGGTTCTGAGCGCTTACATAGCTAGGGCTAGTGCTATCTACGTCGTCTAGCTCTGATATATCCGTTCCGATCCACTGCTGCTGACTAGCCAATGAGGAGAGAGCTAGCGAGGAGGACGGATGCATATACGTACTATGCATCATATGCCGGGGCTCTTTGCATTGTGTGGCCATGTGATGATGTGTGAACAAAGGGTGTTGCACGCGACACCTGCGACGGCGACGTCTTGAGAGATCAGGGTGGGTCACCAAAGTGTGCATGTTCGCCTGCAGCTGCTGGTGGATCCGAGCATCTACGCGCGACGATAGACGATGCTGGTGTGCTGCGTGCATTCCGTCGTTCGATCATGCTGTTATATTTTTGTTGAGGATTCATTCCAAGATGCCATTATTTATTGTGATACACAGTAAAATGGAAAATATAGCAACACCTTATTGATGTCATAGCACTACTACTTATCATGTACTGGTCAACTAACTCTTAAATCATCGTGAAACACATATATTGTAAGGAAAATGGCGCTAAGCCATAATGATTTCGGTCACTAATGACACCATAGTCATTACAACTAATATGTTTGTAAGATGAACCTTTAGATTGTTTATAGGTTCAAAGAATGAATTAGAAAACTTTTAGGTTTGAAAAATAAGCCTGATGACACAACTCGGGGCAGCACGGAGGCCAGCCGCTCCCTTCCCCTTCCCGAGCAGGACGGCCTGCCAGCGGCAACAGCGCACGTGCGGAGTGGGCAGCGCCCTTTTTACAAATTGGGGCAAGTGAGGTCATGATCCATCCTTGGAAATGGCAGTTGCAGGGCCGACTGGACGCCCGCCCCTGCAAACAACCATTTTTAGCTGTGAAAAGCAGGGGCAGCCACCACACCCAACCCTGCAAATGCTAATCCGTCCTGCGATAGAAATTTTTTCTGTAATAGTGCTAGGTCGTAATGTTCGATTGGGTGCCCCTAAACCTTATCGTCAAACTTTGGTACATGAGAGGAGTGATATATGTTTTTGTTGCTGTCAATTACAATTGGAGTATGCATGTGATCCCATATCTTCATTAAGCAATATATACCTTTCCTTCACTTCCTTCTGCTAGTGATATTAGATATCAGGTTAAACAAATTATGATAGATATATATAGTAGTCACAACTAATTTTATCATGTATGGCAATCTATCAACTAAAGAAATGATTGAGTGCAGATCTAGGAACCATCAAAATGCAAACAAAAGATTAGTTGAACAATCAAATAATTGCCACATACAAATATCATGAAAACAACGCGCCACTTCCATGCATACATATGATGTATTATGATGATAATTATGGTTTTATTTCCATTATATATGCATTTTGCAATTTATGCTCAGACTCAATATGTTAAATCAGTGTCAATATGAACATGTGTTACGATATAAAATGGAAAATACAGCAACATCTTAATGTCATAGCACTACTTATCATCCTCCTTCCAAATTACTATATGTTTTAGCTTTTCTAAAATCCAAATACGCATATCTTTTGATATGCATCTCGATATATACCTATGTCTAGATAGATAACAAAAATAATATTAGAAAAGTCAAAATGAATAGTAATTTAGGATGGAGCGAATAGTAGGCAACTAATTCTTAAATCATTGTGATGCACATTGTAAGGAAAATGGCCCTAGGCCATAATGATTTCAGTGATTAATTACAACAATCATTAGAACTAATGTGTTTGTCAGATCAAGATTTGTAAGTTTTTATAGTCCCAAGGATGAATTAGAAAAGGATTAAGTCCTTTTGACCCCCTCATGTGTTGGGTGAGTTCGGTTTTCACCCCTAATGTCTGAAACCGGGTATTCGAGGCCCCTCATCTCTCGAACCCGTACGTTTTTCCTCCCTCGGCTGTTTTGCATAGCGGTTTTGATGACGTGGACGCCACGTGGTGGTGGGGCCCACTTGTCAGCGTTACCCTATCTCTCTTCTCTATGTTCCTTCTTTCTCTCTCCTCTCTCATCGCTCATCTCTGTCCGTCGGGTGGAGCAGGGACCAGCGGGTGAGCGCCCGGTGGGCGCAGGAGCCCGGGGACGGGCCACCCTGCTCCTCTGTTGCTCGCCGCTGGAAGCCCACCCTACCCCGCCCGCGGCACCAGAGGACAAGGGGCAGGGAAGTCATGGATTCGCCCGTCGGCGGCTCAAGCCTCCATGGGGAGCTCCACGATGACCTCTGCTCCATTGTCCCTCTCCCTCTTGGAGACACCGGTGGCAACATTATTCTTCTGCTGCTCCTCCTCCCTGACGCCGGCTGCTGCGCGCCACACTCCCTAAGTCAGCGTCGGTGGGCCTCCGGTGGTGCCGCAGGGCGGGGTGGGCCTCAGGCGGCGAGCAACAGAGGAGCAGAGTGGCCCGCCCCTATCTCCTACGCCCATCGGTCCCTACTCCACCCGACGGCCATATGAACGGAGGAGAGAGATGAGAGAGGAGAGAGAAAGAGGAAAACAGAGAAGCGAGATGGGGTAACGTTGACAAGTGGACCCCACTGTCACGTGGCGTCCACGTCATCAAAACTACTATGCAAAACAGCCGAGGGAGGAAAAACGCACAAGTTCGGGAGATGAGGGGCCTCGAATACCCGGTTTCGGGAGATGAGGGGTCTCTAATACCCGGTTTCAGACAGCAGGGAGGGAAACCGAACTCGCCCAATACATGAGGGGGGTTAAAAGGACTTAATCCATTAGAAAACCATCAAAATGACTAGAAACATAGTAAAGACATTGAAGAATTCCATTGCTTAAAAATGATGGTAAGAAGTCGAGATAAAGGCACGTGAAAAGACTTGAAGCAAATCCCTTGGAATTGTGTATCGACACAATCCACTGATTCATACGTTGACCATTGGCAAGGGCACTAAACGATAAGGGCACCGAATCCAGTAATACCTTTTTTTTAACTGCAGGAGATTCGCTTTCAAAGACAGATGCTTTGCCGAAAGCTTACCACCATATACTTTGAGCTGTGCAGAAAAAATTCTTCCTCTCTGCTCAGTCTGTGCCAAAAGAGGAATGATCTGCATCTGATGTATTCCGCAGAGCTTCCACGTACGGTATGTAAAATGTGACAATTAAGATTGTTCCTTTTAACTACTCCCTCCGTCCTAAATTACTTATTATTTTGACTAATTTAGGTATAATCATCGTGATATGTACCTAAATATATATTTATGTCTAGGCACATAAAAAATTATATATATATATATATATAAACTCAAAATGATAAGTAATATGGAACGGAGGGACTAGTTGTGTATAATGTTTCGCTATTTTCTCTCAGCGTTCAGTCCACATTTTGTAAACCCTTTAGAGGTTTGAAGAAAAATACAGAAAATCGTTGATGTACCGTTGCCGTTAGATTGCTAACCTGAATTGACATCACTTAGTGCTCCAGCCGACGGATTTTTAGTTCAGGAATGAATAAAGGAAAAGAAAGAAAATTCAGACGAACCAAACTTTTAGAAGTTTTTATTTTTAATATTTTTTTTTATTTTTCAAAAATATACGATGAATCTCAAATTTTGCAAACTATACAACCGCGGTGCCCCATGACGGTGGTGCTAAAAAAAGATTTACTGTCCAGATCTGGATATACTGTCTCAGCTACAAAATGACTTCAAATGAAAAAAGTTTGAACTACAAAGTTATAGATCTCGTCGAAAGCTACAAGTTTCATATAAATTTTATCTCCATCCGAATTCATAAAAAAGTTACAACTTTTTAAAACGGACTGACCCTACTGTCATGGGGCACGGCGGTTGCAGGTGCTACAGTACCCTCTAGTGCGGAGGGTACTGTTCACAACCGCTGTACCCCCGACGGTTGGACACTGTAGCACCTCCAACCGTTGTGCCCCGTGACGGTTAGTCCCTACCGCCATGTGGTACGGCGATTGTAGTATAGTTTTGTAAAATTTGAGATCCATCGTATATTTTGAAAAATCGAAAAAATAAATATTTCAAACTTTTAAGTAGAGCAACCATGTCCATGTTGCGATTTGTACTTCGGCCCACAAAAGTAACAACATGACGGCCCAATTCCTTGGGAACAGGAATACCAAATGGGCCAATTACGGACGATTGCAGCAGACCAGCGCGGAGCTTTCCGGCCTAATAATGTACTGTATATATTGCACAAACCGCGGGGATGACATGATTATTAGGCTCTCCCAGCAGAAACTTTATATTCCAAATACGAAATGAAGTCCTCTAAAAAAACAAATTCGAAATGAACCCAGTCTGGTCGTGGTGCTAATTTTCGCGACAACAAATTCTCGTGATTCTCCGATCATTTTAAACTCACGATTCTACTCCACTTGGAAGTGGAGCCCTTTGACTTTCTTGTACACTAGAACTGTAGTAGGTAGGGCATTGCCGCATCAGCTGCAACCCTACGCATCTCCTCCATCCACAAGATAAGTGTTACAAGCAGGTAGTAACACTTAACATGATACTAAACATCTTACCGTGTTACTAAACATGATAACACCTAAATCGTTGCTTAAAAAATTATATGGATGGGATAGAGGAAGATCTATTTGCATGCAAAATTTGAGCATGAACAAAAACTTATGTAAAGAGAAATAAAAAAGAGAATCGCTTGAACTTGGGGGAAGGAAAAATGACTCCATGAATCGCACCAGCCATAGCAACGACAATAGAAAAACAAAGATCACCGTCCCTCATCTCAGTGAAGAAGCGCGGCAGACTTTCATGTGGCCTTCTGCCTAAGCCACTGCACCACCTTGTAATTATTGGACAAATAACACAAAACATGTAGGGAAGTGAAATACTTGGAGACTGCAGTTGTGATGCTAAAAGAGCCCCTTCAACTCAAATCTTTATGAGGCATAGATGGTGATGCCAGAATCAGAATATGAACAAACACTAATTCTTCAATCAAACAAGATGGCAGACACGTTTTTTTTCTTCAACAACTGAATTACAAAATGTGAGAATTATTCATCAGTCCCTGCATTTCGTTTCCCTCTCACAACTCTTGATTCCTCTGTCTCTGTGTTTACATCCTTCACACCAACACACACGTTATTTTCACACGCATTCAAACATGGACAACACAAACAGATCACGAGACACACACTAACCATATATATGTTTGAACAAATCGACGTGAGCCTCAGGACACCCACCCGGTCAGACAGTTCAAAGAAAACCACCCGAAAAACGAAGAAAAACAAAGAGATATTCCCTTCCCTTCCGTTGTTCAGCCAAGAATGAGACTTGCCTACCGCTGTAGGAAATCCGTCAGGTGATCACCTCGCCGCTCCTCCTGATGGCGCCATCGCCACCCCCTCCTCCCTCCGCGTCAGCAGCCTCCTCCTGCAGTGCCCCCCAGCACCGCCGCTGCCTATACCGGTTGCCACCGCCTCGCCGCGCCATTGACAGGGATCCCAGCTGTGGACGGACGGCCAGAGATCAGAGGATTTAGAGAGGTGCGTGACGGCGAAAAGGAGGGGCGGAGTGGATAGTACCAAGTGCCTTTCTACCTCAGAAAGGGCACGGGTGACGGGCGCATCCACTTCACTTCCCATTGGCAGGAAAAGAGGGGAATGTGGGCGGCCAACGAGGGGGGCACCTCATCGATGGGATTAAACTAATGGCAATGATTAGGCCATGGAGGGGCGAACGCTCTTGGAATCTTACACGGACTAAGAGGGTGTTTGGATTCCTTTAGTCATCTGACTAAAGTTTAGTCAGACTAAAAATTTTTAGTCACCTCCTGTTTGGAGAGTGACTAAAAATAGTCAGCATTAAATGATTCTCTCTCCCTCCCTCCTCCGTCTCTCTCCTCTCCTCTCCCTTTCTCTCTTCTCTCTCAATAAATGGAGAGAGAGAGTTTTAGTCACCAAAAGTTGGAGTACCCCTGACTAGGAACTAGACTAGTTTTAGTCACCCTTTAGTCAGAAGTGTTTGGAGGTTTAGTCCCCTAAGGTAACTAAAACTAGTCTCTCTCTAGTCAAATAGGATCCAATCACCCCCTAAACTAGGCGAGAGGAGTGGGGATCTTGAGGAAATCTCCACCTTTTTATATCACCTTCCACTGTCTCTCACAGAATCAAGTATTCGCCAATGGCCGCTTCGTCAACAGGGGAGTGGCGGAGTGGTGGATCTGATCGCCACGGCGCTACTCCGTAGATGACAAGCCATGGGCAACGCCTACCTTCGGTTTGACGGCTATTTGGAATGCATGAATTTCATGTGAACAACAGCGCGAAATCCCGCGAAACCGTCCATTTTGAACTGTCACCTCACCTGCAATTTCATTTTCCTGGAGAGCTGGTAGGGATCGGCGGCTTCAAGCACGTATTGACCTAAAATGTTGCTCTCACAAATGAGGTTAGAGGAAAGGCACGTCTCATCACACCCTTTGTTTGGTGATAGTTAATTAAAGGATGTGCAGGTCACCAGAAATGGTTGGTGGTGTACGGGAAATATTATTGCTAAGGTGCTGTTGCATCATTAAAATCTTTTCAAGTAACAGCAGGGTCTCCGAGTCTCTGTCGGCGAGACCACAGATCCAGTAACAGTATCCTGCAGAGGTGGAGGACACCACGTACGTATGGGCCGCCTTAAACGACTCTTGAGGCTTCGTACGGAAAAATGATGATAAATGGTAGAGGTCACCAGGCTCTTAACAAGCAAAACAAAGGACATTAGGATAAAAGGTAGAATTCACCAGAGACGCTGAGCATGTGCCAACACGAGGACTGAAAAATGAAGGCTTAAAAACCCCTTCGGAGCTGTACCTGTACAAGAGAGCCATTGTAGCCCAGTCGCTGTGACTAGCGAGGTAATTTCAAACTTACAGGCAAAAATGCCGCATCAGTAATGGTAAATACAGGAATTTGCATCATGGCACATGTCACCTTTAGGCTTTAGAACAGTGAAGTGATTCTACTTAAAAGCAAGGGCTAATGCATTCTTATCCAGCCCGTTAATCCTTTTGGTTAAAATATAGACAGTGGAGCAAAACCTACAGGTTAAAGCAGGAGCTGGGAATCTAGGTATGCAAATGTGTGCTGACCAAAGAATCAGCAAATGTAAAGAAAACGCACCGTTAAAGTCCTTTAAATTTATCGGTGCCTACCTCACTGCATGCGGATGGAGACCGCATCGCTGAAGCCAGTGCACCAAAGCTGATTCTGCAATCTACATTGCTACACAAGGGACACAGAATCCTCACTTTAACTTTTCCATCTCGCAACCATGACTTTAGAATCTTAAGGATTAAGACTCCGGTAGCATTGACATGGGTTAGTGTCTAATGGTGCTTTGGCTAACTGTTTTATCTTTAAACTAAAGTTGCATATTAACTTCAAAGTGGAAAATGACATCTAATTCCTGTGTCTACACCATCGGGTCTAAGTGGTGAAACATGTTTATCAACCTTTTTATGGTATAGTTAGGCGAAACATGTTTTCAAGCAAAGAACTAACTCGGCTAATTCAGTGCCATTGGGATTGTTAAATATTTCTGGAGAATCATATATCGGCCTCAGCTTTTAATTCTGATTCGGAATTAAGCTTGTAACTGCTACTGTTTCTTGTGCTCTGAAAGCAGAACTTGAAAGCTTTTCAAGTTCTGCATCAGCCAAACCTAAATATGCTAAATTGCATGGGCTTTCAGCGTAACTAGGATAAGAACAGTGACCAACTGGATTGATTCACTTACATGGGCTAAGCTGACCACTTTTCAGATATTCACACTCGCTACTGCACCAGCAAGCACCACGAAGCTTCGCAAAAGCATTGTGTTTCCTTCTCTCTGAAAGGGAAAACACAGCATTGTTATAAGTGGATGCGACAACCCTCAGCGTGCAGCCAGGTTGTGCGCACAAATGTCAGCAAACTGGTTTGCTTCACACCTGTACATGCATGACCGGAAAGCTTGCAAGTCATATGTCACGTATGGCTCAGAGCCTCGGATAAATCCATGAACCTTTGTGAGCTCAGCATTGGATTTAGACCACGAATTGGATGCTACCCTTAGGTAGTTAGGTTTCAGCCACTGGGAATGCAGGTGTCTGAGTAGATAAGTACATAGCTAAACTGAAGATGGACTTTGACAGGTTTACAGGTTGCTAGTTGCTACTATGGATAACGCATGAATTCCTTAGTGTGCAAGAGCAACTGGGGTTATCAGGACTAAATCACCTTTTGTAGCTTGGTGGAAAAGTGCATGGCTCAGACAGGGTTTCTTTAGAGTATTGAACTTGCAAGCTAGAACCAATTTTTCATAAGAAAATGAAACGTTATATTTCTCTGTTGGTGTGAATTTGGCAAGTTATTAGCCTGAAATGTTTGCAAACAACAATACCAACTATTTAGCAATTGCTGAAGTCTGTGATGCAAAATATTTTTGAAGAACTGGACAAAGATTCTGCAATATGAAAATATGATAATATTCCTAATGCAGCATATTGTACAAAAACACTACTAAAAAGAGGCCCCTCAAGATGATGGATCACAATTCTGAAGGAGAAGCAAAGTTGATTGATTACTATATGTGTGGAAAGAACAAGTGAAGAGCTCATGGTTGCTAACATTTCCTAGCAAAGCATGTACCTTTAAGCATATTTTTTAAGCAGGGACTCTTCCGGATTTGTTTCAGTTTCTTTCCTCCACAAGCCAAGTGCTGGAATCATGGTTCATGTCTGCACGCGAGCACAGCTTTGTCAAATTCAAGTAAGAAAATATAGAAAATGCACCTAAAGCAGGGTGCCCCTTCAGATATCAAGGATTAATGGATTGATGCGAAGTTTTGAGGCAGCTACTTCGGTTTTCTGACCCTTTGCTTGCACCAAGAGTCAAGAACGCTACTAACTTTATGGGTGTCCTTTTTGGTCATTCTATTTATTTATTTATTTTCTTAGGCCTACCCTAACTTTGTCGTGCCGTACTAATTTACTTTTCTGCTTTTTTTTGGTGTCATTTTAGTTGCATCGAAAGGGTTATCACAGATAGGAAATTATCAGTGCTTATTGATAATAAACTATATTTAAATTATTAAAACTGGGCACTGCAACTTATCATGACATGTACAAATACAGCAAGTGTCATGCGTATTTCATCAGAACCCAAAAAGTAGGTACCGTTTATTGAACATTCATACCTGATGGTTGATGTGACAATTTAAGAACTGGTACGATTCGCAAACTAGGTACAAAGTGAATGAATGGCAGAAAACCATTGTTCGGTCGAAGACAAACATCTGAAAAGAAATATCTGTCAATTCAGTAGAGAGACAAAACAATATACAACCAAACTGTCAAGTGCTAAATACCTCCTTTTTTCTGAACTTCACCACGTATTCTTTCTGACTATTTGCGTCAATCACCAACCCCTGTTGCACCCCAAAAGGACCAGAGCCACTTATACTGTAGTACTAGTATTCTAGTACCTACAGAGGACTTATTGAAAGATGTGTGTTCAATTTCATCACCTCAGCAGGCAGCAAACTTCTTTGGCCTGCTGCCAAAGTTACAAGGACACCGAACACAAATTAAGCAGAAGTGCTAGGATGTCCTCAGAGTTTCCTTGGAAAATGGAACTGGTCATCCAGCCATGTTGGTTCCTCTCCCCTTGTCTCTTTCTTTGAGGGGAGAGAAGTAGGGAAGCGCCTAATGTGGGTTGCTGTTTATTCTAGAACATGAAATCCAGCATGCTGCCCCAGCCCCCAGAAACGGGTTTAGAGTTGGTGAGACATTGTAGGGCCAAAAAGGATGAGACAGCCCATGATGGTAGCTAATTTTCAGATTCAACAGGATGTAGATTAGAAAACAGTCACTCTTTATTAATTCTCATGTTTTGTTTTACCCAGGTGGATACAATCATTTACACAATGCATGCCCCCAACACACTTCCAAGAGACACATTGGATCCCATTCAGAACAGTTCATCGAGAGTCCATTGTTTACACAGATTTCCGGGTCAGCTGATCCTTCGAAGTGCTCTCGAATATCTTGTCTGCATTGCCCACCTCAAAACCATCACGCCTGTGGTGTTCTTTCACCTACAAAATTACAGAAAGAGCATTTGTCCAGCAGATTAGGGTTTTTGATGCAGGTAAAGAGTATAAGCATAAGAGTTCTTCAGGGAACTGATATATGTAGTACAGGACAACCCAAAAGTTCTATAAAGAGAGCAGTGGATAGGAGGATTATTGCTGATATTCAGGAGAATTATTTAAGTCATAAACTAAATATTCATATAATAGTTATTACCGTTAATATATCAAAAGATAATAGCATTCATACAGTAACCATATAGGGCTTGAAGCGAAACATCCCCCATGTTAACTTTCAGCAAGAAACAGAAATAATTGACAAACAAATTTCTAAGTGATGCTCTTCAATGTTTGTGTCATGTAACAAAAGAAGGTATGAATTACTGAAAATTATGCAAACCTCTTCATCTTGCAAATCTTTGAACTGTGGTAGTCGTAGGCGTTCAGCAAACTCAATATAGGATCGAGGAATAGACTCAATTTCTCCATCAGCAAATGTAAACAATGACGAATCAGCTACTGTTGAACTTTGCTGAAGGAGACCATCAGGACTCACTATGATCATATAAATAAGGGTAAGAATGCTACTTAACTTCTTTACAAAACGTGAGCAATAACAAGAAACATGCTTCATGCAAAACAAATCTTTTATGCTATATACTAGGGTTCAAGCGACCAAATATTAACTAAAACAGGAACTGTTTGAACTTTGAAGCTTTTCAGGGGAAGGAGCACAGTAAAATTGCCCACTTGGGTTTTTCAAACTTTATTTTATTTTGGATAATTGAACTATTTGGGGTTATATTAGAAGGAAATAGAAGTACTTACATCGAACAGGTTGGTGGCAGAAACACCAATCGGAGTGTTAGCACCTTAGCTGTTGTTTCTGAACTAATACACGTAGTAAAAATAGTACATAGCTCTAAATGAATGCCAAATGATTGCAAAGAAGGTGGAATTGTTAGAGTATATGTGTGTGTGGCCCATATGGCCTGTGTATAGCCCATATAGAGGCCCATGTATAGCTAACTATATACCCACCCTTCTAGGATTGGAGGAATACAAGGAAATCTCTTCCTCCTACATGGTATCAGGCTAGGTCTCCCCTTCCCCTTCCTCTGCCGCCGCCGCCGCTATGGCCGGCCGCCGGAGACTCCTCCCCTTCCCCTCTCCTCCTTCCCGCCCCTGCCGTCCACCTATGCGGCGGCCACTGCTGCCTCCCGAGCGCCCGCTCCGGCTCTGGTGACCCAGGCGCCGCCGCTGCAGCACCTTGCGCAGCCGCCGCCGCCGGGCACGACCGTGGGCGCGCAGCCACCTCCGCCGCCACCGGGCACGGGCGCCAATGCCCGCGCACGGTCCCCTGCCCCGCAGCCGCCGCCGTCGGCCACGGGCGCAGGTGCCGGCACGTAGCTCCCTGCCCAGCAACCGCCGGCGCCCCTCTCCCCTCCGCCGGCACCCTTCTCCCCTCCTCCGAGCCCCCCGCCGTCGCGGGACCTCGACGCGGCCCTCGCGGCCTTCCGCGCGACCCACCTGGGCGCGGGCGCGGGGGCCCCTGACGCCGCCGCCGTCGCGGCTGCCCTGGACGCCCTCCAGGCTCAGCGCCTGGCTGCTGGGGGCGCAGGCGGCCTGCCGGCTGGCAGCCCCAGCCCTCCCGGCCAGAGCCTTGGCGCTGGGGGTGCTGGTGGCCTGCCTGCCAGCGGCTTGCCTCCAGCAGCCCCTGCTGCTCCAAACGGGGCCACCAGGGGGGATGCAGGGGATTTCCCTCCTACTTCCCAGCACTTCCCCCTCCCGGCGCTCTGTCTCCCCTCCCCGGGCTCGGCATGCCTCCTCTCGCGACGCCATTCTCCGCTCCAGCCTTCCTCCGGGGCACGTCGCCGCCTCCCGCCACTCTCACCGTCGCCGACACCGCCCTCGCTGCGGCTCTTGCGGCTGCCAAGTCAGAGGCCGCCGCGGCCAACGAGCGGGTTCGTGTGGCTGCTCTTGCTTGGGAGCGCGAGCGCACCGCCGCCGACGCCATCACCCGCCGAGGCGGAGCACTTCCTCCACGCCTCTGAGGTGGAGAACGTCGCCTCCTCCTCCCACCAGGCGTCGCCCGCTGCTCCCGTCTGGCAGAGTGCTGGACCTCCGCTCGGCCAGGTCGACCCCATGGTCGCCTACCTCCACCTTCAGGCCGCCGGGGTCCCGCACATCAAGAACCTGGTCACCGTTGTTCTCGACTCCACCTCTACCTCCTACGCTCGCTGGAGGGACCAGGTCCTTCTCGCGCTCCGCCGCTACGCCCTCGACGACCACGTCCTCTCCGACACGCCGGTCCAGGCCCGCGACCTGGGCTGGCAGCGCCTCGACAGCATCGCGATGTCCTGGATCTTTGGGACCATCTCCCTCGATCTGCAGGACATCGTGCGGACTCCCGACAGCACCGCGCGCGAGGCCTGGCTGGCCCTCGAGGGTCAGTTCCTCGGCAACGCCCAGACGCGTGCCCTCCAGCTCGACACTGAGCTCCGCACCCTTGCGTAGGGCGACATGTCCGTGGGTGACTTCTGCAGGAAGATGAAGAGCACGGCTGACGGCCTTCGAGACCTTGGGTACCCGGTCCCGGAGCACGTCCTGGTGCTCAACGTCGTGCGGGGCCTTCCCGACAACTACGAGGCCCTGCGGACGTTGATCACCCACCAGAAGCCGACTCCCACCTTCCCCCAAGTCCGGGATGCTCTCACCTTGGAGGAGCTCACCCGGGGCCTCCACACGCCTTCCTCGACCACGTCTTCGCCCTCCACCGCCTCCCGTGCCCTCGTCGCTGCCCCACCGCCGTCCTCTACCTCGCCGCCCGCCTCTCTCCTTGGCGCTCCTCCCCCCGGGTCGAGCGGGGGTGGAGGGGGGGCGTGGGGGCCGCCGTCGCCGTGGATGCGGTGGTGGGGGTCATGGGGGTTGTGCGACGCCCACCCAGGCTCCGACCCCTACTCTCGCTCCTCTCCCAGGGGGTGCGCCCTGGCCGACCTTCACCAACCCGTGGTCAGGGCGCATCTCCATGTGGCCCTTCCAGGGTCAGGGAGGAGGTTCTCGTCCTCCGCACCAGCCGGCTGCCATGATCACGGGTGCTGCCTCCCACGCGTCGTCCTGAACTCCACCTCCTCCTCAGCCCAGCTCGCCGTGGCCGGGGGGTGGGATTAGGCTGCTCTGGCGCAGTCTTTCAGCACCATGGGGCTGACGCCGCCGGTTGGCACCGAGTGGATCGCTGACTTGGAAGCCTCCTACCACACCACACCTGATGCGGGTATTCTTTCTTCTATCCGACCTCCCCACCCCTCGTGTCCTTCCTCCATCATAGTCGGTGATGGTTCTTGCCTTCCCGTCACCTCTGTGGGCTCGGCTCCTGGTCCTTTCCGTCTCTCTGATGTTCTTGTTGCTCCTCAGATGGTCCACAATCTTCTTTCCATTCGTCAATTTACTTCTGACAATTCTTGTTCTGTCGAGTTTGACACTTCTGGTCTTTCTGTGAAGGATTCGGCTACCGGGCGTCCACTCCTCTGATGTGATAGCTCCGGGCCCCTTTACACTCTCTGCCTTCCGACCTCCGCTGCTTCACCTTCGTCTTCGTCTTCTTCCTCGTCTTCTTCCTCGTCTGCTGCTCTTGCCGCGACACCGTCCTCCACCACCTGGCACCGCCGTCTTGGTCATCCCGGCCGAGATGTTTTGGCTCAGATTAGTCGTAGTGCAGATGTCTCTTGTACTAGGACTACTACTGAGCACCTCTGTCATGCGTGCCAGCTTGGTCGCCATGTTCGACTTCCTTTTTCTTCTTCTTCTTCGCATGCGTCACATGCTTTTGATCTTATTCACTGTGATTTGTGGACATCTCTTGTACTCAGCATGTCTGGATATAAGTACTATCTTGTGATCATTGATGATTTTTCTCACTACTCCTGGACTTTTCCTTTGCGTGCCAAGTCCGACACCTTCCGCACCCTCATTCACTTCTTTGCCTGGGTGTCCACTCAGTTCGGCCTCACCGTGAAGGCCGTCCAGTGTGACAACGGCCGTGAGTTCGATAACAACACCTCTCGCTCCTTTCTCTCCCAAGGTGTTCAGCTGCGTATGTCTTGTCCGTACACTTCTCCCCAGAACGGCAAGGCTGAGCGCATGATTCGGACCACAAACGATGTCATGCGCACCCTTCCGATCCAGGCCTCCCTGCCCCCACGCTTCTGGGCAGAGAGCCTTCACACCGCCACCTACCTTCTCAACCGTCTTCCTTCCACCGCTTCACCTGCTCCGACTCCTCACCACGCTCTCTTCGGTACCCCTCCCACCTACGCTCACCTTCATGTCTTCGGGTGCGCTTGCTATCCGAACCTTGCTGCCACTGCTCCTCACAAGCTCGCACCTCGCTCGACACGTTGTGTGTTCCTTGGTTACTCCCCTGACCATAAGGGGTACCGTTGCTTTGACCTCACCTCTCGTCGGGTTCTTATCTCCCGACATGTTGTGTTTGACGAGTCGGACTTCCCCAACTCCACCTCCACAACGAAGTGTTTGACGACCCAGTGGTTCAGCCACCTGTTTCTGTTTTTCCTTTTCCAGCAGGTACTTCTGACCCACCACCAGCTCCGGCGCCTTTAACTGCGCCACGCGCGGCGCCGGAGCCTCTTCTTGCACCACCCGCTGTTCCGGTGCCCTTTGTCGCACCCGACGCGGGCCTGGTGCCTCTCGCCGCGTCACGCGCGGCCCCGGAGCCTCCCGCCGCGCCATACGCGGCACCGGCGCCTTTTGCGCCCCTGGAGTCTCCAACCGAGCCACGCGCAGCCCCGGCACCTTCTGTTGCGCCCAGCACCGTCCCGGTGCCTCCTCCCGCGCCACGCGTGGCCCCGACGACACCTGCACGCTCCGACGCCGTCCTATGCTTCCACAGCCGCAGGCCCCACCGGCTCCTGTCCCGGAGGTGCCCGTGGACTATGCGCCTCCCGTGCGCTATGTCTACCAGCGCCGCACGACGGCTCCGCCTCCGTCTCCGGAGCCGTCTCCGCCTCCTCCACCACCGTCTCCGGAGCCGTCTCCGCCTCCTCCGCCGCCGCCGCCGCCTCCACCGCGCCGCTCTCGGGTGGAGCCGGCCGTGTACCACCCTCCGGTCATCCATCGGGATCCTCGTCACACCCATCCCATGGTGACTCGGCAGGCGGCCGGGGTTCTTCGGCCCGCGGCTCTCTCCACCACCGAGGGAGAGCCGCGGCTCTCTCCGATTCCGACGTCAGTTCGTGAGGCCCTGGCAGATCCGAACTGGCATCGTGCGATGGAAGAGGAGTATGCAGCTCTTCTCGCCAACCAGACTTGGGACCTTGTGCCGCGTCCGTCTGGAGGCAATGTGGTGACCGGAAAGTGGATTTGGACGATCAAGCGTCGAGCTGATGGCACTCTGGAGCGCTATAAGGCGCGTTGGGTTCTACGGGGGTTCACTCAGCGCCCTGGTGTGGATTATGATGAGACTTTCTGTCCAGTGGTCAAGCCTGCTACAGTGCGCACTATCCTCTCTCTGGTTCTCTCTCGCGCCTGGCCGGTGCACCAGCTCGATGTCAAGAATGCCTTTCTCCATGGCACTCTGACTGAGACAGTATACTGCAGCCAGCCAGCAGGGTTTGTGGATTCCAGTCGTCCGGATTTGGTCTGCCGGCTGAACAAGTCTCTCTATGGTCTGAAGCAGGCTCCTCGGGCATGGTACTCTCGGTTTGCTACTTTCTTGGTGACACTGGGCTTTGTTGAGGCCAAGTCAGACACTTCGTTGTTCATATATCACCATGCTGATGGGATTGCCTACCTCCTCCTCTACGTTGATGACATTGTTCTGACTGCCTCTAGTCCACACTTGCTCCAGCGGATTATCTCCTCTCTTCAGCAGGAGTTTGCTATGAAGGATCCGGGCCACCTTCACCACTTCTTGGGCATGACTGTGGAGCCCCGTCAGACTGGTCTTCTTCTTCACCAGCGTCAGTATGCACTTGATATCCTGGAGCGTGCTGTGATGACTGACTGCAAGCCGTGCTCCACTCCTGTTGACACTCAGGCGAAGCTCTCTGCTACTCTGGGTGCTCCTGTGACTGACTCTACTGCCTATCGGAGTCTTGCTGGAGCCTTACAGTACCTCACTTTCACCAGACCGGACATCAGATATGCGGTTCAGCAGATCTGCCTACATATGCATGATCCTCGGGAGTCACATCTTGCTGCGCTGAAGCGCCTTCTTCGCTACGTCCGCGGCACAGTTGACTTCGGCTTGTTTCTCCACCGATCCTCTCCTGCTGAGCTGGTTGTCTACACTGATGCTGACTGGGCGGGTTGTCCGGACACCCGCCGCTCTACCTCAGGCTACGCTGTCTTCCTCGGCGGCAACCTGATCTCCTGGTCGTCCAAGCGACAGCCGGTTGTCTCCCGCTCGAGTGCTGAGGCGGAGTACCGGGCTGTTGCTAATGGCGTGGCTGAGGCGTCCTGGCTCCGGCAGCTCTTGGCCGAGCTTCACAGCCCGCTCGCCAAGAGCACGCTCGTCTACTGCGACAACGTCAGCGCCGTGTACCTCTCCACCAACCCGGTTCAACATCAGCGGACGAAGCATGTAGAGATCGACTTGCACTTCGTTCGTGACCAGGTGGCTATTGGCGATGTTCGGGTTCTTCATGTCCCGACCACCTCCCAGTTTGCTGACATCTTCACCAAGGGTCTTCCCTCCTCGACCTTCTCGGAGTTTCGGTCCAGCCTCAACGTAGCCGGTGGCTAGTTGTGGCTGCGGGGGGCCCTGTGTGTGAGTTTCTTTCTTTGTTGGCCAGTCTTGTACACCGCTGCGCTGGTAGTCCAGACTGCGGGGGGGGGGGTGTTAGAGTATATGTGTGTGTGGCCCATAGGGCCTGTGTATAACCCATATAGAGGCCCATGTATAGCTAACTATATACCCACCCTTCTAAGGTTGGAGGAATACAAGGAAATCTCTTCCTCCTACAGGAATGACCATGACTATTGAGTTTATATATCAGGCCAATCAAATCTAGGTCCATATTAGCCCATAAGTTGTACATCAAGATTAATGGGAAACACTGATCTTCCCAGGATTCAGATCAAGGTAGTATGGTAATGTATAAGTTAGCTGCATATGCCTGAAATACCTTGCCTGCAATTGTGGGAACTAGGAGGAGCAGGGTTTTATTTCGACAGGGCAGGAGTGCTAATAACTTTCTCTGAATACATGTGTACTTATTCATCCAAAAAACATGTGCACTTCAACATGGTCAAACTACACTACTTATTCAAGTAACAGAGAATGCAGTTTATCTGTGACATTCCCAAGCAAAATATGCATTCCATGTTCAGTGTAATCATATAGCGCATATACAAAATTTAAGGTAATATATCAGACTGCACTAACTACTAAACATAATCTGATGGAACAAATATCAACAACAGACCTTTCAGAATCCCTCCTTCTGAATTTAACTTGAAACCATTGTGCTCCACAAATTTGTTGAACTTATTAATATTTCTAATATCCGACTCTAGGTGATGTGTGGAAATTGTGGCATGATTTAATGCATAGCCATTAACAAGAGTCCATGCAGCATATTCACTTTCCCTGTTGTCCAAAAACAAGTGAAGAAAGCACAGGTGTCAATAGAATAAAGAAACAAAAACTGCAAAAGGCAGAATGGGAAACACCAGCAACAGGAAAGAACAAAACGGTAGCTTTCAGATCTTCCAGCATTTGCACTGAATAACTAACATGTTCAAATATTCATGTGTTACATCATGTGTTGTAAACACTTAAAACAGTCATTAAACTTTGTACCTAGACAAAACCTGAAAATCTGAATAAATGGGTATCTCCCATGTCAGCTCCCCAGATATACTTGCAAGAGAAGCATGTTTGTTTCCTTTGCCAGAAGTTCTAATGTACTTGTGGATAATTTCCTGTACATAAAAATAACCTGATGAATTTGTTTGGTGAACAGAAGATATCGACATGAGTAAACAGACTAAGGGGGAAACATAAAGCGATGCTTCTTTGCAGATAAATCCTATCCCCTGCCTGACCCATCTAATATGTATACATGACTCAGTCTGATATCATGATAGGTATATAATGCCTCTGTTTCAAGAATCCATCAACTAAACCCATGTAGGTACAAAGCACCACCCTTCTGCTTAGTGCAATAGCTGCCTAGGCAGATCAGCCTCCTAGCCTAGCCTGTCTAATCAGAGATCATACACTATTTGCGGCACTGCCATCTGCCTGAAACACAAAAAACAAGCAGAGAAAAGCATGCAACCCAGAAGCAATTTGGATCATTCACAAACATAGTTACTTCTTAGAATTGTTCTAATCCTATAGACGAATTTGTAATCAATATGGAAGTTTTGAGTTAGAGTCCTTTACATCATTTATATTTGACTTTTTTTTACCACCCCTCTTTTCTACTGGATCATGCAATGTCTTTGCGATACATTTCAAAATTCTTAGTTCAAGCTAAACATGAAATGTGCAGCTCTTTATTTTGATACCTTTTACAAAATAAATGGGTAAAGCAGAAAGTCAGGGATTTACCTGGCTTTGACCACTCAACTCATCCACAAGAAGTTCCGAAATGAATATCCTTGGCAAAGGTCCATAAATACCAGTTCCACTGTAGCCATCATTGGTGGGAGGGGAAAACCATATTGCTCTAAGCTTTTTTGCTGGAAATCTTAGTTCTTCACGAGGTAGATAACCAAAATCAGTGAAAAATTCAGCAAGTGAATTTATACCATAACCATTAACCTGCGATTGTAACAGATAAAACCGTAATCAACACTGCACGATTTCACACTATGTAGAAAAGCATACAGGGACATTATATAATTGAATTTATGCTAGCACTCACCCCAAATGTCCGGAAAGCAAGGTGATCATAACAAATGTGATCACCATCATAAGAACGGACAAGTTCCAAAATGGTTTTGGCTGTTGGATTCCTGCTCAAATAAACCTTTTCCATGTTTGAGATAACTGTTCGGAAAAAAGAATCAGCACCCTGAAATACGAGAAAATTAAGAGAATCACTCCATTTTCCCTCAGAAATTTGGGTGAAATATGTTGAAAAAAGCAGAACAACAACAAAATTTGTAGAAAAAGTTGGGCGTTCCATCGCTACAGTATTTAGATCTAATAGTATTCATGAGCAGCCAACAGAAATTGCATCATCTCATGCGTCAACATGGGTCTACATGATTTTGCACCCATCACAGTCAGTCAGGAGCCAAGACACTGGCACTCCAAAGGTACCGAAAGTAAAAGCCTCAGCTGGAGCATACTTTGCAAACCGCCAATTATTAAGTCCTAAAAGGTGTTGATCTTTAAAAAAAAAGTCCTCGAAGGTGTTTCTTCGATGACTCTGTGGACCACGTTTTTTTTTTCTTGGAGGCTGTGACTTCCATGAATGGATTACTTTTTCTTGATGACGCGAAATCGATTGAATGCTGCTGATTTATGGTACAACGAATTTGTAAACCCCACATTTGAGACCTGAGATCACTGTTCCTCTGACAGTAACAAGCCAACTGCATCAGTAACAGTGCAGAGGTGCTACTAAACTCGTTCCCCCAAAGTACACGACGAACTAATTTACTCATCGGACAGAGTCATCCGTAAGATCGGTAAAGACATCCGAAACAAGCTAACATACGTCCCTCCCATCCCTTTACGACGCGAGCAGGTGGAGAGCACGAGCATGAGCGGCGGCGTGTTCGTACCTTGGGAAGCGGGTCGGCGGGGGCGGGGGCGGGTGCATGCGCCGCGGCGGCCATGGCAATGCCCCGGTATCCGGGGCCGGCGTGGAGACCGGCGAAGCGGAGGGGAGCGGCCGCGGGGGCGCGGTGGCGCAGGCGGAGAACCGAGGCCGCCGGGGAGCGAGCGGCGGCGACGATCGCGGTCGCGGCGGACATGGGGATTCGGGGGAGGCAACGATGCGGAATCGAAGAGGCGAGCAGCCGGGGGAAGCGGAGTGGAGCGGCTCAGCACGACAAGTAAGCGAGCGGAGCGGTGCACGTGCCGACGTGCGGGTGATGACGAGCGGAGCAGAGTGGATTAGTCGTGCCCGGGAAGGAAGCCATGGAGGGAGACGGGCAGACGAAGGATGCGGACGACGGCAGATTGACGTGGAAAGAGGTTGGAGTTGCGAGCAGACTTGTCCTGCCTCCGTCCTCCGTCCGCGATGATGGAAATAGTCAAATCCTCCGAGGTTTTTTTAGAAGGAAATCCTCCGAGGTTAGAGTAACTTCAAGACACTTACTAAATTAGATTAGGTAAATTCATATTTAGTTAGTTATTTACCTAATATTCTTTTTTTATATTTTGTCTTCTTCCAACATATTAGCTAAAATGATTAGTCATCTCACAATTAAGTCTAAGTGTCATACCTTATATCTTCTCCCACCTCTTTTCCGTGAAGGATAACTAGCAGAGAGCGCTAGCCATCTTTGACTAGCGGTACAAGTTTAGCTAGCGAAGATTTGTTAGAATATTATTTTTGTTAATTTTTTCATTTTTTAACTAGTGAAGTCAAAATAACTTATCTCTTAAAGCTGCTCTTAAAAATGGTTTTGACAAGACTTCGTCAAGCAAAATGGTTTTGACAAGACTTCGTCAAGCAACCCTTATTGGGCCTTGGAATTTGGAAGGTTTGTATTAATCTACGGATCTAAAATAGTTTGTTGATTAATTCCGAAGAGGTTAATACTAGAAGAGAATAAAAACCGCGCAAATGCGAGCAGCGGCGGCCTTTCCCGCGAAGGCGGCGAAGCCATGGCGGACGCGCCGCCGCTGCCCTCACCCTCACCCCCACCGGCGCCCGCCAGCGACGGCGATACCTCCACCTCCTCGCCCCCCGCATCCGTCCCCCGCGCGCTCCCCTCCACGCTGCTCCGCGTCCCCACGCCTCCTTCCTCCAGCGGGAGGGCCCGGGCCGCGCGCGGGGACAGGACGGTGGGGAGCGGCGGCGGGCGAGGCGGTGGCGCGAGGAGGAAAGCCGTAGCGCAGGCTCCGGGTTCTGACGGGGCACGAGGGAGGGGTAAAGACCGGCTCGCCGAGGCGGTGAGGGTGGTCGGGAGGGACGTGGAGGCGGGGGTGGCGGCCGCCGACATCCTGGAGCTGGCCATGGCGAAGGGGCCCATGTTCGCGTGGCTGAGCTACTGGCCGGAGGAAGGGTTCTCCAAGGAAGACCACCCCTACTAATGCACGGCGCGTTTCTTCTGCTTAGGTACGAAGGAATTGTTGATTGGTTCGCTCGGGATTGCAATTTGCGAAGGCGGGGTAGATTTTACTCCTTGCTAATTGACAAGTAGTTTTTTTACCTAATTGGTTCGGTCCAAGGAGATGGTATTGTCACTAAATTATAGCTCTGACTAGTATGTTATTGGAAGAAATGTTGCCAGCTTCAAGCTCTCTGAATAGAGAATTTGACTTGTGTCATGTAAAAAGCTATCCTGAATGTGTGAAATGTTGAAATGGAAATATGGAATGCAAAGACTTGAGGTGCCCATATTAGAACCTCTAGGTTTTGATAACCTGTGGATACCAAACTGGCAAAATGGAAATGTTCTCATGTACAATGCAGTGCCATTTGATTGGTGTGGTTGGTCTAATTTACTTCGCTCTAATCCCCGGTTTCCTATTTGTCTTAATAATGCAAATTTTGCTTGCTAGTGCATGTGTAAGCTTACAAATGGACTACTCAAGTCTCTGAAATCAAAGCTGTGTATCAAAGTTGCAAATGATGTGACAACATTATATTTTAGAGCTCTCAAATGCCCACACATTCACACTACAATAATTAACTAGATTCTTGTAAGGTGCTCACACTCCATTTTTTATATGAGGCATCTGTATGCAGAACACCTAATCTATAAGCACAAACTATATACAAACTTGATATTTTAACAATCTTACACTATATTCTCAAGGCATGTAAAGGCCCACTCGGTTATGACAAAGTAGCAGGAAAAGCTTGCCAATCCAGATTCATCTTTAACGGAATTGTCGCTTTCAATGCAATCTATCACTTTGCCTGCTGAGTAGATGCTTGAAGAAATCCATCACGGATCTGGCTGGCAATATCTGCAACAGCACCAGGACCATGTGGAAGGAAAACTGCAGAAGATTTGGATGCTGCTCCGATCTCTTTCATGGTGTCAAAGTACTGAGTGAGAAGAACTAAATCCATGACATCCTTAGCTGAAGTCCCAGGCACATTGCCACTAAAGCCAAGCACACTATCTTTTAGCCCATCAACTATGGCTTGACGCTGCCTTGCAATGCCAAGGCCAGATAGATACTTCGCTTCGGCCTCACCCTCAGCCCTTTTGATCTGAATGATCTTCTCTGCCTCTGCCTTCTCATTTGCTGCGACACGGAGTCTTGCAGCTGAAAGAAAAAAGATGAAAAAGGTGGTTAGTACTAAACATCGAACCACAGTAAATTACTGTGATGTCAAGTATGTGATTGATCTGTTACTCTTTACAGAACAAACCTTAGGATTTAGATGGATTACTAATTGATCTAATTAAATTACCATAATCTCTAATAACTCTTCAGATTAAATCGTACTAAAATTGAATTGATTTTTTAAAGTTTATTTGCGATTTATATGAGACTATAAGTAAATTCATCATAGACCAAAAGCAAGATTCACCAATGTAGATGGACACGTACCAGCATTAATTTCATTCATAGCCCTTTTAACTTTCTCATCTGGTTCTATATCAACAATGAGTGTTTGCACAATCTCATAACCATAAGCAAACATTGCCTTTTCAAGCTCCTCCTCCACAGCTTTTGCTATTTCATTCTTTTGCTCAAAAGCATCATCCAGCTCTAGTTTGGGAACACTTGCCCTTATAACTGTTGAAAGAGACCATCTGAGATTCAATTAGATATGTATTATTATTGTATTATAAATCATTTGAGTATTTAATTAATTTTTTTTATATGTCCTTAACAAAACCTCAGCTTTAGCATTGTCAAATCCAATTATTATCTGGATCCTTAACCTCCAGTTTACGGATTCTGGTTCAAAATACTTTTTTTTTCATTAAGAGAGTAAAGGAGTGTAGTTATAATTATTACAGCTTTTCCATCCTATAAACGCTGTGAAAGATGTGAAGGGTTTCAAATGAGTTATATTTGATATGGTTAAAATGGTCAAAACTGCAATTCTATTGACCAATGACCACTACTTTGATGTTGTAACTCGACGCATGGGGTAGTTTGGACAGCTGTTTGAAATTAGCCTTACCGTCAAAGACATATGATTGTATTTGAGCTTTCGGGTTGCTCAGCTTGTAGTATGCATCACTTGCTTTGTCTTCCATCGCGCGGTATTGAATGGATGCAACAACAGTAACAAAAACATTATCCTGTGAGAGGATACATATATAAAAATAAGTTCAGAAACTGTATTCAGAAATAATGGTACATAAGTGGAGCAGAAGATCAGAATAATCCTATCTGAACATGGATGGTAAAAATCTAATAGGTACCATAACAAATCTCTATGATGAACATGGAAGCTGAATCTGATTTATGAGATGTCAAAGGTTAGATATCACAGTACCTTTGTCTTTGTCTCACAGCGGACATCAAGCTGCCTAAGCCTTAGTGTGAGCTGACCAGTGACGCGGTGTCCAATGATCCATGGCATAAAATGGCATCCAGGATTGAGGACTTCCTCAAACTTCCCAAATCTCTCTTTGATGCCTACTCTTGACTGGTTCACCTGTACAAAGCAAAACAACCTGCCGACTCCTGCCAGTAGTTTCCCCATTCTAATATCTGTTTTGAAACAGTCTGAATATGAATCAATCTTATCGAAAACTTCTTTACAGAACATAATATTGTCAGTTACTTTTTTCCAGTTTAGTTATATGTGCAGTTTTTGGACTGCACGAAAACTGAGTACACATAGGTAACCTGAGGGCTGAGCATACTAGCAACACAACTATGTACAGTTGAACAAAAAAATGTATATCTCAGAGAACACATTGCACGGAAGGAAGAGAAATGTTCCCCTAGGACAGGGTTTATCTTCATCAAACATCAGGCATAATTGAGGGGAAGGAGAACAGTTAACTTACATTACTCTTTTTTGATCTTTGAGCAACAGAGCAACAATCGTTGCTGAAGATTTTTGAGATATTAACTTATGAAGTGGCCCCGATGGTTGACGAATATATGGATTAATGGAGTTCTGTGTGTGAGCTATGTAGGATGGCTGTCCTTTTATACTCAACTTGTCCCAATTGCAAAGCAAGAAGTTTTATATCCAGGTCAAGGTCTGCATTTCTGTATCATTCTCTTGTCCTGACCATCTTTGTCCACAGCGCAAGGAGAAGCTTGTCAGGGGTGGTTTTGATGGCTGGATATATTCAAGAAAACCGTCATCCAATACAACGGCTGGTACAGTCAGCTCCCTAATCATATCCATTACATTATTCATGTACTCTTTTCACATACATTCTCCATAGAGAATGCAGTTCTTAATAAGCCATACGTTTTTTTTGGCATTCCTTCTTTGTCAACAGCAACTGTCATGTTACAACGGGAAACTGAGCTGATTTGTTCAGCTGAATCGTTTGTTTGTCACCGTTATTACTAGTGGTTAAACAACTCTTAGCCGTGACTGGCATGGCAAGGCAATTTCATTGTCATCATCTCATCTTATTTAGAGTTTCGAAACGGACAGACTTTCCCGTAGCCGCTGGTTTCTGCGTTGGCGTTCGCTGCGTAATTTCTTGTGCAAGGGACAGGAAATTCCATCGGTGGAGCCTGTGTTGGTGTCAAAGCCTCATCAAAGTTGACAAGATGGTGGGCGATGCGATCAAGGCAAGTTATAAGAATCCGCCTTGGTAATTAGATCCCCCATCCATAGTCGTCTACGTCGAGTGCAGATAAATTGTGTGGAATCTAGGTAGTCGTCAACTCTGCTGATTCTTCGATCCGCGAGATTTGCTCAAAACAATCTTACCATCCGGAGTCTATGGTTCAAAAAGAGTCAGGGTCGTTGGGTTCTGCTCCGGAGGCACACGCCAAAGCGGGTGTGCCAGCATTTCTCAGGCTGCAGCACTGGCAAAGAAACACGGATAAACGCTAATGGGAAAGAAATACTGTTTTCTGTGAATAAAAAAAACAAAAACTAAGCCCATGGGGTAAGACCGCCTCACGCTTTTCATTAAGAGAAGAAAGCCTCCTCCCGGCTTAGAAAACTTCCGAACCCCGGTTCCACCGGCGAGAAGATATTTTTCGAGAGTTTAAGCCAGTGGGGGTAAGACCGCCCCCACGGTTTTCATCAAGAGAAGAAAGTCTCCTCCCGACTTAGAAAACTTCTGAGCTCCGGCTTCACCGGCGAGAGGATTTTTTTCGAAGATAAACCCCAGTGAGATAAACCTGCGTTCGATGAGATTCGAACCCAGGCTGGTGGTGTGCCCATCTGCAACACCTACCAACCGAGGTGCAGCTCGTTCTCTTCTATGAATAAAAAAGATAACCAATGCATCATGCTACAAACGGAAACTGGCTAAACGTTGGCTGCATTCCACACAACAGTTACATTAGGGATTGGGGTAACGCTTCAAAGTTCCCAAAATGGCTGCATTGTGCTGAGATGTGTGCTTCAGTTGCCAGGGAACTCGACGGCCTATGCCACATTGTATTCGTTGTTCCCATGCTGACTCTTCCATGAGATTGCAAAGGAAAACAATGAATCTCCCACTCCCAGAAGTTAATTCTGCAAACTGACAACGCAGGGCATGAAAGATGATCTACTAATCTTAGCGAGTAGCAACTAGTAAGAGAATAGACTGTAGAATATTACTGTACCCAAATGACTTGTTGATCGCAAAGATGCATTCATACCAATGAGCGTATGGTAAATAAGAGAAATGTGATTTAACAATGATATTTTGTATGAAGACACGCAAGTCAGAACCATATTATCCAGATCTTGAACTAGTTGATATATTCAGGTCCACTAGCTTACTGGACCACAGTAACAAGATGGCAATCCATTATTTTAGAATCCTAAGTAGGAACATCTACCCAAAATGGCGAAATGAATTGGGTAGGCATAGCAAAACCCTGCTTCTGTGTTTTTTAGATTCTTGGTTGTTAGCCTAGCCCATGAGTTCATTCAAGCCTACCCATCAAGAACTGAAAGCATGATATTTTAAGACAAATGAACTGAAGGCGAACTGCATGACCCAGCTGGTATTCCTAAAATGTGGCCCTAGTCATGGACCATCACTTGATCGGTGAAGGCCCGCGTTCGCAGCTCAGCAGTGTTAAGATATTCATCAAGTAAGACACCACTGATTCGATGAAGTCCCCGGGAAGGGGGGCGCGCAATCTGGCAACAGGATCAGGATTAGGAGTACATTGGATACAACATCCAACAAACCAAAGAGGTTATAGCACTGAACTGTTATAATAACTAAATCTTATACATTTTTCAATTATGAGTGGGTGTGACTCCTACCATCCATTCTGAAAATTAAAATAGTGCTGAAAAGACTTGTGGTGCCTTTTGTCTTCAAGATTCTTATAGATGCTCTTTTGTTTCTCCGTTGTTAAGAAACAGGTTACAGGACTTATGCAATAAGTCAACAGCTGTCAGAAAATAGAATACATGTGTATGCTAGCTTAGGTAACCAGGCACAGGGTTACTTCTCTTCATTGTCTGAATCAGACTCTGCAAACACAGGTTTTGGCTGGGTTTGAGAATAAGCTGGCGCAATAAACTTTGGATCTTTCTCTGCAGCATCTGCATATTTCAAAATTGCTTCTCTTGGATCTTCATCCATCCAGGTGTCCTTAATTAAACCACCTTCCTGCAACACATAAGTAGGGAAAAATTATGTGGCGTCAGTTGAACCCATAGTGGTGAGACATACAAAAAGAAAAACTGAAACAACCTAAGTCCATCATACCGACAAAGCATAAGGAGAATTAAGCATGTGTACCTTCAAGAGATACTGTGTCAGTAAGCTGCCTTTTGTAGTACCAACTCTTCCACCAAAACCTGGGCCATTAACAGGAGCTTCTGGTTTGTGTGATTTGAGGGGGTCTTTCAGTATCTTCTCTCTTTGACGCTTACGACTTGGTTCATCTCTGAAAAGTGGTAATGCATGTGGATTGTGTATGACAGGTTGCACCTCAAAGTCATCGACAGACTTTTTCCTTGGTGCTCGTCCAACACATACAAGAGCTCCTCTCTGACTAATAGAAGGATCATAGAGGATATGAGTCCCACCTTCTTTCTTGTCCCCAACTGTAGCAAATACCTAAAGGAAAAATAATGAAGTTAAATAATATCCATTAACCCTAAACCCTACTCACCAGTTGAAATTCATTGAGTTCAAGACCTGGTTGATCCTTGGATGCCATAGGCACCTTATCACACTGTAATGTGGCGAAATCCCCACCCTTGATACAAGCTCAAGTTTCTTTCTATCAAAGAAACAGAGTAGTCCCCCATTGTCGCCGTCCTTTTCAATTGACGTTCCTGTAAAAATAAGTTGCTCATCTGGACTAAAGGCTGCATTTGTCTCAGCATAGTTGTTTGGCAGATCTTCAAACACTTTCAAAGGAGTTTTCATTCTTCTCAGATCCCATATCTGCATATGGCAATGTAGCATCCCAATTAGATATCATGCAATAGAAAAAAGAAGGAAGAACAAAGCAATGCTACAGTACAATTACAACCAAACAGAACAAAATATCTAACCCCAACCAGAAAAAACATCAAGTTGCAAGTACAATAATAATCATGAATGGTTAATATCCCTTCAAAATCAAGTTAAAAGTCAATTTAAAGGATTGGAGTTTTGAATCTTCAAGGGTCAGGTAAATTACCTTCAAAGTACTATCCATACTTCTTGACAGAAGAATCTGTCCATCTGTTGAAAATTTAACTCCTGTGATATCCTCTGTATGTGTTTTCTCAACATGGATATCTGGTCTGCTACCCCATCCAGTTTTTATAGTCCAGAGCTACAGAGGGTACAGTATGTAGGTCAGAGAACATTTCAACTAACAATTTTACTGAACTTCAAAGTGCAAATAAGGTTTGTACAGAAAAATATACATATATAGATAGATACCTGTATCGAACCATCTCCTATGCCACCCACAATTTGTTTTCCTTCATGGTCCCATGCACATGATGTAACAGGAATTCGCATTGGTCTTACTAGCTTAGGTTTAATGACCTGTTCATAAAGTAATCACCAAGTTTCAGCTATCCGCATTTCAAATGATAAAAGTTTTAAATATTTGTAATAGAAAACAATGAATTCTGAGCAACCAGGTAGTAAACTAAACAAATACTTACAAGGGTCTATTGGTATAATTTTAGATACAATCCATAACTATCTGGCAAATAGAAATAAATATCAAAATACCTGCTTTTGACTTTTAAAGTCTGAAACATCCCAGAGACGTATGGATCCATCTTCAGATGAGGTCAATATAGTCTCTTTTGACTTTGGATTCCACTCACCACCTGTCAACCCAGAAATGTGACCTTTTGTGTTCTTCAGATCACGAATATACATATCACCCTTAACAAACTCGCCGAGCGTAAGCCCGTCACGGTCATAAATCTGATAAAGCATAAGCATAAATAACAACATTTTAGCTCTAGTTGTGAAAGTATTGGGAAATTCTGAAAGGTTACAAAAGAAAGAATACCTTGGCCTGCGCTGAACCGGTAACGCACAAGAATCGATCGGACGTTGGACTCCAACTTAAGCTACGGACTTGATGGCCCTCAAAGGGTTCCAATTGTCTGAACGATTGCAGCTTGGAATTCATACCCTGGAAATCATACATGCGCACTGTATAATCATAGCTACCAGAGAGCACTCTGGATCCTGTATGGTCAACGGCAAGGGCTGAGACAACCTGGAAAAAAATGATGTGATTATTACCCAGTACAATGCATGTACTAGAAACTATAGAAACACGATCAGAATGTGTGGCAAATTAGCCATCTCATGAATAAAAAATACACAAATCTGTTTGTGAAACTGAAAATCAATTCATCAGCTTCAATTAGAGCACCAAAATTGATATTTTTCTTAAAAGTTTAGGAATTCAAAGTTGAAACCTAAATTTACCATCAATCGCACTACTTCTCATGATATTAAGATAACCAACAGTTGATACCCATTTGGCATTTCACTATATTATATGGTTTAAACCAACTTTAACACCAATACACCATCAATAATCTATATGCTTTCTTTGGGGTGTGTCCTAGAATAATGTCTTAGTCAGCTAGCAGAATGAAAACTTTGATAAACTGCCTCTTGAAATCAACTTAATTCAGCTACATTATCTCAGAAAGAAAATTTGCGCCCTAAAGCAATAGTGCAAATCTAGATACAAGGTCACGTCAGTATAGCAACAATTTCGTTGTCACGTAAGAAAACCAAATAAACGAGCAGTTACCTTGGTGTGCCCCCGCAGAACAATTTCGTTGCTGAGAGGGATCCGACTGAACCCACCATCGCCATCATCCTCCATATCGTCGTCATCCTCCTCCTCGTCGTCCTCCGCTGGCGGAGGCCTAGGCGGCCCAATCATGCCGCCGCCCTCGTCGTCCTCCCCCTCGCCGTGAGCGGAGGGTGGCGGGGGCCGAGGCGGCCCGATCATGCCGCCGCCGCCGTCCTCGTCGTCGTCCTCCCCTGCGGGAGCCGGCGGCGGCCGAGGGGGTCCAATCATGGCGCCGCCGTCCTCGTCAGCGGCGGTGGAAGCGGAGGGCTTGGGGTTACTAGGGTTTTGGGGCTTGCGGAGGGTGGAGGAGTGGGCAGAGGAGGAGGCCGCGGAGCTGGGGCGCGCGGGGGTCTTGCCGAAGGAGAGCGGGAAGAAAGCTCGCATCGCCTCCTCGTCCATCTCGCCGCCGTCCGCCATGGGCACACGCTTGCTGCCGGCGAGTTCGGATTGTACTGAGCCGCGCAAGGTTTCCCGAGCGGGTCGGGTCGGTCGGGTTCGTCTGCCGGGTCAGGGAAGATGCGGGCCTTCCGAAACCGGTCGAATCGAGAGGCTTTCGAGTTTCAACAATTCAGACCTCAAAATTTCACCATAAGTTCTCACCCAGAGAGCTACAGTATATCAGTTTTTTTTTTTCGTTGTGCACGTAACCTAATGCAAAAATTCTCACTATTTTTCACCAAAATTTTACAAACTAAACAGACGGTTTCAAGCTTTCAGCAAATCAGCCTGACAATTCAGTCAGTCCTCGCTTGAATTCAAATCAAGCAATCAAAATTACCAGTACGTCACAACAGTATAATGCAGCTACATGTGCATATATATAGTTCATATAATAATTATTAAATTTGATGTAGAGATAATACATATAATACAGGTTTCTCGCAACTATACACCTGCGATGAGTTAAATCTCATCGCGCCGCGGGGGGCGCGGGGAGAGGGGCGTGGAGGTGTTTTTCTTTTCTTTTTCGGTTATTTTTTCTGTTTCTTTTTATTTTTCTATTTCTTTCCTTTTATTCCTCTTTTCTTTTATTTTCTATTTCCTTTTTTCTTTTTCTTGTTTCTCTTTTATTTCTTCTTTTCTTATTTATTTATTTATTTATTTCTATTTTCTATTTTGTTTTTTCCTATTTCCATCTTTTTTATTTCTTCTTTCCTTTCTTTTTTTATTTTTTTCTTTCTTTCTTTAAACTTTTATTTGTTTATGTTTTCTATACTATTTTTAATTAATTCTTTACTTATTATTTAATTTATTTTTATTTTATTTTTACATATTTGTTAATATAGATGTTTGTTCTGCCTCTAAAAATATTTGTTCGTCCACTTTAGATATCTGTCCATCTTCAATAAATATTTGGTCGCCTTCTGTGATAATAAATTTTTGTTCTCCTTCATTGAATATTTGTTCCTTCTTGGTGTATATTTGTTCGGTTTTAGTGAATATTTGTTCTCGCTCAGTGAATATTTGTTCTTCATCATTGAATATTTGTTCTGCCTTAGTGAATACTTGTTCCACGTCAGTAAATTATTCTCGCTTAGTGAATATTTGTCCCTCCTCAGTAAATATTTGTCCCCTCCAATGTATATGTGTTCTCTCTTAGTGATTTTTGTTGCACATGTATATGTCACATGGAAAAATATAAGGTTAATTAAGTAATATAAATAAAAATTTATCAAAATATAGTCAACTCAGATCTTGTTTTGAAGTTTTTATTGTCAGAAATCCAATAGTGTAATCAAAATTTAATTTTGATGCTCGGTTTATGATTTGTAACTTTTTTAAGTTTCAACCCGTTTTGCATGTGGCGACGTCACCAACTCTTGTGCAACATATACCTATAAAAAAGTTCTACAAAGACGCATAACAAAGAATTTATTCGTACGAACAAATTATAGGTACTAACGAACAAAAATTTTATAGGTACCAACAAATATATAATTTGTTTGTTAGTTCATATAGTTTTGTTCATATGTACAATTTTTTTCTACTTCCTTGTAGAATTTGTTCGACATTTATTATAACTCAGAAAATATAAACCTTATTTAAAATATGAATAAAAAATATTTGTCAAAATATAGTCAAGCGAGATCTTGTTTTGAAGTTTTTATTGTCAAAAATCCAATGATGCAATCCAAATTTAATTTTGATGCTTGATTTTTTATTTATAGCTTTTTTAGTTTCAAGACATTTTGCAGAGGATGACTTCAGCAATTTTGTTGTATTTGCATGCAGACAGGTGTACACAGTTCTTTCTTGCTTTCCAACACACAACCCCTTTTCCAATTTTTTTCTCCGCGGCGTGATGGAATTTTTCTCATCGCGTCAGCAATGCATATTCGCACCCATATAGGTTGAAGGAGAAGCTTAGGCCTCCTAATCATAGGTCATTCCCTTACATTTGATTAAAATTTGGCCATTGCATTGCATTTTTGTTCCATCGAACAAAATTTGAGATGGTTTATGATCGGATTTGATGATTGCTTGGGCTTATGAGCGTGGATATTTACGTAAGAACACCCTCCTACATAATAATTCCTACTTAGTAAATGAATTTAGTTGGGGTGTAATTTGATGAAATGCTAGAGAACTTGCAGGGAATTCAGGAGTTTGTAAATACAATATGCTGATATGGTAATAAAAGCGATACATACTAAAGTGAAATTTTCATTTAAATGTCTGACTTTTTGGAGTGCATGCTAAGTATGTTCTTTTTTCCTCTCCAAAATAACATTTGTGAATGTGGTTACTGGATCCCACCTATCCGACCATACCAGTTGAATTATGGGATGAATGTATTTGAATATTTTCCATTTCTTAGACTTACCTCAGTACCGTACCGTTCCATCCTACAAATTTTTCAGACAATTTGTGACATTAATTGGAGAAAACTTGTTTTCAAGGGCAGCGATATTGTTAAGCATCTTCTCCCTCAATTCTAAAATGTAACCCCCTCCGTCCCGCTATGATCGTCATTGTTAAAAAGAACCATCAACCAATGCACACACATAAAAGACTTTGTTACCCCTATGTTTGTATGGGCGCGTCATAAATGCTGAAGCGTGCTACACGCAGCATTCTGCGTGCCATAATTTTTTTACATTAAACAAATCCCTATTCACGTCCACTTTGCACATATAAACAGGCAGTACAATGTGGTGGTGGGAGCTCGCGATGGGGGACTGGAAAAGATAAGCGGTGTGGTACAGCTACTAGACCTATAGAGTTGCTATGAAACGACGATCATTCAGGGACGTGTTTCTGTAGCTTCAGCAATGGTCATAGCGGGAAGGAGGGAGCAGTCCTTTATTGTTTCGTACTAAGTTATACTTAATAATTTTTACCAAGTTTATAAAAATTCATAATCCCTCTATGTATCGAAATATTTGTCACCATTAACGTTTTCTTACAACTTTGACCATTTATCTTATTCAAAAAACACTATTTAAGTATCATCTACTTTTTCGTGACATGCATTGCTATTATAGTTATTGTAAGTATGACTTATCTTTTTGTATGTTTACAATAAATTTTTGAGTACGACAAATGATCAAAGTTGTAAGAAAAAGTCAATAGTGACAAATATTTCGACATGAAAGATGTATATGAATACTAAAACAAAGGAATAATTGGATCCATACCATTTAAAGATCCAAAAGTTATATATATACCCCACATGTCATTAACTCATGTGACCCACATGTTATTAGTTTGCAATGGTATATATCTAACTTTGAGATCTTTTAATGGTATGATCCAAATTTACCCTACACAAATACACTAATAAGACATATTCATGCTATATTTTTTTTATAAATTTGATCAAAATTAGAAAAGAATGACTTGGGACAAAACTAAAATGACATACATTTGAAGTAGAGGGGAGTAGGCTTCTATCTCATCCTAACAAATTTCCATAGGTTGAACAAATATTTGTTACATCGAAGAAAAATCTATATTTGAGGCACATGTGTTCATGTTCAATAATAATAATAATAATAATAATAATAATAATAATAATAATGTTGTGCCTGATGACATAAAGTGGTAATCCCATGCCTAGACCTGTTGATCATAAAATAAAATCGCTACTATCGTATAGAAAGTGAAGTTCAGTTCCATGCCGGTATCTTCGTCGGTATCTTCCAGAATTAAAGAAAGTAGGACTATCTCCAGATAAAGTTGTTAGAGCGAGGCAAGGATGGATTCGAGAATGGTGAAGTTATGACATTCTCTTTTACCTCAAGCGATAGTTGTTTATCCGCATTGGAAAAACCATGGAGATACAAGCGGTCAAAGCAGAAAGGGTTTGAGCTTGTTCGACGCTATCGAAAATCATGCATTGGATGGATGCCACCGTCTTTAAATACATGAGATGTTTATAGGACAAGGTTTAGTTTTACATCAATTAGCTTAGTCTAAATATCATATGTCTAAGTATGAAAGAGAGTATGTATATTGTAGTAAAATTCATTCAAAACCGTTTGACCTTTCTGCAAGTACATAGCTAGTTCGGCTAGAACAAAACAAAATACGACCAAAATACATATATGTCCATATTATTCCACATAAATACCAATACGTGCTGTCATGCACCGTGGGAGCATGACAGCAAATGGACATCACAATACAGTACAATACCACAACACACATACGCACATTCTCAACGACATACACACGCACATGCACATACACAACACGAAACGAGCACATGAGACAACCACAATGGAAACTAGCTTATAATTTGCTTAATTTCCACACGAGTACACAACACGACGACACAGGCTGACAGGCACAAGACGAACGGGAAATCACAGGAGACAACACCAAGCAGTGCATGCATGTACTACATATGTATAGCAGGCGGACGAGTACTGGGCGATCACATGATACTGCAGGTGGGGCCGCCCCTGTGGTGCTCCTGTTCGTCCTCGGTGGTGCACCCGGGCTCGAGGCGGTCGCCGCTGGCCACGGCCGCGTGCAGCATCGCCACGTACAGCAGCTGCGTGAGCGCCAGCACCCCGGTGATCCCCTCCAGCGCGCGCATCCGCCACCCGCGCGCCACGCCGGCGCGCATCTCCTTGCACGCGAGGCCGAAGGCGAGCGCGGTGGCGGCCCACGCGACGGTGCCGAGCGCCGCGGCGGCCGCGAGGCCCTGGGGCCGCCACGCGCGCGCGTGGAACGCCGCCGCGCCCTTCGCCGCCGCCCCGACGACGGCAGCCAGCAGCGCGGCCTGGATGAACTGGAGCGCCGCCTCGTCGCGCGGCCCTGCAGCAGCACGCGTGCCCATGCACCACGTGTACACGTCTACACGCATTCAGTAATCGCGGTTGGAAACAATTCCTCCTAGAGGACTTCAACATGAACTCGATCACGAACCTGGTGAGTAGTAGTACTGCTGCTTGTGGTGGCCGCCGTCGACGAAGGTGTTGAGCGCCCAGCTGGCGAACCCCATCATGAAGACGTAGAGGACGAGGTTGAGCAGCAGCAGTGGCCCCGCCACGTTCCTCCTCCCCAACGCCTCCCACGACATGAGCGCCATTGCTTCTCTCTCAGGTGATGCTCTCCCAAAAGCCCGAAACGATCGATCGGTCAAGCAGATCGAAGATCTCTCTCAGGTGTGTTCGTCGTCTGAGCCAGCAGGCGAGGTAGCTCCGGTACTTAAAAGAGGCGGCCGCGACGAGCGCAGCCAGCCCGCACGGCAAGGTTTCGTGTGCGTGCGGCGCCGGGCGCCGTGCGTGCGTTCGGGCTGGAAAGCACACGCGCGCGCCACCGGCCGGCCGGGGTGTCGTGCCGGCCTCCCTCATAGACGGATCGCCGAAAGCCCGTGCGCCGTAGCGTGTCCCGGCCGCGACGGTGAGAGGCCGGCCAGGGGAAGCCGCCGCCGGCTTGTCACGCGCGAGGGGAGCTGGTGGGCAGCCGGGCATCGTCGTTGCGCGCGCGGGGCATGCATGCGGACAGCGAGCACGCAGCTGTGGGTGGGCTGGGTTGCAGCTTTGTTTTGGGATGAGCCGCCATGAGGACGGCGGCGGGATAAGCTCGGCGTGCGCGTCGTCGTCATCGTCCATTCCGTGCACCCAACGAGTTCGTACGGCCTTTTGGTTGCCAGTGAGAAAAGGCGATGGGGGTAGGCATGGAGCTAGCCTCTTTCTGAATCTGCTCCGAGCTGATGATCGAGGAGCATGCTCCATCGATCGTCTTCTTGTGCTTTTGACATGGCAATGGCAAGGATCCAGTTGGTTAGGTGTAGGAGACAAGGAACCTTTACCCTTCTTTTTGTCCACCAAGGCGCGCGGTGTACGTGTACCTCTGTAAAACTCAAACAGGTATTGTTCGGGTTGATTTTGGTTGGAAACTAATCTGTCCAATCAAATACACTCGATGTTTCCAATGTGCGTGTTTCGTTTAACAAATATTTCCCACCGTACACTTATCAAGTCCAATGAATTTATCGGGTCACCAAAGTAACACTTCTCAAGACAAAATTGTACATACACTTTAAATATTTTAAACTAAATAATTTAGAAGTTATTGATATTAAAAGTTTCCATAAGCATAACGGCATCTTGTCCCAAATGTGAGTGAAGAGAGTAAATGGCATTTGTTGATTACTTCCTTTTCCATGTAACACCCCACCAAATGCTAACACTGACTGCATATAGAGTTCTAGTTACAGATAGAGGTAACACGATCCCTTTTTTTTAAAAAAAAATATATATTAGGAGTATTTTTAGAAATATAGTGAATACATCATAGAACAAAGTGCTAACTTCCATCATTTGTGTCTAACAAAAATGACAAATGAACGAGATTCGGATGCCACTACTTCCACAACTCTCATCTTATAAAAACAGTATAAATCATATCTTTCCATAGTAGAAGGCATCAATTCATTAACCGAAAATAGTGAGCAGCTGCAGATCAGCTATCAGTATTGACCTTTCAACACCACACCTTTTTCTTTAGGAGCATCCATAGAGTGCAACTACCACTACTTCCAAAAAGTGGAAAAGAACCAAGTATAAGCTCAACAGCAATGCATTTACCTCTATCACAAACAGAACAATAAGAGGCGGCTTATTTAGTGCCCTCCTGCAGGGGTTTATCATTTGGAATTCAGCTCAGCCTGGTTCCATCAGTATTACTTCCCTGCTGCAAAGGGTTTCTCAGATACGGTGAGTCTTTGTACTTGGCATACATAGGTAAATCTAGTGCCTTCTCTGCTATTCTTCCGTCCTCATGAATCCTCTCTATCAAGCTTTCAAGTGAAGGAAAGTTGGCCTAAGAATTTCAAAGTGATGTCACGAGTCAGGTACATGCAATCCAACTCATGGAACAGCTGTCAGTACTGAGAACTACGAATATCGTATGGTCATGAATTACCTCAGGTCTTATGTAGCCAACAATGGTAAGGCGCAGCTCCTCACCATAGAAGTCCTCACCAAAATCATTAAGCAACCAAGGCTCCTGTAACGAATAGTGTTAACAACAAAAGTAATAGAACTGAACATAGAGACAACTGCATAAAAAGAAAACTCACTACTGTCTTCTCAGTGTTGTCGAAATATGGGTTCCAGCCAATGCTCATAACCATCTTATAAATACCACGTGTTGAAAGTCCAGCCCAGCCAAAGTATACCCCTGATGTGTGCTCTGACACTACATCAGAAAAGTTATCTGCGGGCAAATTGGCTACAGTATAAAAAAACAAAACCATCAGTGCTCCAGATGAAAAAGAAACAAATATTAAGAATAATACTAGTATAGTACACAAGATGAGCAAGAAAAGAAAAACAAACTAGCATAACACATTGAGTATAATTATTGAATGACAAAAAATCGAAAGCGATAACTATGTATAGGAAACAGAATGATGGCCCATCGCCCAACCTGAGAGCTGCAAACATATATCACTTTGGTTTATATAACATATAAAGGGGCAGCTATGTATATATTCAAAAGGTATGAAAAAATAATGTCCATTTCAGATAGGTGCTTGCAAACCAGCATGAAACCATTTGTATCATATAGTGTCAGCAAATTTCCTACAGGTGTCTTGTCTAAACAAGGCAACATGGTGAACTGATTCAGAAGTAAACCAGCTAGTTAGGGAACCATCTGAAATAACCATTCATGGCCTTGTAATATTTAACCTTACTTCTATGTGTTTGTTGCCCACTGTACCTGTTGGTATTCCTAGTACTTTAGAACCACGGCCAAATCCTTTGATCACAGGTCCACCAATAAACCATGGTTCTATTGGTAAGGTACCTTCAATCCCTGCACAGAAAAATTGTTGACAGAAAAGTTAAAATCCACGTGATGTTCTCTTCTGAATGAACAAGAAGGTAGAACAGCTCAATAGTTTGCACTTACAATCATTAAATGGTGGCAAACCCCAGTTTTCAGGCCTTACATCAAGGAGGGAATTGATCACCTCATCAGCAGTACTGAACTCAGCAGTCTTTTTGGGCACTGAAGGTACAGCTATGACATGCATTCCTGCAGCTTTTCCAGCTGTAACACCTGGCCTAGCACAACAATTATTCTACAATGTTAAAGGGATTTTTCGCTAAAGTACTTCATGCTACAGAAAATTTTGAACCATTAAAAGGAATGGTCATCAGGAAAAGACTGGTGTATCTGATGTCAGCCCAGAAGAACTATACATGTACAGGGAAGAGCAAAATATCATTTCTTCGGTCAAAATTCTAGGTGTCATTTGTGGCTGTGTATTACTAAACAAGGTCATCAGGATTGTACCATTGTATCTTATTTTGATGCTAAATTTATTGTCAAAAATGGAGCATAACATTGTTCTCTTCTTAAATTGCAGCAAGGAAAGCATTTCCACAAGCGCGTCCACTACATGGTTTTTACTAGCCTTTCAGTGTTCAGGAGGTAGGTGTTTTAATGAAGAGTACACCATACACACAAAATTAAAGAAGGGAAATCTTACAAGGAATCCTCGATTACTAGGCAATTTGAAGGAGTGGTGTTCATTCTTTTTGCAGCTTCCAAAAATCTTGAATACCATTGCAGCAGACCGGAAACAAGAAAATACGATGAATTCAGCATATCTGGGGCATCAGAGATGATAGTACCATGCAACATGATGTCTTTTTCTTACATATCTGGGGATGGCTTCCCCTTCTCTATTTCGTCTCCACCAACAATTGCAGCGAAAGACTCTTTCCAACCTGTAGAAGGTAAGAACAAACTCACTAATAAATAATTCCACCACATAAATAGAAAAAGAAACTGCCTAATCAGATTTTCCAGAGATACCCTGATGGCAGGAAAGTTTGGCTTCTATATTAGGTCTTGGCGAGTTTGAAGCCAAGGCAGTAGGCACCCCATTACTCCTTAAATGTTTTATCAGCCGATTAGCTCCTGGAAGGGGTTTTATGTTGCACCACCTGCAATACGAGGTGTATTCGATCAGGGATATTCAGTAACTCGAAGGCAAAAAAAGGTCAGAACTGACTGGCAAGAAAACATACACACGTGTCTAGGAATAATGAAACAACAATGGATCTTATCAAGCAAAAGCAGCCTATACAGTAAAAAAAATATACACTCCTGCACCCCCTGCCCCACCTACTCAAACACACCATAAAATAGCAATTGAGTACAGTTTTTTGCAGAATACACAAGCACATAGAAGTTCCAATGGCATTACTGCTCACTGAACATTGGAGTAAGCATTGAGAGGAACTCTTCTGTAGAGTAAGGGAGTCCATAGTCTTCCAAAACAACAGCTGCAGCTTCATAAGGTGTCTTCCCAACCAGCTTGTGAGCTTTCTTGCTATCCCACGTTTTCCCATTTTTGACAACAAATGATTTTACCACCTTGCTCACAACAGAATCTGACACGTAGTACAATCAAGAGAATCAAAGTTGGGAATTTAGTACATTCTATAAACCTCAAAAAGAAAAAAAAAAACACACCAGCAGATGATTCCAAGTTTTCAGTCACCTGTGTTTAAGAGGGTCCCATCCAAATCTAGAATCACATGGGAAATAAGCCGAGAAATGGGCTTGGGTGCTGCCATTCCAAGCACAGACAAGTCCAATGCAGCAAGACACAAGTTATTTGGGAGGCACAACCTGACAAATAATTGAACAATTGAGGCATAAAACAAATTGTTGGCAGAACCACAAGAAAACTAGCTTCGGAACTCCTATAATTGTCCACATCAGCAATAGTTCTACTTAAAGCTGTACACGTAACGTGAATAAAGCTTGATTGCATAATACTATGCAGGTAATTAGTTAGAAAGACTTTTTCCTTAGGATGCGTTTGGATGTAGATATTGGGAGGGTTGGCATTGAATTGTGTTCAATATCAATTCAGCCAGGGTATTGAAATGACCACAATTCGAATGCTATTGTTTGGATGGTTATCGAATTCTCTTTTGGAAACATAATAAGCAATCAAATCTAATATCTGTTTGGACGTACACAAGGATGGAATTAGTATTGACCTCTTCTTCCACAGCGCACCAAAGGGGGAGGTCAGCTGCTTGTCGGCGGAGGGGCGCGATGCTCGTCGGCGGAGGGGCGCGGGGCTCGCCGGTGGAGAGGCGCGGGGCTCGCCGGTGGAGAGGAGCAGCCGCGCGGGTCGCTGGTGGAGAGGAGCAGCCACGCGGGCCTCCGGTGGAGGGAGTGGAAGAAGGCAGGGTCCCGCCCCCTCGCTCAATCACGGCGCCGCCGCACCGGCCGCGAGGAAGACAAGCAGGGCTGCCGCTCGCGAGGAAGACGAAGAGGGCCGCCGCTCGCGAAGAAGACGAGGAGGCCGCCGGCCAAAAGGAAGACGAGGAGAGCCGCGGCTGAGGGGTCTCGGGGGAGGAAGGAGCAGCGGTGTCGAGGAGAGGCGGGATGGAGAGGGAGAAGCTCGGTGGTGGCAGGGCGCAGCGCCGCCAAGCTCGCCGGAGATGAGAAGGGGAGGGGCGCAAGCACTGGAGATGCTCCCAGCCGGTAGATGGTGACGCGCGGTGGACGGCGCCGCGCTGCTGGAGGGTCGGTTGACTTGCTGGAGAAGGGCGCCGCGCCGCTGGAGGGGCACCTGCCCGGCTAGGCGGCGGAGGAGGGGAGCAGAGCGCCGTTGGCGGGTGGCGCAGGGATCTTGGTCGGAGGTGCCGAGCGCCCGAGCCTTTTTCTTCGAGGCGAACGAATCTCTATATAACGAATCCTGCGTCCAAGCTCGGGCACCCGATAGCGCCACGTCGCCCGGTAGGATGCTAACCGTTGGATCCAGCGAAATCGTGATACAGGCCGTTAGATCGAGATGGGCGCGGATCTATGGTCTACCACCCGGTAATGCGTGAACCCGGTACTCGCGAATCCTCGTGAACCCCGCGCTCCACGGCTCCGCCTACCTCGCCGTCGCCGCCCCTCCGCCCGCGCCTCCCTCACCCACGGCCAGCCCCACCAGCCGGCCTCGTCCGCGCAGCCCCGGCCACCAATTGAGCCCGCCATGGCCTCCTTCCCGACCACACATCCATGGGCGTAGCAACACGGGTGCTATAGCAGCGCTGCTGGGCCTTCGTGCACCGCCTGCCACGCCGCCCCCTCTGCCTGCAGCGCTGCCCGCCGCCCTCTGCCCGCGTGGTGGTACAGGAAACCAAGGCAAGATGCTGCTCCCAGGGCTGCAGAGCCTGTCCTGCACGGCGCGCGGGAGGAAGGCGAGCACCACTGAGAAGAGCGCTTAGCATGAAGCCCACTGCTAGCGATTTCCCTAAGCCTGCTGCGCCGTCAGCCACGCTCGCCTGCAGCGCCGACCATCGCTCTCTACCTCACGCTTCTCAGCTCTCAAAGGCAGCCAAGTACTGTTTCTACGATAATGGAAAGGGCAAAGGAGGCAAGGAGAGCCATTAGTTGTGGCTATTATGCTTGGCCGGGTGGACAGAATCACAGAAATTGACATCGATCTAAAGGATAGACAGTCTCTCTGAATTCCTTGTCTTGTTGCTCCTACCATAGGCAGAGATGTAAGTAATGAGAATTTCAATATATTTACCATTATTTCCCTTATTGATTTGATTAGCTAATGAGTTCTAAATTTATGCTTACTAGATAAAGTGCACAACATAAGATTTATTATTTACCAATATTTCCCCTATTGATTCAATCAATCAGCTAATGAGGTCTAAATTTCTGCACACTACATAAAGAGCAGTTTAAGACTTGTGTGTTTCATTTTGAGTACATGCACATTTACAAGTTCTAGAATGTAAAATGTTCAATTTCTAAAAAGAAGTAACCGCTATCTCCTCTGCAAGACACGGCTAAATATTGCACTTCATGTTTTACAAGTATACGTAGCATGTACGGCTACATTGCTATAGCTGGGAATTAATTTAATGACACTATCTTACACTAGCTTAGTATTTTGCTACCTCTGAATTATGCCAATATTTTAACAAATTGTTTTATCAACAGCGGAAAAAAAGGAAATCAACTGGGCTTCTTTATATTATTAAGGGAAAACAACACAATGATTGCCCTGCTTCCTGATAACCTACTACTTGTTGAGGATGCGAAGCAGAGAATTTTGTTCCATAATCCATGGCCAAATGCTGTTGTACATGCCTTGTCGCCTTTGGCCTAACATTTCAAGGAGCATCAATATGTTATACTGTAACATCCTGAATTCTCTGTTTCTATGATGTCAATCAACTTCGCAAAGAAATTCTATAGGATCTTGGAGGCTTTAGCTTTAGGCGAAGATGAAATGCCAGCTATAAAGGATAAGATCCTGCCTGATGAAGAAGGGTTGGCTAGGTACTTTTTTCATTTGTCTGTTGTCCATGCTAAACAGGACACAAAAATATGAAATGGAAAATGATATACTTCGTGCTTACATAAGCTAATGCATGTATCCTCTACAAAAGTAATAAATATGTTCACTTGCCATTCTTAGTGAATTTGAGGCTTCAGTCCATGGTGAAATTATGACCAAGAGGAGGCTAAAGCAGCAGTAGTGAAATCTTTTTGTATTTAAAAAAAAGGTAAAGCTATCTGTTTCTTGGGTGAAACAGACCACCTCCTCACACAAATTTTTTCTCACCTCCATCTCTCCTCATCCATCAATCTTCTCCAACTCCGGCGAGATTCCGGCGAGGTTAGGGTTCGGGTTAGGGTTCCGGGGTTAGGGTTCCAGGGTTAGGGTTCGGGGTTTCCGGGGGGCTGCTGCTCACCGCCGGCCATGGAGGGAGGGCCGGCGGTGGCAGGCCGGCCCGGCGGAGGTGGCGGTGGGCGGGGCGGCGAGGCCGGGCGGCGGGGGCGCCGCCAGCCGGGCGGTGGAGGCCGGCGGTTGGGCCAGGGTCGGGCGGGGGCGCACGGCGGCGTCCGGAGATGGCGGCGGCGACCGATGACGGTGGGATCAGGCGGCGGCGGCGGTGGTGGGAGGGGGCGGTGGTGGTGGCTGGAGCGGCCGGGCTAGGGACCTCCGCGCCGGCGGCGGCCGGCGCGGAGGTCCGCCGGACCCTAGCCCGGCCGCGCCGGCGGGGTGGGGGAGCGACGGGGCGGCGGTGGTGGAGGTGGGTCGCGGGTGGGAGGCAGGGGGTCGGGAGGAAGAAGGTGGGAGGGAAGAGAAAGAGATAAGGTGGGAAGGGGATAAGGAAGGGAGGGGGTAGGGGTAAAAATAATAGATTTGGGGTGTAAAAAGTTGCAAAAATTCGTGTGAAGAGGAGGCTAGAATTGCGTGGGTGAGCTATAGACAAACCCTAAAAAAAAGAAGGTATACATATTCATCATCATTGCAAATGGAATTTAATGTATGCAATTTCAAAATGCTTTACTTGATATGTGTGTCTATTCCTCACAGCAGTGTGAGTACTTAAGCATATTAGCAGCTATTTTAAATGGAGTCGAACATGATCGAATGTCTTTCACTCTACTTGCTTTGAAAGAGGTGTTATCAGAAACTATGTTGTACTGTGGAGCCACCAATGAAATTGCTCAACAGAAAGCTACAACCAGGACAACAGCAAGCATCAAAAATTAAACTGGCTCAATCAAGCTGGGCGCGGCAACGCCGCGCTAGAGCTTTCTAGTGCAGAACAATACGGAGGGCAGAGCCTTTGAATTGAGGAAGGGTGCGCGCAGGTAGGAGCAATGCCGCGCGGTATTGTGTTGTAATTCCATTTTCCAAATCATCGTGCACCCAAACAGCTGCATTCGTGACCTCAGATTCCAATTCTCAATTCCACCTCTCAATATCAACTTCCAAACGCAGTGTTAGTAAACATAGTTCATGCAATCGTAGCTGATACTGAAACTCTAACAGAACTGATGGCTTGACAATAGTTTGACAGGGACCAGGTGGTGTGGCAACAATTTCTGTCTGTCCAACTGAGACGAGCAGCCAGAGACTACTAGTAACAGATGCCAGAAGCCAGATCAACTTGGGGCAGGAACTCTCTTAGTTGGACCACGACCTGGGCATTCTACCGAACAGCTACCGTACAGAAGCGAGTAATAAACTTGGCAGACGGAAGAAAGCCGCGATTTTGTTGTACGCAATTCTCCCCACTTAACGTAGCCGCAGTCCAACAGTTACAACAAGGTGATTAGGCGAGAAAATAATTACGAGGGAACCCAATCAACCCGCGGATTTCGATCCCGGGAAGAAACCAATCCCACCAGCGATGCTCCTGACCCCGAGCGCGCGGTGGGGAGAAAAGAGGAGGGAAGCTACCCCAAGGGGCGTCGGAGTCGGAGCTGACGCCGGAGGAAGAAGAGGAGGCCGATCTCTGCTTGCAGCGGCAGTTCGCCGGCTGGGGTCGCACGCGCAACCTCGCGGCGGAGTAGCTGGAGCGAAGCGAGGAGAGGGATAATAATCTAGATCACGCCACGTGGCAGCACGGATCTCAAGCACTCCCTGCTCAAACAAACATGCTACTGTCATTCATCCAATTTAACTGATAATATGAAAATGTATTATTTCTTTTTGTATTATTTCTGAAAAAGAAATGTCATATGGGATATACATAATCATATTGGAGACAAGCCGGCGGGCGGCTGCGTGGTGGCGCAAACGGCACTACGGCAAGGGAGGGAGGGCGTTAGCATGGAGGAGGACCGGTGGTGCGGATACGGCCGGCCAGCGCCTCGCCTGGGCCTGGAGCGCGGGACGCCGGCGGGCCGGAGGGCTGCACAAACGGCTGGGGAGGGAGGGAGGCGGCGTGGAGTTGGATGGAGGGAGGCGAGCAGCGGGTGGTAGGGACTAGGGAGAACGGCGGCGCACGACAGAAGAGTCAGCTTCCCAGGGTCTGAGGACCGAGGACATTTGAGGGGGCAGGACACCGGCCGCTGGTTGGTGGCGGTGGAGGCGTGTCCGGTGCTCACGACAGCAAGGGACTCGCTGCTCGCAGTCGCGTTGAGGGGGCAAGGCACAAGCTGCTTGCAGGCGGCGTGGTGGCGGCGGCTCGTCGTGTCGCGGGCTCGCAAGGTTCATCGTACCGAACCGGAGGGTCGAACTGCCGCCCTCCGGTACCGAGCAGTATACCGCGGAAACCGTTCAAAACCAGACAAATTCGAAAAATCAAATTTGAACTCCCGTTCATTCGGTACAAGATCGGTATACCGAGCGGTTTGAGGGGTATGCCGGGCGGTTTTAGTGGTTTAGCAGTGAATTAGCCTAAATTACCGACTCAATGAAAAATTTAGCATGTTTTCAAATTTGAATTGAAAAATTGAAAAATAAAAGAAAAATTCCTAAAAATATTTCAAGGTGCGTAGAATCTAATGGTGTCAATTTTTTTGAAATATTAGTGCATTTAGTATTTTTTGCGGCATTAGAAGTTCAACCGGTCAAATTTTTTTCTTTTTCTTTTTTGGTTGAACTTCTAATGCTCACAAAAAATACTAAATAAACTAATATTTGAAAATTTTGACACCATTAGATTTTATAAATCTTGAAGTATTTTTACAAATTTTTCATTTTTCAATTTTTAAATTCAAATTCAAAATTTTTGAAAACCGCCGATTTGGAACTGGTGTGAACAGGTACCGGCCACCGGCAGTACCACTGGTAACCGCGGTATACCGGCCGGTTCACACCGGTTTGGTGAACCCTGGAGCTGAGACAGGGATGACCTGAATCACCTGATTGAGGAGGATAAGGTCAGGTGGGCTCGGGCCGTATGTGTGTCGTTTAGACCTGAGCATTTCACGGGCCGGACCGGGTTCGGGCCGGGCCGAAAAAAACCAGGGGTTTTCGGGCTGAGAAAATCCTGCCCATGACTGTCCCATGGGACGTGTCGGGCCTCTGTTTTCGGGTCGGGCTCGGGCCGAGCCCGGGCTTGGGCGGGCCGCCCGCGCATTTTATAGTGTAAAATAGCTAAAAACAGCATTTAGACCGGGCTCGGGCCAATATTTTTTTTTCGCGGGCTTCAAGATCTCTGCCCACGGCCGTCCAGTAAGGTTCGTGGGTGGGCCTGGCGCGGGCCGGGCCCGGGCCGGGCCGGGCTTATAATGCTCAGGTATAGTGTCGTTGGATAATTCTTGTGTTTCGGGATAAAATTCTTCACAGGCACACCTATAGATGGCCATATGGGCCGCCCAGCACAGCACAGCCCAGCTCGACGCGGCCCGTCATGAAGCGGCCCAGCCCGAAGCGGCCCGATGGCCTTCGTGCTCGTGTCGTGCCGGCACTATGAGCTGAACTCACGTCCCAGCACTAGTCCGAGGCTATATTTTCGAGTTGGGCCGGCCGGAGGCACGACAGCTGGCACGATGAGCCATCTGGGCTATGCCAACCCGCGGCCCGACGAGGGTGGCTGAGGGTGGCCCTACGAGAAGGTGTGGCCGCAGGCGGCGATCACCGAAGGAGGCGGTCGGCAGGAGGAAGCGGTCGACCGGCGGAGGTGGCCGGCGCGAGCAGAGGAGGTGCGCGGCCTCTAGGCCGTCCTTGGACGAGGTGCGGTCGGCACAGCGCAGGAGCTCCTCGGGCGAGCTCCGGGGGAAGAGGAGGAGGCCGCTGCGATGCACCGCCAACCCCATCCCCACCAGCGACGCCTTCATGCGCGGGGATCTCGGGCGAGAGAGAAGACGATACAGTGGAGGAGGGGACGGCAGCGAACGAGCAGGGGTAGGGGTCGGCTAGGGTTGGTGGGGATGACGGGGGAGGAGAGAGCGGCGGTGGTGAAGCAGAGGTAGGGGATGGCGGAGGAGGAGGAGGAGGGCGGAGCGGCGGTAAGGGGATGAGGGGGCTGCTAGGATTTGAGGGGAGGGAGCCACTGTTATATATGCAGGATAGTTGGGCCAGATGGGCCTTTGGGCCTCATGCCTGCCCATGGGCCACGTCGTGCCAACCAGTTTCATGTTTGGGCTGGGTTGGCACTATGGGTTGAAAGTGGCACCCAACACTAGCCCGACGTCATGCTTGGTCGGCCCGAGCCCCATAACTTCATGCTGGGCCCTGCTCGTTCGGACCAAAATTTTATGCTTTGGGCCAGCCCATGAGCCTCGTGCCAAATGGCCATCTATAGGCACACTCGCGATAGGATTTACCCAGAATGTGGAATATCGCGCGTCCCAAGGTTGCCATCTTCCCTCCACAATCAAGGAACGGGTTCAAGACATATCGATGTCGGGGAGGGCATGCTCCGGGCAGGGCATCGAATCGTGGCTAGGGACGTGGACGATGCCGTATGTTACAAGACTTAGGGTGTGTTTGGTATAGCTGTGGCTGCGGCTGTGGCAGCTGTGACTGTGGCTGTGCTGGTGGAGCAGATTCTCCGATGAATCAGAAACCATTTTAGAAAAACGTTTGGCAAAATAGCTTCTTCCAGTAGATAAGAGGGTGAAATGTCCATAATACCCTTTACTTTTCTTTTTCTATTTTCTTCTTTTATTTTTCTATTTTTTACCTTTCTACTATTTTTTCTTATTATTATTTTCTCTTCTCTTTCCTTCTTATTTTTTTTCATTCTCTTTTCTCCCCCACCTTATCCTTATCCTGTTATCCATTCACCATCCACCATTCACCACCGGCCCCTCTTCCAACCTGCAGCTCATAGTGCCACCCGTCGGTGCCTCCGCAGCCACCACCTCTGTCCCGGCAGCCTCCAGCCTCCGCCCCTCGACCCGTGCCCTGGAGCTCGCCACCGACCGCCTCCACCCACACCCCGACCACCTCCTCCACGGCGCTGCCCTATAGCCACCACCGACTATGGAGGTTGCCCCTGCAGCCACCGTTGGCTACGGAGACAGCCCTGCGCGGAGCTCGCCCATAGGCCAAGGAGGCGGCCCGGGCGGAGCACACCGGTCGGCCATGGAGGCAACCCAAAGCTCCCATCGCTCGGAGGCCATGGAGGTCGACTATGGAGGCGGCACAGAGCTCCCACTGCACCGGTCAGCCCCCGCCGCCGGCCATCTCCACCTGCGACCTGGAGCTCGCTGTCGTCCCCCACCTCCCCCGTGCCGTCTAGCACCACCGTCGGCCTCTCCTCTTCTCAGTGTTTTAGACACCGAGCCTACGATGGGGTACCCGAAGTAGTAGATTGTGCGGTGGGGCTTGCCGAGATCAGGAACACGATGGTGAGACACGGGGCACACAATTAGACAGGTTCGGGCTGCAATGTGCGTAATACCCTACGTCCTGTATGCTGCGTGGCTCTGTATTGATTGCGTATGTTTTGAGAGGGGTCCCTGCCTCGCCTTATATGCCACGGTAGGCAGGGTTACAAGTCGGATTGGTACAAGGGTACTATTCGAGTAGGACCCGAAGTAGCCTATACAAGGTATGAGAAGCTATTCTAGTCTTAGTACAAGTCCTTGTCCGCCTTGTCTTGCCTTGTGGTCCACGGTACCAGCACCGTGGCCCACTAGTCGAGTAGTCCAGGTGTACAGGAACTCATCTCCCGGGTATGGCCCACAATGTGTTGGTGGGCCCAGGGATGCCCGGTCGACAAGCCCCCGAGTACTTTGTAGTCAAGTGCAATGTTCCAAGTAGTCTTGAAGGTCTCCACGAGTAGGTCCCAAGCGTCCCCGAGTTCTACAAGCTTCAATATTCAATAGAACTTGAATCATCACGAGGTTGGAAGGTACTCCAGCTAACTCCACGAGTAGTCTTGAAGTCTTCTCGAGTTGTTCCCAAGCGTCCCCGAGTACTTCCCTTGGAGGTCTTCAATAATACCCGCTTTGTTCTTGAAATCTTTGTATCAAAGATCCATATGGAAATGCGATTACTGAAATCGCATTCCATATGGAATGTAGCCCCCGAGCCTTAGGTCGAATCCATGATTCAAGCTGAGGGTCAATCTTGAAGTCTTCGATCTTGCTCCGAAAAATCTGTAGACAATCCGAAGAAATAATATAGGAATGCGATTTGCAAAAATCGCATCCTATATGGATGTAGCCCCCGAGCCTTAGTTCGAAGTGACAATTCAAGCTGAGGGTCAATCAGTAGTCTTCGTCAAATAATCCCATAAAATCCTGAGAAAAACTGAAGGACACGTGGCACGGAGCCCCCGAACCTTGAGTCGAGTACTTTCTCAAATTGAAGGATCCAATCTGACTGTAAAATAGTGGCCTGAATTCAGTGAACTGTAGCTGAGTGAAATCTGATTCTGTCGAGTAGTCGAGCCCCCGAGATAGAGCCGAGCAGGTCTTGAATTTTAGTCCTCTGACTTAGCCAAATATTTGCCTGTGTGAAACCAATCGGTTGAATATGAAGGGTCACCAGGTCGAACCGTTAGGGTTTTGGTTTTATAAATACCTGAAGGGGTATCCCTTAGGGTTTCACTACTTCCATTCGCCCTTAGATCCAGAACGCCTTAGCATCCATAGCTGCTGCAGAGTTCGAGCGCCCATAGTGCCAAGAGTGCATACCTCCATCTCTTCGCCGTCCTCCGATCAATGCGAAAGAAGACCCTCATGACAGGAAGGATGAAGCCTGCACCGTCCAAGGGACAGAAGAGGAAATTCGGCCGCGGCAAAAATGAGTTGCCGGAGCCCAAGTACAAGACAGTGGTCATCACCAAGCCCCCGAGCCAGGCTGTTTCTTGGAAGAAATCCAAGATGAGGGAGGAAGATATCCAAGCCCTTGAAGCCGGCGGGCTGCTGCGTGAGAAGGCCATTACTGGTTGAAGCTCTGCCGCTGGCGATGCGTGGCCGATGGAGAAGAGCCCGGATGAAATCCCAATGTTCGGGCACTTCGTCGAGCGTGGATTGACGCTGCCATCGTCAGATTTCTTCCGCGGCTTCCTCGACTTCTTCAGGTTGGAGCACGTACACCTCAACCCCAATAGCATCTTCCAGATTGCAGTGTACGTGCACTTCTGCGAAGCCTTCCTCGGTATCCGCCCTCACTGGGCCTTGTTCAGGAAGATCTTCCGGTTGAAGCCGCAGCCCAATGCCAACTTCCCGGTTGTAGTTGGTGGAGCCGGTGTGCAGATGCGCCAGAAGGCACAAGAGTTGTACTTCAAGTACGACTTGATAGATTCAAATCAAGACTGGAAGAACAAGTGGTTCTACATAGAGAATGCCCCGCCGCAGCTGCTGAATCCCAGCATGTTCACGCCAGTATACGATCGGCTCTAGAAAGATGAACCCACGATGCAAGAGTGTATCCAGATCCCCGAGTTGCTGGCAAAGATTGCGCAGAAGAAAGCGCAAGGCTTGACTACTGAGAGAGTAGCCTTCAGCTTCATGAAGCGACGGGTGCAACCCTTGATGCAGCGGGAGCATCTTGGGTTCGAGTACACTGGAGCGGATGATGGCTCCAGGCTTTCTACTGAAGAGATCAGCGATGATCTTGTGATGGAGCGGCTGCAGAAGATCTTCAAGAATCTTCACGGAATTCCTGCAGCCGTTCAGGAATACAGTGCAGACAACCCTCCGCGCCTGGTGAGTCTTTAAGTCATAGCCCCCGAGTACTTTGCTGAAAGTAGTCGAGTAACTAACACTTGCCTTGTGCTTCGCAGGAGGATGTCTTGAAGTTTGTATCTGACCCTCCTCCTCGTCTTGAGGACCCACTCCAAGCGCCAGAAGAAGAGGCACCAGGAGTGGAAGCTCAAGCCCCTGAGAGTAGTCAAGCTGCTCAAGGGGAAGAAGAAGTCTTGGTGGAGGACGCCTCCTCAAGCGATGATGACGACCAGATGCTTCAACAGTGTTTTGAAGTGAAAGGCCGTTATGGGTATTCTGGGGCGCCCATCCCCAGTGGCCTCACCGCGGGATCGTCGAAAAGACCAGCATCATCTCTCGCAGATGATGTGACTCTACCACCGCGGAAGAAGAGGACCACGGTGGGAAAGCGGGCCGTGATGAAGATGACCAACCTCCCCTCCATTACACTAAGTGTTGGAGAACTTTGTAAGTAGTCGATTTGCCTTGAGTACTTATTCTGCTGTAATGGCTTGTTTTTTGTCTTGCGCAGGTTATCGAGAGTGCAGCTAGTGTACCCTCGAGTAGCCCTCCAAGAATAACAGAACCCGAGGTGGTTCCAGCGTCAGCCGTGGAGACGGTGGTGCATAAACAACAAGAAGCCGCGGTACCAGGAAGTGTGCCGCCGGTGGAAAGTGTGCCAGAGATGCCGGCGGCGCCCTCCTTCTTTGACATGCTGGGGCCGAAAGTATCGGTGCCTCGTGTTGCTTTGTAAGTATTCGAGTACTCGAGTACTTATTATGATTATGTACTCTGCTTTTGCTGATCAACTTGTTGATGTAGAAAATCCACTGATGTCAAGTGGGGCGCCTCTGGAAGTGGTGGTGCTGGAGGAGACCAGACTCCTCAAGAACAGCCAGAAGATGTACTTCCAGAGCGCCAAGAAATACCTGCAGAAGCTAAAGCTGCTCAAGCGTTGCGGACTCTCTGGAGCGACGTGGTCAAGGCAGCGGTGGAGGCAACTTCCAGGCCCAGGGCTCAACAACTCGATGACATTGAAGCCGTGGTGAATGAAGCCTTGGAGGTTGATCCTGAAGCCTTGCTGCGCCACGAGGAAGTCCCAGCTGCTGAAGCCCCCCTGCAACATGTTGATGCACATCTGGCGCTGGAAGAGCAGCCAGAGAACCGCATGGTGCCGCATGAGCCACAAATTGAAGACCCGGCTCCTCTGCGCAGCGCTGCGAGGTACTCTGCAGCCAGCACAAGTACCCAGTCCATGGCAGAGAACTTGATGCCATACGATGACTCCTGCCTGGACGAGGATAACTTGCACGCTCATGCAGAGATGTTCCGCGGCGTAGAGAAACTCCTTGCAGTAAGTTGTGTAGTCCCTTGTAGAGTACATGTAGTCACAGATATCTTGTCTTTGACTCATAGGTTGTTTTTGCCCTTACAGGAAGTAGTCAAGCAGTCGAAATGCAAGACTCGGCTACTTGAGCAACACGCGGCTGACATTAAGGAATTCTTGCAGCTCAGAGAAGAACTGAAGCAACAAAAAGCCTTGTCTCTGAAGCTGTAGGAAAACTTGATGCCAACGCCGCCGAGTACCATAACGAGATCCAGAAGCTGATGGCAAAGAAGGATGAAGTTGTTGGTAAGAACAAGTCCCTGCGCCTGAAGAATAAATGTAATCTCCCCTTCTGAAATCATCATTGAGTACTTGTGCTCTTGCGCACCACATCTGATAAGTAGCCTTGATCCTTTGCAGAGCTGACGGAAGAGGTTGAAAAATTCAAGAACAAAGCGCTGGACTGGCAGCTAGCCTTCAACCGTGAAGAAGCAGCTCATATGGATCTGAAGGAAGACTATAAGGTGCGGTGCTTCGAACTTGAGCGCGAAATGGACATCCGCATTGCCGGCTGGACTGATTTGCTCCGTTGCATGCAGTCGCTCAAGGAAAAGATTGAGGAAGCCGAGGGCCTACGCTCAGAGCTGAAGGCCTTGACGGAGGCGGCCGAGCCAGTAGCAAATCTGTTCGAGCCCAGAGTTGCTAGAGTTCAGCCTCGTCCACTTGTGGAGATGTTGAAAGACACGCCAAAGAAGATTCTGGAGTACGCTCAAAGGCTGGCCTGCACGATCCCAAATCAAGTCCTGAGCTTCATCAAGTCTTTCTATGCCGAGGCGGATCTCACGGTCATCATGAACGGCAGATCTAGAGATTGCACCGACGATCGACTCAACGAGCTGATGCAACAGACTTCTCCAATCGCGGAAGCAGTCTCCAAGTTTATCGATCTCCGTTAGATGTACCTGTAGAGTAGAAACACTAGGGAGAAAATAAGTGTAATCCCGAACAAGTGTTTATGTAATATAATTGAAAACTTGAAGAAATCAATTATCTGGATCCCTTGTATGCTTATGTGTTGGCCAAGTACTCGAGTTGATATTGAGTGTGTGGCTGCAAAAAAGAGATACGATACACGAGTAGGAGTACTCAAGTGTAAACATGTTCCGAAGAACGTTAGCTTAAAACATGACGAGTTGAACACCTTAGCTGTAGCAGTGTAAAAGAAGGCTTTGTCATGAAATAAGCTAAGAGTAGTAACAAGTCGATATAGAATAGCGGCTTGTACTAAACACATTGTACAGAGTTTACAATGTCTTGAGTACCTCTGAGGCTAACTAGCCTAGTGAGAGAGTACTTGAAAAGAACTTATTCATAACGAGTTGAACACCTTAGCTGTAGCAGCGTAAAGAAGGCTTTGTTATGAACAAGCAAAAGACAGTAACAAGTTGGTATAGAGTAGCAACTTTATTACTGAATACATTGTACAGTGTTTACAATGTCTTAAGTACCTCTTAGGCTATGAGCCTAGTGAGAGAGTACTCGCAAGAATGTTCCGAAGAACGAGTAAGACCGTAGGGGGCAGTGTGATGAACTCATCCTTGCTGTAGCAGCAACTTGTATGAGAGTTCCACTGAGACCCTACCAGCAGGGTGTTACTTTAGGCCGCAGCCTCTTATTGAAAAATAGGAACATGGACAGCATGTGCCACTTATTACCCTACACGATACAGGATCGTCTGGAGAGAGTTATCATGACTCCCTACGAGGTCGCAGAATGAGACTGCCTGGAGAGGGTTGATGAAGCCCCCTGCGGGTGCTCGCAGCTGAAAGCCATGAGAAAATACATCTGAAACTATCTGGAGAGGATTATCTTGATCCCCTATGAGTGGTGACAACCGTAGCTGTCTGTTGAGTGGTTGCAACCAAAGCTGCCTGGAAAGGGTTGTTAGAACCCAATACGAGTTGTTTTTACAGCCGTAGCCGTATGGAGAGGGTTGCTGAGACCCCCTACGGGTAGAAGCGACAAACCTGGTCGATGTTCCAAGAGTTGTCGACTTCCTCGCCTTCTAGAGTTTGAAGACGATATGAGCCTGGGCCAGTAACCTTTGCGACAGAGAATGGACCTTCCCATGGCGAGTTGAGCTTGTGTAGTCCTGCCGTATTCTGGATGCGACGAAGGACTAAGTCACTAACGTTGAAGGAGCGTTCCTTAACGTTGCGGTCATGATAGCGGCGGATCCTCTCAAGGTATCGAGCGGATTGAACAAGTGCATTGCAGCGAGCTTCCTCGAGACTGTCGACATCTATCTGTCTTGTTTCTTCAGCTACGCCTTCTTCGTACTGATCAACCGTTGGAGAGCGCCACATGACATTAGCAGGCAAAACGGCTTCAGAGCCATAGACCAGGAAGTAAGGTGACTGCCCTGTGGGGGTAGTAGGCTGAGTGCGTAGCCCCCAGAGTGCATTGGGTAGTTCCTTGATCTATTTGCCGCCCTTGGTATTTGCAGCATCGTACAGTCGCTTCTTGAGAGCATCGAGTATCATCCCATTGGCGCGTTCCACTTGGCCATTGGCACGTGGGTGAGCAACAGAGACGTACTAGACGTCGATTCCACTGTTCTCGGAGTACTCCCATAACTGATGATTATTGAAATTCGAACCCAGGTCTGTGATGATGCGGTTAGGGAAACCATAGCGATGTACGATTTCATCCAAGAAGTCAAGGACACGATCAGCCTTGGGGCAGGTAACAGGCTTGACCTCAACCCACTTGGTAAACTTGTCGATAGCCACCAGAACTCTGTTGAATCCCCGTGGTGCATTTGGGAGAGGACCAATCATAACCAGCCCCCAGCAAGCGAAAGGCCAAGTTGGCGGTATTGTGATGAGCTTGTAGACAGGAACGTGTTGTTGCTTGGCGAAGAATTGGCATCCCTGGCACTTCTTGACTAGTTCCTCTGCATCAGCCAGAGCTTTAGGCCAGTAGAAAGCACATCTGAACACTTTTCCCACCAAGGTGCGGGAAGAAGCGTGGTTGCCACAGATTCCTTTGTGTGTCTCCTCTAAGATTTCCTTGCCTTCTTCGCGAGAAATGCACTTCATGAGTATATCAGAGTTTGCGCCTCGCTTGTAGAGTTGATCTCTGACTAGAGCATAAGCCTTGACACGGCGTGAGATGCGCTCGGCTTCTGACTTGTCTTCTGGAATCAACTGATGTTTAATGTAGTCAATGAAGGGAGTTCTCCAGTCTGCATCAATCATAAGCACTTCTCGATCAGGTTGAACTGAAGTAGTCGTGGGTGCAGATGATTGCTCCGGAATTGATGGTTTATGGAGTTCATAGACGAAGATTCCAGCTGGCACTTGAGCTCGTGTAGACCCCAGCTTCGACAAGACATTCGCAGCAACATTGTTGTCGCGGACCACATGATGAAACTCAAGACCATGGAATTTGTTCTCAAGTTTGCGTACCTCCTGAAAGTACGCGTCCATATTCTCAGTATTACGATCCCACGAATTGTTGACTTGATTGATGACCACCAAAGAATCACCATAGACAAGTAGTTGTGTAATGCTAAGAGAGACTGCAAGACGAAGACCATGCAGTAGAGCTTCATATTTAGCTTCGTTGTTTGAGGCCTTCCAAAAGATCTGCAAAACATATTTGAGTTGCTTGCCCTTGGGAGAAATCAGAAGTACCCCGGCACCAGCGCCTTCCAATTTGAGGGAACCGTCAAAGTACATGACCCAATGTTCCGGACGCTCAATTGGAGTTGGGACTTGATTTTCCCGCCACTCAGCCATGAAATCAACCAAGGCCTGAGACTTGATAGCAGTGCGAGACTTGAACTCGAGTGATAGAGCACCAAGCTCTACAACCCATTTAGAAATCCTTCCTGTGGAGTCCCGGTTGTGCAATATCTCGCCAAGCGGGTAGCTAGTGACCACAGAAATCTTGTACTCGTCGAAGTAGTGGCGGAGCTTCCGTGAAGTAATTAGAACCGCATAGAGTAGCTTCTGTACCGGAGGGTAGCGAGCCTTGGACTCTGAGAGTACTTCACTGACGAAATAAATAGGCCTCTGGACAAGGTAGCCATGGTCTTCTTCCTGCCGCTCAACGACAATAGCAGTGCTGACGACATTAGTAGTCGCAGCAATGTAGAGCAAGAGCTCTTCATTAGGCAGAGGAGCTGTGAGGACTGGAGGCTTGGATAAGAACTCCTTGAGCTAAGAAAGAGCTTGATTAGCTTCAGTTGTCCATGTAAACTTCTCCTGCCGCTTAAGCAACTTGAAGAAAGGAAAACCCCGTTCTCCAAGTCGCGAGATGAAGCGATTGAGTGACGCCATGCAACCAATAAGCTTCTGGACATCTTTGATAGTAGTCGGAGCTTGCATGTTGGAGATGGCAGTAATCTTCTCGGGGTTTGCTTCGATGCCACGATGGCTGATGATGAACCCGAGTAGTTTTCCTGAAGATACGCCAAAGACACACTTATTGGGGTTGAGCTTCCATTGGTACTCACGTAGCGAAGTGAAAGTTTCTTCAAGATCCGTGATAAGCATGTCTGGATCCCTAGTCTAGACAACGATGTCATCCATGTATGCTTCCACGTTCTTGTGAAGCTGCCTCTTAATGCACGCTTGGATAGCCCTTGGATATGTAGCACCAGCATTTTTCAACCCGAAGGACATTATTGTGTAACAATAAGCACCAAACAGGGTGATAAATGCGGTCTTCTCTTGATCAAATTCCTTGATTGCAATTTGATGATAGCCAGAGTAGCAATCCATGAAACAGAGTAGAGCACAGCCCGCCGTAGAGTCAATGACTTGATCAATCCGCGGGAACCCGAAAGGATCCTTAGGGCAATGCTTGTTGAGATCAGTGTAGTCGACACACATCCTCCAGTCGTTAGAGTTCTTCTTTCTGACGAGCACAGGGTTAGCAAGCCATTGCGGATGAAAGACTTTCCGAATGAAGCCAGCCGCGAGTAGTTTAGCGAGCTCTTTCTTGATAGTAGCCCTGCGGTCATCAGCAAAGCGACGAAGGTGTTGTCTCTTAGGGGTAGTGTTAGAATCGACGTTGAGTGAGTGCTCGATCAACCTCCTGGGCACATCTGGCATGTCAGATGGTTTCCATGCAAAGATATCACGGTTAGCCCGAAGGAAGTTGACGAGCGCATCTTCCTATTTAGGGTCAAGCTGTGCACTGATCATGGTCGTCTTGCTGCTGTCACCAGTACCGAGGTCAATGGCTTTAAGCAGGACGTCACCAGACGGTGCAGGCTTGTTGGTGTTATCAGTCTTCTCAGGAACCTCCAGCTCGCTCGGAGCAAGCTTTTTAGCGGCAGTGAAGACCTCCATCATTGCATTGGGTACTTGAGTAGTCGAGGCAAGTTCCACGGCTTCTGTGTCGCAGTCGTATGAACGCTTCAGATCCCCTTGCAATGAAAGAACTCCTTTGGGGCTCGGCATCTTAAGAACCAAGTACACATAGTGCGGGATAGACATGAACTTAGCGAGACCGGGCCTGCCGATGATGGCATGGTAAGAAGTCTCGAAGTCAGTGACCTCAAACTTGATGTACTCGGTGTGATAGTGATCCTTGGTCCCAAAGGTAGTGGGTAGTACAACTGAACCCAAAGGAACAGCTGCGTTGCCCGGGATGATACCATAGAATGGTGAGTTGGTCTTGGTAAGCATATTAGTGATATCCAGGCCCATCTTCTTCAAAGTCTTGGCAAACAGGACATTGAGACCGCTGCCACCATCAATAAGAACCTTGGTAAGCCTAGAGCCTGCCACCACTGGATCCAGAATGAGAGGATATCGTCCTGGCTCAGAGAAACTAGTCCATTGATCCGCCCTTGAGAAGGTAATGGGGGTTTCAGACCACTTGAGATAAGTGGGAGCTGCTGGTTGGATGGACATAATCTCCCTGAGAGCTAGCTTTTGCATGCGCTTGGTTGGAATTCCACCAAATATGACATTGATAGTGTTGGAGGGGTTCTGAAACCCAGTGTCTTTGTCTGTGTTAGCCTTCTTCCCCTTGTGTTTGCGATATCGCGGGTTTGGGTGTGTTGGTTCGGGTGTGTTCTTCAATGCACGTCGAAGTTGGTAACACTGCTCTGTAGTATGATCACCCTCCGGGTGCCATGGGCATTTCTGCTTGGTCAATGTTGCCCAGTGAGGATCATCTTCAGGCTTGGCGGTAGTTTCCATGGCTGCAACAGTGTTGTCGGGCTTGCGCTTGCGATTGGGATTACTCGAGTAGTTATTCCCCTGGCGGTTACCCTGCTGTTGCTTGCCACTGCTGCTTCCTTCAACATTGTTATTGTTGTTGTTGTTCTAGTTGTTGCGAAGATGTTTGAACCGATTCCGAGCTTTGTCTTCCTCGTCTGCCCAGTGAGTGATCATCTCCTTGAGCTTGGTGATGTTGGCTGGACGAGCACGACCAAAGTCTTGGAATAGCCTATCGTCATAGAAACCATCCTGGAAGGTGTCTATGACTTCTTTCTCAGTGACATCAACAACAGTAGCCCTTTTCTCAAAGAAGCGGCGCATGTACTCGCGAAGAGTCTCGCCTTGTTTTTGCTTGATCAGGGCAAGGTCCATCCTGGTGCCATGACGGCCCAAAGAACCCGCGAAGTTGCTGGTGAAGCGATGCTTGAGTTGTCCCCAGTTGTCGATGGAGCCACGTTTGAGAGACTCAAACCATGTGAGGGGCTCTTGTTCGAGAACAAAAGGGAAATAGATACATTTAGTGTCATCATTGCCTCTGGCATTGGAGATGGACAAAGCATAATAGCGCAACCACTGCCTTGGATCTTGCTTGCCATCATACTTAGAGATGCCATAAGGCTTGAATTTCTCCGGTAGAAACAGAGCTTGAAGTCGAGCAGAGAAAGCAGGAAAAGAATCAGAATCATTATCCTTTTGCTTCTCATGCTCAGCGCGTCTGGCGTTGATAGTTGTACGAGTGTCGTAGCGAGAGTCTCCTGACTTGCTGTTGACACTACCATCGTCGCCTTTGCCCTTGTTGCTTGCTTCTGGACGTGCGCGATTAGGAGTAGGAGTAGTACGATGAACACCCCCACTGCTGCCATGGTGACTAGGAGCACTGGTATTTTGTCGTAGCATAGTGTAGGCTAGTTCAGCCAGTTTTGTGACTTCAGCAGCCGCCCTGTCACGAGGTATAGAGCGACCGAGTAGATTGATCGCGTTGATAGCTTCTTCTGGAGTGCGATATTCACGAGTAGCTACCGCATCCAAAGCCTCTTGAAGATTACGGGTAGGTAGAGCTTCCGTGAGTTCCCGACGAAGGATTGCAAGATCAGCATTGCGTTGGCGTCGTGCGGCCTTGACCTCCGCGGATTCATCAGCATGAGCATTAGCAGAGAGTTCATCATTAGAAACATCATCCGAATATCGATAATTGGCACGATGCCCTTGCGGAGTAGATGCATCAACGACGAACACTTCTCGATGTGATGAATAAGTACCCATACTCTGAATGAGCTCAGTATCGGTGTCATAATCAACAAGCTTGACGCCTTCCTGGAAAGGTAAGTTATCGAGACAGGCGATAAAGCGCTCCTGATCATCCAGGGTGAGATCAGCAGGCACATGCTCAGGCCAGTAGGCAAATCTACCCTCAGGTGTCGATGTAATCACCAGTCCATGAGCAGGGCCAGACAATTGTTGTACTTCAACAGAATCCGAACTGTAGTCGAACTCGAATTTAGAAGAATCTGAAGAGTAGTCGAAGTTGTCATCCGAATCTGAAGAGTACTCGAGCACGATCTTCGGGCCAGGGCACATGAGGCGCTTCAATGCGGCTTGGTAAGCGGCACTGACATGGCGATGACCGAAGAGAGGTGGTGCTGGCATGTTATCCAGGCTGAGCGCAAGCTGTGAAGCTGAAGAAAGCAACTCAGGCTGGATAAGAGGTGAAGTCGAGTTGTACTCGGACTCCGACTTGAGTTCTCTGAGTGGGTCAGAGATCGAAATTTCGCCGAAATTTTCGACGAGATTCTCCATCGAAGCTTGCGTAAACGTCGAGGACTTGAGCTTTGACTCCGGAGTTGGCGCTAGGAAACGCAGGAACGATCCGGTGCCGTCAGCAATGCAAACCCAGGAGCCAAAAACGAAAGTGTCGCCTTGCTGGAAAGCGACGATCGGCTTGATGGTGACAAGAGTCATCGAGTTCGCCAGTGGATCAACGACGAGAACCCCTACCTGGCGCGCCAGCTGTCAGTGTTTTAGACACCGAGCCTACGACGGGGTACCCGAAGTAGTAGATTGTGCGGTGGGGCTTGCCGAGATCAGGAACACGATGGTGAGACACGGGGCACACAATTAGACAGGTTTGGGCTGCAATGTGCGTAATACCCTACGTCCTGTATGTTGCATGGCTCTGTATTGATTGCGTATGTTTTGAGAGGGGTCCCTGCCTCGCCTTATATGCCACGGGAGGCAGGGTTACAAGTCAGATTGGTACATGGGTACTATTCAAGTAGGACCCGGAGTAGCCTATACAAGGTATGGGAAGCTATCCTAGTCATAGTACAAGTCCTTATCCGCCTTGTCTTGCCTTGTGGTCCACGGTACCAGCACCGTGGTCCACTAGTCGAGTGGTCCAGGTGTACAGGAACTCATCTCCCGGGTATGGCCCACAATGTGTTGGTGGGCCCAGGGATGCCCGGTCGACACCTCTGCCCCGCCGCGGTCCTCTGCCCCGTGCCGCTTCCTCTGCCCTGTGGTGCGTGGGCCCCTCCCCTGAGGGTAAACAAAGGAAAAAGGGGCAGAGTCGCGGGGGGAGCTACGTTTTTGCAGCTCCTGCTCCACCGAACCGCTCCAGAGAGGAGGGTGCGGAAGCACTTCTCTGGAGGAGCTGTTTTATTGACCCGTTTGGTAGAGCTTCATCAAAAATAGCTTCGGAAGTTGCTCTTGATGCTCTACCAAACGGACCCTTAGTTGCAGGTGACGCAGGCCTTCAAGGACTAGGGCGAAGCGTAAGTGGAATCAATCTCCTCCAAGTTCACCTCGCCGGTCCTCTTTCTCTCTAACAACCAGCGAGCCGGTGATGGAGGATACCAACAAATGCGAATATGCGATCGTCAATTCGGAAAAAATAATAACGTCAAGCACTCATCTGCGCCATCAAGCCCGCTGCGATCCAACGGCGACCTTGCACGATGTGAGCCCATGGCGCGAGGTCGCCTCGGGCGATCAAAGTCCTTTTCCCCCTCCACCCAAACCTGTTAATGGTTCAAACCAAACCCATGCCAATCCATTTACATATAATACACCTAAAACCAAACCAAACCAAACCAAACCATTAACTTATTCATCCAAACCACTTCAAACTGTTTAGTATTTTTCTTATCTCAAAACTAATAAAATTAGTCCAATTCTCTAATGTTAAGGTCCAACTTTGGGTGTGGGCTCACATATAGATTTGGCTTCGCCGATTTGCACGGAGTAGCGGACTGTCATATTGAGCATCTCCAGCAAATTCGGTCATATCTGCTAAAATTTTATAGCGTGAACACGAGTTTTTAATTCTAGGGTCCGGCTCTGCACGTGGGTCCCACATATAGATTTTGCTTCACCGATTTGCACAGAGTAGACTGTCATATTAAGCATCTCTAGCAAATTTCGGTCATATCTGCTCAAATTTTATAGTGTGAACGCGAGCTTTTAATTCTAGGGTCCGGCTCTGGACGTGGGTCCCACATATAGATTTGACTTCACCGATTTGCACGGAGTAGCGGACTATCATATTAAAGACCTCCAGCAAATTTCAATCATATGTGCTATTTATAGTGTGAACGCAAGCTTTTAATTCTAGGGTCTGACTCTGCACGTGGGTCCTACATATAGAATTGGCTCTACCGAGTTGCACGGAGTAACGAACTCATATTATGAGATATCTCTAATGACAAAAATTGTGTATGTTGATGTGGACTTTAAATTTTTAAGTCCGATTTTAACCTAAATTATACTGTACACAAAGTTATAATATTATTAAACCGTTCTCATCTATTATAACTATGAAACCAAACCAAACCAAATCATTATAGATAGCAAACCATTTTGAACCAAACCAAATTAAATCACATCTAAAATCAAACCAAAAAAACCAATTCAAACTGAACCATTAACATATTTACCTCCACCAGACCACCACTGTCGTCTTCCTCGTTGCAGAGAGGTTTTGACCCCACTACGGGCCTCTCGTCCTCCAAGGCGTATAGCCAATAATTGGCCCTAGCCGCCCTCTGAGGGCGGAGGGACTCCCACGACCCAAACGACGGAATGAGACAAACACATATAAACACCGGAACTAAGGATGGCAACGAGTCGGGTGGAATATCTGGGCACCCAAAACTGAAACCCGAACTTAAAACTCGAAACCAACCCGAACTTCGATTCGGGTGAAAATCCATGCTTGAAACCAAACCCGCGGATACGAAACCCGATTGGATATCTGAAATCCGCTTTGTATTGCAACATATTGAGAGTAATGAGGACTTTTTTATAAACATATACATATATATACACATATTCACATGTATAAACTAGAGGCAACAAACAGTAAATAATTTGATGAGGCAACTTAGAATAGTATATCAATAAACAAGTTGTGACGCCCCAGGTTTTTCAATTAGGGTTAATTAACGCTGATGACTGGTCAACCGAGTCAAACCTGTTGACCTTGGTCAAAACTTGGTCAACCTGGGTCATCACCTTGAAAACTGAGCCAACAATTCCTAATGGTTAAGCTTGGTCAAAGGTTGGTCAACATTAGGTCAAACCCCCTTTTAAACCCTAGTTAACCCCTGCATCCTATACTTCATCTAGAACTTTTATCACGCTCTCCAAATTTCACCTAAACACTTCAAATTCTGCCAATACAAAAGTTGTTCAGTTTTTCATGGGACACAACTTTGCTTTTGGGTGGCATGTCAAATTTGGAGTCGAAACTAGTGAAAAACGTTGGTCAACGTCTGCAAGCACTGTTCATGGGCGCCGAGAAAATGACCATTTTTGCCTGCCGTTTATGCTCGATCCATTGAGTAAAACATCTATCGGCTTTTGTAAAAGTGGTAAAGGAATGTGAGATCTCCAACTTCGCTTATTCCCGCGACATGCACTTTGATGTCAAAATTTTGAGTTTGCACCGGTCAAACAGGGCTACCCCGAATTGTTTATGCGCCGGAACGTGCCCTCGCGCACGCCACTGTCGCACCCCGCCACGGCGGTGGCCGAGTGTGCGCACGCCGAGATGCTCGTCCGCCCGCCGGTCCATGCGCCGTGCCCCCTTCCGCGTGCGAGCACTTGCCCCACGTCTGCACCGATGTTTGTGCCTGTGCACCGCCGCCACGTGCTGCACGCCCCTTCGACCGCCGCATCGACCCCCGCACCAGCCCACCGCTCACGTCGCTGTCGTACCCGGCCTTCCCGCGCACCGCCATACCGCCTCTATACCGGCAAGGATGGAAGTCGTCGAGTCATCGCCAACCGCCCCTTTATAAACCCCGAGCGCCCATGCACGCATGTACACTGCCACTGCTCTACCCTGCACGCTGTCGGGTCCGCCATTGGCGCCCAGTGGTGAACCTCCCCTCCTGAGCTTGCCGCAGCAATCAGAGCTCCTCAAACCCTCCGCTCGACCTTCTGTGACCTCCCCGAGCCGCGTGTGGACCAGCCTGAGTCGTCATCTTCGCCGGAGCAGAGCTCCACCGGCCGCCGTGCCGCTGCACCGCTGCGCATGCTCGTCGGCACCATTTTCGCGTCCCCTCCGGTCACCTTTTGGCCCGTGGTAAGCATCTCGTCGCGCTCCACCCCTTCCCCAGCCCGCTCCGCCGCCGGTATCGCCGGAATCCGGTCGGCTGCGCCGCCATCTTCCCCTTGGACCCAATTGCGAGACCCTGTTTCTGCTTGGGGCCACGGTGTGAAATTCTGGACCGTTGTGTAAATCTGAGGGCAGAGTTGTGAAGCCAAAAATCTTTCCAGGGTTTCTTCTGTAAATAGATTCTTAACTCCCTTTTGTATAGATCCAGTGACTTGGAAAATATGTAGAAAATCGTAGAAAAATCATAAAAATGTAAAACCAATTTTGCCGGTTTCCTTATGAGTAGATCTACATCTTTTAGAAAGGCTGTATATACTTTTGATGAAGAGATTTTGGATGAAAATTCAAACTCAGTTTGTATGTGTTTGCTCATAACTTGAGTTCTACTCATGAGCTAGGTTTGATCTTTGGATATGTTGTTTGTAATCTCTAATATAGGATGTACCTAAGTTTTTGCACAAAGTTGCTAAGTGAATCTCTTGATATGATTTATTTTGCATTTATACTAGATCTGTGTATATATTTTGTACCGCTTCATATGTATGCTTTATGTGGCTCATCTTGTGGCTACCATCTTGTCATGCTCAGATGTGCTTCTAGTAAATTTATAATGTATTTCTGAACTGTCCATATATCTGTTTCTGAATGATGCTTGCTTATAAAGTTAAATCTATGGCTCAGTTTTTGTTGATCCAGTGATGCTTATCTTTGGTCCAGTAGATGTTTATATCATGTCTGTACTGTAGGAGAAAGTTGGGCTACTTTTCAGTTATATATATTCCTGGGAAAATTCTTTAGGATTTACTAGGTTGAAAATAGTTATTTTTGTGTAGCATGAAGAAAATAGGTTCTGGAGCTATTTTTTGGTGTGAGTACTAATTTTAGTCCCTAGAGGCTCTGTGTAAAATTTAAGCTCCAGTGCATGAGTATTTTTCTCTGTATTAAATATTCTTGCTTTTGCTAGGAATAAATTGTCGTATTTTTCATGCTTAGAATATAGCTCAGATTGCTATGAAAATTTAACAGTAGCTCTTTTGTAGTACTGTGTGCTTGTACAAAAATTTGCACTGTGTTTTACTACATGGTTTTAACAAAATGATTTTTTGGAATGAAACAAGTATATGAAAAGATAAATAAAAAATACGTCTTTTAAGGACTTATGTGTGTTTTATCTTTAGGAAATGCTCCTGTTTGGTTCCTGAAATGTAACTTGGTAAATTGTGAAGTGTTTTTAATTTGTTTTTTGAATGTGCACACAATCACCCTCAAAATAATAATTAAGTAATGGTGGATTGTTTTATCTTTAAGGAAGAGTATGCTGGGTATATTCTATCTAGAAGGATGTGATCATCTTGACACCCTATGCTTGTCATATGATACCTTGTAATTAAATAACTCACTTCACCAATTAACTTTTGCGTATGCATCGTACGTGTAGAACCTTCTACCGGTAGCTACGAGTTCGTCCTGGAACGAGGTGACGAACTGTTCGAGGGAGAAGTGAACTACGTGGAAGTGCAACAAGATCCGAACCAAAGTTCGGAAGACTTTTCTACTAACTTGCTAGTGAAGGCAAGCCCCGGTTTCCTTTTTAAATTTCTGAATTCATGCTTGATTATCTATGTGCATTTACATTCAGGAATTGAATGGGAACCCTAGATGCATGATCCATAAGTATCTATGATCTTTTACTAGTATGTTAGGTCGCTAGATGCTATGCACTAAGGACCTGGTACAAGTCGAGTGATGTACTTCGCTCGCAAAAATAGGTTCTTATGTTGGAATCATAAGATTGGTTAAAATTGGATTGCTCACGTGGTAAGAGCATGAGATTTTGGGCTCCGGTCCAGTGGTTAAGAGATTAAGCGTTTGAACGTACTAAATATTTGTCGGAAATGGGTACGGTAAGCCTAGTACCTGAATGATGCAGTGCAAGAACTTTAGGCTACTAATCTTGGGTTGCGGCCCCAGGCTAGCTACCTGTGGTGCATGTGTGACGTTGGATGAGTGTGAGGCATGCCAGCTAGCCTTGTACCTAGCACTGTGGCATCAAATCCTAATCCGAGGAATGACGGGAACCGTTTGGTTGAATGCACTCGTTTTGAGTGTTTTCTCCCGTATGTTTAGGTCCACCATGCAAGGTTATTAATCGATTGATCGTCGGCCTCTCACAATTATCTGAGAGTGCTTAATTATCTGGCCATGATAATCCTGTCGTATGGACATCCCTGGGCCCACTACTCCGGTGGGTACCAGGACTGACTACTCGGTGGGCCCCTGGGACTACTCAACTTGGGCAACACGGCACCTGCTGGCGTGGGGCGCAAGGATTACGGGGAGATAGAACTCGGATAGGAAGCTACACATGTCCGGATCCATGTAAAGAACTCCTAGCCGTACCCGACTAGTACTCTCCCCTCAAACCGACTTGTAACCCTGCCTCCCGGGCTATATAAGGCGGGGCAGGGACCCCTATCTCTTCATCCGCATCTTCTTGTAAACACACCCAATCAATCCAGAGCTACGCAGCATACAGGACGTAGGGTATTACGCACCTCGCGGCCCGAACCTGTCTAAATTGTGTGCCACGTGTCTCTCCTTCGAGTTACCGATCTCAGCGAGGCCACATTCATCTACCTCGGGTACTCCCCTTGGTAGGTTGCTGGTCTAAAACACCGACAGCTGGCGCGCCAGGTAGGGGATCTCGCCGAAGATCACATGGCGAACTCGACGGCTCCGATCGTCATCAAGCCAACCGTCGCCTTCAACCACGGCGACACCTTCGTCTTTGGCTCCTGGGTCTGCACCGCTGATGGCGCTGGATCGTTCCAGCGCTACCTCACCATGACCCCGGACCCAGAGACCAGGCTCGTGACGCTTCCAGAAGTCGCCACGGGCCCACTCGTCGAAAAATTTGGCGAAATTTCGCTCTACAACCAAGTCGCCGATTTTGAGCTCGGATCCGCCTCCAACTCGAACTCGACGTCGCCCTGGACCGCCTCATGCGAGCTGGCTCCTGAGCCATCGTGTGAAGTGACCCCTCTCCACGAGCACTTTTCATATGGTCTCTGCAATGATAGCAGGGCCCATACGGAAGCTCTCGCTGCACGCCGGGCCGACAAGGAGATCACCTCCGAGTACTCCTCGGACTTCAACACCGGAACCGGCTACTACTCGGACTCTTCCTACGAGTTCGACTTCGGATCAGACCCAATCGAATCCAAGTCCGAGCTCAACATGACTGAGGAACCGCTGTCAGGTCCTGCCTCTAGCCTGGTCATTACATCCACTCCCGCCGGCAGATTCGTCTACTGGCCCGACCGCAAGCCTGCAGACCTGACGGACGACAACTCACGCTGTGTCGCCTACCTCGATTCACTCCCCTTCCAGGAGGGGACTCCGCTGGCTCTAAACGACGAGCACACCCCCACCGAGGTGGCGACTACTGACTCCAGTCTCTGTACTCCCGACCGTGAAGTCTTCATGATGGCCACAGATGTTGGGACTTCGGAGAACCGACCCGACCGGTACCTTGACGACATCTCGGAGGATGAGTTATCTGCCAACGCACCTCCGAACAAGACCACCGAAGACAAGAACGCTCGGCGTGACCGCAACAGGAAGCGGAACGATCGACGCAGACGTCTCCAGGAAACTCTCCCCATCCGGAACCTCAGTGAGGCTCTGGAGCAAGTCGCCAACCAGGTACACACTACTCCTGAGCAGTGCCTCATGTCTATCACCACGATAGCACGGCAGGCCCAGGGGGTCCGCGCGAGCGAAGTCATCGCCAAACTCGCTGAAGACGCCTACTTCATGCGGGTCGACAACAGGGTTGCTCAAGTACCCCCCGTCAGAACTCATGACGCCAGAAACAACGAAGCCACTAGCCGCAGCCCGGCGGACGGCGGACGCAATCGTGTCCGTGGTGAACACCAGCCAAATCCCAACCGCTCTAGGGCCTCAGGTGGAGGACCCTCACAGGGTGGCACCGGAGGTAGTCGCGGCGGCGGCGGCGGTGGTGTCAGCAGCGGCGGAAGCTCATCCCATGACGCCGACAAAAGAGCCGGTGGCGGCGGCGATCGCGGCGGCCGAGGCCACGCGACTAGCCACGCCACCGGCAACGCACGTGGCGGCTACGACGCCCGCCACAAGATCGACGAGATCCGTTGCAAGAAGGCTACTGAAGCAAGCGACAGCGACGGCTTCCCCGCATACTCCGCAAGACTTCGCAACCTGCTTCTCCCCGAGAAATTCAAACCTCTCGGGATCTCCAAGTATGACGCGAAGCAAGATCTAGTTCAGTAGCTCAGGTGCTATGCCTTGGCCATCGAAAATGCTGGTGGCAACAACGACGCGAAGTGCCTCTTCTTTCCCTTCTGTCTGGAGCAGGCTGCACTCACATGGCTCGAGTCACTCGAAAAGAACTCGATCGACCAGTGGGACCAGCTGAAGGCACAGTTCACCAGCAACTTCGCGGGCGCCATGGGGCACTCGGGTACTCGCATGGACCTGGCAATGGTCAAGCAGGAACAAGGCGAGACGCTTCGCCAGTACATGCGGCGCTTCTTCGACAAGCGCGCGACCGTAGTCGACGTCACCGACAAAGAAGTCATTGACCTTTTCCAAGATGGACTCTACCACCGTCGCACCTTCGAAGACTTCGGTCGCCGCCGCCCGAGTTCCATCACCAAGCTCAAGGATATGATCACATCATGTGCCGACGAAGAGGACAAGGCGAACGCCAAGTATGACTTCATTCGCGGCAAGAACAAGAGCAACACGGGCGGCAACAACAACAACAACAAAGATCAAGGGGGTCGCCACAACAACAACTACTCGAGCTCCAACCGCAAGTGCAAGCCAGACAACACAGTCACGGCTATACAGCGCCCTGCAAAGGACAACTCGAAAAAGACCTCAGGCGGCTTCAGAGACTTGCTCAAAGAGAAGTGCCCGTGGCATCTGGATGGTAATCACACCACCGAACAGTGTTATCAGCTCCGGCGAGCACTCAAGGATACTCCCGACCCACGGCCTCCTCACGACAAGAAGGGCAAGAAGAAAGTTGACGAGGGCAACAGTGACTTCCAAGAACCTGACAAGACGGTGAATGTCCTCTTCGACGGACTACCCACTAGACGGTCTCAGAAGGCCACTCGACGGGAAGTCTTGAACATTGAACCAGCGGTGCCGACACCTCTAAGGTGGTCGGAGGTACCCATTACCTTCTCCCGCGCGGATCAGTGGACAAGCTTCTCTGAACCAGGACGTTTCCCACTCGTCCTGAAACCTGTAGTCACGGGCTCCAGACTCAACAAGGTCCTCATCGACGGCGGGAGCGGACTCAATGTCCTCTTCACCAAGACCTTGAAGAAGATGAAGCTCGACATCACCGACATGCTCACCAAGAGCGCGTCACCCTTCTACGGCATTGTCCCCGGTAACGCGGCTATTCCACTAGGCTCAGTGGTCCTGCCAGTTACCTTCGGGGAGACAAGGGAGAACTACCGCACCGAGTACATCAAGTTCGAGGTTGCGGACTTCGAAACCTCCTACCATGCCATCCTCGGCAGACCAGCTATCGCCAAGTTCATGGCGATACCACACTATACCTACTTGGTACTCAAAATGCCAAGTCCTGCCGGAATACTCACACTGCAAGGGGACTTGAAGATTTCGTTTGACTGCGACACCGAAGCCGTGGAACTCGCAGCGACCAACCAAGTACCCAATGCAATGATGGAGATCTTCGCTGCGTCCAAGAAGCTCACCCCAACCGAACTCGAGATTCCCGAGAAGACCAACACCGCAAACAAGGCTCAGCCATCAGAGGAAGTCCAAGTGAAGGCCATCGACCTTGGGACGGGCGACAACAGCAAGACCACCATGATCGGGGTGGGTCTTGACCCGAAATAGCAAGACGCGCTCGTCAGCTTCCTCCGGGCTAACCGAGACATCTTCGCATGGAAGCCAGCGGACATGCCAGGGGTGCCCAGGAGGCTGATCGAGCACTCACTCAACGTCGACCCTAAAGCTACCCCCAAATGACAACACCTTCGCCGTTTCGCCGACGACCGACGGGATGCCATCAAGAAGGAACTCGCCAAACTACTCGCGGCGGGCTTCATCCGTGAAGTTTTCCATCCTGAGTGGCTCGCCAACCCCGTCCTCGTCCGCAAGAAGAATACCAACGAGTGGAGGATGTGCGTCGACTACACCGACCTCAACAAGCACTGCCCCAAAGACCCCTTCGGGTTGCCGCGAATTGATCAAGTCATCGACTCCACGGCAGGCTGCGACCTGCTCTGCTTCCTCGACTGCTACTCCGGGTACCACCAGATCGCTATCAAGGAAGAAGACCAGGAGAAGACCGCGTTCATCACCCCGTTCGGTGCCTACTGCTCCACGACAATGTCGTTCGGGTTGAAGAACGCCGACGCCACCTACCAACGAGCTATCCAGGCCTGCTTCAAGAGGCAGCTCAACAAGAATGTCGAAGCCTACGTGGATGACGTGGTCGTCAAGACCAGAAACTCCGATACGCTCATCGCCGATCTTGAAGAGACTTTCGCATCCCTGCGAGAGTACCAATGGAAGCTCAATCCCAACAAGTGCGTCTTCGGTGTACCATCTGGGAAACTACTCAGCTTCATCATCAGCCATCGTGGCATCGAAGCCAACCCCGAGAAGATCTCCGCCATCACCAACATGAAAGCTCCAACCTGCATCAAGGATGTCCAGAAGTTGACCGGGTGCATGGCGGCCCTGAACAGATTTATCTCGAAGCTCGGAGAACGGGGACTACCCTTCTTCAAACTACTCAAGCATCAAGAGAAGTTCGCGTGGACCGCGGAGGCTGATCAAGCTCTGGCACAGCTCAAAGACTTCCTGTCTAAGCCACCGGTCCTCACGGCTCCTCGCAAAAAGGAGCAGCTACTGCTCTACCTCGCTGCGACTACTCATGTGGTCAGTACTGCCATCGTCGTCGAGCGGCAGGAAGAAGGCCACGCCTACCCAGTCCAGCGACCAGTCTACTTCGTCAGCGAGGTTCTGTCAGAGTCCAAGGCATGGTACTAGCCGGTCCAGAAGCTACTCTACGCAGTGCTCATCACCTCGCGGAAGCTACAGCACTACTTCCAGGAGTACTCAATTGTTGTTATCACCGACTACCCACTCGGTGACATACTCCGCAATCAAGATGCTACTGGAAGAATTTCCAAGTGGGTGGTCAAACTCGGGGCCCTTAACATCGACTTCAAGCCACGTACTGCAATCAAGTCCCAGGCACTAGTCGACTTCATGGCAGAGTGGCAGGAGAATCAACTACCAACTCCAACCGAGCACCCAGAACACTGGGTGATGTACTTCGACGGCTCACTCAAGCTCGAAGGGGCGGGTGCAGGGGTACTGCTGATCTCCCCAAAGGGCGAACAACTCAAGTACGTCCTGCAGATCTTCTGGAAGGTCTCAAACAACGAAGCCGAGTACGAAGCCCTACTTCACGGGCTCCGCCTCGCAATCTCTTTGGGCATCAAGCGGCTACTAGTCTACGGCGACTCCGCAGTGGTCATCAACCAAGTCAACAAGTCTTGAGATCGCAACAAGGAGAACATGGACGCCTATTGCCTGGAGGTCCACAAGCTCGAGAACAAATTCTACGGTCTCGAGTTCCACCACGTTGTCCGCGACAACAATGTTGCCGCGGACGTCCTGTCGAAGCTTGGTTCTACTCGCGCGCAAGTTCCTGCTGGAGTCTTCGTCCACGAGCTTCACGCGCCATCCATCCCGGAGTCGGCACTAACGGCCACTGACCCCACGCCACTACAGTCTGGCCAGGAGGTCATGATGATTGACGTGGACTGGAGACAACCCTTCATCGACTACATCCGCGAGCAGAAGGTCTCACCCGACAAAAACTTGGCCGAACAACTCGTCTGCCGAGCAAAGGCCTACGTGCTAGTCGGAGACAAGCTCTACAGGCGAGGTGCCACTTCTGGAGTACTCATGAAGTGCATACCTCGAGAAGAAGGCAAGGATATCTTGGAGGAGATCCACAAAGGCGTCTGCGGCAACCACGTGTCTTCTCGAACGCTGGTGAGCAAGGCTTTCCGATGAGCTTTCTACTGGCCAACAGCTCTGGCCGACGCTGAAGAACTCGTCAGGAAGTGCCAAGGATGTCAATTCTTCGCCAAGCAACAACACGTCCCGGCCTACAAGCTAATCACCATACCACCAACCTGGCCCTTTGCCTGCTGGGGGCTCGACATGATTGGGCCTCTGCCAACTGCGCCAGGAGGATTCAACAGAGTCTTGGTGGCCATCGACAAGTTCACCAAGTGGATCGAAGTCAAGCCGATCACCTGCCCAAAGGCCGAAAGAGTACTCGACTTCTTGGATGAACTCGTGCATCGCTACGGGTTGCCCCATTGCATCATCACAGACTTGGGTTCCAACTTCAACAACCACCAGTTCTGGGAATACTGCGAGAACAGCGGGATCGACGTCCGGTACGTCTCAGTCGCCCACCCCCGCGCCAATGGTCAAGTTGAGCGCACCAACAGGATGGTACTCGACGCCCTCAAAAAGCGATTGCACGACGCAGCTAACACAAAAGGAGGCAAGTGGATCAAGGAACTACCCAACGCACTCTGGGGGCTTCGTACTCAGCCTACCAAGCCAACGGGGTGGTCGCCCTACTTCCTGGTCTACGGCTTCGAAGCTATTCTACCTGCCGACGTGATGTGGGAATCCCCGGTAGTAGAACAATATGACGAAGGCATCTCGGAAGACAGCAGACGGGTTGACATCGACGGCCTTGAAGAAGCCCGCTGCGCCACCCTCGTCCAATCAGCAAGGTACCTTGAGGGTATCCGACGCTACCACGATCGCAACGTCAAGGAACGCTCCTTCAACGTCGGCGATCTAGTCCTCCGTCGTATCCAGAACACGGACGGACTACACAAGCTCAGCTCACCATGGGAAGGTTCCTTTTCAATCTCTAAGGTGACCGGACCAGGCTCCTATCGCCTCCAAACACTTGAAGGCGATGACATCAACAACTCGTGGAACGTTGACCAGCTGTGTCGCTTCTACGCGTAGTCGCTCGACTACTCTACGGGTCCAGGTCTACACGACTACTCATGGACTCCTCGCTGTAAGCGGCCTCTCGGTCCTGGCACTAGTCTCCGGACTACTCTTCTCCAAGATCTAGCGTCAACGGCTACTAACAGATCTTGGGCTGCTTAGAGCGCTGAGGACTCTAGTGGCGGTCTGCAAGACCATGTACTGTAGATCCAGTCTATACGACTACTAACGGATCTCTAGCTGTAAGCGGCCTAAGGGTCCTAGCGCCACTTAGCCGTAGGCGGCCTCCGGGTCCTGGCGACTACACTTGTAAACGGCTCTGACCATCCAGGTGTACTTATTCATCAGTAATAAAGTTTGATTTTCATTCAACTTCTTTACTGTGCCTTCCAGTCAGGCATCTTCTACTGAGTACTACTACTCGCAAGCTCCACCATGGTTTGGTACTCCGCACACTTCGTTGCAAGTGGTGGCTACGAGTACTTATTTCACAGATATATCGTGGTCAACTTTCATTGATAATCAAACAAGTTACTAACAACTATGTTTGTTTTACATTAACTACTTCAAGCTACTCCTACAGGTACTCCTACTGAAGGTTGAGCTTTTCCGCCACTTGTTCAGCAATAGGCGCCATCTCCTCCAGGAGGATCTTGTACTGATCGTCAGTACAGTTCGCTGCAAGTCCACCGGCGACTACGTCCACTGGAGCCTTGGGGAAATACGACTTCATGTATGCCAAGACTTGGTTCAGGATCGACTTCGCCAAGTGCTTGACATACGTCGCCAGACGCCCGGGGGCTTCCTTCAACCGATCCACCAATGGAGCAATCTTGGGCCTGCCCGGGTGCGGCACCAGCAGCCTTGCAATGGGTAGTGCGGCTTCCTCAAGCTCCTTCAGTTGGCCCCGCAGCTTCTCGCAATCTTCATTGAGCTTCTGCAGAGATTTATAGCAATTGACAAGGTCACGGTCTGAGGCTTCACGAAGCTCCATGTGCTTGATACACTCATGGCGCAACTGAGCGTACTCATACTCAAGTACATCTCTTTTGTCAGTCTCACGGTACACGATGTTCCTCAAGTCCGTCTTCGACGCCTTCAGCTGGTCGACCCTTTCCTCAAGCTCTGCAGACAACTCATCACATCGCCAGATTACACCAAGGTACCCTAATAAGTACTCAAAGGATTTGGTAGGAAGCATACCTTTATTCTTCTGGCGCAGCGACTTGTTTTTCCGAATCAAGTCGTCCCTCTTCGCCTGCATCTCTTGCACTTCGTTATGATACTAGGCGAAGGCACCGTCAAGCTTGGATTGAAGCAGCACAGAATATTTCTTCGACTTGTCGAGCTCCTTCTCCAAGGATTCGGCACGAAGGACTGTGTCGCCATACCCCTTCAGCAGCTCGGACTTCTCACGGGATCTTTCAATAATATCCTGTGAAGACAGAACAGTCAAACGGGTACTTTGTATTTCGTCATACAAGACTACTCGAGGTACTCGCAACATACCTTGACCCACTGCTGGGTACGCCGCCATGACTCCATGTTCAGAGCAACAACGGCCGGATCGACAAGATTGTCTTCCAGCAGCTCAAGACCCTCGCGGCTCGAGGATGCCTCCTCCGCCATAGCCGCCGAACGGATCGGCGCAGCTTCCTCTATGATGGGCGAGCGGACGACTACGTCCGTGCTCGTCCCGCGGAGCGGATCGTCCTGCACCTCCGCACCCAACTCGGGGGTTTTTCCTTCCGCCGTCTCGGCCATCGGTCTCGAGGGCTCCGACTCCATAGCAGCCGTCTCTATGGCCACGGCTTCAGGAATCGAGGCTCCCTCAGCTTGTGCTCCTAGCACAATGAGTACACGCAGTCAATCTCAGTGGCTACGACTACTATGCGTAGTGACTATCAGTGGTGACAGGACATATACCTTCAACCAAGGTGGCTTCCTCCAACAACGACTCCACTGCGACTTCAGTCTGTGGCAGCGGCGTGGGTTCGCGTTCCTCTGCCGAGCGGCCCTCTCCGTCGGCTGGAGTGCTGGTCTCCTCACCATCCCACGACAGGTCCGTGGATTTCCTACATCACGAAGCAATCAAGTCAACAAGACAAGTCTGCCGTCTATACGACTACTTGAAGGTTCATAAGACCTTACAGTGTCGACCGCACCACGGTCACGGTCGGAGCACCTAGTATACTGGCAATATCAACTATGCCAGCTTCAGCGGCAGCTCCGGCCTCAACAGGCGCCTCCTCCGGTTGCTCTACAGTTGCGGCCGGCGGAGAGTTTCGTCCTTGTTCAACCAACGGCTGCGGCTCCGCAGCGCCGGTCTCCTGCCGTGCCACTGTCGGCACGACTTCTTCGGTTGATGGAGGTGGGCTGACACTCCTCTCAGCCGCCGCCCCCACGGTGTCCAAGACCCCCTCGTCGCCCTGGTCTACGAGGTCCGGGGAGGGGATATCCTGCATATTACAAGACAATTGATCAGCATACGACTACCCATCAGCTGTGCTCGACTACTCTAGTCGCGGTGTTTACCTCTTGGCTGGTCGTCTCGGAGATCTTCAGCTTCTTGACGGCGTGTTTCCGCACCACGTTGCGAGGCCTCCTCGGCAGCATCGGCAAACTAGCCTCGAGGATGGATGGCTTCTCGATGACTGAGACTGGATGGCTTCTATGATGAAATGCTGATAACTTGATGTTTGATTAATTGTTTTACAATTATGCTTGCATTAGTTGCTTATCTAGTAATAACTTGATCTACTAGAACTTGAGCTAAAAGATTGAAAGTAAGGATTGACTCCTTAGTTGCTTTTTGGCAAAACAAACCCACTAACCAAAAGCTAAGTATGTTTAGAGGTTAAGTCTTTTATTTTAGATGGGTAAGCCTTGCTGAGTATTAGTATACTCAGCCTTGCTATATATGTTGTTTTCAGGTGATAATGTTTGGCTTGATTGGAGCTAGAATGGGTGACTGACGAGAAGTAATGGCGTTATGGTAGCCTCCAATGATGCCAAGTTATCGTAGTTTATTTCCGTTGTCTTCTAAAACTCTGAATCATGATTTATCATATTAGGAACTATGATTTGTAATAGTTGACCCTGTAGGGAAGATTAGTCTTAAATTGTAAGGTACTCTAGACTCTTCTTCGTGGGAGTTTTAATGTATGCGTGTTCGATCATCTGTGTGTTGATTCAAGTGATTTACCGGGTTATGACCCGGGAACACTCAACGGGATAATTCTTTATTATCACTTAATGACCAAAGTGGATTGGTTTAGGTGATAGTACAGACTTATCTCGGGTGAGGTTGTCACACAAGTGATCATTAATATATTATAAAATATGAGTTTTAATTCCTACTGATTTATCTTGGTTATCCATCGGATATCCACGGGTAGAAAACCAAATCCAAAACCGAACCCAATATGTTTCGGAGCTCCAAACCCGAAAACCATAAATGAGATATCTAAACCCAACACGAACCCGCGGATATCCGACCCGAAACCGCTCAATTGTCATCCTTAACCGAAACACCCGCTAGCTAATCATCCATAGCCAAACTCCAAACCATGTCTCACAAGTCTCAAGATTAATTAACCACCGACCAGAGTACCAGACAACAGTACAAAGCAACAGAACAGTATACCAAAGGATCTATCCCTCACTGCGATAACAAACAGTAATAAAAGAAACGAAATAACGGTTTCCTTCTCTCCACCCTCATCAGCTCCTAGCTAGCTACTGCTACCTCAAGAGTCAAGACGCCATTTTCGCCACCGTCAGCATGCAATGCCAATGGAGCAGCAGATTAAACCTGAATCACGACGACCGTCCGGTGGAGGACTTGGTGGCCGCGCTGAACGACGGCCGGACACTGCGCTGCACGACGGGCGGCGCGTTGCGCGACAGCGCGATCGTCGGGGACCGGTTCAGCGCCGCGACGGCCTCCGGCAGGAGCGCCTGGGAGCGGTGCAGCATGTCGATCATGGACGGCGTCTGGTAGGTGTGGACGAGGCCCGCCAGCTCCGTCGAGTCGGCGCGCGCCGTGGCACGCTGGAACGAGTGGGAGCTCAGGCCGGACAGCATGTAGGCGCGGCCGGACTCGTTGTACCTCTGCGCGGTCAGCGTGCGCTCCTGCATGTCCCGCAGCTCCGCCACCAGCGCCTGCGTCCGCCTGTCCGTGGACAGCGGCGCGTGCGACTCCAGCGCTAGGCGGCGGGACTCCATGATCCACGCGGCGCGCTCGTAGTCCTGCGCCTCCGCGGCGGCCCACGCCGCGGCCATGTCCTCTGTGGCGTGGACGCGGTGCCACTCGCGCTCCACCTGCAGGGAGATCGGCTCCGTCACAGGCCACGGCGGGCGAGGGACGGTCACCAGGTCGCCCACCACCTGGACTTCCTTCCCGGAGACCGCGTCGCTGTACTCGCAGTTAGCCCGGATCAGCTCGGTGTGCCCGTGCGCGGCCGGGACGCGCACGGTGACCAGGAAGTCCTTTTCCTCATCGGCGTAGAGCTGTTCGATGTTGACCCACCCGCCGCGCCCGGTGCTGTCCACTCCACTGGCGTAGCCGCCGGACATGATGGACGTCACCAGCACACCTTCGCCGGCGCACTCGATGCTCAGCTCCGCATTCTTCGCCACCACGCTGAGGAGGCCACCCAGGCACTGCGCGAACGCGTCCTGGATCGAGCTCACCGCGTTGTCGATGAACGAGAACGTGCCATGGGACATCTCGGAGAGGGCATTCATCGCCACTGAGTCATGGTCAGTGCCGAAGCCGAAGGCGTGGATCGGCACGTGGTGGCTGCTCCCGGGGAGGATCGAGGGCGGGACGAGCCGCCCGTAGTCCGGCGGCGGGCCGTTCCGCGGCGCGTGCGGGAGGTTGTGGGTGTCCACGCCGTCCGAGAGGAAGATGATGCCGGACACGGGGTTGCTCGCCCGCCTGTCCTCCATCACCCTGGCAGCTTTCCACAGCCCTTCAGCTATGTTGGTGCCGCCATTGGCGACGAGGGAGTTGATAGCGTGCAGCGACTGGTCCTGTCCAAACTCAGTCATCTTCCGGAGCGGGAACAGCCTCCAAGGCGACGTGGAGAAGGCGATGACGGAGAGCCGGTCGGTAGGGCGAAGGTTCTGGATCAAGAACCTCATGGCCCGCTTCAGGAGCCCAAGCTTGGTGCCCGCCATGCTCCCGCTCACGTCGAGCACGGTCACCAGGTCCAGCGGCGCGGGGGTGCCGCCAGTCAACGCCGACGCAGGCGGAGCCTTCAGGTGGATCAAGATGGCAAAGTTCTCCAGTGCCACGGCCTCTTGAACGGCTGGGAGTTCAGTGTATGTCGTGATCTCAAGTGAGGCAGGAGTCTCATCCCCATCATGGCTTTCGGACGGAGGATTTATCTGCTCATCGTCATTAAAAACCGCAGACTCCGGAGTGCTGAAGACTGGGAGCTCATCCAGCGGATTGGCAGATAACATGCCCGCCTGGGGCCAACTGGCTGTGTTTAGTCTGGCTGTCCCATGACCATGAGCAGCATCTGAAATCGGAGGTCCCTGGAGAGGCAGCTGCTTCCACGAAGCACGGCAGATCGGGCAGACTTTGTTGCCGTGCTGCACATTTGAAGAGATGCAGTGGAAATGAAACTTGTGGGAGCATTCAGCAGTGAACAGAGCTTGTCCTTGACCGGGCTTCATGGCACTGAGGCAAATGGCACATATCCTCTGAAATAAACAAAACTGAAAGTTAGAAAATGGCTCCTACTAGTTTGCACAGACTACATTACAGAGATCAAGATGCGTGGTGGGCAACATTCGAACACTTACAAAACAAATAAATTTCACAGTGAAGCGCAAGATATCCTGAATCACAGTACTTTCTTAAGCATAAAACACACAGGAATCGTCTGAACGACTCTGTAACTGATTTATGCAAGCATGAATACAGATGCACTCATGCACAACGCATCCATCAAACAATGGTTCAAATATAGATGATTTGTGATTGCAAAGAACAATGAGAAGCAAACTCTGACTATTCGCGCCAACAATGATGTCAGAATCAACGAGTGCATAATGAAGTTTAATGACATAAAAGAAACATCAATGCAGACTAGCATGTAATACCTATCAACTTCTGATCAGCAAGTATCGACTTCAAGTTGGCAAATAAGAATCAAAACCTATTGACAAAGCTCTGGAATGAGTGATTGTGACATTACAAATAGCAGCAACAAGACTAGTGATAAGTAACAACACACAGATGCTGTTTCTGTAAATGCACGAGATCAGCAAAAGAGAACTCCCCACACAGTTCCCAGCCATCAATCAAGTTAACTAAACCATCCATAAGCATTCTTTTCTTCTGTTTTTATCCTGTATTTCTTTTGCTTTACATAGAAAAAGAAATTACACATAGTTTTTTTATCAAAAATAAAAGATGCATCAAGCATGAGTTCATGACCCAGTTATATCAATAGGCTGGGATTATCCAAAACGTAACACAAACTCAAATTAGAGGTGTCCTCAACAAAAAGAAAATCAGTGACATGCAGACACTGAAGCACATCAGCCAGAAAGGTGTGATGCACTGATGAATCATATACATATGGATTTCTCAGAGGGCCAAGCTTGCAAGTTGCAACCATGCATGTTTCAGAAGATATTTGACACTGTTCTTCTAAGCTTTCAAGAAGCATATTTGTTAGAACATATGAAAGATATGATCTCTCAAATCATATAGTAAGTTTATGTAATTACAAAGGTGGAGTTTCAGATGAATTTGATTGCTGAATGAAGTCCTCTAAAAAAATTATCTGCAAAATAGTACTTCATTTAAATTTATTTCCAAATCTCCACCAGAGAATAGCACAACATAATATACCTAATACCATACTACCCAAAAATATTATTGCAACACGGTTTGGGTGCTTTGCTCAGCAGAATGATGTCAAAGGCAAAGGTTTACAAAAGTCATGTGGGCTTATCTCCTATACATGGCAACACCCAACTGGTCAAAGTAAAACTTGGGCTGGAGACAATATATAAACAGTAGGCTTCTTCGTAACAATATAGCCAAGAATCTTTTCAGGAAATTGGGTACATATGAATGCAAGAGAACAAGCAGCTGAATTTTCATTTTTCAGATCACAGATGGCTCCTAGAAATAGAATAACACCACAGCTACTGCCTAAATGGCCGGTTGCTTACTTGGGTGGTTTTACTAGTTCACAACACGCTAAGTATAATGTGTAAAAAAACCACAGATTATAATCTGGAATCAAACTTGAACAAGATATACAAATGCAAGATCAATTCAAGGAGCGATGAATAGAAAAAGTCTAAGATACGAGTTCAAAAGCTGGGAAAGCTTGAATTAATGGAAGACAAGCAACCGGTTTCCCCAAGCAATATAAGAACTGCAAAGTCATCATCACTCAGTGATGATGAAAACAAACTATTCCAAACTACCGTTTATCTTTCCAGAGTTCTCCTTTTCACGTAAATCTATCCAAACCATTGTTATGACCTGAAAGGTGATCCTATTTCAGATGAAGAACAAGCATGCATCCAGACCGGAGAAAAAGAACAGAAAACGAAGAAGCATGCAGCGAAAATTTCATAGGTATGGATAGTGTAAACCTCAGACGGCTGAAATGAAAACTGGAAAGAAAAAACCGGACATTTCTATTGTTTAAGCTTGGAAACATAATAATGTCTCGGGGAATTTCTCTCAAGTTTCCACACAACTGCGATCCCCGTGCCAGGCAACCCGTATCGACGACAAGAACGACAAGAACAAGGCGATCCTGCGCAAAATCACGGACGGAATGGCGCATCTGATGCACCATGGGCACCTGACAGGAACGCAAGACGGAAAAAGCGGGGGAAAGAGATCTCACCGCGGAATTCCGGCTCCCGGACCTGGACGCCCGCCGCGCTGACGCCGGCGCAGGGGACACAGCGCCCACCGACTTCTCCCTCTCATCCTGCTGCTGCTGCTGCTGCTGCTCTTGCGCCTCCGCCTCCGCCGCCGCCGCCGCCGCCGCCGGAAATGGCTCAGCCACGTCCTCCAGCCCACGCGGCACGTCCTCGACGGCCACATGCCTCGCTGCGAAGCGCATGCAGAGCCTGGTGGCGAGAGCGCGCCTGGCGCGCTCCCACGCCGTCATCATTCCCCCGAAGAACTTGTCACAACGCACGAAAGGCGCTGCCTTTCTCCGGCGGTGCGGATGGTTTTGGGGGGATCGATCCGTCCCGCTCGCCGCCGAGCGGACTCCTTCTGGGTGGAGTGGAACAGGTTTGGGTTTTACGGCGAAGTGGTGTGAGGAGAGCGAAAGCAGGGGAGGGATATAGGGAGGAGGGAAACGAGGGGGACGAGGAATCTGTGGGGCTGCGTTTTGACTTGTTCTTCCCACTTTGCCCCTGAAGAGTAGGAATGTTTTTTTGTGTTGAATTTCTTTTTATTGATGTTTGGGCATTTTCTGGGAGATGACATTTGTGCTCTTTCTCTGGTTACTAAAAACTTGTTGGCATCTTCGAGGTATTGGTTGCAATTTGGAGATAAGTATTTCACTGTAAAATTTAGTGGAATTTATATCTTTTAACTTATTATTTGAATTATTTGCTATGCTATATATGTTCGTATGTAAATTTGTAAATATATATTTTTGAAAGGTGAGATAGGTCATAGGGGTAGAATGGGAAGATATAAAATCATGCCCTGAAAAAATTATAGACCTTTCTCTTGTAGAGGAAACCGATCAATTTTTAGCCGTCGGATCTTGCTCCGCTATCCTCTCTTACGCTAACTCTAACATTTTGCCCCCGCTCACCAACCCCGCCGCTACAATTTTGCCGAGTCCTAATAAATATCTTGTTCCGTTATCATATCTCTTCATAAATATACTCTTCTGTCATATATAATATATTTGGTACTTTTCTATCTCATAAATGGTCACCAGCTGTACCAAAGAATATTTTTTCTCAGAAGAGCGGCAAGTGATTTGCTACGAAATTTTGTCTCATGAATGATCACCAGCTGTATCACCGAATAACTTTTTTTTTTCTAAAGGGCGGCAAGTGATTTGATGAAGATTTTATTAGAAGGAAGAAGGCAAGAAATAAAAACACACCAATTTAAGAATGGCATAGAGACTATAGTAGGCAAGGAACAAAAGAAAAAAAATCAAAACAATCGCAGCAACAAAATGAAGAAATGTGAAGTTCATCAAAACCACGCATGCAAGCAACAAAAGGAAAAACTGAGCAAAATAATCACACAATACCAAAATGTGAAGACCATGAGAAGCCATCAAAAGCTATATCACTGAAATCACGCGGACAAGCAACGAGAAGAAAAAACTTAGCAAAAAAACACGTAAAAATAAAAACGTGGAGACCACAAGAAACCATAAAAAACATATATCACTGAAATCATGCAGGAAAGGAATGAAAAAAATACTTAGCAAAACAACAACAACAACAACCAAAACATGAAGATAACCTAGACAAATAACAAGCACAACCAAAATGTGAAGACCGCAAGAAGCCATAAAAAGTTGTATCACCAAAATCACTCGAGCAAGCAATGAAAGAAAACCCCAACAAAACAACATCAACTAAAATGGAAAGGCACAAGAGGCCATCAAGAAGCTATATCGCTGAAAGCATGCGAGCAATCAATGAAAAAAAATAAAACCCAGCAAAACAACAACAACCACCAAAACTTAAAGACTGAAAGAAGCCATATAAAGCTATATCACCAAAATTACCATATGGTAGTTTCAGTAACACACTACTGACTTAGTGCATGGTCCTTGTGTCATTTTATCTAGTCATATATTTTACATTATAAATTCAACTTAAGCACATTCATTGTGCCACTAGAATCATACCTATACATGCGTGGTCACACATTTCACATCACATCTTAATTTTAGTCATGGTTAACCATTGTGCCATCGCAATCATACATCTATGATGGATGGTCAACTTTTGTGGCATTTGAGTCTGCAGAGAATGGTGTCCCTCAAGCTCCCTCAAGCTCCTTTGCTTCTTTGTTGCCTTGATGATGAATACATTCGATGGATGCTTGTGATGATGGAGAATAGAGGTAGTTATAATCTGAGGAATCTCAAGTCTTCTTTCATTTTCTGAAGTATTCTTTTCACTTGCATGTTAGCCTGGCTCGATGATAACCTCGAGATGATAATAGTTCTTAATAATGTTTCATATTGATTCCGAGATCAACTTGGCTTACCTTCAATAACTTATCTCTTAAGTCTTCTTTCAAGGAATGATTTCCAAAGATGAGCATGAATAGGAGTCGTGGAACCCTAGGACGATTGGCTTGGGCTCCTTGGGCCGATCGGCCTTGGCCCTTTCTAAGTCCTTTGGCCTTCGTCTTTTTCGGATCGTCATTAATTCCAAGTGTTGGTATTTCTTAACCTCGCCACTAATGACACATTTAGCGTGAGCGTGTAAGAACACCCAGGTAAACTGACGGGTGCAAACGAACCCGCAAGCACACGGATACATCGTTGTAGCACTTCTCCCACGAAGTATTTCAAGGGTATCGAATCAAGGAACGGGTGTGAACTAGCTCCTAGCCTAGCTATGATCTAAGGACACCACTCTATAGGATTGAGACATATGAAAAGATCCCGCAAATAGCAGGATGAGTCAAGAATGGTTTCTCATGTACGCTTACTCGCTTAGGGCACCGGCTCACCCCTGGCTCTAACAAGTGATTCCGGCCTTTGGCTCTATGTTATATCCGAACGCGAAGGAATACAAAGGGTCCAACGGCTGTCACTACCGCGGCCTACCTCTATCTAAACGTGGGATACAAGGAAAACAAAGGATAATCTGTAGTCTAGACATCACATCTACACCACTGATTACTACTATAGCACGACTACGTCTGACGTCCCGTAGCAACACTATAGCACTCCGTACAAGTCCGGAGTGATGAATTCGTGAGGGAGAAACTAGAACTAACTTAGCTACACAACTATCACATGCAAAGGATCACGAATGCGACTTTGATCTAAATAGAACATGCATGCGCACTCACCTTATTCTAATTGAAGAACAACAACATTCACTCAATAAAACAACTTTAGTCTATTTAGAATATGTGTAAATACTCACTTTATTCTAAATGAAGAACAATAGCATTTGTAGAGATTCGTTCTTGGGGAAAGGTGCCAATGAACACGGCATGTCCCCAAGCCACCCCCTCACTCTCCTCCTACTATTTAAGCACTAACAAGTCAGCACGAATCATATGCAAGGGAGCTCTCCTCTCCCTAAGAGAAGCCTAAAGGCAAAAGTGAGAAATGAGGACAAGAAGTGTGTCTCTATTCCTACCCCCTCTATTTATAGGCATGGAGTACCAGGGTGCTGAGGGGGAAACACCAGAATTCTACATTGCAAAGGAGGTGGCAGGGGACACACGTCGGCTGGGCATGAACGGGGCCACCACTGGTTCATCCGAACTGGGGGTTTGGCTGAACCCAAGTCGACTCTATTTGCACCGCCTTTCGTCTGTGTGACTTTCAAGTGGACCCCAAGGTGTGTATGGGTATGAAGGTGGTGTTTTTAGAACATTTGCGTGGGAATGTTGGCCCTTGAGTCCGTGTACTGGCTTCTGATTGGTCGAAGGCGTGTTTCCTTGGATAGGTGGGTCCATGGATCCATGTGATGCTTGCATGGCAGCCTCTCATTGGGTGAGGCTGAATGGCTTAGATCCATGAGGTGTGTTTTCTTCTCATTCGATACTTGTGGAACTTGTCAGTATTAGCTCCTATACTAGTGTAGATGCTCACATTTTATGTATTTTATGCAGGAGTTGACGGCCTAAAAATGGCACTTAACGGTCGTCAACACCAAGCCTCATCTAATTCCTACTAAAATAGAGTATCATATAAAAAGCAAGGCATATGCGAAAACAACCTGACGACCTAATGAACATGATCAATGGTTATGGTATTATATTCATGCCATATTGAAGATAAATAGTGGTAAAAGTGTGTCATTAACAAGCATCGATAATAACAGAGTGATTCCTTTACCTCCCACATTGTGCCTCCTACTTGCCCTTGGTTGCTACATATGGCAACTAAAGTCATTACAGTAGTATCTAGATAACATTGCACCACCTAGTGTGACACTACCCAAATTCCTCTCTTTTGTTGTAAGTTACAACATGGGTCTAATATGGAACTAGCCTTGCTCTTCACTTCCATTTGTAAGCTTACAACCCACAATGGGTTCTGCTCAGTTACAATATTTTAGTTCTAGGAGTAGGATCCTAGAGTTTACAGTTCTCAGGTTTTATCTAAAAATAATATATATAGTTTTTGGGTCATTAATCAGATAGATATGTATGAAAGCTACATGATTGGAAGCTCCATTTGTATAAACTTGTAAAAACTACATGGGGAAAGATAAATAAGTGGTAAGATAAGAAGGTATAAATCATCTGACCCCTAAGGAATTATGGGATGCCCATTTCCTTTCTCATGGAAAAAGTCAATCCGTTTTCAGCTGTTAGAGCTTTATCCTTAACCATTTTATCCTAGCCCTTGTATTCTATCCTAAGTTACCAACTCTTGCTGCAACTTTTTAAAGAACGTGCATAGCATGTATTTCATTAAGCAGAAGAAAATTATAACTATGCAGCCTTAGGAGAGCCCCTAAGGCACTGAAAACAAAGGAAAACATCCGCTACAACGACCAAACAAACACACATAGGACGACCTAAAACAATTGCAGCCTGCAGAGAGAAAAGACACCTTGAACACACGCACATCACTGACTTTCTCACAAACAACTCCGCACAACGCCGAGGCTTGAGCGTAAGACCACCTGATGGAGAAGCAGCGTGTAACCAAGATGGCGAAGATGAAGAGCATCCACAGGCGCAACAAAAGGAACCGCCAACGCGACCAGAAGGAACGACCAACGAACGACCACATGACCGAAGGCGAGGACAACCAACGGGGTCACCACCGCACCACAAACACCGACCCAAAGCCAACAATAGCTAGGAGCCCTCAACACTTCACACCATGGCCACGGACGACCACCACCACCCAACGAGCCACACACCCAAGGCCGTCTCCCCCCCACCAAAGGCGACATAGTGACCACTGCAAGCCAAGCTCGGTATCAAGAGACGTCGCTTCCAGGGAGGACGCGGCGCCAAAAGGTGCCGCCAACGCTCGTCCAAAGGTGGAGGGTGCTGTCACCACAAGCTTTCGCCGGGAGCAACCCCAACCTACTGCACGAAAAGAGCGACGTGCCCCGTGGTAACCAGCCGACGTGCGAGACGACCGAGGTGCATCGCCGGAGGGGTGACCCAGCAAGGCGCAGCAGCACCAACATCATATTGCACTTTTACGCCCTGTTCGTTTGGCTTATCAGCCACCAGCCAGCAGTACTATTCTCTCAGATCAAATCAGCCATCAGCTACCATCCAACGATACTTTTCTCTCAGAACAAATCAGCGTCAGCCATCAGCCAACAGCCAGCCGAACAGGCCGTTAACCCAAAGTAACACATGGTCAACGAATGTACTATGGGAGTCACTCATATACCTTCCACAATCCATGTCACAAAGTAAAATACTACTTTCAAGTACCATACACTATTTATAAGTACCGTAACAAAGGTCAATAATAGTATAATCAGTCTCGTTTGCGGAAACACACTTCTTTACATCCTCACTCGAAAGATGCATCCATAGTCCCATTTTAAATTTGTTTGACTTCGTGTCAGAATGCGTAGGCCGAGAATGATCCTAGTACGCTTTTATCATCTTGATGTAATCGTCTAAGATTAACGAAAAATCCTTTATTAAAAAAAATATTGAAAAACTGAGAACATATACTAATATAAAAAATGAAGTACGAGAACAAAAAGTCACAATGGTAGTTTGGTTGGAGGAGTCAAAATTTTTTCTCCTCCTTCGACCATTAATTAAAGGTAATAAATAAAATTATTTTGCAAAATTATCTTTACAACCCCGAGCAAAATCGCGAGATGAATCTAATAAGGTCTTTGACCGCATCGTTAGACGATGATTTACTATAGTATTATCGTAACACATCATAGATTAATTATGTTCATTAGATTCGTCGTGCAAAGTTACACTCATATGTGAAAAAGATTTTGCAAACAGCCTTCATTTAGTACTTCATGCATGGAAAAGATTCTTTGGGTAATTTTTTTTCACCCAGCATCCAAACGCTGCCAATCTAGCGATGCTAGAAGTCACAAAACGAAAACTTTCTCGAACCCTGATGAACTATGACAATCGTCGCAGCAGCAAATTAAACTACTCAAGCTTGTAATCTGGTAAAAACTGCTAGCTGATCACTGTGCATATCGTAAATGCATCCTCTTGGCCGGTGGCGGCGGCGGTGACGACGCATGTTGCTGCTGCTCGCGCCTGCTCCGCGAAAGCTTCACCATGTTCTGCATCGCCGGAGTCGCGAACGGCCGCGGTACAACTACGCTTCCTCGCCGGAGTACTACGCACCCACGTCCACCACGGCCCGCACGTCCACCACTGCGGCCCGCACCCCTAAAGTTTGTTGGCGGCCGCACTACCACCGACAAGGCGCGTTGCTGCCTGTGCGAACTCATGCCGGCCAGCATGACCGCGCGGCCCGTCTGCTCGTACTCCCTCCGGCTCGCCACGCGGGCGGCGAGGTCGCTCAGCTCGTCCTCCAGCGCGGCGCACGTCGGGTCCCCGGCCATCCCCGGCGCCGACCGCCGCACGGCCTCCTGCCCGTTCTCAAGTATGCGCGCCGCCTCCGCGTGCTCGCGGCGCTCGGCCGCCGCCCGTGCGGCGGCCATGTCCTCCGTCGCGGTGACGCGGACGCGCTCCCGCTCCACTTCCATGGACAACTCGGCATCGCCGTCGGGCACTTCGGACGATGGCCTCAGCACCATGGCGTCGTCGCCGGCAACGTCTTCCGAGCACCCTCTCACCGCGTCTCGGTACGAGCATCTCACTTTGATCAGTTGGGTGACCTCTTCCGTAGCTTCAGCAGGCGGCACGCGCACGAACACCAAGAAGCGCCTCTCCTCGTCCGCGTAGAGCTCGCCGACGTCCACCGAGGCGGCCCGGCGGTCCGCGTCGACGCGGTTCTCGTAGCGGCCCGACTTGATACCCAGGACGCGCACGTCCTGCATGGCTACCGATAGGAGCCCGCCGACGCACTGCGCGAACGAGTCCTGGATGGCCGCCTGGTTCCCGACGAAGGAGAACGTGCCGCCCGTCTCCTCGGCGATGGTGTGCATCGCGGCTGCGTCGTGGTCGGTGCCGAAGCCGAACGTGTGGATGGGCGCCGCGCGGTTCCCTGAGGCCCTGAACGAAGGTGGCACGAGATCGACGTGCCGACGCTGCACGTATCCATCCCGCCCGTCGGAGAGAAGGATGACGCTGGTCACGGCTTTCCTGTGCCGACGGTCCTCGAGCACCCTGGCGGCCACGCGGAGGCCCTCGCCGATGTTGGTGCCGCCCCCCGCGGCGAGGGCCTCCACGGCGCGCTTCGCCGAGGCCTTGCCGTCGGCCGCCATGCGCGCGAGCCGGACCACGCGGGTCGCATCGTTCGAGAAGGAGACGACGCTAGGCGGTCGGCCGGGCCGAGGTTGTCGATGACGAACCCCACGGCCTGCTTCACCAGGTGCAGCTTCCCGCCGCGCATGCTGCCGCTGAGGTCGATCACCGTCACGAGGTCGAGCGGCGCGCGCCGCGCGCCCGGGGCCGCGGCCGCCGCCGCCCCCGGCACCACGGCGTGAACGAGCACCGCGAAGCTGCCCCTGGACGCGCCCCTGGCCACGGTCGGGCGCTCGCAGTGCGTCTTGAGCGCCACCACAGCGTGGTCGGCCGTCGGCCTCCCCGCCCGCATCTCGCGCCGCTTCGACGGTCTGATCGTCCGCCACCGGGTCGTCGTCGTTGTACGGGCCATGGTTATGATGAGAAGACGGTCTCCTTGCGGGAGGAGGAGGAGAGGGACGGCGGGCCGACGACGGGCCGCCGCCGACGGCCGGTAGGTCGCGCCACGCGGCCTTACAGAGCGGGCAGTGCCGGTGGCCGTGCGCGACGCTGGCGGAGATGCAGCGGTGGTGGAAAACGTGGGAGCACTCGGCCGTGAAGATGGCCTGGCCCCGGCCGACGTCGCCGAGGCAGATGGCGCACGGATCCGCAGCGGCAGCGGCGGCCTCCATCGCGATTCGCGACGCGCCTCTCGTAGTCCCTAGGAATACATAACCAATATTTGTGTCGGTTTAAACAATCATACGAACTTCATCTCTAAGTCTTGGCTAAGATTTATTGATCCATATACAATGTAGGCAGTCCCAATACAGACTCTAGTCATAGAGTCCATACCTCAGAGACTCTACTAGGAACGTGCCCGTGCGTTGCTACGGGTAATACAATCTACGTGTATAAGCATAAATATTTTGATGGTGTGATACATTTACTTGAACAAAGTAAAATTAAGTGATTCAATCTTAGAATGAGTGACAACATAGGTATAGTACCCAAATGTGCGAGACAAATGACGTTGCAAATGAGTTTTATAATAATAATAATAATAATAATAATAATAATAATAATAATAATAATAATAATAATAATAATAATAATAATAATAACATAAGCACGATCTTTGATGTTCTTTTATCTCAATCAATTTGCAAAAACATGACATGACAAATTGGCAAACAAACATTAAATCCCACAATATCCTACCATTCCTTTTTTTACTCAACCAACTGACACCAAGTGCTCAAAACAAACTTTCTATAAATACATTGGAATAAATCACACTGAAAGTTGAGAGATGAAAGAGAGTCGAATCTTACAATCCAAGAACCTAGCAGGGTGGTTCCACTCAAAAAAGTTTTGGATCAGTTGGACCAGGGTATTGGTAGCTCATAAAAATCCTTAAATTGGAATTGAAGGTACATCATAACTTCATAAATATTTGGATATTCAAGTGATTTGTAGCAATGCAGACATATACATACTGTACCATAACAATATTAAAAATGATTGTACATGCAAAAAGGGCATTATCCTTGATAATTCTTTAGTGCTTTCTTCCTGGCCTCAGCGCTACCCCTTCCTGTCCATACAATACAACTGATTGGTGTGCTGCTCAAGCAGTTGCATTATTTTTCAGAAAATGGTCACTAAACTTAAAGAAATGAAGAGACAAATGGTACTTTAACAATAAAAGCTCTAGAATGTGACACGACTGAGAGAAATTATGTTACCTACATCTTGTAGATTGTTTTTTTATCAGCGCTACTCTCGCAATTTGAAACCTTCACATCAGGCAATTGTTTTCATTAAATCTTTGAGCTAGGTGCCATTGGAAGTTGCGTTGAATTTTGGATGGACTACCTTGAAAAAGGATGGTTGGATCCAAATGCCGAATAGTAGTCTTGGTCTTGACAACTACAACATTAGAACTGCAAGTCCTTAACTCAATGCTAGCAGACTAACACACTTGACCAAACCAGCCTAAGCTAACTGACAGACTCAATGGACAACCATTGAACTGAATGCAGAAATAAAACACAGGCAATACACTGTCCAACTGAACACATGGACAGGGATTCAACCATCACATATTCAGTCTTTGTTCTAAATAAATCAATTTGCACTTGTCGATTTCAAGATAAACAGATAGCTACACTTGATGTTTATATGCTCAGTAGCCAAATAAGGATACTCTGATGCTACATTATAACAAAAATTAGTCTACCTGAACAACCATATGTATATATTATACACTCAAGTGTAGCAGTCTTGTAAAAATAAAAAAAGAAGTACTTATAACCTCACAACATGCATATGGACGCAGGGATTTTTTTGCGAATATGGACGTAGGGATTTGACTGTATGATGATTACACTGACTTTATTAGGGAACTCCCTTGGCACATCCACAACAAAAAAAAGACCACGCTACTGCTTCCCAGAATGCATTTTGGATTGCTCAGGAACTTTCCTGTTGTTGTAGTCTTTCTACTGCTGATAGAAACTCGGCATGGTACATGAATACACAATATCAGATCACCACCTTCAGTGAACTGGTTGCATTAGGTACAAATTATAAGCTATACATAGTCAGAATTTTGAAACCCCAGACATAGCATCAGCTGCACAACAGTTTGTTGGCTAATTCAGTAATCATAGGTCAAGTTGGAATTGAAGATCAATCAGCAAAGTAAAGAAAAACAAATTCACCTCATAAATTGATGATCCAGTGAAGCCTAATTGGTGATGGAGATTAATAGAGGACAAGGTACCTGAATGCAGGAGCGCTACAGTTCTCCAACTGCCAGCCTTGAGGAAATAATAATCTGCATAAAGAAATTTTGTAAGCATCTAGTAAGCATAACATAAATAATGTATTTTGCTTTGTAAAATCCATAATACCCATTTGCATAATCAAACAACAGTATGTTACATCAGCATGTATACAAAACTTACTTCATCAGTCAAGTCAACAACAACTGTCTCGCCATATCGTTGGGAAAGATCGTGGAAATGACGTTGAACAACCTTTGGCTGTATGTAGTAATAGCTTGAGAGAAGTCATCAGGCTATGTTCAGTATGTGACCACTATGTAAATGATAACAAATTCTTACAGTTTCTTCATGTTCAATAATGCTGAGACGTGGTTTATAGCTCAAATCCAGTATTTGCTCCCAGAGAAGAGGAATAGAACCTCGAACCTAACAAAGTAACAAGGGGATATGAAAGCTTGTAATCATTGAAAATGGGACACAGTATAACTATACTTAAATATGCTTATTCATCGATCATCATATGTGCTACACGCAATGTATAGAATCCAAGAAAACAAAATCTCAAACACGCAAGAGAGCTGTGGATCTTCGTAATAGAAGAAGAAATGGCCCAAATTACAAAACATCACTCCACCTTGGGCTAGAGTAGTCAAACTACATGGACAGTGGACACCCACAGAAATTTCTTAAGGTCTGGCCATAAATTAGAGAAGAAAATCTATTATCCCATAGTGAATAAAGGGGAGAGAAAAAGGGTCTTTTCAGGGTCATTCTCGATCAGTTTAAATGGCTATGATCATTTAGATGATGGGATCTAATGTCATGTTTCATCTTGGGTTAGACTTTATTAGTTTGCATGTACTGAATCCAAATGCCATTCTAAACTTATGATGTAGCAGTGGTTTATAAAAAAATTAGTCACAAAACTACTTATGGGGTGCATTATGGATGCTCGTCATCATCCAACAGCAAGTTTCATTCGTTATATCATGAAGTCACCTGTATAAATGAGGATGTGAGACCTTCATACTCAACCAACTGTTCTGTTTCTACAAAATTTGCGGTGGCACCTTCAAGATTTGCACCCCTTCTCCACATTCTTGTTCCTGCAATGGGTGCATGAAAGAACAATACAATTTAGAAATCTCATCCTGGTCTATAAGTTACTCATGTTTCAAGAAATGTTAGCAAAAAAGAATAAAAAAAGTGCAACCTAGACGTCTGTTGCATCTCCTTGAGAACAATGTTACCCTGACAGGTCTATTCTTCAAGGTAAATTGCGCTGACTGAAAATGTAAAAATAGTTAAGGACAGACCAACTGTCATGTTTATCCTCCAATGGAGGAAAAACAATGGGAACAACATGTTACATCCTTCCAATTTGGATAGAAAGATACAGAAAGTAAAGTGATGCATGCAAAGCAATTTATATTTGCACCACTAAGTGATAAATATATGAAAAATAGCATGTCATGATTTTTCAAATAATTTTTTGGATATTTCCTTGTATCAAAGGGATGATGAACTCATCAAGCTGCAAAAAAATAACCCAGAAAAATAAGTAAGAACATACGCAAGGAGGCAAATCAACAAAATACACATTCCGGTCCCTTCATAGATGTTTACCTTAGCTTCAATAAGCTCCTCTAACAAATTTTTGTTCCAAACGAAACGTGGATCAGCCTGAGTAAAGTGAAAAGGTAGTGAGCACAATACTATCTTATCCAGAAAATCAATAAGGTGGGGAAAAAACTATAATAGGAATGATTCCTTATCGAGAGCAAAAGTGTGCATGATCCTAATACAATAAGAAAATATTTTGATATAAAAGCTTTTGCAGCATTTCTCCAAATATCATGGTCACTACTCACTTCAAAATGCCTTGGCAGATCAAGCTTCAAATAATAAGAACAGCAGAACTTGTGCTCGCATTTATAAACACATTACAAGTCAGTCAGGTTTTTGCAGCAAAGCATTAAAAATGCACTGATCAAGTTCGCAACCTCCCTTTCTAGGATTGGACACAACTGATAGAAAGGGCAGACACCATCAGAAACATGCTCTGATAAGCTCAATTAAAAAGTGATAGCGGCAGTTCACTTATCAAGAGAGATTCATCTCTGAGTGTTTATCATTGCTGATAGGAAATAGATAAAATGCATTATTTTCTTTCTTCTATAAAAAAATTGGCAATTATAACTACTACAAAAATGCAATAAAATTGTCAGAGGATCATTTTTGTCTTCTTGTGCAAATGAAAACAACCAGCAATGCAATAAAATTGTCAGAGGAAGCAGCTATAGTCAGCTACTGTTCTTGTATTCTCAGAGTATACTTATAATCTGAGTCAGCTATGTTTGAGCACTTGATTGAACTTTGGACTATATTTCAACTTGTGATTCTTTGATTATTCTAATTCTTTATTATTTGCCTACTCAAATCACCTTGAATATACATGTTGAAGCAATGGTAAACTATTGAAAATTAATAATGTTGGCGACATGGTTAAGCATAAAAGCAAATATATATGTCGCTATCGAACTTCTCAAACTACTAACAGCAGCATCGGCCAACCCAGTTAATGAAGCATGATCCAGGTTACTGAATGCAATAATAGCCAGACAAAGTACCAATTATTGGGACAAAAATCTTCTGGAACTACTGAAATAATGGCAGCTCATAACAAAAAAATGACTTCTATTTTAGCATGGAAAAAATATATTGCTTAAAATGTTTTTGTGTAAATGTAAAAGGATAAGCCAAATTGGACTACTCATATCAAATCTGCATTGCAAACTGAGATAGATATTTTTTATTTTTTTTGCGAATTAACTGAGATAGATATTAATTACTCTTGAAATAGCCTTAGAGCTATATGAATTCAGCTAGGCCTGTGCATCTGCGGGTTACACCGGTTTCCACCGGTTTATCAACCCAACCCACAACGACCGGGTTACATTGGGTTGGTCTGGTTCCACAGCTTCTACAGAACTGGTACCGCCGGGTTAGACTGGGCCGGTTTCACGGTGTCGAACCATCATTTATCTCCGTCTTCCTCCTGCCGACACCCTTGTGTGTTTGCCTTCACCAGTCCGTCCATGGATCTCTGCCTCCTGTACCCAGTGCATTATCTCTGGATGTAGCATACTGGTTCCACTCCTGGAGCTCGTCGATGCAAGAATAGAGGCCACCAACTGCCGCACGATGAACATAAGGTGTGTGTGGAGAGACGACGCTATATTCATATCCTAACCTACAATGGAGTAGAACAAACATGGACTGATGCATCCTAAGTTCCTAACCCAAATGGAGTAGAACAAATATGGATTAAGCGTTCAAGTGAAATACTTTTTAATGATCTGAACTCTTTCTTTCGTATACAATAAGCAATTCAGCAACATTAGGATACAAGCCCAAAATAATAACAAATGCAAATTATGTAAGCTGGAATTAAAACACATGGTTTATGACTATGTGGCAAACAGATAAAAGCAGCAGGAACCTTGAATCGCAGTGTGCACGGGGCAACGGTTGCCAAGAATGAGCTCAACGCCTTGCCAACCGTGCTCTGTTGCTCGGCATCAGGAGCTGCCGGTCATCCCCTCGTCCACGAATGTGCCCAGCGGCGGCGGCGGCATCTACGCCGCAGCCGGGGCCGTCGTCGCTCCCTTACTCTTCCATCTCCTCCTCCACCACGACACCACCTCCTCCATGAAATTGCCCTCTCGAGATCCGCCGGCGCTGAGTGGCCGCCGGCGCTAGGGTTCCGCGGCCGCCGGAGCTTCACAGGTCCACCCGGCCGCTGCGGGCGAGCGCGCGGGCGAGCTTTGCTCAGCCGCCCGCACTTGTCCGGCGAGCAACACCTCCCACTCCAGGCTCCTCACCGCAGACGCTGCCGCCGCCGTGGAGCCGGACTCCTCCTCCCTGGTCCCTTCCAACGGATCGGAGGATATTTGGCCGGGTTGACTGGTTCAGAGGGAGGGAGGATGCGAGCGCATTTGACGGAAAGAAAAAAAAACGGGTGGGATTCGATGGGTGGAGTCGCGGGCGGGCGGGGGGAGGGCGACGTACGTGCGGCAGTCCTGGACGGCGGCGGAGATCCCGGACGACGACGATCCTGGACGACGGCGACAGGCGCGGCGATCCTGGACGATCCTTCACCGGTCCTCGGCGGGTCAGCCCTCCGCTCCACCCTAGCGACGCGGATCTCACGCCGTTCTTCATGCAGTCCGCTTCCCCTCGACTTGGGGAGCGGCAGCGCGTAGAGGACGACGGGCCGCGGGCGCGGGGATTGGGGAGGGCGCGGGGCCCGCAGAGACGCGGTGGGATCGGGTGGCGTGATGGGGGCGCACGCGGTGCGGAGAAAAAAGGGGGCGGGCGCGCGGTGCGGGGGGCGGGGAGGGGCGGACGCACGGACGGACGCGTGGGTAGAGCGGAAGAAGTAGTAACATATTTTTGTCTCCACTTCGTTCTTTTTAGGAGTAGAGATATCACAAAACTATAATCGCTCATGCAAAGTCCAAAATAGTAGTTTGTATGGATAAAAATATTTATTACTAAGCATAAAAGGAACTGATCATCTGTGACATATTGCTACGTAATCCACCATACACCTCCAATCCTGGGCAAGCTGAATGGCCGGCTGGGCAAGGATTTCCTTGCCAACACAGGAGAAACGATTCTGCACTTCTGCGTGGGCATAGTCAGTATGCTCGACAAGAGGCCTGCGGTAACCAATTCGAACCACCACCACCACCGAATTGAACCTCGACGCGTCAAATCGGGCCTTGTTGTCGCCAAATTGGAGCTCACCGTGGACGAATCGAGCCCCGACGTCGCCGAATCGAGAGTGAAGGAAGGTGCCGGCCCGAACGCGGCGCGTGCAGAGGCCGGACCCTCCTCTTCGGTGGTGGCGCGAGGCCAGGTGGGCACCCGACGGCGACGATCAGCTCCCATGGACGGACGACGTCATCCTCCTCCTCGAGGCCCTCGCTGTCCTCCTCCTCGATTCGTCCTAGTGCGGTGAAGATCCGTCGATGGCGCGCCTCGGGACCGTTAGCGGTGCCCTCCTCCTCCATCCCCAAGTTGCGCCCACACTACCCGGCCGGGGACGAGGCCCGAATGCAGGGAGGCTCACCGCAACGACTGCAGCCTTTGCCTTTGCGGGTCACGGCGCGAGGTAATGCAGCCTGTGGAGGAGCCAGTCGAGGCGGGATCTTTGGCAGCGCCTCCCTCTTCCCCAGCGAGCTTGGCAGTGGCTCGGGCTGCGAATCCAGCATGGCTCCCCCATGGAACGGCCGCTGGCGGGCGGATCTATGAGCTCGGGCCATGTTCGTCCCTGTCATCGTTGGAGGGGAGGGGGATGAGGGCCACGGCGGAGTTTACATGATGCCGGATAGGAAAGGGGAAGGGGCAGCGGCGGAAGAAGGCACGCACGGGAAGTGGCGGGAGCAGGAGAAGCATGTGCGATCGGAGAGGAAAAGCGGCGGCGATGGGTGGATGGAGTACGAGATCCATGGAAACTAGGCTGCCCTCCCCAACACGCTCAGAAGGTGGAGTCTGCAGCCTCAAAGCTGATGAAGATGTGGTGTTCAGATTAGAAACAAAGTCTTCATTTTTCTTCCTCTTTCTTCAATAAATGTCTCACCACCTCAAAAATTTGCATAGATAGCAATGTAATTAATGACTATGGACTCTACCATAGAGTCTGCATTGGGATGCCTAACAAGAATCCTTTATTCATGACTAACAAGGTTGCTGATAACTACCAGTATCTTATAGTGAATGCAACAAGTTCTTTATAAGATGGAGCAACTGCTCGGGTCTCTACGAAGTCCTTGAGTAGGATAGCTTAGGTATGTCTCTGATGATGGTGGTATTTGAAGAGTATCTTGGTCTCCTAAGTGGATTTTGGTGAATTAATGACACACTTAAGTATCTAATGGTGTTTCAAGCTTTGAGAGCAGGTATTTAAAATTTTATGAAGCATGCATGGATGTATCCAAAAGGATGAATGCTTAAGGAGTGGCTTTACTCAAGTTTCACTTTATTTTTCTATTTTGAAATTGAGTATAGGAATGCCCCACTATTAAGAGGGATACAAATTCCATGGTCTTTTTAGAGAACAAGGTGCTCTAGACATTCTAACAAAAACCATGAGAGACACCTCATCACTTGCACTTCACTCAGGATTAACTTTTTGAGTGCTGACCTGAGAGCTCCGGAGTTTCTAGAGTTTCCTACGGAATATTCTGGAAGCTACGGAGTTTCCGAACTTGTCTGGATTATTCCGGAACTTGCCGTCCCAACTGCTAGTTTCGGGGTGAAGGGGTATAAATACCCCCTCATCCCCTTCCACACTCTCTATCTTGCCCTAATTTCATTATGACATGTGTTGAGCTTTGACTCCCCCTCTGTTTCTCTCCCCTTGCATTCTGGGTGAGATTTAGTGGGATTGAAGGGAGGATTCAAGGCTAGAGCAAGAGAGGAGACCTTTGAGCTGATTTCCCATGTCTTGAGCACCTTCGTTCCTCGTCAAGCCGGGACTTCGTGTTTGTTACTCTTGGAGCCTTGAGCTCCTAGCCGGCTAGGCGTCGCCTAAGGAGCATCCAAGCTTGTGGCTGCCCTTGGGAAGTTTGTATCACCCCTACAATTGAGTAAGTGAGAGACATGGGTACCCATGGGTCCCCACCGGCCAGGGTCCCAGAGGCCCCTGACAAGTGGACCTGACCTTCCAGAAGACTCGCCGACCTTACAAGTGGGCCCAGCGACCTGATCAAGCTCTCGGAAGACCCGTGAAGCCTTGGCGTGCAAGACAAGACACGACGACCTGGCGCGCCGCCGCCTGTAGCTCCGAGTATCACGGGATACTCCTTGTAATCCAGGAGATAAGCTTCCCACAGTTGTAACCGACCCCGACACAGGTCAACCGACCTGCGCATGCAAACCCTAGCCCGTCCTCCCCATATAAGGCGGCCTAGGGCTCCATGCACAGGGAGAACTCATCTTCATCCTCGCATAATCCACCACAACTGGACGTAGGGTTTTACTCTCCGGAGGCCTGAACCAGTATAAACCCTTGTCTCCCTGTTCTTCGCCGCCATACTCGCCTAGCTCCGTGTGCACCACGTGCATAACCACCTACGCTCTTAGGTCCCGATCCTCCATTAACCTGCAAACCACTAGGGTAACCCCCTAGCGGATCTGTCCAGGTCTCACCCCCTGACAGTTGGCGTGCCAGGTAGGGGCGATCGGGAACTCGCTGTGCAGCATGGTGGCCCAATCTGGCGTCGTCTTTCCGGCGAGCATGGCGGCCTTCCTCGCCGACCCCGTGGAGATCCGCTTCGGATCATTCACGGCGACCTCTCCTGCTCCGGCAGCTTCAACTCCTCCAGTGACCTCTGAGAAGGTCGTCACGACGTCCGTCGCCGTCCCTGTTCCCGATCTAGTATCGGAGACCCACCCACCCAAACCCTGTGACCTTGTCCAGGGGATGGAAAACATCATCGGCTCCATGAGGGAAACCCTGGAGATCTGCGAACGAGCTCAACGCTCGGCGCAGACAGCGCTACGCCACACGTTCCCCTTCGGCCTGAAGTCTGCGCCCGGCCTTCGCCTGAGCCAGCTTTCCACGCCTCCCCAGATCCAATCTGGGCGGTGACCTTCACGCGACCCAATGCCTGCGCCTTGCGCTCGGCGCGACCCCCTCGACGTGCCCTGCACCTACCACAAGGGTGCCAAGCACACCCTCCGCGGGTGCCGCCTGCGGAAGAAGATCGACAACGAGCTCCCTCGCCGAGCTAAGCGACCTACCCAGTCTCCGGACTGCGGGAAGTTCCAGAAGGTCCGGGTTCGTATCGCCCCGAGCGACCCAGAAGTCATCTTCCGTCAGGTGATGGTGATCTCGGAGAACGAGCCACCACGCGTGGGTGCGACCAACTCTCAGGAGGCGGCTCGTATCCAAGCAAACGCCCGCCGCGCTGAGCGACGTGCGGAAGAGCAGCGGTGCGCCTTGCCATGCGCTCGTGATCTACGCCTGGAGTTCGAGGAAGCTGGGATCCCGACCTTCAACAGCCCCCAGGCCAACTTGGGCGCGGCCATTACCCGGCTCCAGCAAGTCCAGTCGTCTGAAGCTGAGCAGGCCCTCGCGTACCTCCGGGTCGCCAACGCCTTGGTGGAAGAGAAGAGCGCGGCCTCTAGGTTCGCCGCGTCATCCTCAACCCGCCACTCGCGCAGTCGATCTCATCGACCTACGCGTAGCCACCTCTCCCCCGTCCAGGAGGAGGTCGCCCAGCACAATCCTGAGCAGCCCGCCCAGCAGCCCGCTGCTGCCCGTGACCTTCGCGTCAACCTCGACGCCAACAGGTGTGCTCACGACGCCCGCACCGTCATCGACCAACGCCACCGGGAGCGCGAGGAGCGCGAGCTTCGTCGCCGCCTGGACTACGACCGCGAGTACGGCGCGCCCGGCGGCGTCCACCGCATCATGGAGCGTGAGCTCCGTGATCAGCACGAGATCAAGAACCAGCGACGTGCCAAGTACAACGCTGATCACGGTGATCCCGCCATCGTCCAGCTCGACCGGGACCGGCAGCCGCGTTCCCAGGTTGTCGTCCCGGAGCGCAGCGTCCACTCTGCGCCACGTGATGCCGCCCCGGCAGGAGGCACCAGCGAGGACCTTGCGCTCAACGCCTTCCCAGCGCTGGATGCCCGCTTCAAGAGGGTGGAGTACCCCGACAACTTCAAGCCCAACATCAAGCCGTATGATGGGCGCTCCGACCCTAGCATCTGGCTATCGACCTACTACGTCGCCGTCAAGGCGGCCGGTGGTGATTTCGACCACATGACGGCCTACTTCCCATTGGTGATGGGCAAGGCCCCTTCGCTCTGGCTCAACAACCTTGCGCCTGGCAGCATCAAGACCTGGGCCGATCTGTCCCAGGCCTTCACATCGAACTTCTAGGCGACCTACGATCGCCCTGGGAACGCCTTCAGCCTGGGGCGGGTCGTACAGAAGCCTAAGGAGCAGCTCCGCGACTACAATACCTGGTTCTTCGAGAACCGGAACTAGTGCGTTGGCGTCAGGGACGACCAGATCGTCGACAACTACAAGAAAGGCATCAAAGACCCCAAGGTCTTCGAGAAGACCCATGAGTCCGGCGCCACCAACGTCAAGGAGCTGATGATCGTCGTCAACAAGCTCATGGACACAGAAAACGCGCTCCAGAACCAGTTCGACGCTGATAACGCCGGTACATCTGGCACTGCGGCGGACAAGCTCCGCAAGCAACCTTCCGAGGTCCTGGCGGCCGAAGGGCGGTGAGGTTCGTCCTTCAATCAAGCGGAGTTCGACCTGGCGCTCGACAGCATCTGCGGGTTCCACGAGGGGGCCACCCACACTCTCCGCGATTGCTCCCAGTTCAAGAGGGCCTTCAGCGCCTCTGCGGACCCCAAGCGACCCAGGAACGACGGCTGGTGACGCGACAACCGCCCCTACAACAACAACTGCCGCCGTGACGACCGGCGAGATCGGCACGACGACCGCCGCGACGATCGGTACGATGATCGCCGTGACCCACCTCGCAGCGACCCACCTCGCAACGACCCTGCTCCAGCGGCTACCCGTGATGAGACGAACCTGCCCCCTCCGCCAGCATCGGGCAACCCCAATGGGCCTTTCCAGGCTGCTACCCACGCGATCAACATGATCATCGGCGGAATCAAGTCCAGCACCAGCAGGAGGCGCTACCAGAAGGACAAGTGCGACGTCCACCTCGTCCACACTCATCCAATCATGCCCCTACGATGGTCTGAGCAGCCGATCACGTTCTCCAGAGCTGATCACTGGGTCCATATCCCAGACCCTGGGTCCTACCCGCTCGTCGTCGAGCCTACTGTGGATGGAGCCCTGCTCTCCCAGACCCTCATTGATGGAGGCAGTGGGCTCAACATTATCTTTGTTGATACCCTCAAGAAGATGGGCTTCGACTTCAACAAGATGACGGAGTGCGACGAGCCCTTCTATGGCATCATCCCCGGGAAGGCAGCCCAACCCCTGGGTCGATTCTCCCTCCCGGTCACTTTTGGTATGGAGGCCAACTTCCGCACGGAGTACCTCAACTTCGAGGTCGCCAACTTCAAGTCCTCCTACCACGCGATCCTAGGTCGCCCGATGTTGGCCAGGTTCATGGCCATCCCGCACTACACCTACTTGGTGTTGAAGATGCCGGCTCCGCATGGGGTCCTCTCCGTCAAAGGGGACCTCATCATCTCCTTCAGGTGCAACATGGAGGCTCTCGACCTCGCTGCGACCTCCGCCGCCACCGAGGCCTCCGCGGTCTTGGTGGCTGAGGCCAACAAAGTCGACCCTGTCGACCAATCTGTCCCGGAGCAGAAGCGCACCGAGACCACCCTAGACGCGACTCCATCGACGAAGAAGGTCTGCCTCGGCCTTGCCGACCTAGAGAAGACGGTGGTGATCGGCGACGGGCTCGACCCCAAATAGGAACTCGCGCTCACCAGCTTCCTTCGGAAAAATGCCGACATATTCGCTTGGAGTCCATCGGATATGCCAGGTGTTCCTAGGGAGCTGGCTGAACACGCCTTGGATGTAAGCAAGACGGCCAAGCCTGTCAAGCAAAAGCTTCGCCGCTTTGCGAAAGATCGCAAGGACGTCATTAGGGTAGAGCTAATAAAGCTCCTAGCTGCCGGATTTATCCGAGAGTGTAAAAACCCGGTTTGGCTCGCCAACCCGGTTCTTGTACCAAAGAAAACCGATCAATGGAGAATGTGTATCGACTACACCGATCTCAACAGGCACTGCCCTAAAGACCTCTTCCCTCTTCCGCGTATCGACCAAGTCGTGGACTCCACGGCCAGGAGCGTTCTCCTCTGCTTCCTCGACTGCTACTCAGGGTATCACCAGATAGCCCTGAAGGTCTCCGACCAAGACAAGACGACGTTCATAACGCCCCATGGCATCTATTGCTATACGGCCATGACCTTCGGCCTCAAGAACGCTGGCGCGACCTACCAGAAGGTAATACAGAAGTGTCTGGTCAGCCAGATCAACAAGAACGTAGAAGCCTACGTCGACGACGTGGTCGTCAAGACCACCCACGAGGATAAGCTCATAGCTGACCTCGCGGAGACCTTCGCCAACCTCCGCACTTACCGCTGGAAGCTCAACCCAGAGAAGTGCGTCTTCGGTGTCCCGTCCGGCAAGCTCCTGGGCTTCATGGTCAGCAACCGGGGCATCGAAGCCAATCCCACCAAGGTGGATGCCATCCTCAAGATGAAGCGACCTACTGGCAAGAAGGACGTCATGAAGCTCACAGGCATGATGGCGGCCTTAGGCTGATTCATTAGCGAGCTCGGAGAGAAAGGCCTGCCCTTCTTCAAGCTGCTAAAAAAGGCGGACAAGTTTGTCTGGACCGAGGAGGCAGACCAAGCTCTTGAGCAGCTCAAGACCTTTCTCACGACGCCCCCGGTGATGGTACCCCCGGCACCCAAGGAGCCCTTACTGCTCTACATCTCGGTGACCACCCTGGTGGTCAGCGTCGTCCTGGTGGCTGAGCGACCTGAAGAGGGGTGACCTTACCCTGTCCAGCGACCTATCTACTACGTCAGCGAGGTCCTGTCTGACAGCAAGACCAGGTACAGCCAGCCCCAGAAGATGCTTTACGCGCTACTCATGACTTCGCGAAAGCTCCGGCACTACTTCCAATCCCACAAGATCAAGGTCGTCTCGGCCTTTCCCCTTGGTGAGATCCTACGGAGTCGTGACACCTCTGGGCGCGTCGTCAAGTGGTCTATCGAACTAGGCGAGTTCGACCTAGAGTTCTGCCCCAGGCAGGCCATCAAGTCCCAAGTCATCGCAGACTTCGTCTCGGAGTGGACAGAGATCCAGCAGCCCCCGTCGCTAGAGCAACCTGAGCATTGGAAGATGTACTTCGACGGTTCCCTGAACCTCGAAGGAGCAGGCGTGGGCATCCTGTTCATCTCCCCTAAGGGCGACTACCTCAAGTATGTCCTACAAATCCACTACAAGGCGTCCACCAACGGCGCCGAGTATGAGGCCCTCATCCATGGGCTCCGCATCGCCGTCTCTCTCGGGATCAAGCGCCTCCTGGCCTACGGCGACTCCAAGGTCGTCATCGACCAAGTCAGTAAGGACTCCGAAGCTAGGAAGGATACGATGGATGCATACTGTGCCGAGGTGCACAAGCTCGAGCGTCACTTCAAAGGGCTAGAGTTCCACCATGTCTGCCGCAACAACAATGTCGCTGCGGATGTCCTCTCCAAGCTTGGCTCCAAGCGCGCACTAGTTCCGGCCGGTGTGTTCATGCAGGACCTATGCAAGTCATCCATCAAGCTCATCCCCGACCCAGAGTCGCCTGATGACGAGCTTACCTCGCCTGAAGGTCGCGAGATCCTCATGATCGGCGCAGAAGATGACTGGCGCCTCGACTTCATTACCTTCCTCCTCGAGCATCGAGTACCTGAGGACAAGGCAGAGCGAGAAAAGATCACGAGGCGTAGCGCCAACTACGTCATCGTCGGCAAGGAACCCTACCGGAGGTCCGCCTCTACTGGAGTACTGATGAAGTGCATCCTACGATCTGAGGGCCTCAGGCTCTTGGACGAGATCCACGGTGGTGTGAGCGGCAACCACGCCGTCTCTTCCAACCTGGTGGGCAAGGATTTTAGGTCTGGCTTCTACTGACCCACGGCCTTGGCTAATGCCCAAGAACTTGTACGTCGTTGCAAGGGGTGCCAGTTATTCACTAAGTAGCAGCACCTTCCGGCTCAGGCCCTCCGGACCATCCCTCCGTCGTGGCCCTTCGCAGTTTGGGGTCTCGACTCTATGGGACCGTTCAAGACCGCCCTCGGCGGCTATAAGCACATACTTGTGGTGGTGGATAAGTTCACCAAGTGGATCGAGGTCCGTCCCGTATCCAGCGTCACGTCGAAAGGGGTGGCCAAATTCATCGAGGAGATCACCCATCGCTTCGGGGTGCCAAATAGGATCGTCACCGACCTCGGCACGGCCTTCACAGGAGCCGAGTTCTGGGACTTCTGTCAGGACAATCTGATCGACATATACTACTCCTCGGTGGCACACCCGCGGTGCAACGACCAGGTCGAGCGGGCCAACGGCATGGTCCTACAGGCCATAAAAGATCGTATCTTCGACGGCTCAGCACCCTACGCCACCAGGTGGCTCTCAGAGCTCCCTCACGTCCTCTGGGGTCTCAAGACCCAGGTCAGCTCAGCTACAGGGTACTCACCCTTCTTCCTGGTCTATGGATCAGAGGCTATCCTCCCCACCGATGTGGCCTTTGGTGCTCCTCGCATCCAGCACTTCGACGAAGGAGAAGTAGAGCAAACACGTCGACTCGACCTCGACAGCGTCGAGGAACACCGTGTGGCTGCGCTTATGCGCCACACTCGCCATGAGCAGCAGCTACATCACTACCACGACCGCAACGTGCGGGAACGTTCCTTCAACGTTGGCGACCCAGTCTTGCGGCGGATCCAGAACACGATGGATATGCATAAGCTCTCTGCGCCTTGGGAAGGCCCCTTCATAGTTAAGGAGGTCATTGGACCGGCGACCTATCGCCTCCAATGGGCTGATGGCCAGGGTGTTCCTAACCCCTGGAACATTGAGCACTTACGTCGCTTCTATCCTTTGGAGCCTTGTATCACAATAAAGCTATGTACTCTTTACCTTTGTAATTCAATATATAAATATAAAGATTTCTCTTTCAACTTGTTTGTTTTCTGTTTACCCCTCCCCTTCGACACGCTCGGGGGCTTGGCCTAAAAACCGACCCCTCGCGCTCGGGGGCTTGGCTTTAAGCTCGGCCCTTCACGCTCGGGGGCTTGGCTTCGCCAACCTAAGGGTCGCTCGACCTGGGGTACTCATCTCCCTCTTTCCAGTGTTCCCTTACCACAACTTCCTATGCATTTTATAAGTATTCCTAGGTCGTGGGGTTGCTTGATCTTGGGTCCCCGACCCCCTCCGCGCGCCGGCTGCACCTAAGCCTCCAACGTCGAGCCGTGTGGTTGGTAAGCCGTTCCTCCACTGAGTTGGGTTAGCGGAGGAGAAGGGGTCTCGCAACTTCATTATGTTTGTGTCCTTATAAAGAGTATACAAAGTCAAATAAGGGATCACGGGACATGCTTTTTTCATTCATGCAATGTTTATATTACATCAAAAGGGTCCACGACCCATTGTTACTAATTGTTTGCCAGTTCTAAGCTACATCTACAGGTCTATTTTCTTCATGATATCATCCGCGGCGGCCTGAATCTCCTCGCTGGCAACCAGCTGCACCAAGTCCATCTCCTCTTTGACCTTCTCAAGGTCGAACGACGGCTCATGGTGCTTCACCGTGGCCAGTGCAGTAGCAGCGGCGAGCTTGCCGCCGTCCATCAGCAAGGTCTTTATGCGACCTACTGCGCCCTCCAACCGCTCGACGAGCCCCTGAGGCTCGCCCTCGACCTTAGGGGTGTACACGTCCACAAGGTACTCGGCGGCCTCCTTGAGGTCGTCCAGCTCCTTCTCCAGATCTGCAGTCATCTCCTGATGATCAATAAGGGTTTGCATCACCCGGCCAAGGTCGATCTCTAGATCCCTACGCGCCCCAAATTCATAAGCAGCTTTACAGGTGAAGTAAGACTCACTGGCGACGACCTCCTTGTGTTTCTCCTTGAGGACCTTCACCTGCTCCTTCGACTCCTTGAGGTCCTTCTTCAAGGTAGTCTTCCTCTTCTTGGCCTCTGCAAGTGCCGAGGTCAAGAGCATGTCACCCTGACGGTCAAACAGGAAAAACCAAAAGGACGTCCCTCGACATACCTACGGTAGCGTTCTTCCGGTCGTCCTTCGCCTCCTTCGCCTTCAGCTTTGTAGCTTCAAGCTCCCGCTTCAAGGCCTTGATGGCCTGGTCCTTCAAGATCGCTTCATCCTTGAGGCTCCTTACTTCCTTCACGGCCTCCGTCCTGGCCTGAAGCACGGCCTTCCGGGTCGTCGCCAGCTCCGCGTGAAGGTTGGCGCCCTTCTTTAGCAGGTTCGCCCTCTTCTGTGAGTGCTCAGTAAGGGTCTGCAACAACACGTCAAGATCGTCAAAACATTACGCCTGGGCAAACCTAAGATGAAGCCCTAAAGGTAAAACCAGCTCGCCATGAGCATCCGGCCGATGGTCTTCGCCGCCTCCGCGATGGTCGCCTGCGCCGCCTTGAAGTCATCAAGGTCCTTGGCGTCGGCCCAGACGTCGTCCTCCCACGGAGTACCTTCATAGAGGCAGGGTTGCTGCTCGGCTTTCCCGCTTGCACCTCCGGTTTCCGCCTCCCGCGTCCCCGGCAGACTTGACTCAGGCGGGTCTCGCTGGCGCGGGCCCTCCTCCTGCTGTGCGCTCTCTACAGGGACCTTGGGCCGACGGTGTTGTCTCCACGATCTCAGGGGGCTTATTGGTGAAGTCCCCACCTGAGGTCGCGGGGGACTGACCGGCCGGCAACTTCTCGGCCTTCCATCCAAAGGCCTCTTGACCTGAGGCGTTCTTGCTGCCACCAGAAGTAGCAGGAGTTGCCCTGCCCAAGGTGCACATGTTCATCAGCACCGACCTACTCAACAGAGTTACAAAGATGAAGAATAGCATAAATCAAGCTCGGTAACATACCCGCTGCCGGTCTTCAGCTTCATCGACATCGGCTTGGGCGGCACCCGCCTTGGCTTCTTTTGCGACCCCTGGTCGCTCACGCCCTCCGCGCTCGCTGTTTGCTGCTGCTCGCCGGTAACCAAGGGCGGGGCGTTGCTTTCTCCTACGGCCGCCACATCGCTCGATCCTCCGGTGACGTCGCGTGACCCCGCATCATCACGCTCCTCGAAGACGACCTCGGTGTCAGTCGTTGCCGTCCCCGATGATGCAGTGACGTCCTTCCTCTTCCTCTTCTTCTTCCCCACCTCGATGGTGGCGGAGATGATCTTGATGCCCTTGTGCGCCGGGATCTTCGTGGTGGCCTGCCGCGTACAACGAGTCGTCGGCGCGGAGCTCGCCACGGGCGGATCTTCTTCATCACTACCCACCGACGAGTCAGAGAGGTAGTTCTCCAATAACTCCGGCGGCGGAGCCTGCACGTCTTCCGCCGCCCGGACCTTGAAACTGTGCTCGCCCTCATCTGCGAGCAGAGCCGGGCTCTAGAACAAGCCCGCACGACCCTAAAATAGGCGACCTCCGTCTCAGAAATAGGCGAATTCAGAAAATAGCAAAGAAATCAAGGTCGACTATCGACATACCACTTCGGCAGGCCGCTTGAGAGAGAACGCCTTGGGGCACGTCCGGTTCCGGATCACCCCATTAAAGAGCTCCTTCACCCGTGCCACCATCTCCTCCTTGGAGACCTTGCGCTGTGCTACCCGGGTGGGGTCGGTCTGGCCCTAGTACTCGTAGGCCGGGTGCACCCGATCTTGGATCGGTTGCAACAGCCTCCGGCTGAAACTGATGGCCACTACCCTGCCGGTCAGCCTTTCTTCCTTCCGTGTCTTGAGGTCTTCCAGCAGCGGCTTGATGGCATCCATCTCCCGTGATGTTAGCTGGTTGGACCACTCTGGCACCGGGACTGGCGTGAGCCCTGACCTGGTCGCCAATGCTGGTTTGGGTTTGTCGATGTAGAACCAGCCCCGCCTCCAGCCTTGAGTATTGTCCGGCAGCTCCATGTCGATGTACACCGTCTTCATGTGATGGCACAGCATGAAGCCAACAGCACCGACGACGCCGTTCTTCCCCGTCTTCTTCACCTCGAAGAAATACTGCCACAGGTCGAAATGTGGTGGTATCCCAAGGTACGCCTCGCACAGGTGGATGAACGATGATACCGTGGTGATGGCGTTGGGGACAAGGTGCGTCAAGTCGATGCGGTAGAAGTGCAGCAGTCCACGAAAGAAGTCACCCGCCGGGACTCCAAAGCCGCGCTCGACGTGCGCGACGAAGGCGACGGTCTCCCCAGTTCCCTCGGAGGGGAACGCTTCACCGGCGGCGGGCCTCCAGCCCACCTGCTCCCTGGGCTTCAGCAGCCCGTGCGCCACCAGCTCCTTGAGTTGCGCCTCCGTCACCGTCGATCGCTCCTAGATGAGCTCCGGCACCGTCGCTTGCTCCGGAGCCATTTCCTCTTTCTCGAAGCCGGTGGATCTAGCTCTAAACACCACCAGGGACCTTTGGCGCATACGGCGGCGCTGGGTGCGGTGGATCTAAGCACGGCGGCGCCGGCGAATCTATGCGCCAGAACTTCTGGCGGCAGATTGGAAACCCTAGCTGCTGCGGGGAATGGAAGTGAGTGGGGTCCTCGACCCTCCACTCGGCCTTTTATAACTGGGCCGCCTCAGTGTGGTGGGCCGCGACGCCCTAAAAGTCCCCTCGGATTCGGCGACATCACCGACGTCCCAACAGATACAATGCCTAATGGCTCTTTCGGCCTAACGGCTACAGGCAGTGACGGCTCGAGCCGTGCGGGAATTCATGCCCGTTGGTTTTCTGCCCAACGGCCCGGCGTCCATGGACTCGCTATGCCTTACTTAAAGCCCCCTCTCCATCATTTTCCTCAAGGTCTCTTGGCCTCTGACGACCTTTGGGTCCATGACAACACCTTCACAAGGTCGACAGGTACTACCGCTCGGTAGGTCGCCTCAGCTCTTACTATCGGGCTCGCACCCCTGGGCTCCTAGGTCCTGCTACCTATGGATCACCTTAGCCTCTATGGCTGGTTTTGTACCAACGGCCCCGTGCTTAAAGGCTCCACTGCTCTTTGGCGACCTCCGGGTCAAGTAGCACCTCCCCGAGGTCGCTAAGGTCCTACCACCTATTACATTGCCTTCATGGCTATACCGACAGCCCCGTGCTTAATGGCTCCACTGCCCGTTGGCGACCTCTTGGTCAAGTAGCACCTCTCCGAGGTCGCTAAGGCCCTGCTGCCTTCTGGGTCGTTTAGACCTAGGCTTTTTCAGGTTGACTACCTGTGTTGTGTCACTGCACAACGGCTGTGCTGACCCAGGTCGGCATGGGTTCCTTGTCTCTAGGAAGGCCTCCCGAAGGTCGGCGTGCTATTACAGCCCCGCTGGGACCTTGGTATCCGTACCATTGCAGCCTGGGCGCCCTTACAAACTACTAAAGCCATGACACTACTCATGCAAAACTATATTTATAGCTTCATAAGCTACTAGGAGTTTGGCCGTTGGCCAAATTACAAGATACAAAGATCTTAAAGATCCTGAATTACCTTCCAAAGTGCTTACGACTCAGTATACACTAATAAGGCTTGTCGCAAGCTTTCTTCTGGCTTCAGGACCTACTCGACGACCTCTACAGCCACTGTGGAGGCAGCTGCCACACAACCACCTCTACTCGCGCACCAACCGGTCTCTTACAGCGCCCAACATCAAGTCTGAGCTTCGCCGCAAGATTGCAGAATGTCCGAGCTTTAACACCAACCTCATCGGGTGGAGCGCGGTGCTCACCAGCATCACATCAGGCCTGAAAGTGTCAGGGCTGACGATGCAACTGCTACTTCATACTCCTTCCGGGCTCCTCGGTGAGGCTGGGAGAAGAGGCTAATCGAGTTCTTCGAGCGTCGCAAGCATTCTTCTAGCTCTAAGCATGAACTACATCACCCCTACACTCTGGTGGGCGGACACAAGCCCACGGCGTGGCAATATTACTACACTGGGTCATCTTGGATCCCCTCTGAAGATGGGTGCGGTTTGCTTCGAGCCTTGGGCACCTATTTATACCACCAGGCGTCTGCATTCCGTCTTACTCGCAAGGCCAACTTGCGTGGCGTCCTTATCCCCAAAGGCATTGTACCCTCGTGGAGCACGAGGTCACTGTTTGCCTGTGAAAGGCATCGGCGTGCCTGACCCCTACCTGACTGCACACTGAGGCACCTTTGTCCTTTGCGGGTGACAGCGACCCGTGCTTCGTGAGTCTGCTGGCCCGTGACCGTACAGTGCACTTGTGACTCTGGTTATGACAGGCCTGTCGCCTGCTACCCTCTGCAAGATTCTGGAACTCTTATCCTCTAGTGTCGACCCCACAAGAGCGTCTGTTTCCTAAGCAGAAGGTCGTAGGTTCGGCTAATTCTTCTTCTTCTTCTTCTTTGGAGCATCAAACCGGCCATACTGGTCGCTTTACTGCTCGGGGGCTACTACACTAGTGTGTCTTCGACACCCTATTTTCTTCAGGTCGCCTCAACCTAATGGAAGCCTGCTTCCATCACACCTCGGCTCGACCTACCCCTGGTAGGCTTGTTGACCTTTCTTAAGGTCGTGGCTGCTACTACAATATGCCTGATTCAGGTCAGGTCGGCGATTCTGCAAGATCTACGCCTCGTCTTCACTTCGACCTTATGGTCCTTTGACCCAGAAGCTCGACGTTCAACTTCGTGCGCGCATCGGAGGGGTTTTCTTTTCTTTTTTGATCCCCGTGCACCCTTCATGACCTCGACGGTGCCGCGCCTCTGCTGCTCTTCGACACGACCTCGCCTCGGCCGCTATGCCTACACGTCGATCGGGGGCTTGAGAGGCATGGGTACCTATGGGTCCCCACCGGCCAGGGTCTCAGAGGCCCCTGACAAGTGGACCCGACCTTCCAGAAGACTCGCCGACCTTACAAGTGGGCCCAGCGACCTGATCAAGCTCCCGAAAGACCCGTGAAGCCTTGGCATGCAAGACAAGACACGACGACCTGGCACGCCGCCGCCTGTAGCTCCGAGTATCACGGGATACTCCTTGTAATCCGGGAGATAAGCTTCCCACAGTTGTAACTGACCCCGACCCGGGTCAACCGACCTGCGCATGCAAACCCTAGCCCGTCCTCCCCATATAAGGCGGCCTAGGCCTCCATGCACAGGGAGAACTCATCTTCATCCTCGCATAATCCACCACAACTGGACGTAGGGTTTTACTCTCCGGAGGCCTGAACCAGTATACACCCTTGTCTCCCTGTTCTTCGCCGCCATACTCGCCTAGCTCCGTGTGCACCACGTGCATAACCACCTACGCTCTTAGGTCCTGATCCTCCATTAACCTGCAAACCACTAGGGTAACCCCCTAGCGGATCTGTCCAGGTCTCACCTGTAACGCCCTGGGTTTTCAAACGCGGAAAACCCAGCATTCTGTCTCGTGATAATCCCTGGATCAGACGCTATCACTCATAGGCATTCATCATAGATAAATATCACAGTCATACAACGAAATAAAGCATCAGAGTACGAATAATAATATGATTATTACATGTCCTGAATAATCAGAGTACATCAATACACGCCTCTTGGCGGAATAAGAAGAATAAAAGCCTACGCGGCGGTAGCTATCTCCCAGAAGGTGTCTCCGTCTTCATTCGTCTCCCACAGGCATCCTTGAGCGAAGCGTCGTGCCACCTCAGTCGTACCATCCATCGGCATTGTTGTTGTAGTCTGACTCGTACCCTGCAAGCTCAGGGGCTATCCCCAAGGATCGGGATAGGTCCACATCACCAACCGTATGCAAGCTTTAAGCGGCCTACTTCTAATGGTAAAGAATGTATCCAGGTAGTAGCTAGGTTTCCTATGCAGCAGCAGCATCATAAAAAGAGTAATATCTCCATAATCCCACCAATTCTCATATCTCTCATCCACAACGTTACACCTGGTCACCCAGATCACCGTCACCATCTCCTATCTCCATCTAGGGTCGGTGCGAGAACTCCCACTCCTCGCACCTCAATGGTTGCACCCGGATCCGCGAGGCAAACGGAGCAACTCTCCTCTCCCCGAATACAACCACGGCTCACCAATACACTCTCATCGTATAAGGGGGAAGGTAGAAATCCCAAAACGTAAGAGTCGGAGAAACAACGGGCATGTCCATAACCGAGGACGCGGCTATACGTATAGATCTAAACTCTGCAGAGCGTGTACACCAGTACCCAACTCGGAATAGTACTCGGGCGGTGTACGACCGATCGAGCCTACCCTACCGAACGAACACCTAGGAGTTATGATTCCATCCTGCATCCGGGTCTCGCTGCGGTCCTTCGCAAAGGACCACCCCAGAACTGTGAAAATGCCCCCGTGTGGCCGCACGGGGAGCGCTCAAAGGGAAGGGACTTCACCCTAACCCTCTCACTGATACCCTCTATCCTACTGGCAGGTATGGTATCGCACTTGCTAGGGTCGAACGCCCCTATCCCCACTCTTGGCGAGGTGGTGTGTACGAAAGTCCCGTGTAACAGGCGACCCACTCGGTTTCAGACCGGGGCGAGCTCCTATCCTCCATGTCATCACAAAATCCCCAACACCTGTGCTCCTAAAACAGTGTACCCACCATAGGCACCAAACTGGGCAAAGTCCGAGAAGACGATCCCTGGCCCCCGATCCCAGATCGGGTTGTCTTGAGCTCACCCCCGCCAAAATATCCCAAAACACTTTCTCCTGCCAGTTTTCCCCACACACGCCAAGAAACTACCACAATAATCCCAACACATGCATAGCAAGCACAGCATATCATCTCGCATAAGTAAAGTAGTAGTAGTTGGTCAATCAAAGACAAGTATGTAAAAGAGGCCATGCACGGGTTCATCATATTCATCACTATGCCGGAAATAGAGCACTAGCAATACTAATAGCCATGCCTAATGGGCATTCAAAGAAGGTCGGGCATGAACCTGGGTGCGGGTAGTCGTCGTTGTAGTCCTGGTTCAGCTCTCCGGCTCCGGCGGCTCCTAGAATCGTATTTAAATGAATAAACTCGGCAGCTAATTGCAATAAATCCAAGATGAAGAACAAATAAGACCCAAAAAGAGGCAAACTGTAGCCTAGCGTGGAGTTTGGATTTTTAGAAGATTTTCAGAAGAAGTTTTGTATTTTTCGGAGTTAAAACGGATTTATTATGAATTTCCAAAGATTAAATAGATTTCTGAAATTAAAATACGCATACACAATATAGCAATCTTTTAGCTAGCTCTAAACCATCTCTAGCCAGCTCTAAAAGGACTCCTAGCGGGCTGCAAGCCAGCTCCTCGTGCACCCGTGGCGGACACGGGGCAGCTTATGGCCGGCGCTAGCCCACGTGGCCACCCGCGTGGCAGCGCGCGTGGCGCCGGATCCGCTGCGGCGGCGTGCGGTGCGGGCGCGGGTGTGGCCGAGCCCTGGGTGGCCGGCCGCACGAGATCCCGCCGGATCCTCTGCGTGCTGGCGTGCGTGTGTGCGCGTGTGTGCCTAAACCCCGGGGGTTTCAGGGCCGGCGCCGCTACGTGTTCGACTGAATGCTCCTGAGGAGCGGCGGCGTGGCCAAGGCTTCGCCGGCGGCGAGGGTGTCCGGCCGAGGCATCAGGCGACAGGGGGAGATCCAGGGGCACCTAGGGTTCATCTACGAGCATCAAGGTGGTGGCTTTGGCCGGGGAAGGCTCATCGGCGGCGAGACAGGTGCACAGCGGCGACGTGGTCACGCGGGCGCACGGCGGCGAGCACCGGTGACGACGTGCGGGTGACCTAGAGACCCAGAAGTGTGCGCGTGTGCATCAAGGGAACATAATGAAGCAAAAATAGGGGCTTTTAGCCCCCCTTGCCTGTGTGCTCGACACCGGCGCGGCCATGGCGGAGCGGCGGCGAGAGCGACACAGCGACGGCACAGTGCTGGACGCGCCGGCATGCAAGCATCCACCGCGTGCATGCGTGGGTGCGCGCATGGGCGTGTGCATCGTCGAGCGGCCCCAGAGACCGGGCCTTCCCCTCCTGTACGCGTGCGCGTGAGCGCGCGAGCTCCGGCTCGACCACGGCGCACAGGAGAAGACGGCGGGCCGGCGGGACGATGACGTGTGCGGCTAAGGAACAAGGAAGGGAGCGGAGGCAAGCGCGCGCACGTCGTGAAGGCGGCGGCACCTGTAAAAACCCGGCATGGCTCGAAGGTCGGCTTCACAACAGCGCCGTGCGCGGCGGTGCGGCGGCAACATGGACAAGGCGTTCCCCCTCAGCTCGAAGGCCGGGTCCTTCACAGATGAGAGGGAGAGCGCGGCCTCACCTCGGTGACCTTAGGTCAGAGTGCATGCATTGGTGAAGAAGGTCGGAGCGGGGTCGTCGGCGGTGAGGAAGACGGGTGGCGTCGGGCAGAGGAAGCAGGGGAAGCAGAGGAGGCACGGTCCGTGGCTTCCCGGCGCTCCTGGAGTCCCACGAGCGGCCTCCGGTCTGCACGGCGGGACGGCGAGCTCGCGGACGGCCTCTGGGTCCCTCTTCCTCTCCCCCCTTCTCCTTCTCCTCCGGCGAACAGCAGCGGGTGGCAAAGGGGAAAACTCCCCGGTGGCTAGGGTTGGGAGTCCCTGGGGGCACGGCGGTGGCCATCTTATAGGGCGAGGCGCGAAGCGGGGGCACGTGGACGGTCGGGATGCGAAAGGAGGGCGCGGGGCGTGTCGCGACGGCGGCCATGGGCGGCGCGGCGATGCTTTGGCGCACCGGCGTCAGCCAAAGCGGTAAAGCGGGGGAGAAAGCCGGGGTGACGCGAACATGACGCGAGCGTGACACGAGCGTGACGTCACGTGGGGCCCGCCTGGCAGCGGCTCGGCGCGGAGGGGTTGGTGGTGAGCGGGCCGGCGGTTAGATGGGTCGCGTCGGGCTGGGCCGAAAGGAGTGTGAGGGTGTGAGTTGATTCCGGAAAAAGAAAAGGGGGGCCTTGAACAGACTTAGTCATGGGGTTCGAGGCCCAGCAGGGTTCTCCCCTTTTTCCTTTTCTTTTCTTTAAAAACCCTTTTCTAAAATTTGGTTGAAATTTGAATATGAATTCAAATTTGAACTCCACACAATTAAATTCCAAATAAAACCAAATGAACTCCATGTTTCTCACACTAACATTTTATATTTCCTAGAAATTTTATTTAGTTCAAAAATAAATCTAGGAATTTCAGGAGAGAAATTGGAAGACATCCTTAATTAAATTGACAAGCACTCAAATAATTCACCGAAAATTTTAAATCCTCATTTTTATAATAAAACATTCCGTAATAAAATTGCGGGATGTTACAGATTCCCCCCCTCAAAAGAATCTCGTCCTCGAGATTAAGAACTTACCTCCGTCTCGAAGAGGTGCGGGTACTTCTATCTCATGACCGACTCTTTCTCCTACGTCGCTTCTCGCTCGGTGTGATTGCTCCAAAGCACCTTGCAGAAGCGAGTGGTGGTACTCCTGGTAGCCTTCTCGGCCCAATCTAGAATCTTCATCGGGTACTCCAAGTACTCCAGGTTGTCTTGCAAGTCGATAGCATCGGTGGAGACATGCTTGTCAAGCTTCGGGTCGAGGCACCTCCGGAGTTGCGATATGTGGAACACAGGATGCACTCCGGCAAGATCAGATGGTAACTCCAGCCTATATGCAAGTTTCCCCACTTTTGCCATAATCTGGTAGGGTCCAACGAACCTCGGGGCTAGCTTCCCCTTCACATGGAACCACTTCGTGCCTCTAAGCGGTGACACTCTCAGGAAGACATAGTCACCAACTTCGAAGGAGACATCCCTTCACTTAGGATCAGCATAGCTCTTCTGCCTGCTCTGAGCTATCTTCAGGTTCTCTCTAACCTTGGCCACATTCTCCTCAGCCTCAACAATGGAAGCAGGACCGAAGAAAGTCCTCTCCCCCACCTCAGACCACATCAACGGGGTCCTACACTTTCTGCCATACAGAGCTTCAAAGGGTGCCATTTGCAAACTTGCTTGATAGCTGTTGTTGTATGAGAACTCAGCGTAAGGCAGACTCTTCTCCTAATCATTGCTGTAAGTCAACACACAAGCTCTTAGCAGATCTTCGAGTACCTGATTCACTCGTTCCGTCTGTGCATCTGTCTGAGGGTGGAAAGTTGTACTATAGTCCAAGTGGGTGCCCATCGAGTCATGCAGACTCTTCCAAAACTGAGCTATGAACTGAGCACCACGATCGGACATGATGGTGCGGGGTGCTCCATGTAACCTAGGATATGCTCTACATAGAGATCGGCCAACTGACTCACCGTGAACTTGTTCTTTACCGGAAGGAAGTGTGCTACCTTGGTCAAACGGTCCACAATCACCCAAATCGAGTCATTCCCCTTCTGAGTGCGGGGTAGACCCACCACGAAGTCCATGCTGATATCATCCCATTTCCACTGAGGTATCGCAAGTGACTGTAGCAATCCGGCGGGTCTCTGATGTTCTGCCTTCACTCTCTAACAGGTGTCACATCGGGCAACATACTCAGCTATGTCCTTCTTCATATTCTCCCACCAGAATCGACACTTCAGGTCCTCGTACATCTTGGAGCAACCGGGGTGAATAGAATACCGAGAATCGTGTGCTTCCTTCAGAATCGTCTTCCAGATATCCTCACCACTAGGCACACATATGCGATCTTTCAACCACAACGTGCCTTGCTCATCAATGCGGTAGTCAGGGGCCTTGCCTTTCGTCAGAAGGTCTTTCACTTCTTCAATCTCAGGACACTTCTTCTGGGCTTGCCTGATCTGGTCTTCTAGATTGTACTTCACCCTCAACTCGTTGAGCTGTCCCCTCTCGACGATGTCAGGCTGCAATCGCTCCATCTCCTGGTACAACTCTGGCTGTTCCTTCTGCACCATCAGGTTGTTGTAATAACTTCTTCGGCTCAAAGCATCGGCCACGACATTCGTCTTGCTAGGGTGGTAGTGAATGTTGAGGTCGTAGTCCTTTATCAACTCTAGCCATCTCCGCTGCCTCAGGTTCAACTCTGACTGGGTGAAGATATACTTCAGACTCTTGTGATCTGTGTAGATATCACATTTGTTACCCATCAAGTAGTGCCTCCATATCTTCAAAGCATGAACAACAGCTGCTAACTCAAGGTCATGTGTCGGGTAGTTCTCTTCATGCTTCCGAAGCTGCCTTGAAGCATAAGCGATCACCTTGCCTTCCCTCATCAGCACACAACCAAGACCCTACCTCGAAGCATCACAGTACACCACAAAATCCTTGTTGTCATCGGGAAGCATCAACACAGGAGTTGTGGTGAGTCGAGTCTTGAGCTCTTGGAAGCTTACTTCACACTTCTCTGACCACACAAATGGCGTGTTGTTCTTCAGCAACTCGGTCATTGGCTTCGCAATCTTGGAGAAGTTCTCGATGAAATGGCGGTAGTATCCTGCCATCATGAGAAAACTCCTGATCTCTGTCACTGTCTTGGGCGACTGCCACTTTGACACAGCTTTGATCTTCGAGGGATCAACTGCAACTCCCTCTCCTGACAACACATGCCCAAGGAAAGCCACTTCTGCTAGCCAGAACTCGCACTTGCTGAACTTGGCATACAATTGATTCTGCCTCAGCTTCTCCAGCACAATCCTCAGATGCTCTTCATGCTCTTCTGCAGTTTCTGAGAAGACCAAGATGTCGTTAATGAAAACCATGACAAACTTGTCCAACTCGTCCATGAACACCTTGTTCATCATGTTCATGAAGTAAGCAGGGGCGTTCGTAAGACCGAACGATACAACAGTGAACTCATACTGCCCGTACCGGGTCACAAACGCTATCTTGTAGATGTCCTCAGGGCGAATCTTCATCTGATGAACGGGTACTTGTTCTTGATGGTTACCGTATTAAGAGCGCGGTAATCGACGCACAGCCGTTGCGTCCCATCCTTCTTCGGCACAAACATCACCGGTGAAGCCCAAGGTGATGCACTCGGTCGGATGTACCCCTTCTCATGGAGAGCTTCCAACTCCTCCTTCAGCGTTGCCAGCTCTAACTTGCCTATTCTGTAAGGACTCTGTGCCACGGGTGCTGTACCCAGCACCAGGTTGATCACGAACTCCACATCGCGGTCTGGTGGTAACCCCGGCAGATCATCAGGAAAGACATCGGGGTACTCACAAACCACTGGAACATCGGCCACTGTCTTCGTAGTGAGGTTGTACACCGCTGGTACTTCCCGTGACTTCAGCGGCTCGAACATGATCTTCGTTCCCTTTGGGTGCATCAGGGTCACTTGTCGAGGTGATGAGGATATAACCCCTTTGTGAGCGGTGATCCAATCCATGCCCAGAATAACATCAATCCCATTGGACTTCAGCACGGTCAGATCTCCGAGGAACTTGTGACCCTTGATGAACATCTCCACCCCTTTGCATAGCAGGGTGCACCTAATATCTCTGAGCGGGGAGCTCGTTACAATGGGTTTCGGTCGGGGAGTCATGGGGAGAGACAGTTTGTTTACAAAGTTAGAGGACACATACGAACTAGTTGCACCAGTATCAAACAGAATCAAAGCTTTGGCACCACAAACTAAAAACTCACCGATCACGACGTCAGGTGCGTCGGCAGCCTCCTCCTCAGTCAGGAGGTTGAGCCTTCCGCGATCAGCGGACGGCTGGGGAGCAGCCTGAGGTGGCCTCCCTCCTGGAGCTGGTGCCCTGGTAGGTGTAGCAGCGGTCTTCTTGCTAGTGCACTCGTACGACTTGTGGCCTTGCTTGCCACAGGCGTAGCACGTCGGGGTGAAACCTCCAGTGCTGGGTCTCGACGCGCTCTGTTGTAGGTGGTTGTAGCCACCACCCTGCTGCTGGTAGTTGCTCCTTCCTCCTGGGTGCGGTGCACGGTTCCCTCCGAAGCCACGTCCGGGCTGGTTGTTCCCCGGGCGGTAGCTCCCGCGGAGCAGGTTGCTCTGTCCACTCCTCGGCCTCTGGATGGATCGGTCGCCACGGTCCCAATCTCCGAACCTCTTCTTGCCCTTCATGTGCTCCTCTTGCCCCCTCCGTTCTTCCTCGAGCGCGATAGCCCTGTTCACCAGGTGGCGAAGGGACTTGTGCTCGCTGGCCTTCAAGCCCTGGCAGAGACCATGCTAGAGGCCTCACAGAAACCAGAATTGCTTCTTGTCGTCAGTGTTGGAGTCATCAGGGGTGTTGACGGTCAATATTTACCATTTTCAAGGCCGTCAACTACTGCAAATCTGAGCATGAATGGAACATCCACACTAGAATAGGTGCTTAAACTCATACTTTCCACCAGTGTCGATGTCTATTTGAATACAGGTATTTAGCATAGGAAATGAGAGGAATTCATGCACATTCACTCCACTCCAATCCAAGGCACTCAAATGCTGGCCAATCAGGGGCTGCCACATGGATTCTCCTGGATCCATGATGTCACCAATCCATGTAAATGACTTTCGACGAATCACTCGCTGCCACGTCAGCATCACATGGATCCATGGGCCCACATTACCAACTAAACCGCCAGGAAACGTGCCATGCACGGGGGAGAGGCATCAGGGCCCACATGGAAGCGAGCCAGAGGAAGCACACCCCAAATGGAGGGGAGAAGGTGTCGGCCGACCCTAGAATCGGTCGAACCGACCTAGGGTCGGTTGATCCTCCCCCTCCACTTGTCACTTGCTCATTGGCTCTTGGCTGCATTCCCGGGTGTTTAGGGGCACTTTGAGCCCCGGAGCAAGCCTCCTCCTTGTCTATAAATAGGAGGGGAGGGGCTCCATTTCTCACACACCATCTAGCTCTCAAGTTTCACTTTCTCTTGTGTAGCTCTCTCTCCCTCTCTCCAATTCTGTCCATGAGAGGTGATTCTCACCTCTTTGTGGTAGAATGGTGATGAGGAGAGATCTAGATTAGGATTATGTGAGGTAGAGGAGGGGTAAGGAGTGAGTTGATGTCCTCGTGGATGCTTGTTCTTCATTTAGATCAAAGTGAGTATTTCAGCATTTCTTATTTAGACTATAGTGGACATCATGCATGGTTGCTTTGTTCTTGTGTTCTTGGCTCGTTCATAAGTTAGAGGCTTGTGTTCTTCGTGACACAAGGTTTCGATCCTTTAGAGCTAGAACCATAGTTCATTTACTTGTTTGGCATGCTCTGATCCTGTTTAGTTAAGTTTGCTGTATCTCGTTCAGCTGCATCCATAGCTTCCTTTCTGCTCCCAGTTCAATGATATGATCTGCTTCTGATCTTTCCCTTGTTCGTGGGACCATATTTATATGGTTGCCATAGTGTAGTTAGCGAGCTAGCATACGCCGCACTATAGTTTTTATTTGGGGGTACAGACGTGGTGTCTGGGCCTTGGGTTTCCTACGGAGACTACGTACGATCATAGCGTAGAGGTAGGCCGCAGTGGTGACAGCCTGTTGGACCCTTTGTCAACACTCTACGTCACGTACCGAGTTGGGCTCGCAGGACAACACCTCTCAGTGTTGTCGCCCCGTGGGGACGACTGAGATCTGACAGGAATACATCTTGAGAGCTAAGTCCCTTAAGGAAGTGCTTCTTGTATCCCGACCTATCCCAGCGAAAGCTGGTGTCCTTGGATAGACCCTCTCTGGTTACTCTCCGTCCTAGGAACGAAACCCGAAGGGAGTATGCATTCTCCTAGGGAGAAGTGCTACAGCGGTGTATCCGTGCGCTTGCGGATTCGTTCGCACTCGTCAGTGTACCTGGGAGTTTCTTACTTGTCTCACGCTACAAAGGCGCCGAACGTTGAGGATAAGAAACGCCAACAAGCATTTCTGGTGCCGTTGCCGGGGACGGCTGTTGTTAACCTTCGAGCCCGTCTATCCTCGTATTTATCTTTTCCTTTTTTATTCTACCTTCACCCCCGTTACCCTTTTTGAAGTATCCCTTTTGTTTTCTTTCTACCTCTACCCCCACTACCCATGGAAGGTTATCCTTGTAAACACCTTCTGCCTTCGAGGAGTGAACCCTCAGAGCCATCTTCGTCAAGATCCACTCTTACATTTGGCTGTAGGATTCACCCCTCTCTCATGAAGCTAATTCAGGACCTATCCTTCTCGAGGTTAAGTCATGAGAACCCCTTTGATCATGTGAGAGACTACGAGCGTCTGATTGAAACTCAGGGTAAAACCGGAGAATCACCGGACGTTCGGAAAAGAGAGTTTTTGCCGCTATCCCTCTCTGGGGAAGCTCGGGATTAGCACCGTTGTTTTGGTAGAGACTACCTTACTTGGGAGAGATTGAGAGCAGCTTTTTGCTCCCGCTTCTTTCCAATACGACGTGTCATCTCGTTAAGGGCAAAGATTCTTTGTTTCAAGCAATGTGAGGAGGAATCACTAGGAATGGCATGGAATCGTTTCGCCTCCGCGGTGGAAGATTGCCCAGTCCTCCGCATTCCCGATTGGATGCTGCTTCAGCACTTCTGGTTTGGACTGCGAAAGGATGATGCCATGAGGCTTAATGCTCTCTCCGGAGGATCCTTTGTGCACCTAGATGCTATCAAGGGAAGAGAGATCCTGGATAATCTCCGAGATTTCAGCTCCCCTTGCATCCCGGTCAATGAGGCACCCACCAAAGAAATTGTTGAGCCACCTAGATCCATCGTCAGCAGAGTCCGAGACTTCATATCCACTCTTTCCGAGCTCTGGCTGAAGATGTCATTCCTGAATAGCAGGAGTCTATGGGAAAGGTTTTGTTGCGCGAGATCTACCCTTGGGTTCCCCTCTCGTGCATCTTCTTAGACCTTCTCCCCGAGACTGTCTCGTGGGAGGATGGAGAGAGTAGTTCAGAGAGAACGACCATTCCCGGCCAAGATGACTTGTTCGATCCTCACTACCATCTCTTGAGGAGAGAATGAGAGGCCCATCGTGTTTCTACGTCGAGGTTTGAGCTGAAGTGCTTTGCACTGAAGTTTCGTATAAACCGAGACATCGGTCTCTGCCTTATAATCCATTGGATTCATCCATCAGACCGAAGGAGCACGATCATTTACTGATCGAATGGAGTGCATTCACTTTCCATCTCAAGCACATCGATCGATGCCGATCAATCAGGAGAAGCTTGCACTATGTATCCTATGCCTGATTTGATCGATGCCCAATGGGAGGTGCGCTTTTCAGTTTATCCATAATCCCCCATTGGAAGCTTAGGCTAGACTTGGGAATGTTTTTCGTCATTTTGATGGGAACATCGAACCCTCTGCCTAAGGTAAGAGTGAGTAAATCTTGCTCTTCGCCCGAACTCTAGTTCTTGATCGTACACCGGCCTCTGGAAGTCCACGCTTCATCCTTTTAAGAGCCGAGTGTCCTTCTGAGCTTGAGTTCACTCGGAGATTGGTACCTATTGGTGAAGCACTAGCCTCAGTGCTCGATCTTTTCATCTTCGAGTTCCACAACCCTAGTGCTATAGTCCTCGAGTCCCATGACCACCTCAGGGAAGGCCTCAGCCTCTCTGGGATGATCATGCTTGCTCTCAGCCTCGATATACCTTTTGGGCTCGAGTTCGTATACGCACTACCCTTGCAGAGCAGAGTTTATCGTCATATCAACATCATCTGCAAGGAGACGGTCATAAGTTGAGACAGGAGATCACAAGACACCCACACCCTAAGTACTCCGGGGACTCGTCTCGTTTCCCCCGGACGAATTATCCTTCGGGTATCTTGTGGACCGTGGTCATGCAGGAGAAAGAAATTGCCAAAATTAAGAGGAGTAGGAAAAGGTCCACAGGAAGGCAGCACCTTTGTGGCGACCCGAACACTTCGCGACTACCGCCGGAAGTGCCTACACTTCTGACAAACCCAGTGTGTTGTCAAGGTGATTTCCCCCAGATTCTCTTTAGACATATCATGGTTTGGCCAAGGTTGGTATATAGTTGAGGATGAAATTTCAACCTCAACCTTATCTTAGCCTAAGGCCTAAGCCAAGCCTTCCATCTCGGGGAATCCACCTGGGCCGTCGATCCTGAGACCTGCTAGAGCCCACACGAGAAGGGGGAGGACCAGAGGGGCCCATAGGGGTCCGGCCGAACCCTGGTTCGGCCGAAACCCTGGTTCGGCCGAAACCCTGGTGCCTCCTCTCCCCTTCTTCTTTCGCGTGTGCGTCTCATTCTCCTCCAGAACCCTTCTCTCGGCCGCTCGACGAGTTTTCGCATCACGAAACCCATCTCCTCCACCTCACCATCCTCAGCATCGCCGTATCCATGGCCGGCCACAGTTTTGCTCGGCTCCGTAGGGAGGCCTCGCTCCTCACTTTAGGGGGAGGGAGCCCCTCTCATCTGATCAACCTCAGCAACTTGGATGAGGTGATGGGGTCGCCGGAGGCCATGACCCCCGAGAGAGGCAGGAGTGTAGAGAGCACTCGCAGGATGCGCACCGACTCTCCGGTGCAGTTGTCCCGGCGAGGCTCCTCCTCCCCGCCTTCGTTCCCGGCTAGGATGGCCACCATGGGGGACAAGACCGCTGCCAAGCGCGTCTTGTTTGATGATCCCCCTGGGCCACCCTTGAAGCCAGGCGAGCGCTACATCGGGTCTGACTTCAATAGCTACAGAGAAGCCTTCTACCATACTTATGAGCAGGATGTGTGGGATGAGTTCCCGCTACCACAGACCCAGTGCAAGATCTTCGGGGTGAAGACAGCCACTGGAGGCTATGGTACACCCTACCATAAGCCCCCTCAGTGGGAGCGGATCCTCGTCAAGATCATGGCAGACATCCGGGCGAATGGCGCCAAGAAGACCCCAGCCCTAGCAAAGCTGGCAGATAGACTAGCTGAACTGTTCTTAGAACATGAGAAGCTAGTTGAGGAGCTGGCTAAGCAAAGGGACGAGTACCATGAGCTTAGGCTTGAGTACCGCCAGCTGGAGGAGGACATGACCCAAAAGCTGCAGAGGCTGGCAGTTGCTGAGGGAGAGGAGCAGATCCTCTCTGAGTAGTGGGGATTAGCCCCATCTTTAGTTCATTAGGCACTAGTCTAGGTCTAGGTTCGTTTTCCCTTGTTTCCTTTATTTCATTTATTTCTTTTGCATGTCTGTAAGCGCCTAATCATTTTGCTTAAAACATTTGGATTTGAATAAAGTGGCTCACCGGTCATGTAACCCGGTTTAGCCACCCCTTTGTGTTGTTACTTTGGTCTCTGTGATTTAGAAGACATCTAGGTTCAAGACAATGTGGGGGAAGAGCCACGACTCTCCCAATGCCAGCACGACGTTATCATACGTACCCACTGCGAGCACTCCGCGCTAGCCGATCGATCACCCACCGATAACCTGAACAGGACCCGCACGAGTTCACTCCTGTGGAGAGCCTCTCACGGTTCATATTCCATGCATAGCGCCGGTTTGCATCTCAACAACTCACTCTCTTTCATTCCTGAGTTTTATAAGCTATATCTGTCTATCTCTAAACTAAAACTCGAATGATGATGCTAAAGATCACCCAGCTCATTTGTGCCTAAGTAGACTTACATATGTTTTATTCCTTGTTATCTGCCTGATGCTTGTGAACCAAAATCTTCTTAAGGACAAGCATGTTCACCTAAATAATTGATTAGTATGATATGGCTGGATGATATGATCTATTGCTCTGATGACTAACTCTCTTGGGGAATTTATTTTTGAAAACTCAAAACCTCTTGGAAAGGCACCTCTTTGAAATGCCTCCGTCCCATTAGAGCCATATGATATCTATAGGTAAAACCCTTTGATTCATTTGCTGCTTGTCAATACTTTGAGCTTTGTCAAATTTTGTGACCCTTGTGAGAATTCTTTTCATTACTTTCATGATCAAGATTTATGTGCACCCCACCTATTTTCCCCTTGCTTTGCTTCTACCCTGGAAGTTAGTATTGTATCATTTATCCATTCCATAAAAATAAAACTGTATATGTGGTGTGACATCTCTCTCCAGAAGTCCTTCAAAAAGAGACATGGGCTATGAAAAAACAATACATGCTCAAGGCATGATGAAAAAAAAGAAAAAGAAAGAATAGTCCATGTCCAAAATAAAGGAGGAATAGTAGAGAGATGAGATCATGTAAAAAGGAGTTCCATATCATAGATGGTAATAACTAGTGTCCATTCCGGGGCTAGTGTCCACCTTACCATCAACCCACATTTTCACCTTATATATGTATGGTAATATCTAGCACCCATTCCGGGCCTACTATCCACCTTACCATGCACACCATAGCCATACCGGTGCACATCTTGATCTGATGGTATGATTTGATTTTCTCTGTGGATCCAGTCTTTGACTTTGCAAAATATGTGATGCAAGTATGCTTTCTCTTTATCCTACCCTGAGCTCCACATATAGCCATCATTAGAAGTAGGATGAAGAAAGGCAAAATGCCTTAGTGAGGACATATACACATTGAGCGATTTGAGAGAATCAAATGAGGAAGCCACCAAGAGTTTTGTTTATGAAAATCTTGCAAAACCCCCAAGGTGTTTATCATCAGGCACATAAGTGACTTGATTCACAACTGTTCTACTTTTCAATCACCCAAGGGAACATGATAGCCATCACACAGAGGTTCACAGGAGCAAGGTATGACTTGGAATATCTCTTATGTCTGTCTTACTTTTCGGTATTTATGACCCGCTTGGCTTTGTTTTCCCTTCACTCGGGACGAGCAAATGTCAAGTGTGGGGGTGTTGTTGACGGTCAATATTTGCCATTTTCAAGGCCGTCAACTCCTGCAAATCTGAGCATGAATGGAACATCCACACTAGAATAGGTGCTTAAACTCATACTTTCCACCAGTGTCGATGTCTATTTGAATGCAGGTATTTAGCATAGGAAATGAGAGGAATTCATGTACATTCACTCCACTCCAATCCAAGGCACTCAAATGCTGGCCAATCAGGGGCTGCCACATGGATTCTCCTGGATCCATGATGTCACCAATCCATGTGAAGGACTTTTGACGAATCACACGCTGCCACGTCAGCATCACCTGGATCCATGGGCCCACATTACCAACTAAACCGCCAGGAAACGTGCCATGCACAGAGGAGAGGCATCAGGGCCCACATGGAAGTGAGCCAGAGGAAGCATACCCCAAATGGAGGGGAGAAGGTGTCGGCCGACCCTAGGATCGGCCGAACCGACCTAGGGTCAGTTGATCCTCCCCCTCCACTTGTCACTTGCTTATTGGCTCTTGGCTGCATTCCCGGGTGTTTAGGGGCACTTTGAGCCCCAGAGCAAGCCTCCTCCTTGTCTATAAATAGGAGGGGAGGGGCTCCATTTCTCACACACCACCTAGCTCTCAAGTTTCACTTTCTCTTGTGTAGCTCTCTCTCCCTCTCTCCAATTCTGCCCATGAGAGGTGATTCTCACCTCTTTGTGGTAGAATGGTGATGAGGAGAGATCTAGATTAGGATTATGTGAGGTAGAGGAGGGGTAAGTAGTGGGTTGATGTCCTCGTGGATGCTTGTTCTTCATTTAGATCAAAGTGAGTATTTCAGCATTTCTTATTTAGACTATAGTGGACATCATGCATGGTTGCTTTGTTCTTGTGTTCTTGGCTCGTTCATAAGTTAGAGGCTTGTGTTCTTCGTGACACAAGGCTTCGATCCTTTAGAGCTAGAACCATATTTCATTTACTTGTTTGGCATGCTCTGATCCTGTTTAGTTAAGTAAGTTTGCTGTATCTCGTTCAGCTGCATCCATAGCTTCCTTTCTACTCCCAGTTCAATGATATGATCTGCTTCTGATCTTTCCCTTGTTCGTGGGACCGTATTTATATGGTTGCTATAGTGTAGTTAGCGAGCTAGCATACGCCGCACTATAGTATTTATCTGGGGTACAGACGTGGTGTCTGGGCCTTGGGTTTCCTACGAAGACCACATACAATTGTAGCGTAGAGGTAGGCCGCAGTGGTGACAGCCTGTTGGACCCTTTGTCAACCCTCTACATCGCGTACCGAGTTGAGTTCGCAGGACAACACCTCTGAGTGTTGTCGCCCCGCGGGGACGACTGAGATCTGATAGGAATACATCTTGAGAGCTAAGTCCCTTAAGGAAGTGCTTCTTGTATCCCGACCTATCCCAGCGAAAGCTGGTGTCCTTGGATAGACCCTCTCTGGTTACTCTCCGTCCTAGGAACGAAACCCAAAGGGAGTACTCATTCTCCTAGGGAGAAGTGCTATAGCGGTGTATCCGTGCGCTTGCAGATTCGTTCGCACTCGTCAGTGTACCCGGGAGTTTCTTACTTGTCTCACGCTACAAAGGCGTCGAGCGTTGAGGATAAGAAACACCAACAAGGGGCATAGCGCATCATCTTCATGAAGTGCCTCTCGTACTCCTCCACCCTCATTGCACCCTGAGTCATGGTGCGGAACTCCTGGGCCTTCTGGATCATGAGCTCCTTCGGCAGGTACTACTCACGGAACACCTCACAGAACTCCAGCCAAGTGATGAACGCTGGGTTCGGGTGACTCCCGGAGTAGTTGTCCCACCAAGACTTGGCAGGACCCTCGAGCTGGTAGACGGCGAGAGCGACACACTCCTCGTCGGTGTAGGCGGTGAGGTCGAGCTTCGTCTCGATCACGCGGAGCCAGTCATCGGCCTCGAGAGGATCATCCGAGTAGCTGAAGGTAGGGGCCTTCAGACGGAGGAACCTCTCAATCTTCTTGGTGAACTCCTCCTCCACCGGGACGTTGCGGTTCCCACCGACTCGGTTCTCGACGGCGTCAGCCATCCTCTGCATCAGCTGAGTCTGCAGGGCCATCACCTCAGCTAGGTTAGGCGGTGGCGGTGGCGGTGCTCCTCCACGGCCACGATCCTGAGGAGCTGGGTGTGGCTCAGGCTCTCCTTCGGCTTCTTCCTCTTCTCCATCTTCCGCATCGCCTTGTCCAATGGGCAGAGGCGGTGGTGGTGGCACCACAACGCCTCAGCCACGTCCGAGGACAGGCGCGTGTCCACGACCACGAGCGCATCCAAGCCCACGTACGGGAGCGCGGCCACATCCACGGCCACGGACAGGCGGGGCTTGCTATTCCTCGGCATCGGCCTCCTCGAGGCGAGCCAACAGGCGACCAGACCTCCTGATGGACATCTTACTGAAAACAAGACCAAGGATATTGGAAAGCTTTAGATACGTCACTCACCAACAAATTGAGTCTGATATACAAGCATGAAAATATTTCTACTAATATAAATCCAACACTCAATAAGAAGAAGCAATAAGAACGAACAACTCCATTAAGACCAAACAATCAGCATCCATTATGAGTACATAAGTTTCCTCGAGGCTGACTCAAGCCTTGGAGGTCACACACAGCAGCGATCTAATATAGCGTTACATGATCTCAAAAGGGGGTGTGCACATCTAGGTGTGAAAAGACTCATAACTCATCATGCACCGGAACAGGCTCTCGGCTGCATGGATCAACTCATGGAAACTACATATCTTACAACTCTACTCTTATTAGCATGGTCAGGCTCTAGCACGCTACTCGAAGCAGGCCTTCTTGTACCTCACTGGGTAATGGTCCTCCTCGGGGAAGTCTCTGGGAAACATCCGCGACAGCTTGGCGTGAGCAGCCCTCACCTCCTGGGTCTCAACCGGAGTGGGCATGTCAGCCAGCGGACACAGGTGAAGCTTGAGGGCGGACGGGTGGAGCCTGAAGGTCTCCTTGCGGATCGCCCGCTGGTGCTCGGGGGGTAGCAGACTGTTGAGCTCCTGAAGCTCGTCCACTCGAAGAGAGTCAGCGTCCTCCCAAGTCCTCAGCATCCTCTTGCACTTGTCCAGCAGGAACACAGAAGTCCTGGTGAGTGTAGCGATGTTGGCGGTGTTGGAGTAGTGGTCCTCCATCAGCTCGATCACTCTGGCCTTCTCACGAACGAGACTGCGCCCCTGGGCGGTGAACTGTGTATCCTTCTGGTCCAGTTTGGCGAAGAGACGGGTGAACTTGGCCTCCTGCTTGTGTAGATCCTCCTGAGCGTAGATCTTCTCCTCTCGAGCGGTCACCCGCTCAGCCTCTGCCTGCACCGCCAAAGAGTTGGCGTGGCGTAGTCCTCGCTCGAGCTGCTCGACTCACTGGCGCAGGGTGAGGTTCTCCACGAGCAAACTCTGGGTGCGGGGCTGAAGCTCCTTCAGCTTCAGAGTGGTGTACTCCAGCCTGCTGAAGAGTGCACTCGTCTGCTCGCTCAGTCGGCGGGTGTGGGTGTCGAGGTCCACGAGGTAGCTCCCAGTGGTGACGAGCGTGTCGTCGGACTCACGTAGAGGTCCCTGAACAACCTCCTCCTCGTAGAGTGCCGAAGGGTCTGGTAGTCCGTTCACGATCGGAGCCACCAGGTGGTAGTCCTGGGGAATCAGCCGCAGGTCTCCAGTCCTGTAGACGTTGTGGTACCTAGCCAGCAGGTGGCGAAGTACGTGGCTGCAGGCGGTGTCCATAGCATTCTTGACGTTGAGTCCTGTGCTGTGCTCGAGCATCCCGGGGAAGCCTGGAAGCGCCGAGTGGGGTAGGATGGCCACCGTGCAAAGCACTAGTGGGCCTGACAGCGTGCGGACGTCCTCGGCGCGGTAGGTGACATGCGTAGGGGGAATCCCCAGCCTGAGGACGACCCGGTCAACCCAACTGGCGAGTCCCTCCATGTGCTCCGGGAGCAACTCCACCTCCTGACGAGCCATCTCCTGTGACACAGAAGAAATTTTCTAGTTAGCGCAGGTGAGATAAAGCTTTTTCAAAGAAAGATAAGTTTTGTAACATATGTCAAGAATGGTATATAGCAAAAGAGATTCATTTAGAGTCCTAATTTCTAACGACCATTTCTAAGGGCACGTGCTACGGTCAACCTGGCTCTGATACCATCTGTAACGCCCTGGGTTTTCAAACGCGGAAAACCCAGCATTCTGTCTCGTGATAGTCCCTGGATCAGACGCTATCACTCACAGGCATTCATCACAGATTAATATCACAGTCATACAACGAAATAAAGCATTAGAGTACGAATAATAATCTGATTATTACATGTCCTGAATAATCGGAGTACATCAATACACGCCTCTTGGTGGAATAACAAGAATAAAAGCCTACGCGGCGGTAGCTATCTCCCAGAAGGTGTCTCCGTCTTCATTCGTCTCCCACAGGCATCCTTGAGCGAAGCGTCGTGCCCCCTCAGTCGTACCATCCGTCGGTGTTGTTGTCGTAGTCTGACTCGTAACCTGCAAGCTCAGGGGCTATCCCCAAGGATCGGGATAGGTCCACGTCACCAACTGTATGCAAGCTTTAAGTGGCCTACTTCTAATGGTAAAGAAGGTATCAAGGTAGTAGCTGGGTTTCCTATGCAGCAGCAGCATCATAAAAAGAGTAATATCTCCATAATCCCACCAATTCCCATATCTCTCATCCACAACGGTTACACCTGGTCACCCAGATCACCGTCACCATCTCCTATCTCCATCTAGGGTCGGTGCAAGAACTCCCACTCCTCGCACCTCAATGGTTGCACCCGGATCTGCGAGGCAGAGGGAGCAACTCTCCTCTTCCCGAATACAACCACGGCTCACCAATACACTCTCATCCTATAAGGGGGAAGGTAGAAATCCCAAAACGTAAGAGTCGGAGAAACAACGGGCATGTCCATAACCGAGGACGCGGCTATACATATAGATCTAAACTCTGCAGAGCGTGTACACCAGTACCCAACTCGGAATAGTACTCGGGCGGTGTACGGCCGACCGAGCCTACCCAACCGAATGAACACCTAGGAGTTACGATTCCATCCTGCATCCGGGTCTCGCTGCGGTCCTTCACAAAGGACCACCCTAGAACTGTGAAAATGTCCCTGTGTGGCCGCACGAGGAGCGCCCAAAGGGAAGGGATTTCACCCTAACCCTCTCACTGATACCCTCTATCCTACTGGCAGGTATGGTATCGCACTTGCTAGGGTCGAACGGCCCTATCCCCACTCTCGGCGAGGTGGTGTGTACGAAAGTCCCGTGTAACAGGCGACCCACTCGGTTTCAAACCGGGGCGAGCTCCTATCCTCCATGTCATCACAAAATCCCCAACACCTGTGCTCCTAAAACAGTGTACCCGCCATAGGCACCAAACTAGGCAAAGTCTGAGAAGACGATCCCTGGCCCCCGATCCCAGATCGGGTTGTCTTGAGCTCACCCCCGCCAAAATATCTGAAAACACCTTCTCCTGCCGGTTTTCCCCACACACGTCAAGAAACTACCACAATAATCCCAACACATGCATAGCAAGCACAGCATATCATCTCGCATAAGTAAAGTAGTAGTAGTAGGTCAATCAAGGACAAGTATGTAAAAGAGGCCATGCACGGGTTCATCATATTCATCACTATGCAGGAAATAGAGCACTAGCAGTACTAATAGCCATGCCTAATGGGCATTCAAAGAAGGTCAGGCGTGAACCTGGGTGTGGGTAGTCGTCGTAGCCGAAGTCGTTGTCGTAGTCCTGGTTCAGCTCTCTGGCTCCGGCGGCTCCTAGAATCGTATTTAAATGAATAAACTCGGCAGCTAATTGCAATAAATCCAAGATGAAGAACAAATAAGACCCAAAAAGAGGCAAACTCTAGCCTAGCATGGAGTTTGGATTTTTAGAAGATTTTCAGAAGAAGTTTTGTATTTTTCGGAGTTAAAACGGATTTATTACGAATTTCCAAAGATTAAATAGATTTCTGAAATTAAAATACGCATACACAATATAGCAATCTTTTAGCTAGCTCTAAACCATCTCTAGCCAGCTCTAAAAGGACTCCTAGCCGGCTGCAGGCCAGCTCCTCGTGCACCCGTGGCGGACACGGGGCAGCTTATGGCCGGCGCTAGCCCACGTGGCCGCCCGCGTGGCAGCACGCGTGGCGCGTCGCAGCGGATCCGGGGGTGGATCGCTGCGGCGGCGTGCGGTGCGGGCGCGGGTGTGGCCGAGCCCTGGGTGGCCGGCCGCACGGGATCCCACCGGATCCTCTGCGTGCTGGCGTGCATGTGTGCGCGTGTGTGCCTAAACCCCAGGGGTTTCTAGGCTGGCGCCGCTACGTGTTCGACCGAATGCTCCTGAGGAGCGGCGGCGCGGCCAAGGCTTCGCCGGCGGCGAGGGTGTCCGGCCGAGGCATCAGGTGATAGGGGGAGATCCAGGGGCACCTAGGGTTCATCTACGAGCATCAAGGTGGCAGCTTTGGCCGGGGAAGGCTCGTCGGCGGCGAGACAGGTGCACGGCGGCGACGTGGTCACGCGGGCGCACGACAGCGAGCACCGGCGACGACGTGCGGGTGACCCAGAGACCCAGAAGTGTGCGCGCGTGCATCAAGGGAACATAACGAAGCAAAAATCGGGGCTTTTAGCCCCCTTGCCTGTGTGCTCGGCACCGGCGCGGCCATGGTGGAGCGGCGGCGAGAGTGACACGGCGACAGCACGGTGCTGGACGCGCCGGCGTGCAAGCATCCGCCGCGTGCGTGCGTGGGTGCACACACATGCGTGTGCATCATCAAGCGGCCCCAAAGACCGGACCTTCCCCTCCTGTACGCGTGCGCGCGAGCGCGCGAGCTCCGGCTCGACCATGGCGCACAAGAGAAGACGGCGGGCCGGCGGGACGGCGACGTGTGCGGCTAAGGAACAAGGAAGGGAGCGGAGGCGAGCGCGCGCACGTGGTGAAGGCGGCGGCACTTGCAAAAACCCGGCACGGCTCAAAGGCCGGCTTCACAACAGCGGCGTGCGCGGCGGCGCGGCGGCGACATGGACAGGGGCGTTCCCCCTCGGCTCGAAGGCTGGGTCCTTCACAGATGAGAGGGAGAGCGCGGCCTCACCTCGGTGACCTCAGGTCGGAGTGCAGGCGTCAGTTAAGAAGGTCGGAGCGGGGTCGTCGGCGGTGAGGAAGACGGGCAGAGGAAGCAGGGGAAGCAGAGGCGGCGCGGTCCGTGGCTTCCCGACGCTCCTGGAGTCCCACGAGCGGCCTCCGGTCTTCACGGCGGGACGACGAGCTCGCGTACGGCCTCTGGGTCCCTCTTCCTCTCCCCCCTTCTCCTTCTCCTCTGGCAAACAGTGGCGGGTGGCAAAGGGGAAAACTCCCCGGCGGCTAGGGTTGGGAGTCCCTGGGGGGCGCGGCGGTGGCCGTCTTATAGGGCGAGGCGCAGAGCGGTGGCACGTGGACGGTCAGGATGCGAAAGGAGGGCGCGGGGCGCGTCGCGACGGTGGCCATGGGCGGCACGGCGATGCTTTGGCGCGCCGGCGTCAGCCAAAGCAGTAAAGCAGGGGAGAAAGACGGGGTGACGCGAGCGTGACGTCGCATGGGGCCCGCCTGGCAGCGACTCGGCGCGGAGGGGTTGGTGGTGAGCGGGCTGGCGGTTAGATGGGCTGCGTCGGGCTGGGCCGAAAGGAGTGTGAGGGTGTGAGTTGATTCCGGAAAAAGAAAAGGGGGGCCTTGAACAGACTTAGTCATGGGGTTCGAGGCCCAGCAGGGTTCTCCCCTTTTCCTTTTCTTTTCTTTAAAAACCCTTTTCTAAAATTTGGTTCAAATTTGAATATGAATTCAAATTTGAACTCGACACAATTAAATTCCAAATAAAACCAAATGAACTCCAAGTTTCTCACACTAACATTTTATATTTCCTAGAAATTTTATTTAGTTCAAAAATAAATCTAGGAATTTCAGGAGAGAAATTGGAAGACATCCTTAATTAAATTGACAAGCCCTCAAATAATTCACCAAAAATTTTAAATCCTCATTTTTATAATAAAACATTCTGTAATAAAATTGCGGGATGTTACATCACCCTGTGATAGTAAGTAACCCTAGCTTGATCTTTGTGCTCGCTGGGGGGAGGAAAGTGACCTAGGTGCAAAGGTCCACCCTTTGTGGGTTCCTCAACGAAGACGTAGGCTTCAAGGTGTGAAGCTGAACTCCGGGAAACAAATCCTTGTGTGTCTTGTGCTTGTTGTTATTCATGTTCATGCATAGAGTTCACAACTAGGGTTTGCTCCCGATCTCCTTTTCTAGACGGTTTCTTGGTGTTCTATCTGTTGTAGGTGGCTTCCAGAGAGCTTGTGACTAACCTATTTTCAGCAATTTGATTTCTAACAAGTTCTCTGCAGGGTTGTAGTTTCGAATCACTTTATCACCGTAGATTTCTTCAGAATTTCTGGAACCTCCAGAAATTTCGTAAAAATCTTCGAAAACTTCGGACCTGGTACTGATCAGGTTGTTTTAAGTGAAAAATTTCAGGTTCAACTATTCACCACCCCTCTCTAATTGACATCTCAGATCCTTTCAATTGGTATCAGAGCTAGGTTCTCCAAATTGAAGATTAACCGCTTGGAGAAGAGAAGATGTTGACTCCAATAAACAAGGACAATCCCACTGGTGGGGATTTGACCAACGCCAACACTAGTAGTGGTCAACCCCCCGTCATACCACTAGACGTAAACACAAGTGCTCCGAGTGGTGGCACCGGTGGTGCAAGCACAAGTCATCATACAAATGTTGATGGGGCAGAGACCTCTGATAGTGAAGATGAAGAATTTGATAATGCAAGGTCAACTCGCTCTGGATGTCGTCCATCATCAAGGGATTACACTAATACTCCTTTGGATTATTCTTGTTTATCCTTTAATCATCCATCAGGTTCTAGCCACATTGGGAAGATACCCCAATTTGATGGAACCGACTATTACAAGTGGAAAAACTCGATGGAGGAGTATTTGAGGGTAGTGTATCCCGCACTTTGGACTATTGTGAATAGGGGTATTACATTTCCAAGTGGTGATGCGACATTATCTCAAGATCAAGCAAATGAGATACAAAGAAACTATCAAGCCATTCGCATCATCAAGAGCTCGCTCACTCACTTCCGAAGAGTATGACAAGGTTGATGGGTTGAAGTCCACCAAGGAAGTTTGGGACACATTGTTCATCAACCATGAAGGAACAAGGCAAGTTAGAAAATGAATAATTCACGCCTCGGAAAGTGAGCTCAACCGCTTTGTTGTCAAGGAAGATGAGTCTCCACAAGACATGTACAACCGCTTGAACAAGATCATCAACATAAACAAGTCTCTTGGTAGTACAAGGTGGGGAAGAAAAGAAGTAGTTGATAAGATCCTCTCCGCTTACATGGCTAGAGATGTGCAACTCCCAACACTTATTAGAGAGAAGAGAGGTTTCAAGAAGTTCACTCCGGCGGATGCGATTGGAAGAATTGAAGAACATCTTATCACCGTCAAGGAGTCAAAGCTCTCACAAGAAATGTCAAAAATGCATGAGCAACTTGAGAAGAACAAAGAGGTAGCCCTCGAGGCATCAAGCAAAGACAAGAAGTCAAGATCATCATCCTCCAAGACCGTGGTCAAGGAAGATAGTGATGAAGACAGTGATGACAACATGACTCCCGAGCAAATGGCACTCTTCATAAGAAAGTTCAACAAGGTTATGAAGAAGAGTAGGTTCCTCAACAAGAACAAATACAAAGATAAAATCAAGACCAAGAGGACATCTAAGAGGCCATGCTTTGGGTGTGGCAAGGAGGGTCACTTCATAGCGGAGTGTCCCAACGTCTTAGTTAGAAGAAGAGACACCAACAAGCATGACAAGAACAAGTTCGACAAAAGCAAGAACAAGAAGAGGGAAGTTGGTGAAGAACATTTGGGTGATGAATGAGACTCAAATGATGATAGCTCGAATTCCGATGAAGAGGTGGGACTTGCCACCATATCCATTAGGCAACCTATTGCCAAGCAACCACTCTTTGGAGAGCTCACCGATGATGAGGATGACTTCACCCATACATGTCTCATGGCTAGAGGCACTAAGGTAGATCCTAAACCCTCTCCCATAGATGATGATGATGGTAGTGATGGTGAATTTGAAAAAAAAGATAAATAGCTTTGGTAAAAAGGCAACTAAGAGAATCATGAATCTAATGAAAGAAATAAAGAATAGAGATGAGACTCTTGAGTTACAAGAAGAGCTCTTTAGACTTGAGCGAGAGAAAACTATTACCCTTGAGAATGCCCTTTCAATTGAAAAGAAGGGTTTCAAGGTGCAAGAGGACTTGCTCAAAGAAAAGAGGAATAAATTCTTAGGCTCAAGAACTCTCAAGCTAAAAAGGCGGTTGTGGTAGATGACTTAACTAGGGAATCTTTCCTAGCTAAGGATGCTTGCACTAAACTTGAGAGCGAAAAGCTTGAACTTCAAGAGAGCCTTAAAAGCTAATCACATTGCACTTGAACTTGACAATCTTAAGAATAGTGCTACAACAATCTCTAATGATGCTCTCTCTAACTCTAGTGCCTCAACAAGTAATGGTTGTTCTCGGTGTTATAAAATTGATATAAATGCTTGTACCACTAACATTGCCGAGATGCATGCTATGAAGAAAGAGATTGCTACATTGTCAAACTCTCTCATTGATGAAAAGAAGAAAGAACCCAAGAGAGGAGAGCTTGAGAACCACACCAAGGGCTTTGGGTCAAACTACATGAAGAAGTTTGGCTTTGAGAATGGGAAGGGGTTAGGTAAGCATGAGCAAGGATCTAAGGACCCTATTCCATTCTTCAAGAACAACCACACCACAAGCATGAGAGCCAAGAAGGTGGTCCATGGCATGAAGCAATTGGGTACTAGAGTTGATGGTAAGCAACTCAAGTACAATGCTCCTATCAAGTTTAAGAGTGCTCAAGAAGAACACCATGCTCCTCAAGTCAAGGCTAAGGTTGTGCATGCCAAACAAGTGAAGAATCCTAAGCCACATGCATCTCAAGATAACTTTTACACCGATTATGTGTTGACTTGGAACCACAAGGGTAAAGTGGTGGCCAAGTATGTAGGACCCCACACAAAAGGTTCTATGATCAAAAGGAATGTGTGGGTGCCCAAGGTTCTTGTGACTAACGTGCTAGGACCCAACTCTAATTGGGTACCTAAAACACAAGCTTAACTTGTTTTGTAGGCATATTAATTCCTCCGGTGGATCCAAATGGGTGATTGATAGTGGATGCACAAATCATATGACCAGAGAGAAGAAAATGATCATGTCTTGTGATATGATTGAAAATCCTACAAAGAAGATTGCCTTTGGAGGCAATGGTGGTGGAACGGTTGTTGGTCTTGGTAAAATTGCTATCTCAATCAATCATTCAATTTCCGATGTTTATTTGGTTGAGTCTTTGGACTACAATTTGTTGTCCGTCTCACAACTCTGTGAGATGGGTTACAATTGTTTGTTCACCAATAAGGGTGTGACCATCTTTAGAAGGGGCGAGACTCTGTTGCCTTTAAGGGTGAACTCAAGGGAAGGATTTACTTGGTGGACTTCACATCGGATAAAGCCCAACTTGATACATGCTTATGGCAAATTCTAACTTGAGTTGGCTTTGGCATCGCCGGCTAGCTCACGTTGAGATGAACAATCTCAATAAGCTTCTAAAGGGGGAACACATCCTAGGACTAACAAATGTTCACTTTGAGAAAAATAGAATTTGTAGTGCTTGTCAAGCCAGAAAACAAGTTGGTGCTCCTCATCCCGTCAAGAATGTACTGACCACCACAAGACCATTAGAACTACTTCACATGGATATCTTTGGTCCCGTGGCTTATGTTAGTATTGGGGGAAACAAGTATGGATTTGTCATTGTTGATGACTACTCTCGGTACACTTGGGCTTCTTCATGAAGGACAAGAGCAAGGTTCATGAGATATTCAAGAAGTTTGCAACAAGAGCCCAAAATGAGTTTGAAGTGAAGATCAAGAGAGTGAGAAGTGACAATGGCACTGAGTTCAAGAACACCAACATTGAAGAGTATCTTGATGAAGAAGGCATTGGTCATGAACTCTCCGTCCCATACACTCCTCAACAAAATAGGGTTGTGGAGAGGAAGAATAGGACTCTTATTGAAGTCGCAAGAACCATGCTTGACAAATACAAGACTCCGGATAGCTTTTGGGCTGAAGCAATCAACACGGCTTGTCATGCTATCAACCGATTGTATCTTCATAAGCTTCGACACAAGACTGCCTATGAGCTGCTCACCAGTAAAAAGTCTAACATGTCTTACTTTAGAGTTTTTGGTTGTAAGTGCTTCATTCTCAACAAGAAGCCCAAAAGCTCTAAGTTTGCACCTAAAGTTGATGAATGTATTTTTCTTGGTTACGCCTCAAACGCTCACTGCTATCGTGTCCTCAACAAAACCATTGGTTGTGTTGATGTTACGTGTGATGTGACGTTTGATGAATCTAATGGCTCTCAAGTGGAGCAAGTTGATGACGTGTGTGTAGGCAAGGAAAATTCCTTAATAGATGCTATAAAGAATATGGCCATAGGAGAAATTTCGCACGTTGCAGAAACTCCGGAAAACCCCGAAAATTGCGGACACTCTGAAGAAGATTCACAACATCAAGCTGAGCAAGTGGACATGATTCAACAAGACACTTCTAATCCGCATCCAAGAGTTCGTCAAAGCATTCAACGAGATCATGCCGTTGACAACATTCTTGGAAGTATCAGAAGAGGGGTAACAACTCGTTCAAGATTAGAAAATTTTTGTGAACATTACTCGTTTGTTTCCATGTTGGAACCTGTGACAGACCGCCCAAAATTAATTCCCAATTAGCGCATAAACCATCCTTTTGGCCATTATGCACGAACAAGGAGTTAATTTGTCGTATCTGTCGGGTCAAGCCCGGTGAAATCACTTACATAGCAACAAAGGATCGAACATATGCATTAAAACTCACACGAAGGCGAGTCCAGAGTACATTACACAACTTAAATCCAAATCTGCCCATAAGGGTTTAATTATTACAAACCATTGTTCAACATGATAAAATAAAAGGTTCAGAGTTTGAAAACAACAGAAATTAACTAAGTGATACGATCAACATCATAGGAGGCCATCCATGATGCAATCACTCGCCATCATCCACCCATTCTAGCTCCCAGCCAGGTGGAATCTCTCTAGGGCAAACAACATCACCTGAAAACAACATATATATCAAGGCTGAGTATATTAATACTCAACAAGACTTACCCGTCCACAAATTACCTCTAGACATGCAAGGCTTTTGGCTAGTGGGTTTGTTTTGCCAAAAAGCAACTAAGAGAGTAAATCCTTGCTTTCAATATTGTAAGGATTCAAATGCTCGTAGCCTAAGAGGGGGAGGGGGTGAATTAGGTAACTTAAAACCTTAAGCCTAGGGTTATCACTATTTGCTCAAAACATAAACTAGAACATACTACCTAGATGTGCAATTACGGTTGTTCTAGTGTAAAACTCCCATCCCAAAACAAGTTTTGCAACCTATAGCCAATCCTAGCAAGATACTATTTAGGAAAGTAAAGGCAAGCAAAGATTGCAAGAATGTAATGCAGAAACGTAAGGAGGGATGAGAGGAAGCAAACTCTTGACACGCGATTTATCCCGTTGTATCGGTAGGCACTAAGCCACCCCTAGTCCACGTTGTTGAAGCACTCCACACAAGAGTATTGCTTCCCGGTCACCAAGTCTCTCCTAAGAGCACCACTTGACTTGCCACTTAGGCTCGGCCACAAAGGCACTTGCCAAGCTCTCTTGGTCACCTTGATGCCGTCTCCACTAAGGAGCTTCTCCACCAAGGAAGGGGGTCTCCACGTCCCCCGCACAAAGTGTCCTCGCCGCTCCACACACGGCCAGAGGGTCGAAGATGTTTACCAGAGAGCCACTTAGGCCCCAAGGCTCTGGCACACCTTGTACACCTTGATTCACTCAAGAATCACCTCACAAGGTAGGCACACCTTGCACTCACTCAGCTCTAAGCTAAGCCTAGCACTAAGCACACACACAAAGCATGTGCAAGTCTTTGGATGAGCAATTTAGCACTTGGATGGCTTGGATATGATCTTCAATGTGTCTTGAACTCCTTTGCACTTCCACACAATCCAGCCAGCTCAAATGGGTGAGTGGAGGGGGTATAAATACCCCAAGGCATCAAGCTAGCCGTTGGCTAACGACTACTGAAAAGTATATCGTCGGATGAACCGACACTTGCTTTTCAGGGCCATCAGTTCATCCGGTGCCCCCCTCTACGTCACATAGCCGTTGCAGCCGTGCTGACGCCATTCATCCAATGTGTAGACTGACACTCCTCTGCTGACCGTCAGTTCATCCGGTGCTGAAGGGTTCCGCGCCAAAACCTTTCTGTTAGGATCTTTGAAGCCATCGAATGAACTGTTGCTTCCTCCGTCAGTTCATCTGGTGCTTAAACTCTTTGCGCCAAAATCTCTCTATCTTGATTCCTTGATACATCGGATAGACCGATGGTACTCACACCTAGACCGTCGGTTCATCTGGTGCATGTTGTCTCTGCTTCTTCATAACTTGTAATCATCCGACGCAACTAAAACTAGGGGCGTCGGTTCATCTGGTGGTCCATGCTGACTTGAGTCTTCCTCCGCAGTGTACCACTTCATTCGGCCGTTGCACCGACGCCTTCTTCCAAGGTACCGTCGGTTCATCCGACGGTGTCTTGTGTTGCTCTTTTGTCTTCTCATTTTGGCATGTGGTATTTTGCATCCTTGGGACCTATAAATGTCTACAAGGACATGCTCAACAATATGGTTAGTCACATTGGTCATGTTGTCATTAATCACAAAAATCAAACTCGAACAAATGGCATATGAGGCCATGTTTGCTACAAATATTTTAGCTCAAGTTCTAGTGGATTAACAATTACTAGGTAAGCAATCTATAACAAGCATAAGTTGTGCAATACAATTAATCAAACATCAAGTTTATCGATATTCCATCATAAAGGGATCACAATGGCCAGTTGATTAAGCAATCTCAGATAATGGTGAGAGGCCGACGATCGATCAATTAATAACCTTGCAAGGTAAACCTAAACACACGGTAGGGTGCCCTCACACTAGACACCCACCAGGCGGTTCCCAGAATTATTCGGTTCAGGATAAAAGATCACAGTCTTTGGTACAAGGCTATCTGGTACGCCTCACACTAGCGTCCAGCCTCACACATGCACCACCGGTAGCTAGCCGTGGGACGCATCCCAAGATTAGTGACGGTAAAATCCCTTACCGCCTCATTAAGGTACTAGGCTTACTGGTCCCATTCCCGACAAGTGCTTAGTACATTCAAAAACTTAACCCACGAAAGCCACTGGACCAGAGCCCAAATCCCATGCTCTTACCACATGAGCAATCCATTTATCAAGTCTTATGATTTCAACATAAGAACCTATTCTTGCAAGTGACGAACATCACTCGACTTGTACCGGGTCCTTATAGCATAGCAACTATCGACCTAGCATACTAGTAAAAGAGCATAGGTACCTAGGGATCAAGTATCTATGGTTTTAATTCAACTCCTGAAATGTAAATGCACAAACATAACATAGATAGTTGCATAATTTTAAAAAGAAATAGGTCAATGCTCCGGTGCTTGCCTTCGTCAGCAAAGCTAGCCTTGGGCTCTTCTGGACTTTGGTCCAGGTCTTGATTCAGTTCCACGTAGTGCACGTCACCGTCAACTCCTTCCTCTCCTCCTTCCGGTGCGAGAGTGTAGCTACCGTCGGAGATCTCTATACGAAGGATGCATATGCAACATTTAGTGATGTTCTTAAGCAAGATTTCATTTATGAAAAGTAAAGCAAAAAACCCATGGTGTATGATTGACCACATTCACCTAGATAAGGTATATTTAGCATACTTTTCCTATAAAAGCAAAAGTGTGTGGAGGGACTTAATTATGCCTATTTGATGGTGATTGAGTGCACATTTATACAAAAGAATTAAATTAAATCACAAAACAGCAAGGAGGTGTCACTCAGCCCAAAACATGCTCCACAACACATTCATAGAGTTGACTAAGGGTGGTTGTGGTGGCATTCCGTTTAAACCTATTATTGAGCTCGACTTGCTTCCAAAATTCATTTTAATACATTTATTCATCAAACAACAGGGAGACCTCCTTGGTACAAGGCTATCTGGCATGCCTCACACTAGCATCCAGCCTCACACATGCACCACCGGTAGCTAGCTGTGGGATGCATCCCAAGATTAGTGACAGTAAAATCCCTTACCGCCTCATTAAGGTACTAGGCTTACCGGTCCCATTCCTGACAAGTGCTTAGTACATTCAAAAACTTAACCCATGAAAGCCACTGGACCAGAGCCCAAATCACATGCTCTTACGACATGAGCAATCCATTTATCAAGTCTTATGATTTCAACATAAGAACCTATTCTCGCGAGTGACGAACATCACTCGACTTGTACCGGGTCCTTATAGCGTAGCAACTATCAACCTAGAATACTAGTAAAAGAGCATAGGTACCTAGGGATCATGCATCTATTGTTTCAATTCAACTCCTGAAACGTAAATGCATAAACATAACATAGATAGTTGCATAATTTTAAAAAGAAATAGGTCAATGCTCTGGTGCTTGCCTTCGTCAGCAAAGCTAGCCTTGGGCTCTTCTGGACTTTGGTCCAGGTCTCGATTCAGTTCCACGTAGTGCACGTCACCGTCAGCTCCTTCCTCTCCTCCTTCCGGTGCGAGAGTGTAGCTACCGTCGGAGATCTCTATACGAAGGATGCATATGCAACATTTAGTGATGTTCTTAAGCAAGATTTCATTTATGAAAAGTAAAGCAAAAACCCATGGTGTATGATTGACCACATTCACCTAGATAAGGTATATTCAGCATACTTTTCCTATAAAAGCAAAAGTGTGTGGAGGGACTTAATTATGCCTATTTGATGGTGATTGCGTGCACATTTATACAAAAGAATTAAATTAAATCACAAAACAGCAAGGAGGTGTCACTCAACCCAAAACATGCTCCACAACACATTCATAGAGTTAACTAAGGGTGGTTGTGGTGGTATTCCGTTTAAACCTATTATTGAGCTCGACTTGCTTCCAAAATTCATTTTAATACATTTATTCATCAAACAACAGGGAGGCCTCCTTGGTACAAGGCTATCTGGTACGCCTCACACTAGCATCCAGCCTCACACATGCACCACCGGTAGCTAGCCGTGGGACGCATCCCAAGATTAGTGATGGTAAAATCCCTTACCGCCTCATTAAGGTACTACGCTTACCGGTCCCATTCCGGACAAGTGCTTAGTACATTCAAAAACTTAACCCACGAAAGCCACTGGACCAGAGCCCAAATCCTATGCTCTTACCACATGAGCAATCCATTTATCAAGTCTTATGATTTCAACATAAGAACCTATTCTCGCGAGTGACGAATATCACTCGACTTGTACCGGGTCCTTATAGCATAGCAACTATCGACCTAGAATACTAGTAAAAGAGCATAGGTACCTAGGGATCATGCATCTATGGTTTCAATTCAACTCCTGAAACGTAAATGCACAAACATAACATAGATAGTTTCATAATTTTAAAAAGAAATAGGTCAATGCCTCGGTGCTTGCCTTCGTCAGCAAAGCTAGCCTTGGGCTCTTCTGGACTTTGGTCCAGGTCTTGATTCAGTTCCACGTAGTGCACGTCACCGTCAGCTCCTTCCTCTCCTCCTTCCGGTGCGAGAGTGTAGCTACCGTCGGAGATCTCTATAAGAAGGATGCATATGCAACAGTTAGTGATGTTCTTAAGCAAGATTTCATTTATGAAAACTAAAGCAAAAACCCATGGTGTATGATTGACCACATTCACCTAGATAAGGTATATTCAGCATACTTTTCCTATAAAAGCAAAAGTGTGTGGAGGGACTTAATTATGCCTATTTGATGGTGATTGCGTGCACATTGTAACACCCTAGGTGTTTATCTATTTCTAATCAAGGAGTTAACCTAAGCTCATGGTGTTAAAGGAAAAATCAAGCAAGTTTGGGTGAAAACACCATGGGGAGCAAAGTTGGTTTGAACCTGATTTCAATTTTCACTCAGAACTTGAACTTTTGCCAATATGAACATTGTCACCAAGATGTAGGGACATAACCTTGTAGTTTGACACTTTTGGAAATCCAGGATGAAAAAGGAGTTAAACCCCATCTCACTTGACCAACTCTCTGAAGACCCTTTTCAAATTCATTTGATGGCTTGGCCAGGATCTCCAAATTTCATATGGCAACTCCAAAATCAGCCAATATAAAAGTTGTTGGATTTCTCAAGATTAACATTTCTTCTTTTTGGTGGAAGTTGAGATCTTGAGTGAAAAGTCCTCAAAACTTGGAGTCAAACCCTTTTACTATGGTCAAACCCCTATGCTCATATACCTTTCTCTAGAGCTTTGGTCAAATCTTCAAAATTTCCCAAAACACTGAAAATTCGGCCAATACAAAAGTTTCTCAGAATTTCTAGGGACACATTTTCTCTAATTACCAGTTTTTCAAATTTTGAGTGGAATAGCCTCAAAATCTTGGTTGAAGTACAGAGCACAAGTTTGACCGCGCCGAGAAAATCCAGATCTTCAGGCCAATTTTCTGCTCAATCTGTTGAGTTTTACACTGGTCAACCTTTGTGAAATTTGTAGAGGGTTATCTCATCTACAACTTTGGTTTTGGCCAAAATTTGAGTTAGTATTGATTTTGAAATGTTCTGGCCGGTCAAACTACCCTAATCCGAAATTGTTTTGCTGCCTGCCGCCCGTGCGCGCACCCCGACCGCGACGTCGCGCCGCGAACACCGTCCCTGCACCCGCGCGCACGCGCTGTTCTGCCCCATGCCACTTGGCCCAAACATCGAGGTGGGCCCACCGTCATGTGCGCACTGCCCAAGGTTGCCCGCGCCACGTCGGCCGTCCACTTGTCGCGCCCGGTCGCTCATTCTCGCCACGCGCCGCGCCATCGCCACCCTGTCGCCACGCACTACGCCATGCCGCGCCACGCCACCCACGCATGCATCGAGCTGGCCAGCAGGCCGTCGCCCGTGGCAATGCGCAGCTCCTTCCGGCCTCCTTCATAACGGGCAGGACCCCCCGAGCTCCCCGGCGCCGCTTAGCACACCGTCAGGCTGCCGCGCCCGCCGCCGGAGTGCTATCAACGAACTGCTACTTCCGAGCCCGCTGGTCCTCACTCGAGCGCCTCAGCAGCATCTCCTCGCCCCACCGGAGCTCCAAGGGCCGCACATTGTTGTGCCTCGCCGCCCAGTTCGCCGGAGTTTGCCCCGCCGCGGCTGAAGATCCGCGCCGCCACCGATCTTCACTGTCGACCACCTCTCCGCCCCGTCCGAGCACCGGAATAGGCCCAAGGTGATCCCAGATGCCTTCTTCGCCCCTTCCCCCACCCTACTTCGCCGCCGTTCGCCGGAATCCGGCCAACTTCGCCGGCGGCCATGGCCAAGGGCAGATCTGTGATGATTTAGATCTTCCCGGGGTTCGATCTGTAAAAGCAAGGGTCTTTCTGTAAAGACAAGGGCATGGTTGTGAATAAGAAAATTTACCCGAGGACCTGGATGAAAGTAAATTCTTTAATCCTAGTTTCAAAATGCAGAGACCTTGTAAAATTCATAGTAAATCAACGAAAAATCAGAAAAATACAAACGCAATTATTCTGTGATCCTCATGAACAGATGCAACTTTTCTAGAAAGGAATTTTGTAAATTTATTCATAAATTTTGAATAATTTTGAATTGATCAGTTTGAATAGATTTGAAATAATTTGAAATCTAGAGCTGATATGCCTGTGAAATTTTAATATGTTGTTAGTCTGGACATGCTGGTTCTTGTGTAGAAAAATGGCACATAGATCTCTTATATATCTTTAGTTATGATTTAATTTTGATATATGGCAGCATATAAGTTCCTGTTTAGTTTTAAGTATTTGGTTAAGCAAATAGGGTTGATCTTTTTGCAGTAGCTTAGATATGCCTAGATGAAGCTATGGTAAATATATGAGTAGCTTTTGACATGTTTATCTAGCTCTAATTAATTTAGGTGTTAAATATGAGGCTTTTTAATGAAGCATGTTATATTGAGTTTCTGGCCATGATAATTTTTGAGTAGTCTTGTTTTATCTTGTTATGGCTGTAGCAAAAGTTGTAGCTCCAATGCATGCTTGTACATTGCTATGTGTTTTATTTATGGTTTCAGCAGTGTTTAAGTGTTGTATTTTTCATGCTAGATCTGTAGCTTAGTTTAATCTGAAATTTTGTGAGCGGCTCAGGTATGCCATGTGTATGCTCTGTAAATTCTTGATGCTAGAACATGTATAGATCTTCCTGAAGAATTAAAGCATGTTTTTATCAGCTAGTTAATGCTAGATTTTTCATGTGCAGTTCATAGCTGAGTTTAAAGCCAATTTTGGGCAGTAGCCTTGTTATCATAATGTGAGCCTGTATAAATTTTCTCTTTGTTTGTTTGTGTGTGGAACATTCAGAATTGATTTTCGAAGTAAATCAAGCTTAATAAGTGGAATAAAAGGAAAACCAAAATCACCTTTAATGTGATGCAAATTTAAATAATAAAGCTTAACCAAAATACACCCTGAACCTCACCTTTTATTTTGGTGAAGTAAAATAAATTAATTAGTTTAAATATGCACACAATCACCATCAAATAAGAAAGATAAATAACAAACATACATTTCCTTGATAAAGGAAGAGTTTGCTGGATATAATCTTGTCTAGGTGAATGTGCCCAATAATACACCCCATGTTTACCCTTTAAATCTGAATCAAGTTCTCCCTCCTTAAATACGAATACTTAAAGTTTATGCATATGCATGTCGTGTAGAACATCCGGACGAGAGCTACGAGTTGGTGCCGGAAGCTGAAGGAGAGCTTGTTGAAGGAGAAGGTGAATGTGGTGGTTTTGCAACAAGACCCGAACCAAGTTCGGAGGATCTCCAAACTAACTTTGCTAGTAAAAGGCAAGCCCCGGATCATAACCTATGTTTTCAACTTATACAACTATCTTTGTTATGTTTGTGCATTTAAATTTCTGGAGTTGATTTGAAACCCTAGATGCATGATCCTAGGTTCCTATGCTCAAATACTAGTATGATAAGTCGCTAGTTGCCATGCTCTAAGGACCCGGTAGAAGTCGAGTCATGTTCGTCACTCGTGAGCTATAGGTTTCTTATGTTGGAATCATAAGATTGTTAAACCTACCCGCTCATGTGGTAAGAGCATGGGACCGGCTCCAGCCAGTAGGTCTGTGGTTAAGTGTTTGAACGTACTAAGCATTTGCCGGGAATGGGACCGGTAAGCCTAGTACCTTTTTGATTCAGTAAGGGAACTCTCTACCACTAATCTCGGGAGCAGTCCCCAGGATCATGACAGTGGTGCATGTGTGGATCCGGGCGGCATGTGAGTCCGTGACCGGATAACCTTGTACCAGGGACTGTGGACATTGATCCTGAACCAAGAATGATTGGGAACCGCCTGGTTGGTGCGTACCCCGCCCTTTTGGGGCTTTAGTTGTTATGATGGGGTATGCAGTCTCCCGTGTGTTTAGGTCCACCTTGCAAGGTTATTAATTGATCGATCGTCGGCCTCTCACTGTTACTCGAGAGTGCTTAACCATACACTCTATGTCCCTTAATGATGGAATTGAGAAGTAATATTGTTGTATGCGTAATTGTTTGCACAACTTATGCTTGAATAGTTGCTTACCTAGTAATGGATAATCAACTAGAATTTTGAGGTAAAACTTGAAAGTAAGGACCTACTCTTTGTTGCTTTTCAGCAAAAGAAACCCACTAGCCATAAAGTTTTGCATGTCTAGAGAGTTGGTGATGTTCCCATCACCCGACGGTTAAGTCTTGTTGAGTATTAGTATACTCAGCCTTGCTTTGTTGATGACTTTTGCAGGTGTTGATGTGTTTGATGGTTTCCCATGGCCTGGTTCTCTCCCACCCTTTTGGGAAGTGAATGGGAGGATGGCAGTGCTTAGTGATATCATGGATGGCCTCCCGTGATGTTGCTTATGACGTGTAGTATTTTATTTTCCGATGTGTTTTCAAACTCTGAATAGTTTACTTTCCTGTATGGAACTTGGTTTGTAATAATGAACCTTTGATGAATATGATGTATTAAAGGGTATATTGAGTATCTCTGGACTCGCCGTCGTGTGAGTTTTAATGTACAATCTTCGATCCGTTGTTAAGTGATTTACCAGGCTTGACCCGGCATACATCGACAAGTTAACTCCTCTTTAACGCATAGTGACCAAGAGGATGGTTTATGTGTTAAATGGGAATTAATTTGGACGGTTCTGTCACACACATTTATACAAAAGAATTAAATTAAATCACAAAACAGCTAGGAGGTGTCACTCAGACCAAAACCTGCTCCACAACACATTCATAGAGTTAACTAAGGGTGGTTGTGGTGGTATTCCGTTTAAACCTATTATTGAGCTCGACTTGCTTCCAAAATTAATTTTGATACATTTATTCATCAAACAACAGGGAGACCTCCTTGGTACAAGGCTATCTGGTACACCTCACACTAGCGTCCAGCCTCACACATGCACCACCAGTAGCTAGCCGTGGGACACATCCCAAGATTAGTGACGGTAAAATCCCTTATCGCCTCATTAAGGTACTAGGCCTACCGGTCCCATTCCCTACAAGTGCTTAGTACATTCAAAAACTTAACCCACGATAGCCACTAGACCAGAGCCCAAATCACATGCTCTTACCACATGAGCAATCCATTTATCAAGTCTTATGATTTCAGCATAAGAACCTATTCTCGCGAGTGACGAACATCACTCGACTTGTACCGGATCCTTATAGCATAGCAACTATCGACCTAGCATACTAGTAAAAGAGCATAGGTACCTAGGGATCATGCATCTATGGTTTCAATTCAACTCCTGAAACGTAAATGCACAAACATAACATAGATAGTTGCATAATTTTAAAAAGAAATATGTCAATGCTCCAGTGCTTGCCTTCGTCAGCAAAGCTAGCATTGGGCTCTTCTGGACTTTGGTCCAGGTCTTGATTCAGTTCCACATAGTGCACGTCACCGTCAGCTCCTTCCTCTCCTTCCGGTGCGAGAGTGTAGCTACCGTCGGAGATCTCTATACGAAGGATGCATATGCAACATTTAGTGATGTTCTTAAGCAAGATTTCATTTATGAAAAGTAAAGCAAAAACCCATGGTGTATGATTGATCACATTCACCTAGATAAGGTATATTTAGCATACTTTTCCTATAAAAGCAAAAGTGTGTGGAGGGACTTAATTATGCCTATTTGATGGTGATTGTGTGCACATTTATACAAAAGAATTAAATTAAATCACAAAACAGCAAGGAGGTGTCACTCAGCCCAAAACATGATCCACAACACATTCATAGAGTTAACTAAGTGTGGTTGTGGTGGTATTCTGTTTAAACCTATTATTGAGCTCGACTTGCTTCCAAAATTCATTTTAATACATTTATTCATCAAACAACAAGGAGACCTCCTTGGTACAAGGCTATCTGGTACGCCTCACACTAGCATCCAGCCTCACACATGCACCACCGATAGCTAGCTGTGGGACACATCCCAAGATTAGTGACGGTAAAATCCCTTACCGCCTCATTAAGGTACTAGGTTTACCGGTCCCATTCTTGACAAGTGCTTAGTACATTCAAAAACTTAACCCATGAAAGCCACTGGACCAGAGCCCAAATCCCATGCTCTTACGACATGAGCAATCCATTTATCAAGTCTTTTGATTTCAACATAAGAACCTATTCTCGTGAGTGACGAACATCACTCGACTTGTACTAGGTCCTTATAGCGTAGCAACTATCGACCTAGAATACTAGTAAAAGAGCATAGGTACCTAGGGATCATGCATCTATGGTTTCAATTCAACTCCTGAAACGTAAATGCATAAACATAACATAGATAGTTGTGTAATTTTAAAAAGAAATAGGTCAATGCTCTGGTGCTTGCCTTCATCAGCAAAGCTAGCCTTGGGCTCTTCTGGACTTTGGTCCGGGTCTCGATTCAGTTCCACGTAATGCACGTCACCGTCAGCTCCTTCCTCTCCTCCTTCCGGTGCGAGAGTGTAGCTACCGTCGGAAATCTCTATACGAAGGATGCATATGCAACATTTAGTGATGTTCTTAAGCAAGATTTCATTTATGAAAAGTAAAGCAAAAACCCATGGTGTATGATTGACCACATTCACCTAGATAAGGTATATTCAGCATACTTTTCCTATAAAAGCAAAAGTGTGTGGAGGGACTTAATTATGCCTATTTGATGGTGATTGCGTGCACATTTATACAAAAGAATTAAATTAAATCACAAAACAGCAAGGAGGTGTCACTCAGCCCAAAACATGCTCCACAACACATTCATAGAGTTAACTAAGGGTGGTTGTGGTGGTATTCCGTTTAAACCTATTATTGAGCTCGACTTGCTTCCAAAATTCATTTTAATACATTTTTTCATCAAACAACAGGGAGACATTTAAGATAAGCTCATGGGTCAACAAAAGTGCTACTGAGCATGATTCACACTAAATAGAGTTATATCCTTAGCATGAAAAATACCACAAGCAACAACTAGTAAAATCAAGATTTATTCCTACAAAACTATCTACACATGAACTGGACCTAATTTTTCACACACATAATCCCTGACACAAAACAAGTTTACACACCAAAAATTAGCTCCAGAAACTTCATATGTCACACTACACAAAAATGACAAATTTCAGCCTAGCAAAACATAATTAATTTATACAAAGAAAACTATAACTATTTTGAAGCTAAACTTTCTACCACAGCTCAAACATGTCCAAAACAGCATCTAGCTCAACGATGAGCTAGAGAGACACCTCAGCGCTTGCACTTCACTCAGAATTAACTTTTTGAGTGCTGACCTGAGAGCTCTGAAGTTTCTGGAGTTTTCTACGAAATATTCCGGAAGCTACAGAGTTTCTAGACTTGTCTGGATTATTCCGGAACTTGCGGTCCCAACGGCTAGTTTTGCGGTGAAGGGGTATAAATACCCCCTCATCCCCTTCCATGCTCTCTCTCTCTCTCTCTCTTGTCCTAATTTCATTCTGACCTGCTATTGAGCTTTGACTCTCCCTCTTTTTCTCTCCCATTGCATTCTTGGTGAGATTTAGTGGGATTGAAGGGAGGATTCAAGGCTAGAGCAAGAGAGGAGACCTTTGAGCTGATTTCCCATCTCTTGAGCACCTTCGTTCCTCGTCAAGCCGGGACTTCGTGTTTGTTACTCTTGGAGCCTTGAGCTCCTAGCCGGCTAGGTGTCGCCCAAGGAGCATCCAAGCTTGTGGCTGCCCTTGGGAAGTTTGGATTACCCCTATAATTGAGTAAGTAACCCTAGCTTGATCTTTGTGGTCGCTAGGGGGAGGAAAGTGACCTAGGTGCAAAAGTCCACCCTTTGTGGGTTCCTCAATGAAGACGTAGGCTTCAAGGTGCGAAGCTGAACTCCGGGAAACAAATCCTTGTGTCTCTTGTGCTTGTTGTTACTCATGTTCACGCATAGTGTTCATAACTAGGGTTTGCTCCCGATCTCCTTTTCTAGAAGGTTCCTTGGTGTTCTATCTGTTGCAGGTGGCTTCTAGAGAGCTTGTGACTAAACTATTTTCAGTGATTTGATTTCTAACAAGTTCTCTGCAGGGTTGTAGTTTCAAATCACTCTATCTCTGGAGATTTCGTAGATTTCTTCAGAAATTCTGGAACCTCCGAAAATTCTGTAAAAATCTCCGGAAACTCCGGACTTGGTACTGATCATCTTGTTTTAAGTGAAAAATTTCAGGTTCAACTATTCACCCCCTAGTTGACATCTCAGATCCTTTCATTATTTTATTTATTGGTGGATGGATTGTAATAGTAAAGTCATTGCCGTAATCAGCAGACATCTCTGCAATCTCTATTACAAGCCTACATCATTGATGTTCCATATCGCTTCATCTGGGTCACGCATGTGTGTTCTATTACCCACTACTTTCTTTGTAACAAAATTCCTGATAAATCAAGCATGCCATCTGCACATTGTTCGTCCTTGTAAAAAGACTCTAGGATCAAATCACCTGTACAATGTAAAGCTTTTCAATAGCAAATATGAATATTTACTAGAACAATGTTAAAAAAAATTAAAGCATGACAAATATTCTTCATAACATTCTGCAGCACTGGTTCTAACTGATGTAAGAAATAATTACTATAAATATAATTGCAAAATGTTCTGAAATTTACGAAAAAATTTTGAACTACATTTATTGCTCCTATAGGCAGATGAATTTGATAGGTCCATCCCGCCAAACAATCGTAGATTTCTTATACGGATGAATCCTGTAGGAACAAATTGAAGGGTGGTGAAATAAGTTTCCCCTCCTCAACCTATGTGGCTATAGTAAATACAAAGTGGCAAGCTTATGAGCTCAGGAGTATCAGCAGTTCCGCACAAAGGCGTTATTGATTACCTAGAGATGAGAACTGATGAACCAAGTGCAAGTAAATCTAACGAAAATGACACTTACCATGAACAACAACACAAAGAATGACCAGTAAAGAATATCATCCAATACCTGAAAATGCACACTTTATATTTAAATAAGGAAATTGTTGATACATGTAAATTGAAGTGCTATGGTGTATGCTAAAAAAATCAGAAACAATAATACAAGATAAAGCCACAAAGCAAAGCATAACAGATTCTAATCCGAGTAAAAAAAACACGTCAACACCTTTCTAAATCTACACTTATTTTATTTCAATAGGTGCAACCAAAACAATTTGCTCAAAATTCTTTAAAGAATACTCCTAGCATGAAAAAGTGGGAAAGACGAAAAAAAAGTTGAGAGAAGGGAAATAAACAAATCCTACCTAACTCATAACATCAGTCTAGTGGTTAATAATTATGAAAGGCTCTCGGCAAACTAACAGAAGAGGTCACAAAGTTCAGAGTGAAGCATAAACACTTGTTATTTCAATAAAAATCCAGAGAAGTTCTAGTCACACTTTGTAAGATGTCATTTATCATCTCCATCATTACTTATTATGAAGTAAGTTCTAATCTCAGGTCCCACTCTCTGTTCAGGTATTGATTTATTTATTCATCAACAAAGTAAAACACAGTGAGTACAAAAATAAAGGAAACGGGCAAACGACTCCAATAGTAATACCTATTTGGAATAAACACAAGTTTAACCATTTTTCATGGCAAAAGAAAAGGCAAATGAGATATTCGTTGGATCATCAAGTGTGCATATGTAGCAGATAATTTCAGTTGTTTGCATAAGCAGATAATTGCGGCCTTCACACATTTGAAACTCGAATATTTTCCTAAGCTAAGTTGTGTCATTTGTTGGAAAAAAAGCTGGAGCTCTCGCCTCACCAAATAGGTAACTAATAGTTATCATGAACTTACCTAAAAGGGCAAGAAATTGAAACAACGTCTAAACTCTAAAGTCCATTACCAATAGTTCTATCACATAGGCACACATCATATATGCAGTGAAACAAAGAAAGAAAGAACTATATGGGTGGAGTAAGTAGTAACCTATAACAGCTTCCTTTTAATTGTTGCATGTGTGCATCCTGAAACGAATCAGATTTCCAAGATAGGAAACCCGATCCCTGCACCTCGGTGATAGTCCCAAGAGGCTATCACGTGCAAATCCCTGTCTCAGAAAGTAATGAAAACGGTACAACAGAAGGAAATATATGAAGGTCCACATAAATAATATTATAATAATTAATCATCTGAGTACAGTATTACGGCACATGCCGGGTACAAGTCCAACAGGACTAAATCAAATAGAGTAAACATCTACGCAGCGGCTGTCATGTAGCAAGTAGACTCCATCCCCATAGGCAGCTCGAGTGTAGAACGGCCTCAGTCTTCCCATCCATCGTGCTCAAAGTCGTAGTCTGGCTCCTAGTCTGAAAACTCGTCATCTACTCGATAAGCGAGTAGGTCATGTAAGCTTCCCAATAAAGAGCATAAGCAAGAGAATAATTCTAGTATGCATGGATGTTCCTATATATGGTTGTAGAAGGTTATGCAAGCAGCGGTAGCAACATCAAGGAATGCAGAAATGCCGAGAGGTCACCATCTCTGAGGAGATCCACACCTCTGAGGCCAACGCCTCTGGGGTCAACACCCCAACCAAGGGTAGAACACCAAACATTGGATCTCAACCGAGTCACAGCATCCCACTCTCATCTGCGATGTGGGGTCACCAACTCCTATCTGTTGACGGCTGTTAAAGTGTTAAGTACTACTTTTAGCCCTCAATATTCTCACATAAATGGAGGTATATGCATTATTTACTTGCATTTTTGTTTGAATAATGTAGTTCCACTTGTCCTTGGAGATTATTTGTATGTAGGTGAAATACCCATTAAAAGATATGGAAACCCACCTTCTATGGAAGAACCATGCCAACTCAGCTGAGGAGGTGGCTGCCACCAAGGAAACACATGGCATTCCACGTCATTGATCCAAGGGAGGCACTCACCGATGAATCAGAGAGCGCCACATGGACTTCACATGGATCAAAGGGCCCACCTTGGATACCAAATCAAGCTATGCACCGAGGGAGGATCAAAGGGCCCACAGGGCAGCCACCCAGAGAAAGCACATGCCAGGGGGCCACCCTAGGGGGCCGGCCGATCCTAGGATCAGCCGAACCGACCTAGGGGCCTTTGATCCTGGCCCCCCCACGTGGTTGCTCCTCATTGGTCCATTACCTCACTCCCGGGTGTTTTGGTGGAGTTTGAGCCCCGAAGCAAGCCTCCTCCTTGCCTATAAATAGAAGGGGAGGGACTCCCATTTCTCACACACCACTCCCTCATTATCCTCTCACTTTTAGTTTTCAAGGCTAGGGGGTAGGCTAGAGTAGCTCTTCCTCAGGTTCCAAGTCTTCTTTGGAGTCTAGGTATGAGTTCTCTTTTATCTTTATTTCATTGTATGACTTTGACCTACTTCAGTTATTCAGCTATTTCATATAAAGTCATGGTAGATCATATGCTTGATATGTTCTTGAGTTCATCCTTTGTTCATCATTAGAGGCTTGTGTTCTTCATGAACACTACCTTTTGATCCACTTGAAGGATGATAAACTCATTCCTTATGTGTTTGTTCATAAGTTAGAGGCTCGTGTTCTTCACGAACACGACCCTTTGATCTTGTTGACTAGAAATAAGAGAGTTCGTATCCGTTCATATGTCTAGCCTTAGTTGATCTTGTTAGATGGCATGAGAGTGTTGCATGAGGTTTGTGTTCAAGCTACGGTACTCGGTCTAAGTTGACCAGTCTTCTGGTGGCTCTCACCCTGGGTCACAATAGCCCGGGCCGGGTGAAGTCTAGCAGCAACGCAGGCATGGTGCCTGGGTTGTGTGGCTATGTTAGTTATGAGCATACCCCCCGTAACGATAGAGGTAGGCAGTAGTGGTGACAGTTGTTGGACCCTTTGGAACCCTCCGCATTGGGGTACTTGCTGTAGGAGTCTAAAGTCTAGTTTCGCAGAGTGCTGGTCGTCGCGGGCTAGCTCCCCGTTTGTACCTGGGTGCTGAACCTTACCCTCTCATGCAATGCTCATGCCTATCTCTTGTATCTTCTAGCTTTGTATGTTTAGTACATTAGAACCTAGAGCTAACTCGTATGTTCCCCCTAAGCCGTAGTGTGCTAGAGTAGAGGTAGATTTGAGTGTGTGTCACACTACCCTTTTATATCTTTATCTTACCCCTGCTTTTGAGTTTGTTGTTCCCTATATCTATCTCTTAGTTTACATTCAGTACAAAAGCATAAGTTTATGATATCCGTCATTGCCTTCCACGGATACGATACCCTTAGAATATTCTCCTTCCTTGGGGAAATGCTACAATGGTTTATCTGTGTGCTTGCGGATTCGTTCATGATCGTTTAGATTTACCTTTGGCAAGTCTTGATGTTCACGCTAACTCGGCGTCGTTAGTAGTGACGTTAAGAAGTGCCAACATGCATTTCTGGCGTTGTCACTATGGATGGATTCTAAACCTGTTCTTAAAGTGACGGCGCTAAGAAATGTCAACACTATCCCCACATCTCAACGGCACGAAGTCAGGCTCACACACACAGGGGAGAGAAAGCAGCACAAGAAGAGTCTAACCAGAGTAATAGATCCAAGGGTTGTCCATACTAGTGGACACGGACTATAGCTATAGGTTTAACATTCTGCAGAGGTTGTACAACTGGACCCGCCGAGTAGAGCAGGATCGGATGCCTCCGATCCACATCCCTACCTAACGGTCGGAGACCTAGCAGTGGATGGCACTCTCCTACCTCTCCGAGCCTGACTCGTCCTGAACTGGGGCGCAAAACTTGCTAGCAGGGCCTCGAAACTGTGAAACCATCCCCGGAGGAGCCGGGGTGACGTCTACTCAGGGGGTATAACCCATCCCCCTCACACGATCACACCGATCCTCCTACAGACTGGATGCCATCCACATACTAGTTCTCGGACCAAACCCGCCCATAACAAGGCAAACGGTTTGCACGAAAATAGCCCAAAGATGCACGGTTATACTAACGATTGTTCCTTAATTGCAAGAGCGAGCACTCACCAGCTCCATCCAAATGACACGCCGCTAGGGCGGGAGGCCAGGTCGCATCTCCCCTAGACAGGCGTTCACAAGTAACCAAAGCGGCTCGCTCCCGCAGTAACACGTCAAGGATACACACTCACCCAAAACACACACTAGAATACTGAGATATCCCAATCTCAATCCAAACCAGAGATCCATCCATAACTAAGGATAAAATATATAGATAGATAGAGCCGGGAACTAGCTAGGGGTCTGTAGCTAGTTCTGAAAGTAGGTAGTTCAAGGAACAGGATAATACAAACCAAGGTACGGCTATAAGATTGTCTATGCAATTCAAGAACATTCATAAGTAATAATTCAACACTAGCATCTAAAGCATGCATGGGATCTATATGATCGGGAGTGACATGACACCTGGCTGGCATCCGTAGTCCTGGTCTGGGTTGAAGTCGGGGTCGTAGTCCTCCTCCGGCTCGTAGCTCGGGTCTGCTCAGCACGAGATACGAGACGCTAAATTACTAGCAATCAACCAAGCATAAATCCAAAGAAACCCAATTTTAAAAGATCCAAAAAGATCCAAACTATCTACAAACAGCACCGTCTCATTTTTAGAAAAATAATGAAACTGGTTTCATATTTTTCGGAGTTATAAATAATTAGTTATGGATTTTCAAAGGTTAATGGATTTATAAATTAATTATCAAATTCATTTTTAAATCTGAAAAGGATTTTTATTTTGAAAATATGTGATGACATCAGCATGACCTCAGCATGATGTCATCACCTCTGGTTAGTGGGCCGTTAATGGGCCGAAACAGTTAGTGGGCCGAAATCGGCCCAAAAGGACTCAGCCTAGTGGGCCAACTGGACAAAGTCTAGAGGACGCCCCTGGACTAAATTATAGGTGCGGAAAACAAAAGAAGAAGGGCCGGTATTGGGCCTTAACAGGCCGAACGGCCCAAGGCTATACTCCTGCAGGTCGTCGCTGGAGAAGTCCGGCGGGGACCCTAAGAGAATTCTGGGGTGCAAGGGCGCTCCCTCGCCATGCGCGCCTCGACGCGCGCCCGGCGGCGACGGCGAACGGCGAATGGCGGTTCCGGGGGCTCCGGCACCCAAGCGAGTGCACGGGGTTACGCACTAGGATCAGGCAGTAAGGTTAGGTCGGCCTTGGCCTTAGGGTTGGGCGTGCAGGGCCGATGCATGACGCGCCATGGCGTGGAACCCGGCGCAGCGCGGCATGCGATGGAGGCGGCGCGGCGCGCAGCGGCAGCAGCAAAAACACGCAGTGCAGCGGCCACGCACGAGGATGTGCGCGACTCAGGCACGCGCGCACGTGCACAGGCCAAGCTTGACAGCGACACGGCTGACCGGCGCGCGGGATCCCGACGAACCAGGGCCACGGCGTGGCGCAACAGAGGCGGCGGCACAAGGCCAGCGAGCGACGACATAAGGCTCAAAGGCCGGTTCACAGGCAAGGACACAATGACGACGTGCAGAAAGAGACGGCGAGGAACGGCGCAACGCTGGGGTGCGCCACAGCGGCGATCTCGCGAACAAGCACGGCTCGACGGCCGGCGGCGCAACGCAGGGTGCGCTCCCGATTCAAGGCGAAGGGAAGGAACAAAGGGGGCAGAACGATAGCTCACAGTGAGGCAGAGGTGTAGGCGTAGCAGTGGCGCCAAGCGTTAGTGGAGCGGCGACGAGGTACACGGCGGCGCGGCGTCAACTCTGCTCCGGCTCCGGCTTGTCGCGGACAGCCTCCTCCCTCACTCGATCTGCTCCGGTCTTGGCGGCTCCGACTCCGGTGAGACGGTGCGGCGGCAAGGCGCGGCGGCGAGGCGCGCCTCTCCTTCCTTCTTCTCCTCCTTCTTCCTTCTCCACTTCTCCTCTCTCTCTCTCTCTCTCGGTGGCGAAGCAGGGGAAAGGGGGAAGTCCCCAATCGCGGTTTGGCTAGCAAGGGCTCGGTCCCGGGGTTTTGCAGGGGCCAGCGCGGCGCTGCGCAGGGGCATAAGGGTCACGGCCGGGGCCGAGGTGACGCGGTGCTGACTTGGCCGCTGGGGATTGGCCGGCGGGCGCGGGGCGCATCAAGGTGCAGGGGCAAAGGGGTAAAAGGCGTGGCGGCCTGCCCGCTGCGTGCGCAGGGGTCACCCTGGCTCGACGTCCGTGCCACACAGCCGGTCGGGGGCTTGTCCCCTGGTCTGGCGCGGGCGCGCGCCCACGGCGGCGAAAAGCGCAGGGGCGCGTGTGAACGCTTGACCGGCGCCGCGAGGACGACGACCGAGCGGCGGGTCCCGCTCGTCAGCGAGACGAAGACGGCGCGGCGCGAGGCGGACTGGAGTGGGCCGCGTTGTTGGGCTGGGCCAAAGCAGAGGGGTGACGGGGGTCTGCGGGCCAAGAGTAGGAGGTGCTCTGGCGGACTTAGTCAGAAGTTGGCGGGCCCAAGTTAGATAGGGTTTGAAATAGTTTTTGAATTTAACTAAACTTTATATTTGAATTTGATTTGATTCAAATTCAAAACACACTCAATTAAATCCAAATAAAATCCATAAAATCCAACTCACATATTTATACCATAGTTTGAATTTATATTTTTATATTTTGGTTTTATTTATATGGAATTTAGGTGAGAGGCTAGCATATGGTTTTAAATATGGTGTCACTCATCAAATAAATAAAAAAGTTTTAATTTTTTTTCAGAATTTCATACTTTCAAATTTACAGGATGTTACACATCCCATCTACCGAAATCTCTGAGGTTCTTCTCCATGCAAAGTATTGTTAGATATTAGAAACAAAAGTTGATACAGTGAGCATGTAAAGAGGAATTTCCATCCTAGTTTATGACATCGCCGATACTCACATAATTTGCTCAATATTTTTATTTGTCTAGTTGAGTACTTGAAGAATAAGGAAACAACTTCTTCTGCAAAATGAGGACTTGCTTCATCCTGCAAGTCTTCAATCTGACAAAATTGGTCATCCAAGTACCCCTGTCATTACAATATCAAAAAACAGCAAATATTTCATCACATGAGAGTAAGGTAAATAGCTGAATCGATAAAATAAAACTGATCGTGAATATCCTAACATCAGTTCCCAGGAACTCAAAAAAAACTTCAGTGGAATTTTGAATTCTATATAGTTATCATCAACACTTAATTCAACAATGTGTTTTAGGTTTTGATTAGCCTTCTTTCTAACAACTAATATGAAATGACTACAAAATGATCTTGCAGAAAACATCATTTTCTACTACTTGCCTGATGTGAACTGAATAGACAAAGAATTGAGAAGTTGAGTTGCATAGCCTCAGAAGCGAGTTGGTCCTATTAACACAGGATATAGTGGTATGAATACCGCTTTTCTCAACCACAATGCTTGAGAAGAATAGATCACATGCCTAATCAAAGAGGCTCTTTTTCAAGCATGCTGCCCGATGTTGCAAATTATAGCACTCCATTTACACAATAGGCAAACTCATTAATGGGTGGTTACCATTGGCATGTTTGGATCCATTTAGTCTTGGGACTAAAGTTTAGTCAAGGACTAAATTTTGGTCCCTACCCTGTTTGGATGAAGGGACTAAAGGCCTGAACAGTTAAGCTTCCTTCAACAACTTTCCTATCATACAGGGCTTCAGTTATATGTAGGCCGGCCAAGTGACAACAATACTCTAATCAACTACAATAACAATTGTCTAAAGCACCCAGTATTCACAAACAAAATGATACTGATGATAGGCACCTGACATTCACAAACAAATTGATACCGATGATAGGCACCCGACATTCACAAACAAATTGATACCGATGATAGGCACCCGAAATTCACAAACAAATTGATGACTAGCTGCTGGCATCATGCATGCTGACAAGAGTGAAAATGGCAAGCCTCAAATCACTTCACCAAACTAAATGTTGTCAAAAAGATTACACCCATGATTAGATGTGTTTCTTACTTTCCTTCATTAAAACAAACACACCATTGCTCCTCAAAATCAGAAAATGAGTTTTGCAAGTGTAAGTACCAAGCCAATGAAGGCATTCCAAAAATATTGACCTTTGATTCTGAGGAAACAGGCCGGATGGATTCATTCTTGCATTGTCCATCAGTAAGGTCCTAGCGAAGTAGCAAAGCAGACAAAACCTATGGTCAACTGATATTCTCAAAATTAGAATGCATGCAATTAAAGAAACAAAAAATCAAAGTACCGCAAAGCTTTCCTGTCACATCATCAAAGCCATGCAATGTAAGAAAAAAGGAAAACAATATATACTATTTTATCTAGATCTGGAGAAAGCTCAAAGCCTCAGACATATATATAATCCACCAATACCCTGCTTTATGTGACACTAACTATTTTCAGCTATGCTGAAATTTAGTTACACAAACCCTACACAATTCATGAGAATCTGATAAACCTTTTTAGCAATGTCTCAGTTGGACTTCACCAAAGTCAAGACAATGTCCCTCACTAACAACACTAAAGTCACAATGATATATGAAAGTTAGCTCGAGTCATAGAAACAATGGTACATTGGTACTATACAAAAGGAAAATACGTAAGATCATTGGTACGTACAAAAGGAAAATATGTAAGATAAATTTTGGAATTCATTAACATGGTATTATACAAAGGGAAAATAAATAAACTTTAGAGACACTAAGACATTTAGTCGAACAAGCTATGTTCATGCTTTGTGAATTGTGACGAAATTAAGCTTCAAAGGCTACATGTGCAGTGCACTCACCTCAACGTTGCTGCAAAATTTTGAGATTAGAGGAATTCTGCTATGGGAGGGAAGAGGCAATGAAATTCCAATTTCAATTCTACACAGACATGAATCCATCGAAGAGCAGCTGCAACCTGCAAATATGTAACATGCTCACCAACTCCAATGAAGTGCAGCTGAAAATCTATAACATTGAAGAGAAGCTACAGCCCCGAACCTCAAGGGACTCTTATGGTCATGCATTCGTAACGATGAACTTTATCTTTTTAAATGTTATTCATATTATTTTGTAACTGTTTGTTTTACTTTTCTTATGTTGTTGTTTTTACACAACAACATAAGAATAATATAAAAATAGAGATAAAGTAGTATAAAGAACATTTTAAAAGATAAAGCTCACCGTAATGAATGTGTGACCGCAAGAATCACCTAAATCGGAAGTACGAGCAAAAAGTAATAATCATTTTAAGATCTAAGCACTAAATTGTAAATAAAAAATTAAAACAACCATCAGAACAGTTCGATGGCCAAATTTAAATAGTTTTGATAGTTAGATGGCCAAAGATACCCAATTTTGGAGTTCGATAGCCAAAACCAAACTGAGACTAAAGTTGGATGGTCAAAAATAGACTTCTTCCTTGTTTTTATAGGTTCCTCTACTTTATCAATTGTCATGTTAAGCTGTCAAGTGCATGGTGCTTGAATTCTAACATGGTTCAGAGACAAAAGATATACATTTACAGTTCTATTATTGATTTGTTTTGGTGGGTTTTTGTTTTAACATTTATGACTGGTTCCAGCATACACCCTCCTGCTTTCAGTTCTTCTACAAATCTTGAGATCCTTGCTCTTGAAGTTAGCAATTCTCAAGGCCAAGATCATGGCAGCACCTCTGATAATGGCCGATCTCTGTGCATGTACTCTTTGCTTTTAAAATTCTACTAGGTACCTTGTATTTTATCTTATAGCACCTGAAATATTTGACCTCTTGTGCCAGCGTACGTGTGAGTGATCTCTTTACAGGAAACCTATCTTGCAAAACTACCAACATATCTTATTTTTTTCAGCCACTTCTAAAAAAAGTTCCAATTTACATATTCAATTTGGGATGTCCTGGCACCAGATAATGATATTGAAAAGAATTCATTTAATTACTTCATTGTAATTGCTCTATCAAGGTGGACCTATTATTATGTGAATGCTATGTATATGACAGCTGCAATTTGTTTCAGATTTATCTCATTAGTTCTTACACTTAATAAAAATCATTCATAATAAGCATGGATGGTTCAGTTTATGTCTCTAGCTGATAGCATCAGCTTGAACTGGAAGCCAAATGTTTGTCTTATTTATGATTTGAGTCTAGATGTGTATTATGTACATATATATTTTTTAGACCATTCAAATGGATTGTGAGGCTTTTTATTTTCATACTATTGGATATCTTTTGCTCCCACTTTGTACTCTCCAAATAGATTTTTTATATAATTTTTTCGAATTTTTTATAATAATTAGGGAAAATTCGATGGTTCATTTTTTTTTCCAAGTTGGATGAGGCCCGTTATTGCTGGGTTTATGCATATTTGGGGTTGATTTTTTTTGGAATTTATTAACCACAAGCATAATTCTTATTAACAATATATATAACAGCAAATTATGGTTATTATTTGCTTGAAAATGAAACGACTAGTTTCTTTCAACAGTGCACTAGGTACGAACAGGATGTCATGATCATGTGGTGCAGGCAATAGGGATCATCGTGCTTGCCCAATGTGTAGCGAACATGGCCTCATATGTCATTTGTTCAAGTTTGATTTTGGTGATTAATGACAACATGATCATGACAACATGATCAATGGGACTAACCAGACATGCTAGATAATATGGTTAGTCCCATTGATCATGTTGTCATTAATCACCAAAATCAAACTTGAACAAATGGCATATGAGGCCATGTTCGCTACAATCTCCCCCTTTTTGGTGATTTATGACAACATAATCAAGCATAAATTTGAAAAGCCCCCAGAGGTATGCAATGCTCGAAATCTACAAGTGGTAATGTTACAAGAACTTTCTTGTCTTATCTCTTGTCTTTTAAGCTACCTTCTTGCATGATATGCTCTAAGCTTCCTTGTCTTACAAATGTTTGTAGTTGTGCACTTGTTTTTCACACTATCTTTTTGTGCACACACTTAGGGGGAGCTTAGTTTGTATCATGCTAGTCTCATGAGCTTGTGATCCACCTTAGTCATTCACACAGGTGGTATCTTCATTGATATCATACATATGGATCATGATTCATGCGACTTTCTCCCTTGTATTTAACATTTCTCTTTGAGCTATAATTACTAGGTCTTGCTAAAATTCCTTTGGAGGCTCTTTTTGTTTTGGACACTTTTTGGAGATTTTATTCCAAAGGGGGAGAATTTGGAACCAAAGCAAGTCAAAGTTTCCAAAGGGGGAAGTAGCAAGCTATATGTGAAGAGAAGATCATAGAAGAGGGAGAACACATCTAGGGGGAGTTGGATGATGGTAAGCATCCAAGCAAGTGTAAGTGGTTCAATTTTGTCAATTTTTACAAATTTATGATTGCTTTGATTATGTTGTCATAAATCACCAAAAAGGGGGAGATTGTAGCGAACATGGCCTCATATGCCATTTGTTCAAGTTTGATTTTGGTGATTAATGACAACATGATCAATGGGACTAACCATATTGTCTAGCATGTCTTTGTAGACACTTCTAGGTCCCAAGGATGCAAAAATACTATATGCCTAAAAGAGAAGATAGTGTATTTTTCAAGGGTCAAAACCGTGGAAGAAAAAGAAAGAAAAGAGTAGCGTCGGATGAACTGACGGTACACTAGAAGACAGCGTCGGTGCAACCGCCGGATGAAGTGGTACACTGCGGGAAGACTCAAGTCAACATGAAGATCACCGGATCATTCGACACCCCCAATTCTAGTTGCGCCGGATGAATCAAGAGACCGAGCAAGCAGGAATCAACGCACCGGATGAACTGATGGTGCAGCGACAGTTCATCCGGCGACCATGAATTTGCTAACAGAGACGTTCGGGCGCAAAGTCCTTCAGCACCGGATGAACCGATGGGTAAAAAGATTCGAGCGACGGTTCATCCGATGACTGCGAAATTGCTAACAGAGAGGTTTTGGCCGCGAACCCATCAACACCGGATGAACCGACGGTTAAGTAAGGAGACCGTCGGTACAAGCGTCGGAGGATATATGTCAGAAGGGATGCAACGGCTAGGTGACGTGGAGGGCACCGGATGAACCGATGGCCCTGGAAATACTAGCATCGGTTCATCCGACACTATGGTTTTCAGTGGTCGTTAGCCAACGGCTCTTTGGACGTCTTGGGCTATTTATACCCCCTCTACTCACCCATTTGGAGTTGTTGGAGTGTGTGGAAGTGCAGAGGAGTCCAAGACACATTGAAGATCATATTCAAGCCATCCAAGTGCTAAATTGCTCATCCATAGACTTGCACATGCTTTGTGTGTGTGCTTAGTGCTTGGCTTAGCTTAGGGCTGAGTGAGTGCAAGGTGTGCCTACCTTGTGAGGTGATTCTCGAGTGGATCAAGTTGTACGAGGTGAGCTGGAAGCCTTGGAGCCTAGGTGGCTCTCCGGCAAACGTCTTCGACCCTCCGGCTTGGTGTGGAGTGGTGAGGACACTTTGTGCGGGGGACGTGGAGACCCTCTTCCCTTGGTGGAGAAGCTCCTTAGTGGAGGCGGCATCAAGGTGACTAAGGGAGCTTGGCGAGTGCCTATGTGGCGAGCCTTTGTGGCAAGTCAAGTGGTGCTCTTGGGAGAGACTTGGTGACCGGGAAGCAATACTCTTGTGTAGAGTGCTTCAACAACGTGGACTAGTGGTGGCTTAGTGCCTACCGATACCACGAGATAAATTGCGTGTCAAGAGTTTGCTTCCTCTCATCCCCTTTACGTTTCCGCATTACATTCTTACAATCCTTGCTTGCCTTTACTTTCCTAGAGTAGTATCTTGCTAGGATTGGCTATAGGTTGCAAAACTTGTTTTGGGATGGGAGTTTCACACTAGAACAACCTTAGTTGCACATCTAGATAGCATGTTCTAATTTATCTTTGATGCAAATAGTGATAAGCCATAGGATAAGTTTTTAAGTTGCCTAATTCACCTCCTCCCTCACTTAGGCTACGAGCATCCGATTCCTTACACAATGCGTGACCAGTGCCGGATTAACCGCATCAAATCCAACATTTAAGTGACATGGTAGCAACGACTCCCATCATTTTGAGCTGAGAACATAATTCTTCCTCGTATCCACATCTACATGATATCAAAAACTCTTCCTCATATCCACATAATTCGGATTCAGATCGGACCGGTTTTGAAAATTATCCACACCACTTTCACTCCTACTCTCATCATTTTGATTAGAATTTTTTTATTATAATTGGGGAAAATTCAATGGCTCACGTTGACCAGTCTCTTTTGATTATTGCACCGTCGAGCTGAGAACATAATTCTTCCTCATATCCACATCTACATGGATATCAAAAACTCTTCCTCATATCCACATAATTCGGATTCGGATCGGATCGGATCGGATAAAAATTATCCACACCACTTTCACCCCTACTCCCATCATTTTGATTGCACCGTCGAGCTGAGAACCCTTTCCTTGGCCTTGGTAGCCTACATATATTTGGGATCACGAAATTAACACGTTAAATAAGCTGTCACACATAAAACAAAACTTGTACAAGATAAAATTTGTCACTTACTTCATCCTCCCAGTTTGTGCGCATTGTAATCCACAGGAGCAACGCTAGCTTGGTGATGCTTCCACACACGATGCCAAGCCAAAGACCCTGTATATATGTGAAGAAACAGAACAAATATAATCCCCCACCTCTTGCTTGAGTAAGAGAAAGCAGTTACAGCAATTATATTTGTGGGGGTTAGAGGTCGACATCATACCATTCCATTTAGTCGGAACACAAACGCAAGCAACACCCCCATTGGAATGCCAACCAGGTAAAACGCGCCGAGATTAACGCGAGCTCCAATTTTCTGCTTGCCACTTCCTGTGATTACCCCTGCAAAGTTGCAAAGCACACTTGTCAAAGTCCAGAATACTATATATGCATATCGTCAATTGATGTATGTCTCGAAATTAAGAGACCAACCTATTCGACTATTCGTTTTCAGTCGTGCTAGAATGGATATGCACTTTTGGATGCAGAGGAGAATATCAATATATTCTCAGTTCTAAAAAAAAGTTCGTTTTCAGTCAGAACGTTAATTACCTGAAAGAGAACCGTTGATGCCGTCGACGATGAACGACACCGCAAGAATGGGAATCATTCTGGCGATGTACGCTACAACTTGTTTCTCGCTACTGTATGCGTATCCCCAGATGCTGCGCAGAAGGATCATGATCGTTGCCAGCACCACGCCTTGGGACAGGGTCATACACACCACAACTCGCTCTGCTAACCTTGCTGCGTGCGGCTGCCCAGCGCCGAGTTCGTTGGAAACGCGTGTACTGGATGGACAAGCTAGTTATATTAGCGCAAAATTAAGAAAAGAAAAACTGCAGTACTACTGAGATAATAAGGCGGCAAATGTGAATATTAACCTTGTAGAGCTGCCAAGGCCAAGTGGAACCATGTACAGCAGAGTAGCAGTATTCATGCTACAAATAAAACCAGCAATAATGTTTAGTCAGTAAACTGATCGATATATATAGCATATATGGGGAAAAGAAAAACATAATCAACTGTTTGTTCCATTACCATATTGACAGGACTGAAGTCTCCAGTTTAGGATTTGGCAAAATCCCAGAGAGCAGCACGAGCAGTTCAAACGACCACCACTCCAGGCTGCACATCGAGAAAAAGAGACAGTTTAGTTGCAAGCGCTGCGAACTAATAATAATACAACGATTCAAACAAATCATATGTGATCACTAAAACCCCAAATCTCCTTAATTACCAGATCATCATCGCCGATGGCACCGCGAGCTTTGCAAACTCCCGCAGCCCAGTGAACGCCTCCCTGGAAAACCCCATCCATGTTCTCTTGCAAGCGCCGGACATCCTCACGTAGAGAGCCAGAATGGTCAGGTTGGTGCCGTACGACACGGCGGCGCTCAGGGCGGCGCCTTTGCTCCCCATGCCCAGCTTGTACACCAGCGCGTAGCACACCAGGACGTGGGTCAGCGCCGTGACGCCGGAGCTGGCCGTCATGGGCACGACGACGCTCTGCGCCTGCAGGAACCTCGTGAGGCAGGTGAGCGGCACGAACGCGGCGAGCGACGGGATCAGCCACCGCGCGTACGCGCCGGCCTCCGCGGCGATGTCCGGGTCCTGGCCGATGGCGAGGAGGATGCTCCCGGCGCACGCCCACACGAGCGCGACGGGAACGGAGGCGAGCGCCAGCACCAGCATGGCGCGCTGCTTGTACACGCCGAGGAGGCCGTGCTGCCCCGCCCCGAAGGCCTGCCCGCACAGCGTGTCCAGCGCGCTCGCCATGCCCGACAGGAAGCTGAAGCCGGTGACGTTGGCGAGCGACGCGGCCAGGGAGGCGCCAGCCAGGGGGAGCTCGCCGAGGTGGCCGACGAACATGACGGACACCATCTGGACGGCGTTCCGGAGGATGAAGCTGACGACCAGCGGGCCCGCGAGCCGCAGCAGCCTCTTGGCCTCGGTCACCGCCGACGCCGAGCCGCTAACAACGGTGGGGCGTGGCACGAGCAGCGGCTCCTCCATGCTTGGCTCGTCCATGTCACTCGATCACTACTATAGCCAAATTAAGCTTCTCTGAGCCGAGTTTCTAGCTGCTAGTGTCAAGCAACTTATATGTTGGTTGGTCGGAAAGAATCATAAATAGATCGAAGCAATTTATCTCGTGCTTAGTTGTTATTGTTTGTTTATGTCGGACAAAGCGTGGCTGCCAAGAATCACTAGTTTGTCATAGTCTAACTTGGTCAGAAGCGAGACAGCAATTTTTAAATTTGACTCAGGAAATCTAAATCGGTCTCTGTACCTTAAACTGCAAGTCCATCCGGCCCCAATGGTGACGTCGATGTGCAGTGGTTGGGAAACAACGGAAGCGGCCTAGCAACTTACCGGTTCATATTTCATATTCTTCTAGTGTTTGATTATTGGGGGTAGGGAGCTCACAATAGATAGATCTACTACTTAGCTACCTTTTTTAGTTTCTCGTTGCTTTCATGGATGTTGCCCCTTGGTGGCTTGTATTGTCGTGGTTGCGCCGTTGCCGTCACCGGCCTTTTTGGCCTCCTCGTCGCCATCACCTCCGTGGCTAAGGTATATTTAAATAAAATAAACCGCACCCTCTAGCAACCTCATCTCCACCCACCCTCATTCATGGTTGCTGGAGTTCCCTCCCTGTCGTTCCTGTTTCCTCTGGGATTGAGGTCGATTGCAAGGCAGAGGCTACGGATCGATTCCCCTACCAGGTGCATATGCTTCGTAGTGATGCTGCTCTCCTACTCCTCGTCCTAGACACGTCTCCTCCGCCCCGCCTCCACCACAGCTCGCCTCCTCCTCCACCTTCATCAGGCAACCTCTGATCCTGTGGACTCCGACTACGACAAGGCAGTTCAGTATCCGACGGTTCCTCGACGACTTCGTCTCCCCCGGGTCTCGATTTGGAGTTCTTCTTCAACCTCCGACGACAGCAATCACATCACTCTTCGGTCGCCTGGTGCATGCCTCCTCTACAGCTCAATCGGTCCTTCTTCAACCGTAGCTTTGCACGGTCCTTCCATCCGGGTGTAAGCGCCATGAGCGCCTCTACGGCCCACCGCCGGCAAGCTCATCGTCGATCCTACTGTTGTTGTATCTGCAGTTCTTATCCGGTCCATCCAGTTGTTGTATGCTGAGATTCTCAAATCCACTAAGCCTTCTTCTTCTTCCTCCAGTTGTTCAGTTTTCTCGAGACTGAATTTTGCACAAGTACCTGATGCAAACTTAGTTCGTGAGGATTGCCCTCTGCCGGCGAAGAACACGGGTCCTTTTCCAAATTTCAAATCTTCCAACGGTGATCCCAAATCTCGCTCGAAATCTTTGGGGCCGTCCAACAGAAAGAGTTCGGGATCCCAGCGTCCTAGTCGTGATTTCAGCTGCTTCCGTTGTCTTTCGCCAGGACATTTGGTGAAATTTTGTACCAATGAGGTTCGCTGCAAGTCTTGCTACCGCTATGGGCACACGGTCAGCATGTGTCTGTCTCGGAAGCCAAAACCTTTTGTGTACCGGCCGAAAGCCTCGGGGCCACACGATCTTCCTTTAAGGACGCCTGGTGCACCTACCATAAATACAGAGAAGTTGCCTTCCAAGCCACCGCCGGCTGCCGGTTCATCTTCTTCCCCCAATCTACAGGAGAAAACCCCAACCGCAGCCGATTCCTCGGAGGATTCGCCTCTACCACCGCCGCCGTTTGGCCCTGCTCCAATGGCGAACTTCGCTGTAGATCCAAGGCCCCATGCTCCTCGTGGGTTCGAGGTGATCTTGTCGGACCCTGCTGAGCCTCCGCGTCGTCTTGCTGTGTACCTGGGTGGGTACCTTGACGCCCACAACGACGATGTTGCCATTGCCATGCTCGTCCCAGCGATGGCAAAGGAGGACTTCCATCTGATGGCTGCTGCTGTGAAGGATTACTTCATCAACACCCACCGTGTTCGTCTGATGGAGGTACAGCCTTGTGCTATTGGTGATGCGTATGTCAGATTCAATAGTTCGCTAGAGCGCGAGCGGTTCCTAGATGGCATTTATCAGTTATCCCCAGACTACCAGCTGCATTTTGCTAAACATGATGAAGGAGTCAATGCTTGCAGCCATCCCGCTGATAGAGAGGCTTGGGTCATGTTGCTTAACTACCCTTTGGATGCTAAGAACAACACTTTGGTAGCTAAGTCTGTCGCTGGCTTTGGTCTGCTGCGTTACTGGCATGACACCAACTATATGGCCAGGATTGTGGTCCGAGTGCTGCTGAAGAAGGATGCCCAGATACCTCATGATGTTACTGTTACTGTTGGCATGCCTCCTACCATGAAGTCCTGGACTTGCCCGGTCTTTGCGCTGAAGAGAAAGAATGTTACTCTGCTTGCTGATGAAGATGAGTTCCCAGATGGACCTCTGCACCCTTTGCCGGTAGGGCCACCCCGCTGGATGGGCCCAAACCCGGTTGGCCAATCCTTAGTGCTGCAAAACCCTCCAGAAGATCTTCCTGTTAACCCCTTAGTAGAGGACAATCAGTCAGTTGGAGGTGCTGGCCAGGAGCAGGACCTTGAAGCAGATGTTGCAGTACCAGAAGAATCTGGGCACCAGGTCATGTTGGTGGATGAAGTTGTGCCTTTGGCTGAAGCCGTTCAAGCTGTGCTCCCTGTCGCTTCTGCAGCTGTTGGGTCAAGAGTTGTTCTGGGCAATCAGGTGATTTATCTATCGTCTTATATCCCTGCTCCTGCAAACTCTGTGTCCTCCTTTAATCTATCTGTGTTTGAGATCAATCTCGATTACCTTGTGCCTCCTTTCATTATCGATGACAAAATTCTCTACTTTCTGGCCTCTATCTCTGTGGAACAGGGTGACAGGGCAGATCCCTTGTTCGTTGGGCCTCTGCTCCCTCCCACGGGGCTTCCCTTGGTTCCTTATGAGGACAGTGAGGATGAGGATGTGGTTGAAATCCAAGGCCCAATCAGTGCAAGCTCTAGGAAGCGTCGTGCCCGCAAGTTGAAAGAGGCTCTTGAAGACTCCTTCCTTCATCGTAGCAAGAGGCTGAACCCTGACGTTGGTGGCTTCCGTGATCGTGGTGCCCAGGAAGCTGCTGAAGCTCCTTCTGCTGCCGAGGTCCCATCTACATACCTGGCGGGGCCTGTTGTTGCTTCCTCGCCTGCTCCACATCTCTCTTTGGAGAACATTCAAGGCATGGCGACAGGATTTCTGAAGATGCAGCCTGAGGCTGTTTCTGCTGCAGCTCTTCTCGACCTGGATGCTGATGTTGATGCTTAATCTGCTTTGTAATAGGGCTAGCTTTCATCTAGTAGCCCATCTCATCCTAGGTCTCTCTTTTGTTGCCAAAACTTGTGGCTGGTTCTAGATCTACAGCAAACTCTTGGCTGTGTTTACTTTGCTCTGCAAGCCCTTCGAGGTTTAGTTAATCTGGTCTTTTTATCTCTTGTGTGTGCCTCTGTGTTGCTGGGTTAATGGTTATCCGAGCCTGATACTGTTGCCTTTTATCTGGTTATATAATGAATCAATCACGTGCACTTAAAGTTCTGGTTTGGAATGTCAGAGGAATTAATTCCCAATCTAAGTGGGATGCAATCAAGGACAAAATTGGTGAATCTGGTGCTTCCATTGTCTGTCTTCAAGAAACAAAGAGAGATGGTTTTGATCACTCTTATTTGAGGAATTTTTATCCTAGGCACTTAAACCATGAATTCTTCCCTTCTGCTGGTGCTTCAGGAGGGCTTATTACTATTTGGAACCCAGCTTTGTTTGTTGGTTCTCTGGTTCTGGCTAATGCATACTCAGTAACAGTTAAGTTTGCCTGCACTCTAACAGGGAAAACTTTCTGTCTTACTAATATCTATGGTCCCTGTGCGCCAGATGAAAAGGCAGCTTTTATAAATTGGTTGTACAATTTTGATTATGCAGACCTTGATGATTGGTTACTGGCTGGTGATTTTAATCTTATTAGGTCGCCTGAAAACAGAAATAGAGATGGGGGAAACTTGTTTGATATGATGTTGTTCAATGATTTAAACCAACACTTGAATTTGGCTGAAATTGGTTTTCAAGGCAGATGTTTTTCTTGGAGTAATATGCAGCAGTAGCCCCTACTAGAGAAATTGGATTGGGTCTTCACATCTTCTTCTTAGGCTCTTTCTTATCCAGATACTTCAGTGCAAGTTCTAAGCAGACCTGTGTCAGACCACACCCCTTTTGTGGTAACCATTAGTACTCAAGTGCCCAAGTCTAAATTATTTCGTTTTGAGAATTATTGGCTGGACTTTCCTGGTTTCTTGTCTGTAGTTGATCTACATTGGAATTCTTCTCCCTTTTATGCCAATGCAGCCAAAACTTTGAATGCAAAATTCAGACAGGTTAGAGCTGGTCTCAAGCTCTGGAGTAAAGAACTGTCTAAGCTTGGGAAACTGATTAATAATTGCAATTTTGTGTTGGCTTTGCTGGATGGACTAGAAGATCAGAGATCTTTGAGCTTGCTTGAAAGAGCTTTTAGGAATCTGGTTAAACAATATTTGGGAAAACTTCTAGAAGCTAAAAGGTTATATTGCAAGCAGAGAAATACTGCTAGATGGGTCCTTTTTGGTGATGAGAATACTAGTCTTTTTCAAGCTATGGCCACTTACTCCATGAGAAGGAACTTTATTGGCTCCCTCACTCTGGCTGATGGTTCTGTGCTCTAAGATCATGCTCTTAAAGTAGGTGCTCTTTGGTCTGCCTTCAAGGACAGATTGAGAGTTTCAGATTGTACATGAATTTCTTATGAACTTTCAGAGCTTCTGGCGCCAGTTGACCTGCCTGTGTTGGATGATCCTTTTAGCTTAGATGAAATTTTAGCTGTCCTCAAGGACATGCCTGCTGATCATGCTCCTGGTCCTGATGGGTTTAATGGTGCTTTCTTCAAGAAATGCTGGCACATTATTAAACCAGATATTTTGAGGCTTTGTCAGGACTTTGCTACTGGTATTCTTAATTTGGAAAGCATCAATGGCTCTTTCATAACTCTTATCCCCAAGAAGGATTCTCCACTGACAGTTAATGACTATAGGCCCATTTCTTTGCTGAATCACTCCCTCAAGTTTCTTACCAAGTTGCTAGCTAACAGATTGCAGGCTGTTATTTTGAAAGTTGTTCATGAGAATCAGTATGGTTTCATCAAAGGGAGAACCATACAGGACTGCCTGGCTTGGGCTTTTCAGTTTTTGCACATTTGCCATAAATCAAAGCAAAAGATTGTCCTCCTGAAGCTGGATTTTGAAAAAGCTTTTGACAAGATAGAACATGCAGTTATTCTGGAAATGTTAAGACACAAAGGTTTCTCTGAAACTTGGGTTTCCTGGATCAGAGCCATCCTCTCTTCTGGTTCCTCTTCAGTTCTTCTTAATGGTGTTCCTGGAAAAGAGTTCAAGTGTAAGAGGGGAGTCAGGCAAGGGGATCCTTTATCCCCACTCCTTTTTGTTTTGGGTGCAGATTTGTTACAGTCAGTGATCAATGCTGAAGCTCTTCTTGGAAACCTCTCTCACCCTCTTGGCCCAGATTTTGGTGGAGATTTTCCTATAATCCAATATGCTGATGACAGTCTCATAGTCCTGCCAGCTGACACTGTTCAACTTTCTCACTTGAAAGAAGTCCTTCAGACCTTTGCTGTTTCTACTGGTCTTAAGGTTAATTTTGACAAATCTTCTTTGATTCCCATCAATGTGGATGAGTCTCTTTGGGCTTCTCTCGCTGAAGCTTTTGGTTGTCAGTTGGGAAGGCTCCCTTTCACTTATTTGGGTTTACCTCTGGGCACTACTAGGCCCTCGGTGCAGGATCTCTCTCCCATCGTGACAAGGATGGAGAAGCATCTCATGGGAATTTCAAGACATCTATCTTTTGCTGGAAGGCTTGTTTTGGTTAACTCGGTGTTCTCAGCTTTGCCTACTTATTACATGTGCTCTCTGAAATTACCTGTGGAACTACTGGACCAGATTGACAAATACAGAAAGCATGTCTTGTGGCATGGTGGTGATGTCATTAAGAAAGGGGGCTATCTGGTTGCTTGGAAGCATGCTTGTAGAAGCAAAGCTGATGGAGGGTTAGGCATCATCAACCTCAGGAATCATAATTCAGCTTTACTGATGAAATTTCCGCATAAATTTTACAACTCTATGGATCTGCCTTGGGTGCATTTAATCTGGCAATGTCTGTACAAGAATGGCACTCCCCCCCATGAAAGGAAAAATGTTGGCAGTTTTTGGTGGAGAGATATAATGTCTTTGGCTCCCAATTTTCTCTTGTTGGCAAGGTGCAAGGTTGCTCGTGGAACCTTTGTCTCCTTTTGGAATGATCAATGGGATTTGGGTGTCATTAAAACAGTGTATCCTCGGCTGTATTCCTTTGCAAGGAAGAAGTCATGTTCAGTTAGTCAGTTTCTTGCTTGGGAGACTGGCAGGTCCTTTTTTCTTCCTTTATCTCAGTTGGCCTTTCAACAGCTAGCTGATCTTCAGGCAGGATTGGCTGATCTGCATCTTCAGCCACTACTTCAGGATGAGTGGAGCTTCAACTGGATTCCCAGTCACTTCTCCAGCCACAAAGTCTATCAAGCTCTCCAAGGATCTCATCCTGCTTCGCTTTTGTTCAAATGGATGTGGGCTTCCAGAGTTCAAAATAAGCACAAATTTTTCTTCTGGTTGTTTCTTCGGGATAGAATCAACACAAGGAACTTGCTTCACAGAAAGAACATGCATTTGCCTTCTTACTCTTATGTGTTATGTGTTCAAGCTTTGGAAGATGATTTACTCCATTTGTTCTTTGCTTGCCCCTTCAGTGATGCATGCTGGACCTACTTAGGTATTCATTGGGATCTGTCTTTGAACTTTGAGACAATGGTGTTGCACGCGCGGCTTCAGTTCAACTCAACAATATTCAGGGAAATCTTCATCATCGGATGCTGGTCCATCTGGTGCCATCGGAATGACATAATTTTTGATGCAACTTCTCTTTCTTTTACCCGTTGGCAGAGCTCTTTTGTGAAGGAATTACAATCGGTTTCCCTTCGGGTTAAACCGCAGTTGCAAACAAAGTTGTATTCTTTTCTGAGTAATCTTCTCTAAGTTTTTCTCTTTTTGCTTGGGCCTGCGGCCTTGTAACCTGTAAATACTTTCTTTTATATATAAAAAAATAGGGGTAGGGGCCCCTGCTGATTCCCGTCAAAAAAAATTAAAATTAACATCATTTTTAATTACTAATTAGTCATCAAAATAAGTTTTAGAAGATTTCATGAGTACTTCTTCTATACGGATACCGGATAGTGTCGGATAGTCCATATTTTTGTCGAATACGAATCTGGAACCAGATAGAGAAAGAATTAAAAATCAAATACGAATACATTCATCTAACATTCACATTAAAAACGAATACGAATACGAATATCCAAATTATAATTCACATCGAACACGAATTCAGATAGTTCATATATCCAAACATCCGAATCCATCCCCCTACTCTCAGACCGAGCGGTCAAACAAACACAGGCGGACGCGAACCGGAGCGAGCGGCGGCAGCCGGCAAGTGCCGAAGCCGCGCCACCACACCAGGCAGCGTGTGCCCCGCGCGGGCGAAGCCACAAGCAACACCGCCGCATGTCCGCACAGGCAGCAGGCCTGGGCACGTGGGCAACTGGCCGTAGCAGCGGCGGGTTCTCTGCCTCTCTGGGCACAGCACACGCAGGACCGCCCCATGAGTTCATGACGGCAGAAGCAGGGCACCGTTGCAGCGGCACCACAGGGAATGGGACTGTCTACTACTGAATCCGGTCAAACCAGGTAATATAATAAATTATCTCCACCTTTGTAAATTCATACAGCGTCGTTTAAAACATGTAGTCAACCATCTATTTTGTATAGCAGATTTGTTGTGACAGAAAAAACGTGTTGATTTCAGACAGATTTGTGTGTGAGAAAAATAATACTCAGAGCCTGGGCACATAGTACCTTCATGTTTATAAGTCACATAAGTATAATACAATCTCCTAAATTAGAGACCATTCATTATCTATTTATCTTTACTATATTGTTTCTGGTTACAAATGTATAAGCATTGGATAGTATATTTGATTACAAATCCAATCATGTCAATTTACATTGAAAAATTAAAATTGCTAGGTAAACTATTGGTCTAATTTGTAAAGTTTGAACCTTCGTATGCGTCTGTGCCTTACAAACACGAACGGAGGGGTATGTAGTGTCATTTTATTTGTCATAAAAAGTGTTTTTATTTCTTTAATGAAAAGTACTAATAAAAGTTGCATGTTATTTTAATATATGAACATTTGGCATACTCAGAGCAAAATTTATCTTTTGATGGTATCTGCTAAAACTCTGTTTTAGTACTGCCTCCGGTTCTTTTCATTTGACGTTTCCGACCAGAAAAAAGAACTAAGGGAAGCCAAAAGAGGTGTCTGAAACGTCAAATATTAAGAACCGGAGGTAGTAATTAGCATGTGCTTAGTACTCCCTCAAGTCCATATTTTATAATTTGCTTTGACATTTTTATCCAGATTTGACCGTTCGTTTTATTCAAAAAATGTGCAAATATAGTAAAATTCAAGTCTTTTTGAACAAAATTTTTATTAACAAAGCAATCACAACAACAAAAAATTATAATATTTTACATAATTTTTTGAATAAGAGAACTTCGGATTAAAAAGTCAAACGAAACGGCGGAAGTAGCTGTCGCACGACTACGGCTTTGCTTCTACGCAAAATCTAAACGGAGAGGAGCCCTCCGAGGTTACTTCCTGCGACATAAAAGTTACTTTTCGCGACACAAAGTTACTTCCTGCGACACAGAGTTACTTCCCGCGATATAAAGTTAAATTCCGCGATACAAAGTTACTTCCTCCAGTGTGCTTCTTTTCTGTTGAGAGAAGTAACTTTGTGCCGCAAAAAGTAACCTGAGAGGGATCTCCATGTATGACTAAAAGTTACTTCCTTATTTTTTCTGTTGAGAGAAGTAACTTTTGTGTCGCAGAAAATAATCTCGGAGGGCTCTCCATTTAAGCCTAAATGGAGAGCCCTCTCCGTTTAGTCGTCTCCTTGCTTCTAATGCTTGGCAGCCACGGCTCATACCACTTGCATAACAACAAACGAGTTTCGAATGAACTCGGCGCGGGTCAGCCCCAAGCAGCGAAGCTGGCAGCTCGAGTGGTCATGTGCATCGCCTTATCCGCAGGCTTGCTGCTCGCCTCCTCCATGATTTTGCTACGCCATCTATGGGGCTATATGTACAGCAACGAACCTGAAGTTGTCACATACATTGCGAAAATGATACCGGTTCTCGCCATATCATTCTTCACGGATGGGCTTCACAGTTCATTATCTGGTAAAATTCATTTCGCACTTTACAAATATTCCAAAATTCTTTGCGCTAGCTGACAATTCTCTCAAATTTGCAGGAGTACTGACTGGATGTGGTGAGCAGAAGATCGGCGCACGAGTTAATCTCGGTGCGTTCTACTTGGCCGGCATTCCAATGGCAGTGTTGCTTGCATTTGTCCTCCATCTTAACGGAATGGTATGTTACTCAAGTTCTTCGAATTTTCCCGTTAATTTTGACACTATTTGCTAAGAATGAATGTGTAATAGACTTTGTTTTTGTCTTCCTTCCTTGCTATTTACTACCATTTTATTTGTGATCAGCTTGTTAGCTGAAAATACTGGAGTAAACTTGACGTGTGCGCAGAGGCTGGATCATATCCTTTTCAATTTTCTAAAATAATAAAGACTCCACGAAACTAAAACTGCTGTTCCTTTTGTAGGGTCTTTGGCTTGGCATTGTCTGCGGCAGCCTCACCAAGCTTGTGTTGCTCACGTGGATCACACTGCGGATAAACTGGGACAGTGAGGTAAGAAAATACTAGGAATCTGTTACTATATATTGCTATTTACCTCTCCTGGTTTCCAGACAGTTAAATACGATGCGTGCACAATTTTCAGGCAATCAAGGCAAAAGAAATGGTGTTCAGTTCTTCTCTTCCCATAGCATGACAGTTTTATATGCCAACTGGACAACAAAATCGTTAACTCCTTTTAGGTTGATCTTTTTTTAACAGCAAACAAAGAGAGAAGAAAAGAAGAGGAGGGACTAAAACATCACCGCCTCCTAAATTGCTGGTGTACTTGATATAATCGGTATTCTAAAAAATTGTCAGTTTCTTTAATTACTTTCACGCCTTGTAATAAATAAACTGTTCAGCTCTGCTGCTACTACGTGGAAACACTTTTTTGCTTTCAGCTTGTGGCTGGTTCTGGCCGCACTCGAGCTGACCACTTGGGTGAACAAGTAGTGTGGTTGAGTGGTTCTGGCCAATGCGTCTGTTTTCAGTCTCTCAAGGCTAAGAATTCAGAGTCTCAGACTATCCTGCGTTTTAGGTTTATGTGCAAGGGTTATAGCCCTGGAACTCTATAAAAAAAATTAATCTTCAGGTTTTTTTTGACACAAACCACTTATATTAAATTAAAGCAACAAAGTTACAACTAGGCCCTTAGCAAAAGGCCGAATAACAACAAGGTCCCTCAGGGACAAAGATCCAGAGATGTCGCCGGAGGGCTGGTCGCCGGCGGACGGCAGCAGGGGCGTCGTCGCAGACGCATGGTGCCGTTGTGAAGGGGCCTCGCATAGCGTAGGCTTGTAGAGGTCGAGGGCGGCGTCTTGTAAAAGCATCACCGGCCGACAGTGGATGTAGTTGAAGAAGCCGGTGAGAAGAGGGTCGCGGTCCACAGAGCCGGTGGGTGGCTCGCTGCCCAACCAGTGACGGAGGATCTGATGGGATCGGAGCTTGAGGTAGAGGTTGCTGCTTGCAGGCGGATGTAGGCAGGGCGAAAACGAGGCAGCGCGTTCGACGGCAACGAGGTCATGTCGGAACAACCGCTGACAGGCGCAGCTCCAGCGGCGACGAGGCAGAGGGAGGAGCAGAGCAGCGCGTTCAACAACGAAGAACGCACAGCATCCCTAATGTGGAGGAATTCGTCAGAACAATCACCTGCCAATAGAACGGGAACTGCAGGGACTAGAACAGCAGCACCAGAAGGCAGATCTGCACTAAAGAAGCTCCAATCGACCGCCAAATCAACCAGATCTGGGCCGGAAAGGGGGGAGAACCGGCAACAACGGCAGAGAGGCAACTGTGCATTCAACGACCGCATACTGAACAAATCAAAGGAGTCGGAACAATCACAGAGTAACCTGGATGCGTTCAACGACAGGGAAATCGGAACAATCATCCAGGCGTAGGCCAGCATCGACGGGGAGACATGGAGAGGAAACAGATGTCGTGGCGAAGCAGTGGAGGTGAAGACGAGATCCAGCGGGGGGAGGGAAGACGAGGGAAGTTTATTCATACTAACCTGAGTAGCTACGAAGCCGGCAGCAAGAACACCGAGGACGGTAGTCATGGCGACGGCGGCGGAACTGCACAGGTAGACAACCACAAAGAAAAAAGCCATAAAGGAGACAAAGTACTAGAACTAGAGCTAGATGTACAACTAGAAAAGATCTCAGGCCCCGCTCCCGTCACGCTCCGGCGAGCTCGCCGGAGGCGGACACGAGGGGGCCGAAGGCGGAGGCGGCGGAGGGACCTGCGGCTATCACTTCCTTCCTAGAGAAGGAACTCTTGACTTGTTTCTTGTTGAGACACCATTTTATTAATCTTCAAGGTTGTATTTTTCATCTGAGATAGGATCATCGTTCAGGTCATGCAGAGAGGCTTGCGAGTACTTATATCAACTGCAGCAGTTAAGTTTAAACTTAACACCAATCAGTTCGGTGACATCAGTTGACCAAGTGTGAGAAGTGTAAGCATTAATAATTATATAAAAAAATGTACCGTTTGTACTATGCTTATTTTTCTACCAAATTGATGTCCCTAGCCGGATTTGCTTGGAGATTCATGATTTTCTTGCTTGGGAGTACATACGGATTAAATTTTCAGTGATCGCATTGGAAATTGCCTTCAAAATTTCGCCACTAATGGGTTGTAACCAAACATTGTATCAATTTCTTTTTCGTCTTAATACAATGATACGCTGCGCGCGTATTCAAGAAAGAAAGGGAAAAAAAATTCGCCACCGATGCAAATAATAAGCACACATATTGCAGGGATAAAAACTCCGAGACAACTGAAACTGGATTGATATATCCTTCTATGAACTCATCACCACCTAATCGAAAGAGCTAGCAAAGCACCTAAACCATCCAGACTTCAAACTAAGCAAACCACAAAATTAAGCAACTTAATTAACCTAAGCATTTCACCACCAGCTCGTGGTGTTCCAAAAGAATAATTGGATCCCGTAGCTCACTAGCCACCATCAGTCGCCGACCTCTTCTTCCTCTCACTTTGTCGAGCTGCGATCCCTGCCACCACGCTTCCTCTTCGTCGGCGGCGGCGGCGACGGCGTCCGCTGCTTCTCACGCGACTTGCGCGACTTCTCCAGCATGCTTTCCATCGCCGTGGTCATGTACGCCTGCGGCGCGCCTACGCGTTCGCATTCTCTTCCACGCTGACGTGAACGTTTATGTCCAAACTTCTTCGACGTCGCCACAAACGAGGCGCGCTGCTGCATGTGCGAGCTGATACCATTGAGCACGCGCGCGCGCCCCGTCCTCTCATACTCCTCCCCGTTCTCCATGCAAGCCCCGAACTCTACAAGCTCCTCCTCCAGCCCTTCGAGCATGTCGTCGCCGTCTTCCGCTTCATCGTCGTCGTCACTGCCCAACTGCATAACCATCGCCCTGGTCCTTTGCAAGCTATAGAGCTGCCGTTGGAGTATCGTCCCGGCTTCGTCAAAAGCGCCTCGCTCGGCCGCTGCGCGTGCCGCGGCGATCTCCTCGGCCGCGGCCACGCGGGCGCGCTCCCGCTGCACCTCCACGGACATTTGGGGGTTGGTCACCTCAACCGGCCTCTGGACCACAGCGTCCTCGCCGACGACGTCGGCCTCCCGCCCGGCGGCGACGTCGCGGTGTGTGCACCTCACCTTGAGCAGCTGGGTGACGGCGTCTTCTCCAGCTTCGGACACCGCCGGCACGTCCACCAACAGCAGGAAGCGCCTCTCCTCCTCGGCGTAGAGCTCGCCGACGTCCACCGACGCGGCGCGGCCGTCGGCGTCTATGCGGCTCTCGTAGCGGCCGGACTTGATCTCCCGGACGCGCACGCCCGGGTGCGTGCACTCGATGGAGATGCGCGCGTTCTGCACGGCGACCGAGAGGAGCCCACCGATGCACTGCGCGAACGCGTCCTGGATCACCGCCAGCTTCTCGATGAACGAGAACGTCCCGCCGGTCACCTCCGCGATGGTGTGCATCGCCGCCGCGTCGTGGTCCGTGCCGAAGCCGAACGTGTGGATCGGCCCGGGCCTGTTGCGGGTGGCCCTGAACGGAAGCGGCACGAGCTGCGTGAAGTCCCGGTGGTCGATGCACGTGTCCTCCCCGTCGGAGAGGAGGATGACGCTTGTCACGGCGTTCCTGTAGCGGCGGTCGGCAAGCACCTCAGTGGCGACCTGGAGGCCCCTGCCGATGTCGGTGCTGCCACCCGCGACGAGGGACTCCACGGCGCGCTCCGCCGAGGCCTTGCCGACGTGCGAGAAGGAGACCACGCTGAGGCGGTCGGCGGGGCCGAGGTTGTCGATGACGAACCGCACAGCCTTCTTCAGCAGAGCCAGCTTGTGGCCGCTCATGCTGCCGCTGACGTCGAGCACAGTCACGAGGTCAAGCGGCGCGCGCGGGGCCTCCTCCTCCACGTCCGCGGCCGCGGCCCCCGGCGCCCTGGCGTGCACGAGCACCGCGAAGTTGTCGCGGGACGCGTCCCTCGCGACGGCCGGGAACTCGCAGTGGGTCTTCAGCGCCATCTCTCCGACGACGACCGCCGCCTGGCCGCCGCCATCGGCTTGAGCCTGGCCGGCGGTCTGCACCACCGGATCGTCGTCGGCGTACGCGCGCGGCGGCGGCACAGCGTCGACGGCCGGCACGTCGCGCCACGTGGCCTTGCAGAGCGGGCAGTCGCGGTTGCCGTACGCGACGCTGTCGGAGATGCAGCGGTGGTGGAACGTGTGGGAGCACTCGGCCACGAAGACGGCCTGGCCGCGGGTGATGTCGCCGAGGCAGATGGCGCACGGGTCGGCGGCGGTGGCCATGGGGGGAGATGAGCAAGATCGATTAAAACCCACGGGGATCGCGTTTGTTTGCACTTGGAGGCGTTGAGAAAATATATATAGGGGCTCCAACGACGGCGATTTACCGCCTCGACGACGCCGGCATGCGTAGCGGGCACGGAAGAAATATGATGAGATGCGCGCTATAAGGAATTTTTTCCGTGTAGGATTCTTATTCCAAATAAACAAACCGCCTTTGTCTATATAGGATAGCACTACCTTTGATTTTCCAAGATAAATTTCTCCTTCTTTTTCCGTGTATAAGCAAAAGATATGGTTGGTTCAATAAGATACTACATGCCCTATAACTAATGTACAATTATTCGATTCCCTCTTTTGATTTTATTTAATATTAAATAATCCACTAAAAACTATAATTCGAAGATTTCTGCTCGTGGACAATATAAAATCCAAGTTCGCAAGTGAGCAAAGAAAATCAATACTCCAAGCTTACTTGATCAGCAAACAAGAGCACTTCGCTGATGCTAATGAAATACTATAGCTCTTCAAGTTAACTTTAGGAAACCATCGAAACTCAGAGTCTGATAATCTGATAACCACCGAACTAGGGAAGAACACAAAGGTTAATAAATACCGTATATCCATGAAAAAAATCATTCATCCTCCATATCTTCTGTCCTGCAATCGTTAGGATAATTCTCATATGTGAACCAGATGTCTGTATACAAGGAAAGAAAATGCATATTACTACAGAAATCTCCTACAACTACAGTATGCATATGCATTCCAGAACTAGTAAAGCGAGTAAGAGCAACTCAACAGCCTCTCTATTTTTATTAGCTAAATTTAAAATTTCAACCCTTTGTAAAAATAGAGAACTCAATAATTCTATGAGATAATCCAACAGAAGCCGGCCCGCGACGCTTCTCTTCCTAACGCCGCCGCCCCGCGTCCTCCTGTTGCGCACTCGCACCGTCGCACGGAAGGAGATCGCACGCACGGTGCCGTCGTCGCGTGAAAGACAGACGTGGCCGCCGATCGACGCCACCCCATTAGGATGCTTGCTTGCTGAAGAGTTTCTTCCTGATCTGCAAGAGAAAGGCGCGAACATTATGCCTGATATGTGCAATGCAAAAGGAAATAATGCCACAAGGAAGCAAACCGTTGCGGACTGACACACCTCAGGAAGCTTTTGCTTGAAGGAGACATTGATCCTCGCGTCCAGCATGTTCTCTCACACGATCTTGCCGTCCTGCGACGTCAGCACAACGCCGCCGAAGCTGTTTGTTCGTCACCAGGAACAGTTCTCATCGTAATCGTCGTCGCACTTTTTGCAATGGAAGCTTTAGTAATGGCGGCAGTACGTACCAGGACGGCGCGTGCTCGTCGCGGCTGTTCCTCCGGGGCGGGAGGTAGACCTTGCCGTTGATGATGACCTTGGGGAGGTTGACCTTGGCCTTCTCGACGTACTCCTTCTTGGCCACCTCCAGCATCGCTACCGGACTCCGGTCCGCCTCCCGGCACCGCAGCACCAGCGCCGCCAGGCTCCCTCAACTGCCGGAGGCTCTGATTCGATCCTACCACCGCCGGCCGCCGGCCGAATCCCCCGTTAGTAAATGCGCCTCCGACGATCCAATCAGACGTTACAGAAGCGGATTAGCAGCGAGTGAGGGATCGATTCGCTCGATTGCGCGCGAGGCGAGGGAGGATAGCGAGGGGGACGCCCGTTCTATCTTTGACGAGCGGAAGGGGGATTTTCGCGAGGCAGAATGACGAGTCGTGTTTTCCCGAGTCTGCTGGAAGCCCCGTCAGTCGCGTAGCTTCTATTTTTTACCGATGAAAAACAGGATAAAGAGCCTGTTGGAGTTGCTCTAAGCGACCATTTTGTTTGTTGTGATTCCCACGAGGAGGCAAGAATGTCCGGTGTGTCTATCCCAATATTTTTCATGTTGGCACACTTCATGATTGGAATAGCCTACGTATGTACTCCGTACTAGATTTCTTTTCAAGTGTTCTTTGTTAAATGTATAAGTTTGTTATAAGGTACGTGTCTTTTGTAGATCAAGTTGTATGTACTCTAGATTGATTGGCTGGCCGTTAGAGTTGTTTAGATTGTATCTAGTTTGTTGTAAACCAACCACCGGCCGCCCAAGAGATCTGCAACCATGTATATCCACGCGAGGGGAGTTTCCTCGCACTACTTAACACGTACCCGCCGGCCAGCTCGAGGCACGGCGTTCCCATCTATTCCTTCCGCTCCTCTGATTTTCTACATGGTAATCAGAGCTACAAACTAATCTCCTAAGCCTTCGCCAAAGCTCTCGCCATGGGATCCTCCATCGCAGCCGCCGCTGCTGCCGTCAACCCTTTCATGGGGATCATCATCACCGAGAAGCTAGGCAAAGCCAACCACGGAATGTGGAAGGCACAGATCCTTGCCGCCGTTCGTGGAGCACGCATGGTGGGGCATCTCACTGGAGCTTCTCCTGCACCTGCCAAGGAGATCGATGGCAAGACTCCCGACGGCAACGATGCTCTTCTTCCCAACCCGGCGTTTGAAGAATGGTTCTCCAGGGACCAGCAAGTGCTGAGCTTCGTCCTGGGGTCCCTAGGGCGAGATGTGCTTGCCCAAGTCGCCGCGCAAGACACCGCAGCAAAGCTGTGGGCTGCGATCGAGGAGATGTACGTGTCGCAGAACAGGGCGAGGGTTGTGAACACACGACTCTCGCTCACGACGGCACAAAAGGGTATCCAAACTATCACCGAGTACGTTGGTAATATGCATACTTTGGCAGATGAGATGGCAGTTGCCCGGGAAGCCGATCCAAGATGACGAGCTTCTGACCTACATCATCACCGGCATGGACATGGAGTTCAACCCGTCGTCACCTCCCTCCTAGCAAGGAAAGAAACTGTGACTGTAAGTGAAGCGTATTCTCAGCTTCTTGCTTTTGAAACTCGCATGGAGATCATGGGTAATGGCCATTCCGGTTCCTCGACCAACACTGCAAATCGTGGAGGCCGTGGTGGTTCTGGCCGTGGCCGCGGCAATTCTGGTCGTGGCCGTGGTGCAGGAGGAGGACGGGGGCGCAGCAACTTCAGGTTCGACAACAACTCAGGCAACAACCAGCGCAACAGCAGCGCTGGTCGTGGCAACCAGAACCGTGGCGGCTCCAACAACCCAAGACCGGTGTGCCAAGTCTGCTTCAAACCCGGCCACAGTACAGATCGGTGTTGGCACCGGTTTGAGGAGGACTTTGTTCCTGAAGAGAAGCAAGCCGGCGTAGCTATGAACTCCTACACCATCGACAACAATTGGTACACTGACACTAGCGCCACCGACCATATCACGGGTGACCTTGAGTAGCTTGCCATCCGTGAGAGGTACAATGGCACTGATCAGATCCATGCCGCTAATGGATCAGGTATGAACATTAAACATATTGGTCAATCTACTATTCGTACCCCAGATAAAACTCTTGAACTTTGTAATATCCTTCATGTTCCATCCACCAGAAAGAACCTTATTTCTGTGCACCGTCTCACTTCTGACAACAATGTGTTCCTTGAATTTCATCCCAATTTTTTTGTTGTTAAGGATCGGGACACGAAGAGCACGCTACTTGAGGGGCCATGCAGGAGAGGATTGTACCCTCTGCCGCCTAGACCAGCATCCAAGCAAGTTTTTGGGGTCAATAAAGTGTCTCTTGCAAGATGGCACAGTCGTTTAGGGCACCCCTCTATTCCCATTGTTTAGTGAGTTGTTAGCAACCTTAAACTCCCTTGTTTTTTTATTTGAATAAAGATGTTGTGTGTGATGCTTGTCAAAAAGGAAAGAGTCATCAACTCCCCTATCCTATCTCTACGAGTACCTCCTCTCATCCTCTTGAACTTATTTTGTCTGATGTTTGGGGGGCAGCACCCGAATCAGCTGGGCGCTACAAGTACTATGTCAGCTTTATAGATGATTTTAGTAAATTCACATGGATATATTTACTGAAATATAAATCTGAGGTCTTTGCTAAATTCAAGGAGTTCCAAAACTTGGTAAAAAGATTGTTTGATTGCAAAATTATTGTGGTTCAAACCGATTGGGGAGGTGAATATGAGAAACTTAATCCCTTTTTTACACAAATTGGCATTTCTCACCTAGTATCTTGTCCCCATGCTCATCAGCAAAATGGATCTGCTGAGAGGAAACATAGACATATTGTGGAGGTAGGATTATCTCTTTTAGCACATGCTCATATGCCGCTCAAATTTTGGGATGAGGCGTTTCTTGCAGCAACCTAACTTATCAACCGAACCCCTAGCAAGGTTATTGATTTTGAAACACCCCTTGAGCGGCTCTACCACACAAAACTAGATTACACAGCCTTACGCATCTTTGGATGTGCTTGTTGGCCTAATCTTCGTCCCTATAATAAGCATAAGCTTGCTTTTCGCTCCAAGGAATGTGCCTTCTTGGGGTATAGTAATCTCCACAAAGGGTTTAAATGCCTAGATATTTCTTCAGGCCATGTTTATATCTCTAGGGATGTCACATTCGATGAAAATGTTTTTCCCTTTTCAAGACTCCATGCAAATGCAGGTGCTCGTCTTCGATCCGAAATTCTCCTTTTACCATCCTCCTTGAGAAATCCTTCATCTGGGGATGATTTAGTAGATGATCGTATGAATAATTGTGAAAATACTGATGAAAATTGTGAAGATACATGTCTTTTTCAAGCTGAAACAAGAAATATCAGTGCTGGCTCGCTTTCCGGAGCTGATTCTGCTCGGCTGCTGCGCCAAGCATCTCCGAGATCGCCGCCTGGCAGCACTGGGCCTGTCGAATTTCCCTCGGCGCCCGCGAACCAACCAGAAGATGACGCACGGAGCTCTTCCCCAGCATTTTCGCTCCCACGCCAACCTGCTGCCTCCACGTGCCCGTCGGTGCCAGGGGGCACACGCTTGCGACAGCACCTGCGGCAGCGACACCGACAGGATCTGTCTTGGATCCTGTGCCAGACCAGCCACCTGCGGCGATAGCTCCTGCTGCGGATCCTGCGGCGGTCTCGCCCGGATCTTCTACGCCGGTGCCTGCATCTTCTACACCAGTCGGATCGCCTGCGCCCGCTGCACCATCATCGCCGCCTGGATCTTCTACACCAACGCCTCCTGCACCTGAACGACCTCGCACCAGACTACAAGATGGCATCAGGAAACCTAAGGTATATACTGATGGTCATATTCGATATGGTTTTCTTGCGTCTTGTGAAGAACCACGTAGTGTAGAAGAGGCTCTAGCTAACAAGGAATGGAAAGCAACTATGGATTCAGAATATGAAGCTTCGGTGAAAAATAAAACATGGCACTTGGTTCCACCTAAAAAGGGGATTAATGTTATTGATTGCAAATGGGTCTTTAAGATAAAGTATAATGCTAATGGCACCTTGGATAAGTATAAAGGTCGGTTGGTAGCAAAGGGGTTTAAACAAAGGTATGGTATAGATTATGAAGATACTTTTAGTCCTGTGGTTAAAATGTCTACAATCAGGACTATTCTCTCTATTGCTATCTCAAAAGGTTGGACCTTAAGGCAGCTGGATGTTCAAAATGCCTTCCTTCATGGAGTTTTAGAAGAGGAGGTTTATATGAAGCAACCACCTGGTTATGTGAATAAAGAGGTACCGAACTATGTGTGTAAATTGGACGAGGCACTTTATGGGTTGAAACAAGCACCTCGAGCATGGTATGCAAGACTTAGTACTAAACTTCTTGAGCTTGGATTTAAGGCCTCAAAAGCAGATACTTCTCTCTTCTATTTTAATAAAGGATTAGTAAAAGTATTTGTCTTGGTTTATGTTGATGATATAATTGTTGTGAGTTCTACTCCAGAAGCTACCACAGGGTTATTGCATAGCCTAAAGAGGACTTTGCTCTCAAAAATCTTGGTGAACTACACTATTTCCTTGGCATGGAAGTGAGCAAGGTACGTGGTGGTATAATCCTGTCACAAGACAAATATGCTTCTGATTTGTTGAAAAGGGTTAACATGGTGAATTGCAAGCCGGTCAATACTCCTCTTTCAACTAGTGAGAAGCTATCTGCCTTTGAAGGAAAGCCTCTCGGTCCCAAAGATGCTACAAGCTACAGAAGCATAGTCGGTGCTCTTCAATACTTGACCCTCACGAGACCAGATATATCCTTCGTTGTTAATAAAGTCTGTCAGTTCTTACATGCTCCAACAGATATACATTGGTCAGCAGTCAAGAGAATACTAAGATATGTGAAGTCAAATACAAAGATTGGATTGAAGTTAAGCAAGTGTAATTCCATGCTGATTAGTGGATTCTCAGATGCAGATTGGGCAGGCTCAGATGATGATAGAAGGTCCACAGGAGGGTTTGCAATTTTTCTAGGTTCTAATCTTGTTTCCTGGAGTGCTCGTAAACAGTCCACTGTTTCTAGATCAAGTACAAAGGCAGAATATAAAACAGTTGCAAATGCAACGGCAAAAATTATGTGGATCCAAACCTTGTTGAAAGAAATTGGCATACAAGTACCTTCAACAGCCAAGCTATGGTGTGATAATTTGGGAGCTAAGTACCTCTCCTCTAATCCGGTGTTTCATGCTAGAACCAAACACATTGAAGTTGATTATCATTTTGTTAGAGAAAGAGTCATGAAGAATTTGTTGCAAATTGATTTTATACCTACAAGTGATCAAGTTGCAGATGGCTTTACTAAGGCTATCCCAGTACGGCAATTGGAGAACTTCAAGCACAATCTCAACCTTAGAAAGTTGTGATTGAGAAGGGGTGTTAAATGTATAAGTTTATTATAGGGTGCGTGTCTTGTAGATCAAGTTGTATGTACTCTAGATTGATTAGCTGGCCGGTAGAGTTGTTTAGATTGTATCTAGTTTGTTGTAAACCAACCACCGGCCGGCCAAGAGATCTGCAACCATGTATATCCATGCGAGGGGAGTTTCCTCGCACTACTTAACACGTACCCACCGGCCAGCACGAGGCACGGCGTTCCCATCTATTCCTTCCACTCCTCTGATTTTCTACATTCTTAGCTTGAAAAGACCATGTTGATCGATTTAGATAGCCGTCGCTGCTGTATAATATGTTGATGGTATTTTATCTCCAGGTTCTTTTAATTCAACCTGGCGTTGCATGCCTCTCATCAAGGCAGCAGAATGCACGCACAAGAATTTAGAACCTGTCTCTGTTCCACGCGTTGTCTGTACGACTGTAACAATAATCTTGCTGACCATCATTTTATAGAGCCTTTAATCGTGATGCAATTTTTTTACTGACTTTCAAGCAACAGTTAACACAAGCATTGCATTTACAAGTAACGATGAATTGAATAGCTAGCACGCTGATGATCTTTTTTTCTCTCGAATATGTGCACAACGTATATCATTGTATTAAGACGAAGAAAAATTTGTAGTGTTCTGTTACAACCTAAATGAAACGGACTTCATATGGACACATACCATCAAAAAGGCAGCTGAACACAACCCGAAAAATAAACTCCAACATGAATTACTCACGTCCCACACAAGTACACAACCTAAATGACTGGATCTAAGTGTAGCTCTCGGTCGACACTCTCCAATTCTCAATCCCACGGAGAGAACTCTTGCTCTCGTTCCTCGACATCAGGAATGTCCTACAGTGCGTCCATGTGGTGCGGTGGAGTTTCTTCGCGAAAGAATTTCTCCACCGCTTGCTCTGCCAAAGTCGGTAAAGGGGAGGCGCGCAGCTGAACACAACCCGGAAAATAAATTCCAACATAAATTACTCACATCTCACACAAGTACACAACTTAAATGACTGGATCTAAGTGTAGCTTTTGGTCGACGCTCTCCGATTCTTAATCCCACGGAGAGAACGCTTGCTCTGCCGAAGTCGGCAAAGGGGATGCGCGCCAACCGACGCAAGAGGAGCACGGCGATGATCTGGATTACAACTATCAGTTCTACTCTTTCAAGCTCTACTCATTTACGTTCATGACGGTGCACCCTGCGCTGAATCCGCGAGCGTCGCTCTTAATTTGTTCTTCCAAATAGTATGTTTCTCTTTACCTTGAGATTAGAAAACTTGTTGGGTTTTCAGAACCTCAGATAAATTATGTGTTCTCACGTGATGACACAAACTAAGTGATATGTTTGATTTTCACTCGATTGTCGCAAAATAATAACTTCAGAAGTACTGTGGCGAAAACCTGAAAACGTCTGAATATCTGAGGGAAGTAACAAAAAATCGGATTGGCATCTGTGGTAAAACCTGAATATTGCTTTCTAAATGTTATTCACTAAATAACAGCACAATAACCGATGAAAAGGCCAACATAACCAAAAGATCTCCGGCACTAAAACGTTCATAATTGTTTAACAAACTTGAAATAATAAACCAAACTTTTTTTTTTGTTCCGATCGCATGCATAAACCAAACTTAAAAGCATTTCACCAGGACGAAGCACAAATCCCTACAGAGCCTTCCGTAGTTGGCATGATCACTAGTTGCTGTCATCGCTGCTCCCTCCGGAGCCTCCTTTCATCTTCTTAGTCGGTGGCCGCGACGTATCCTGCTGCTGCTCTCGCGATTTCTTCTCCATGCTCCTCGTCGTCATCGATGGCGTCGGCTGCAGCTGCTGCCGCTGCGCACGCGACTTCTCCACCATGCGCCTCGCACACCTGGTCTGGAGCATGAGGGCCGGCGCTTTGCCGCCCGTCGATTTGCGTGAGGTTTGCTTTGTTCGTCCGCCTGAAGACCGCACCGCATACAAGGTGCGGCGCTGCTGCGCGTGCGCGCTCATGCCGGTCAGCAAGCAGGCGCGCCCCGTCCTCTCGTACTCGCGCCGGTCCTCCGCGCGGGCGCTGAGGTCTTCCAGCTCCTCCAGCAGCGCGTCGTACACCGGGTCCCCGGCGGAGGACTGCAGCACGGCCTGCCGCCGGCGGTGGAGTATCCGGCCGGCCTCCGCGTGCTCCCCGCGCTCTGCCGCCGCCCGTGCGGCCGCAATGTCCTCGGCGGCAGCCACGCGGACGCGCTCCCGCTCAACCTCCTTTGACGCTTAGGGGTTGGCCACCTCATCCGGCCTCTGAACGAGAACGTCTTCGCCGGCGACGTCGGCCGCTCGCCCGGTCGTGGTGTCTCGGTAGGTGCATCTGACTTTGATCAGCTGGGTGACCTCTTCTGCATCTTCGGCTCTCGGCACGTCCAAGAAAAGCAGGAAGCGCCTCTCCTCGCCGGCGTAGAGCTCGCCGACGTCCACCGATGCGGTCAGGCCATCCTCCGCGACGTGGTTCTCGTAGCGGCCGGACTTGACCTCCCGGACGCGGACGCCCGGGTGCGCGCACGTCACGGCGAGGCGCGCGTCCTGCATGACCACGGAGAGGAGCCCGCCGATGCAATGCGCGAACGAGTCCTGGATGACCGCCTGGTCCTCGACGAAGGCAAACGTGCCACCCGTCACCTCCGCGATGGCGTGCATCGCCGCGGCATCATGGTCGGTGCCGAAGCCAAATGTATGCATCGGCCCCGGCCTGTTGCGGTCGGAGACCCTGAACGAAGGGGGCACAAGATTTCCGTAGTTCCTGCCAACACCGGACTGGTTGTCCTGGCCATCGGAGAGAAGCATGACACTGGTCACGGCGTTCCTGTAGCGGCGGTGAGCGAGCACCTCAGAGGCCACCTGGAGTCCCTTACCTATGTTCGTGCTGCCATTCGCAACGAGGGACTCCACGGCGCGCTTCGCCGAGGCCTTACCGTCGTCCGACATGCGGGTCAGCCTGATCATGCGATTCGCGTCGCTCGAGAACGACACGACGCTCAGGCGGTCGGCGGAGCCGAGGTTGTCGATGACGAACCGCATGGCCTGCTTCAGCAGGACCAGCTTGTCGCCGTACATGCTGCCGCTGACGTCGAGCACCGTCACGAGGTCAAGAGGCGCGCGCGCCGCATCGGCGGCTGCCTCGTCATCGGCCTCCGGCGCCGTGGCGTGCACGAGAACCGCGAAGTTCTCGCGGGACTCGTCCCTCGCGACGGCAGATAACTCGCAGTGTGTCTTCACAACAAACTCCCCAACACCGGCCGCCGGGCCGGCGGCGGCGGCGGCGTCCGCCTGAACAGCGCTCTGCGGCTGCGCCAAGGTCTCCTCGTCGTCGGCGTACGCGTGGCGGGGTGGCCTCGGCGCCGGCATCGTGACCCACGTGGCCTTGCAGAGCGGGCAGTCGCCGTTGCCGTGGGCGACGCTGTCGGAGATGCAGCGGTGGTGGAAGGTGTGGGAGCACTCGGCCGTGAAGACGGCCTGGCCACGGCTGATCTCGCCGAGGCAGATGGCGCAGCGGACGGCGCTCGTGTTCGCCATGGAAACAGCCGCCACAAGATCTGAGAGATGCGCGCCGATTAAGCAATCCTAGGGTTTTCGCTTTGTTGCTTGCGGCGGCGTTGTGAGAAGACGACGGGGCCCAAAGCGGTGCGCCTGATTATATAGGTGGACATGGGCCCAGAGCCCTAACCGACCCGGACACGAGTTGTTGTTGGATAGTCGTACGTACTCGTACCGTATGCCCGTATAGCACACAGACTGATGTAAATATGTACTAGTATACTGTATAGCACACAGCCACGTGGCGGGACACGTGGAGGCCGTCCCCTCGCGGCGCCGGCACCGCGCGGGCTGTCACGGAGACTCCCTCTCGCGAGCACGACGACGACGACCCGGCGGAGCAGAACGTCCCCGTCGTCCGTCGATGCGCCAGGCGCCGCCAGGAAAGCCGATGTCGGGGTCGCGGTGCTCGTGCGCCAGGGCGCGCCGGGAGTCAGACGCCCGCCAGCTGGTGGGACCCCGCGCGCCGCTGGACCTCGTGACGGTGACCGACATCAGCGGAGCAGCATGGAAAGGAGAAGGCGACGAACTGGCGCTGCTGAGTGCTGAGTTAATCCATGGGGTCCGTGACTTCGCAGGCGCTCGCCATCTTCGTTCAGGGGCTCGGGCAACATGCCCGCGCCGGCGCCAATTCATGCCTTCGGCTTTGGCTCCACCACTGTGTGCCCCGCTGTTGCAGATGCAGCTGCAGCCCCTGATGCGCCTGCAGCCACATCCTCGGTGGCGCCCGCACCTTCCGCCACCGCATCGACCACGACCGCCTCGTCCACTGGCGTGTCGACTTCCATCGCGTCAGCGTCCTTCACCGCCACCGCCTCGGTCGTCGCCTCGTTTGTGCCTGCACCTTCCATCTGCATCTCGCTCGTGGCCGCCGAGGTGTCACCGATCCGAATCCGGCCGCCTCGTCCTCGACGCCCTGGAGCGCATTTGTGTGTGCCTCACCTTCGACGGCTCCGGCGAGCGCCGCCGTGCCCTCCTCGACCTGGATGTCTACGTCGAGCTCCTGTGCGTCCGCCTTGGCTTTGCGGCCCGTGGCATGCTCATCTGCGGCCGCACCGACTTTGCTGACCATGGTGCGCTCCTCCATTCCCGTCGTGGCCCTGTGCCCCGTGCTCGCCTCAGCTTCGCGGACTGCGGCGTGCTCCTCCGCACCGTCATGGGCGCCGAGCATGGCGTTCCCCTCCTCGTCATCCGCGGCGAGTTCCACTGGGTGCGCCTCGTCCTCGACCTCCGTGGTGTCTTCCTCCGCGCCCACCTTGGCGTGCCCCTTCACACCTGCCGTGGCTGTCTGCAGCGGCCGCCGCCTCAGCCACGCTCGTCGCCCCATACTCTGGCAGCGGGAACATCACAGCACAAAGACATGTCGTCAATGCATCTACATGGTTGGTTGCACAGCATAGTGCACCGAAGCAGGCGTTCACCATGAGGAAGGACGAGCTGCAGTTTGTGCAGATGAAGTACGCCGAAGAGGCCGGCAAGCTGACTGTGGTGCAGATTCAGTTCAAGGAGCTAGCAAAAGATGCGATCCCCAGAATTCTGCCTGACAAGTGTTTGATGAATTGCTTCATTCTGTCACAGAGTTGTTGTTCTCTTCCATTCTTCTGCAGTTGGGGTGCAGTTCCATGCTGGCAGCACAGGTCGTGGCCTCCACCGTCAGGATCCCAGTTGGAGAGCTGTGAGGCTAAGCTTCGCCTCCTACCGTGGCAATCGATATGGGTGAGAGGATCTCGTCCTCGTCTCCTCTCCGACTCTGGAAGCCCCCATGGTATGTATCAATTCAACTTCCTGAGCCTATAGATCTAAGGAAATGCTTGATGAGACTGGGAAGTTTAGTTGTTGTCCCTATAGTGGTTGGTATATGTTTGCATCACTTGGGGGTTATGGACGCAGAACCTTCTATGCAATCTCTCTTAAAATGGATTTGTCCTTCACTAGTGAGAAGTGATAAGGAGCTGCTAATGCAATTTACTTGGGAGATATTAAAACTGTCAGACAATGGTGGTTACTATGATGTGGTTGTGAAATGGATAGTGTTGCTGCAAATGGTGTTTTCTTATTCAGATTGTGACTGCACGACCAAGCATTTTCAACATGAACTTAGTAGTGACTGTTGAGAACATGGCCTTGAAAGTCCAGTACAATCTCATTGGGTGAAATTTTTCTAGGATTATACAGTGAACCCTTTCTTGGAGTATATCAGTGGTGATTCCTTGAGATATTGTCTCACTTCTTATGGAACTGCACTACAAGTTCATATAATTAGATGGCAAGATCTTATACAACTAGAGTTCCTTGATGATCCATTTGATACTCTACAAAAACTGATTGAACATTTTAGTGCCTTCTCGGGTAATACAAGTTTGGCTGCAATACAATCATGTTTTGTAAAGAGTTGCTGGATGGAGTGGGAAATCCCTTGGGCTCTAGATACAATGGTTTGTTGGCTTGGAGATGAACTGCCAATCACCATAGAATTGCAAGAATGGCATATCACTAGTGAGTCTGTACAAGATGTTTCTCGAGGCTCTGGCTTTGGTGATAATTGCACAGGGATCATACAACAAAACACCATTGTCCAATGGGGTACAAACACAACTTGCTCCAGTTTGGGTTGTCCCAATTGTTGTTGGTCAGATCAAGTCTAAGAGCAAAATGATCCAATCCTACACAAGAGTGGTTGTTTGGCTGCAGATTGTTGGGCTGCCTCCAGTTTGTAACATTCTGTTAGTCATAGCAAGGACACTACTTATCTTGGTTCGGCTACACCCAAGGTACCAAAGATCAATACATGTTGAATGGTATTATACTCCATATAGTGTTAGCAAGTTGCAGATCATTCCAGCAATGGCTCATCACACCCTGGAACAAGTAATGGGCAGGATGACACTACAGCTCATGCAATTTTACCATCAAGCTTTGGATGACCCCTGAAGATTATCATTGCAAGTTGGAAGCTTCTTCAGCCAACTATCTCATCCTGATGATCACAGTTTTGGTCTCATCTTCAACATCAAGGTGCTCAAAATGTTTAAGCAGCTTGGGGGCGCAAGCTACTCTTTAAGAAGGGGGATGTTAGGATCCCTGTACCCTTGGGCTGCTACTGGGCTTAGTGTTCACATTGGGCCTGCGAGCCTGTAGCTAGTTGGGCCTGTGTGCCTGTTGGTTTATTACATATACCTGGTGAAGGAGAGGAGAGGGTATCGAATATCCTGTAACAGAACTGTTCTTCTTCCTCAAGACACTATCTTGTAAGGAATCGGATGCTCGTAGCCTAAGAGGGAGAGGGGGTGAATTAGGCAACTTAAAAACTTATCCTATGGCTTATCACTATTTGCATCAAAGATAAACTAGAACATACTATCTAGATGTGCAACTAGGGTTGTTCTAGTGTGAAACTCCCATCCCAAAACAAGTTTTGCAACCTATAGCCAATCCTAGCATGATACTACTCTAGGAAAGTAAAGGCACACAAGGATTGCAAGGATGTAATGCGGAAACGTAAATGGGATGAGAGGAAGCAAACTCTTGACACACGATTTATCCCGTGGTATCGGTAGGCACTAAGCCACCCCTAGTCCATGTTGTTGAAGCACTCTACACAAGAGTATTGCTTCCCGGTCACCAAGTCTCTCCCAAGAGCACCACTTGACTTGCCACTAAGGCTTGTCACGAAGGCACTCGCCAAGCTCCCTTGGTCACCTTGATGCCGCCTCCACTAAGGAGCTTCTCCACCAAGGGAAGGGGGTCTCCACGTCCCCCGCACAAAGTGTCCTCGCCGCTCCACACTAAGCCGGAGGGTCGAAGACGTTTGCCGGAGAGCCACCTAGGCTCCAAGGCTTCCGGTACACCTCGTACAACTTGATCCACTCGAGAATCACCTCACAAGGTGGGCACACCTTGCACTCACTTAGCTCTAAGCTAAACCTAGCACTAAGCACACACACAAAGCATGTGCAAGTCTATGGATGAGTAATTTAGCACTTGGATGGCTTGGATATGATCTTCTATGAGTCTTGAACTCCTCTGCACTTCCACACACTCCAGCCAGCTCAAATGATGGGGTGGAAGGGGTATAAATAGGCCAAGGCATCAAACTAGCCGTTGGGCCAAAGCTCCTGGAAATGGTACCATCGGATGATCCGACGCTGCCTTTTTCTTGGCATCGGTTCATCCGGTGCTACTGACCGTTGCCTTCCACCGCACTTAGCCGTTGAGTCCTGCTGACGTCATTCATCCGATGCTTCAACCGACGGTGCGTCAGTTCATCCGGTGCTGAAGGAAATCTTCTCCGGGCGTCTCTGTTAGCTAAAACGAGCTCGCCGGATGAACCGATGCTTGACCCCTTTTGACCGTCGGTTCATCCGGTGCTGAAGAGCTTCGCGCCTGGACCTCTCTGTTAGCAAACATGCGGTCGCCGGATGAACCGTTGCTTCACCATCGATTCATCCGGTGCAGTAGATTCCTGCTTGCTCAGTCTCTTGATTCATCCGGCACAACTAGAATTGGGGGCGTCGGATGATCCGGTGAGCTTCATGTTGACTTGAGTCTTCCCGCAGTGTACCACTTCATTCGGCGGTTGCACCGACGCTGTCTTCTAGTGTACCGTCGGTTCATCCGGCGCTACTCTTTTCTTTCTTTTTCTTCCACGGTTTTGACCCTTGAAAAATACACTATCTTCTCTTTTAGGCATATAGTATTTTTTGCATCCTTGGGACCTAGAAGTGTCTACAAAGACATGCTAGACAATATGGTTAGTCCCATTGATCATGTTGTCATTAATCACCAAAATCAAACTTGAACAAATGGCATATGAGGCCATGTTCACTACAATGTCTATTCTTCCTCTTCTCATGCTTGATTTGCTCTCTGATTTTCCATTCCCCTTGTCTGGTTCCTATCCCCATTGCTGGTTGCTAACAGAGAGCCGCATCGACGCCGAGGGCCTCACCGCCTCAGTGGACGTCGGCGAGCACACTGCTGGAGGACGAGGTATAGTTGTTCATGACAAAAGTGATAGGGGTTATGATCTACTCCTACTCATCAACACACTCAAGGACTCAAATGGGGGTGCTTGCACACTCCGCAGAAGCAGATAGCCAGACATCAACACACTCAAGCAATCGATGGGGATTGGGACATCAACACACTGAACTCAACTCATCTCTAGAAGATTTTACTCAGCTAGACAACTGCAGCAGAACCGAAGCCTAGCTTCCTGTGGCACTAGGGGTGGATATCGAGCCGGTTCGGCTCGTTATTGGCTCGGCTCATTATTGGCTCGGCTCGTTATGGCTCGGCTCGTTATGGCTCGTTAAGATACCGAGCTGAAAGCCAAGCTCGGCTCGGCTCGTTTAAAAACTCGAGCCAGCTCATTAGCTCGTTTAAAATTTGACCAAATCATCACATCTTGAAATATACTATAACTTGGTCTATATTATATAAGTTCCAACAACAAAAATAAAAAGAAACAAAGCACATACAAATATATAATCAATCCGAGCATTAAATAAATCATCAACATTAAGTTCATCCACATGCAAAACACTCCATGCGATACTTGCTAACACTTGACACTCAAAAATCATTATTTTAGTTCATCTAAGAGCAAATTAAAACATTCTCCAATTCTCCATGCAGGCATGCAGCAACACTTCACTTCATGTCTCCCTTTCGGCCTTTCCTTGTAAGAGGTAAACTTGCAGCCTATACACAAATAGTAAATTATTTTAGTGAAGTGGTAAAAAATATTTTTACTATACAAAGAGTGCTCATAATAATATCCGATCCACACTTACTAATTGCTTCCCACCATACAGGTTGGAAACTTCACAAACTCAATGTCACCATCAACATTTTCCTGCTGTTAAAAGAGTAAAAAACAAATATCATTTATTTGCATAGGAAAAAGGAGTGACAAAATTAATTTGAAAATACAAATGAGCATAACATACTTTGCGAATAGGAGATCTTTCAGAACCCTGTATCCAGCTAGATGCACACACCAATGCTTGGACTGTTGCAGGCTTCAAAGAACTTCTATAATCATCAAGAATTCTACCACTAGTACTAAAAGTAGACTCTGATGACACACTGCTAGCTGGAACTGCTAGGAATCTCTTTGCCATGATTGCCAAAACAGGAAACCTATGAGTATTCACCTTCCAATAGTTGAGTAAGTTGAAATTCTCGTCCTCTACAGGAACATTTGCTTCATCTAGATAGAGAAGCATCTCAGATTTAGAACTTTCTGTAGCACTAGATTTTAGAAAGGATTGAAATAACTTGGAACAATAGAAACCAATGAGCTACCACCGGCCTTCGAAGATGAGTGTGGGGGATATACCCCCCGGGTCCCACACGGAGGGGCTTCATAACGTGTATATGTGTATGGAGATGGGCCCACCCGTGTGGAGATACGGCATGGCGTACGGATCAGGATGAGGCGGCGCCCGAGGAGATATCATCCCATGAATAAAGGCCGATTAGTTAGGAAAGATACTACTTGAGCCTGAAGGCCAAATCTTGTAATCGGTTAGCTATAGATTCCCTGAGATCTGTAACCCTGCCCCCCAGGCTATATAAGGGCGGCAGGGACCCCCCTCAGAAACAAGTCCATCTGATTCCCAATCGTGGAACCATCAATACAACACACCGAGCACAGGACGTAGGGTATTACGCCTCCCGGCGGCCTGAACCTAGATAAACCCCTATGTCCTTTGTTCACCATCTAGCTCCAGTCTCGGCGATCCCCTCCACACAATCTACCACCATAGCCTACCCCGTGGTGGACTGCCGGTCCGTTGCACCGACAGTTGGCGCGCCAGGTAGGGGTTCGCCGCGATAATTGGCGAGCTTGATGGCCGCAGTTAAGATCCCTGCTAGTTGCCTTGCCCTCGCCACGTTGGGAGCGGGAATCCCTTTCGGGAGCCTCGATCCCGTCTCCGCCGTCGACGAGCAGGCGGCTGGCTACGTGACTCCTCCTCAGGGTCACATCAGGATCAGGGAGATCCCATGCGTTCTCTCCGACACCGTGATCACCACGGAAAAGCCTTCCGGAGCGGTTTCCACACCGCCCGCGAGGAGAAGACCGGCTGCCAGATCCAATCTGGGCAAGCGAAAGCCTGCCGAGTGCTTTTCGACATGCCACAACAAGCCCGGGGGCCACCCCTCCCGGTTCAAGATCTGACGGTTGCAGGGTCATCAAACCCTCCCGCGGACGATCTGGTTGAATCTATCGTCCGGGTCACCAGCTACATGGCTGACACCATCGCCATCTGCGAGGTGACCTTGGGTACCCCGCAGTCCAAGTGCTTTCCCTTCGGGTTGAAGAGCACCGCCGCCTCCATGATCGCAGAGAAGGTGAAGCAAGACCTAGCGGTGGTCCCTGCACCCGAGCCAGTCGAATACTACTCGGATGAGGACTCACCACGCTTCGTGAACGTGGTTGTCTCCCCCATACGAGAGGGAAACCGCGACGCGTCCCTCCTCCCCATACTGGAAGAGGACGGGGACGGTCAACTTTGCGACTGGACTACGGATGAATCTGGGGATGAGCGCCGGTCAGGCCGGCGGTCTAGCCCCGAGTACGTCTCGGATGGGTCCTTTGCATCCCTTGAGGCGGCTCTTGGCCTAGACGAAAGCTCTCCCTCCCGCGGGTCCAACGACACGATCCTGATCAGCTCTTCAAGCTCACCCTCAGACCTGTCCGACGGAAGCTGGTCGCCTGCCTTTGTCTACGCGGTAGCACCAGGAGCTCCGCCCGCGGTCTCCGAGGACGAGCACACTCAGGATAACGAGACGGCCGCACAAAAGGCCGATCGGATACGAAAGAATGCGGACCGAGCGCGACGGCGCCAGGAAGCCCAGCGCGACGAGGAGGAAGACGAGGATCTTTACGAAGAATCCGACCGCCCGCGCCACAACAGGCGGCGACGTCGCACCCGCCGATCCAACAGAGTTCAGCCCCGCAGGCTCGAGGATGACTTCACCCTTGAGTACGATGGGCACAAGGTCTACGCGACCCCCAAGGCAAACCTCGTTGTGCTAAATGAGGCGGTCGAGAGGTTGCCTCCGACTACGCCAGACATTGGGCGCATACAGGCCCTAGTGCAGGCCGCTGCGACCCAGCATAATCACGTCGATCCTTCCCCGCCAGTTGGGTAGGGAGAGACGGAGGGTACCCGCCGCTCGCGCCGTAAAAGAGCACGGCGCGACGAAGGTGAAGACTTGCGCGACAGGCTTCGCAGCCGTGACGCAAGGACCACGATCAACCGCAACCACGAGGAGCGCCGCCGTCAGGAATCGAGACGACGCAACGACTACGACAGGGAGCGTGGAGCTCCCCACCACCAAGAGAGACGCGGCGACTCGCAGAGCGGGTACGAAGACTACTACTCGGATTCCTACAGGGAGTCTGGGGATAGCTACAGCTCCTACGAGCGCCCAGCCGGCAGACGTTGTGGAGGTCGAGAGGGCGCCCATCCTATGATGGCTTCCTCTCCCTCTCCAAAAGGCTACGTCAGGTGACGTGGCCCCGAGGCTTCAAGCTGTCCGACGTCGACAAATACGATAGCACATCGGACCCCACGCAATGGCTCCAGATATACTCCACCGCGGTCAAGGCCGCGGGAGGAAACACCGACGTGATGGAAAACTACTTGCCTATAATGCTCACGAAGGGGTGCAGAAACTGGCTTGCAGGGCTCCCAAGGAACTCCATTACATCCTGGGACGACCTCTGCAGGTTCTTCACGAGCCAATACCCCGGCACATGGGAGAGGCCGGGGAACAGAAGGATGCTGGACCAGATCCGGCAGCGCAAGAACGAGTCGCTGCGCTCGTACATTTGACGCTTCTCCGAGAAGAAGAACTCTCTTCCTTTCGTCGAGGAGCACGACATCATCAGCGCCTTCCAGCATGGACTGGCGTACGGCAAGCTGGTGAATAGGTGGGCCCAGAGGCCCCCAAAGACTGTGAACGAGCTCTTCGCCATAGCCAACAAGGAGGCTGACGGTGAAGAGGCAGAACGCGGGCAGCTCAAGCACATCAAGTCCCGCTGGGAAGACGATGATTCCCCACGTCTGCGTCAACCACGTCGTGATCCGGACCGAGAGGGAGAAACCTCCCAGCAGGGCGTACGGTGCAACAGGAGGCGCAAGCCTTACCGAGGTCGTAGAGGCCGTAGAGCCCGCCCCGAAGCGCATGGACCCCAATGAGTTCCAGAGGATGCTGGACATGCAATGCCCGTACCACAAGAATCATAAGCACTCGGCTCGCGACTGCTTTGGCTTGAAGAACCACTTCTCCGGCAAGGGCCGCTCGAAGGGTCCCCCCAAGAACGACAAGGGCAAGGGGAAGTGCGCTCCCCCGGTGGATGATGACGAGGAAGACTTCCAGGTCGCCAACCGTACGGTCAACATGACCTATGGTGGCCCGGACCAGATCGAGGGAAAGCGCAAGGCCAAGCTCATGGACAGGTTACTGGTGTATGCAGCCCAGCACGGCACGCCCCAGTTTCTGCGGTGGTCGGAAGTTCCGATCACTTTCAGTAGGGAGGATCACCCGGAGGCAGTCGTCAAGCCCGGGCGGTACCCCCTCGTGCTGAAGCCTACGATCCGCAACGTGGGACTTTGCAAGATGCTGGTGGACGGAGGCAGTGGCCTCGACATATTATTCGCCAGCACGCTCAAGGAGTTGGGCCTCACTCCCTTGGACTTGAGCCCGACTGACAAGCCTTTCTTCGGGATTGTACCCGGAGATCCTTCAGTACCACTCGGTCAGATCTCCCTGCCAGTCACCTTTGGCACGGTCGAGAACTACCGGACAGAGTACGTCTGCTTCATAGTGGCGGACTTCGAGACAGCCTATCATGGCATACTCAGCAGGCCGGCGCTAGCCAAGTTCATGGCAGTGCCCCACTATACCTACATGGTACTGAAGATGCCTGCGCCAAACGGGGTCATCACCCTCAAAGGTGACTCCAACACAGCCAGCGCTTGTGAGAAGGAGAACCTCCACATCGCTGCTACCCTGGATCTCTCCAGGCACACTGCTAAAGTCCTGGCGGCTGCCAGCAAGCTCGACCCAGTAGATCTGGAGATCCTGACCAAGAAGCCGGCGATGGAGGCGATCCAGCGGGAGAAGGAGGCCGTGAAGAAGGTGTCGCTCAACCTCGACGATCCTGCGAAGACCGTGACCATAGGGGCCAACCTGGACCCTAAATAGGAAAGCGTGCTAGTCGAGTTCCTGTGTGCTAACTCCGATATATTCGCCTGGAAACCAGCGGATATGCCAGGAGTGCCCAGAGAGCTCGCCGAGCACTCCTTGAAGGTTGACCCGAATGCTAAGCCGATCAAGCAAAAGCTTCGTCGGTTCGCGACTGACCGCAAGAAGGCAATAGGGGTAGAGGTTACGAAGCTGTTAGCTGCCAAGTTCATCAAAGAGGTGTATCACCCAGACTGGCTGGCTAATCCAGTTCTTGTATCCAAAAAGAATAAGCAATGGAGAATGTGCATTGATTATACCGATCTCAACAAACACTGCCCCAAAGACCCCTTCACCCTCCCTCGAATAGATCAAGTCGTTGATTCCACGGTGGGCTGTGCCCTACTTTGTTTTCTCGACTGCTATTCAGGCTACCACCAGATTAGCCTGAAGGTCAAAGACCAGAACAAGACGTCGTTCATTACGCCCCATGGTGCGTACTGTTACTTGACAATTTCCTTTGGTCTGAAGAACGCCGGCGCGACGTATCAGCGTGCCATCCAGGCATGCTTGAGGTCCCAAATCGGCGTAAACTGCGAGGCATACATAGACGATATCGTAGTCCAGATTCAAGACCTTGATAACCTTATCGAGGACCTGTCTGAGACCTTCAATAACTTGAGGATTTACCGGTGGAAACTTAACCCGAAAAAATGCGTTTTCGGCGTTCCCTCAGGAAAACTACTTGGATTCCTTGTCAGCAATCATGGCATAGAGGCAAACCCAGAGAAGATCCACGTGATCACTCAGATGAAGCCTCCCAAGTGCCAGAAGGATGTACAGAAACTAGCCGGGTGCATGGCCGTGCTCAGCCGGTTCATCTCACAACTCGGCGTACGAGGCCTACCCTTCTTCAAGCTCCTCAAACATCAAGACGATAATTTCAAGTGGGACGAGGAGGCCCAGAAGTCTTTCCTAGAACTCAGGAGCTATCTGCAAACGGCCCCCATCCTCACAGCACCAGAGCGGGGGGAAACTCTCTACCTCTACATCTCGGCTACCACGCATGTGGTAAGCACGGTACTAGTTGTGGAGTGCAAAGAGGAAGGACATGCTTACGTCGTCCAGAGGCCGGTCTACTTCATAAGCAAGGTATTGACCGACTCTAAGGTGTGGTACAATCAGGCACAGAAACTGCTCTACGCACTGTTGATCACCACACGCAAGTTGAAGCACTACTTCGAAGCTCATAAAATCGTTGTAGTTTCCGACTACCCCATAGGCGACATCCTACACAACAAAGATGCCATGGGAAGGATCGTGAAGTGGTCCATCGAGCTGGCCACACATGACATAACTTTTGTACCGCGCAACACGATCAAGTCGCAGGTACTCGCAGACTTCGTGGCATAGTACACGGAGATCCAGACGCCATCCACTGCCGCTGAACCTGAGTATTGGACCATGTACTTTGCTGGATTACTCAGGATTCAAGGAGGCGGGACCGGCATAATTTTCATCTCCCCAACAGGGGAGAAACTGCGATACGTGCTGCAGGTCATGTTCAAAGTTTCGAACAACGCGGCCGAGTACGAGGCGGCCCTTCACGGGCTCCGTATCACCGTATCACTCGAGATAAAATACCTGATGGTCAAGGGCGACTCTGCTTTGGTGATAAACCAGGTTAACAAGAAGTGGAACCGGACCAGTGAGAAGATGGACGCATATTGCGCGGAGATCCGCAAACTCGAAGGCAAGTTCTACGGCCTAGAGTTTCAGCATGTACTCCGCGACGATAACAAGGCGGCCGATGAGCTGGCAAACATGGGATCCACGAGAGCCCAGGTACCACCCAGAGTCTTTGTTCAAGACTTGATCAAGCCCTCCATTAAGAACCCCGATGCGCAAGTCCATCCATCGGAAGTACTCGACGAAGTCCTAATGGTCGAGCCACAACCCGAGTGGATCTCAGAGATGGTCGAGTACATCAAGGACGGCACGCTCCCGAATCCTTCACCAGGTCAGGAAAGGGAGACGCGAGCGTTGCATGAACGAATCAGTCGCAGGAGCAAGAACTATGTCCTGATCGGCGACAACCTGTATCGCCGAGGGGGACAGTCCCGAGTACTCCAGAAGTGCATACCGGAGGAAGAAGGACGACGACTCCTAGCGGAGATTCACGGTGGCATGTGTGGCAACCACGCCGGGGCAAGAACCATCATTAGGAAAGCCTTTCGGTCTGGTTTCTACTGGCCCACAGCCGTCGCGGATGCTGAGCCACTGGTGAAACATTGCGAGGGATGCCAATTCTTCGCAAAACAAATACACGTTCCAGCCCAAGCTCTGCAGACGATACCTGTTTCATGGCCCTTCACGTGCTGGGGACTCGACATGATCGAGCCTTTCAAGAAAGCATCCGGAGAGTACGACCACATCCTGGTAGCAGTCGACAAGTTCACCAAATGGATAGAGGTCAAGCCGATCAAGGCACTCATGGCCGCCAAGGCGGCCGAGTTTATAGGAGAAATCGTGCATAGATTCGGTGTCCCTAACAGGATAATCACCGACCTGGGTACAAACTTCACAGGAAGGGAGTTCCAGGAATATTGCAATGAACTCCTCATCAAGGTGGCATGCGCCTCAGTCGCGCACCCACGTGCCAATGGCCAAGTTGAGCGAGCTAACGGAGCAGTGCTCGAGGCACTCAAGAAACGCATCTTCGATCGCCTACAAAAGTACTCGACTCGTTGGCTACGCGAACTCCCTGCAGTACTCTGGGGACTGTGGACACAGCCGAGTCGTGCTACTGGTCAGGCTCCCTTTTTCCTGGTGTATGGATCTGAGGTGGTGCTCCCTACCGACCTCATGTTCAGTGCACCAAGAGTTGAAGTATATGACGAAAACGAGGCTGAGAAGGCGCGGATTGAGGACATCGACAGCATCGAAGAAGGACGGCTCGTTGCAACAATTCAGGCAGCACGGTACACCCAAGCTTTGCGGCGTTACCATGATAAAAAATGTGCAGGAGAGAGCTTTTTGCGTTGGAGATCTAGTCCTGCGAAGGATCCAAAGCAAGAAGGACATGCACAAGTTAGCAGCCCCATGGGAGGGGCCATTTATAGTCAAGGAAATCAGCAGGTCGGGTGCTTATCGGCTGATGCGGGAGGATGGCTCAGATGTGCCCAACTCATGGAACATCGAGCACCTACGCCGCTTCTACCCATAATAAAGCTATGTATCATTTCCTGTTCAAAGTTTTTTGTACATCATCCATGTTAGCAGTTTATGGCAATGAATTCAGATTCATGTCTCATGAAGTTTTTCTACTTTGCTCTTACGACTGCTCACATGCTTTTTTCACCCAAGTTTCAATTCTGAAACCTGGGGACTGCTTTACATACAGCAAAGTTTTCCATGTTAAAACTAAATAACGCTCATCTAACACGGATCTTACGACTCATAAAGTACTCGGTAGCACACGTCTTAAATCGTGGGTCGAGGTTTTCGCCAAGCTAAGGTACTACGCGTGTATGATAGTACGCCCTCTGCGCTAGGAAACTAAGGCCAACGAGCCTACAATTTCCCGTAATAGACTAACTACCGGGGAAATTAACAGTACAAAGATACCGTCAAAGTAAAGCGCCTACTTAAAAGTACCAAATGTCAACGAACCAAAGTACCGGTGCACCAATAGCACCACAAAATATTATAATTTTTAAATTCAAAGTTTTTTATGGCTGGGACAGGAGGGCATCAGCACCAACTTCTTCATCAGCCGCCGCCACGACGTCGTCAGCAAGCTGCTCTGCCGTATCCTTCACCTCCTCCAGCAGTCACTCAACTTGCTGTGGTGACGTCCCACGAGCGAAGCCACCGCGAAAGCGATCCACGTTGATCGAGGGGTAAAAGGAGCGGAAGACGGCGAGGCAGTGGCTGGCACTCGCCACGCCGACCTCGCGAAGACAGCCGGGGAAGCGCGTCACCGCCGCCTGGGCACGCTCCAGAAGGGTCGGCGGGCGCACCACTGGGTCACCGAACTGGCGCACGGAGGAGGACTTGGCAAGGGGCGCCAGCTCATCCAGGATTGGGCGCAGCGCCTCGCTGAGAGCTTTCAACTGAGCCCTCTCCGATGCGACGCGGGCCTCAAGATCTGCATATTGGGCAAATTGTTTTTTCCGGAAATCTGCTCAACGTCAGAAGCACTTATCAACAAACATCCAAGGAAAACACAGGGGGTGCAAGGTAACCAACTTGACCGCTCTTTTCTGGCCACAACGGCCTGCCTGGACGACTCCTGGCCATCTTTCTGGAGTTGCTTCATGCGGTCCCACAGGGATTTGAGCTCCCCCTCCACCTTGGCCCGAGCTATTGCCATGAGTTGATCATCACAAAGCACTCGGGCAAAGGCGAAATAAAAGCAAAACATAGTCAACATACCTTGCTGATGCTCCTCCACCGCCGCCCGGAACGTCGCCTCGTTCGCCTCTGCAGCCGCCTTCTCCCGCCGCAGCCTCTTGACCTCCCGGTTGTTGCTGTCTCGCTGAGCAATAGCTTGCTGCTCGAGACGCTCCAAACGGGCGCGCAGAGTGGCGTTCAGATCGGCAGTGGTGCCGACGCCGTCGAGCACAGCACTCTTGCGCACGGACTCTGAGGCCACGGTATGTCGAAGCATAGCAAGAGATGAAACAACTATAGCTAGCAAGCGCCTACAAGGATAAGAGGAAAACATAAATACGTCTGCAAGCTGGAGGGTCCTCCGCGCAATGCTGACGAGCTCCGCGTGGTTCTCGGCGTCGATCGCCGGATCCCCAAGCACTTCATTCACAAGGCTGCCACGCACCTGGGCGATGCGTTCAGGACGTGGCGGGCTGAGACGTGGCTGAGGGAGCTCCCGCTGGATCTCCTCGACGTCAGAGGCCCCAACCACAGCGGCGCCGGAAGCTGCAACGTTTCCAGCTCCATGCTGGGGACTGGGATCACGAGCAGCAGCATCAGCAGTGGCAGCCGCAACATCGAGAACCCCCGACGCAGCAACCGGGTGCTCATCAGAAGCCCTCGGGCGCGGCGACGCCGGGGCGGTAGATGGCAGGAATGACTCATCAACATCGGAAGGGAGGTTCCAGGGACCCTGCTCGTACAAACAAAGACATAAAGATCTTTTTCCAATCCTATGAACCCAAGAGAAGCAAGGATGGAAAATTTCAAAACGACTTACTCAGAAGACATGCGGACATGGGTGCACCGCAGAAAGTTGGAGCCAGGGGAGGCGGATCGCTTCACCCCACTGACCATCGCAGTCACTGCCGTAGGTACCGGTGACGGTGTTGCAGCGGCAGCCTGCGTGGTCTGAGCGGTGGGGTGCGCAGTGCCTGCCGGCGGCGGCACGGAGCCCGCTTGCTGAGAAGGAAGAGAAGAAGTGAAGTGACCAGTAGGCGCCAGCGTCGCCTGAGCTGTCATCGCTGAGGGAGCTTCGCCGATGTCAAATGAGAGGGGGATCTCCTCCTTCTCGTCCTCCGACAGCACGAGCTTGCGCCGGCGCGCCTCTGGTTCGTTGTTCTTGAGCGACCCAGGGGGCGCACGCCGCACCTCAAGATTCCGGCGGCCTTTGCGCTCCTTGCCCTTGCTGGCCGGCGCGGCACGTCTCCTCTTCGGAGCAGGGGCTGTGGGCTGACGGGCTCAGACTGGATCGCCTCGTCGCCACCCGCCGCGACGAAGGCGCTGGCGCGCTCCATCCTCTGCAGCTCGCCAAGGCGGCCGGTCAAGGGACCCTGTCCGGCCGACGAGCCAGGCACAGGTGACACAGAGACAAAAGCCCTGCGATCCTACGATTTCGCAGAAAAACAAATAGAACCATTTCATCAAACATCTGGTGGGCACATGTTCATGCCCTAATGGGCGCCCTATAAAAGACAAAATCGTCACCTCAGGCGGATAGTGCGCCAGGTTGAACGGCTTCGGCGCGTCACGGATGGAGATGACGGTGTCGGGAACGAAGCACTGACGGACGCGCTCCTTCAGCTCCTTTGCTCTCCCCGGCTCTGCCGCTCACCGTGCCGCGTCGAGGTCATCGCTGGCATACTCGTACGCCGGGCGCACCCTATCCCGGAGCGGCTGCGTGTACCGGACGGCGAAGCTCGCCATCACCGCGACGCCAGTGAGCCCGGCCTCCTTCAGCTTCCGGATATGCTCCAGCAGCACGGACACCTACCCCATCTCAGCATGGCCAAGCTCTTCATCCCTGCACGGGAGAGGAGTCGGCCGCGTGTCGACGTCGCAGGGCACCGCCGGAGCATGGTTGGTGGTGTAGAACCACTCCGAATGCCAGCTCTTGTTGGAGTTGACAAGCGGCACCGGAATGTACTCAGCAGAGTGCCTCTGCTTGAGCTGGAATCCGGTGCCGCCCACCACCCGCGGCTTCTTGGCGTTCGGGTGGGGCTTCACCCAGAAGAAGTACCGAAAAAGATCGAAATGCGGGGCGATTCCAAGAAATGCCTCGCACAGATGCACAAAAATGGAGATGTGCAAAATGGAGTTGGGGTTGAGATGGCACAGCTCCAAACCGTAGTAGTAGAGCAGGCCGAGGAAGAAGGGATGCGCGGGCAGGCCGAACCCATGGAGGTAGGCCGACTCGAAGACGACGGCATCGTCGGTCGACGGTGTGGGGAACTCCTCCCCCGCAGTGGGCCGCCATCCCTCGACGGCGGACTCGAGCAGCACCCCGCCCAGCACTAGGGCGGTGATGCGCTCCATCGTGGAGACGGAGCGCACCCACTCCTCGCTCCGCACCGGCGGCGGAAGCGGGGACGACGACGACGGAGACGGCGAGCGCCTCACCTCGGAGGCACCGCGCCTCTACTTCTTCGAGAGCCGGCGGGATCCCACTGGCGACATCCTCGCGAGGCTCGGGGACTCAGGCGGGGAACGGTCTACACCCTCGCTATGCTCGGGGACTGCCCGGGAACAGCGGCTTGGATGCGGTGCGGCGGCGAATCTGGACCTGCAGCCTCGCTGGAGCCAAATCTGGTGGAGATCAAGCTAATGTGGCGGTGGATCTGGCGGATCGAAGGCGGAGCGGTCGGAGAAGGAAGAGCAAGGGGCGGCTGCGTGGTTTCCTATGGGAAGCGGAGCGACGTGACTGCAGGGGTGCGTGGCGTGCGACGCCCCCGGGCTGCCTTAAATGCGGCAGAAGGAACGGTGGTCGTGGCGGGCCCCGCCCCCCGTGCGGTCGCGTCGCCACAGCGTGGGAGATTCTTCTCGTGAGAAACTCGCGAACACGACTCGTGCGCGACGCGCTGGCGCTCAGCCTTATCCGGGACGCTTCCGATTCCGGCTGCTGGGCCTAAGTGGGCCGTGGCTCTAAAATAGGCCAAAGGGTTAAAACCTTTCCTTCTACGGGAAGACACCCTTAAAACTTAAAAGAGCTTTCCAAAGATGATTGATTGGCTTAAATCACTCAGAGGCCATAACCCAGAGTCACATACTGCTAGGTTATTAGATAACCCACCCTCAAAAATTTGGTTTGGACTCCTAAGAGAGCTCCAAAAATCTACTAGCTCATGAGTGTTCTCCTGAAGGCATGCCATACATGGGCCAAATCTGTTCAGAAGTCACGAATATGCTGACTAGGACAGGTGACGTTGCACAAGTGCTCTGTGGGAACACGGTGGGCCACACGGCAAATTTGGCATAGGGCCAGAGCTCTAACCAGACACCGTACTGGGTCAGATGATCCGAGTGGTACTCTCCCAAACGGGATGATGGTAATACCGAACTAAACCCTTTAGAGCTTCGAAATAGTTACTTTAACTATTACGAACCTCAGGGACTACCCTAATAGGAGCATCTTGAGATGCGCCCATTCAGTGGCTATAACCCGCCACTGTGATCATCCGGAATTATTCCAAGACAAAGTCTCATTGACCAAAGTCAGGATCGGGGATACGGAAGGCAATCTGCGGCACCTTTTTCCTAAAGGGGCACCATTCTAAAAGACATCAGGGAGCGGTCGTTTAGATTCTCTTTTGACCCTAGATAAACCTCTTCAATCTTTATCTAGGCTCGGGGACTAAGTGTGTACACTTCGTCTTCGACGAAGGTGTACAATCTCCGAGCCCAGATGATCTGAGTAAATCACAAACATGGCGAAGAGCTCTCCTCAACCACCCGGCAACCACGAGTCCAGCTTCAAGACCACTCGGCTGCACCAAAGATCAGATCAGACAGGATTCAAAGCACTCGGACGGAAGGCATCAAGTACTCGGCTGAATGGCGAAAGTATACAAGAAGGTGCACAGAGCTGAAGATCGAAGTTGCAGTCTGGTCAAGAAGCGCTCGGGGACTGCTGTGGGGGATATACCCCCCGGGTCCCACACGGAGGGGCTTCATAACGTGTATACGTGTATGGAGATGGGCCCACCTGTGTGGAGATACGGCATGGCGTACGGATCAGGATGAGGCGGCGCCCGAGGAGATATCATCCCATGAATAAAGGCCGATTAGTTAGGAAAGATACTACTTGAGCCTGAAGGCCAAATCTTGTAATCGGTTAGCTATAGATTCCCTGAGATTTGTAACCCTGCCCCCAGGCTATATAAGGGCGGCAGGGACCCCTCTCAGAAACAAGTCCATCTGATTCCCAATCGTGGAACCATCAATACAACACACCGAGCACAGGACGTAGGGTATTACGCCTCCCGACGGCCTGAACCTGGATAAACCCTTGTGTCCTTTGTTCACCATCTAGCTCCAGTCTCGGTGATCCCCTCCACACAATCTACCACCATAGCCTACCCCGTGGTGGACTGCCGGTCCGTTGCACCGACAATGAGTCTGATTGAGTATTAGTTAGGCTATTGTCACTCATATTGCTGTGATAGATTGTCTCATACTTCTTGTACAGACCTTCCAACTCTCTTTCAATGTCACTTATCTCTCTTTGATAACTTACAGGTTCATAAATCTCTTCAAAGCTATATCTAATATACCTCATTTTGAACCTAGGGTCAAGAATTGTAGCAATAACCATAACATTGTTTCTCTCCTCCCAATATTTATCAAAATTTTCTAACATTGCAGCAGACATAGACATCAAATATGCATCACTAGACCTCCCAGCCTCTTTCAATGCAATCTTTGTTGTCACAATGTAAGGATAAAATACATTGGCAGTGGGGTATGTGGAGGCTAAAAATGCAGTGGTTGCTTCAGCCATTGTTCCCAATATTGGCTTAAATTTTTCATACAATTCCACTGAGACGGAGTAGGTTTCCACTCATACTTATTGTCAACTTCATAATAGTAACCAAATGCATCCTTATAAGCAATGCAAGAATCCAGCATTCTATAGGTTGAACTCCACCTTGTTGCAACATCAAGACACAACCCTTTTCCAACCTTAATAGCATATTAGTTGCATACCTCCATAAATTTGTACATACGTGCTGGAGATTTCTTAAAGTACTTGACTGTGTTCCTAAGATCACTTATCAAAGAATTTATTTGCTGTAGGCCATCATTAACAACCAAATTAACTATGTGGGCAGCACATCAAACATGGAAGTAGACATGATCAAACTGTGTGTTCTTTCTAGCAAGAAGCTTGGCCTTCAAATTTGTCACAACAGTATTATTGTTTGAAACATTATCAAGAGTGATTGTCATGACCTTATCTTCTATTTTCCAATCCACCAAGCACTCAAAAATAGCATGAGCTATCACAACACCAGTGTGGGGAGGATCCAACTCAAAAAAGTTCAGGACACGGCTTTGTAAAACCCAGTCAGCATCTATATAATGTGCCACCAAACACATGTACTGAATATTTTGATTGGATGTAAACAAATCAGTTGTTAAACTTATTGATTCAGCCTCTCTAAAACTCTTCCTAAGAAGGTCCTTTTCAGACTCATAAACTTTCATGCATTCATTTTTGTGAACCATTTGTGTTCTACCATCCTAAATGAATAATCATGGACAATGATCATCTTTGCAATCAATCGTCGAGTGTGATCATGATCATATTCAATAGGATTGACAATAATAGTACCATCATCTGCAACAAAGTCGAGTTTACCTTGAGCAAGTTCTCGTTTAGCCTTCTCGAGCTTGTTTTGATATGGTGTGCACTTTTTAAGGTGTCTGTTCAGTGTTGTAGTTTGACCTCCAGATTGATACAGATAGCATTTAGTGCAAAATTTGCACTTTGCCTTTGTCACCATAACACCCTTCTCCTTCTTGGATGGAACAGTAATCTCCGTGAAATACTTCCAACAATCAGCTCGCTTTCCTCTCGTTACCTTGCCCTTAGCAGGAGATAGTTGAATACCACTACCAGCCTTTAATCTTTTCCGTCCTCTCTTTCCTGTCTCAGCCTTTGACACTTGCTCTCCATCCTTTTCCTGATCGTCGTCACCACCACCATCATCTAAAGGTATGCTTACTGATAATTCATCATCCTTGTCAAAGCTGTTTTTTCTTCATCACCCCCTCCTCCGAGACATGGTCGTCCTCATCCATGTGCTGCACAAATTCATAAATAAATTACTAATCTAGTACCTCTCAAGTGATAGATCGACACAAAGTCACAAATACTGAGAAAATATATGCAGTGTATTTTTGGTCCCATTACATATTTGCACAAATCAAAATCATAGGCTTAGACTAGTCATTAAGACAGTAAATGACGTATTCACTCATTCACACATGAAATCATACATGATTTCTAGTGAGATTGGAGAAAAAATAGTCACCATGTCTGTAGATGATGGGGTGATGAGTTGATGACGGGGAACTGTAGATGCGAATGGAATCGACAGGGTCACAAGGACATCGCGTCGGGTAGGTCGTAGGCCGTAGGTGGCGACAGGAATACAGGATGACGTGGTGTGGCCGTGTGGGGTACCGAAGGTGAAGGGTTCTGTGGACTTCTGGTTCCTTTGTGGGTTGTGGGCTGTGGTTGTGGGCCAACGAGGCAACAATGTATTTTGCTGGGTTGTTAATTGAGGTTGGCTCATTTTGGCTCGTGAGCAACTCGCGAACCAGCTCGAGCTAGCTTGTTATACGACCGAGCTGAAACCTAAGCTCGGCTCGTTTAAAAATTCTAACGAGTCGAGCCGAGCCGAGCCACTAACGAGCGAGTTCGAGCGAGTTTGCGAGCTTCGAGTTTTTCGCCCAGCCCTATGTGGCACCCACCAACCTACTCATGCTCAGGTAGTCGAAACCTTCATATGTGACCCTACATCGACAGGGACAAAGAGAAGCATAATGCACCACGCTGAAAAGGTCATCGCCATGCGGGACCCTCCGCGCGAGGCACTGCTGCAACACTATGCTACAATTGGCAGAGTGATACCACAAAATTCAAACATCTTCTCTTCACAAGTCGCGCACGGGGTTGGACTCCATCTCACTCATGGGCATCGAAGAACTCCAGATCACATATCCATTTCTTACTAAATATTTTTAGGTATTAAATGCATCTTTGACCACTAATTAAGGGTATTAAATAAAGACATTTTACGAAACTACTTCCACACCTCTATGTAAATTTCCGAGATGAATTTAATAAGGTCTTTGACCGCACGATTAGAGGATGATTATTGTGGCATTACTGTAGCAAAATCATAGATTAATTATGATCATTAGATTCGGCGCGCAAAGTTACACTCATATGTGAAAAGGTTTTGCAAATAGTCTTCAATCAGTACTCCATGCATACAAGATTATTTTTTAAAAAATTCGAAAGGGAATCTAAACATGACCTCTATCGTCATCGTCAGAGTGGTGGGCCCGCTTTATAAGGTCTCCATCAAATAGTCAAGTCGTCGGTGTAGGTTTGCTTCGTCTCGTTGTTTCACTCGTGTCGCATCGAAGAACTTCACATCGCGGATCAATTTCTGTTGTCGCCACCAGATTTGTGGGCAATGTTGCTCCACTTTCTAAGAGCAATACCAATAACAGAGACACACTCTTGTCTATTAGAATGCCACATCATATTGTAGACAATATATATAACAATGCTCTCTATATGTAATTGCTATTTTAATTTCCTATGGCCCACTATGCATTCATCACCATCTCTTTCTCTCTCACAGGACAATGAGCATTACCTAGGAGCGCGTGTTACACTAGGGGTGCCTTTGGCACAGCTCCGTGAGTGGCTCCAGCACCAGCTTCACACAGAGCTATGCCAAACGGGTGTCCAAAACTGCTTCGGCGCAGGAGCTAGCGGAAAACCTACTCTCACGAGGGGTTCGGTGTAGACGAAGCCACAAAAGACTAGCTTCCCCCGCTCCGTCCCTGTCTGCACAAAATAGGGTACAAAATTGCCCCTATACTTCACGGCAATTGCAACCAAATTGCCATCCGCTTCTCCCCCTCTCTCGTTCTCTCACAGATGGCGACAGGCGACATGGAGGATGGGTGCGTGGCTCGGCGTCGGCGTGTGGCTCGATGGCGGCGCCAGCGTGGAGAATGACGGCGCACCGGGGAGCTGGAGGTGGTGGTGCTCGACGACGCGGCAGAGAGCTGGAGGTGACGGGTCTCGATGGCAGCGCCAGCGCGGCGCTCGACGGCCGACACGGAGGATGGCAGCGCGCAGACGGAGAACCAGCGGCCAACGCAGGAGACGGTGGCGCAGGAGTATGGCGGCAACGTTAGAGGACGGGGAGTGCCGGTGTGGGGGAGCTGAAGGATGGTGCTGGGGGAGCCAGCGCGGACGGCGGCACGCGGAGGGGTGCCGACGCGGCGGGGACGGAGGTGGTCGGCGCGACGGAGATTGATGGAGGCAGCCGGTGGCGTGGGCAAGATGGGGGCGGGGCTTGGCCAGATGGAGGAGCAGAGGTCAAGCCTGAAGGTGGGAGCTCAACGGCGAGGGCCGGCTGCGGGAGCTCGAGGCGGGCGGTGTCAGTGTTTTGGCCACTGAGCCTACCAAGGGGGTACCCGAGGTAGTAGATTGTGCGGTGGAGGATCGCCAGACCTGGAACTCGAAGGTATGCGCGAGGACACGGGACACAGATTTATACAGGTTCGGGCCGCCAGAGTAGCGGACCCTACGTCCTGTTTGGAGTATCATGTATGGCATCCTACGCTTGGGTGATCCCCGAAGGGGTTGGGGGATTCACCTATGAGGTGTTGGCCTGTCCTCTTAGGTACCCGACCCTCCTTTATATAGTCCAGGGGGCGGGTTCCTAGTCGGTTACAAGATAGGAGTCCTAGTAGGATTACATGGTACGAGTCCTAGTAGGATTACAAGGATCTATGGTATGAGTTTGTATCCTTCCATGTATGGGTACCCAGGGGTATATGGTCGACAAGCCCCCGAGCTCTTTGTAGTCTTGAGCAGCAAGTTCGAGTAGTCTTGAAGCTTCGTCGAGTAGTTTCTGATTGTCTCGAGTACTTTTAGCTGAAGTCTTCAATAGTACTTGAATTTCTGAAAGAGTGGAATGTGCTCTTAGTTCATCTATGAGTACTTTTGAATCATCCCCGAGTAGTTCCTAGGCGTCCCCGAGTTCCAACCCAGGAAGTCTCCAAAAATACCCATCTTGTCTTGAAGTCTTGATCTATATGGAGGTGCGATTTGCAAAAATCGCACTCCATATGGAGTGTAGTCCCCGAGCCTGAGTTTGAATCGAAGAATCAAGTTGAGGGTCAATCTTGAATCTGCATCTTCCGTCTTTGAAAAAAAGAGGTTGATGGTTGTAGCATAGTAGCCCCCGAGCCTTGAAGTGATTAGATGATCAATCCAAAGGTCTTCAGTTCGCAAAAGCCATCATCCGAGTACTCTTGTAGCATCCAGCCCCCGAGATTATGAGCCAAGTGAGCTATATGAGCCACGTCGAGTAGTAATTGGAGTTGAGCCCCCGAGCTGAAGAACGAACGGAGCATGCTGAAGTTGTCTCTGAGTAGTAATTTGGCGTGAAGCCGTTGTACTTAAGAAGTAGCATAGACTACTCGAGTCGTCTTTGAGTGGTAATGTTGCCGTCAGAGCGGACTTTAGATGCGACCGGGGTCGACTTTATGCCGTCGGAGCGGACTTTAGATGCGACCGAAGTCGACTTTTAGATTGCCGCACGACGCGGACTTTAGAATGCGACTAGAGTAGTCAACTTTGTGATGCGACTAGAGTAGTCGACTTTATGCCGCGCGGAGCGGACTTTGAAATGCGACCGAAGTCGACTTTGTGCCGCGCGAGCGGACTTTGAGGTTGTGAATGAAGAAGTCGACTTTATGCCATTTAGAATGGACTTTGTAAATGTGACTTGAGTAAGTCGACTTTAGATTGCCGCGCGAAGCGGACTTTAGAAGTTGCCTCCTTGGGAAAGCCCCCGAGTTGATGGAGTGAGCTCGTGGTGACTTGTTGATATGTCCCAAGAGTAGTCGGCATAGTGTAGTGATACCGCAGGAGCGGTATTGAGATGCGACCGAAGTCGGCTTGTACCGCCGGAGCGGGTTTTGAATGAACCTGTGGACGAATGTTGACGAAGTCGACTAGTCGGAGGCGGGTCCGACTAGTTGTGGGGGGCGTAGAAGCCGTTCTCGACTAGTTTTCTAGTAGAAACTAGCCGAGAAGAGTAGCCGAAGTAGTCCACGATGAGTTGGTGTGGCTGCAAGACGATGTCGAGGCAGTGCACGACGTAGTCGAAGTAGAGCTGGTGCAACCAGACGATGAGTAGTCGAGCCGCGAGACGGAGTGACCGGGCGCACGGCGAGAGCCAGTGCGACCGACTGTCGAGAAGTCGAGTGGCGAGGTGACGCGTCCGGATGCACAGCATAGGTGCAGTAGAGCCGGCGCAACCAGATGATGAGTAGTCGAGACAAGCATAAGAATAGGTACAAAGTAGACAAGAGACAATATAGGTGGAACTTCTCTTTATTATCTGAATATCGATATATTACAATAGGGGTAATCCTCCGATATATATACTCCAAACTAAGCCTAGAGTTTTGGTAAGAGCCCACAAGCAACTGGACAAGGAGGAGTTCTATTCCTCCTTTCTATCCATATGAAGTCCTTTTACAACACTCCCCTTGGGCGATTACCGCGAATGCATATGCCTCATCAAAAACTCCATCCGAAAACCCAGTGGGAAAAAACGGTTCTTGGAGAAAAGAGTACATATCAACCGCATTTTGTATTGCACATGTTGCCTCGTCAAAAACCTTATGTGAGAAACCTTCAAGTAAAAACTCACAAAGGGAAAAAGAGTACAACATAAAACCTTCTTGGTTATACAATATTATATAATCATTATTCTTCATGAATAGTAATCAATCTTCAAGATTTATGCATGAACTTCATGATTCTTGCAACAAAGATCTACATGATCTAAGTAAACGAGTGGTATACCTTAATGTTAAATTCAATAATTAATCATCAAGTTGATTCATTCTAGTTACAACTTAAAGATTTCAAATCTAAGTATGATTAAACATATGCTCCCCCTCATAATAACATCCTCTGAACTTCAGTGTTCAAAATGTTTGAGTCACATTCTTCATAAATGTGCATTAGTCCCTCAAAGATTTAATTTATAATTCTTATAGATTATATTAGGAGCAATACTTCAAGCATTAGTAACCACTTTATTTAACTGTGCAACACAAAAGAAAATTTTATCAGAGGTAGTAGATTGTGCGGTGGAGGATCGCCAGATCTGGAACTCGAAGGTATGCGCAAGGACACGAGACACAGATTTATACAGGTTCGGGCCGCCAGAGTAGCGGACCCTACATCCTGTTTGGAGTATCATGTATGGCGTCCTGCGCTTGGGTGTTCCCCGGAGGGGTTGGGGGATTCACCTTGAGGTGTCGGCCTCCTTGGTACCCGGCCTTCCTTTATATAGTCCAGGGGGCGGGTTCCTAGTCGGTTACAAGATAGGAGTCCTAGTAGGATTACATGGTACGAGTCCTAGTAGGATTACAAGGATCTATGGTATGAGTTCATATTCTTCCTTGTATAGGTACCCAGGGGTATATGGTCGACAAGCCCCCGAGCACTTTGTAGTCTTGAGCAGCGAATTCGAGTAGTCTTGAAGCTTCGTCGAGTAGTTTATGATCATCTCGAGTACTTGCAAGCCGAAGTCTTCAATAGTACTTGAATTTCCGAAAGAATGTGCTCTAGTTCATCTATGAGTACTTTTGAATCATCCCCGAGTAGTTCCTAGGCGTCCCCGAGTTCTAACCCAAGAAGTCTCCAAAAAATACCCATCTTGTCTTGAAGTCTTGATCTATATGGAGGTGCAATTTGCAAAAATTGCACTCCATATGGAGTGTAGCCCCCGAGCCTGAGTTTGAATCAAAGAATCAAGCTGAGGGTCAATCTTGAATCTGCATCTTCCATCTTAATACCCATCTTGTCTTGAAGTCTTGATCCATATGGAGTGTAGCCCCCGAGCCTGAGTTTGAATCAAAGAATCAAGCTGAGGGTCAATCTTGAATCTGCATCTTCCGTCTTTGAAAAAAGAGGTTGATGGTTGTAGCATAGTAGCCCCCGAGCCTTGAAGTGATTAGATATAACCAGTCCAAGGGTCTTCAGTTCACGAAAGCCATCATCCGAGTACTCTTGTAGCATCTAGCCCCCAAGATTATGAGCAAGTGAGCTATATGAGCCACGTCGAGTAGTAATTGGAGTTGAGCCCCCGAGCTGAAGAACGAACGGAGCATGCTGAAGTTGTCTCTGAGTAGTAATTTGGCGTGAAGCCGTTGTACTTAAGAAGTAGCATAGACTACTCGAGTCATCTTCGAGTGGTAATGTTGCCATCAAAGTGGACTTTAGATGCGACCGTAGTCGACTTTATGCCGTCAGAGCGGACTTTAGATGCGACCGAAGTCAACTTTTAAATTGCCGTACGGAGCGGACTTTAGAATGCGACTAGAGTAGTCGACTTTGTGATGCGACTAGAGTAGTCCACTTAGAGATGCGACTTGAGTAAGTCGACTTTGTGCTGCGCGGAGCAGACTTTAGAATGCGACTTGAGTAAGTTGACTTTGTGCTGCGCGGAGCAGACTTTAGAATGCGACTTGAGTAAGTTGGCTTTATGCTGCGCGGAGCAGACTTTAGAATGCGACTTGAGTAAGTCGACTTTATGTTGCGCGGAGCGGATTTTAAAATGCGACCGAAGTCGTCTTTGTGCTGCGCGGAGCAGACTTTAGAATGCGACTTGAGTAAGTCGACTTTGTGCCGCGCGGAGCGGACTTTGAGTACTTCGAGCCAAGAATGAAACCCGAAACACAAAGCTGAAAAGCCAAAAAAGTACGTTTCTAGAAGGCAAAAAAGCGAATTAAAAAACAGAAAAACGAATTGTTTTGCCTCCGGAGTCATCTGGAAAAAACACATTGCGTCGAGAACAATGTCTGGATACACTATTGAGTAATAGTGTCTTAAGTACCTCTGAGGCTATGAGCCTAGTGAGAGAGTACTCGAAAGGAACTTATTCACAACGAGCTGAACACCTTAGCTGTGGCAGCGTAAAAAAAGGCTTCGTTGTGAATAAGCAAAGGACAGTAACAAGTCGATATGCAAGATAACAACTTATTACTGAACACATTGTACAGAGTTTACAATGTCTTAAGTACCTCTGAGGCTATGAGCCTAGTGAGAGAGTACTCGCAAGGATGTTCCGAAGAACGTTAGCTTAATCACAACGAGTTGAACACCTTAGCTGTAGCAGCGTAAAAGAAGGCTGTGTTGTGAAATAAGCACATTATACAGAGTTTACAATGTCTTAAGTATCTCTGAGGCTATAAGCCTAGTGAGAGAGTACTCGCAAGAATGTTCCGAAGAACGAGTAAGACCGTAGGAGACAGTGTGATGAACTCAATGTGTTGGAGTTCCACTGAGACCCTACTATGAAGGGTGTTACTCTAGGCTGCAGCCTCTTGATTAAATATACGACACAGAGTCGTCTGGAGAGGGTTATCGTGACCCCCACGAGTTGTCGCAGCCGAAGCCGCCTGGAGAGGATTGTCATGATCCCCTACGAGTAGTCGCAGCCGAAGCCGCTTGGAGAGAGTGTAGCTCAAACCCAAAAGCTGCTTACAGCTGAGTAGTCGCTTGGATCAGAAAACCGGATACAGCTAGGTAATCGCCTGGACCTGAGAATCACTTACAGCCTGGGATCGGCATAGAAGCAGGAACCCGGAGTAAGGATCGGATGGTAACAGGGAGGCCTTAGAGTATGGATCGGCATGATAACAGGGAGACCCAGGGTAAGTTGGGCAGAGCAAGAGTACTTAGGGCCATGCGTTTCAGACCCATGGTACGAAGAGTGAAGACCACGTGCAGCTAGGTACCATCGTTGCCAGGACGGGAGGGCCACTTACAGCTAGGTTCTATCGAAGCTTACACACGTAATATGCCGTTGAAGCGGACGAAGGTGCAACCAGAGTCGACTTTAGATTGCCATGCGGAGTGGACTTTAAGAATGCGACTTGAGTAAGTCGACCTTGTGCCGCACGGAGCGGACTTTGAAAATGCGATTTTAGAAATCGACTTTTATGATGCGACTAGAGTAGTCGACTTGAAGATGCGACTTGAGTAAGTCGACTTTAGATTGCCACGCGGAGTGGACTTTAGAAGTTGCCTCCTTGGGATAGCCTTCGAGTTGATGGAGTGAACTCGTGGTGACTTGTTGATATGTCCCAAGAGTAGTCGGCATAGTGTAGCTCTCGTGAAAAAATTCGTTTGAGAAGCATACACCAATAAGTAATCCTTGACGTGTTGTCCTGCATGCGCAAAACAAGCCAAAGAAGAAGAAAAAAGTAATCATTGAAATAAATGACTTACTGATACCGCAGGAGCGGTCTGGAGATGCGACTGAAGTCGGCTTGTACCGCCGGAGCGGGTTTTGAATGAACTCGTGGACGAGTGTCGACGAAGTCGACTAGTCGGAGGTGGGTCCGACTAGTTGCAGGGGGCGTAGAAGCTATTCTCGACCAGTTTTCTAGTAGAAACTAGCCGAGAAGAGTAGCCGAAGTAGTCCACGATGAGTTGGTGTGGCCGCAAGACGATGTCGAGGCGGTGCACGGCGTAGTCGAAGTAGAGCCGGTGCAACCATATAATGAGTAGTCGAGCCGCGAGACGCAGTGACCGGGCGCACGGCGAGAACCAGTGCGATCGACCAACGAGAAGTCGAGCGGCGAGGCGACGCGTCCGGATGCACGGCATAGGCGCAGTAGAGTCGGTGCAACTGGGCGACGAGTAGTCGAGCCATGAGACGGAGTGACCGGGCGCACGGCGAGAGCTAGTGCGACCGACCGGCGAGAAGTCGAGCGGCGAGGCGACGCGTCCGGATGCACGGCAAAGGCACAGTGGAGCCAGTGCAACCGGACGACGAGTAGCCGAGCCGCGATGTAGTTGTACTCGAGTAGTTGAGGTCGTCGTACTCGCGTACGTTTCTTGTGTGCATCAAGCATTGATCTTAGAACCTTCTGGTAGCTTGTTTGTGTGCGCATAGTATTTGTCACCAAATTTTGTTTTGCCACAGCAAAACAAAAGAAACCAGCGCTCCTTGTCTTCACGTGGGTGTCTCGTCAGAAACAGAGACGGTGGCTTGGTGCTCTGCTCCTGTGCGCGTAGCACAATTAGCATGCATGGGAACGAAGCAATGTTGCTCTGGTCGTTTTATTGTTGTGCCTGGCACAATTGTTGATGAGATCGTGGTGTCCGTGGCGGCTCAGAATTTCATTCCGACTTGGAAAGCAACACCAGCCACTAATCCGAATCCGATCAGCATAATCACGACCGCGGGCTGTCATGTGCCTTGGACTTGGAGATGGAAAAATAGTATCCACCTCGATCTCGATGCTTTGCTTTGGAATTCAACTCGATGAGTTCTTCTGGCACCCGAAATTGGTGCACAAAAAAAAATTGATTCCGCAGCATAGTGAGTCAGAAATTAGAACTCGACGAGTCGTCGAGTATACTTTACTGATTGATCCTTTGAGCTCACCTGATGATCTTGACGATGCCCCCTACCTGACGCGCCAGCTGTCAGTGTTTTGGCCACTGAGCCTACCAAGGGGGTACCCGAGGTAGTAGATTGTGCGGTGGAGGATCGTCAGATCTGGAACTCGAAGGTATGCGCAAGGATACGAGACACAGATTTATACAGGTTCGGCCCGCCAGAGTAGCGGACCCTACGTCCTGTTTGGAGTATCATGTATGGCGTCCTGCGCTTGGGTGTTCCCCGGAGGGGTTGGGGGATTCACCTTGAGGTGTCGGCCTCCTTGGTACCTGGCCCTCCTTTATATAGTTCAGGGGGCGGGTTCCTAGTCGGTTACAAGATAGGAGTCCTAGTAGGATTACATGGTACGAGTCCTAGTAGGATTACAAGGATCTATGGTATGAATTCGTATTCTTCCTTGTATAGGTACCCAGGGGTATATGGTCGACAGGCGGAGGTGGCCGGGTGCGTCACGGGTCGGGGCAGACGAGGCCGACAGCGGTGGGGAGATGGTGGCCGCCGGTGGGGCTAGAGGCTGGGGTGAGCCGAACGTAGAGGATGCAGTGGTGGAGATGTCGCTGAGAGATGGAGAGGATAAGGATGAGGTGATAAGGTTCGAGAAAAGAGAAGGAGAAAAAAGAAAAGAGGAGGGGAGAAAAAATATAAGAGAAGGAAAGAGAAAAAAAAGGAAAGAGAAGGATATTATGGACATTTCACTCTCTTATATACCTTACACGGCCAGGAGAAGCTGTTTTGCCAAACGTTTTCCTAAAACGGCTTCAGCTCCTCCACAGAATTCGCACCACTAGCACAGCCACAACCGGAGCCCTGCCAAACGCATCCTAGGCGCCATAGAAATTGGGACCGGACCGGACCGGTGGTCCGACCAGAAAAACCGAGAACCGGAGCCTCCACCGGTCCGGTCCACATAAAAGATCGGGCATGCAATCGAACCAGGAAAAACCGTTCGAACCGGCGACGCATCCTAGGCGCTATAGAAATTGGGACCGGACCGGTGGTCTGACCTGAAAAACCGAGAACCGGAGCCTCCACCGGTCCGGTCCACATAAAAGATCGGGCATGCAATCGAACCAGGAAAAACCGTTCGAACCGGCGATTTTTAGTCAAAACCGGAAGAAAACCGGGCAGGAGAACCGGTGCGGACCGGCCTCGGGCCGCGCTACAGCTGATAGGCGCGGAAAAATGGGAGTTTGGGGGCGTGGGCGCTGGAGTTTTTGGGCAAAAACTGCTGCTAGAGGGATTTGAACACGAGACCAAGTGGTTGGGAGCTCACGAAAGTACCACCAGACCACACGTTCACTTCTGATTTAGAGAAAATCTTAATTATACTAGACCACTTTAAATCGGTGGTCTATCCGGTTGGACCAATCAAATCGTGAACCGAGAGACTCACCGGTTCGATGTCCGGTCCGGTCCTAATTTCTATGCTAGGCGCTGCATGCGTCGACAAGCTCGCTTCTCTCCCTTAGCTTCTCTCCGCCAGCTCATCACAAAAACTGATGTGTTCGGCTGCAACAACAGTCGTTGTACCTGCTCTAAGATCTCCATCAAATAGCCAAGCCACCGCCGCAGGTCTGTTTCGCCTTGTTTCACCCGCGCATATAGCCTTCGATGTCGTGCCAGCAAGTCAGAGCAGACCTGAGCATGGGCCGCCCGACTCGACAAACATGACTGACCCACCTGAAAAAAGTCTGGCCTGACACGACCCGTCCCGATCCAACCATCTTACGGTTCAGGGCGTGGGCCAAATTTTCAACCAGAAACCGAAAAAGTCCGACCCAATACAAAAATTATGCTTCCTCTCCAGCCACCGGCCACCTCCTCTACCCCCAGCACTGTCGGAGCACCCCCACGACGTGCGGCCGTTGGAGCTTCCCCTACCCTTGCTGAATGCGTCGCGCGGAGGAAGAGAGACACGATGAGGAAGGAGAGAAAAAGAGAGGATTGGTAGGCCTAGCATGTGGGTCCCACATGTCAAGTTCCATGTAGCTGCGAAGTCAACATGCCATGTCAGCTTATGGGTGTGATATGACTGGTTTTGAACCTAAATGATTCACTTCAATAGTTTAGAGACCCTTAGAGATTCTTCAAGAGTTTGCCAAATTTTACTTGGCAAATCTTGTGTTTTGCCAACTTCTAAAAAAATACGCTAAGTAGAAAAAAAATTCATCTCCAATAGTTTGGCATAATTCACTTGCCAAATCCACATCTAACTTACATCAGGAACCTGAGAGAGAAACAAAATTATGTTTATACCCTTCCACCTCTTGAAAACTCGCATTAGGAACCCTTCTTTATTCTTTATTTCTTTTTTCACCCTCCCACCTGGCTTGGCGTGTGGGAGAAACGTTTGATGCCAACCCGGATCGGCACACGTATATTTCCGCCGGATCGGCACGTGTATATTTCCGTGTGGGGAGGTGAGTTTTGTCAAGTTTCTATTTTTGCCAAGTTGGTTTGCCAAACTGTTGGCGGCCAATTTTCTTGTTTTGCCAAAATTAAATGGATGCCAAATTAGTTTGCCAACTGCTGAAGATATTCTTATGGATGTGACGTATTTGGTTTTGGACCCACATGATCCGCTTCAATAGTTTAGAGACCCTAAAATGCAAATTCATAGTACAAGGATTTGGATGAGAATCATCCACTACTTTAGGGACCAACCATGAAATTTACTGTCAGTAAAATTATAAAAAAAATTAGATGTTTGATTATTTTTTCGTATATTTAGTTACAATTAGAGGAAGTTCACTTACACAAAACTAAAATTGAAAGTAACAGTAACTTGCTAACTTCTATTAATAGACTTCTTTCCAGTTGATTGTAAATTTACCCAACCGCGTAGCCGCTGAATTTTGGAGCAGTTGGGTCCCATGGTGGGCCCCTCCCTCTGCCATCTCGTCTCCTCCACTCTCCAGCAAGCAGCCCAACACTCCCTCTCGCGGCCTCGCATTTCATTTTTCTCTCCTCCCTCGCCTGCCTCTCTCTCGCCTAGGGTTTCGCCGACGCGAAGTGGCGTGCGCGCCGTCGGCGAGGGGCACGGCTGCTCCCGTGAGGGCACGCGGCAACGATGGCCCCATCACGGCATCCCCCTGCAACGGACCCTGACGAGGGACACGGCTGCCCCCGTGAGGTGCGCGACAGCGGCAACCCCCAGCATGGCATCCCCCGGCGAGGGCGCGCGGCAGCGGCGGTTCCCGGCCCGTCGTCCCCCAACAGCAGCCCCCCTCCCTCGGCGAGGAAGCGCCTCGACAGCAGCGACTCCCCCGCAACCAATGCGCCAACAATGGTGAGGCCTCCTCGGCTCCTTCTCCACCCACTTCCCCTGCTCCTACTCCTCTTCTTACTCCCTGTTCAGGGATTCTCGACGATTCGAGGGATTTGGGGTTCGCCCGGGGCGTGACTCATTTTCGTGAGATTTTTTTAGGATACTCGGTTGTAGAGGAGGCTCAGAGGGTACGCACGCAGGTGAGTCACTTGGCACATCTGTGTAGTTTTGAATCCACCATAGGTTGAGGGGGATGTTGTATCTGTGTTCTTATGTTGCGCTTTTTCCCCATAAACTGACGATTTGGGGGATTTTGGGCGTTCGCCTCATGGTTTTCGATTTGCAGTAGAACACTGTGCTAGCGGAGGAGGTGGAGGGGTGGGTGACTTTTTTTTACATCAGATACTTCCTGAAAGTCGTGATGCACTGCTGAAATCCAGAGCAGAACACCAACCAAAAGAAGATTTTAATCCTTTTTCAGTAGCAACATTCAGAATAGTGGAGTAGGAACACATGCTCGGTTAATTTATTTTTCAGAGCATTTGGTTCATCAGCTTCAATTGTCATTGTTATTCAGAATATATAGTGGAGCATTTCTGACTTTTTAAATTATTGTTAGATTAGATTACTTGTTGAGCAACAACATAGTAGTATGCTACGTTTTTTAGGAATTGAACTAGCTAATCGAACTGCATTTGCTCAAACTGAATTTAAATCTTTTGCATATAAACTGCTTTGTTTGTCCTTAAATGATCCCAAAATTTCACATATTCGCCAATCTAGCTTCTTTTGGCCTAAGAAAAGCTATTCTGTCTAAATTGAATTAATTTTTTTGTTTTGTAGTTGAAAATTCTTGCCTGCCCTTGCGCATTTCAAGTGCTCACATATATCAGCTGATGTTTTAGAATCAGTTTTCTGCTGCCACAGTTAGTTCTTCCTTTGCACAATTGTCTGCATCATTTGATTGTTTTGATTTGGAACACAAGGGATGACTGCAGTAGTAGCATACTCTATATCACTTTGCTACATTTTTCTTTTTCTGAATTAGTTGCACGGGGCATAATTTTTCTTGTCATGGGTAGGTGTGGGCTGTGAAGTTGGAATGATTTAGTTGCATGGGTAGGTGTGGACATAATATGAGTAAGACTTAGCAAAATATGTGGTTCCTAAATATGAAGTAATGTGCTCATAAAGTAAGGAATATTATGGTCATGGATTGTCGAAAATAATAGGCTAGGTACAAATATGATTCTATTTAGGCAATATTATGTTTATGTGTAGGGAAAATAGTGTACTCCATTAGGCAATCATCAATGAGCTCAGTTACCAGTTAGTTTAGTTCAACATTATCACTAAGGAGTCAGTTCGTTTTTGCAACTTTGAGTTTTCATCCAATACTAGAGCTCAGAGGGCTTATCGGAATCTGGATGCATAGGTGGGGCATAGTAAAATTATTTTTTTTCTTATGCAGTATAAGCCTATCAACATTTTAGAATATTGCATGTTGCGCATTTATACGACTTGTGGTTTGCATGACTAATAGTTAACAAGATGGGAATTTAAACTACATTGCTTGAACTGAGTGTTCAATTCTTATTAGGCGAAAATATTATTCTTATTAGGCATTAATCTATGTATGTGTAGGTAAAATAGTGCACTCCGTTAGGCAATGCTTAGCTAGGATTTTTTTTCATTTATCATTTTGATTGCCTTGCAGTATTAGGCATTTTAATTACTATAGAACAAGGGAATTTATGTAGCTAATTCAAATTACTTATGTATATTTTATTCACATTTTGATCAGTAGCTTTTTTTATCTATCTATTATGTTCTTGTAACCAGGCTATAATATACTGTCATGTCTCGAGCTTTTCTCTATCTGTTATCAAATTGTAAATTGGAAGCAGAAAATGGGTTACGACCTTCCTTAAAAAGCAACTTTGCATTTCCTGTTACTCAACTTAGAAGCATTTTACCCAGCATATTTGCTGGTTGCAAAAAGCAATTCAATCAACTAGGTACATAAATATGTTTGAACAATTTCAGCATATATAGGCAATTCCAAGCAGCATATTGCTCCCAACATTTACTTATGTACGAAATACGCGCATATAGCAACATGTATACCAGAAGCAAATAAAGTAGCATCAAGACATCACGCTACTGTATTGTAGTATTATTTCCACATAAATTGGAACCTTATTCTTATCCTTTGGCATGCTTTGTTATGCAAACTACTGTTCTTAATTAGGCAAAGTTCTGTAATTTAGATAGCAAAATATTGTTATTGGTTAGGAAAAATACTATTATTAGTTATGCTAGTTATATTTTAGATAAGCAAACTACTCTTCTTTAGTTTAATTCAGTAGGCAAAGTACAATCTCTTTAGCAGCAGTTGGGCCCTATGTTGTTTATGTTAACATAACCTCCTTTTTAATTGTATATTAGTTCAAAAGTATGTATGCATATGTATTATTACCTTAATGCTGTTGCATTTTGCCGCCCTGCTGATTGACCTTGTCACAATATTTTTTCACTAGGTACTTTGCATTAAAATGTTTTCTCTCTGATAGACAGACGTGTATTACTATCAGTATCTTCATTTACTTTTGAGTTAAGGTAATCATAATAGTATTTCTGATTCCAACCCAAATAGTTGCATTGATTGGATGTTTTTAAAATATGATTGAAGGATCATGCCCACTTGTGACTAGATATTTTCGTTGTGTGGTACGCAAGGTCATGCGGTTTGTGCACTGCTTTTATCCTTCATTTCCTAATTTGACATTAACTTGCATTTGATCCATCTATATGTTTAGTTCAATACATATGGCCTTGGTGTTTGTGTCCATCTCAAAAAAAATGTACTTAATTAAGTAATAATATGTACTTCATCAAGCAATAATTTGTATTTTACTAGTCAATTTACCTTTTTAGTTAAGCAATAACACTGTACTTGATTAGTTAATACTACTGATATGCTATAGGCAATGATAGAGTTTTGAATTGGGCAAAGGTAAAGACTTCATGACAGCAGGTTGTAAATTTGTTGTAGGGACAGCCGGTTCATCCACCCCCATTAACCGCACAGGCAGCGGAGGCAGCAACCTTATCCGTTCTCACCCACAAAGCCACAACCCTGTCACCCATCCACTAGTCATCGGCGTCCTCCCTTGTGCGGCTCTTGGGGCGGAGGATGGCGGCGGCTCCGGTGCCTCCAGCGCAGCGGCAGCGGTGGCCCATCCGACGAGGCGGTGCGCATGGCATCGGCCCCCGACGAGGGCACTCACGGTGGCGCTCCCCGGCGAGCGGCAGCCCCCTGCAAGGGTGCACACCACGCCCCAGCAGTAGTGGCTCTCCCGCAGCATGACTACCTCAACACAGGCCTGGAAGGAGGGGAGCCTAGCATCCCTCCTGCTGCTCCTGGGGCGCGGGCGCGCACGGACCAAGGCAGAGCCTGGGCTGTTGCTCCAGATCCACAGCACTACGCCGGTAAGGTGAGGCCTCCTATACTTTTGCTCCTCACCCTGCTCTCCACCCTCCTCCTCTCTTCCTATGGTTCGTATGTCAGATCAGGAGAGTTCTGATGGTTTGTGAGGGAAACATGTATTGTTTGTTCATCTTTTCCTTCGTGGTCAGGAAAAACATTGCATGATAGATGGGCACACTCGATGACATGGTGCCAGACCAACAAAGTAGTATTACACTGCATTAACACAAATTAGGTTCAAGATGACCCTGTGAACTTTTAGCATGAAAATTGAAACAAAGCATTTCTGCTTCTTGTAGTTGTAGGTGTGATATCAGTTTTAATTTGTTGCTCAGTGAAATGAACCAAAGGACTTCTACCACAATCTTCATCAATAATTAACCTCAAATAGCAAAACAGATGCAATTGTTTGTCACATGTGTTTGTTAATACATTGTAGGTCCATCTGATGCATGACATGGGACTATTGTGTTCCTTCATGGGCCTCCTACTCAATCATTTTAGCTACCACATGGTTATGGCTCAGGTTAGCTTTAGTGTTCATGATTTTAAATTAGGAAGATCACTGTTATTTTTAGAGTTAAAGACAGGTGGTATGTGGTAGTGCCTTTTGAGTGTTAGGATACATACCTTCGAACGCTACAGAAAAGGGTTTGCAAGGAGACAACAAGACAACTGTGCTACTAGTCTATTACCACTAGTTTCAGTTCATTTTTTTCCAGCATAGCTGTGCATGCATACAATTTATCACATACAAATATGAAGTTTATTTGTTATCCTTTACCATTAATTTAGTTTCACTTGAGTAATTTATCTGTTGTCATTTAACATTTTCAGTTCGAATTAAAGCAATTTATTTGTTATCCTTTACTATTTCTCTAGTACTTTTTTACATCTTGCACTTTTGTTCTGCCCTTGCTCAAACTGTTTGAGTGTGGAGGAAAGCAGCGTGAGGGAAGCCCTAGCAAGGAATAATCGTTGTTGTCTTCCCTTCCAGGTAGCAGTAGTTTTCTTTGTTCTTCGCTAGCAGGGTGAAGTCTCTGCCCGTTCTTTTGTCTACTCTAGATGCTTTGTCAAGGTGCATATCTCACACTAGATTTTTGGGTTTTCCCTTGATTTCTTATTCTCTGTGATTCGTGTCAGCACAGATTTTCATTTTCTGAGTTCCAGTTCGGTCTGTGGTAATTTTCTGCTACGCAATATTCATTTCCTGATTTGTACCTGCATAAAGACATTCAAGTTGATGCTTTGCTGAATTACAACACAGATACACTAAGCACTGTAAATGTGCCTCATCTTTTCATAGTAGCTCCTAATTAGAGCTGCCAATTTTGCATTTGATGCAGAAAAGCAATAATTACATTTTGACTTATCAATAGGTACATTTCTAATTAACTTTGAGTCATGCTTTATATTGGTCGGGAAAGGCTTGTCATTTTCTTATTATAGCATATCTAACTTATTCCAATTAAAGTTAAGCAGATTATCAATCATTTCTTATCAATTTAGTAATCTAATGTAGGCAATTATATTGATAGAAATGAAGAAAAAGCAAGTGAGTATTGTGTTGTTACGTGCCATGCTTGACTGCAGTATGGTTGTTAGTTTTTTTATTTTGATTTCTATGTTGAGCTTTCGACGAGACAACAATGTGCTTTTGCTGCTAATTGCAGCAAGATTCTTGTTTGCAGTCAATTTAATTTTGGGGTCCTGCATTTGTTCATGATCTCATTTATTTTTCTCAGTAAATTATTGTGGTTCAGGCAGAGACGTTTTATGTTGCATTTGGTTGGTTTCTTGTAGGTTGCTGGTGCATTGTTCATCAAGATATGTATGTTTATCCATGTCGATGCTCTTTTTTTTTATCCTTCCATTTTCGAGTTTTGGTGCTGCAGAAGGACCAGAAAGAGAATAATATTGTCACATGCTACATCTCTCTTTTCAGGTACTATTCCTTTTCTATCACATTTTAGCGATCAATGCAATACCCCTATTTCGTGCAGTTCATGTGCAAGGCAACCTATGTTAAATGAAAAACACATTATTAAGTGTAGTTTAACATTTTTAAGTTATGGTATATCATGAGATTGAATTTTAATTTCACACCCTGATCTTCGTTTTTGCAATTTTTATGATTGATACCACTAACTTGCTTTATCTCTAGCCTAACAATCGAGCACTCTGTCAGTAATTTTATAGCATCACAATAAGGTCTTTTCTTTTTTGTGTATGCTCTGTTTTGTCAGGAATTTGCTACTAAATTTGGCAACACAATATACTTTAATTGGCAATAATATGGTTTTGTGTTAGCAATAATTCACATATGTTATGCAGCTATTAAATGTGGTTACATCCAGTATATGATGCCCAGTAGGCAATTTTTACTTTTTCATCAGGCAATAACATGGTTATATCCATGCAAAACAATACAATTCATTAAGCAATAATAGAATGTGTGCAGGTCCAATAATAATGTGAATATTTCTTTTTCTTGTTATATTATATAGGTTGCCAAATTATTAAGGGGTAACTCAAAATGATATGCATGTTATATGGTAGTCACTCCAACCATTAAATGACGGTGAAGGAATCTGAGTACCACCTTCCATCAATTTCTTGTGCATCATCAGCAAAAAAATCTGAACTGTTATTATTGTTGTCCAGTTAGGCATTTGTGTAAAATGGAGGGCAAAGTGAATTCCAGGCCATCCTTCAGATTTGTATGGGCATGGAGCAATTTTTTTTACTCAAGTAGGGAGTAGAATGATTGTTTTTTCTTATTTTTTTGAACAATAGCAACCATGAATCCTAATTTGTGGATCAGGTTGAATTTTGTACATCAGGATATATGTGATCCATAATTGTATGTTTTTCTGTAATTTTGTTCCTTCATAATTTTCACCGTCAACCAACATGGGACGTCAGTGTGTCCAATACAAATTTTGTTTCAATACCATGTGTCGACCTGTTGGGCAGTGGGCAGGGCATCAAAGCTCCTCCCGGGAACTGCCCCGGCGTGAAAAGAAAGCAACTACAATAACTTTTGCTCGAAACGGAAAAAAACTACAACCGACGGTTCAGGTTTCCAGAAAAGGGGTGACTGTGCGGTTAAACTAAAATACAGCCAGACTGTATTTTAGCCAAGTCCTAAATTGCTAGTACTACGGCCATTCTCCTTCGGAATTTACAATTTATTTAGAAGGCATCACACCACTGCTTGTCCCGTGTGCTCAAAACTCAAAAGGTTCTTCTCCTGTCCTTCGTCTGGTGCTGGCGTCGCTGCAGCTCCCGCGACCTCCGTGACCGTTCGAGCATGTCCAGCATCGCCGGCGTCATGTACGATGTGGTGGATCCGGCCGTAGCAAAGGCCACGCTGCGGTCCCCCGCCCAGTCTCCGGCCAGCGTCTCCGCCTCGCCACCGGATACCATCTGCCGCGACGTGGCGCGCTGCTGCGCGTGCGAGCTCAGCCCGGCGAGCACGTACGCGCGCCCGGACAGCTCGTACCGCTGCCGGTCCGCCACGCGCGCGCGCATCTCCCGCAGCTCGCTCGACAGCGCCAGGCACGTGGAGTCCCCCGCCCGCGCCGCGGCGGACCGCGCCACGGATCGCTGCCGGCCCCGGAGGATATCCACGGCCTCCGCGTGCGCGCCTCGCTCCGCCGCCGCCCGTGCCGCGGCGATGCCGTCCATCGCCTCCACCCGGACGCGCTCGACCTCGACCTCCACGGAATGCTCCGCGGCCACCGTGCCCCGGGACCTCATCACCACCGCGTCCTCTCCGGCGACGCTCTTGCCCCGCCCGGTGGCCGTGTCACGGTAGGCGCAGGCCACTCTGACAAGGCGCGTGGCGTTGTCCGCGGTGCGGGCTCTCGGCACGTGCAGGAACAGCAAGAATCGCCTCTCCTCGTCCGCGTAGAGCTCCCCGACGGCGACTGACGCGGCGCGGCCGTCGGCGTCGACGTGGCTCGCGTAGCTTCCGGACTTGACCGCGCAGACGCGCACGCCGGGGTGCACGCACGCGACGTCAACGCGCAGCTCCTGCACAGCGACCGAGAGGAGCCCGCCGATGCACTGCGCGAACGCGTCCTGGATGCCCGCCTCGTCCTCGATGAAGGAGAAGGTCCCGCCCGTGGCCTCGGCGATGGTGTGCATCGCCGCCGCGTCCTGGTCCGTGCCGAAGCCGAACGTGTGCACGGGCGCCGACCGCCTTCCGTCGCCGTCGTACGCGAAGGACGGCGGCACGAGCGCGTCGTAGGTGGCGTCGTGGCCGCCGCGCGTCGGCACTGTGTACGTGTCCTGTCCGTCCGAGAGGAGCACGACGCTGGCGACGGCGTTCCGGTGCATGCGCTCGTCGATCACCTTGGCAGCCCTGCGGAGCGCCTCCCCGATGTTGGTGCCGCCGCCCGCCTTGAGGGACTCCACGGCGCGCCTCGCCAGGGCCTTCCCAGCGTCCGACATGCGCGCGAGCCGCATGAGGCGGCACGCGCCGGAGGAGAAGGACACGACGCAGAGGCGGTCCCGGGGCCCGAGGTTGTCGATGACGAAACCCATGGCCTGCTTCAGCAGCGCGAGCTTGGTGCCCACCATGCTGCCGCTCACGTCGAGCACGGTCACCAGGTCCAGCGGTGCACGCGGCCTCGCCGCCGCGCCGCCGGACCAGGAATTCCCGGGCGCCCTGGCGTGCACGAGCACGGCGAAGTCGTCGGCGGACGCGTCCCTCGCGAGAGCCGAGCACTCGCAGTGCGTGGCGAACGCCACCGCTCCTCCGTCTGATGCATCCGCCGCGCTCGCGCCGCGGTACAGGTCCTCATGGTCACGGATCGGCCGCGGCGCCCGCTCCACCGGATCGTCGTCGTCGAACACCCGCGGCTCCATGGGCCGGAAGAACGGCTGGGACGCCGGCGCAGCCAGCGCGGCGGGCGACGGCGGTGGCCGGCGCGGCGACGGATTCTTGGAGCGGAGGGACGGCAGCTCGCGCCACCGGGCGCTTGATGGCGGGCCATTCGGGGCGCTCCCTTGCCCGGAGACGCAGCGGGAATGGAACTGGTGGGAGCCCTCCGGTGTGAAGAACCCTCTGGTGGGAGACGCAGCGGCGTTCCCTCTGCTGCTACTCCCGCCGCCGCTGCGGCCGCGGCGCGTGTCGCCATGGCACGAGCTGCTCTCCATTTCCGTGATTCTACCTCTCTTGCTTTTGTTCCACGAAAAAGAAAAAGAAGCAGAAGCAGAAAATTCTGTTGCGCATTTCTGAGTTGTGACGAAGCTGACAGCTACACGACGACAGTGATCGGAAGAAGTGTTCTCCGTGTTGGTGCCGCGTCCACGTACGCTCCGCGTTGAACCTTCGCACTGCAGCCTGCAGGTTGGGTACAACGGTCGCCGCAACTTTTTTATGATCCTGCTCTTGTTGACTGAGCCTCCTTGTTAATGGTTTCTAGATTATGTACAAAAGGTCAAATAAAGTGGACAAGCAATCCAAGAACATTCATATATTACGTGCGTGCACACAGGGGTGTTTAGTTCACCAAAATTTTACTAACCACCCGTCACATCAAACTTCGGACACTAATTAGGAGTACTCCCTCCGTCTCTAAATAAATACACATCACGCACTTCGAGGAGTCAAACACTTTAAAGTTTGACCAAATATATATTAAAAATATTAATAATTAGGTACTAAATAAACATCATTAGATTAATCATGTCATATATTTTCATAACAAACTTGTTTAGAGACACAAATGTTAATATTATTTTTCTATATATCCGGTCAAACTTACAACTTGTTGACTTCTCGACATGTGAGATGAGCACTTATTTTGGGACGGATGGAGTATTAAGGCCATGTTTGGTTCCCATAAGTAAGGTGACTTAAAGTGCAAAAAGTACAAAATAAGTCACTAGTGAAACCAAACAGTCCTGACTTAAATGGTCTGACTTATAAGTTGCATAAGTAACTCCACCCCTACTTAAAGTGACTTATTTCCACTTTTCCTCTCCCACTATGTGTGGAGCCCACTGACTTATAAGTCACTGCAACCAAACATGACTGACTTAAATCCAACTGACTTATAAGTTGGGTGACTTATAAGTCAGGTGACTTATGGGAACCAAACATGACCTAAATGTGGATTAATGACAAAACTCATTTCACAACCTCTACCTTAATTTTCGAGACGAATCTAACGAGTCTAATTATATCATGATTAGATAATATCATGCTACAGTAAACAATCTCTAATACAGATTAATTAGACCTAATGGATCCGTCTCGAAATTTCCCGTCCATTCGTGTAATTAGTTTTATAATTAGTCTATATTTACTACCTCTAATAGACCTCGAAAGAGACCCCAAAAATTTTGGCCCCAAAATTTTGAGAAACTAAACATGCCTGTGAATATCACAACACAATTCCATAGGAACATGCAAAAACCTGAGCAGTTTGAACGGCATGAATATCACAACACAATTCCATAGGAACAGGCAAAAACCTGAGCAGGTAGCAGGTTGGCTTCTAAACTTTCTCCCTGTTGTCCTGGGAAACTAACCTTTGTCACTGAGATTTTCATCTCATGCAAAAGCCTTCACCCGGAAAGTCACCGGGAAAAGTCCTAGAAAAGTTGTGTACTGTTCAAAACAAAAACCATGAATGATCTGCAGTTCTGCACCTGGACACTGCAAACGACAACTTCAAGACTGAGAAGGCACAACGAACACCAAATTCGCACCAACAGAAGGCATATCTCAGCACTTTTTTAACCAGTATCAGCTCATAAAATGTACTACAAAGTTCTGATGCATCTGTGTCCTGTACACAAGTATCAAAACTCACCGGGTAGCCAGGCACACACAAGGAACGCAGCACCCTGCTACCTCTGGCCGTTGGAGGTTTATTTCTGAACTCTGAAGGAAAGCTACGAGCTCTTTAACAGGGGGAAGTTAATCCCAAACAGATTTGTGCAAGCAGATCTAAATGTACAACTATTTACAACAACATACAATTCACACTTCAAGTGCATGTACTTCCAGTCTTGCGTGCTAGCCATATTCGGACTGTGCGGTCATCACTAGCAGAAGCCAGCATATGGGGCCTCACAGGATTCCAGCTTACACAGTTCACAATCATTGTGTGGCCATACAAGACCTTTATTGGCATTTCGAGGTGCCTTTTCCAAATGTATACCTGCACATTGTTTCGACAAGGTAGAAAATGGTAAACAAGAGCAATAATTCATAGGCATACTATCTTCCAATAATAAAAATGTTACCAATCAGTTTATTTTGTATTTGGTATTATCAGTTTGATTTTTTGTATATTATATGCCTAAGATAAAATAATAAAAGATCGCTTCACTTCTTTGCATTAGGCTACCCTTGTTACAACAGCACGTGACAACTAATGTAAAACATAGCATTCCGAAAAAGGAAAAGCAAGTTGCCAGTTATCAACCACAATGCTGAATTAGAAACTCTAAACCCAAACCATATGATTAGTCTAGTAAAACTTTGGATATTATCCATATGTTTACACTGAATTTCATTTCAAGGGATTTTGTTATATTATATTATATTAAAGAGGTGATAGACATCATTAGTCAACCTACCAACAATTGCCAGCATCATGCGCATTAGCCCTGGAAGCATGGTGTTGCTTTAAGCCAACAGTTTGTTCAGACATGCCACATAGTGGGTAGGTGGTTAACCATAGAATTTAGGCTAGGCAAGAAATTAAAACAGAAGCTGGAGTTGGCTAAACATTTCATCAAAAGCAGTACCAAAGTCTAGCAAAAACCTATACGTACCTGTGAATCCTCACTGCCACTAGCAATGAACAAGGAGTTTGAACCCCCAAAGCAAGACCTAATCACAAACTTCTCTTGCTTGTGCCCCCTGAGCTTTTCAGGGACAGTAGAACTTTCATTAATTTTCCACAAATGAATTTCCTGGCTGCTAAGGTTGACAATGAGTGACTGTCCGTCACTTGAGAGAGAAAGAGATGAAATCGCCTGCTTCTCACGAAATCTCCATTCCCTCCCCTTTGGAAGTTCTCGAATCCAGATATCGTTGCAAGATACAAAGATTAGGTGCCGGCCATCAGGTGTCACAGCCAGATCACTAACTTTAGGTATTCTATCTCCAGCCCATACTTCCAGCTCTTGACCTTCTAGATCACAAGTGAAGATCCTATTTGGCAAACTTCCAGTCTCAGAGCTGGCACATACTATTTTCTCTGAATTAGGAAACCATGCACATGAACTAATGATGTAGTCTGCTGAACCTCGAAATTTAAGATTACATTCACCAGTATCAACGTTCCACAGTTTCAAAAATTCACCAGTAGCACAAGTGAGCAGCATTGTATCAGTTGGGCTCCAGGCAACAAAGGAAATTGGTTTGCGGTGACCCTGTAGGCAGTGCTTCCTGGTCAATGTATCGTCCTTTTCCACCTAAAACCATATAATGACAAGAAACATAAATTGTACATATGGAAAACAAATGATCATAAACATCAAACAAATTTTACAAATAGATCAAATATGGATTGCCTCTAAGCATTGCAAAAACAGCTGTAGATGAAATATGTGCTTCAAGAACGGATATCTGTCCATAAAAAAACATTCAAATGCATTGTGGTCTCATAAGCTCCATACCTAGTCATATTTTTCCTGATAAATGAATATTTAAATTTATATGCCTTCATCTCCATTTTCCCTCTAGCTTAGATACAGTACAAAGGGTCAGCAATAATCTAAATTGAGGGAACGTTACGTGAAACCTGTGTCCCTTGAACAAACTAAGTATCATTTATCATGAAGGAACTAGTAGTTAATAGGATCTTTCTTTGCTAGCATTGATCAAACTTTAATAACTTGTACATGGACTTGAATGTGCAAACAGATATTGAAATTTGAGATTCCTTTAATTATATTATTCCCAATATCATGAAGAAACCAGTTAACACATGGCATGAGAAGCATGATCTTCCTTCCCAAGTTCACGTTTTGTATCATTATTACTCACTTCAATTTAGTCTCATCTGTTTATCATTGCATCGAAGTTGGTGAAGGTGATAGTTAATACTATTGAAGTCTTAAGAGAGGTACATTCTGAATGATAATATTATCATGAACTATAGAAACATGCTCCTAGATTGCAGCAGAAAGGTCCTTAAGAATGCAGTGATGCAGTTTATGAAACAGAAAACTACAACATATGTTTTGGACATTGGCATGGTCTCCATTATTTGACTTTTAACCATCATATTTCATATGTACTGTATAGGAAAGAAACTATACATTCTATTCTATATTCTGAAATTGCTTTCGGTGCAAACTTTGACTATCATTTTTTCTTTGAGACGAAACTTTGACTATCATTTTGCATCTTCAATTTAGATAGTTGGAGCACATGTTAAAAAACCATCATTTATTTTCTTAACAGAGGGAATAATATATTTAGAGTAAACCATCATTTATCTCTAGGTAATTATTAAATGTCAATAAGTAAACAAAAAATATTTTCAGTAAGGTACTAAGGTTATCAAGGTGGAAATAACATTGTGATCCAAATCTAGTGAAGTAAGCAATATAGATTAAATGAGATGGCCTGAATATAGTCATACAACTTTCATGTGTACAAAAGAAAACGAATGATGAATCATAAGAATTTGAGACCCCAGAAAACAAAAGAACAAAAAAGAGAGAAAATATTAAGGCAATAACTAGAAAATTGCATAGAAAACAATGGAAGAAATATCTCTTGTAGATTACATGTCACCTCTATTCTCTTCACCACATATAGCACTAGAGAAGAAACACTTTTTATTTTAAGAAAGTTTGCAGTCATTCTGAATTCCTCTATGAGAGTTATCCCAAATCAGGAAAATAGTTACTATGTTCATTAATGCTTTCATTCAAAAAGTAAGTTAAATAATCGCAGCGAATCAGCTGATGAATACTGTATGCCATTCAACTTTAGAAACATCAACACCAATTTATTCGCACAATTTCTAAACTTATAAATTGCATGGCAAAAGTGATAGGCAATTAGGTCCTTCCCGGAAGCCAAACCACATATTAGAGGAAAAGGTGAATCGCTTTCATAGTTTTTTTTCTCGAACATGTCACACGTGAAGTCTATATTTTTGGCATAAAATATCAAAGTTCTTGGTATTTAATAATACTACTTATCAACAAATTCATTCTAACTGAAAGACTAATATAACTGAAATTTATCAACCATGGAAACAGCTATAGGCAAAAAGGCAACAATTGTTCAAATGTTTTTTTCAGTTGTTTACAGTACAAGGCTACAAAGGATAAAACCCTTGCAATGACAACCAGCCTACTAAAATGTCCCAAAGTAAGCAATAGACAAATTATAAAATATGGAAAAGCCAGTCAGAATTTTAAGATATTCAGTGCATAAAATACAAGGTGGCATGAAAACAGGTTACAGCTGAGCCCAGATATAAACTTCCTATGTGGATGAGGTGGCAGGTGCGACACATTGAACACTTGAAACATCTACTAAGAGTCAAAAGAAAGGCACTTCTGTATAAGCAGTACTTAAGGCACCCAGTATACCTGCTAACTGGGCAGTATGGAGTGAGTTACCTACTGCTAGTGCTAGCATAAGGTAATGCCCAAAAGTTAAACATTAGTTCCATAATTTGATTGTTATGCAACACATTCATTGTAGGTACTATTCCATGATGTCAAGTTCAGCCGGGAGCACAAAGGTCATGCTATGTCCACTCAGGTTAAGTCTGAACGGTGTGGTCAAGAAATATGGAATAACATAATGTCATGTATAATCAGTCATAAGTTGACTTCTTGAGCACCAGGATAACAAGGTAATGTTGTGATATCATTTACTCAAACAATAAACCGCATAACATTTTCAGCTTGATGCTTGGGTGCGTCAAATCATACCTTCCAAATTATGGCGGTGCAATCACTTGAAGATGATGCCAGGTACTCTCCATTATTAGAGAACCTTACAAACCAAACTTCATTATTATGACCACATAATATCTGCAAACAGGCATGGAATGTGAAATATGTAACTTTGCAATACAGCCCAAACCCCCAGCATGAAAATTTATACTGCTGTCGAGTCCTGAAAACACATAAGAAGTTTACCTGAATAGTCATCCCTTTTTCTCAAGATGAATGGGTAAATTTCAGAAATGAAACACTACTGTTATTGTCAAAAACTCAAAATTATACAAAACAACACCTTTAAGCACATGTTCCGAAGGATCATAATTAATTGTGCATAAATTTAACAAAACTATTGTATTAGTCCATGTTTTATCCTGCCTGTGTTTATGTTCACCCTGAAAGACAATCCGTCGGAAATGTCTGCTTTTATCCCATGTGGCAAATACATTCACATCAGCAAACACGAGCCATTTGCATATAATAACTCAGATTGGCAAGTCTCTATCCTATCAGGTACATTTCATGTTATGGAAGTTTGATTTTGTGAAACATTATGAACAAGTATGTGTAGTTCTTCGAAATGGATGCTTAAAAGTGTGTTTTTGTGATAGTTTTTACATAGGTAGTGTATGTTCACAAAACCTACCCTGAATGAATCAGGGCCTTGTGAGTGCTAGTTCAGAAATATATTAGACAACAACAAATTTCATTTAGCATTTAGCGATAGTTGAAATTCACAGATTTTGACAATTTGTAGTGGCTGAGTTCGTGCGTTCACGCGCAAACAAGATCAAAGATACACAGTTCTTCCTACGAATTTTCTTTCTTTTCTGTACCAACAATAAGGTTCGTGTTTCCAATTAGGTATATTAACAGTATGGACACAGGCAAGTTTCATAAATGAAGATGAAGCACAGCTTGAGAAGGAATTAGAAATTGGTGTGGAATGTTTGTTCTATTTTTTTTCTTAAATCGATGTTAAGATTCTGAAATTATCCAAAGTCCAAACCCCTGCTTTAGAGGACAACAAAACAATATGTGGTGCTTTGAGAAACATTTGCCAGCTGTGTTTCACTTTTATGCTTCCAAAATCAATGCAGAGAGGGATAAAGCTATACATTGCAAACATAATAAAGAAGAAGTTTAAATCGCTGAGGTTAATAGCCATACTGAATTGCTAAACATTGTCCGAAGAACACCACACACAAAATTGTAAAGTATTTCCCAATTGTAAATCAATGAATTTAGTGTGAGTTTATTTTGCTTTCTTCTTGATCTGATAAGCTTGGACAATTTGTCAGGAAACTAAAAAAACAATCTGTTTAACTCGCACCTGTGCACACTGGGAGGGGATGTGCTGTTCATGGCACTTATGATCTTCAAACAGAGTGATCTCATCCGGCAAATTGTGGTATATACACGATGCTACTTGCTTAGTAACCGCACTCTCCACCAAATGCTCCAACCGCCCGGTGGGCACATGGAACCATGGTGGCAGCACCTCAACTAAATCCAAGAACACCGCAATCCTCCACCCAACCACGGCATCCGGAGCGACGGCCCCCTCGGACGAGACCATGGCGCACGCGAGCCAGTGCACGCACCTCCTGTCGACGCCGAGCGGCGCAATCCGGCGCCGGAGCACCTCCCTCGCACGTCGCAGCCCGGCGTCGCCGCCGGCCCCCAGCAGCTCCAGGTAGTGGCCCCTCCACAGGAGGAACTCCGCGGCCGCACGGTCCGCGTCGCCGACGCCCGCGACCGAGCGGACGGTCTCCGCGCACGCGTCCCACCGGCCGGCCATCACGTCGAGCAGCAGGCGGTCGTGCTCCGGCGGGTACAGCGGCACGCCGGACTCCGCCTCGAGCTCGGCCGCCGCCCGCCGGTACCCGAGCGAGTAGAGCGATTGCTCGATGACGCGCACCAGCTCCTCGCGGTCGACGACGGGGACGACTCGGCGAGGGACAGAGCTCTCCGGCAGGTCCATGGCCGCGCCGGGGTCGCCAGCTTGAGGGATTTCGCGCCCCCCGCCGACGGCACAAACCCAAGGGGGGGAAAATCTGGGCTTCGGAGTTTGGAGTCGGAAAGATCAAATCTTTGCAGGGGGGTTAGTGTGGTTTTGGGGGATAAAACGGGATCGAAATCAAAAGGCACGGAAAAGCGAACGAGATTTGGGGTCGAAGACGAAAAATCAATCAGATGTGATACAGTGGCTTCAGGCAACAGAGAGAAGGAATTTTTAGGTGCGATCAGAAAAAAAAATCGCGAGGTGTTTATCGACTGAGCCGCAAACGATCCGGGTGGAGCTGGGTGTTTTCCTCTCCTCACACAAAAACTGTGGGCACGCACTACTGGCTACTGGGCAGAATCACGTGCGGTTTGGAGCTGGAAGCGGAAGGCTCGGCTGGAGAAGTTCAGTCTGTTGATTTGGCTGGTGGCTGGTGGCCGGTACTGATTTGTTCTGAGAGAAAAGTACTGCTGGCTGGTTGCTGGTGGCTGGTTTGTTCTGAGAGAAAAGTACTGCTGGCTGGTGGATGATAAGCCTCGCGGCCCCACCATCGGCCCGCGAAGGGCACATCAGCGCTGAGCAGTCGGTTTCGTGGTGAGGTCTGATCTGAACGGCTCCAAATGATCAGGGATATGGTCGGATGGATTTGGTCCTTTTGCGCTTGTGTGTCATTCAGGACCCGGAGAGGGATCGGGACTCTGGAATGTTCGGAGCCGGAGCTTGTACCCTTACAGACACGGATGAAATATGAAAATAGGATCTGATATCTGTATCTGTTAAAATTTTGATATGAATACATATATCGGTATTCGAAATCAAATGTGGTAGTAAAGTACATACATCTGAATTCGTTTTTGTCTATTTTTTCTATCCGATTCCATCTGTATTTGGTAATATCCGGTATTGTTCGGTAATTCCATCTCTATAACTAACTAATGACAAATTATGTTCAATAGAATATATGTCAGAGGTTTAGTTCTGCACAGTCCACAGGGGTTAACCCCCGTGGTTTAGATTCAGATGGGGACGATCGGGAACTAAGAACACGATGGTTATGCTAGCGTAGCACACGAAACACGACGAAACACGGGAGACACGACGATTTATACTGGTTTAGACCTCCGGAGAGTAAAACTCTACGTCCAGTTCTTGATTTGTATTGCTCAAAGATCGCCCGCCCCTCGGAGGGATGCCTGTCGACCATACACCCCTGGGTACGCATACAAGGAAGGATGAATACGGACTCCTACTAGAATTCCCTCGTAATCTTACTAGTACTCATACCGTGTAATCATATCCGAACTCCTATCTTGTAGCCGACTAGGCACCCGTCCCCTGGACTATATAAAGGAGGGTCGGGTACCTAGGAGGGGAACCAACACATAATCCCTCCGGGGACAACACAAAGCGCAGGGCGCAATATACTACTCCAAACAGGACGTAGGGTAGCTACTCTGGCTACCTGAACCTGTATAAATATGTGTCTTGTGTCCTTACCTTTAGGCCTGGGGATTCAGTTCTAACCGAACCGATCGGTTCGGTTCTTCGGTTTTCTCGAAATTCCGGTTCCTAGAAAATCAGAACCGAACAAAGAACCGTTCGGTTTCGGTTCTTTCGGTTCGGTTCCGGTTCTAACCGAGAGAACTGAGGTATAACAGAAGCATGGAATAGATGAAAAATTCGAGCACAAAATCATGAACTCAGTAGGAAATTTGAGTACAAAACAACTTGAAACACAAATTCAACAAAAAAACAAAGCAGGAGGAGGGTGGCGCCGTGGTGGCTCACCACCCGCCTGGCCGCCTCCGCGTGCTGTAGGAGGACGGAGGGCGTTGCGGATCTGAAGCCTGAGGGCGCGGCGGAGGCAGGACGGAGGGCGCGACGGCTGGGCGCCTCCGCGTGCTCTGAGGACGGAGGGCTCGGCGGCGTCTGGGCACGGCGACGTCTTGGCACGTCGGAGGGAGAGCGGCTGGGCGCGGTGGAGAGGTGGGCGTGGCAGAGTGCGGAGGCTGGGCGCGGGCGGCGGCGGAGAGGTGGGCACGGCGGAGTGCGGAGGCTGGGCGCGGGCGGCGGCGGAGAGGCGCTGGAGGGGCAGGGGCATCGGTGGGTGTGGCTGTGGCCTGGGGGGGTCTTGGTAGGTGGGAGTTAGGGTTTGGGGTTTCTTGAGTTTTTTTGTCAGTTGGGCCGTAGTATCATGAGCCTCAATGTGTGGATGGGCTATTTTCTTGATTCTTCAGTTAACCGGAACCGAACCGAAAGAACCGAGGTATTTCGGTTCCATAGAAACAGGAACCGATTCTTTCAGTTTCGGTTCTTTCGGTTCTGGTTCCCGGTTCTTTCGGTTCGGTTCTCGGTTCTCGATTTTTTTGCCCAGGGCTACTTATCTTTACTTTCGAGTTCTAAGTCATGACGATCGTCTACTATCTACCCTCTGACGGGTACCCCCTAGGAGGTTGTCGGATATAAAACTCCGACATTAACGCTCACTGTAGGGCTATCATCACGATCATCGGGTGAATTCGAAGTACTTCATCCACGGAACCAATCTGCTCTCGTTGCTACCTCCGGATGTCGTCGACTGTAGTGTCATCGGGACTCTTCGAATCCAAAAAAAAAATCCCCACGTGTTGCTGCAGATCAAAGCGGAGGCACGGCAACAAGGCAATTCAGGACTCGTCGAATCCGTTTCGAAGTCCAACTTCTTCGCGACGCAGGCTGCAGGACATCGCCTAGTTCGAATCGATACGCTCCAAGAAGCTGGTTTCCATCGAAGGCTGCCGCACGCAGATCGAAGCGGAAGCTACAACATCCTGCTCTAGAGTCCCCGTACTTCCGTGGAAAACAATCCAGGAGCATAGTGCTACACGCACAATCAAGCCACCAAGTTACGAATCATTGTTCGGACACGGGAGGCTAGTATCACAAAATTTCAAGGTCGCTTCTACATGCACACGGAAGATGTACGGTACTCCTTCGTACTAGTAAACTAGTCGAGAGCGGCTACCACATCATCGACAACTAGTCGGCTTCCACAACAACCGCCGTGGGTCTATCGCCGACCGCCACGGTTTCGTCAACGTTCATCCGCGAATCAAGCTAAGTCACTTTTTTTCAATATCTTTGGCTTGTTTTCCAACAGGAACCAACGTCGAAAACTACCTCGTGTACGCCTCTCGACGGCTACTTGCTAGTAGAGCTACACCGTGCCAACTCTACCTTGGGTTTGTACCGAGTGCTGGCGCACAACGGCTACACCCTAAGGAGGCACTGCTCACAACACGCGTTATCTTCTCTCCGTCATGCGGAATAGTCTCAACGACTACTTTATGAGTAATCACGCCCTCTCTTGTCGCCATGCCGACTACCTTCGTCTACCTCTTAATGGTCTCTCTCCAGTAGCACAAGTCTCGATCTGCGCAAAACCTCGGCTCTACTGTCATGCCTCCACGCCCCTAGCAGATATGGCTAAACAACTACTTTAGAGACCGAGCGCTTAATCGGCTCTACTATCATGCCTTCATTCCCCCAGCGGCTATGGCTAAACAGCTACTTTAGAGACCAAACGCTTAACTGCATCAGTCTAACTACTCGACACCTTACAACCGCAATAAGAGAATGACACATGACATTTACATTTACATGTGCATCTTGTATCTGTCACTAGTAAAATTAATTTCTACAAATATGCTACATAATGTACACATCTTTACTTTCAGGTCAAGCTCCGGCGACGACTCTCGAGGACACTCTGTGTACCTTCATCAGTGCGGCTAGTTCCCAAACTTGGGGGCTACACGCCAAATCACTACTCAACGACGACTCGAGTAGTCTCCGCTAGCTCTCTAGCTCGGGGGCTCGACACCAATAACTACTCGACGTGGCTCATACGGCTCGCCCAATGACGAGCTCGGGAGCTGGGCGCTGCAAGAGTACTCGGATGATGACTTTCGCAAACATTAAAGACCGATTGTTTCTTCAATCGTTCCAAGGCTCGGGGGCTACTAGGTTACACCTATCAATTGATTTTTTCAAGACGGAAGATGCAGAATCAAGATTGACCCTCAGCTAGAGTCCACGACTCAACCTAAAGCTCGGGGGCTACTCCATATGGAGTGCGATTTTGCAATCGCACTTCCATATAATCTCGATTTCAAGACAGATGAGCTAGACCACCTTCCAGCCTCGTGGCATTTCAAGTACTATCGAAGACCTTCTCCAAGCAGTACTCGAGGATGCTTAACGACTCAAGAACTACTCGAAAAGGCTTCAAGACTACTCGAACTACTACACTCGACTACAAAGTACTCGGGGGCTTGTCGACCATACACCCCTGGGTACCCATACAAGGAAGGATGAAGACGGACTCCTACTAGAATTCTCTCGTAATCCTACTAGGACTCATACCGTGTAATCCTATCCGAACTCCTATCTTGTAACCGACTAGGCACCCGCCCCCTGAACTATATGAAGAAGGGTCGGGTACCTAGGAGGGGAACCAACACACAATCCCTCCGGGGCCAACACCAAGCGCAGGGCGCAATATACTACTCCAGACATGACGTAGGGTAGCTACTCTGGCTACCTGAACCTGTATAAATATGTGTCTTGTGTCCTTACCTTTACCTTCGAGTTTCAGGTCATGACGATCGTCCACTATCTACCCTCCGACGAGTACCCCCTAGGAGGTTGTCGGATATAAAACTCCAACAATGCCCTTGGCCGCCTTATATTGGCTGATGGACAAAGTCGGTGGACTGGAGTCCAAGTCAGTTACAACAGAAAAACATATCTCTATTCAGTTACAACATGGAAGGCTTATCCGACCTTCCTTAAACCGTCTGAACTGCCCTGGCTTGCACCCCAAGCTGCCTTCTCGTCTTTGGGCCCACATGTCAGGTCGGGCAGGCCTACTAACAGGTCGGCTGGTCTTCTGGTGGACCGGACCTACTTGTCGGGAACGGCCGTGAGCCTGGTCGGTGGGGACCCAGGAGTACCCATGTCCCACGAGCCCCCTAGCGATTTGTAGGCGTGTCGAACTTGATGGAATCATGACGAAGTCGTGGAGCCATCGACAAGTCGATAAGCGTGCAAGTCGGTCCAAAAAAGAATAAATCTTTAGTAGTCGACCAGTTTGTAAAATCCTAAGAGTAGCGAGGTCGAGTGCCGACCTAAAGGAAGTGGACTTCCAATAGGTTGAAGCAATTATGAAAAAATAGAGGGCGTTTGAAAAAACACTCTCGTATGAAGTAGGCAGCAAGACTGCTTTGATGATCCAAAAAAGGAGAAGAAAATCAGCTCAAGAGCCGACTTGATGAGAAACAAGATTTCCTAGAAGGTCGAAGCGACGAGGAAAACAAGAGGGCGTTTGAAAAACGCTCTCGTAGAGTAGTCCCCGAGCATTGAAGTAGGCAGCAAGACTGCTTCGATGATCCAAAAAAGAAGAGAAGAAATCTTGATCTTGGTCTTGAATAATCAGTTGTAGAGACACTCAGATATCTTGCATAGCTGCAAAGAGTCTGACAGAGCCACTCGAGGCATGCCGACCTCAAGAAGGTCTCACGCTGATAACGCCCAAGCACCTGGAGATGCCTGGTAGGGCCGGCTTGGCGCGCACCCCACAGAGAGGCCTTTATTCCTTAAAGCAAACGTCTAACGGTGTCCAGAGCAGGTTGGCAGGGCTAGAAACGCACACCGGCCTGCGGGAGGTCACGCATCCAGGACGCCCAACTAGGTTGGCAGGGCCAAAACAGTACCGAGGCCGTGAAGGGCCAAGGAGCTGAGGCACGCTGACCTCCAGGACGACCATTTTGGTGCCCAGACGACCATCATAGCTGCCAGTTGTGCAGCAGAGCTAGGGTACCGTGGTATTGTCGACCAAGGTAGCGGGCACACCGACCTTCAGGAGGCCTGTTGAAATCGTAGACTTGATTGATCTGGACTCCAAACGCCCAGACGAATCTGGCAGAGCAGCGAGGCACGCCTACCTCAGGAAGATCTTCAATCGAACCTACGACCATTCTGCTTAGGAAACAAAAATATAAGCTGATTGGTCTAAGGTCCGTTTATGTGCAGAGACGTAGCGGGTGCACCAAGACGCAGAGCCATAGAGGGTGCAATTAAGACGTAGAGCCGTAGCGGGTGCGAATATCGTCAGATGAGGTCATAGCAGATCATGGAACTAAAGAGGTCGTAGAACTAGCAGGTACAAGACCATATAGCAGCTGAGCCGTCTGACACGGAGTCAGGCTAGTTGGAGAAGCAAACTGTAGTCACAGGGGCAATAGTGCAAAGTAGCATGAGGTCACCAGCCATCTTGCTTATCGCAACTGACAAAAATCACATCCGACAAAAGCATGTCCGAGCGCAACAGACGAAGTCTAGCAAAGCACACACTGTGCAAGTCACATGCGGCAAGATTGGCAGGGAAACCCATGCAAACAGTGCACTTTGCATCAGGTGCAGGACAACCAGTAGCAGTAGAAGATGCTAAGAGCACCATGTGAGTCTGACAGACGGGTCCGTCGACCTAATGAAGGCAGTAATGAAGACGACCAGAGATCCGCCGACCTGAAGCAGGCGGCGACGAGGACACTGGAAGGTCTGTGACGACGATGATGCCGGGAGCTGCATGGAGGTCTACCGACCTGGCAAAGACGATGACGGAGTTACCGGGAGGTCTAGCGACCAGACGAAGGCGACGACGAAGCTGCCGGGAGGTCTAGCGACCTGACGAAGACGACAATGGAACCGTATGGAGGTCTAGCGACCTGACGAAGGCGACGACGTAGTTGCCAGAAGGTCTACCGACCTAACAAAGGCGACGCCAGAGCTGTAGAGAAGTCTAGCGACCTGACGAAGTCGACGCCAGAGTTGTCAGGAGGTCTAGCGACCTAACGAAGACGACGATGGAGCCACAGGGAGGTCTAACGACCTCACGAAGGCGACACTAGAGCTGTAGGGAGGTCTAGCGACCTGACGAAGGCGACGACGGAGTTGCCGGGAGGTCTAGCGATCTGACGAAGATGACAACAGAGCGGTTGGGAGGTCTGGAGACCTGACGAAGACGACGAGGAGTTGCCTGGAGGTCTACCGACCTGACGAAGACGACAACGGTGGAGCGGCAGGGAGGTCTAGCGACCTGACGAAGGCGACACCGGAGTTGTAGGGAGATCTAGCGACCTGAAGAAGACGACACCAGAGCTGCAGGGAGGTCTAGTGTGACAGAACCACCCAAAATAAATCTGTATTATCACCTAAGCCGGTCCACTTAGCTCAGGACCGCCCCGATGTAAACCGAGGCCCTGTACGAACTTATGAAGTGAGACCTATTAAGTTAGCAAACAGAATAATAAAATAATATCTATGTTATAATTAGTGTACCACATTACTACATTACAGCAACATAATACATTAAAAATCATACGTATTTAATCTTAAATGCATAAGCTTTACTTGAATAATATTTTTTTTGTGATTCATGAAATGTAATTTTTCATGATAGACTCATAATATTTTTTTTCATCATGTCACTCATCCAAAACAAATTTAGTAACCATAATTATATTTTGTAAAAGACGTGACCTAGATTTTGGAAACCAATTGATGCACCGGTGTGAAAATATGCAATATTTAAACAATACTCAAATGCCGATAAACATACACATGTGACAACAAATAATTCACTAGTTCTGCTATTGATTTATTGGGAGATGTGCAACGTAGATGAACGATAATGGCAAAATGAATCTGGCCTTGTCAATGGCTCAATGCATCAGGGGATTAGAGAGAAGAAAAAACAAAAATTAGGCCAAGGAATTGTGACCCTTGCTGCAACACTGAAAAATTGAGGCACCTTTGAAAGGGAGGCCCTGTTCCATCGCACTGGCCGCACTCCCACAGGGACGGCCCTGCTTGGCTCATAAGCGATAACAAAGATGTATTTTGTCGTCTCTGCCAGGTCATGCCCAGTAAATCACTTACAACAGGATCACTGATATGTGTAAAACCCACACGAAGGCGGGACCAGAGTACAAGTTCAATATTACATAAAAGTTCACATAGTCATAATATTACAAACCAGGTTTTTCATACATAAAAGTAAAGATGTTTCAGAGTTTTAAACAGCGGAAATAAAACTACACGGCAGATACATATGGGAGGCCATCCATAATATATCACTCCTCATCGTCATTCTCCCACTCAAGCTCCCAACCATCTAGAATAGAGCCAGGCCAGATGGGGTTACCTGAAAACCACAAATTAAGGAACTAACCGACAAAATAAAAGTACAACTAGACATGCAAGGTTTTTTGGCTGGTGGGTTTGTTTTGCTAAAAGCAACTAAGAGTTGATACTTACTTTCTAATTTTTAGCTCAAGTTCTAGTATGTTAACTATTCTAGGTAAGCACCTAACTAAACAAGCATGTTTGTGCAAACAATATTAATCAGGCAACAATATTAATCCAAATATTTCATAAAACAGTATGGGGTAGCTAGTGGTCAAGCCGACTCAGATAACGGCGAGTGACTGACGATCGATCGATTTATATCCTTACAAGGTAAACTCAAGATACACGAAAGAAGGTAGACCCTAAGAATCCAAAGAAAAAAATGCAGGGTCTACCCCGACCAGGCGGTTCCCGTCATTCCTCAGATTAGGGACAGATGCCATAGTCCTAAGTACAAGGTTACTGGAACGCCCTCACACGACACGTCCAGACTCACACTTACACTACCGGGATCAAACCGGGAGACGCATCTCAAGAGTAGTAGTGATAAAGTCCCCGCACTAGTTCATTAGGTACTAGGCTTACCGGTCCCATTCCCGACAAGCACTTGGTACGTTCAATAGCTTAAACTAGCACAATGCTACTCGGTCGAGACTGAACCCATTGCTCTTACCACATGATCGAGTCAATTTAACCAACTTATGATTCCAACATAAGTATCCTATATCTCGCGAGCAATGAGTCATTACTCGACTTGTACCGTGTCCTTAAAGCATTGCACTAGCGACCTAGCATACTAGTAAGAGAGCATAGGAATCCTAAGGATCATGCATCTAGGTTTCAATTCAACTCCTGAAACTTAAATGCACAAAGTATAACATAAATACTAAAAGTAAAGGTATAAGTTTAGAAAGAAGGTTAGATGCAACTCAGGTGCTTGCCTTCTTCTACTTCAGCACTAGCCTTGGGCTCTTCTGGACTTTGGTCCAGGTCTTGTTGCACAATAGCTTGGTTCACCAATCCATCAACTGCTCCCTCCTCCTCCTGAGTGAGCGTGTAAGTCCCGTCCGGTAAATCTACACGATCATATGCATATGCATTAGCTTATGGTGAGGGTGGAAGAATTACCACCAAACCAACTCTTGTTGGCTATATTCATCTAAACAATTATAAATTCTCACAACAAGCATGGGTGTGGTGTGAGGGTGAACTAAACATGACTTTGATGGTGATTGCGTGCATATCTAAGCAAATTAAATTATTAAACTTCACCAAACAGTAAGGGGTGTGTTCAAATGACATCAAACAGGAACTTAAACATGATGTCCTTAATTAAACTTAAATAATAAACATAAATCTATTTATTCACTTCCTAGCTAGCCATTCATCCATAATTCATAAAAATTGAAATCTAGCTCTAACTAATCTCAAACTTTTCACACAATAGCATATGACTAATTCAAGCTTAAATACCAAAAATTAGCCTCAGATCTTATATAAATTGATTTATGTGATAAAGACAAATTTCAGCCTAGCTTAACTTCATTAAATCATACAAAAAGATTTATTAATCTTTTTGACCTCAAATTTTTCCTATAGGTCATTCATGATAAATCTAAGCTACTGACCAACACCAAAAGTAGATCTAACATATTCTTCAAGTTATCAATTTATCATCCTACACAAAGTTAAATACAAAACATCATTCAAACAAGTTCCTAAAATCATAATTATTTTTTCAGAGATGCTAATCATCATGACAAAGTCCTAGGGTGCATTGGTGCTTAAAGACATTAATTTCTTGAGGAGACTATAAAAAGCATCAAGCTTAACCTAACATAAAAATTCCAAAAATCATAACTATAAATCTACACATCAAACATGTGTCAAATTTGGTCACAGATCTAAACATGCACAAAGAATAACATATCCAAATTTCATCTCCATTGCATGAGTACATTTTGAACTACAATAAAAGTACCTCAAACTGAGTTTGAATTTTCATTTCAAAACTATCCAGAAAAAACCCTATACACCATTTCTAGAAAAATTGTAGATCTCCTCACAAAGAATCCAACACAATTAGATTTACATTTTTCCGAATTTTCTACGATTTTTAATGCATTTACAAAGTTTTAGCCAAAACCTAAAAACTCTTTTACAGGGGGACCCTTGAAATGTATTTTCAAATTACGGATAGGTCCCTCATTTACAGATTACACCCTGGAATTTATTCAATCTTCACAAAAAAGACCCCTGCCGGCGCAGGGGAGCACGCCGGCCGGCGAGGGAGGGCCGGTCCCGGCCGGGTGAGTGGCTTGGGGGTCCTGGGGCTGCTCACCTGTGTCGCCGGTGAAGTAAGCCCGACCGGCGGAGCCGCCGGCGAGCCCCCACGGCGGAGCACCAAAGAGGCGCTCGCCGGAGCTCGGGTTCCTGGAGACGGCGGCCCAATGCCAAGGCGGCGGCGAGCGGAGAAGGTGTGGGAGGCTCAGAGGAAGGAGGAGGAACGAACGGCCGGCGGTGGATTGGCTCGGGAGGGGGTGCTTGCGGCGGTGGCGGCAATGGAGTGCGGTGGCGCGCGAGACGGCAGAACGATGACGTTTACGCGTGCGTTTTCAGCGAGTAAGCGCGTGTGTGCGTGCACGAGGGAGCCGCGGACGAGGCCAGGCATCTTAGCACGCGGCCCGGCCAGCTGGCCTGCCCTGCATGCACGCAGGCCAGCGCGGCGCGGCGCGCTGCAGCACGTGGCCCTGTCGGGCCCGCTGCCAGGCCGCAGCGGCCCTCCTGGGCGCGGCGCACGGCCGGAAGTGAGTGCGGAGCCTCCTAAGGTGCGCACGGGTCCACAGCGGGACACCCCGGGCATCCGTACGGACGCGCGTGCGTAGCACGTGGCGGCGCGAACGACGCGGCATAGAGTGCCGGTTCATTTTATTTGCGACTGTTCGAACCCAAGGAACTCCAAAATTTCAAATGAAAGTTGAAATTCTCCAAAAATATAAGTTATAGAGGAACTATAGCACTACAACTTTCCCAAAGGGCGACCTATGTTTTGGTGAATAGATTGGTGGGAAAATCGTGATGAAAATCCAGTTTTTCTCGGCCCCGGTTTCCTGTTCACAGGAAACCTCAACTCAAATTTAAGCGAATTTGCATTCAAAATTTGAATGTCCGCCAATTATGAACAATGTGTTCCCGGAGATAAGGAAAAACTTTTATATTAGCAGATTTTGAACTTCTATAGTGAAATTTGGAGAACGCGCAAGAAAACCATTTCAGCCTTCTAGACGACTTAGGGGTTTGACCAAGATTAGTGATTTTGACCAAGGGCTTATTTGCAAAATTGATCACCATCGTGTTAAACATGCTTAGGGACTAATTATTCTTGATTAGCAACACTAATTAGGGTGCTTAAGTTAACAAAACATCAGGGATGTTACATCCTACCCCCCTTAAAAGAAATCTCGTCCTGAGATTAGGAGTTCAAAGATGAAAATAGGGTAAGGAACTTACGATGTCTAGATTGAAGAAAACCCAGATAATTTTCATTGAGATAATGTTCAATTTCCCAGTTAGCTTCATCGACAAGATGATGACTCCATTAGATTTTATACATCTTTAGGGATTGCCGTCGAGTTTTTCTTTCTTTTACATCAAGAATCCTCAAAGGATGTTCAACGACAGAGAGATCCGGTTCAATCCAAGCATTAGCTTCTTCAATGACTTCTCTGGCCGGTTCATGAGCACATCTTCTCAATTGTGAGACATAAAACACATTGTGTACGGTAGAGAACTGCTCAGGAAGTCGAATACGATATGCAACTGGTCCACTGACTTGAATGATTTCATAGGGGGCAATGTAGCGTGGAGCTAGCTTTCCTTTCACACCGAACCTTTGGACACCGTTAGTTGGCGAAACTTTTAAATACACAAAGTCACCAACTTTGTATTCCCTAGGTGTCTTTCCCTTGTCATAGTGACTCTTTTGCCTTTCTTGGGCTATTCTCAAATTTTCTCTGACTACCCTCACTTTTCTTCGGCATCCTTAACTAAGGCTGGACCAAAGAATTTCCTCTCACCGGCGTGTGACCAATTCAAGGGAGTTCGACATCTCCGTCCATAAAGAGCCTCAAAAGGTGCCATTTTCAAGCTAGCTTGTGTTGACGGTTCAAAACTGTGTTGAAGTTCACCGCAAGCGTATGGGTGACTTGGTGCCTTTTCACCAAGGAGGGTCCCCCAAGGATTGTCAATCCAACGATCGGAAGTAAATCGCTAAGGTTCTCTACCTAATCTATCGAACTAACCTAACATGAAGTGTAGATTGCATAAAAGGACCTTTAAGAGATACGTGTATGATAGCTCAAGGTTGATCACATACACGAACTTAGGCAAGGTAAAGCGCCACCAAGGGGACGACTAAGTCTATCGCCTTCTAGTTGTAGTTCCGGCAAACGAACAACAAACCAATCATCTCATCTAAAAGCATCCTTAAACTCCTACCTTCGACCTACCTCCCGAGGACATCCGCTCGTTCGGGGGAAATCACCCTGTCATGATGCTCCCTTAATGAAGCGGGGGATCCACGGACATGCCCATACATGGACGTGTCTACAAACCATGAAGGGTCAACATACTAGATCTAATCACCATGATTACATAAAGCATGCTATGTAGTCTAACCTAGCATTACACTAAGGATCAAACATATTCATGAAAAGTAGAAAGTAAAGACGGAGACATGGAATCGCTTAATAGATCAGATGACAAGATTATCATTGCTCACATGAAAGTATACATTACACCATAACCACCGAGGCCATACCTATGATGATGAATGCGTAGCTCCGGAACACCACCATGGCACAACCACGCAGGGCGGCCATGACGGCTAGGGTCGGCCTAGGCCATCTCCTAGACAACTTTGAGGACTCACAGCCGTCGTCGTCTCCCTTCGGTGTTCACTTCTAGGTTTCACCGAGTTCTGATGATTTGATGTGGCGGCCGTCAGAGGTAGGGGGTATAAATGAGCCGAGGAGCATGTAGGTCAAAGGGGAGGCCGAACCGGGCCCGAAACCCCCTAGGCCGATCGGCATGGGCCGGCCGGCCCAGGCCCTTTTCGTCCCGGTTCGGGCCCATCTTCCTCCATGATGCTTCTCGTGCTTTCTTGAATATTTGCCGAAGTCCATGTGGGTCCTTGACATCGTTTTCCCCGCAGTTTAGATAAGGGTGTTTGGTGCGCAAACTCCCGCATCTTCCGTTTGGGTCCTTGGAGTTTCACGGCTTCATGCTTCGGTCCTTGGGTCATTTGGAGTCATGTTCACTTCATGTCTTGACTCGTGCCGGGCTTCGTGATCTTCTCACAAAGTGCTTGATGAACTCCACCCGGAAGTCCTCATTTAGGTACTTAATTCCTGCATAAACAACACACTCCAAAAACCACATGCAAGTGCGAACTTGTTACATCATTAGTGTGCCTAGTGGCGGGTTAGTTATAAATCAAAGCTCAAACCAAAGTGTAACAAGTGCTCTTGGTTGACTGAGATCGACCGTCAACATACCCCCATGCTTAAACCTTGCTCGTCCTCAAGTAAGCCTTCAAGGGATATCAGTGTTGCCCTTCAATGTTCATACCCTGCACTTGTTCATACATGAGAAAACATAATGCTCTCCAAGTTTATATTTGTTAAAGTTCCATAAGGTAACTAGCTTTCATCTCTATGGAGGGTAGATATCAATTAAGCTCTTTCCACAAGTAATTAATCATGCTCTCAAATTTTAAACAAATCTTAGAAATTTTGAAAAATAAAGAGCAGGATGAAGAAAAATTTCTTTACCAAGATCAATAATAAACCTCCTTGCATCTTGCTCATGAACTCTCATCTCATCTTGTCTCTTAAGCCTACTTGTCCTACTCCTTTCCTCTCTCAAATATATGATGGAAGGCTTTATATGGAGCTATGGGAAAGTTTAGTCCTACCAAGATATTATAGTTGAGATATTATCAAAACAAGACAAGCTTCTCATGGACTTACCGAGACTCGTCAAAAAGGTCATTAGAAAAATAATATTTTCAAGAAGGGGAAGAGATGAACACACACTTTTAGATAGGTGGACATGTGCAAATGGCAAAGAGTGATCCCGAGGCACAAACGAAGTCCTCGTTGTCTGATTGCACATGGTTGGAAAGATGAGTATGGGTCTTGATCTTGAATCCTCTTGAAAACTCAAAAAGCACTAAACATAGTTAGAGAACCGGGGAGCTTTATTTTATTTATATTTTTTTCTTTCTTCTTTCTTTCTTTTTCTCATCATACTTTTTCTCCTTTATCATTTTTTCATTCATTCATTTTTTTCTTTCATCATACTTTTTCTCTTTTTTTTAATTTTCTCCCCTTCTACTCTGGACTATAGTAGCACTTCCTTGGCAACCTCCCCAATGCTTAGACGTTTGCTCGTCCTCGGGCAAAGAGGTGATAAATATGCCAAGGTAGAAATTGAAGCTCTCATATTTTCTTAGAGAGAGATACTCGAAAAATCTTCTAGGGATCCTTTTGGCAGTCTCCCTCACTCTTGAAGCACCTTCCTTGTAATCTTCCTCAAAATATTCATTCATACTCATATATTGGGTTGTGGCCAAGGAGGTGAACACAAAAAAGATATATTTGGGTTTTGTGGTTGGATATCCGGCGTGGTTTGCAAAATTCCCGATGTGGAAACTCAAAATGCACGGATAGAAGAGGCTAGCATAAAGAACGATACGCAAAAACGGAATGACCAGCTTCTTAGTCTCGAGCCAGAGAAATCAAGCCTTGAATCAATGCACCCAAAAATAAATCTTGTAAACTAAGGTTTTTGCACTCAATTGAATATAAGGCTTTGGATAGGTAGAGCAAAATGCAAGTGGTATTAAAGACAAGATTAGCATATCTTTTAAGAACAAAAATAAATGATCTTTGTTTCATTCAAAAATGAGAATTACAAAAAATAACTATGGGACTTAAGTTATCATAACCTCCACAAAAGATTAGGCTAGCATTAATTAAATTTCAGATTCATATTAAAAGAGAGCACTAGCTTAATCATATATAAACCAAGCACAAGAATAAGCAAAGCGGCAGCGATCATCATATATCCATAAGTAAGAGCATACAAGATATCATCATGGTGAGCTCAAGGTAACGGTGATTATTGTTGAAAACGAAAACAAACCTAGGTTTTACTCCTAGTAGCCATGTTATTCTATAGAGATATACAAAGGTTGCATCTTAGGTTGTTGAAGACATAAACATATGTACAAGCATATAGAAAGACGAGGACAAAAAGAGGGTTAAGGATTTGTTACCGTCCTTTGATGCTTGAAGTGTAGGGCAGCCACCCCCATGCTTAAGCATTGTGCTTAACATGGAAGAAGAACTGTGATCCTTGCTCCATGCGGTCTTCTCATGTCCACCAAATCCTCTCCCATGCTTAGCATGTTGCTAGGCATGGAAGATGATGAACCATCTTGAAGTCCTACCGCCATGTGTGGATCATCATATTCTTCACTTTGTCTTGATTGTCCTCCAACATCCACCCTTTGTCACAAGTCTTTGTCCCAATTGTTTCCATCTTCACCTCCTTCCATGTTGTCCCTCATTGCTGGTTTATCTTCCATGAATTTTTTTCTTATACTTCCAGAACAGAACATGTACTAAACCGTCACTCCATTGCAAAGTACTTGAAATTATCTTTCCAACGAGTGGTCATTCATCCTAATCGGACTTCGGACAAAGGAGTTATGCCCTTTTTACTCCGTGAGTGCAAGCTGTCCCGGGCTGATTTCAGAATGTGTGACACCCAAATATTTGGTTGTAACTCCTTGCACGGGTCTCCTAAAATATTGAATCTTGATGTGTTGGAAAGAAGACTTAATGGAGCTCCTGAATGTCTAATTTTCCTCTTTTGTACACTTCTGAATGTGTGCTTAATGTTGATGAAAACAGCAGCGCTTCTTTCGAGATTTTGGAGGTGTTGATGTTCTTGATTTCAGCTTTTTATCACGAACTTATGGGAGTGACTCATAATGCCTGCAAAACAATTCTAAAGCACAAAGTACCCCCAAGGTGACGGTCGGGAATACTCACTCCATGCCAACAAACCAAAGACATCCCCTAAGATCTTAATTTGTAGCATAGTTAATCTAGTGAAAGAAAAATTAAAACCTAGTGGGTGTGCGTGTGTGCAAGTGTGTATGCAAATGAAAGGATGGTATAAAAACAAAACAATGTTTACACCAAATTCTAAGCTCCATGCTTACAAAGTGGTTGCCAAACTTTTCCCTTGCCATAAAGATTTATTAACCAAGGTCAAAACACCATGCTTATCCCAAGATTATCAATTTCTTATAGTGTAAGATAAGTAGGGCATATTGCAAAGTTTATAAACCAATCAATGCAACATGATAGCAAGGTATGTAAAATTGATGGTGCTCTCCAATCATGTCTAAACACCATGTTTACACAAGATTGCAAAATTAAAATGCCCGCGAAGCATACATATAAAAGCATTCATCATAAAGTTTGACGAAGACCAATGCTAACATAAAGTGGATGAAAACGAGGTGGATGCAAAATGCGAATGCAAAGAGTTAGCGCAAACAAATGTTAGTAAGGGTTGGAAAGATCAAACAACCAAACTAACAAGGTTTTAAGGGTAGGTTATGGGTATTCTATATTTTTGGCTTAAACAATAATTTTGAAGAGAGGGAATCAAGTATAGAAATTCTAGCTAAGGTGGTGTCGAAAGTCTTTTTATGGAAAACAAACCTATGGTTTTAGGAGGGCTAAGGATAGGAGAGGTTTTCCTAAGACTTTTATAGGAAGGCTAGTTAAAGTTTTTAGTTAGAACAAGGGATAGAGGTGGTCTTGGCCACAAGTCAACCTCACCCTTGTTGGCTACGATTTTTGGTGGGGGCTATGGGAAGGCTTAGGTTGGTTGGACAAAAAGTTAGATCAAAACAAAACATGTAATGCAATATGACATGGATGAACAAAATGACATGATATGGTGGTTGTCTAAAACAAATGCAAGAGTTAGCCTAAATTAACTAGCCACAAGGTTAGAATTAAAGGATGGTGCCAACTTCATATTTCTCTCTAAAAATACACAAAAGAAAAAGACTCTAAACACTAATAGGCACACAAAAGGGTCTACAAGTTTTCCAAGATAAAAAACAAAGTGCTCTCTCAATAGCAATTAAATCAAACAACATGGTGTTGTGGTATTTATTAGAGCAATGGTACAATGTTACTTGATGTTTCAGTTTAAGATCACAATGTAGACGGTCATAATATTTATATATAAATATAAACAAGAGAAAACGGGTTGCCTCCCGCAAAACGCTTCATTTAAAGTCATAGAGCTCGACTTTCTTACGTACCTTCTTGTCGTCGCGAAGCCATGGACCTTCATGTAAGATTTGAAGATGTCCATGCAACTTTGATCTACTATCCATGCTTGACACAATCATTTTATTTGATGAGAGGCTTGCCCGATCGTTTCCTTGCATCATCGTCACCTTCTCCTCCTTTGCTCTTCGTCGCTGCTTCCTCTTTCATGAATTTCCCTCTCTTCCCAGACCAGACATGTAGCAAACAATTTCTCCAATGCGTGGCGCATGAAATTTTCTTTCCATCAAGTCTTTGTTGACCCCCAATGGACTCCGAACGAGTGAGTTATGCAGGGGCGGATCTACAGCTTGTTATCGGGGTCAGCTGACCCCGATAACTTTCTGAAAATAGCACTAAATATTCTCTCATCCACTTGCAAATCACTCTTAAAATAGTAAATCAATGCATGTTTGACCCCATCACTTAGTACTTGACCCCGATAACAAAATATCCTAGATTCGGCACTGGAGTTATGCTCGTTTTACTCCAACGCTGCAATCTGTCCAAATCTGATTTCAGATTGTGCAGCGCCTAATGTTTTTACCATATCTCCTTCTACTGGTCTTCAAATTCATTGATCTTGGAGGCATTGAAATCGGCACTTGATGGAGCTTCTGATTTTCAACTTTTTCCTTCTTCTACATATCTGATCAGGTGCTCAAAATTGATGAAAACAACAACATCCGTACTCGAGATTCGGGGTAGGCGATGCACGAGCTTGCAATTCCTTTAGGGCATGGCTTCTCTCCTCTTTATTAAGGTTTAATGACCTGCATGGTTAGTGAAACTTGGGTTTTCTCCCGACACACACTCTTTTAAGGTCACGAGCTTGACCAAGCACGAAGCAAGTCCAAGATTTGCAAAGTGTGGAACAAATATATGCAACCATAACCACAATTTAAATTTGGTAAACAAAGAAAGTTGTGATTAAAAGTAGCATGAGTTTTTTCTCAGCGCTAAGGCTCTCATTAGGCAAGGATTTATCAAAGTTTAAGTACAACATAGCCTCTTTATTGATCTCAAGGAATTCTAGCCTATCAACATGATCATCAAGGGTGCAAGGCATAGAATCAAAACATACTATTGGATATGAACACGGATATATCAAAAGAAAGATATCATATCCAAAAGTACCTTGAGAGTTTAATGTGTACCTTAGCCTTCGAGCTTTTCTTTGTGAGTGATCCTCCGGAGTTAAAAGCGAACAATCCTTGATGATCGAATGTGGCTTATGTAGACTTTTTCTCAATTCCTTCCTTCGTGCCACATGTCGTCAAGGTTGCTCTATGTAGGATCTCCTCTTCTTCATTTGCGGGGCTTCACACATGTCTTAAATGTATTCATGTAGCTCCATGATCCTTCGTGTGAGAACCCAAAGTGCTCCACGCCATCGGATGTCGTCCTTTGTGTGTAATCCTCCGTGATCTCCTTCAAACATCTCCTTGCGTCGGATATCGCCAACTTGTGTCTTCATTTGCCAATGCTCCAGGGGTCTTTATTTTGTTCCAAGCCTCTGAATTTCTTCATGAGTGGTCTAATGGAAGTATTCCCTAAGCTCCTCTTCTTTGTTGTCGTCCTTACCTTCGCCATCTTGTTCTCATCATATTGTAGCTGCCTCTTTTTTGGATTTCCCCCTGTATACATAACAGAACATAAACCAAAATATAATTCTATTAAAAAATTTATAAAATTAGCTTTCCAACGGGTACTCATCCATCTTAATCGGAGTCCAAATGAGGGAGTTATGGTTGTTTCACTTCAGCTTTGCTTGCTGTCCAGAAAATTTTCAGGACGTGCAATCATCGGTGATTCGGCCATATCTGCTTGTAGGAACCTCCGATCGATTTGATTCTTGACTCGTTGGAAGCGTAACTTCGTGGGACTTCTAAATATCCAAAGATATCCTGTTGTTCTTCCCATAGGGCTGTGCAAAAATTGATACGAACAGAAACTTCGAAGATGTTGAAGAGCTTGATCTTGTGATCTCGGGGGCATCGATTGCTTCCAATACCTATTGCTTGATCAAACAAATCTCCACAAAATATTAGTCTTAAAATTTTAATTGACACGTTGACTTACCTTATTCACATGCTCTTGTGTAGGGTGTGGGCTCGATAGCGGATGATGGGCCACTAACCAAAGTTAGCACCTACCACTAAAGAGCGAATCTTGATGTCGCAATCATCTTGTTGGGGTGTGTATGTAGAGAACTCATCGAACGTCTTGTGTCTAGCTTTTCACCTGCTTTCAAGGACACAAATAAGAAAACAAATGTATATGCAATAATAAAAATTAGGGTTAGTAAAATAGAAAGGAAAAAGTCCAATTTACTACCCTCAAGTATGAGCTAGGTTCAAATAACCCCCTAACCTTTTAAAAGGTCTACTTAACCCCATGGTTTTGCTAAACCAGGTCAAAAGACACCTTTCTGCATAATTGGCTGGTTTACATCCTGATTTTGTTGACTAGATTGCCACATCAGCTGCCTACATGTAGAGATGGCAACGGGTAGAAACCCGTCGGGTAGTGCCGTTTCATACCCGCACCCACCAACTCTAACTCTACCCGCTAAAAAACCCATACCCGCATGCGGGTATAAGTTCTTACCCATACCCGTACCCGCACGGGTTTTTTTACCCGTCGGGTAACCCATACCCGATAGCATACCCGTTGTAAACTAATATATTTGAGAACATAACACGTGATAAAGTGCATACATCGACGAATTTAATTGATAAAAAAGATAAATGATAATTGTTAACCAATTAATAGTCTAATAAAGCATAAACTTTTTTTGTTAGTTATCAATATTAAGTTATCCTTTACTAACAATGTACAATTTTACACGTTCATAACATATTGTAGACGGGTTTATTTTACCCGCGGGTATGCGGGTATGGGTAGAATGTACCCACACCCGCACCCGCTTACCCGATGGGTACATGATGTTGCCCATTTATGTACCCGCGGGTAGAAATATAATTCCATACCCGTCTTCTTATCGGGTAAAACCCATCGGGTACTCGGGTTTCGGGTACCCATTGCCATCTCTACCTACATGGCAATTAAGTTTATGTCCAGAGAACTCCACTGCAAAATGCTAACCCAACCCCTTCTCCCATCTTTATTTCCTAGGTCGTTCGTAGCACGGCCAGCCGCGCCGCTGCGAGACGCCCGCCGTGCTCCTGGTTCCCTATGCTTCTGCTCCTAGCATCCTAGTAGCTCGTCCCCTGTGTGGTAGTTAGCCCTGCTCTTGCCGCTGCTTACTGCATCGCCATGGGCTTCAGGACCTCGACGCGGCACGCCGGCACCTGCCCTGTGCGCTGTGCCCCTGCCACCGCCTGCTACTGTGCCCCCGCCACCGCCTGCTACTGTGTGGCCGGTGGCACACGAGCTATAGGGCCCCCGCCACCGCCTGCTACTGCAATGTTGAAATGAGTATATGAATTCAACTTTGCTACTTTCCCTGTCGAACGGTGAATTGATTTTTCAGTGCTTTCTTTTGCACTGAAGCAACTTTTCAAGATAACATTGTAGCGCTGAAATGTTTCAAGTAACAATGTAGCATTGAAATTAAACTAACATATCCAAGCAAGCAACCGAGATTGAAGTTAAAACTCAACAGAAGGAGCAGACAGCTCCTTCCTATTTCATTAAGAGGCCAGGGTTCGAACCCGGGTCCCTGGCCTGAGAGCTCCCTCCCCTGACCAGTCGCCCGTGAGAGCACCTGCAACCGAGATTGAAGTTCACTGATCTTACCGGGCTACCAAATTATTACACGAAATATATGAGTGCACTGAAAAATATTTTGGTTTGCAGCAGCTAGTTTTTTTCTTAACAGCAGAGCTGTTCTGGAAAGGCATATTAGCTGCCTCAGCTGGAGTCCTGCTTGAAGTTGCGGCATTCTTTCTGGAAAAATGATAGCTGGATTCTTCCTTTGGTTGATTGCATTCATCATGAACTCATTTGCTTCTTCGTCATCTTCATATGTATCCTCATCACCTTGCAAATAATCAGTATCTTCTGACTCGCTGCTGTCACCTTCTTCATCAGTTTCATCCCCTTTTGCGCTATCGTCATCATTACTGTTATTGCCCACATCTTCTACACTCATAACCTGAACCTGATCCTTAGGTGGACAATGGTCTCCCAAAATTGTTCTTTGGTTCACATGTCCACATGACTAGTTGACCACCTACATGCTTGTATATCTCGACAAAAACTTCAGCTATACCCTTTGTCATATAATTAGACATGCACATCCAACTCTGATCATCTGCGAAACTCCTCAAACCATTACTCATATCAGCATTAGGGGGCAGCCAATGAAAATCCACTGCATCTTCAACTGTCAAATTGACATGGTCACCAAGAAAACCCCTCAACTCTGGGAGTGACATCTTATCCTTCTCTATATGCGACAGTGCAACTCTGCCACACACATAATTCAATGAATATAATGGCCATCAAAATCAAATTTGCCTCCAAAGTGAAATCTCACAGCAAGTACTTCCAAAGGGTCCATATTCCCTATCCGGCTGTCCGACCACAATTGAAACACCAAATTATTAGTAGATCAGTTTTAACCCTTGTGTGCTGGGCATGAGTGATGCATTGTACTATATATGATACTCATACTCGAAATTAAATGCTAATACAAAACGGACCCATCACTTCACATCTATACAAAATCCTGTTGGAATAAACTTAGTACGGGATATCACCATCTATATGTGAATCTGAGATCCATCATTTCACATCTACATGAAAATGCTACACGACATAATACAATGCCAAGGGAAACACACCTAGTGGATGTCTTGCTTCCTGCCGATTTACTAGTCTGCAGCTTGATCGATCACCTGGTTGATCTGGCCGCCAGCATAGCAACGCCACGCGAGGATGGTAGATGCGGCCGCCGATGCAAAGACCTAGCGACGAGCGCGGCAAGAATGTACCGACACCCAACAGCGGAGGGGGTGATATATATGCACATAAACATAGATGCTACGTTGTCCGTCTATGTGTCTGTCCTAGTCAGCAAACCAGATTTTTTCCTCTACCAAATCATAACTGGTTTTGATGTGTGTTAAAAGGTGTGTTTTGATCTGGTTTTGCAAAAGCGAGGGGTTAAATAAACCTTTTGTTACTTTAAGGGGTTATTTAAACCTAGTCCATACTTGAGGGTAGTAAATTTGACTTTTTCCAAATAGAAAGGTAGATCACCTTAGGGTTCGAGTTGCCGATCCCCGGCAACGGCGTCAGGAAAAGGGCTTGTTGACGGTTCAAAACCGTGTTGAAGTTCACCGCAAGCGTACGGGTGACTTGGTGCCTTTTCACCAAGGAGGGTCCCCCAAGGATTGTCAATCTAAGGATTAGAAGCAAACTGCTAAGGTTCTCTACCTAATCTATCGAACTAACCTAACATGAAGTGTAGATTGCATAAAAGGTAACCTTTAAGAGATACGTGTATGATAGCTCAAGGTTGATCACATGCACGAACTTAGGCAAGGTAAAGCGCCACCAAGGGGACGACTAAGTCTATCGCCTTCTAGTTGTAGTTCCGGCAAACGAACAACAAACCAAGCATCTCATCTAAAAGCATCCTTAAACTTCTACCTCCGACCTACCTCCCGAGGATATCCGCTCGTTCGGGGGAAATCACCCTGTCACGATGCTCCCTTAATGAAGCGGGGGATCCACGGGCGTGCCCATACATGGACACGTCTACAAACCATGAAGGGTCAACATACTAGATCTAATTATAAGTGCAATCAAGCCCTAAGTGGGTTTTGGTGATGTTGACCACCCAATTAAAGGTCTAATAAGCTTCTAAGTGTTTATTTCAGGTTAATGATTTGTGTAAGGTGCAAAGGAACAAAAGGAGACCCCTAATTCAAAAAGGAAGGCTTGCCCTTGTACAAGGATAGTAGCTTAATTTATTTTCTTTTAGAAGTTGAGTATAGGACAAGCCATACTATCAAGAGGGATACTAATAGTGGCTTTGGGATAGAACCAAGTGCATTAAGTTCTTTACAAACCAACAAAACATCCCAGCCACAAATGACCTATCAGTTACAGCTCTGTTTTCTCTATCTCCGGAACCTCTGGGTTTTTCCCGGAAGTTCCGGCCTGCATTCCGTCTGCTAGCTGAAGACACCCAGACCTCGGAAGTTCTGGGATTTTTCCGGAGGTTCCGGGTTTTCAAAAAGAGCCGTTGCAAATCTAGATCTGAGGGTATTTATACCCCTTTGACCCCCAACGGTCCTCTTCTTCTTCCCTGCGCCGAAACAGTAGCATTTGCCCTTTTCTCACTCCTAGCATTCACTCCCACCTACTTGAATTCAAAATCCATCCTTAGCATTCAAGTCTTGGGTGATTCCTTGTGAGAAGAAGCAAATCTTTTCACTCTCTTGAAGTTCTAGTGCACTTGGTGAAACCCTAGCTTACTTGGTGGATCTTCTACTCTTCGAGTTTTACTCCTAGATGGCTAGAGGTTACTTGGGAGCTGCCTAGCTTGTGTGGCTGCCCCAAGTTGTTTGTATTACCCTTTGTGACTAATGGAGCACTCCATCTATTACCTTGGTGATAGGTGTGAGAGGAGTGGATCTAGAAAGATCCCAAAACCTTTGTGGCTTACCTCAACAACGTGGATGTAGGCTAACCTTTGTGGTGAGCTGAACCACATGGTAAATCTGTATCCCTTGTGCTTTACATTCTTTACTTTCTTTGCTTGCTTGTTCTTATTTACTCTCAACTAGATCTATTAGGGTTTGCTCTAGATCTATAAGTTCTCCTTGCTCTAAGGGTGTTTAGTAGCTTATGCTTCAAATTCATAGCTTCTTTTATCTGCTTCCTGCTTGTGAAATCAGTTCTTAGCTATCTAACTCATGCATGCTTGAAAAATTAGAAGCTCCAGGAAAATTCACTGTCTGTGCATTTTCCCAGAGGTTTCGGACACTGACAGAAAATTGGCAGAAAAGTTTGAATTTGTTTTGTAGGCCTATTCACCCCCCTCTAGGCCACTTGCATTGATCCTTTCAATTGATATCAGAGCCTGGTTCCTCAGTTTGCACTTAACCGTGTGAGGAAATGGCAAGTGGAAATGAGAAGCCCAAAGGGGACAAGGTAGAAGAAGTTGGTGAACCAACCAACAAGGAAGGAGCCGAAGCAGCTGAAGCTTCGGGAGTAGATGATGACTCATCATCTGCTTATGAGAAGCTTGAAAAGCTCAAGAAGGCTAGGAAAGAAGACAGCAAGAAAGAAAAAAGAAAAGAAGAAGAAAAAGGAAGAGAAGAAGGAAACAAAGAAGAAGAAGAAGAAGAAGAAGAAGAAGAAGAAGAAGAAAGAACCTTCACCTCCACCCTCATCTTCATCCTCTTCGGTGCCCTCATCGTCATCAAGTGAGAATGGAGATGATGATGATGAGTACTACGGTGCAAGAATGCCCAAGAGAACGCTCAAGCCCAAGACCAAGTCCAAGTCCAAGAAGAGCTATGGAAGCATATCCTTTAACTATGATTGCTTGACTACTTCTAAAGATAACATGTCTATTCCTGTTGGCAAATTGCCTCAATTTGATGGTACTAACTTTGCCAAATGGAAGCATCTAATGAAAGCCTACCTTACGGGCTTGCACTTGGATTTGTGAAACATTGTGTGTGTAGGTTTTGAAGACCCCGAAGATGAAGAGAAGCTTACATCACAAGATTGCCGCAACATAAGAAGAAATGTCCAAGCCACCATCATTCTCCTTAGTGCTTTGAATGGACAAGAGTACAATAGGGAGAATGGCTTAGAGATTGCCAAGGAAATATGGGACACTCTCCATATTGCACATGAAGGGGTTGATAAAGTGAAGAAATCCAAGATAAGCATTATGATGTCCGAGCTCAATAGATTCTCTATATTGGAGGGTGAAGGACCTCAAGATATGTTTGATAGATTGATGATCATTGTTGGCAAGATTAGAGGCTTGGGTGGTGATGAATTGGATGACCACTATGTTGTGAAAGTGATGTTGGAGGCCTTTGCCTCTAGAAACCCTACTCTAGTCACCTTGATTAGAGAGAAGAAAAGATTTGAAGAGTTCTCTCCAAATGATGTCCTTGGAAGAATTCTTACACATGAGCTCATGGACATAGAGATACAACATAGAAAGAAGATTGGAGAGCTAGAATCCAAGATGAACAACATGAAGGTCAAAGATGTGGCTCTCCAAGCTAGCAAGTCAAGCAAGCCCTCTACTTCATCAAGGCCGTCCAAGTCAAAGTCAAAGAAAATTGAAGTAGAGAACTCATCAAGTGAGTCAAGTGAAGATGAAGATGAAAGTCCTCAAGTTGAGATTGGTGATATAGCCTTATTCATGAGAAGATACAAGAAGGGCTTAAAGAAGCAAGGCTACAAGTTCTCCAAGAGAAAGTATCCCAATCACAAGAAAAGGACTTGCTATAATTGTGGAAGTACGGAGCACTTCATTGCGAATTGCCCCAATGAAAAAAGAGATGGCAAGAATGACAAGAGCAAGGACAAGTACAAGAAAGATCACAAGCCATACCACAAGAAGAAGAGCTATGGTAGAGAAGCCCACATTGGACATGAATGGAACTCCGGTGATGAGAGCTCTAGTGACGAAGTGTAGAAGAGGAAGGTTGCAACCGTGGCTATCAAGAACCCTTCCTCTACATCAAAGCTCTTCAACAACTTAAGTGATGATGAAGAAAGCATCACCATTCATTGTCTCATGGCTAAGGGAGAAAAGGTAGAATCCTCCTCTAAGCCCTCTCCTCCACCTAGTGATAGCTCGGACATAGACTCTAGTGATGAATCTAGTGATGAAGAAATAGAAGAACTAGTTGGTAAAATTGACAAACAATCTAAAGACTTCGTGGCTAAGCTAGTGGTTGAACTAGAAAAACACCAAGCTCTTCTTGCTTCGGAGAGGAGTGAGGTTGAGGCCTTAAGAATGGAAGTTGATCATAACTTGGCTATCATCACTACTCTTAGGGAAGAACTTGCTGCCTCTCAAGCTCAAAATAATTCTCTTAAGACAAGGAATGAAAAGCTTGAGGAGCAATTTAGTCTCCTTTGGAGTAGTACCTCACACCCCTCCAAAGCAAAGGGTGAATCTAGTTCTTCTACTAGCAAGGGCTGTGATAAATGTCATAACATTGATATTGGATCTTATGCTACTAACCTTGCCAATATGGATGCTATGAAGAAAGAAATTGCTAGGCTCAACTCAATCATAGCTAACGGGTGCATGAAGGATGAGAGCAAGAGGAAATTTGATATCAAATATGAGAAGATGTTGTACAAGAATTCAAGGCATGGAATTGGGTATACTGAGAACAGTAAGACCTCTAAAAGGGAGATCATCAAGGGGAAGGAATGCCTCAACTTCAACAGCAAGGGCTTCCTGTTCACCCAGAGTTCGGAGGTTCCGGTGTCTATGCCCGGAGGTTCCGGAGTCTGGAAGGCCAAAACTTCGCAGAATGCATTTCCCGGAGGTTACGAGAAAAATCTCGGAGGTTCTGGGGTCTGCAAGGACAGAAGCAAGAACAAGGCCAAGTCTCAGCCCAAGCATGTTCCCAAAGCATCTAACAATCTCTTGCATGTCAAGAACAATCCCATCCTACCCATAAGGAACAAGTTTGCACACAAGACCAAGGCTCATGCATCCATTGAAACTCAACCTAGCTATGTATTGAGACACAACAACCTTGGTATAGTTGTTGCCACGTATGTTGGAAATGAGTCCAACATATATGTGAAAAGGTCGCTCTGGGTTCCTAAGATTTTGATTGCTAACGTGGAAGGTCCCAAGTCAAATTGGGGACCTAAAAGAAGGAACTAAATTGTTTTGCAGACATACTCCTCCAGTGGATCAAGTTGGGTGCTTGATAGCGGATGTACACATCATATGACTGGAGAAAGGAGTATGTTCTCCACCTATCTCCACCTAGAAGGACCAAGAGAAAGAATTGCTTATGGTGGGGATGCTAGTGGAGAAGTCATTGGAGTTGGTGATATTCCTATCTCTTCTAAATATTCAATTACTAATGTGCTTCATGTTGATCCATTGGGTTACAATCTACTATCCGTTTCACAACTTAGTGAGATTGGATTTGATTGTCACTTTTCGGATAAGGGTGTGTCCATCATAAAGAGGGAGGATTCCTCTATTGTCCTTACGGGTCGCTTGAAGGGAAGGCTTTACCTAGTTGATCTCAACAAAAGTAAAGTCGCCTCTAAGACTTGTTTAGTGGCAAAATCTAGCATGGGTTGGTTATGGCATCAGCGACTAGCTCATGTTAGCATGAGGAACTTGGCCAAACTCTTGAAAGATGAACACATCCTTGGACTAACTAATGTTCATTTTGAGAAAGATAGGATATGTCAAGCATGCCAAGCCGGGAAACAAGTAGGTGCACCTCACCCACCAAATAGCATCCTCACTACTACAAGCCCGTTGGAGCTCATTCATATGGATCTATTTGGACCGGTGGCCTACATAAGCATTGGCGGTAATAAATATGGCTGGGTTATTGTTGATGACTATTCTCGCTTCACGTGGGTGTTCTTTGTGTTTGAAAAGAGTGAAGTTCAAGGGAAGGTGAAGACCTTCATAAGAAGAGCACAAAGGGAATTCGGTTTGCCCGTCAAGAAAGTGAGAAGTGATAATGGCTCCGAATTTCGTAACACCAATGTTGAAGAGTTCCTTGATGAAGAGGGCATCAAGCATGAATTTTCAGCTCCTTATACCCCTCAACAAAATGGGGTGGTTGAGAGGAAGAATCGCACACTTATTGAGATGGTAAGAACCATGTTGGATGAATACAAGACACAAGATATATTTTGGGCCGAAGCCATCAACACGGCTTGCCATGCCATCAACCGCCTCTATGTGCACAAGTTTCACAAGAAGACTTCCTATGAGCTTATCATCGGTAAAAAGCCCAAGGTGTCCTACTTTAGAGTGTTTGGGTACAAATATTTCATTCTAAACAAGAAGCCTCAAAGCTCTAAGTTTGCACCAAAGGTTGAAGAAGGTTTTCTTCTTGGCTATGGTCCTAATGAACACGCCTACCGTGTCTTCAATCTAACCTCCGGAAGGATTGATGTCACGGTGGATGTTACCTTTGATGAATCTAATGGCTCTCAAGTGGAGCAAGTTGATATGAATGTTGTAGGAAAAGAGAAGCCACCTTGTGAAGCAATCAAGCAAATGGCCACAGGTGATGTTAGACCAGTTGAAGTACAAGATGAAGATGAAGAAATTGTACAAGCTTCAACACCATTCAAAGAGCCAGATGCTCCTGGTTCTGCAGAGGTGCAGACCTCGGAGGTTCCGGGCAAAAACCCGGAGGTTCTGGGAACTGGCACTGGAACTCAACCTCCAGGAATTACTCCGGAGGTTCCGGAGTCTGGGAACACAGCACCCCAGAACCTTGAGAACCAGGCCACCATTCAGCAAGGAGATGGTCTTGAAGCTAATTCAGAGACTCAAGCTGATGGTGATGATGAAGACCAACCTCTACACCAACCTCTTGGACCATCACATCCTCGAGTACATCAAGTTGTGCAACGGGACCACCCCGTTGACAATATCCTTGGGAGCATAAAGAGAGGGGTAACAACACGATCTCGTCTTAAAAATTTTTGTGTATTTTACTCGTTTGTTTCCTCTCTTGAACTATCAAGGTAGAGCAAGCTCTTGAGGATCCGGATTGGGTGATGGCTATGCAAGAGGAGTTGAACAACTTCGAAAGAAATCAAGTGTGGGAGTTGGTGGAAAGACCCAAGACAAATATCATAGGCACCAAATGGGTTTTCCGAAACAAGCAAGATGAGTTTGGCATTGTGATTAGGAACAAAGCAAGGTTGGTTTCTCAAGGGTACACAAGTTGAAGGACTAGACTTTGGAGAAACATATGCACCAGTGGCAAGACTTGAAGCAATTCGATTTCTTCTTACCTTTGCTGCCCATCATGACTTTAAGTTGTATCAAATGGATGTCAAAAGTGCTTTTCTTAATGGTCCACTCTCCGAAGAAGTCTATGTGGAGCAACCACCCGGTTTTGAAGATCCCAAGCGTCCTAATCATGTCTACAAACTCCATAAGGCACTCTATGGGCTTAAGCAAGCATCAAGAGCATGGTATGAATGCCTTAAGGATTTCTTGCTCAAGCAAGGCTTTGAGATAGGCAAAGCCGATGCTACCCTCTTCACTAGAAAAGTTGATGGTCATATCTTTCTTTGCCAAATATATGTCGATGACATAATATTTGGTAGTACTAATGAAACTTTTTGTGAAGAATTTAGTAGCGTTATGACAAAGAGATTTGAGATGTCCATGATGGGTGAGCTCAAGTACTTCCTTGGATTTCAAATCAAACAAGCAAAGGAAGGGACTTTCATATGTCAAACCAAGTACACAAGAGATATGCTTAAGAAGTTTGACATGGATAAGGCCAAGCCCATCAAGACTCCAATGCCTACCAATGGACACTTAGATCTTGATGAAGAAGGGAAATCCGTGGATCAAAAGGTATATCGCTCTATGATCGGCTCTCTTCTTTACCTATGTGCATCTAGGACGGATATTATGCTTAGTGTGTGCATGTGTGCTAGATATCAAGCTAACCCGAAAGAGTGTCATCTTATGGCCGTAAAGAGAATCTTGAGATATCTAGTTCATACCCCTAGCCTTGGCTTGTGGTATCCTAAGGGCTCCACTTTCGATCTACTTGGCTATTCGGATTCCGATTATGCCAGTTGCAAAGTAGATAGAAAGAGTACATCGGGGACATGCCAATTCCTTGGTAGGTCCCTAGTTTCTTGGAGTTCTAAAAAGCAAAACTCAGTAGCCCTTTCCACCGCCGAGGCCGAGTATGTTGCAGCTGGTGCTTGTTGTGCTCAACTACTCTGGATGAAGCAAACCTTAAAAGATTACGGATGTCATTTTACCCATATCCCACTTTTGTGTGACAATGAAAGTGCCATAAAGCTTGCAAATAACCCTGTAAGCCACTCTCATACAAAACACATAGACATCCGCCATCACTTCTTGAGAGACCACGAAACCAAAGGAGATATCGCTCTAAGTCATGTGAGTACCGAAAAACAACTAGCCGATATCTTCACTAAACCTCTCGATGAGTCAAGGTTTTGCAGTTTGAGGAATGAGCTAAATATTCTTGATTCTCATTGCGTGGTTTGATATTTAGCACACCTTGATTGATATAGTGCTTTGCTGAAAATCTTGTTGAAAAACCTCAATACATGTGTTTCAAAAGCTATTTTATATCCCAACTTGTTCCAAAAGGCTATAGATGTGTGTTGATTGTTTGTTTTCTAGCCTGCTGGGACAAGGAGTCCATGATCTAAAAGAAATTTGAATCATAAGTGTCAAATCTCATCAAAACAGCAAGCTCACTGTCTCTGGTTGCAGTCTCCGGAGGTTTCGGAAAATACCCAGAGGTTCCGGATCCTTATTTGGTTCAGTCAAAGTTCAGTCAGCATTCAGGTCTGAATTCGGAGGTTCCAGAAAATGTCCGGAGGTTCCGCACTTATGCAGATTGGAGGTCAAACAGAGTCACAAGGGAATCAAACTTGGAATATTCCTTGACCTTATCTTTTACCCCCGAGGGTAACTTCCCCCTTCAACCCTAATCTTTACCGCAGTAGATCCCCTTTTCACCGCACGACTCCGCACGCCTCTCTCCCTTGCTCTCTCACATCCGCATCCTCTCCCGCTGTGCGTCGTCGTCGCCGCCACCGTCACCTTTGCCACCGGCTAGGTCGCTCGTCAAGCTCCGCGTGGTGGTGTGCCTCATCTGTTCGTGCTGAAGGTCGAAGAAGGGGGAGCCGCTCATGCAAGATTGGATCTACACCGACGGTTGCCATTGCTCGTGAACAAGAAGGCGTCCAAAAGGTGTTCGTGCTCCTCGTCCTCAAAATCTCTACCTCCTTTTCTCTGTCCCGAAGGATCTTGCTCTGTGAAGTAGGAGATCTAGCCATTGCACTCCAGATCCAGTCTGGTAGGCTAACTCCAGCACCACTAGGTCACTTTGTGACCTAGAGAGGGCCTCTGGGCTACGTCCTCGGTGTGAAAACTTCACAGGCTTCCCCTTCCTCTCCCTGACCAGAGGTATATCCTAACCCTAACCCTAATTCTTCAAGTTCATCCTCTTTTCTTCGCCCATGATTAGGTTTCTAGTGTAGAAAAGCTCTTATTTGCCTCTGATGCTTAGATGTTTAGACACTCGATGTTGAGATTTCAATTGAAAGCTGAATCAGAAACTGTTAGTTACTGTCACTGAAGAACTCGGAGGTTCCGAGAAATTCTCGGAGGCTCCAGGGTCTGCAGCAACAGAGGCTCTGATTCTGATTCAAAGTTCAATTGAACTCTTGTACATTTTGTTTCTAATTCATTATTCCATCATTTCCTTATCAATCTACACATCTCCTTATTTAGATGACTGGAAACTCATCAAGATAGAGGGACAAAAGGCCTCTGCAGTTTGAGGATTCAGATGGTGAGGAAGCTGTTGATGGCTGTTAACTGCTACTTTTACACCGTCAATACCTGCATAATATAATGGTAAAAGGATCATCAACACTAGAATAGGGCTTGATACTGATGATTTCCACAAGTGTTGGTGTTTCTAGCTTTTGTTGCAAGATGCACCGAAATACGTGCCAAATGGTACAATTAAGAGCAAGTAGTCCAATAGCTATTAAAGGACGTTATCATAAACAACCTCAAATGCCAATTTGGACTGCACCATTGCGACGGGCTCGTCGAGACGATCGAAATAGATATATCATTTGTATACTTCAGAGTCCGGATGAAAGAGATATGCACAAGATAAGATCACACTATATCATGGACCCGGTGGGACCCACACCAGGCCACGTGGCGACGTGCTGGCACACAGGATGCCATGTGTCCATGAAACTTCATCCATCCAAGAGAAGCACTTCCCGACAAATCAGACACCGCCATGTGTCCAGCACAAGGATCCAAGGGCCCACTACCCGAGCAAACCGCCTCCAAACAACCCATACACCGGGAACCGTCATAAGGGCCCACATACCAGTCACCCAGAGAAAGCACAAGGCAGGACGTGGTGGGCCCAGGTCGGCTGACCCGGGATTTCCTCCGTTCGCCATCAGCTTCCATGTGGTGCTCCCTGATTGGATCCTTAAGCCAGTCCGGGGGTGTATGAGGTGTTCTCGCGCCGGTACCCGGGCCTATAAATAGAAGAGGAGGGGGTAGAGAAGAGGACACACACTTCTTCTCCTCCTTCTCACTTTTGGCCTTAGAGCCTCTCTCTCTTTAGGAGATGAGAGCTCTTTGTATAGGATTAGTGTTAGGAAGTGAGGTGGGAGGCTTGGGGACATGTCATGTTCATGACATCTTCCTCAAGAATGATCCTCAGCGGTGCATCTGTTCTTCATCTAGACTAAAGTGAGTATTTTGACATTTTCTATTTAGACTAAAGTCGTATGCATGCTTAGTTGCTTTGTTCTTGTGTTCTTCGTTTGTTCTTGGTTTAGAGGCTTGTGTTCTTCGAACACAACCCTTTCGATCTAGTAGACTTAGATCATAAGTTTGCATCTAGTTTGCCAGCTTGTCTATTAGAGTAAAGTTGATGCTCCTGCATATCTCTAGTTAGATCAAAGTGCATTCGTGATCTTGCATGAGTGATAGAGCATACCTTGAGCTAGTGCCAGTATCTCCCTCGTGGATTCGTAGTTCCGTATTTATATGGAGTGTTATAGTCGGGCTATCAAAATGTCAAACGGTGTCCGGCTATAGTAGTAGTCAGTGGTGTAGATGTGGTGTCTGGACCATAGGTTATCCTGCGAAGACCACGTGCGCTCGCATAATGATAGAGGTAGGCCACAGTGGTGACAGCCTGTTGGACTCTTTGCAACCCTCCGCGCTTGCGTACCGAGTTGTGCTCGTTGTCAGTACATTGGCCTCTCCCTAAAAAGTTAGGATGTGTTGGCGCCCAAAGTGAGTGTTATACCTGAGAGACCGTGCTAGACTCTGCGCTCGGTCGAGGCAGGTCCTTTCTACCTATCCTATTAATCAGTGTTGTGTCCTTGGACCATCTATACTAGAGTAGGAGATAGTGCACATCATTCCTTGGATTCGATACCCTTGGAATACTCTCCTTCCTTGGGGAAGTGCTACAACGATATTTCCGTGCGCTTGCGGTATACCCGGTGTCTCTTACACGCTCCCGCTAACCGGTGCCATAGTGGTGACGTTAAGAAACGCCAACAAGCATTTCTGGCGCCGTTGCCGGGGAACGGTTGCTGTATCTATCTTCAAACCTAGTGGTCCTCGTATTTATCTTTTTTTTGTTTTCTTCTACCTTCACTCCCGTTACCCATCGAGATATCCTTTTTGTTTCTTTTGTTCTACCTTTACCCCTGTTACCCTTTTTGAGATGCCTTCCTGTCAAAGCCTCTCTACCGCTAGGAGTGAGTTCGTCTTAGAGCAACCATCAACTTCCTCATCTTGCTGCGAGCTTCGTCCCGGCTTTATAGCCATGGTTCGGAATCGACCTTTCTCTGGAGCGATCAGTGACGATCCTAATGTTCATTTAGAGGAGTTCGAGGACTTGTGCTCAAGCTTGGTAATTCCAGGCATGACACAGGAAACTTTGAGGTGGAAATTGTTCTCTTTCTCTCTCGTAGATAGAGCGGAGCGATGGTACACCCACACAACAGAGCATGTGAATAATTGGGGAGAACTACAAGAAAACTTTTGTGACTCATTCTCCCTTTATGAACGCATAGAGCTCTTACCTTGTGAACTCCTTGACTTTGAGCAATTAGAGGGTGAGTCCATAGGTGCAGCTTGGGCTAGGTTCCTACGTCTTATGACATCTAGCCCAGACATGTCTATACCCGATGATATAGCGACGTATACCTTTTATACTCGTATAGAGATGGAATCTACACAAGAGCTCAACCTCTTAGCTGGAGGTTCATTTGAAAACCAAACTCTAGTGGAACGAAGAGAGATCCTAGAATTCTTCTTAGAAACCTCTTCTTCCCATATTGTTTACAACGAACCCCATCTGGAGTCTGAGTTGGTCCATGAGAGTCTCTCAATAGCCGAATCTGAGCTTTCATTCTCTGAATTCCTTGATTCCTCTGTTGAGCCCTCTCCCGAACCACGAACATCGAAGGAAGAAGAAATTCAATCTTCGGAGTTCTCTTTCCGATTTGAGGATGATCTTTCTCAAAACATCAGAAATACCTCAGATCACTCTTGGCACGAGAAGCCTACAACATCGTTGGACCTTTATGAGGTCCTCGATGAAGTTTGGAATCATAGGACGATAGTGGATTGGTCACCTCAGAAGCACACTTTCGAAGCAATTCGGGTTAGCTCGACTTCCACGATCATCCACTATTCCATGAGAGGAAACACCGTAGATGCTGTCCATGACCCTACTGTTGGGGCTTGCATCATACCAGAGACCCTTTTGGATACTCTGGTGGGTGACATACCCTTGATCCCGACCGATAGACTTTTCCATAGTCCCAGGTGGCGCTGTGTTTTTCCATGTCGGGGGATTGCTAGGGACGTGCCGATCACCATTGATGACATAGAGGTGCGATTAGATTTCCACATCTATGACATCGTGGATTTTGATCTTCTTCTAGGTTTCCCCTTAGAAAAACTTCTTGCTAAATCTCAAGGAAACCCAGAAGAAGAGCTTAGGTAAACCGTTTCTGTCCATGCTGAACCATCTAGACATCCTCTGACAGAACCTTTCCCTAGACCTACGGTATCTCCTTCGCCTCCCGATCCTCCTGACGAAGCATTTCCTAAGGAGGCCATGAAGAAGGAATGGCCAGATGGAGCGATATGCTTTTCCGAAGCATTTTGGGATAGTACACCCTCTCTAGTTATTCCTTGTTCTGTTAGAGGGACTGCCGTAGAGGCCCATTGTGACCCCATCATGGAGGTTAACATCATGCCATGGCACTTGGCGGAAACTCTTTTGGGCAAGGTTCCGCTAGCACCATCTGACATGCTCCTCGAGACTTGTCCCTTTGGTCACGTTCTTGAATGTCGGGGGATTGCAAGTGTCGTGTCACTCACCATAGACGGGATTGAGGCTAGCTTAGACTTTCACATCTTTGATGTCCTCGATCCTGACTACTCCTAGGCTCCCCGCTAGAGAAATTCTTTGAGGAATCCATAGGGAGCCTAGATGGTAATCTTGGGGAAGCCACTTCCACCACTACTACCCCTTGTTTGGGACACCCTATGGTGTAGCCTCTTCCCCAGCAAAACCCGCTCGAGAAGACGACGTGTATACCTCCCTTCACGTCATTCGAGTCTGTTCTCATTGAGGGCGTAGGACATTCTACTCCTCAAGAGTACGACTTGGAAGACCCTCCTCACCCTTGTGAAGGCCAACGGTCGTCACCACTCTCGACCGAGTTTCAGCCTCTTTCCGCTGGCCCGTATCATGTTGCTTTCGATCAGGATCGAGAGTCAACATTGAGCTTGCACGATGACTCTCTTGAGATGGAGAATTCATGGGCCATGGAACCTTTTGAGGCACTGACTCTGGAGTCCGGAGGAAAGGATTCCATGCATGAGCATGGTAGTTTCATCCTTGATCTACCACATAAACCATGCTCGCATCATGCCTCTCTAGAGTCAGTCATGCTTAGTGCGCTAAGCACATACGAGGGCTACAACCACCTTCTGGTCCTCTTTTGCAAAACTTTTGGAAGGTTGATTGTAGATGCATATATCTATCATAAGCATATCAGATTTCGTGTGTGCACTGTGGCACTAACCTTGCAGCTAAAGCTTCACTGATACATCAAGGATTGGTGGTAAACGGGAACAACACCACCAATGATAGCTGCAAGATGAAGTCCCATGGTTGAGCTGATGACCCTGAATAAACAAAGCACTACTAGGAGATAGCCTGGATTAGCTTAGGTTTTATTTCCCTTTTTCGAATAAAAGCAAGAATATGTTTTTAGGATAAGTCGTCCTTCGGGTATTTTTGGTCACTAACCTTCCAGGTGGAGATTGAAAAGAAGATGGACAGGTGATGCCTATGAACATATGAGCTGCATCAAATGCAACACCTGAGGTAAGCTCTGGTGAGGGAACATTTACAAAAAGAAGCTTGATCTCCACACACTTGAGTTTTGATGCCTAGCAATGCAAACTTCAAGTGTGGGGGAGGTATGTAAGCATCTTGAGTAAAGTTCCTCCTCTACCAAATCTTATCCTGGTGTGGTGATGATATTAGCTCTTGCATCTTGCCCACTAGCTAGGTAAGTCCTGCTTTTGGCATTAAACAAAGACCTTCTGGGAGGTTGCCCGAGGTTCACCGTCTTATGCTCATGCTTATGTCCCTTGTTGATGACATCTTGATCATGCTTTCATACTTCCTTTATCTTTGCTCATATGCTCTGGTTTGAATGTTTAGGAATCCACACATTCATAGGTTGTTTTAAATTAAGCATGGTGCTTAGGTTAAAATTGTCTTCTTCAGTCAAAACTGAGAGCCAGGTGTGGTTCGAGGACCGGTGGATGGTCGCTTCCTGGTGTGATGAGTGATTGACAACGTGGTGTGGACTGATTCTTGGCTAAGTATTGCAGATGCAGGTTGCGGCTTGACTGGTGCAGGTGCAGGTGAAGAACAAGCGTGAAAGGTCGTTGCCGGTGAGGCCTCCAGGTGTGGAGAAGACAAGTAGGCTTGGTTCGAGGGACCCGGTGGCCAGCGGGGTCAAGTGCGGGCCGCATGGTGGCAAGAACGGCAAGATGAAGTCATGGACGGTTTCTTGGTTGAGCCTCAAAACCAAGGTCGAGCCGGGACTACGTGGGAGCCGAGTCATGAGTGGTGATTGGCGGAGGCTACACCGAGTTCGCGGGGTTTCCGGTGGTTCACCAGAAAACCACTGGGTTCCTTGGTTGATCCACAAAGCCAAGACCGAAGAACCGAAGACGGAGGTGCAGCAGCTCCAGACCGGTCTGACCGGTGGGGACCGGTCTGACCGGTGAGGAGAACCGGTCTGACCGGTGTGTGACGACGCAGTCCGGAATCTTCGAAGCGGAGGACACGCGTCGGGATCGCAAGGCTTGCGTCGAGGCTAAGCAAGTTTGCGGTCGCTGGGCATCCGTCCGATGGTGCGAAGACAAAGACTTCCAATTTCGCCCTCGAGGGGCATGTATCCCTAGTTAGCTAGTAAGGGTATTTTCGTCTTTCGGTTGCCTCCATATAACCCAAGTGGTGAGAGGATGGCAGCCATCACTTGGAACCCTAGCTCATTTGGTTTTCCTATTTTTCCTTCCTATTTTCTTAGGATTTTCGTAGGACTAGCTTGAGAGCTTCATGGTGAGATCTTGTGAGAGGGAAGGATGATCGTGCGGCAAGCTAGACCTTGTATGAACCTCTTTGGTATGTATAGATGATTCGGCGTGGTTCCTCAAGGCTTGGATGTGTCTTTCCCGTTTCTCCTTTTTGGTGATTTTCGGAGCCCTTTCTTGGCGATTTTCTTGGAGCGATTTCGAGGCCTTTCTCTTTGGGATTTGGTGGGGGATGTATGCATGAACCCTTCGTGGTTCTTTTCCCTTTGATTCTCCTTCCAAATCCGTGAGCAAAGGGGCTCGATTTTGGGGTTTTCGTGGCTCTAGGGTTAGAGGCGTTCTTGGTGGGATTTCTTCGATTCCTCTTGATTTGACAAGTTTTGGTGGACCAAATCTTGGCTATGGAGTACCCATGAGGTGTTCCTACTATCCCCAAAGTCTTGTGCAAAACCGTGGAGCGAATCGGGAGATCGGGAGTTGGATTTGGAGGAGTTGACTCGCGGGCGCTGTTCATCCCGAGCTGCCCAGGCACGACCGGTCTGACCGGTGCTCTTGACCGGTCTGACCGGTGCTAGCCCTTGGTGGGTTTTTGTCTCGGGGAATAGCCTTGTCCGTGTGGTTTTGTCCCGTGGTCCTGCTGATCAGTTCTTGGCGTGTTTGGAGTTGTTTTGCTAGGCTTTGTGAGGGGTTCTTCTTCCTCACAGGTTGTGTTTCGTGGTTGTTTTTGTTCCAGGGCCTAGAGGAGTCACTAAGGCTTCCTGGAACGTTTGCTGTGCGGATGCTGTAGCCACCGGCCTGACCGGCTCTGTCCACCGGTCTGACCGGTGTCACCGGTCTGACCGGCGTAGGCCATCGGTCTGACCGGTGTAGCACAGGCAGCAAGCCGTGCAAGTTTCCGCTGTGTGGTTCGGTGAGTTTTGGCTCGGAAGGTTGAGTGTTGGTTCCTAGGACCAGTAGCACTCCAGTGGCTGTGTGGTCTTGACCAACTTGGGTAGTTGAGTCGGAGACGTGAGTTGGAAGCCGTGTTCGTCTTGTTGGAGTTCTCATCTCCTTCGAGAAGAATTTTTATCGGCTCACATTCACTCCCCCCTCTCTGGTTCGCCTAATCGGTCCTTCAAAAACAAGACATGGTGTCGGGTTTTGACTGATGAACCTTAGAGTTATATTTTCATAGATCTTGGTTGCATATATGCTGACTAACCCCTGTAAAGAATTGTCAAATTTGAATGGGTAAGTCACTGAGCTAAACTCAATTGGGAAGGTAAGTTGAGGTGTCGGATTCATGTTGCACAACATGCAAAGGTGGTACATATGACTTCTCAAAGGTCCAAGGTAAGTATATTCCCCTTTGTGTATGAAATGTAATGTTGGTCTAACCCTTTCGAGCAAATGACATGGTGACAATAAAAAACCCAAAAAATATTTGAATTTGAATAAAGGCTCTACGGTTCTCGAACCAGTAGAGTCCCTCCTTTGTTTTCATTTGTCATTTGAAGAACAGCACCAGGGTCAACCACTAGTGTGGGGGAGTTCTCTCAAGCTCATCATCGACATTTCCACTAGAGAACCCCCACATAGGCGCTGCACAACATCAACTATGCCTTCATGACAAGATCAAGGTAAACTAGAGTGAGTCGGCTGCCTTTTGGTCAGCTGAATCACCACTGGTCTTCCTTGATCTCTTATCCTTCAGAAGCGATGGTATGTGCACCCTCTATCTCACTCTATCCTATCCATGAGTTTGATTGAATTTGAATTCCTATCCTTTGAAATCAAACTCAGTGGTTGGTGCTATGCTTGCTCTACATAATTCCTGTGGTTGGCTTGCATATGTTTTATTCCTTACTCATCATCTTGATGCTTGTGAACAAATATCATTAGGGAACTCATGCTGATCTAAGTAGTTGACGTTTGTGATATGGTTTGATGATATGATCTTCGCTCTGAATGCTTGGGAATTTTATTTGAAAATCATAAAAACCCTTTTGCAAAGCTCCTCTTTGATATGCCTCTGTCCTACTAGAGCCATATGATGTTCATAGTTGAAAACCTTATACTCATATGCTGCTTGTTATTGCATTGAGCTTTGTCAAACTCTATGACCCTTGTGAGAATTATTTTCATTACTTTCATGATAAAGATTCATGTGCACACCACCATATTCCCCTTGCTATGCTTCTACACTGGAAGTTAGCATTGTATCATTCCTCCATTCCATGAAAATAAAGCTCCATATGTGGTGTGACCTCTCCCTCCAAAAGTATCCTTCAAAAAAGAGACATGGGCTATGAAAAAAAAGAAAAGAAAGAAAAAGAGACACATGCACAAAACATGATGAAAAAAAGGAAAGAATAGCCCATGTCGAAAACAAAGGAGAAAAAAGAGAGAGATTGTCATGCAAAAAGGAGTTCCATATCATAGATGGTAATAACTGGTATCCATTCCGGAGCTAGTGTGCACCTTACCATCAACCCACATTCATCATATATGTATGGTAATATCTAGCACCCATTCCGGGCCTAGTATCCACCTTACCATACTCACCATATCCATACATGCGCACATATTGATCTGATTGTATGAATTGATTTTGTCTGTGGATCCAGTCTTTGACTTTGCAATATATGTGATACAAGTATGCCTTATCCTTTATCCTACCCTGAGCTCCACATATAGCCATCATTAGAAGTAGGATGAAGAAAGGCAATCTAATGCCTTGGTGAGGACATTTACACATTGAGCGATCTGAGAGAATCAAATGAGGAGCTAAGCAAGGTTTGTTTTGAAAATAATTGCAAAACCCCAAGTTACTTAACATGATGAGCAGGAGTGACTTGATTCATAACCATTCCATTCCTCAACTGCCCAAGATAGCATGATAGACACTTCAGAGTTCACAAGTACAAGGTATGGTTTGGAATATCTATTATGCTCGTTTCATACCGTTGGATATCATGTCTCACCTTGACCTGACTCCCTTTACTCGAGACGAGCAAAGGTCAAGTGTGGGGGTGTTGTTGACGGCTGTTAAGTGCTACTTTTACACCGTCAATACCTGCATAATATAATGGTAAAAGGATCATCAACACTAGAATAGGGCTTGATACTGATGATTTCCACAAGTGTTGGTATTTCTAGCTTTTGTTGCAGGATGCACCGAAATACGTGCCAAATGGTACAATTGAGAGCAAGTAGTCCAATGGCTATTAAAGGACATTATCATAAACAACCTCAAATGCCAATTTGGACTGCACCATTGTGACGGGCTCGTCAAGACGATCGAAATGGATATATCATTTGTATACTTCGGAGTCCGGATGAAAGGGATATGCACAAGATAAGATCACACTATATCATGGACCCGGTGGGACCCACACCAGGCCACGTGGCGACGTGCTGGCACACAGGATGCCATGTGTCCATGACACTTCATCAATCCAAGAGAAGCACTTCCCGATGAATCAGACACCGCCACGTGTCCAGCACAAGGATCCAAGGGCCCACAACCCGAGCAAACCGCCTCCAAACAACCCATACACCGGGAACCGTCATAAGGGCCCACATACCAGTCACCCAGAGAAAGCACAAGGCAGGACGTGGTGGGCCCAGGTCGGCCGACCCGGGATTTCCTCCGTTCGCCATCAGCTTCCATGTGGTGCTCCCTGATTGGATCCTTAAGCCAGTCCGGGGGTGTATGGGGTGTTCTCGTGCCGGTACCCGGGCCTATAAATAGAAGGGGAGGGGGTAGAGAAGAGGACACACACTTCTTCTCCTCCTTCTCACTTTTGGCCTTAGAGCCTCTCTCTTTAGGAGATGAGAGCTCTTTGTATAGGATTAGTGTTAGGAAGTGAGGTGGGAGACTTGGGGACATGTCATGTTCATGACATCTTCCTCAAGAACGATCCTCAGCGGTGCCTCTGTTCTTCATCTAGACTAAAGTGAGTATTTCGACATTTTCTATTTAGACTAAAGTCGTATGCATGCTTAGTTGCTTTGTTCTTGTGTTCTTCGTTTGTTCTTGGTTTAGAGGCTTGTGTTCTTCGAACACAACCCTTTCGATCTAGTAGACTTAAATCATAAGTTTGCTTCTAGTTTGCCAGCTTGTCTATTAGAGTAAAGTTGATGCTCCTGCGTGTCTCTAGTTAGATCAAAGTGCATTTGTGATCTTGCATGAGTGATAGAGCATACCTTGAGCTAGTGCTAGTATCTCCCTCGCGGATTCGTAGTTCCGTATTTATACGGAGTGCTATAGTCGGGCTATCGGGACGTTAGACGGTGTCTGGCTATAGTAGTAGTCAGTGGTGTAGACGTGGTGTCTGGACCATAGGTTATCCTGCGAAGACCACGTGCGCTCGCATAATGATAGAGGTGGGCCGCAGTGGTGACAACCTGTTGGACCCTTTGCAACCCTCCGCGCCTGCGTACCGAGTTGGGCTCATTGTCAGTACATTGGCCTCTCCCTAAAAAGTTAGGATGTGTTGGCGCCCAAAGTGAGTGTTATACCTGAGAGACTGTGCTAGACTCTGCGCTCGGTCGAGGCAGATCCTTTCAACCTATCCTATCAATCAGTGTTGTGTCCTTGGACCATCTATACTAGAGTAGGAGATAGTGCACATCGTTCCTTGGATTCGATACGCTTGGAATACTCTCCTTCCTTGGGGAAGTGCTACAGTGATATTTCCGTGCGCTTGCGGTATACCCGGTGTCTCTTACACGCTCCCGCTAACCGGTGCCATAGTGGTGACATTAAGAAATGCCAACGGAAGCCTTCAACATTGTTGTTAGGACTGTGGCACCCAGGAAAGCAACACCAAAGAGGGGTAGAGGTTCTGGCAGTATGACTAGAGGCGGAGGATCTAGGGCTGCTGCCCATGTAGCTGACAATGGTGGAACGGAGAGGAAGACTATCCCCATAAAGGTGACTGAGGCTGTTAAGCCTGGTGAGCTGGACACATCTTATTTAGTTCATGTTGAGATAATGCCTAAGAAGAGGCCACCCACCAAGTATGACATCACCATGACTCTTGAATATCAGAATTATGAGGGTGCTGGACAGCCTGTTAGGAAAGCAAGACTGGTGAATCCTTATCTTCTGCCCAAGGTTGCAGCAATTGACAAAAGGTTTTGGTCAGTGTTCCATTTCAACTACTATGGATCTGTGTTGTTCAGCAAGCCCAAGATCAGGAAGATGCAATGGGTAGATTGGCAACACTTTGAAGAGATTGATAGGCCAGAAGTGGAAGAGGTGCTTGAGGTAGTCAACAAGTATGAAATAAAGGATCTGATGGGATTCAAGTATGATTGGAATGCAGAAATCATAGCTCAGTTCCATGCCACCTTCTTCTATAATGACACCTAAGACATCATACACTGGATGACCCAAGGAGTGCTCTACAAGCTGGATTTTGTGACTTTTGCTAGACTGTTAGGCTTTAACAAGGTAGACAGGGACTGGGATGTGATCAATTTTGAGAGCCACATGAAGTCAAATCAGATTGCTAATGCTTACTATGTTGATGAGTTGGCCACTGGTTCTACTGTTGGACTCAAGCCTGATTACTATGTGTTCAACAATATGCTTAGATAGACTATTTATCCCAAGGCTGGTAGTGACTCCACCTCTCTAAGGAGTCTGGCAACAAATTTGATCTTCAGAATGCTACCAGAGGTCACTCCTTTCTCAGTCAGCAAGTTCATTTGGTTGGACTTCATATTGAGTATGGAGAATGGGGTGGACAACTTCCCTTATGCCCCCTATGTTATGTATATTATTGAAGTTGTCACAGGCTAGATATTCGAGAAAGATTGTGAGCACTGTTCTTATCAGGTCAAGCAGTGGAAGCACCAAAAGACTGATGCAGCTGTGAGGCAAGTCCTGGGGACTGAGGCTGGGACTCCCTCCACACCAGCAGCTACACCAAGAACCACATCAGCAGCTACACCAGGAGCTACACCAGCAACACATGATCATGAGGCTGGCCCTAGCAGCACCAAGGCCAAGGAGTCTGAGCTTGACAAGATGAAGAAGTTGCTCAAATACAGTCTCATGCTCTGCACTTATTCAGCAAATCAGGCTTTTGAAGCTAGAAAGGACATCAACAGGTTGCTTATCCACAATGGTCTTGCTGTTGATCCCCCTGTCTCTCCTCCAAACTTCTATGTGGACATATCTAGTGATGAGGAGGCCCCCCATACTCAGCCTAGGACCTACTCTAGAGCAAATCCAAATCAACCTAGTGATGCCCAATCGGAAGATGCCAAATCTAATGATGAAAGTGACCAAGAAACCCTGGCTGCCAAGATGAAGAAGATGAAGCCCCAATCCAAGAAGAAGATAAGTTCCAAGATCCCTGCCAAGAAGAACTACAAGGTTGCAGCTCATAGAGGCAAGAAGCCTCCATCTGATGAAGAGCCTGAGTCATCTGATGGCACCTGGGATGTTGAAGAGTAATTTCCTCTCTTTCTTCTTCTTCTCTTTTTGTTAACATGTTGACAAAGGGGGAGAAGAGGAAAGATTGAGATGACTGGCTTTGCTGGCTTTTGTGAGTTGTGAGAGATGCTGCTGCTACTCATGCTTTTAATTTTATCTCAGCTGAACTCATTTGTTGGTCTGTAATATTGGTACTGGTACTTATGTGCTTGCCTCTGTTGGCAAGTGGTGGATGTGGTCATGGACAACATTTGTGGGATGTGAAAACTTTTAAAACTATGTGATGTGATGTAATAGGTTTGATATGCTTTAAGTTGCTTATCTTAATCTAGTCCTGTTGTTGTTAGTTTATAATCCTACCTGTGTTGGTTAATGATTGTTAGAACTGCTGTGGAACCAGAACTTGGAGGTTTCGGGATTTTCCCGGAGGTTCCGGGTTGTGGTGCCAGAACTCGGAGGTCCCGGACTTGTCCCGGAAGTTCCGAGGTCTGGTCACAGTTAGTTCCCTGGTTGATTTTAAACTGTCATATGCATCACATATAACTGTTACACTGTTCTTTGCACCCCACGATGACTTGAATACAATGCAGTTGTTTCACATGCTCATAATGTATGCCTACATGCCTTGGAAGACATTTCTACTCTATTCTAAATGAGAAAGGCATACATTAAGGGGAAGCCTTGTATTCATGTCATCAAAAGCTCAATCTTTATAATTAAATGTATGCTTTAATTAGGTTATCAACATTTACTAAAAAAGGGGAGATTGTAAGTGCAATCAAGCCCTAAGTGGGTTTTATTGATGTTGACCACCCAATTAAAGGTCTAATAAGCTTCTAAGTGTTTATTTCAGGTTAATGATTTGTGTAAGGTGCAAAGGAACAAAAGGAGACCCCTAATTCAAAAAGTAAGGCTTGCCCTTGTACAAAGATGGTAGCTTAATTTATTTTCTTTTAGAAATTGAGTACAGGACAAGCCATACTATCAAGAGGGATACTAATAGTGGCTTTGGGATAGAACCAAGTGCATTAAGTTCTTTACAGACCAACAAAATATCCCAGCCACAAATGACCTATCAGCTACAGCTCTGTTTTCTCTATCTCCGGAACCTCTGAGTTTTTCCCGGAAGTTCCGGCCTGCATTCCTTCTGCTAGCTGAAGACACCCAGACCTTGAAAGTTTCGGAATTTTTCTGGAGGTTCCGGGTTTTCAAAAAGAGCCGTTGCAAATCTAGATCTGAGGGTATTTATACCCCTTTGACCCCCAACATTCCTCTTCTTCTTCCCTACGCCGAAACAGTAGCATTTGCCCTTTTCTCACTCCTAGCATTCACTCCCACCTACTTGAATCCAAAATCCATCCTTAGCATTCAAGTCTTGGGTGATTCCTTGTGAGAAGAAGCAAATCCTTTCACTCTCTTGAAGTTCTAGTGCACTTGGTGAAACCCTAGCTTACTTGGTGGATCTTTTACTCTTAGAGTTTTACTCCTAGATGGCTAGAGGTTACTTGGGAGCTACCTAGCTTGTGTGGATGCCCCAAGTTGTTTGTATTACCCTTTGTGACTAGTGGAGCACTCTATCTATTACCTTGGTGATAGGTGTGAGAGAGGAGTGGATCTAGAGAGATCCCAAAGCCTTTGTGGCTTACCTCAACAATGTAGATGTAGGCTAACCTTTGTGGTGATCTGAACCACGGGGTAAATCTGTGTCCCTTGTGCTTTACATTCTTTACTTTCTTTGCTTGCTTGTTCTTGTTTGCTCTCAACTAGATCTATTAGGGTTTGCTCTAGATCTATAAGTTATTCTTGCTCTAAGGGTGTTTAGTAGCTTATGCTTCAAATTCATAGCTTCTTTTATCTGCTTCCTGCTTATGAAATCAGTTCTTAGCTATCTAACTCATGCAGGCTTGAAAAATTAGAAGCTCCAGAAAAATTCATTGTCTGTGCATTTTCCCGGAGGTTCCGGATTTTTCCCGGAGGTTCCGGACACTGATAGAAAATTGGCATAAAAGTTTGAATTTGTTTTGTAGGCCTATTCACCCCCCTCTAGGCCACTTGCATTGATCCTTTCACTAATCACCATGATTACATAAAGCATGCTATGTAGTCTAACCTAGCATTAGACTAAGGATCAAACATATTCATGAAAAGTAGAAAATAAAGGCGGAGACATGGAATTACTTAATAGATCGGATGACAAGATTATCATTGCTCACATGAAAGTATACATTACACCATAACCACTGAGGCCATACCTATGATGATGAATGCGTAGCTCCGGAACTCCACCATGGCACAACCACGCAGGGCGGCCACGGCGGCTAGGGTTGGCCTGGGCCATCTCCTAGACAACTTCGAGGACTCGCAGTCGCCGTCGTCTCCCTTTGGTGTTCACTTCTAGGTTTCGCCAAGTTCTGATGATTTGATGTGGCGGTCGTCGGAGGAAGGGGTATAAATGAGCCGAGGAGCGTGTAGGTCAAAGGGGAGGCCGAACCGGGCCCGAAACCCCCTAGGCCGGTTGGCATGGGCCGGCCGGCCCAGGCCCTTTTCGGCCCAATTCGGACCCATCTTCCTCCACGATGCTTCTCATATTTTCTTAAATATTTGCCGAAGTCTATGTGGGTCCTTGACGTCATTTTCCCTGCGGTTTAGATAAGGGTGTTTGGCACGCAAACTCCCGCATCTTCCGTTTGGGTCCTTGGAGTTTCACGGCTTCATGCTTCGGTCCTTGGGTCATTTGGAGTCATGTTCACTTCATGTCTTGACTCGTGCCGGACTTCGTGATCTTCTCACAAAGTGCTCGATGAATTCCACCCGGAAGTTCTCATTTAGGTACTTAATTCCTACGTAAACAACACACTCCAAAAACCACTTGCAAGTGCGAACTTGTTACATCATTAGTGTGACTAGTGGCGGGTTAGTTATAAATCAAAGCTCAAACCAAAGTGTAACAAGTGCTCTTGGTTGACGGAAATCGACCGTCAACAGCTTAATAGCTATTATTGTAAGAAAATTCCGCCAAAGCTAGACACATGTCCCAACTTTTATCAAAATGAATAACACAGGATCGCAACATGTCCTCTAGAATCTGGTTTACTCTCTCAGTTTGACCATCAGTCTGAGGATGATAAGCTGAACCACGTATAATTTTGGTGCCAAGTGATTTATGTAATTATTCCCAGAAACGTGACACAAAAAGAGAGCCTCTATCTGAAATAATAGTCTTGGGAACACCATGTAAGCGAACAATGTGCTCAACATAAAGACTTGCATAATCTTTAATTTCATAAGTGGAGTGGACTGGAATGAAATGGGCTATTTTTGTCAACCTATCCACAATAACCCAGACAGAATCATGATTCCTAGATGTGAGCAGCAATCCGGACACAAAGTCCATACTTATGTCATCCCACTTCCATGAAGGTATGGGTAAGAGTTGGAGAGTACCGGAAGCTTTCAAATGACTTGCTTTAATTCTTTGACAAGTATCACATTCCGATACATATTTGGCTATGTCCACCTTCATATTGGACCACCAAAAATTTTCGTTCAAGTCTTGGTACATTTTACTACTCCCAGGATGGATAGAGCATTTGGAGAGATTACCCTCATCCAAAATTTCCTTTTTGAAATCCCAATTATCAGGAACAACAAGGCGTTACCCAAACCAAACTATGTTTTTCTCATCCTTATGGAAGCAATCATATTTAGGATCTTTTTCTAGCAATTTCTGTTTTAACAACTGAATGCCCTCATCCTGAAGTTGAGCCTTGACAATTCTATCAAATAAATCAGACTCAGCGGAGATAGCATTTAGGCTTCCTTGTTCAACTATTTCCAAGTTAAACCTCCTCAACTTCTCACATAGAGTGTCATTATAAGATTCCACTGATAGGCAATTGCAGTGAGCCTTGCGGCTAAGAGCATCTGCAACTACGTTCGCCTTTCCAGGATGGTAATGAACCTCAAGATCATAATCTTTAATCAATTCTAACCATCTTCTTTGCCTCATATTTAGATCCGACTGAGTGAAAATATACTTGAGGCTTTTGTGATCAGTGAAAATGTTGCAGCGGTTTCCCATAAGGTAATGCCTCAAAAATTTTAAAGCATGAACAACCGCTGCTAGCTCCAAGTCATGTGTGGGATAATTCTTTTCATGAGGGCGAATCGCCCGTGAGGCATAGGCAATGACTCTGTTTTCTTGCATAAGGACACAGCCAAGACTCATGCTTGATGCATCACAATAAACTTCATATGGCTTAGAATTGTCGGGTAGTGCTAGCACTGGGGCTGAAGTTAAAAGTTCTCTTAATTTTTGAAATGCCTTATCAGAAGCCTCACTCCACACAAATTTCACTCCTTTCTTTAGCAGCTCAGTCATAGGCTTTGCAATTCTAGAGAAATCCAGAATAAAGTGGCGATAATAACCAGCTGTTGATGGTCAATTTCCGTCAACCAAGAGCACTTGTTACACTTTGGTTTGAGCTTTGATTTATAACTAACCCGCCACTAGGCACACTAATGATGTAACAAGTTCACACTTGCATGTGGTTTTTGGAGTGTGTTGTTTACGCAGGAATTAGATACCTAAATGAGGACTTCCGGGTGGAGTTGATCTAGCACTTTGTGAGAAGATCACTAAGCCCGGCACAAGTCAAGACACGAAGTGAACATGATTCCAAATGACCCGAGGACCAAAGCATGAAGCCGTGAAACTCCGAGAACCTAAACAGAAGATGCAGGAGTTCATGCGACAAGACCCCTTATCTTGATCGCAGGGATAATGACGTCTAAAGCCCATATGCAAAGATGCAAAATATCAAAATTGTAAGAAAAGCCGCGTGAAGGATGGCGGGCCTGAAGTGGGCCAGAGGGCCCAGGCCCTTGAGACTTGGAGGTTTACCCACGAGATCAACTCAGCCCAAGACATATTCGCGCAGCCCAGAACAACATGATCTTTCGGTGCAGATTCGGAGACTTAAACGACATCTAATGGCAATAGTTTGACTAACAAAGTTGTGCGTCTCGACGAGAGCTTCGATTTGGACATATGGAAGGCCCAATTCGGGTCAAGGAGCTAGGAGATATGGCCCCCGAAATACCTGTTGCGCAGATAAGTCCGAAATCAGACATATTATCTTCCGAGGCCGTTTTGGGGATCTTATCTTCGTTTCCAAGGAAACAAATGAGTACCAAAGTTGAAGATAATTTCGTGGCACACAATCTAGACACCGAATTTGCATTATTTGGTGTCTGGACGTGGGAGATATGGTGATAGAAAGGAAGGGTTGCGAATCAGGAAAATCTGGGCGAGACTGATTTTATGGAAACCAAGTTTGCTTAACTCCTAAGCAAGATCTCGTGCAAGGAAAGGGGGAGCACGCCCCAAGGTTCTCCAAGGGCATAAATACAACTCCTTGGACGTCCAAGTGAGGGGTTGGATTCGATTCATTCATCAGAACTCAGCGAAACCTAAAAGTGAGCACCGGAGGGAGGCGACGGCGGCGGCAAGTCCTCGAAGTTGTCTAGGGGGTGGCCTAGGCCAACCCTAGCCGCCATGGCCGCCCTGTGTGGTTGTGCTATGGTGGAGTTCCGGAGCTAGTTGAGGTCATCAATGGTATGTACTCGGTGGTGATGATCCAAACACATCTATTATTATGTGAGCAATTACAATCTTGTCATCCGATCTATTAAGCGATTCCATGTCTCCGTCTTTACTTGCTACCTATCGTGAATGTGATTTGATCCTTAGTCTAATCCATGATTAGGCTATATAGCATGCTCTTTGTAATCGTGGCGATTAGGTTTAGCATCTGGACCCTTCATGGTTCGTAGACACGCTCGTGTTTGAGCGTGCCCGTGGATCCCCCGCTTCATTAAGGGAGCATCGTGACAGGGTGATTTCCCCCGAAAGAGCGGATGTCTTCGGGAGGTAGGCCGGAGGTAGGAGTTTAAGGATGCTAGTAGATGAGATGCTCGATTCGTTGCTCGTTTGCCGGAGCTTCAACTAGAAGGCGCTAGGCCTAGCTACCCCTTCGGTGGAGCTTTACCTTAGCCGTTGTTCATGGATATGATCAACCTTGTGCTATCGCTCATATGTATCAAGGTTTTCCTTTTTATATGCAATCAACGCTTCATATTAGGTTAGATTGGCTAGATAAGGTAGAGATCCTTAGCGGTTTGCTTCCGATTCTTGGATTGACAAACCTTGGGGGACCCTCCTTGGTGAAAAAGGTACCAAGTCACCCGTAGGCTTGCGGTGAACTTCAACACGGTTTTGAACCGTCAACACCAGCGAAGCCTAGAAAGCTGCGGATTTGATGAGCAGATTTAGGAGGTTGCCAATCCATAACTTTTTGAACTTTGTTTGGATCGACAGATATTCCCTCACTGGAGATAGTGTGCCCCAGAAATTTAACACTATCCAGCCAGAACTCACACTTCGAGCGCTTAGCATAAAGTTTATGCTCTCTCAAGCGTTGTAAGACAATGCGAAGATGTTCCGCATGCTCTTCCTCATTCTTTGAATAAATAAGGATATCATCAATGAAAACCACTACGAATTTGTCCAACTCCGTCATAAATACGGAATTCATAAGGTACATGAAGTAAGCTGGTGCATTTGTGAGACCAAAAGACATAACCAAGAATTCATATAGGCCATAGCGAGTAGAGAATGCTGTCTTGGGAATATCACTAGGCCGGATTTTAATTTGATGATAACCAGACCGAAGATCGATCTTAGAGAAGACCTTAGCTCCATCCAACTGGTCAAACAGCACGTCAATGTGGGGTAGCAGATATTTATTTTTGATAGTGACCACATTGAGAGGTCAGTAGTCCACACACAACCTCAAGCTACCATCTTTCTTTTTCACAAACAGGGTTGGACAACCCCAAGGAGAAGAGCTTGGGCGGATGTAGCCCTTATCAAGCAATTCTTGAAGTTGTTTCTTTAACTTAGCTAACTCTTTGGGTGGCATTCGATAGGATCTTTTAGAAATGGGGGCAGTGCCAGGCTATAGTTCAATGACAAACTCAACATCTCTGTCTGGTGGCAAGCCAGGCAAATCATCTGGGAAAACATTCGTGTATTCACATACTACTGGAATGTCCTCAAGTTGAGTAGTTATGGCTGCGAAAACACACGAGCCTTTATAGCCTTTAGGAGGAAGATATAGAATTGAAATTCCAACGCTAGGTGAGTTGATTTCTATCATTCTCTCAGAAATATCCAGGACAACTTTGTGTTGAGTCATCCAATTCATGCCTAGGATAACATCTACCCCATCCAGACTCAAAGTGACAAGATTTGTTTGGAAGGTCTTGGTACCTATCTCAAGCGGTACCCTTAAGGCTACGTGATGTGAAGCCACCTTTCCACCCGGTGTGGCAATCATATAGGCCTGATTTGTATGACTCCACTTTAAACCCATGTTGCTCATAGTTTTCACATTAATAAAGCTATGAGTAACACCAGAATCAAATAATATAGTAATAGGATGACCACGGATAGAAAAAGTACCCGTCAAGACTGGTGCTCCCTCTGGAAGGTCAACAACTGTAGTGAAGTTCAGACGACCCTGCTTCACTTGCACAGTATGTTTCTTGCATAGTGAAGTTCAAACTTAGAACCTTGCCCCAGAATCTGCTAATTCTGCTACCTGGGGCGGGTGCACTTGTTAGCATAGTGCCCCAGCTGTCCACAGTTGAAGCAACGGCGATCATCATTATTGCGGGCAGGTGGGGGTGCATTGGGCCTGGAAACTGACTACTGGGTATTGCGATAGCTGAAATTGCCCGAAGGCTTAGACTGAGACTGCTTCATCACCCAGCGTCCTAATGAAGATGACTGGGTGGAACCCTGCACATTCTTCTTAACAAACTTAAATTTCTTTCCTTGCCCACTGCCTGAAGCTTGATTAAACTTCCGCTTCCTATCCTGTTGAGCCCTCTTCATGGCATCCTCAGGATAGCTGTCAATCTTGATTAGGTTCAGCCTCTCATAAAGTTCTCCATCAAGACCCTCACGGAAACGCTCCATTTTCTTCTTGTCAGTATCCACATGATAATCCCCGTACTGACAAAGACTATTGAACTTTTAAGCATATTGATAGACAGTGTTAGACCCTTGTTTGAGGTTCATCAACTCCCTCATCTTTCTATCAAAAGCCCCCTAGGGATATGGTGCTCTTTGAAGGCCTTTTTGAATTCAGCCCAAGTGATCTGGTGGCCCTGTGGCTGCATTGAATAGAAATGCTCCCACCAAATTAGTGCTTCACCCCTAAGCTGTTGAGCAGCGAAGCCTGCCTTGTTCTCCTCTGAGTAGGGCAGAACAAGGACTGAAAATTTGGCCTCTAGGGCCCTGATGAATGCATCAGCCTCTAGGGGCTCTTCAGCTTTGGTGAACTCAGGAGGCCTCATTGTCCTGAATTTATCATATGACATCACTGCATTTAGCCCATCTTGATTGTGGCCATGATTGTGCACGGGCTGCTGCAACCTTTGTGCAATTTGGTTCTGAGTTTGCAAAATTTGCCTTAGCACTTCGGTCTGAGCAGCCATGTATGCTTCGGCCGGTGTCATGTGTGGGGGTGGAGGAGGATCAGCCCCACTAGGAACTCCAGAACCCCCAAGAGTGTTATGTGCATTATCAGCCATCTAAAAATTTGAACTTTCATTAGATACATATTCAAAGCTTGCTCAAAATAATAACAAGTAGAATATGCATACGAAAATTCAAACTTATGAAAAATTCAGAATTTAGACAGCATAACAGTCCTGAGTATAAAAATTCATAACTTTCTGTACAAAAGTTAAAAATTTCTAAATTTTGGTCATCGTGTGTAGAATCTCATAATCTTCAATTTTGGTATTCAACTCCAGGACAGATTCAACTTTTACAGGGGTCTAAAAATTCATTTACCAAAGCTCTGTCCAGCAGTCTTGACAGCAAACAGGAGCTTACTAAAAATTTGGTATCTCTTAAACTACACATGCAAAAATGCTGAATTTTTGTGAGCATAACCATTATAAAATTTTGAACAACTTTGGTATTCATCCAAAAACTCAGATATGACCAGAAATTTCTTCATTTCATTTCTTATGCAGATTGCTTCCGGAAAGATGTTTTTCCACCATAATTACAAGATTACAAAATTGGTGGATCACCATTACATATGGGTTGCTATGTAGCATCCAGCTACACAAAGAATACCCTAAGTCAGCCTTAGCACAAAAACCAACCAAAAGAGGCTAACAAAGAGTACATGTCAAGTTCCTAATACATCATCTAAGAACTAAGTCCTATAGAGTCTGTACAAGCTGCTGAAGAGTCCCACGCTGCAAGTAGAGGTAGTGTGCCTAGCTCAACTAGTCGAGTCCGGGCACGTCCTGCACCTCCATAGGATCAAGCTGGATCTCCTGCTGCTCATCCAGTCCAACGGCTGGTGGGTGGTGCATCTGCTGGTGCAAACCCACCTCGACCTCTAAAGCCTCTGCAGCGAGCTCTAGCTCCTCAACCTGGTCCTGCAATCCCTGGATGTGTTGTGATCTCAAGAAGTATGGCTATGTTGGCCATCTGACCTAGCCACACGGGGTCGTTGGGGTCCATGACAGGAACCAACCCCAACGAAGTCTTCATCATCTCCTGTGGACGGTGGCTGGAGAGGGTGTGGAGCACCATCAAGGCTGTCGACTCCACCGCCTCGAAAGAGCGGTAGAACAAGAGCTCCATGCTCAAGTCAGCCCACTCGGGGTGGCCCGGGTGAGGAAGCACGGTAACTCGTACGTGGCAGCTCGGTACGCCCATCTCCTCATACTCCACCCCCTCGTAGAACGGAGGAGTGGTGTAGCCGACGACACTAAAGGCTCCCCACGCAATGCGGGTGAAACCCTCCTAGTGCAGTCCCGTGGTAGCAAACATACCATCGGCGTTCACCACAACCAAGCCAGGGGAAACCATCTGTAAAAATAATTTACAAACGCATGTTAGAACCCACAAAGATGAGTTTAACATGCTAATGGCAAAACTAGCAGTTCTGAACAAAAATTCCTAACTGATAAACCAGTACCCCAAAAATTCCAAATTTTTGTGAGCAACTCAGCAACATTCTAACTCACATTTTTGGTATTCAAAAGTTGATATAATTCAGTTTGGAAAAGGGTCAAACAGATCCATTTTCAGAGTGTTGTTGCTCAGAAAATTTCAGCAGGGTAGAGCTTCCCTAAAAAATCACATCTCAAAAACTGAGAACTCAAAGACCATGAAATTTTTACAACACAAACTAGGCTATATATAGAACATTTTTGTTATAGATACTCTGATTAAATTCGTTTGAGAACTATTTGTTAAAATTCGAGTTTTCTGCCTTACTCAGAAATTTGACAGAATTTCAGCATGACCTATGCAATTTAATCACAACTTCAGTTTTAATCATCCTAAAATCATGAAAAATTCATGGTAGAAGCTTAACTAGTTGATGAGCAATTTTCACTAAAGAACACCTAGTCAGAATTTTTCTAGATAATCCTTAGACAAATTTGGACAGCAACTAGTTACATCTTTGCTTAACACAACAATTCATCTATCTATCATGAAAGGGTCCTTAAGCAACATAATTCAGCTAAGGACCATGTAACAAATGATTTAAGCTCATTTTCAGTTTGGTAGTTTTTAACATGATGCAAAAATCGTCCTATACATCCTCACCAAGCTTTTAAGTTTAAAATCGGAGTTAGTGCCGGTGGCAAGGCATATAAATACATCTCTCCCTATAATAGCTAGTCGGAAGCTATTCGTTTCTTAAATACCGTACCTAACAACCGTGGTTAGTGTACCTGTAGAAAATCACATATATTCATGACCTTTTGTGCCAGCACTCACAAAAGCGTCAACATTCATTACCGTTGACTATAGAAACGGCATCCATGCGTAAAGCCGCTGCATGGACAGCGTCCAACCTCGGACACCTCCGTTTGAATGGAGTTATTCTTTCTGCCTATTGCGGGGTCGCACATGTATGGCAAAACATGGCTAGACACAGACGTGACGTGGGTTCCCATTGGAATAGGTCTCATCCATCCCTCACGAACTTTCCCGTGGCACGAGCACGTATGGCAAAACGTGTTGAACTAGTATAGTTGTGCAAGAAAGTAAGTTTTGATAGGACTAAAATGTGCTGGAAGTCAGATTGAATAAACCATAGAGTACTAGCCACCTGAAAGAACCCAAAAATTCCCTCTAGGGCCTCTTGGACTAGATTAAACCTTAACGTCCTACGCACTTAGCAAGATTCTTATTCTTGGCAAATTTTATTCCAAAAACAAGTTATTAAGGTGTTTTAAATGCTCTAGTGCATATCAACGCTCTGGTACCAGCTGTGATAGAACCGCCCAAAATAAATTCGTATTATCACCTAAGCCGGTCCACTTGGCTCATAAGCGATAACAAAGATGTATTTTGTCGTCTCTGTCGGGTCATACCGGTAAATCACTTACAACAGGATCACTGATATGCGCAAAGCCCACACGAAGGCGGGACCAGAGTACAAGTTCAATATTACATAAAAGTTCACATAGTCATAATATTACAAACAAGGTTTTTCATACATAAAAGTAAAGATGTTTCAGAGTTTTAAACAGCGGAAATAAAACTACACGGTAGATACATATCAGAGGCCATCCATAATATATCACTCCTCATCGTCTGTAACACCCTAATTTTACAAAAATTTGATTTCAATAAAAATTTGAATAGAAACAAGGCTTTGATATTAAGGATCATAAGGTGTCTGTGAATTTTTAAGCATTTTAATATATTTTTGAAAATTAAATAAATAAATATAGGAGTTTAATGTTGCAAACATGCCGGAGCATTGTTTTTGTTTGGTTGAATTCAAATTTGGATTTGAATTCATGAGTTTGAAGTGGTTTTAAAAATTCAAAAGCCTTATTTTAACCTTAAACTCCTCTATCTCAATCTGGCCTGTTTTTCTTTTTCGGCCCAGCTCTTCAAGTCCGACGACGCCCCTTCTTTTCTTTTCCCCGTCCGCCTTTTTCTCTGGCCCAGCCCTGGCTCTAGCCCAGCTCGCCAAGTCCATCCATGCTCCTTGTTTTCCTCTCGCCCGTCCGCCTTCGTTTCCCGGCCCAGCAATCTTGTGGCCCAGCGCCGGCCCGTCTTCACCCGCGTTCTCCCACCTCCTCCCGCAGTCGCTGACGCCTAGGCCCGCCTTGTCATCCCTCACCGAGCCGGACTCTCCGCGCGGCCGCGCCCGAGTCCCGGTGGAGCACGGCCGTCCCCGTCTCCGAGAGGCCTAGGCCTGGATGCCAAGGACCCTGCTGGCCCCTTTTTAAGCAGCCCGTGACCCCTGCCTCCTCCCCAAGTCGAGCCGCCGCCGCCTCAAGCCTTCACAGCGCTCGCGCCGAAACCCTAGGAGCCACCGCCGCTGATCTGCTGGTTCGCCTCACTCCGTCGTCGAGGAAGCTGCAGGAGATCCGCAAGGAGGTGAGGATCCTCCCGAAGCCGCACGTTTACGTCCTGGTGCCTTGTATCGCGAGAGCAAGCTCGCCGGAGTTGCACATCCGCCGCCGGCCGCTTCCTCGAGCTCCGCGTCGTCGCCGTTAGCCGAACCGCCTCTCCGAAACCCTAGATCGACTCGCCGTCATCCCCGCTTCCTTCCCGGCCGCTTCCCGTCGTCGTCCGAGCACCCTAGCTCGAGTTAGCTTGACCTCGCCGGAGAAAATCCCGTTGCGCCGCCGCTCACTGCTGTCCGCACCACCGGCTGTCGCCCGCGTAGCTTCCCCACCGTTCAGATCAGATCCAGCGGCTGAGATCGATTCGGCTCGAGTCAACGTAACGGTCAACAAGTCTTACCCCTGCTTGACCGTGCGGTTTTGCAAAAACAACCCTGTCCTTTTCAAAATTCCAAGCCGGTCCTTCCACCTCACAAAGATTCTTTCAGATCGGTCCTTTTCTTTTTGTTTTAACCCCTGGTTTCTTTAAAAATAGTGCCTGAGGTCCCCAGCTTTAGTTTTTCAACTAAACCCCTGTGTTTTCAAGTTCTTTTACATTTTAGCCCTTGGTTTCTTGCTGATAGGTCCCTGGAACCTTAGTTTCTTCACAGATATGCCCTTGTACCTTCTTTTAGCCATATCTTTTCCGTTTTAACTCCGTTTTTCGCGTTCTTTATGTCCAAACGATTGTATCGAAGAGTAGAATAATTTTTTACCCCTGTTTTGCTTTGATCTTACTATTTGGTGATTGTTTCTTATTTTATTCCATTGTTTGTTTGTATGTACTTGATGTGATGCGTAGAGAACGTTTGGGCTGAAGGATTTGAAGACCCAGAAGCTCAAGTGTCTGAACAGCAACAAGGATCTGTTGAAGGCAAGTCTACCTTGATGCATACCCGTTTACCTATACAACATGCACTTAATTCACTGTTCTTACTTTTGCTTGCATTAAATTGATGGGATCCTTTTTAAGGACATGACTAGATTATTTTTATCCCTATACCTTGAACAACCTGGGTATTTACTTTTATTGTTGGGTAGCTCACGCTATGCTTAACTTGGTGGATGGTATTAATGAAACTTTTATGAAACTTGATTTATTTATGCTATACCTTCATTAATACAAGAACACCTTGTTAATTGGAACATGGAGCGACCACCCAGGAAAACAGTGCAACCACAAGGGTACATGGCTCTGCCTTGGCTAATTAATTAGTGACTCTAGTGTTGGGGTGGCCTTACCTGATAAGGGCAAGGGGAAGCGTTAGTTGAGGTATAGACTCGCTCTAGTAGGGAGTGTGCTTTGCTAAGACACGGTCCTACTAGGGGACTCTATGCTTTGCGGCGGCTTGGAACCTTCGCGGGTTGCTTCACACTGGGGAAACTTTGTAAAGGCCTCGTAGCGTCCCTATGCAATCACACCTTGGTAGTGTGGTATGATGCTTGGCCGGCATCGCGTGGTTGGGTTTAAAGTTCCTAGAACTTTTACGTGACTTGTGGTGAAAGTGTACAACCTCTGCAGAGTGTAAAACTAATCGATTAGCCATGCTCACGGTCAAGAGCGGCCTGGACCCTTACATGATTAACCTATGGAAGTCAATGATTAACTTGATGCATCTATTTTTATTTATGTTGTTATTCTCTTATGTTAATTGTGGGTTTGGTATAAACGTACACTTGTTAGTAATTATATTGCTAATAAAACTTGACCAACTAAAATGCTGAATGCTTAAACCTATCAGCCTCCACTATAAAGCCTTGCATGTCATGTTATGTTTCCGCTTGCTGAGTATGGCATGTGCTCATGCTTGTTTTTATTATTGCAACGACACAATCCGGTTGCTGTTCAGATTTGGAGAGATTTGAAGATTTCCCTGGAGACTTCGACGAGTTCTAGGCGGGCGTGCCACCAGTCAGCTGCCTGTGGTGTTGATCCCATCTGCTGCGTTGCTACTCGTTAATATTAGTTCGTTTATGAGACATTTTGGTCTGTAATAAAGTTTAATACTCTCTTTACGTTATGGCATTGTGTTTTGGATATCACTGAGTCGTTATATGTGTGAAACTTGATCTTGGCACACATATAATATGAGCATTCGAATTTGCCTTTTAAATTCGGGTATGACAAAGTGGTACCAGAGCCGTGTTGACTGTAGGACGTTAGCCTAGTTAGAAAATGGTTGTATTTAAGGATTATAATATCTTAGAAGCCATTCTTGCCTTATGCTTGCTTTATTTCTATTATTATCATCCTTGCTTTATCTCATCCTTGATCTCTACCTTGGTTCTCTCCTTTCTAGTATCTTGTCTTGACATCTATCTCATCCATCATCTGTTTCTTTATAGATGGTTCGTCAGTTGCAGACATCTTGTTCCGGCTGTTCCCAGTTTCCCCGCTATTTGGAGGATCAAGATTTCTACTACTATCCCATGGAAAGTAGAGAGCATGAAGAGCATGAAAGAGACACTGACGAGGAGATTATGAGAGAAGCACCAAGTGCAATGCCGTCTCCAACACCTGCTTCAGAGCCTATCACTGTATCAGATGATGAAGAACCAGCTGAAGAACCTGAGGACGACCCAGAGGAGTTGGTTCCAGAGGAAGAAGAAGATCAAGAAGAGGAGATTCCAGAGGAAGAGGATGGTGATCAAGGAGATTATCAAGAGCAAGAGGAACAAGAGGAGCAAGCTGAGGAAGTGAAATGGAAGGTGTTCCACTACAAGAAGGATGGAAGAGGCATCCTTATGGCTGACAATCTAAGGAGAACAGTGTACCGTTTGGCCTATGGTGAAGATCCAATTTACTTTTGTGAGAAGTGGACTCATCCTTGGTTTGAGCATCACTGGGAAGTGACAGTCATCGTTTACAAAAGAGTTGAAGACTATCGACCTATGGAGGTATCTAGACATGAGGATGTTGCTACCAGAGATACTATGGAAGCAGGGATTGCTGAAGCTACTAGAAGAGCACTCTATGTTCTATCTCACAGGGAGCGATCCGAGTTGATACACACTCGCAGTCTGTACACTCCATACAGAGCTAGTGGTGAAGCCAAGATTTATATTGCATCAGCTAATGGTCACAGCCCCACCATAGACAACCTCAGAGAGTTACTGGCTGCTGTCAATACTGCTTTGGATAACACCAACAACATGCTTGCTGTAGCTCAACAGAAGATCTATGAAACAGAGATAGAGAAGAGCCAGCTGGAAGCTATGTTAGTAGGAAGGGAGTCTCCTGTGATCCATGACAGTGTAGTGGATACTCATCATTCCCCATCACCCAAGAGACCTCGCTACAACTCTCCAGACGCCCGCACAGAAGAGCTTCCTTAGGATCTAGGAGTTCTTAAGCTTAGGATCTTTTGTAATTGTTAGTTCTAAACGATCGTTTAAATGTGTTTAGTCTAGTAGTGTGTTTGAATGCTTGATTTTGTGTAAATGTTTGAGCCAGAATTTTGTTTGAGTGCAATGTGTTGTGGAGTAAATAACCACAATGACATTGGTTCTTTAGTAAAGTGTTAGTTGGGTTTATCTTTGTCCCAATCTATATCTTTCTTGTCCTAATCTCTTAAATCTCTATGTCCTACCTCAATACAATCTAGTAAATCTCAATCTGTTCACGAAGTTTTCAGAGTCAGCAGTACTGTTCTATTTTTATCTCGGGCTACAGAAGTCCAAATATAGTAAATCCAATTGGAAAAGTTCAGGAATTTTTTAGAGGGTTATCAGTAAAAATTTCAGAAATTTAGGAAGTATATACAGAGAGTTATATACGAAACTTTGGAGCTATCAGAATCTGTGAATTCAGTTGACCCAGACATCTTGTTTATTTCATAACTAAATCTACAGAGCTTGGATTGAGGTGATTCCAGTTGGAATAGTTCTGTAATTTCATTATACTTCTCTGGTTAAAATTTCATAATTTTTGGATTCCCGCACTGAGAGTTACATCCTATTGATTGGAGTCAACAGAATCTGTCCAGAATTGAAAGTTTTTACTGCTTGTCTTTCAGAGTTTCTTTTCCCTAGTGCAAACATCTAAAGTAATGTTCCTAACACTCAGATGGTGGAAACCAGGTCAGGCTCAGGAATCAATCAACCCGCAGTAATCCGTCCAGGATGAGGCAGAGGTTCCAGCAGTTCATCTCAGCAACCGCAAATGGATCCGGCTTTCCAGCAATTCCTGCAGGCCCAGACTCAGCTACTCCAAGGCCTTACCAACACTGTAGCCAACATGCAGGCGCCAGGCAATAACCAACCTCAGCAACCAGCTCCTGTGAACAGGCACAGGGTGTTCATGAGCCATCAGCCACCTGTGTTCTCCCATGCTACTGATCCACTAGAAGCTGAAGACTGGTTGAAGACCATTGAGAAAATGCTTACCATTGCTCAATGTGATGATAGGGAGAAGGTTCTATATGCTTCAGGCCGACTCCAAGGATCTGCATCAGCTTGGTGGGATGCTTTTGTTGCTGCCCATGCCAATGCCAATGCTATTACATGGCAAGAGTTTACCACCAACTTCAGGAGCCACCACATTCCTGCTGGTGTACTGAAGCTTAAGAAAAAGGAGTTTCTTTCTCTTAAGCAGGAAAAGATGTCTGTGCCAGAATTTAGGGACAAGTTCATGGAGTTGTCTCGCTACGCACCTAAGGATGTTGACACTGACAGAAAGAAGCAAGAGCTATTTCTGGAAGGATTAGCTGGACCTCTTCAGTACCAGCTAATGTCTCACACTTTTCCAAATCTCCAAGAGCTGATTGATAGAGCAATATGCTTGGAATCTAAGCGCAGAGAATTGGGAGACTTGAAAAGGAAGGCTACTACTTGAGGAACATCAGGAAGCAACACTCGCCCTCGCTATAACACCTAGCAGTGGACACCATCTCGCTTTGGAAATTCAAGTGGGAATTATGGACAACAGCAGTATCCGCGCTCAGCTCCACAGACTCAACGTACAGTTCCGCTAGCCAATGCCCCTGCTTATCAGCAGAATCAGCAGACCGTTCCAATCGGTACTCCTGCAAGGCCAAGTGGGCAATACACTCCTGGGAACAACTCATGTTTCAAGTGTGGAGAGGTTGGTCACTATGCCAACAACTGCCCTAAGAGGACTATCCCTGGCACTCCAGTACAAGGTACACCTAACAAGAATGGAGGACAGACACCCCAAAGCAGCAGAGGACAACAGAACTATGCACGTGGCAGAGTGAACCATGTGAGTGTAGATTTTGCTCACGAGAATCCACAAGTGGTACTTGGTATGTTCCTTGTTAACTCCACCCCTGCATCAGTCTTGTTTGATTCTGGAGCATCCCATTCTTTCATTACTTCACAGTTCGTAGCTCAACATAATATACCCATTAGCCCTATGATTCACAACATGCTAGTTAGTTCACCTGGGGGGGAATTGAAAGTATCATATCAGTGTGAGAAGGTCAGTCTCAAAATAATGGGCAAAGATTTTTGGGCTAATCTCATAGTGTTGGAATCAAGAGGGGTTGATGTGATACTTGGGATGGGATGGTTAGCTGCATGTGATGCAGTGATCCAGTGCTCTAAGAGATCAGTGCTACTCACTAGTCCTGCTGGAGAGAGGATTGAATTTCCAGCTACATCATCACCATCTTCTGAGAGTACGGTGAATCAGCTTGATGGGAAGGTGTGATCATTCAGAGATTTTTCCAGATAGGATATCAGGTATGCCACTTGATAGTAAGGTGTGATCATTCAGAGATTTTTCTAGATAGGATATCAGGTATGCCACTTGATCAAGAAGAGAGGATAGGTTGAAGAAGAGTCTCCTAATCTTTTTCTCAATCTTTCCGAATCTTGAGGACGAGATTCCTTTTAAGGGGGGTAGGATTTGTAACACCCTAATTTTACAAAAAATTGATTTCAATAAAAATTTGAATAGAAATAAGGCTTTGATATTAAGGATCATAAGGTGTCTGTGAATTTTTAGGCATTTTCATATATTATTGAAAATTAAATAAATAAATATAGGAGTTTAATGTTGCATACATGCCGGAGCATTGTTTTTGTTTGGTTGAATTCAAATTTGGATTTGAATTCATGAGTTTGAAGTGGTTTTAAAAATTCAAAAGCCTTCTTTTAACCTTAAACTCCTCTATCTCAATCTGGCCTGTTTTTCTTTTTCGGCCCAGCTCTTCAAGTCCGACGGCACCCCTTCTTTTCTTTTCCCCGTCCGCCTTTTTCTCCGGCCCAGCCCTGGCTCTAGCCCAGCTCGCCAAGTCCATCCATGCTCCCTGTTTTCCTCTCGCCCGTCCGCCTTCGTTTCCCGACCCAGCAAGCTTGTGGCCCAGCGCCGACCCGTCTTCACCCGCGTTCTCCCGCCTCCTCCCGCAGTCGCTGACGCCTGGGCCCGCCTTGTCATCCCTCTCCTCTCGTCACCGAGCTGGACGCTCCGAGCGGCCGCGCCCGAGTCTCGGTGGAGCACGGCCGTCCCCGTCTCCGAGAGGCCTAGGCCTGGACGCCAAGGACCCTGCCGGCCCCTTTTTAAGCAGCTCGTGACCCCTACCTCCTCCCCAAGTCGAGCCGCCGCCGCCTCAACCCTTCGCAGCACTCGCGCCGAAACCCTAGGAGCCGCCGCCGCTGACCTGCCGGTTCGCCATCGCTCCGTCGTCGAGGAAGCCGCAGGAGATCCGCAAGGAGGTGAGGATCCTCTCGAAGCCGCACGTTTACGTCCTGGTGCCTTGTACTGCGAGAGCAAGCTCGCTGGAGTTGCACATCCGCCGTCGGCCGCTTCCTCGAGCTCCGCGTCGTCGCCGTTGGCCGAACCGCCTCCCCGAAACCCTAGATCGACTCGCCGTCGTCCCCGCTTCCTTCCCGGCCACTTCCCGTCGTCGTCCGAGCACCCTAGCTCGAGTTAGCTTGATCTCGCCGAAGAAAATTCCGCTGCGCCGCCGCTCACTGCTGTCCGCGCCACCGGCTGTCGCCCGCGCAGCTTCCCCACCGTCCAGATCAGATCCAGCGGCCGAGATCGATCCGGCTCGAGTCAACGTAACGGTCAACAAGTCTTACCCCCGCTTGACCGTGCGGTTTTGCAAAAACAACCCTGTCCTTTTCAAAATTCCAAGCCGGTCCTTCCACCTCACAAAGATTCTTTCAGATCGGTCCTTTTCTTTTTGTTTTAACCCCTGGTTTCTTTAAAAATAGTGCCCGAGGTCCCCAGCTTTAGTTTTTCAACTAAACCCCTGTGTTTTCAAGTTCTTTTATGTTTTAGCCCTCGGTTTCTTGCAGATAGGTCCCTGGAACCTTAGTTTCTTCACAGATATGCCCTTGTACCTTCTTTTAGCCATATCTTTTCCGTTTTAACTCCGTTTTTCGCGTTCTTTATGTCCAAACGATCATATCAAAGAGTAGAATAGTTTTTTGCCCCTGTTTTGCTTTGATCTTACTGTTTGGTGATTGTTTCTTATTTTATTCCATTGTTTGCTTATATGTACTTGATGTGATGCGTAGAGAACGTTTGGGCTGAAGGATTTGAAGACCCAGAAGCTCAAGTGTCTGAACAGCAACAAGGATCTGTTGAAGGTAAGTCTACCTTGATGCATACCCGTTTACCTATACAACATGCACTTAATTCACTGTTCTTACTTTTGCTTGCATTAAATTGATGGGATCCTTTTTAAGGACATGACTAGATTATTTTTATCCCTATACCTTGAACAACCTGGGTATTTACTTTTATTGTTGGGTAGCTCACGCTATGCTTAACTTGGTGGATGATATTAATGAAACTTTTATGAAACTTGATTTATTTATGCTATACCTTCATTAATACAAGAACACCTTGTTAATTGGAACATGGAGCGACCACCTAGGAAAACAGTGCAACCACAAGGGTACATGGCTCTGCCTTGGCTAATTAATTAGTGACTCTAGTGTTGGGGTGGCCTTACCTGATAAGGGCAAGGGGAAGCGTTAGTTGAGGTATAGACTCGCTCTAGTAGGGAGTGTGCTTTGCTAAGACACGGTCCTACTAGGGGACTCTATGCTTTGCGGCAGCTTGGAACCTTCGCGGGTTGCTTCACACTGGGGAAACTTTGTAAAGGTCTCGTAGCATCCCTATGCAATCACACCTTGGTAGTGTGGTATGATGCTTGGCCGGCATCGCGTGGTTGGGTTTAAAGTTCCTAGAACTTTTACGCGACTTGTGGTGAAAGTGTACAACCTCTGCAGAGTGTAAAACTAATCGATTAGCCGTGCTCACGGTCAAGAGCGGCCTGGATCCTTACATGATTAACCTATGGAAGTCAATGATTAACTTGATGCATCTATTTTTATTTATGTTGTTATTCTCTTATGTTAATTGTGGGTTTGGTATAAACTTACACTTGTTAGTAATTATATTGCTAATAAAACTTGACCAACTAAAATGCTGAATGCTTAAACCTATCAGCCTCCACTATAAAGCCTTGCATGTCATGTTATGTTTCCACTTGCTGAGTACGGCATGTGCTCACGCTTGTTTTTATTATTGCAACGACACAATCCGGATGCTATTCTGATTTGGAGAGATTTGAAGATTTCCCTGGATACTTCGACGAATTCTAGGCGGGCGTGCCACCAGTCAGCTGCCTGTGGTGTTAACCCCATCCGCTGCATTGCTACTCGTTAATATTAGTTTGTTTATAAGACATTTTGGTTTGTAATAAAGTTTAATACTCTCTTTACATTATGGCATTGTGTTTTGGATATCACTGAGTCGTTATATTTGTGAAACTTGATCCTGGCACACATATAATATGAGCATTCGAATTTGCCTTTTAAATTCGGGTGTGACATCGTCATTCTCCCACTCAAGCTCCCAACCATCTGGAATAGATCCAGGCCAGATGGGGTTACCTGAAAACCACAAATTAAGCAAGGCTGAGTATGCTAATACTCAGCAAGATTGACCCGACAAAATAAAAGTACAACTAGACATGCAAGGCTTTTTGGCTGGTGGGTTTGTTTTTCCAAAAGCAACTAAGAGTTGATACTTACTTTCCAATTTTTAGCTCAAGTTCTAGTATGTTAACCATTCTAGGTAAGCACCTAACTTGACAAGCATGTTTGTGCAAACAATATTAATCCAAATGTTTCATAAAACCGTATGGGGTAGCCAGTGGTCAAGCAGACTCAGATAACGGCGAGTGGCCGACGATCGATCGATTTATATCCTTTCAAGGTAAACCCAAGATACATGGAAGAAGGTAGACCCTAAGAATCCAAAGAAAAACAAATGCAAGGTCTATCCCGACTAGGCGGTTCCCGTCATTCCTCAGATTAGGGATAGATGCCACAGTTCTAAGTACAAGGCTACTGCAACGCCCTCACATGGCACATATAGACTCACACTTGCACAATCGGGATCAAACGCATCTCAAGAGTAGTAGCGATAAAGTCCCCGCACTAGTTCATTAGGTAATAGGCTTACCGGTCCTATTCCCGACAAGCACTTGCTTAACTTCATTAAATCATACAAAAAGATTTATTAATCTTTTTGACCTCAAATTTTACCTACAGGTCATTCATGACAAATCTAAGCTACTGACCAACACACAAAAGTAGATCTAACATATTCTTCAAGTAATCAATTTATCATCTAACACAAAGTTAAATACAAAACATCATTCAAACAAGTTCCTAAAATCATAATTATTTTTCCAGAGATGCTAATCATCATGACGAAGTCCTAGGGTGCATTGGTGCTTAAAGACATTAATTTCTTGAGGGAACTATCAAAAGCATCAAGCTTAACCTAACATAAAGATTCCAAAAATCATAACTATAAATCTACACATCAAACATGTGTCAAATTTGGTCACAGATCTAAACATGGCACAAAGAATAACATATCCAAATTTCATCTCCATTGCATGAGAACATTTTGAACTACAATAAAAGTACCTCAAAATGAGTTTGAATTTTCATTTCAAACCTATCCAAAAAAACCCTATACACCCTTTATAGAAATTGTAGATCTCCTCACAAAGAATCCAACACAATTGGATTTACATTTTTCTGAATTTTCTATGATTTTAATGCATTTACAAAGTTTCAGCCAAAACCTAAAAACTCTTTTACAGGGGGGCCCTTGAACTGTATTTTCAAATTACAGATAGGTCCCTCTTTTACAGATTACACCCTGGAATTTATTCAATCTTCACAAAAAGACCCTTGTCGGCGCAAGGGAGCACGCCGGCCGGTGAGGGAGGGCCGGTCCCGGCCGGGTGAGTGGCTTGGGGGGTCCTGGGGCTGCTCACTTGTGTTGCCGGTGAAGCAAGCCCGGCCGGCGGAGCCGCCGGCGAGCCCCCACGGCAGAGCACCGAAGAGGCGCTCACCGGAGCTCGGGTTCCCGGCGACGGCGGCCCAATGCCAAGGCGGCGGCGAGCGGAGAAGGTGTGGGAGGCTCAGAGGAAGGAGGAGGAACAAACGGCCGGTGTTGGATTGGCTCTGGAGGGGGTGCTCGCGGCGGCGGCGGCAATGGAGTGCGGCGGCGCGCGAGATGGCAGAACAGCGATGTTTACGTGTGCGTTTTCAGTGAGTAAACGCGTGTGTGCGTGCACGAGGGAGCCGCGGACGAGGCCAGGCGTCTTAGCATGCGGCCCGGCCAGCTGGCCTACCCTGCATGCGCGCAGACCAGCGCGGCGCGACGCGCGGCGGCGCGTGGCCCTGCCGGGCCTGCTGACAGGCCGCAACGGCCCTCCTGGGCGCGACGCACGACCGGAAGTGAGTGCGGAGCCTCCTAAGGCACGCACGAGTCCACAGCGGGACACCTCGAGCGTCCGTACGCCGAAGACGCCCGTGCGCAGCACGTGGCGGCGCGAACGACGCGGTGCTCTGGAGCGCGAGAACGCGAGCACGCTGGCACAGAGTGCCGGTTCATTTTATTTGCGACTGTTCGAACCCAAGGAACTCCAAAATTTCAAATGAAAGTTGAAATTCTCCAAAAAAATAGAAGTTGTAGAGGAACTATAGCACTACAACATTCCCAAAGGGCGACCAATGTTTTGGTGAATAGATTAGTGGGAAAATCGTGATGAAAATCCAGCTTTTCTCGGCCCCGGTTTCCTGTTCACAGGAAACCTCAACTCAAACATAAGCGAATTTGCATTCAAAATTTGAATGTCCGCCAATTATGAACAATGTGTTCCCGGAGATAAAGAAAAACTTTTATATTGGCAGATTTTGAACTTCTATAGTGAAATTTGGAGAACGCGCAAGAAAACCATTTCAGCCTTCTAGAGGACTTAGGGGTTTGACCAAGATTAGTGATTTTGACCATGGGCTTATTTGCAAAATTGATCACCATCATGTTAAACATGCTAAGGGACTAATTATTCTTGATTATCAACACTAATTAGGGTGCTTAAGTTAACAAAACATCAGGGATGTTACATCTAGCGACCTGAAGAGGACGACACCAGAGCTGCAGGGAGGTCTAGCGACCTGATGAAGACGACGACGGCGACGTCGGGAGGTCTAACGACCTAATGAAGATGCCGATCAAGAGGCCGAACCTGTTAGATAAAATAGATGCCAAGTCGGTGTATCAATCTGTAAATATATGATGAAGATCTAACCTGAGCTAAGATATATTCATGCTGATGTGTAATGCTAGCCGGAGCTGAACATTCTTGTGGTATGTTTCGTTTTGAAAAAAAGCATTCCTCTTTATCGTGCAAGGCACACATTATGCAGACTCAAAATCTCTGAAGTTGCAAAGTGTTTCACCCCTTTACAATGCTCGGTAGGGAGGCTTAGATGTAGCCGACGCACGAGGTGGGGACTAGGACCCAGGTTTTGCAACCACACAACATTGAATGCTCATAAAGAGAGTCAAGTAATTTAAAGGTAGAACACACAGAGGAGGGGCAGGACCCCTCAGGTCTTGCGACCCTTAGATTGGCAAGACCAAGCCCCCGAGCATGTCGAGGGGGAGGGGAAAACATAGCACAAGATAAAAAATTTGAACCCTCAGGTCTGGTGACCTACATGTTGGTAAGACCAAGCCCCCGAGCATGTCGAAGGGGAGAGATTGGAAGAGCAGACAAAAGCATGTAGAGCATGTCTACGAAAGAAATTGAAGCTGCAAAAATAATTAATTAAAAAATAGCACTTAGCTTGCGGAGTCGGAGTAGTCGCGTTGAAGTCGTTGTAGTCGTCGTTATGGCCAGAGCCGCGCCGAGCTATCGAGATGTCGATGAGGTCGGTGATGGTCCGCCGGAAGTCAGAGGTTGGTGGCGTGAGGTGAGGTCATGCGAAGCTGTTGGCCCACGCGCTGCTGAGGCGATGATGAACGGCACACGATGCCGCCGACCGAGCGGCAGTCCAAGTCAAGGAGACCTGATCCGTAGAAGTTCATGAGTCCTTGTAATCGTATATTTGGAAGCAAATACAGAAGATCGTATTAGTTAGCAAGTGCTATGGATATAGTAGATCGGAATAGAAATATAGAATAGAATAAGATAAAAAAGAAGAGGAACATAATGATGACTCCCTATTTGATGTGGACGCCTTGTAGATTGGCCGCACGGAACAGGCATGCACAGAGTCGGTGTCATCGTGGTGCGTCGGATTGCATGACCGTGTGCCGGGCTTGAAGAGTTGGAAGCTGCCACATAGTAGAAGAACGATGCTCTTCTCTAATCTCACCTAACCAAAGTACTTTTATCAAAGGTCGCCTCATTCATGATAACTTCCGCTACGTTCTTGGCACAGCCAGAACGCTCTCTAGCCGAAAGCTTCCTAGGATCATGTTCAAGATTGATTTAGCCAAAGCCTTCGACTCGGTCGGTTGGGTTTTTCTTCTCGAGCTCCTTTCGGCGGTCGGCTGCCCACGCATGTGGACTGACTGGATCTCGATTATTCTATCCACTGCTAGCACCAGGGTTTTGCTAAATGGTGTCCCTGGGCAACGGATCTGCAACGGTCGAGGCCTGCACCAGGGAGACCCCCTCTCCCCCATGCTTTTCGTGCTGGTCATGGAATGCTTCCATGACCTTTTCCGCAAGGCGGAATCCCGTGGTCTCCTTCTGGACCTAGGGAGGAACATCTGCTTTCGCGCCTCTCTATGCAGACGATGTGGTCGCTTTCTTCTCTCCGGTCGAGCTTGATCTGCAGGTCGTCAAGGCGGTGTTGTCGCTCTTCAAGAGCGCTGCTGGCCTGGCTGCAAACTACTCCAAGAGCCAGGTCTATCCCATCAACTGCTCCGAGGATCACCTGTCCTTGGTTCGCTCTATCCTCTCCTGCACCATCGCCGACTTCCCTTGCACCTACCTTGGGGTACCTCTATCTATTAGAAGGCTACCAAAGCCTGCCTTGCAGCCACTGGTCGATAAGGTCGCCAGGGGCCTGCCTCCCTGGCAGGGTAGACTGTTGAGCCGCAGTGGTCACCTCGTCCTCGCCGAGTCCACCCTCTCTGCCATCCCGGTGCATATCTCGATGGCGATCTCCATCTCCCCTTGGGCACTACGCGCGGTCGAAACTCTAATCTGCGGCTTCCTCTGGTCTGGCACAGAGGTGGCCTCGGGCGGTCGCTGTCTGGTCGCTTGGGTGAATGTCACCTGCCCCACGCGCTTCGAGGGTCTTTGTCTACCCAACCTCCGCGCCTTTGGTACGGCGCTGCGCCTGCGTTGGCTTTGGCTGGCGCGGACTGACCCAGACCGGACGTGGGCGGCGTTCCGTTTCCCAGTAGACTAGGCCTCACAGGCTTTCTTCGATGCCTCCATCTCTGTGGAGGTGGGGGACAGTACCAGCGCACTGTTCTGGGAGGACAACTGGATCTCCGGGTGCTCCATAAAGTCCTTGGCACCCAACCTCCGGGCCGCGGTCTCGCCGAGGGTGCGTCGGTCCCGCACAGTCGCAGAGGCCCTGCAGGTAGGGGCAGCGGGGATACGTTGGGTCGCGGACGTCACCCACGCTCGGACTGTGCAGGTGGTCTTGCAGTACCTTACCATCTGGAACCTACTACAGCAGGTTAGCCTCACGTCGGAGCCTGACAGATTCATCTGGAAGTGGTCTCCTAGCGGGGTTTATTCTTCGACTTCGGCCTACTCCACCCTCTTTCTTGGTCGCGTTGAGATTCTCAGAGCGAGCCAGATCTGGAAGGTTCATATGCCGGGGAAGTGCAAGTTCTTCGCCTGGCTGGTCTTGCACGGCCGTTGCTGGACCTCAGACCGGCTCAGCCGTCACGGGCTCAGGGATTCGGATATCTGCGCGCTCTACGCTCAGAAATCTGAAACGCTGGATCACTTGATTGTGGACTATGTCTTCAGCAGAGAGGCCTGGTTCTTGGCACTTAGACATATTCTCCTTCAGAACCTAGCTCCGGACCGCCTAGTGAGGTTCGCAGAGTGGTGGTGCTCCGCTAGGAAATAGGTCGCTAAGGCGCGAAGGAAAGGCTTCGACTCCTTCATCTGGATGGTCGCTTGGTCGTTGTGGAAGGAGCGGAACAGGCGCATACACGACAAGGAAGCAATCATGCCAGTGGCGCTCGTGCCGGCGATCCTGGATGAGGCTAGGTCTTTGGCGCGTGCGGGCTTTCTTCCGCTCGCTCGGCTGTTAGGTGTTTGCCCGGTGAGGGCGGTGTAAGGTTCTTTCTTTTCGTTTTGACTTCGTGCTTCTCTGTAACCTAAACCAGCAAACCTTTTTCTCCTCTCTTAACAAAAAATGTGCTTTGCACGTCTTAAAAAAAAGTAGTAGAAGAACGATGCCACAGGGGCACGCGTCGTCTATCCGAATCGACGAGGTCAGCCCGTCTCGCCGACTAAAAAAGAATTAGCTCGGCGACCGAGTTGACGATGAATCTCTTGATGACGAAAGCGGTTGCAAGGCTCAGGTGGGCGGGCCACCACGAAAAATCTCCATCGCGCCCTCGAGAAAGATGATCGCCGGAGCGAGCTGCCATCACGCTACACGAAGAGCTCTCGATCACCCCTACCTGACACGCCAACTGTCAGAGGTTTAGTTCTGCACAATCCACAGGAGGGTTAACCCCGGTGGTTTAGATTCAGATGGGGGCGATCGAGAACTAAGAACACGATGGTTATGCTAGCGTAGCACACGGAACACGACGAAACGCAGGAAACACGACGATTTATACTGGTTCAGGCCTCCGGAGAGTAAAACCCTACGTCTAGTTCTTAATTTGTATTGCTCAAAGATCGCCCGCCCCTCGGAGGGACACCCTTGGCCGTCTTATATTGGCTGACGGACAAGGTCGGTGGACCAGAGTCCAAGTCGGTTACAACAGGGAAACCTATCTCTAGTCAGTTACAACAGGGAAGGCTTATCTGAGCTGCCTTAAACCGTCTGGACTGCCCTGACTTGCACGCCAAGCTGCCTTCTCGTCTTTGGGCCCACATGTCAGGTCGGGCAGGCTACTAACAGGTCGGGGCCGGACCCACTTGTCGGGGACGGCCGTGAACTTGGTCGGTGGGGACCTAGGGGTTCTTATGTCCCACAGAATATTAATAATGATAGTGTATAATTGAAAAAAAATTATGTCCATAACTAATGATTATGACATTAATTTTAATATTAAAAATATTATATCCATAAAACAATTTAAAAGTTATATTTAAATTTAATGACAAATATCATTAATTTTGATAATAAAAATACATTAATATATTTTTAATTTTAATTGCTCTAGTTTATTTATGCATTGATGAAAATAGTTTTCATGTATTTTTATTATTTGTTTGATAAATGTATATATATTTAAAATATGTATTTATTAATAATTTTATTTATATATGATTAACTATTAAAATAAATATGAAAGAATGTGATATTCTTAATGAGGGATCTCCGTTATGTACTCCCTCTGTCCCTAAAACACAGTCGCTGGAGGTGCAGCGCCCTGTCTCAGAAAAATTGCTGTGGCCTACTAGTTCCTAGCCCCTAGCTGCCTGCACCGCGCCTCCCCCTGCCTGCACTGCCCCATACACCATGTGTGGCACAACCGATCACTAAATTTTTCCCATCCAGCCATCCACAGTGGAGTGTCGGGTGACAGCATAGGGGTGTTAGGGTCATTTGCTTATTGTTCTGGTTACCGGGTTTGTTGTCGAACGACAGACATTTGGGGACGGAGGGGGTACTAATACTTTAGTCTTTACATGATTTTGTGATTGTAAATTATCAATAAAGAAAATTGGTAAATATTATCTTTCAAATTGACTAAATATCCGAATACGTTTCCGAATTCGAGACATCCGTTTTGTATTCGTATTCAAAAATATTCGAATCCGTATTCGTATTCGAGTAAAAATATGGTAAAAGATGTTATTCGAAGCCGATCCGTTTCATCCTTACTAACAGACACGTAAGGCGATATCGGCCGATCAAATCTTGCCGTTGTAGGCACAGGCTCGCCCTTCCTTCAAAGGCATCTCATTGTTAGAAGATAGGCAATATTTTGGCATATTTTAATTCCATAATTAGATAGATGTTTCATGGATATGATTATCGTGAGTGATATAAAGCATGTGCATGTGTTCATGTTTAAACAACTATTAAACATGAATATGAGAAACCGCATTAGTTGGAGAGTGTACCCAGAAGCGGTACGGGTGTCGGAGGCACCCGATGCGCTGTTATCCACAGGACCAGTCATGGTCGTGGGCGGACCTTGCTTGAAGTAGTCATTCGAAGTCGGTGCAGGAAGATGATCACAGTGTAGTTGTACAGTCGCCAGGAAGTAGACGAAGTAGTCGTACGGGAGCGAGCGGACGCGTGAAGACGCTCCCCAAAAATCTTATCGCCTGCGTACCCCGAGCAGGATCTTCGCAGCAGGACGAGGTTCCGAAGGCTCTGCTCTCGCCAACACCGTGCGCGCGGTGCAAGCGATGAGAATGCAAAAGCTAGAGCAGCAGACAGAGAGGGAGAAGGGAGAGGTCTCCTGAACAGGAGTACCTGGATTGTGAATTGGTGAGTTGAGGGGGAGGAGGAGGGCCTCCTTATATAGGCGGGCGGAGGCGGAGGGGTGCGCCCAGATCCAGATCTGGGACGCGGTGGATGAACCTGGACGGTCGCGGTTAAGAAAACCAAATCACCGTTGGGAATATGCCAAGGATTATTCCCTTCCAATGGCAAAAAGGTGCTCCCGCCCCGCAGCGCGGTACGCCCAGATCCAGATCTGGGACGCGGTGGATGAACCTGGACACGGTCGCGGTTAAGGAAACCAAATCACCGTTGGGAATATGCCAAGGATTATTCTCTTCCAATGGCAAAAAGGTGCTCCCACGGCTCATCTCGTCCGCACCGCTCGTCTCGTCTCGGCGAGCGCGCGCGCGTGTGGCACGTCTTTCTTCTTTATTCAACTTCACAAGAGATGTACCAAAGGTCTACCTCATAAGTCGAATAAAAGACTCCTCAATTACCCGTACGGTATTTCTCACTTTTCCTTAGCATTAAAACAATGGGCTTTAATTCTTTAATTATTAAAATAAATGGCTCTAGGCCTATTTATTCTAACACTCATTTTAGTTCTCACAAAAGAAAAAAGGCTTCTTATTTAGAAACCGAATCTACGGTTCTATTACGGATGCGAAGTAATTGAACTGTTTTTTAAGTGTTGTCTGATTGTTTCATTAGGCGGGGTATAATTCATCATCATTGATATAGTGTATGGTGTTTTGACCGTAATGCTAACTCTCTTATACCAAAATCACCATGACCTAGCTAATTGCAGATAAAACAGACATAGTTTATCATTTTTATTTATTATTATAACCTGCAGGCTTCAAGATGATGGCATCTATCATCATGTGCCCGAATTGTAATATTTGGCCATCCTATGTTACACAGGCTGCCCACTAGATATTTAAACAAGAGGTGACCAATGATTTCATCTTATGCATATACTCTCTTCATTTCAAATTACTTGTCACTGTTGATTTTTTATCACATATTTGACCATTCATCTTATTCAAACAAAATTATGCATATATGGGTTTGTGACTTACTTCATCATCAAAGGTATTTTAAGTATAACAGCGTTTTGCATATTTGCACTAATTTTTTAAATGAGACGAAGATCAAACATTGTGATAAAAAATTAACAGTGAGGAGTATTTTGAAACAGAGAGAGTAGCTTGGATAGTTTTTGATATAAGGTGAAAGTTGCATGTTGATGTAGAGGCCAACTAACACCGATAACCGGTGTTGTGTCCGCATAACCAACCTCGTAGCGTATCTAAGGGGATGGGTGGGGAGGAGGTTCACCAGCGATGGAGAAGAGGGTTGTGGGCAGTAGGGATGGATTAGTGTCGTGGGTGGTGGCTACATGTAGGGATGGATTCAGATCGGGTATGTGTGGAATCAAATTCAGATATTATTGTTTACCATATTTTATTTTCACATTTATATACTTGCTCGACTTATAACATAGCGCCATAACGAGTACCATTTTGCTTTATCGGTGGGTTTATAACTAATACAAGTAGGGAGTAAATTATGAGCAGGTACGTAATAGATATCTTATTGAGAATGACATATTATTAATAAATAATTAAATAGATCAATATATATATAACAAAAATGAGTTTATTAATACATTTATATATGGTTTATTTATTTAAAACAATATAGTGTTTTTATAATAAATATGCTTAATCACATTAAATTAATTAAACTTCATTATATATCACTAGTAGTATTATGCTAACATAAATTAATCATTACCATATAGCTAAATTTTAATAGTTTAAATTGTGTAAATAATTATTTTACTAGGAATATTAAAATTGACATCATTTGTAATTAGTATTTAGTAATATAAACAATTTTTATATGACGTACTTTTAGTTTACGTATATGGATAATGTCGAATATTTCACATTGTTGTCAAATACAAATCTGGAATCAGATAGAGAAAACATTAAAAATCGAATCCTGGTACATCAATTTGACATTCATATTAAAAACAAATACGAATACAAATTCCATACTAGTATTTTAATTGGATACGAATTCGGATAATTCGGATTGTGATTTCCAGATATCCATATCTATTCCTAGCTACCCATGGGTGGGGAGGGGTGGGAAAAAATGACCGGAGAACACCCAAGCGACGCATTCCAACCTGCATCGCATAGAAGTAGAACGGTCAATATTTTTCATTCCACGCGATGGTGGTTTTCTTTTTTCTTTTTTCTTTTTTTTTTGGGAACAAAGCTTCTTCATTGATTATACAGCACCATTACAATCGATTTGCAAGCAGCGCTGCAAGAAGCTATGGGGACTTATCTACCCAAACAGCGGTTACATCTGAAGCAGGAGCATTTTGAGCACACAAATGGGCAGCTTTATTAGCCGTCCTCCTCACATGACTAATCGCGAATGAAGCAAACCTCGATGCAGCAAGAACATGAATGTCATCTAAGATTGCTGATATCTCCGACCTGTTCTTCTCGCGCGATCGCCAGAGTGTCACCAGTTCTTGTGAGTCCGTTTCAGCCAACACATCACCCTGGAAGTTTCGTGGTAGTAACCTGATGCCATCTCTTACAGCTTCAGCTTCTGCCATCAACGCTGAAGCAACTGAATCAAGGCGGCGCGCTGATGCTGTCAGGCAGGAACCATCGGCGCCCCCTCGGATTACTGCTCCTGTAGCTCCAGTGACAAGCTCAACTGAAAAAGCCCCATCTGTATTGACCTTGAGGCACCCGGCCGGCGCGGTTTGCTCCAGTTCTGAATCAGTTGTGGCTGCCCTCCAGTGAGAGATGTATTTTCAGGAAGGAGCTGAAAACAGACATCCACCGCATAGTGCTTTATTTGTGATCGTGCGGACCCGGTCACACGTGTGCTCGCAAAGGATAACAAACATGGCACCTTGCACCTCACAGGACTGGCCCAAAGGCAATGCACCCTGCCAAATGGTCTAAGCTCTCATATCCATCACATCTTCTCTCAAAAAAACACTATTCCAGCAATATTTATTTGCAACTTCATTATTCCTTTTCACTCAAAAGTGTAGAAGAAGAATTGGATCAAGCTGAATTGTATTCATCTGTACAAGGTTACATATATAGTGATACAACAGCTGTGGATCCTATCTATCAGGCGGCATGGCACAGCCCTGGCGCCGGGAACGAGTTGCGGACGCAGGTGGCACGGGATGTCGTGTGCGTCGTGGACCCGGTGCGGACGCGGAAGCCGTTGGCGCCGGGCGTCGCAGCATGGAAGAAGCGGAGGAACGTTGCCGTTCAACACCCCCTCCCCCCGTCTCAGCGTGTGGTAGACTGACGCAGAGACTGTCTCTGAAGTCCAGGAAGAGCGTCGCTGGGAGCCCTTTCGTGAACACGTCGGCGAACTGGCAAGAACTCGGAACGTGGAGGACGCGGACTTCGCCCAGAGCCACCTTTTCCCTGACAAAATGTATGTCCAGCTCGATGTGCTTGGTCCGCTTGTGGTGCACGGGATTCCGGCTCATGTAGATCGTAGAGACGTTGTCGCAGAAGACGACGGTCGCTGAAGTGAGAGGACACCCGAGCTCGCCGAGAAGTGAGCGCAGCCATGAGAATTCGGCGACGGCATTGGCGACGCCCCGGTATTCGGCCTCGGCACTTGAACGGGACACAGTGGTTTGCCGCTTGGAAGACCAGGAAACCAATGCGTCACCGAGAAAGATGTAGAAGCCGGAGGTAGAACGCCGAGTATCTGGGCAGCCGGCCCAGTCCGCGTCGGAGTACGCTGTGAGTGTCGGCGAGGAAGAAGCGCGGAGCTGGATGCCGATCTGTGGCGTTCCCTTGATGTAGCGCAGAACACGTTTCAACATGGCGACATGAACATCACGTGGTGCGTGCATGTGGAGACACAGCTGCTGCACCGCATAAGCAATGTTGGGCCGCGTTAATGTCAAGTACTGTAGTGCACCGGCGATACTCCGGAAGAACGACGCGTCGGATGCGCTCACGGGCGTGCCGTCGCTCGTGGACTGCTTCGGCTTGGCGTCGGCTGGCGTGGCGACAGCCTTGCAATTCTTCATGCCGGCTCGCTCGAGCAGGTCGTCGACGTACTGTGCTTGCGAGAGGAAGAACCCTTCAGCCGTGCGGCGGATGTCCACGCCAAGGAAGTAGGCGAGGGGGACCATGTCCTTGAGTGCGAACGCGAGCTTGAGCTTGGCGATGATGTCGCGGAGCAGAGCTGGTGTGTGCGCGGCAAGGACCATGTCGTCGACGTACAGAAGGAGATAGGCGATGACGGCGCCGTGCGGATCACGAAGGATGAACAGCGACGAGTCGGACCTTGTCTGCACGAAGCCAATGCGCTTGACGTGGTCGGTGAAGCTGGTGAACCAGGCACGAGGTGCTTGGCGGAGGCCGTAGAGGGAACGCTCGAGGAGGCAGACGGCGTCCGGGCGCTCGGGATCGACGAAGCCCGCCGGTTGTTGGCAGTACACCTTCTCGTGCAAGCATCCATGGAGAAACGCATTGGACACATCAAGCTGGTGTGCCCGCCACTTCTTGTTGGCGACGAGGCTGAGAACGGTGCGGATCGTGGCCGGCTTGACCACAGGTGTGAACGTCTCCCCAAAATCGACGCCCGGGCGCTGACTGTCGCCGCGGACGACCCACCGAGCTTTGCGACGTTCGAGCGTGTTGTCGGAGCGCAGCTTGTACTTCCAGACCCATTTGTCGCTGATGACCCGCACCCCAGGGGGCTGATCCACCAGCGTCCAGGTCTTGTTCCACAGGAGCGCATCGAACTCAGCGCGCATCGCGGCTGTCCAGTCCGCGTCGCGGAGCGCCACGCGCGCAGAGCAAGGCAGCGGCGGCAGATCGGGCGCTGTGCTTGTTGCGAGGGCGTATTTTGGGTTAGGGCAGCGGATGCCGGACTTGGCGTGTGTCATCATATGATGACTGGCGGGTGGAGGCTGTGGGCGTCGCGGGGCCGTGGGCTGGCGTGGGGGAGGCGAGGGACTGCGACGTGGCAGCGGTGAGCGGGAACGTGTAGGCGGCGAGCTGGAACGGTGTTGCGGCTGTGGCATGAGTGCTGGCGAACCGCGTAGCGGGGAGGGCGTGCGCGAGCGGAGCACGGCAGGAGATGCTGCTGGGGTGACGGTGGTCGGACGCGAGCGCGTTGTTGGTGGCGAGCGCGATGGAGACGTCGAGAGAGATGCAGGCCGGGCGTGACGTCGAGGCCGCGTCGGGAGCTGGTGAAGCTGGACCGGGTCGTCGTCGTCAGGAAGTGGCACGGGTGATGGCGCCGCGGAGGAAGACGAGGTAGAAGGAGCAGACCGGAACGGGAAGGTCATCTCGTCGAACGTCACGTGGCGAGACGTGATGACACGCTTGGAGGCGAGGTCGTAGCACCGAAAACCTTGGTGGTCGGCGGGATACCCGATGAAGACGCACGATGTAGAGCGGGGGCACAGCTTGTGCGGCGTCGTGGCGAGGAGGTTGGGGAAGCACAACGAGCCGAAGACACGGAGCTTGGAGTAGTCCGGGGCGCAGCCGAAGAGGAGCTGGAAGGGGGTTGTCGCGCCGGTCGCTGTACACGGGCGCCTGTTGATCAAGTAAATGGCTGTTGACAGAGCCTCGGCCCAGAACGGCGTCGGAGCTGCACTATGGATTAGTAACGTGCGGACACAATCATTCAAAGTGCGAAGAACACGCTCCGCCTTGCCGTTCTGCTGAGACGTATACGGACAGGACAGACGGAACACGGTTCCATGGGAAGAAAGGAGGGCGCGCATGGCGCTGGAGTCGAACTCCTTGCCATTGTCGGTCTGCAAGGCAACAAGAGGGAGACGAAATTGTGTGTGAACGTAGGCGAAGAAAGAACGCACGATGGGGAACACCTCGGATTTCAGGCGCAGAGGGAAAGTCCAGACATGATGGGTATAATCATCAAGCAACACAAGGTAGCATTTGTAGCCTGAAAAACTAATCACGGGGGATGTCCAGACATCTGCATGAACTAACTGGAAAGGAAAGTAAGTGCGTGATTCAGAACAGGAAAAAGGCAACCGAACATGTTTTCCAAGCTGACAAGAGTGACAACTATGCGGGGTGTTCTTATTGAACTCAAAATCAAAGGAACTCAAAATGGTGGACATGACTTTATTGCCGGGATGCCCAAGACGCTGATGCCACAGCTCGACCGACGAGGTGGCGCTTAAGGCGAACTGTGGAGGCAGGCGTAGCGGGTAGAGGTCCCCGGAGCTATCACAGCGGAGCTTCACCTGATGAGTTGGAAGATCCTTTATAGAGACACTGCGAGGGTCAAATTCAATGGAAACATTATTGTCACGTGTTAGCTTGCGAACAGAAATAAGATTGGTGACAAGAGAGGGAGAAATCAAGACATTGTTCAGCAGTAAAGAAGAGGATTTCGTCGGTATGGAAGCGGCGGCCCAATGGGAAACCGGCAACCGAGCACCATTACCAACAGTGATGTAAGAAGGCATGATGGACGGAATAGGGGAGACAAAATTACCAGGAGTGTGGGACATGTGGTTGGAGGCGCCAGTGTCGAGGAACCACTCGTTGGAGCTGGGTGGTGTAGCGGTCCCGGAGTTCTGCAGCGCTGCCATCAGGGCGGAGGTGTCCCAGGTTGAAGAAGACGGCGCGGGCGGATTGGCGCCAGGGATTTGAAGTTGGTGATGGGCCGCCAAGGCTTGCTGAGGGTGAACTGGTGGACGGGGGCCCAGCACGCCCGCGCCTGGAGCCCGGAACGACATGGGCCAGGCCTGGACGAGGACGGTCCACGGGTTATAGCCAGCGGCCCACGGAAGCTGAGTGTTGGCGGCATGCCCGGACTGGCGAGATCCAGGGCCACCAGCGCCGCCGCCACCGCGGTCGCCGCCGCGCTTCTTCTGGTTGAGGGGCTTGGAGCCACGCCCACTCGACCCGGAGGCGGAGCCAGAGGAAGCGCCGCCGCCGGAACCAGAGCCGGCGGAGGAGTTGTCGGCGGAGTGGCCGGCGTAGAGCGCCTGAGTGGCGTCCGTCTTGGCGTCGTTGTCGGCGGTGAGTTCCTCGAGAAGAAGGAAGGAACGCGCGGAGCGGAAGGTGTGGGGCGGGGACTTGCCGGCGATGACGGGCTTGAGGTAGCGATACTTCGGGTTGAGGCCACGGAGCATGTTCATCACCTGGGACGGCTCGGAGACGGGCTGGCCAACATCACGGAGGCCGTCGGCGAGCCGCTTGAGCTTGGTGGTGTAGTCCGTCATGGACATGTCGCCCTGGTGGAGGCTGCGAAACTCGGCCTCGAGAAGAACGGCGCGCTGGAGCTCGTTGTCGCGGAAGAAGCCTTCGACGTCGGTCCATATGGTGAAAGCAGAGGCGTGGGGCTGATAGACGATGTCGAAGACCGCCTTGGAGATGGTGGTGTAGATCCAATTGACCACCGTGTGGTCGAGGCGCGTCCACTCGGCGTCGCGGTCGGCGATCAGCGCTGGAGAGGAAACATGGGACGTGAGGCCGAACTTGCCGAGGGCGGATTCGAACAGAGTGCGCCATTGGCTGTAGTTCGACTCGGCCAAATCGAGAACGACCGGGACATAGGAGCGGATGTTTATGGTTTGGACGGCGGCGGCCGAGGTAGGGGGAAGCTCAGGCTCGTCGGCGTCGGAAGAGGAGGAGGAGGGTGCAGGGGAAGCCATGGAGGATTCAGACGCGGAAGCAAAGGGATTTTCCAGGGTGGAGAACTCAGTCACTGATACCATGTAGAAGAAGAATTGGATCAAGCTCAATTGTATTTTTTTTTGAGACGGAAAATGCATTGATCTTAGCCTATTACACTAGCCCTTTTACAAAGAGGACCCCGAATAAAGAAGATTACAAAGAAGTTGTCCAAACTCCTAATCATCTTCCTCGAAGCCTTCAGAGATCTGTTTGTCGCCGCCGCCGAAGCCGCTTTCCAATCATCACCGGGCACCAGAGCCAATCTCCACAAGGTGGAGGCCGCAGAGGAGGGCTTACTTCTAGGCGAATCAGCCGAGTACACTGCCTCCCAGGCGCATCGGCCAACTCCAGTACCCACGACGCATCCATCGAAACCATCGCCAGCAACCCGAGCAAAGCTCAGATTTTCGCCAAAGAACATCTTCCTCGAGATTAACAGGGTCAACAACATCATCACCTGAAGAAGACGACGATGCGCCGGCCCTCGACTCCTGGACAGGTCTCCCCAGCCTCTCCGTTGACGTTGGAGTAGATCGCCATCGGAGAACGGAAGAAACTGGGAGAAATTATTCCTCTGCAACGCCGTCGCTTCCGCATCGTTGTCGCCGCCAGGAAAACCAAGCCACAGAGGAACCACGCTCCTCCGGCAAAACCTGACTCCACCGCCGATCATCGGCGGCGAGCAAACCCTAAACCTAGATGGACTCGATCTACTAAAAGATGGACCCCCGCTCCCCTTGCCACCGGCTAGGAGGCCGGAGACGGGGAAGAACGGGGGCCAGAGGCGGGCGGCGGAGGCTGCGCAAGCAGGCGGTGGCGGCGGTAGTTCCGCCCGTGTCGCCCGTGGGGGGCGACGCGGGGGACGGGAGTTGTTGAGGGCCTTGAGCTTCAAGCTCAATTGTATTCATCTGTACAAGGTTACATATATAGTGATACAACAGTTGTGGATCCTATCTATCAGGCGGCATGGCGCAGCCCTGGCACCGGGAACGAGTCGCGGAGTGGCAGTTGCGGACGCAGGTGGCGCGAGACGTCGTGTGCGTCGTGGACCCGGTGCGGACGCGGAAGCCGTTGGCGCCGGGCGTCGCAGCACGGAAGAAGCGGAGGAACGTTGCCGTTCAACAAAAAGAACGAGCTGTTGCACTACCAATGCTGCGTTGATACGATGATCTGTGAAACAGAGCGCGCGCACGCCCTCGGTGGCTCGCCGGCCGGCCATGGCCAGGGTGGCACGTGAGCCGTCGCGCAAGTCGCGGCCTCGCAACTCGCAAGTTAGCGGTCAACGGTATTCTTCTCTCGAAACAAATCTGTCGTACAAATCAGCACGTAGTACTTTTCTCTCTACACAAATCTGTTGTAAAAATCAGCTCAATATCTACCGAACATACTACTAGTGCCGATCGATCACCGAACCTGCTGGCCTGTTGCGCGCTGCTCGCGAGATCCCATGACAGGGATCGAACGAAGAAGAAACGCCCCGTCCCAAAAATTTTGGCTCACATCAAGCCCTGCAAACACTCTCGAACCCTCCTCTCGTGGTCAGCTACAGTTGAAAAAAAGAAAAAGAGGCGATTCGGTCGCTGCCGGCGGAGGCGGCGGTCTCCTCTGCTTCCGGGGGCCTGCAGGTCCTCGTGGGGTGGCGGAGACCGCTGGGCTCTCCCCGGTCGGTGTAGTCGGTAGATGTTTCGGTCCTAGTAGATCTAGGGTTAGGTTTCCCGGCGTCGACGGCGAGACGGAGGCGGCGGCGGCGCTGAGAGGGAATAAGTCCTCTCGGGTTCTTCCTCGTCCCGGTGGCGCATATCTCCGACGTCAATGGCGAGCCTGTGGAGGTGGTGCTCCCGGAGTGGAGCTCTTGTACAGGAGGTGCCTGCCCGCGACTCGTCGTCCTGCTTGGGAGGTGAGTTCGTGGGCCTTTTGTCTTGTGGAGGATGAGGCAGCTACGGATCTTGTGGAAGGATGGAGAGTGGAGCAGGTCCATTCATGCGGTGACGTCAACACGACGCATCCACCTTGTGGAAGCTGGCGGATCTGGATCCAAGGTCACCGGAGCTCGGGGTGTGTCCCCAGCCGATGGACTATCAGTGAAGCTTCCTTCTCGTCCATGGTGGCGAGTTTCTTCTGCGGCTCTTTCCAAAGCCTGCTGGCGATGGAGTTCCGGATGGCCAAGGGCCGGTGGCGATTGATTCCTGCTGTTGCCGGTGATGACCAACGGCGACGGAACCAGGTGTGCAAAGGTCCTGGGGACCCGATTGTAATTTTTATGTTTCTGAGGGACCTTTGTGTAAAAGATCTGGTGGTACAGCTGTCCTCTGTACTCTACCGCAATGTTGAGTGTCAGGCCGACCGCGCGCTGCGCTCGCAGCGGCCAACGCGCGTGTGCGGAACACGTGGGTGGGACCCACGGAAGCAGTTGCCTTATCTTCCCCCTCCTTCCCCTTTTCTTTTTTTTCTATTTCCACTTCTAGATCCAGCCGCAAGCCCGCAACGTTGACTTGAGAGAGAGCAGCAAAGGCGAGCTCCGCCAGATCCCGGCGAGCTCCTCCCGGCCAGCACGACGAGCTCCGCCAGATCCCCCGTGAGCTGCTTCCCACTGGCGCGGCGAGCTCGGGTCCCTTGTGAGCTGCTCCCGGAGCGGCGGCCTCGGCGAGCTCCACGGAGGGTGCGGCGGCAACCCCGGCGACCTCTCGGGCGGCGGCGGCGGCTAGCAGGTCGGTGCGTGCACGCGCTGCTCGCCAACTTTTTTTTTCTTTTTTCCCAAAGCTTTTTCTAGAAACTTTTTCTCTCGATTTTTCCTTCCAAAGTTTTTGCTCCAAAATACAGTTTGGTTCATAATCTTTTTCTCTTTTTTTTTTTGAAAATTTTCTCTTCCAAACTTTTTTTGTAACTTTTTGGCGTTCGATTTTTTTTGCCTTCCAAATTTTTTGCCTAAAGTTTTTCACATAATTTTCTTTTTAAACCTTTTGTTTTAGAAACTTTTTATAGTTTTTGTTTTTGTTTTTTATTTTTATAAAACTTTTTAAAAAGGTTTTATGAAACTTTTTCAAAAATATTTTTTGACAGTTTTTTTATGATTTTTTCTTTAATCTTTTTGCTCAAAGAAAATGATGGCACGTGATCTCGCAGAGTGAGGGAGAACGATCGAGACGTGGGTGGGGCCACATGCTGTCCGAAATTGACGGCACGGAGGCCAACTCGCAGGCACCCGTAAACTTGAGGTCCCCGTACTCTACCAGGATGTACCTGTGTGTGTACTCGTCTTTGTACGGTATCTTTAAGTCTAATACAGGTATGTTCGTTCAAAAAAAAAGATCGAACGAAGAAGCGTGCAGCGTACACAGGAGCAGGACCCCGCCCGGGTTCCAGAATCGTCTGTAGTCGCCACGCCCGTGGTGCGGGCGCCCCTCTCGCCGGCTGCCACGGCTGGCAAGCTTCCAATAAACCTAGTACTAGCACCACCAGAAGCCGCTGGGTGCCTGGGTCCAGAACGAAAGCAGGCTGCAGGGAATCGATTTCCTGGCTACGAGGCGTGCAACGTGTAGAGCACAGCAGGATCGCAATCGTCCCCCGCTGGCGCTGGTCCTATGTTTGCGTCTGTCTCAAGATCGGATGGTGAAAGTTGAGATGCGAGGGAGGGATCCTATCGCCGTCTCTCCATAGTCACCTTCGTTCCTCATCCTTAGAGTTCCAGTGGTGAGGTGGGCTTTGCCTGCATCACTAGCACAGTAATGACTTCATGAGAAAAACCCAGCTGGATTAGTAATGTTAATTTGTATAAGCATATAAATTTGAAATTGTTTTTAGTCTAAATCGAGCTAACCGAACGAGCCTTTAAACCTTCTCGAATCAAGCCGTCACCGTGGACATTGCTCGTGCGTAGCAATGAATTACCCTAGAGATGAAAAGTCACACTCTTTCCCAATCTGCCATCCTATAGACCGGTTGCCTCATCTTCCAACCCGGAGCAGAGGGGCGTGAACTCCCTCGCGTCACTCTCCTAGGGGGCGGCTCGAGGGCGACCCACCCGCGCCGCCCTAGCTCCCGCGCTTCAGCGACAGATTATTTCTCCGTCACGCCGGCCTGCTTGCCTAGTCCACCGTCTTTCTTCTTTCTCTGGGCCGGCCCAGCTCCCCCACCTCCTTGTTCTTTTTTTTTTGACTGTTTGCATGGGATGATCTAACTTCCTATTTGACTGTTTGTATGTATGCTGCAATGGTGACTTCCGTTTTTTTCTTTTTCTATTATTTTCTGTTTTGTTTTATTTTCTTCTTTTTTATATGTTTTCTTTCTCTATCTTTTTAACACTCGGTTTCTCTTCTTTTTTTTTGTAATTTTGAGTTTTTATTTTTTTTTCCTTTTTCTTTTCTATTCATTTTATTTTATCTTTTCATTCCTTTTTTAATTCATATCCATGTTGTAATTTTGAGTTTTATTTTTTTTCTATTATTTTCATTTTTGTTTTCTTTACTTCTTTTTATATGTTTTCCTTCTCTATCTTTTTAATACTCGGTTTCTCTTCTCTTTTTTATAATTTTGAGTTTTTTTCTTTTTTCTTTTCTACTAATTTTATTTTATTTTTTCATTCCTTTTTTAATTCATATCCCTTTGTTTTTTCTTTCTCTATTTTTATTTTCCTTTCATTATTTTTTTTCTTTTCCTAGTTTTTATTTTTTTTCTTTCATTGTTTTCTTTCATGTTTTTTCTTTTTCCCTAGTCTTTAAGATTTTTTCTTTTTTCGTGATATTTCTTATATTCATGATCTTCATGATCTCTAAATCACAAACGCTGTACCGCACTCACCTTCATCCTATCCGCTCACCTTTGGCGCTCTACTTCCTGCGACTGGCGACTCCCTCACCGCCTCCGCCGGCGGCCTACCTCCCTCCTGCTTACGACCTCACCAACGTCCCTCACTCCCACGGCCGCCAGATCCAACACGAGCTTTTTCCGGTAGTTCGTAAAATTTATTCCTGTAGTTTATAAAATTTGTTCCACTAGCATACATATTTTCCTCCTCGGTTCATATAATTTTTTCGTACGTAATTTTTGTTCAACCTAGTGAATATGTTTGTCGACCCTAGTTAATTTTTGTTCGGCTCGAGCGAATTTTTGTTCGGTCCTAGTGAATGTTTGTTCGGTCCAAGTGAATTTTTCTTCGCCCTCAGTGAATAAATATGTTTGTTCGGCCCCGGTGAAATTTTGTTCCGCTCAAGTGAACTTTTGTTCGCTCCTAGTGAATTTTTGTTCGGCCCAAGTGAATTTTGTTCGGTCTCAGTGAATATGTTTGTTCGGTCCTAGTGAATTTTTGTTCGGCCCAAGTGAATTTTTGTTCGGCCCCAGTGAATGTGTTTGTTCAGTTCAAGTGAATTTTTGTTCGCCCCACGGAATATGTTTTGTTCGGCCTAAGTGAATTTTTGTTCGGCCCGTAAATTTATGTTCGGCCCATAAAAATATAATAATAGAAAGAGAAATAAAAAATAATATTCACTATGCCCGAATAAATATTCACTGAGACGAACAAAAATATATGAGGCTGAACAAATCTATTTGTTCTAACTAGTAAAATATTTGTTCGATGTAACACTAACTAATATTCGGTATTTAAAAAATATTTTTAAAAATATTTCATCAAAACATAGTCAAGTGGGATCTTATTTTGAAGATCTCGACACAAGAAATCCATTTTTGAAATCAAAATTTAATTTAGACGCACAACTTATGATTTATAACTTTTTTATGTTTCGGATTAGATTAGTTTCCGTGAGTTGCTGCCCTCCCCGATCGGTAGGCCCCCGACCCCCGCGCCGCACGTGCCCCCGCGCCTCACACACGCGGCGCGATGGTTTGCTTACCATCGCGCCAGCGATGCATATGCGCGCCCCCTAGCTCCCCGCTGACGCAGCTTCCGGAGGCCGCCGCCTCCATCTTTGTCGGCGGTGGCGGTCAGCAAGCCCTCTTGTTTTTCTTCTCCTCCTCTTCCTTCCTCTTCCTTTCCCTCACCACACCACCGAGGTCGTTTTCATGGTCGTCGGCGCCGCCAAGGACGCCTGCCCTTCCGCCCCCACCCCGACCTGCGTCGGTGCGCGCTTGACGCCAGCCGCCTCACCCGCCCCGCTTCACCCTGTGCCTCCTCCTCTTCCCCCGTCTCGCCTCAATCCTAGATCTAGATTAGGGACTGCGTCGGCCGCCGCACCCTCTTGGCAGCTTTCGAGCTGTCCCCTGGAGGCGCGGTGCTCTGCGTGGCGCCGCGCGCGGGGAGGACGCCTCCTCCGCCCCGGCGGTCGCGAACCTTCGTCCCGTCGGTGGTGTCCTCGCACACGCGACCTCCTCCTCCCGCCCGCCACGACCGCGCCGCGTCGCGCCTCCCCAGATGCGCTCCTTCACGCGCGTCCCGCCGCTTGGGAGTCGTCAACTGTCGCGTCATTACCCATCTCGGTCTGCCACGGTCGCGGCCCCGATGCATCATCTCTTCCCCTCCTCTGGTGTCTGGATCGGCTGCTTGCTGCCGCTACCGTCGCCGCCTCTCCCATGCCGGCAACACGACCTACGCGCGGCCCTCTTCTCGTTGGCGTCGTGGCCTCCTCCCCGCCGACGACGTCTCCGAATTCGCGTCTGCTCGTCGTCATGCTCTGGGTAGGTCCGGGGTGCCGCCGTTGGTGGGTCGCGTTGGCCTTGGGGACCTGTCGCCGTCGATCGGTCGGCAACCCCCGTCGCCTCTGCTTCATCGTCTTCGATCGTCAGCCTCCCTCTTCGCCTCCGCTCCACCGCCAGCCGCCGGCCCCGTCTTTTCGCCGCCTCCACCCCTCCGTCGGCCCCGTCTTCGCGCCGACAGCGTCCCTGCCTGCTGTAACACCCCAAGTGTTTATTAAAGATAAATACCTTAATTAGTTGGGTTAACCAAGATTAATTAGTCCCTAAACATGTTTGACATGATCTTGCACACATTTGCACAAAAGACCTTGGTCAAAGTTCAAATTCTTGGTCAAAACCCTAGATCTCAAAAAGGCTGATTTGGTTTTCTTGCGCGTTCTCCAAATTTCACTATAGAACTTCAAAATCGGCAAATATAAAAGTTTTTCGTTATTTCCGGGAACACATTTTTCATAATTGGCGGACATTCCAATTTTGAGTGCAAAGCCGCTTAAATTCGAGATGAAGTTCCTGCGCATAGTGTTACGGGGCCGAGATTTCCTGCATTTTCAACACGTTTTTCCCCCAAATCTATTGACCAAAACATATGACGCCCTTTTTGAAAGTTGTAGTTCTATAGTTTTTCTACAACTTTTATTTTTGGATATTTTTCACTTAGTTATCATTTTTGGGAGTTTAGCAATTTAGAAGACTGGCACTTGGTATTAAAACAGACGACGCCGACGTCGTCGCAGAGCAGAGCGCGCGTCCGCGGGCAGTCCACGTGGCGTCTGCGGGTCGATCCGGCGTACGGATGCCTGGGCAACGTCGCTGTGTACCGGACGCCCCGCCGTGGACCCTCCGCCTCGCGTTTTTCCCGTGCGCCGAGCTCACGCAGCAGGACATGCCGGCTGGGCGCCACGCGCCGCGCACCGCACGCCTGCACGCGCGTGCCACGCATGCGGCAGGCCACCTGGCCGCCCTCTGGCCGACGCGCCCCTCCCCTTCTCGCCCCGTCACACCAGTGTCGTCCTCCGGCAAAAACGCGAGGCCGCGGTGTGCCGTCACCGTCTCGCTGTACGTCGCTGCTCGCCGTAGCCGCGCCGCCGCAGCCACTCCTCCTCCGGCTATCCGCGCTGCCCCTCCACTCTCCCACGTCTCCTCCTGGCCCTCTTCAGCACCACCACGCCGCCGCCCAACCGCCGGGACGCGCATGCACCGAGCACAAACGGCCGCAGCGGGTACGCAGGGGGCATCCCACCGCCGGCGCCCGCCGGCTGCGTCCCAAGCCCGGACAACACCTGGAATCGTCCCCGGGAGGTACGTATTGACCATTGAGACCACTCCCAGCGAACTCCGGCGACCAGACCGCCGCCGGCGAGCTCCTCCCGCCGGCGGGGACTACATTGCGTCTCCCCTAGTCTTTCTAGGGTGTTTTCCATAAACGAAGGACCTTATCGTAATTTCCGAAACTTCTTTCGAGGGCTGAGTTGCAAATGTATCTCTAGGGTTTCAGCAGCAACTTCAAAAATTCCTAGAAAATTGTAGAAAAATCAGAAAAATGCAAATCCAATTTTGTTGGGTTCCTGGTGAAGAAACCTACCTTTTCTAGAAAGCATGTATAGGGTTTTTCTGTGTAGTTTTTGTTTTAAAAATTCAAACTCAGTTTGAGGTGTTTTTAGTGTAGTTTAAAATATACACGTGCTATGGAGTTGAATTTTGGATATGTTGCTCTTTTTGGCATGTTTAGATTTATGACCAAAGTTAGCATGAGTTTGATGTGTAGATCTTTAATTATGATTTAAGTAAGCTTTGTGCTAGATTAATCTTGATGCTTTTTATAGCCCTTTTAATAAACTTTTCTTTAAGCACATGTGCACCCTAGGGTTTTGCCTTGATGATTAGTACCTCTGGTAGAGTGTATATCATTTTAGGAAATTGTTTAATAGGTGTTTTGGCTTTAATCTTGTGTAGGGTGATAAATTAATAACTTAAAATATAAATAAGATCTATACTTGAGCTTTGGCCAGAAACTTAGTTTTGACCTAGAGGATGGCTAGGAGAAAGTGGAGATCAAAAAGTTTAGTAAATCTTTTTATATGAATTAATGGTGTTTTACTAGGTTAAAATTTGTCTTTTTCGTATAAATTAATTTATAAATGATCTTAAGCTAGATTTTGGTTTGTGAGCTTAAAATAGGCATGTGTTACTGTGTGCAAAAGCTTAGGCTCATTTGAAGTGTTTTTGATTTAATATGGATTTATGGTTGAAAGGCTTGTTTTATGTAATTAAATAAAGAAATGAATTAAGGTGTCAAAATTGAGAAAGCTTGTCATGGTTCTGTTTTTGAATGTTTAATCACACTCCCTTACTGTTTTGTGAAGTTAAATACCTTAGTTTGCTTAAATATGTACACAGTCACCATCAAAGTTAACCTTTAATTAACCTCTCACACCCTCACCTAATGCATATGCATGTGACGTGTAGATTTACTAGACGGGACGTACACACTCACCCAGGAGGGAGACGGGACGGTAGATGGTGAAGTGAACGAGTTGGGTGTTCATCAAGACCTGGACCAAAGTCCAGAAGAGCCCAAGGCTAGTGTTGAGTCAGAGGAAGGCAAGCCCCGGATGCATCTAACCTTTTTTCTAAACTCATACCTTTACTTTTCGTATTTATGTTATGATTTGTGCATTTAAGTTTCAGGAGTTGATTTGAAACCTAGATGCATGATCCTTAGGACTCCTATGCTCTTTTACTAGTATGTTAGGAACGCTAGTGCCATGCTTTAAGGACACGGTACAAGTCGAGTAATGACTCATTGCTCGCGAGATATAGGATGCTTATGTTGGAATCATAAGTTGGATAAATTGACTCGCTCATGTGGTAAGAGCAATGGGTTCGGTCTCGACCGAGTAGCATGGTGCTGGTCTAAGCTATTGAACGTACCAAGTGCTTGTCGGGAATGGGACCGGTAAGCCTAGTACCTAATGAACCAGTGCGGGAATTTTATTGCTACTAATCTTGAGATGCGTCTCCCGGTTCGCTACCGGTAGTGCAAGTGTGAATCTGGACGTGCCATGTTTGGGCGTACCAGTAAACCTTGTACTTAGGACTGTATCATCTTTTCCTAATCTGGGGAATGACGGGAACCGCCTGGTTGGGGTAGACACTGCACTTGGTCTATCTTCTTCCGTGTATCTTGGGTTTACCTTGCAAGGATATAAATCGATCGATCGTCGGTCACTCGCCGTTATCTGAGTCGGCTTGACCACTGGCTACCCCATGTTTATTTATGGAACATTTCGGATTAATATTGTTGGATGATTAATCTTGTTTGTACAACCATGCTTGCTTAGCTAGGTGCTTACCTAGAATGGTTAACATACTAGAACTTGAGCTAAAATTTGAAAGTAAGGATCAACTCTTAGTTGCTTTTGGCAAAACAAACCCACCAGCCAAAAAGTCTTGCATGTCTAGCTGTGTCTTTATTTTGACGGGTCAGTCTTGCTGAGTATTAGTATACTCAGCCTTGCTTTTGTTGTTGTTTTCAGGTAATCCCATCTGGCCTGGTTCTATTCCAGATGGTTGAGAACTTGAATGGGAGATCGATGATGAGAAGTGATATGCATGGATGGCCTCCTGTGTGTATCATGCGTTTAGTTTAATTTCCGCTGTTTAAACTCTGAAACATGTTTGCTTTTATGTACTCAAAACCTGGTTTGCAATTGTAAGTACTTATGGACTTTTATGTAATGTAATGGTGTACTCTGGTCCCGCCTTCGAGCGGGCTTAGCGCATAATTCGATCCTGTGTAAGTGATTTACCGGGCATGCCCCGGCAGAGGCGACAGAATAGTTCTTTATTATTGCTTAATGGCCATGTGGACCGGCTTAGGCGATAATACGGAATTATTTTGGGCGGTTCTGTCACACCTGCCTCCTTGACTGCGTCCCCGACGGTGTAACACCCTAGGTGTTTATTAAAGATAAATACCTCAATTAGATGTGTTAATCATGATTAATAAGTTTCTAAGCATGTTTTGCTTGATTGTGAACACATTTGCACAAAAGCCCTTGGTCAAAGTCAAAATACATGGTCAAACCCCTATAGATCCAAAAGGTTGAATCAGTTTTCTTGTGCGTTCTCCAAATTTTACTATAGAAGTTTAAAATCGGCCAATATAAAAGTTTTTCCTTATTTCTGGGAACACATTTTTCATAATTGGCGACCATTCAAATTTTGAGTGGAAGTTCACTTAAATTCGAGTTGAACACGCTGTGAACAGTAGCTCAGGGCCGAGAATTTCTGCAACTTCGTCACGATTTTCCCACAAATATATTCACCAAAACATATGTCGCCCTTTGGGAAAGTTGTAGTGCTATAGCTGCTCTACAACTTTTATTTTTGAAGATTTTTGACTTAGTTGCCACCTTTGGAAGTTATGCAATTACGAAAGTGGGCACTTGGAATAAAAATAGGGGCATCATCGCCGTCGCCGCGCCCAGCGCGAGGGCGAGTTCTGGCCGCGCCGGCCACGTGGCGAAATCCCTGTGCTCCGGCGTACGGTCGCTTAGAGGCCTCCACCGTGGACCTGTGGACGGACTGTGGACCCTCCGCCCGTGCCCTGCCTTACGCCGAGCGCAGGCGTGCACGCGAGCATCGTGCTACCACGCGCCGCGACGCCGCAGCAAACAGGCACGCGCACGCGGCCGCCCCTGTGCGCAGGTTTGCGAGGCAAATAAAGGGGTGAAGCAAGGGTGCCGCGCGCGTTTCCCTCGTCCGTCTCGCCACCCTCGACGTGCTCGCCCGCCCCTTGCTCAATTTGCACGCCATCGAGCTGTGGCGCGCAGAGCACGCTCCGCCGGACGTGGAAGCAGCACCGCCGTCGCCGTTCAGTTTCCGCCCAGCTCGCCGCCTCTCCTTCGTTTCCCTCTGTTGACATTGCTAACGTCATCGACTAGGAACGGATATAAGATCCATCTCTATCGACGGCACCAGAAATGCAGAGGTATATCTTAACATGATGCTAAGTGTATATCGGATGTTGCTTTCAGATAAACTAAAAGATGAATTCCGACACGATTCATAGCACAACTCGATATAGGTTGTCAGCCTGACAGGTGTGCCTGAAAACGCATGGATATGGTACTCTTACATATGCCTTGGATCTCTAGAAAAGAAGATATATATATAAACAGGGTATCCGCAAGCGCACAGATATGAATATACCATTGTAGCATTTTAACCAGGAGTAAAACCAGGTATCGTATTTATATTCTACCACAGGGAAAGAAGTCTTTCTAATCCATAATAGCTAATACATGCTCATCTCTCAGTTTTATAATGTAGAGTGGCCAAAATATATCAATTGCTATAAACAGGGGTAAGTCACATAAAATATAGAGAATGATAGCACTGTTCAAGTCATAACTTCATGAGCAGCTAGAAAGTGTCATTATAGCAAGAGAAACGTAGCAAAGTCTAGCTAGAGAGGATACTCCTAGGTAATTCTAAACTATACGTCAATGCAAACTATGATTAGTGCAAACATTTAGCAATCACGGAAGAAGAACTATTATATCAATGCATGGGGAGACTATCCAGGAGGATCAATGCCGAAACTTGAAACAACCCAAACAGTATAAGGCTTCACTAGTCCTATACACGGGGGGTGGACTACGAAGGACTCAATAGTGCTGTCACCACCACGATCTACCACACGACCCGGCATATAGGGTGCAATCGCAGATAAATACAATATAAGCACCACGCTTACACTGTCTTTACCGTTCACCCATGTTAACAAATGATCTAGGTGAGGGCTATACGACTCCATACATGAATATAAAGGCAAATCAACTATGCTAAACATGTAATCATAGTAAACACCAAAGCATATAATGTCGAATATAATCATTAATAAGAACATATGTCTATATAACAAATGTAAAGAACTAGATAAGAACTTACAAGAGCGAAGCTAGATCAGCCTCTAGACGATCAGGAGCCAAGTAGACGCCTTGCCTCCTCCTAGATCTAAACTAGCTAGCTACTCTGCTATATGGTGTTTCTAGGGCGTAGAGTCTCTGACTTGATGACTTGATCTGATGTATGACAGATTCAGATGCCTCTGCCAGGGGGCAGGGGGGCTGCTTATATAGTCCAGAGGGGTGGACGTGCGCCGTAGGATCAAACCGACCTAAACATGTGGTTTAGATTGATTCTCATAGGCGGTGGAGGAACATTCCAGAAGATGAGGCGGTTCGGGGCCCGGGGGGGGACCGACCGGCCCCACCACCAGGCCGATCGGTCTGGGGTGGGCCCCCCTCGGGTCCCACTTCGGCCAGGTGGTCTCTTGATCCTTCTAGATGCTTCTTTTTTAGATGCTGAGCCACGTTGAGTTCCGGAGCCTTCTGGAGTCTTCTAGAGTGGTTTCCTTGCATATTTTCTGAATAGTCCTTGTAGATTCATAGATTCACCAAAACTCGTGGAAATTGTTAATATAAACCCTAATAAGGTGATCTAATTATATTTTAGTCATTTTTCCAATGAATGTGAGGGATAAAATGCATAGATAAAATGTGTCAACACCCTCTACGCCTACGCCACCCCTGGGACACGCCCGTGCACTGGCCGAGTGCACCAGCCCCACCCACTCGCCGGAACAGCCGTTCCAGCGGCGGCATAACCACGGCGCCGCCAAGAACGGCCGTCGGTACCTCCTCCAACCCTTCCAAGCCCCAGAATGGAACCCTAGGTAAGCCTCCACCACTTCCCCACCTATTCCCGGCCAAGCCCGGCCTTCTTCTCGCCGGATTTTGGTCCTTCCCGCCGGCCATGGCGCCTGGGGACTACATTGCTTCTTCCCCAATATTTCCAGGGAGTTTTCCGTAATCTAGGGACCTCTGCGTAATTTCAGAAAATAAGTTCAAGGGTCCCTTTGTAAAAGAGTTTTTGGATTTTAGTTGCAGCTTGGAAAATTCGTTCAAAATTGTAGAAAAAACAGAAAAATGTAAATCTAACTGTTTTGGATTTCTTGTTAGCAGATCTACAACTTTTACAAAAGTTATATAGGGTTTTTCTGAGTAGTTTTCAAATGTAAATTCAAACTCAGTTTGAGACCTTTTTATTGTAATTCAAAATGTACTCATGCAAATGAAATGAAATTTGGATATGTTGTTGTGTGCTCCATGTTCAGATCTGTGACCAAGTTTCACACATTTTTGTTGTGTAGAATTCTAGTTATGATTTTTGGAAGATTTATGTTAGTTTAAGATTGATGCTTTTTATAGTCCCCTCAAGATAGAAATTCTTTAAGCACCAATGCACCCTAGGCTTTTGTCATCATGTTAAGCACCTTTGGAAAAATAATGGTGATTTTTGAAGCATGTTTGAATGGTGTTTGGAAATTATGTTTGTGAATGATGTTAAAATCATAACTTGAACAATATGATGAATCCACTTGAATGTGTTGGTCAGGAGCTTAGTTGTGACATGTTGGAACTGTAGGAAAATTTTGAGATCAAAAAGATTAGTAATTCTTTTTGTATGAATTAATGAAGTCTATCTAGGCTGCATCTTGTCTTTTTCATTTAAAATAATATATAAATGATCTGGAGCTGAAAATTAATATTTAAGTTTATTTTAGTCATATGCTGCTGTGGTAAAATTTTCATGCCAGTTGGAGTCATATTTTAATTGTTATGAATTATGGATGAATGGCTAGTTAAAATAGAATAAATAGATTTATGTTTATCCTTTAATTTGAAAAGGAGGTGTTTAGGTTTAGTTTCTGTTTTGGAAATAATTTTAAACACACCCCATGCTGATGGTGAAGTTTGTTATTTTAATTTGTATAGATATGCACACAATCACCATCAAAGTCATTTTTAGCTCATCATCACCCACCTCTTACTTTTTATGAAATTTAGTATTTTAAATTGCTTAGATGTGCACACAATCCCCATCAAAATAGTTGTTAGTTCACCCTCAACACACCACAATGCTTTTTGTGAGTTTCTTAGATGTTTAGATAGATGTGGCCAACAAGAGTTGGGTTTAGTGATAATTCTCCCACCATCACTCTAAAACTAATTCATGTGCATGACGTGTAGATCTACCCGACGGAACGTACACGCTCACCCAGGAGGAGGAGGGATCCGCTAGTGGTGAGCTGAAACAAGTTAGTGGGCAGCAAGACCTGGACTAAAGTCCAGAAGAGCCCAAGGCTAGTGTTGAGTCAGAGGAAGGCAAGCACCAGATGCATATAACCTTTTTGGATAAAATCTCACTCGAATTTTACTTTTCAGTATTTATTATTTACTTTGTGCATTTAAGTTTCAGGAGTTGTTTTGAAACCTAAATGCATGATCCTTAGGACTTCTATGCTCTTTTACTAGTATGTTAGGAACGCTAGTGCCATGCTCTAAGGATACGGTACAAGTCGAGTAATGACTCATTGCTCGCGAGATATAGGATGCTTATGTTGGAATCATAAGTTGGTTAAATTGACTTGCTCATGTGGTAAGAGCAATGGGTTCGGTCTCGACCGAGTAGCATGGTGCTGGTCTAAGCTATTGAACGTACCAAGTGCTTGTCGGGAATGGGACCGGTAAGCCTAGTATCTAATGAACCAGTGTGGGGACTTTATCGCTACTAATCTTGAGATGCGTCTCCCGGTTTGATTCCGGTAGTGCAAGTGTGAGTCTGGACGTGTCGTGTGAGGGTGTTTCAGTAACCTTGTACTTAGGATTATGACGCTTGGGGAGTGATGGGAACCGCCTGGTCGGGGTAGACCCCGCATTTGTTTTTCTTTGGATTCTTTGGGGTCTATCTTCTTCGTTTATCTTGGGTTTACCTTGCAAGGAAATAAATCGATCGATCGTCGGTCACTCGCCGTTATCTGAGTTGGCTTGACCACTGGCTACCCCATGTTTATTAATGAAATATTTTGAGATTAATATTGTTGACTGATTAATCTGGTTTGCAAAACCATGCTTGTTTCTCTAGGTGCTTACCTAGAATGATTAACATACTAGAACTTGAGCTAAAATTTGAAAGTAAGGATCAACTCTTAGTTGCTTTTGGCAAAACAAACCCACCAGCCAAAAAGCCTTGCATGTCTAGCTGTGTCTTTTATTTGACGGGTCAGTCTTGCTGAGTATTAGCATACTCAGCCTTACGTAATCTGTTGTTTTCAGGTAATCCCATCTGGCCTGGTACTATTCCAGATGGTTGGGAGATTGAATGGGAGAACGATGAGGAGCAGTGATATACTTGGATGGCCTCCCATGTGTATCCCGCGTTTAGTTTAATTTCCGCTGTCTAAACTCTGAATCATGTTTACTTTCATGTACTAAAAACTTGGTTTGTAATATTAAGTACTTATGGACTTATATGTAATATAATCTTGTACTCTGGTCCTGCCTTCGTGTGGGCTTAGCGCATATTCTCGATCCTGTATTAGTGATTCACCGGGCATGACCCGGCAGAGGCGACAAAATAGCTCCTGGTTATCACTTATGAGCCACGTGGACCGGCTTAGGTGATAATCCAGATTTATTTTAGGCGGTTCTGTCACAGACGCCCTCCTCGACTGCGAGGCCACCCCCCTCTCCCCGCGCCGGCGGTCACGACTCCCTCGCTCCAGCCAGAGGTCGCGGCCCATCCTCCGCGTCGACGGTCGCGGCTCTCTCCCCCGGCTGGTGGCCGATGCCCCTCCTCTGCGACGGCGGCCCCAGCTCCTCCCTCCTGTAACCGTCCCTCTGGCGGCCTGTTCGCGGCCTCCCGTGAGGTCTCGGCATCGGCCCCGGCGTTGGGCCTGACGCTGTCGACGCACCTGCTGCGAGGGGCCTTGGGCGGTTCCTGATTTAGTTGTTGTGGGTTGTTGCTCGGCTCCGCCATCCTCTTCCCTGCTGCTCCCCGAGGTCGTCTCTTCTCATGTGTCTGCAAATGTTTCTTGTTGCCGTCGCCAGGGATGCCCACTGCTATTCCCATCGCTTTGCCTCTCATCCTGATTCCGACGTTGGGCGGTATGGTTCTAGCTTTGGAGATCTTTGGCGAATGCTTGGCCTAGTGCTCGCTAGTGCTGGCAAGGATTGCGTTCTCTGGTGTAGCTTACCCTGCTGGGGGCGTTGTTGCGACTAGGGATGAAAGCGGATCAGATCGGATCGGATAATACCTTCTCCACATCCACATCCATCTTTTTTTGTCGGATGTGGAGCGGAGCGGATATTACACGAATGCGGTTACGGATGCAGATTTTTTTCGGATGTCGGATATGGTGCGGAGTCAGAGCGGATAATACATGTTTATATTCGGTGACCAATATTTTGAAAGCAAAGCCGTAAAGTAGCAACATAATATGAAAAATACTCTTTATGATTCGCTAATAATGAAAGTAATCTTCACTGTTGAGAATGACACTTCACACTCTGACCTCGAATAAAATTATTATGAGTTCTCAACTTATACTTAAGAGTATAGCAAGCACGTCAAACAAAATAACTAAATATGGATAGTTAACTAAGATTTTTTATGCACGTCCACACACTATATATATGGCTAAAATTTTGTGGGCTAAAAAATTATGTATAGGTAAAAGGTCAGAGCAACTCCAGCAATAGCCCCTACTTGAAGCCCCTATTTCCTTGAGTAGGGGCCTTCTTATTTTTTGGGGGTGTAGATTTTGCTTCCAACTCCTGCAATAGCCCCTACTTTCCAACCCCTACTTACCATATGACATGTGGGACCAATATGTCAGCAGCTCTACTTCTTTTCTTATTTTTCTCCTTTTATTTTCTACCTTATCTTCAAGCTACCTCCCTCTTCTTCCTCATCCGTCCGCATCCACTCCTCCCCATCCGGTCGTCAGCTCCACGCGGGGGAGCGCGAGCTCGGGCCGGCGCAGCGTCGAGCTCTTCGCCGTGCGCCCGCCGCCTCCCCTGCCGTCCGCCACCTCCATGTCGAGCGCCCAGCAGGAGCCTTGACGGAGCTCGACGATGGGCGGAATGGAGCGGCGGATCCGGCGGCACCGCTCCCTGGCCCGTGCCCCGCTCGTCAACCCGCCACCCGCTCCTTCGAGCTAGTGCCGCCATCCTGCTCTGGGTGCAAGGGCAGCGGTGACTGAGTGGTGGCGCTGTGGTGGGAGAGATCTTGCCGCCGTCGACGGAGGGGTCCCGATGGAGCGGCGGCGCTTCAAGCTGGGTCATGAGTGCTCGATTTGACGGCCTCGGTGCTCGATTGGACACCCTGCGGGTTCGATTCGACGACAATCAGTCTCGATTCGACTGCGAGGTGAGATGACCACGCCCTTCTTCCCTTCTCCCTCCCTTCCTTTTCTTCGTCTGTCAGTGAGTTCGAATGGCGGCGGCGGGCTTTGGGCGAGGCAGGGGAGTGGTGCAGACAGGTCGGCGCGGCGGTGATGGCTTCCGTGTGCTCGCGGGAGGGGAAACAACTCCAACGACCGAGTAGGGGCCTCCCTACACACCCGCGGGAGAAGGGGCCGGAGGGGAGAAGTAGGGGGTGTGAACAGTGATTAGGACCGGAGTTGGGGCTCTGTTGGAGTTTGATTTCTTGCTCTCAGCCCCTACTTTTGAGTAGGGGCTCAAATAGGGGTCTTGCTAGAGTTGCTCTCATAGTGTATGGGCTGTCATAGGAGTCGGATTTTATAGGTCTCGGATTATCTGCATTCAATTGTCGGATAATCCATATCCAACGAATATCGCTAACAACATACCCTAATCCGCATCCGCATCCGCACACAATCAGATTCGGATTATGCACATCCGCTCGGATGTAAAAAAAACTCTTCTCCTACTCCATATTTGCGTAATTCCGATTCGGAGCGGATCGGATGCGGAAATTATCCACACCACTTTCATTCCTAGTCGCGACCTCCAAATCATCTTGGTCTGCCAGGTGAAGACTTGGCATGTCCATTCGTGGATGGGCGGACGACAGCGGTGTCGTCGTCGCTTCCTTCCTGAAAGCGTCGTCTCGCTAGACCGCTCCATTCGGCCTCTGCTTTCTTCTGGTCGTTAGGCTAGCGGTGACGTGCGGGTATCCTTGGTGTATTCCTACCGTGCAGGCGTATGTTGTTGTGCGTGGTCCCTTCCATGGTGGTAGTGTGGTGACCCCCTTTCTTTCTTTTCGGTTTGTCTTTGGCTCTGTTTGGGACCGCGTCGGCGTGGCTTCTACGCGGAAAAAGCCCGCCGAACGCTCCGCGACGAGAATACCGCCACCATGCAAAACGCCGCCGAATGAACTAGGCGAACCAAAATCGCAGAATCGGACCTCCCGTCGCTTCTCGCTTCTTGCGGTCCCTAACAAGATCTTTGTTGTAACTTTGCTTTTTAAGATTTCTCCTAAAGTGACGTATTATAAAACTCTCTTCTCTTAATAAAAAATATGCTTTGCACGTCTTTAAAAAAAAACTCATCTTCTCCATTTCTTTCTCCCATCCAGTTCTAGATCCACGTGGCCGGCGGCCTAATGGAATTACCCGAAGACCCGGCCCCACATACCACAAGCCCGCGGCACGCGTCCCCGACGATCCCGCCCGTCCACCCTCGCCGTCCCGCCCCCATCCCGACCACACAACCCCCGCCACCACACACGTGTTCTGCTCCCCCTCCCTCACGCGCCCTGCTCGTGACCATCTCGTCTCGTCTCCTTCCTCCTCTGTTCCCCGCCCTCGCCTCCTATTTAAACAGCGCCACCTGCGACGCTTACCTCCATCGACCTCCACCCATTGAATTTTAATAAAATTCTTGTTGGGATATATTCCCCCAATTCCCCTCCTCCTCCCAACAACAATCTGGTCGATCACTCCCGCGCCAAAAACCCAATCAAAAACACAAACCCGTTCCGAAATCCGATCCGATCCCCCACAAAAACAAGAAAAGAAAAGAAAAAGAAACCCAACACTTTCTCAGTTCGATCGTCGTCGCTTGCCAACAATCACCAAGACCGGAAATCCATGGCCTTCAACCTGGCTCAGAACGCCGCTGCCGCCGCGTCCCTCGCTCCCCGCACCCCTCGCCCCGCTGCCGCGGCGCCCGCGTCCGTCGTCTCCGTGCGGAAGGCGGGCGGCGCGCCGTGGCCGTCGAGCGGCCTCAGGCTGCAGCGGCAGGCGTGCTGCGAGCCGTCGGTGGCGCCGGCGCTGCGGCCGGTGGTGGCGTGCCGGGCGTCCACGGCGGCGTCCGAGCGCGCCGCCTCGAGGAGGCGTGCGGGCGTGCCGGTGTTCGTGATGATGCCGCTCGACACCGTCAAGAAGTGCGGCACGGCGCTGAACCGGCGCAAGGCGGTGCAGGCGAGCCTCGCGGCGCTCAAGAGCGCCGGCGTGGAGGGCGTCATGGTGGACGTGTGGTGGGGCATCGCCGAGAGCGACGGGCCCGGGATGTACAACTTCGCCGGGTACGCGGAGCTCATGGAGATGGCGCGCAAGACGGGGCTCAAGGTCCAGGCCGTCATGTCCTTCCACCAGTGCGGCGGCAACGTCGGCGACTCCGTCAACGTCCCGCTGCCGCGCTGGGCGGTGGAGGAGATGGAGAAGGACCAGGACCTCTGCTACACCGACCAGTGGGGCCGCCGCAACTTCGAGTACGTCTCGCTCGGGTGCGACGCCATGCCCGTCCTCAAGGGCCGCACCCCCGTCGAGTGCTACACCGACTTCATGCGCGCCTTCCGTGACCACTTCGCCGACTACCTCGGCGACACCATCGTCGTACGTCGCCCTGCTCCCGATTGAATTACTCTGCTTTGGCAGATGGCAGCGCGGCTTACCGGATCTTGGTGAATATTTGCAGGAAATCCAAGTCGGCATGGGCCCCGCCGGTGAGCTGCGCTACCCGTCCTACCCGGAGAGCAACGGCACCTGGAGGTTCCCCGGCATCGGCGCCTTCCAATGCAACGACAGGGTAGGAATGTTTTCAGATGATTTACACGTCGATCGGATTCTCAACCAAAAAGAAAATAGAACACAGAGAGAGATTTCTGACACGGATGATGTTTGGCGTGTGCAGTACATGCTTAGCAGCCTGAAGGCGGCAGCGGAGGCGGCCGGCAAGCCGGAGTGGGGTCACGGCGCTCCGACCGACGCCGGCAGCTACAACAACTGGCCGGAGGACACCATCTTCTTCCGCCGGGAGAACGGCGGGTGGAGCACCGAGTACGGCGACTTCTTCCTGTCGTGGTACTCGCAGATGCTCCTGGAGCACGGCGACCGCATCCTCACCGGCGCGTCGTCCGTGTTCTCCGCCTCCCCCGTCGAGGTCTCCGTGAAGGTGGCCGGCATCCACTGGCACTACGGCACCCGGTCGCACGCGCCGGAGCTCACCGCGGGGTACTACAACACCCGGAACCACGACGGGTACCTCCCCGTGGCGCGCCTGCTGGCCCGCCACGGCGCCGTGCTCAACTTCACCTGCGTCGAGATGCGGGACCACGAGCAGCCGCAGGACGCGCAGTGCATGCCCGAGGCGCTGGTGCGGCAGGTGGGCGCGGCGGCGCGCGCCGCCGGCGTGGGCCTGGCGGGCGAGAACGCGCTGCCGCGGTACGACGGCGCGGCGCACGACCAGGTGGTGGCCACGGCCGCCGAGCGCGCCGCCGAGGACCGGATGGTGGCGTTCACGTACCTGCGCATGGGCGCCGACCTCTTCCACCCGGACAACTGGCGCCGGTTCGCCGCCTTCGTGCGCCGGATGGACGGCGCCGTGTCGTGCCGGGAGGCCGCGGAGCGGGAGGCGCGCGGCGTGGCGCAGGCCACCGGGTCGCTGGTGCACGAGGCCGCCGTCGCGCTGCGGAGCTGACCTGAGGTTGCCGGTCGCTTTGTGTAGGGGGTTTTTTCTTTGGGGAGGGATCGGAGCGCGCTCGGAGGTCGACGGCGAACGATCTCTCGGGGCAGAGGGGGTACGCGTAGACGAGATTGTGACCAAAGGCGAGAGGGAAAGGGAGGGGAGGACAAAAAAAATGGAGTTTTTTTTGTCACGTTCTCAGGCTCCGACGATCGTCGACGGGGCTTGTTCGGGGAATATATCCAAAAGTTCCTGCAGAAATCGGCAGAAAACGCTGTGTTCTTGCACTGGCTGGTGATTCGGTGCTGCTTCCAGTCTTCTTCCTCCTCTCATCTGCTCTGCTGTGCGCTGTTGCTTGGCCGGCCGATAGGCTGCTTGAGGTCGACGGCCGTGTTGCCGGCCGCAACTTCTTTTTATGGATGTCTGTAAATCACTATTGCAATAGAAGTCATATTGCATTCATTCCAGTGAGTCTCCAATGGCACTAGTGAAACTGCAGTACAATTGTGCTTCAAGGCATGGTGAAACAATGCGAAACTCTCTCAAACAGATTTTGCGGGTAGAGCTCAGAGGGGCAAAAATTCTTGAACAGATTTGTGAATGAGGTGGTATGTTCTCTTTTGCAGGTAATAAAGTAGGCTGGTGATGCTTAGCCAACCTTTTTTTCTTAAAAAAATCAAGAACCAAATATATTATCTTTGTTGAGAAAATTACTCCTTAGGTTCCAAATTGTCAGTCATTTTAACATCTTTATATTCATATTTTTTGCTATGCACTTAGATATATGGTACTCCCTCCGTCCCAAATTAGTTGTCGTTTTGGCTTTTCTAACAAAAGGATTGCATCTACAAAAGCCAAAATGACAAATAATTTGAAACAGAGGGAGTATAACATTTTCTCTAGATTTATGAGTATGAACTAAAAAAAAGCTAAAAACTACTTGGTTTGTGTTATAAATGCAAGAAGTGTACGATTATTGGAGATACTAAATGGTACGGTAGCTCCGGGTACATTCGCTTACTTTGCCATTTTGATACTAAATGTATATAAGCGGTTGTTTGAAAAAAATTCTCCTATAAACTCGTATGAAATTTACACACTGCTTGAACCTTCAAAAATCTAGGGGCGTTGTAAGATTTGTTTGGCCAATACCATGCTCCGTCTTTGCTTTAGTTCTAGGGGCGTTGTAAGAGCATTTTGTTGCCGGCTTGGGCGACCATCATGAGGCAAGCTAGATAGAGGTTGCTCATCAGCGAGGCGACCATCATGAGGCAAGCTAGAATCTATCTGCTAGATAGAGGTTGCTCATCAGCGAGGTTGAGAATACTCTCGTAGTCTCGTTGGTTGCCCGAAAATGACAATGATCGTGATACTTATTTTGTGTATACATGTACCAAGTTTTTAAATTTTATTCAGCATAAATCTACTTTGATGAGTTAATCACTTGGAACTAATCACTGAATATGATCATGTTTTATCTTGCTCGCAAAGCTGATTCTACAGTAAAAATGATATTTGGGACCGTGCAGAACTGCAGAGTGACACGGGCAAACCAAAACACACCTTCACATGTTAGAAGACAATTGCGTCATATCATCGACAATCATCCATCCACGTGAGCAAGTTAGCTTGCAAAAACTTGCAGAAATCAGAGCAATACAAAAACAAATACTGCTCATAACAATGGACCATTACTTAACAGCAGCTCCTCCAAGAAGCAGTAGTTCAGGAAAGCACATCTTCATTCTCAGAAGCAAAGATAACAGTATTCAGCGTTCTGATTAACTCAGGTTTGCACCTAGAATGGAAAATCTTTCAACAGGAACACACAGGAATAGGTCCAGACTACTGCTCAGAGCGAGCAAAATTGTACGCACTAGAGTAACACAGATGTAGAACTAGTTGTGCAGGTAGATAAGGCCAACCAAACAACCTAGTAACCACCCTTGAGATCGTTGACCACATCGTACGGGATGGGGGTGACGGTCTCGATGGTAGCACCCTCGACCATGAAGCCAGGCTTGGGACCCAACGGCAGCCTCTTGGTGCTGATGACCTCACCACGTGCCTTGGCGTCTGCCTTCAGCTGGTCGTTCTTTGCCTTCCTCAGGCGGAACTCCTCAGTGCAGCGGGACGGCTGGACATGCTCCACACGGACATGGATACGCTTGCTGATGATGCGGCCATTAACCTGAAAATGCATCAATGTATCAGAAGAATGTATACATAGATTCAGCCTCATCATAGCTGAGTTAACTAAGGGTCTCAACAGTGTATGGATTCACCCCTGGTCCTAAGGTGGGATCCACCATGGATTTGACATCAACTATCACTAGAGCTGCAATGTAAAGAACCACCTGCTACATCCATACCCGGGAATTCAGGATTAAAAGGTGAGAATGCCGTTGAAGAGAATGGTGAGGCTGTGTCAGACAATATGATGTTTAATTGTATAGGAGCCGCTCCCATGGACAGGATCAGGTTCCATATGGATCCAGGGTCACAATGTTTGGAGCCAAGTTCTATAGTAGCATTTATTGTATAGGACTGGGGTAAAACACACATTGGAGAGGCCCTAAGCACACAAACCGATACTACAAATGTTGCTGTGACTGTGATAATGCATAAGTGTCCAAGTGTTGGAAGAGGTTAAACAGGAACAATTGTGATAATACAACAATCAACCATTTAAAACCTTCAGCTGATAAGACTTGACCAACATTGTGTTGACAAGAATAACAACTGCACACAAACTATCATAAGTACTTTGATCTGTTGCCACACATGTGGAAAAAATGTTGTGACAACTTCAATCACAACAATTTGAGAACTAATACCTACAAGAAGCTACAATTAAACATCATAGTTGAAACCTCATAAATTTAGGCCAACTAGAATCACATTACACCAGCAAACACAATCCAATCACATAAACTAAAATTAATAACATTACACCATAATACCACCATCAGACCGTATTAAGCAGACTTGATAAAACAGATCTAAAAAGTCAACAGGTCTAGGGCGTCTAGCTGCTCATTTCAGCAAATACAAAACCAAATGGCACACTAAAGGATCAAAGACATGCATAAATTCTACTCCGTACTAGGGTAAATCTAACATACCACTACAACATTATCGCCATTCTAAATCATGCAAAACCTTCTAATTCCTCAACGACAAAAGGCACACCAGCGCGCTGAAGGCAAACGCCAATCATATTAGCACCTACGGTGCCGCACATCACCCCCATAAGCGAGCGAGATAAAAGGGGATCTGCGTCGTATACCTGCTTGTTGATCTCGACGCCGATGGCGCGCTTGGTGACGTTCCAGACGCGGCCGGTGCGGCCGTGGTAGAACTTGTGCGGCATCCCCTTGTGGACAGCGCCGTTCACCTTGACGTCGACGTACTCGCCGATCTTGTAGGTGCGGAGGTAGGTGGTGAGCGGGATGTAACCCTTCTTGCGGAAGGGGCGCGCGAAGAGGTCGCGGGTCCGCGAGCGCAGCCCGTGGCCAGCCGGCATCCTGGCTGCTCCTGCTTTCTTCGCGCGGCGGCGGCGGCGGGAGCGGGTGGGAGGCGGGCTCTAGGGTTTGCGAGGGTTTGGGGGTGACGAGGGCTTTATAATAGGTGGGGTGGGACGGGGAATGGGCTCGGTGCTGGATGCTGTGAGGTGTTGGGCTGGGCTCGTTTGAGTGGGCTACCTGTTGGACTTTCATGGTAGTACGAGCAGGCCGGAAATCCTATAGGTCTTCCGGAAGATTTTTCGAAAACGAACTATAACCCACCAATAATACAACTAACAGCTCACGAAGGCTCACGAAACCTAACCCTAGTCTTTTTCTACCTCCCATCCACCCCTGTGCGCCGCCGCCACCTGCGCGCCGTCGTCATGGCCGGCGGTCCCGCCTCCGCCGGCCTGCCGCCGCCTCTGCCGTAGCCCGCCGTGCGCCCCGCGGCCGGTCTTCTCCGTGCCGCGCGCCTGTCGTCAGTGTAATATCCCGCAATTTTATTACAGAATGTTAATTATAAAAAATGTGGATTTAAAATTTTTTTATGAACTGATTGAGTGCTTGATAAATTAAATAAGGTTGTCTTCTAAATTCTCTCCTAAATTCCTAAATTTATCTTTGAGCTAAATAAAATTTCTAGAAAATATAAAATGCTAGTGTGAGAATCTTGGAGTTTATTCGGATTTTATTTGGATTTATTTGAGTGTGATTCAAATTTGAATCCTAATTCAAATTTGAATCAAAATAGAAATAGGGTGTTGATAATAGGAAAAAGGGGAGAGATCCAAACCAGGCTTGGGCCTCGAGTTCTCTTCGGAAGTCCACCGGAGACCCTCCTATTCTTTTTCCGAACCGGAGCATTACCCCGCACTCCCCGGCCCAGCAAGCGCCACGGCCCAGCCAGCCCACGCTCGCACCCCCACTCTTTTCTCTCACCGACAGCCGGGGCCCGCTCGTCAGGCCGCCACGTCAACGTCGTCTTCCCCTCTCTGCTTTATCCCCTTTTCACCGCCGCGTCCGCACCGCGCGCGCCAGCGCGGCCGGACCTCGCCGTACCGCTCGTGGTGGAGCTGCGGATGCACGCCACCTCGGCGCAAGCACATCCGACCGCCCACGCCACGCGCGCCCGCCTATAAAAACCACAGCTGCAGCCCCCCTTAACCCTAGCAGCTCTGGGGTTTTCCCCTTTCCTTTCCGCCGCTGCCGGAGTGGGAGAAGAAGGAGAGGAGGAGAAGGAGGCAGGGAAGGCCGTCCGTGGGAGCTCGCCGACAAGCCCGAGGCCGTCCGCGGGAGCAGCTGCACGACTCGAAGCCGGCGCCGTCCCTGTAGTCGTCGCGCACCTCTGCTTCCCCTGCTCCAGCCCGCGCCGCCGCCGTCCTGCTCCGCACCTCTTCACCGTCGCTCATCGCTTCGACCCGTGGTCATCAGGTGAGCGCCGTCGACCTCTCCCTCTCTGCTGTGGACCCGGCCATCGTGCCGAGGGAGAAAAGCTCCGCCTTGACCACGTGAACGTCCTCGCACGCGCCGCGGCACCGCCGCTGACCGCCGTCGTTTGTGTCGCCGGCCATCGAGCCGTGCCTTACGCCTGCAGGTGCCACTGCCGTAGTCAACGCGTGCGCGCTCACCGCTTGGCTCTGTTTCTTTTCCCCTCCTGATCGCCGGTGACCTCGACGCCCTGTTCGCCGCGCCGCCGTGGCCTTCGCCGCGCGGGTTGCCTTGGTGCACGTGCGAGTAGGGGAGGAAAAGGCCCTGCCTTGAGGGTCTCGTCGTGCTCATCTTGCCGCCGGCATGACCGCGCACTCACGCGCGTCATCGCCCAGACGCGGGTGCCCTGTTCCCCGCCGACGGACTCGCCGGCCGGAGCGCCGCCTTGGGCAAGCCGGCATTGTGCTCATAGGCAAAGGGCAAAGACCCAGTCTTTTGGCCCGGATCTCTTCACCTGGTGCACGCACGTACTCGCCTGGCATTTTGGCACGCCCACGCGCCAACGCCGGCGACCAACGCCCTGCACCGTCGCGCCCTTCGCCGTGCCGTCGCCGTCGAGCTCCGCTCCGGCCAAAGGAGCGACCTTTCTGCGCCCCAACGCGTGCGCCTTCGTCCCCTGAGTCGAGCCGAACCTTGTGTTGGCCAACCTTCAGCATGCCTCGCCGCCGGCGAGCTTGCCCGTGCCGGAGCTCCTCTGGGGCATTCTCCCGAACACGTACCGGCGCTAACCCAAAACCCTGGGGTTTTGATACACACGCACGCACACACGCTCGTGTCACCGCGGAAGATCCGCTGGGATCCCGTACGGCTGGCCAATCCCGGCCGAGCCACACGCACGCACACACCGCACCGTGCCGCAGCGATCCGCCCAGGATCCGCCGCGCACTGCCACGCCAGGCCGCCACGCAGGCTGCCACGCGTGCAGCCGCTGGCTTAAAGCCAAGCACGTGGCTGCCGCGTCAGCCGAGGAGCCGGCCTGCAGCTGGCTTTAAGCCCATTTTGAGACAGCTGGAGATAGCCTAGAGCTAGCCTAAAGTCTGCCTTATTGTATATGCGTATTTAATTTTTAGAAATGTATTTTCTCTTTGGAAATTCATAATAAATCCGTTTTAACTCCGAAAAATGCAAAACATTTTCTGAAAATCTTCTAAAATCTCAAACTCCACGCTAGGTTAGAGTTTGCTCCTTTTTGGGTCTTATTTGCTCTTCCTCTTGGATTTAATTGCATAGCAGCCGTGTTTATTTATTTATTTACGATTCTAGGAGCCGCCGGAGCCGGAGAGCTGAACCAGGACTACGACGATGACCTCGGCTACGACGACTACTCGCACCCATGTTCACGCCCGACCTACTTTGAATGCCCATTAGGCATTGCTTTAGAACCGCTAGAGCTTTACTTATGCATAATGATGAAAATGATGAAACCTTGCACTGCCCTTTTTAATACCTTGTCCTTAATTGACCTACTACTACTACTACTACTATATTTATGCGTGTTTATACGCTGAGCTTCGTTGTGCATGTGTTGGGATTATGTGGTAGTATTCTTGGCGTGTGTGGGGAAAAACCGGTAGGAGAAGGTGTTTTTGGGATACTTGGCGGGGGTGAGCTCAAGACAACCCGATCCGGGATCGGGGGCCAGGGATCGTCTTCTCGGGCGATGCCCAGTTTGGTGCCTATGGCGGGTACACTGTTTTAGGAGCACAGGTGTTGGGGTTTTTGTGATGACTTGGAGGATAGGAGCTCGCCCCGGTCTGAAACTGAGTGGGTCGCTTTGTTACACGGGACTTTCGTACACACCACCTCCCCGAGAGTGGGGATAGGACCGTTTCGACCCTAGCAAGTGCGATGCCATACCTGCTAGCAGGATAGAGGGTATCAGTAAGAGGGTATAGGGTGAAGTCCCTTCCCTTTTGTGCGCTCCCCGTGTGGCCACGCGGGGGCATGTTCACAGTTCTGGGGTGGTCCTTTGCAAGGGACCGCATCGAGACCCGGATGCAGGATGGAATCGTAACTCCTAGGTGTTCGTTCGGTTGGGTAGGTTCGGTCGGCTGTACACCGTCCGGGTGCTATTCCGAGTTGGGTACTGGTGTACACGCTTTGCAGAGTTTAGATCTATACGTATAGCCGCGTCCTCGGATATGGACATGCCCGTTGTTTACTCCGACTCTTACATTTTGGGATTTCTACCCCCCCATTATAGGATGAGAGAGTATGGTGAGCCGTGGTTGTACTCGGGGAGACGGGAGTTGCTCCCTCTACCTCGCGGATCCGGGTGTAATCATTGAGGAGCGAGGAGTGGGAGTTCTCGCACCGACCCTAGATGGAGTTAGGTTCTGGTGACGGTGATCTGGGCGACCAGGTGAAACCATTTGCGGATGAGAGATAAGGGAAATGGTGGGAATATGGAGATGTTATTCTATTTATATTACTGCTGCTGCTTAGGAAACCCAGCCTCTGCCTTGTGCCTTTCTTTACCTTTAGAAGTAGACCACTTAAACCTTGCATACGTTTGGTGACGTGGATCTATCCCGATCCTTGGGGATAGCCCCTGAGCTTGCAGGGTACGAGTTAGACTTCGACAACAACGCCGACGGATAGTACGACTGAGGGGCACGTCGCTTCGCTCAAGGATGCCTGTGGGAGAAGAATAAAGATGGAGACACCTTCTGGAAACTAGCTACCGTTGTGAAGGCTCTTATTCTTGTTATTCCTCCAAGAGGCATGTAATGATGTACTCCTTTATTCAGGATATGTAATAATATTCGTACTCTGATGCTTTATTTCGTTGTATGGTTGTGATATTTATCTGTGATTGATGTTTGTGCGTGATAGCGTCTGATCCAGGGACTATCACGAGAGCAGGTTGACGGGTTTTCCCTTTTTGAAAACCCGGGTCGTTACAGATGGTATCAGAGCCGTACTTGACCGTAGTACGTGCCCTTAGAAATGGCCGATAGAGAATAGGACTCTAAATAGTCTCTTTTGCTATATACAACTCTTGGCATATATTACAAAAACTTATCCTTCTTTGAAAAGTTCTATCTCACCTGCGCTAACTAAAAATTTCTTCCGTATCACAGGAAATGGATCGACGGGAGATAGAGCTCCTCCCGGAGCATATGGAGGGACTTGCTCGTTGGGTGGACCGGGTCGTCCTCGGGCTGGGGATTCCCCCTACGCACGTCACCTACGGCGTCGAGGACGTCCGCACTCTGTCAGGCCCACTGGTGCTTTGCACGGTGGCCATCCTACCCCACCCGGCACGTCCAGACTTCCCCGGGATGCTCCAGCACAGCACAGGACTCAACGTCAGGAACGCTGTGGACACCGCCTACAGCCACGTACTTCGCCACCTATTGGCTAGGTACCACGACGTCTACATGACAGGAGACCTGTGGCTGATCCCCCAGGACTACTATAGAGTGGCTCCGATCGTGGACGGACTGCCCGACCCTACAGCACTCTACGAGGAGGAGGTTGTCCAGGGTCCTCTACGCGAGTCCGACAATACACTCGTCACCACAGGGAGCTACCTCGTGGACCTCGACACTCACGCCCGCCGACTGAGCGAGCAGACGAGTGGACTCTTCAGCAGACTTGAGCACACTACGCTGGAGTTCCGTGAGCTTCAGCCCCACTGCCAGAGTTTGGTCGTGGAGAACCGTACCCTATGCCAGCGAGTCGAGCAGCTCGAGCGTGGGCTACACCACGCCAACTCTTTGGTGGTACGAGCTGAGGCAGAGAGAGTGTCCGCTCGAGAGGAGATGATCTACACCAAGGAGGATCTACGCAAGCAGGAGGCCAGGTTCACCCGCCTCTTCGACAAGCTGAACCAGAAGGATGCACTGCTCGCCTCACAGGGACGCAGTCTCGTTCGTGAGAAGGCCAAGGTGGCCGAGCTTGTGCAGGACCAGTACTCCAACACCGCCAACTTCGCAGCACTCACCAGGACTTCCGTGTTCCTGCTGGACAAGTGCAAGAGGATGCTGAGGACTTGGGAGGACGCTGACTCTCTTCGTGTGGACGAGCTTCACGAGCTCAACAGTCAGCTACCTCTAGAGCACCAGCGGGCGATCCGCAAGGAGACCTTCAAGCTGCACCCGTCCTCCCTCTAGCTACACCTATGTCCGATGGCTGACATGCCCACTCCGGTTGAGACCTAGGAGGTGAGGGCTGCTCACGCCATGCTGACGCGGATGTTCCCTAGAGACTTCCCCGAGGAGGACCGTTGCCCCGTGAGGTACAAGAGGGCTCGCACCGAGTAGTGTGCTGTAGCGAGATCATGCTAATAAGAGTAGAGTTGTAATATAGGTAGTTTCCATGAGTTGTTCCATGCAGCCGAGAGCCTGTTCCGGTGCATGTGGAGTTATGAGTCTTTTCACACCTAGATGTGCACACCCTTTTGAGATCATGTAACACTATATTAGATCGCTGCTGTGGGTGACCTCCAAGGCTTGAGTCAGCCTCGAAGAAACTTATGTACTCATAATGGATGCTGATTGTTTGGTCTTAATGGAGTTAATCGTTCTTATTACTTTTTCCCTTTGAGTGTTGGAATTATATTAGTAGAAATATTTTCATACTTGTATATCAGACTCAATTTGTTGGTGAGTGACGTATCTAAAGTCTTCTTTGTCCATGGTCGTGTTTTCAGTAAGATGTCCATCAGGAGGTCTGGACGTCTGTTGGCTCGCCTCGAGGATGCCGAAGCCGAGGAAGAGCAAGCCCCGCCAGTCCGTGACCGTGGACGTGGCCGCGCTCCCGCACGTGGGCGTGGACGCGCACGTGGTCGTGTACACGCACCTGTTCGAGGACGAGGTTGAGGTGTTGTGGTGCCACCACCGCCGCCTCCTCCCATCGGTCAAGGCGATGCGGAAGAAGGAGAGGAAGAAGCTGAAGGAGAGCCCAAGCCGGCACCAGCTCCCTAAGGTCGTGGGCGTGGTCGTGGCCGTGGAGAGGCACTGCCACCACCTAACCTGGCTGAGGTGATGGCTGCTCAGACAGCGCTGATGTAGAGGATGGCGGAAGCCGTCGAGAACCGAGTCAACGGTGGGAACTGCAACATTCCGTCGGAGGAGGACTTCGCCAAGAAGATCGAGAGGTTCCTCCGCCTGAAGGCCTCTACCTTCAGTTACTCGGATGATCCTCTCGACGCCGACGACTGGCTCTGCGTGATCGAGATGAAGCTCGACCTCACCGCCTACACCGACGAAGAGTGTGTGGCTCTCGCCGTCCACCAGCTCGAGGGTCCTGCCAAGTCTTGGTGGGACAACTACTCCGACAGCCACCCGAACCCAGCCTTCATCACCTGGCTGGAGTTCTATGAGGTGTTTCGTGAGCAGTACCTGCCGAGGGAACTCATGAGTCAGAAGGCACATGAGTTCCGCACCATGACTCAGGGTGCGATGAGGGTGGAGGAGTACGAGAGGCACTTCATGAAGATGATGCGCTATGCCCCCGACGACACCAACACCGACGACAAGAGGCAGTTCTAGTTTCTGCGAGGCCTCCACCATGGTCTCTGCCAGGGCTTGAAGGCCAGTGAGCACAAGTCCCTTCGCCACCTGGTGAATAGGGCTATTGCGCTCGAGGAGGAAAGGAGGGGGCATTAAGAGCGCATGAAGGGCAAGAAGAGGATGGGAGATCGGGACCATGGCGACCAATCCTTCCAGAGGCTGAGGAGTGGGCAGAGCAACCTGCTGAGAGGGAGCTACCGCCCGGGGAACAACCAGCCCGGACGTGGATTCGGAGGAAGCCGTGCACCGTACCCTGGGGGAAGGAGCTCCAACTACCAGCAGCAGGGTGGTGGATACAACCGCCCGCAGCAGAGCGCGTCAAGACCCGGCACCAGAGGTTTCACTCCTACGTGCTACGCCTGTGGCAAGCAAGGCCACAAGTCGTACGAGTGCCCCAGCAAGAAGACCGCTGCTACACCTGCCAGGGCACCAGCTCCAGGAGGGAGGCCACCTCAGGCTGCTCCCCAGCCGACCGCTGACCGCGGGAGGCTCAACCTCCTGACTGAGGAGGAGGCTGCCGACGCTCCTGACGTCGTGATCGGTGAGTTTTTAGTTTGTGGTACTAAGGCTTTGATTCTTTTCGATACTGGTGCAACTAGTTCTTATGTGTCCTCTAACTTTGTAAACAAACTATCTCTCCCCATGACTCCCCGACCGAAACCAATTGTGACGAGCTCACCGCTCGGAAACATCAGGTGCACCTTGTTGTGCAAAGGTGTGGAAATGTTCATCAAGGGTCACAAGTTCCTCGGAGATCTAACCGTGCTGAAGTCCAATGGGATTGATGTTATTTTGGGCATGGATTGGATCACCGCTCACAAGGGAGTTATCTCCTCGTCACCGCGACAAGTGACCCTGATACACCCCAAGGGGACGAAGATCACGTTTGAGCCGCTGAAGTCACGGGAAGTACCAGCTGTGTACAACCTCACTACGAAGATAGTGACCGATGTTCCAGTGGTTTGTGAGTACCCCGATGTCTTTCCTGAGGATCTGCTGGGGTTACCACCAGACCGCAATGTGGAGTTTGTGATCAACCTTGTGCCAGGTACAGCACCCGTGGCACAGAGTCCTTACAGAATGAGCAAGTTAGAGCTGGCAACGTTGAAGGAAGAATTAGAAGCTCTCTGACAGAAGGGGTACATCCGACCTAGTGCATCACCTTGGGCTTCACCAGTGATGTTTGTACCGAAGAAGGATAGGACGCAATGGCTGTGCGTCGATTACCGCGCTCTTAATGCGGTAACCATCAAGAACAAGTACCCGTTGCCACGCATTGATGATCTGCTCGATCAGTTGAGGAAGGCAAAGTATTTCAGCAAGATTGATCTTCGATCCGGCTACCATCAGATGAAGATTCGCCCCGAGGACATCTACACGACAGCGTTTGTGACCCGGTACGGGCAGTATGAGTTCACCGTCGTATCATTCGGTCTTACAAACGCCCCAGCTTACTTCATGAACATGATGAACAAGGTATTCATGGACGAGTTAGACAAGTTTGTCATGGTTTTCATTGATGACATCTTGGTCTTCTCGGAAACTGCCGAAGAGCATGAAGAGCATCTGAGGATAGTGCTGGAGAAGCTGAGGCAGAATCAGTTGTATGCCAAGTTCAGCAAGTGTGAGTTCTGGCTAGAAGAAGTAGCATTCCTTGGGCATGTGTTGTCAGGTGAAGGAGTGGCAGTTGATCCCTCGAAGATCGAAGCTGTGTCAAAGTGGCAGTCGCCCAAGACAGTGACAGAGATCAGGAGTTTTCTCGGTATGGCAGGGTACTACCGTCGTTTCATTGAGAATTTCTCCAAGATTGCGAAGCCGATGACCGAGTTGCTGAAGAACAACACGCCTTTCGTGTGGTCAGAGAAGTGTGAAGCAAGCTTCCAAGAGCTCAAGACCCGACTCACCACAACTCCTGTGTTGACGCTTCCTGATGACAACAAGGACTTTGTGGTGTACTGTGATGCTTCAAGGCAGGGTCTTGGTTGTGTGCTGATGCAAGAAGGTAAGGTGATCGCTTATGCTTCAAGGCAGCTTCGGAAGCACGAAGAGAACTACCCGACACATGACCTCGAGTTAGCAGCTGTTGTTCATGCTTTGAAGATATGGAGGCACTACTTGATGGGCAACAAATGTGATATCTACACGGATCACAAGAGTCTGAAGTATATCTTCACCCAATCAGAGTTGAACTTGAGGCAACGATGATGGCTAGAGTTGATAAAGGACTATGACCTCAACATTCACTACCACCCAGGCAAAGCGAATGTTGTGGCCGGTGCTTTGGGCCAAAGAAGCTATTGCAACAACATGATGGTGCAGGAGGAACAACCAGAGTTGTACAAGGAGATGGAGAGATTGAAGCTCGACATCGTCGAGAAGGGACAGCTCAATGAGTTGAGGGTGAAGTACGGTCTGGAGGATCAAATCAGGCAAGCCCAGAAGAAGTGTCCAGAAATCGAAGAGGTGAAAGACCTTCTGACCAGAGGTAAGGCCCCTGACTACCGCATTGATGAGCAAGGCACGTTGTGGTTGAAAGATCGCATATGTGTGCCTAGTGGTGAGGAGATTCGGAAGACGATTCTGAAGGAGGCTCACAATTCTCGGTACTCTATTCACCCCGGTTGCACCAAGATGTACCAGGACTTGAAGTGTCGATTCTGGTGGGAGAATATGAGGAAGGACATCGTCGAGTATGTTGCTCGATGTGACACATGCCAGAGAGTGAAGGCGGAACATCAGAGACCCGCCAGATTGCTACAGCCACTTGAGATACCTCAATGGAAATGGGATGATATCAGCATGGACTTCGTGGTGGGTTTACCCCACACTCAGAAGGGAAATGACTCGATTTGGGTGATTGTGGACCGTTTGACCAAGGTAGCACACTTCATACCAGTGAAGAACAGGATCAGTGTGAGTTAGTTGGCCGATCTTTACGTGGAGCACATCCTGAGGTTGCATGGAGCACCCCATAGCATCGTGTCCGATCGTGGTGCTCAGTTCACCGCTCAGTTCTGGAAGAGTCTGCATGATTCGATGGGCACACACTTGGACTACAGTATGACATTCCATCCTCAGACTGATGGACAGACAGAACGGGTGAATCAGATTCTCGAAGACCTTCTGAGAGCTTGTGTGTCGACTTACGACAATGATTGGGAGAAAAGTCTACCCTACGCTGAGTTCTCGTACAACAACAGCTTTCAGGCAAGTCTGCAAATAGCACCCTTTGAAGCTCTCTATGGCAGAAAGTGTAGGACCCCGTTGATGTGGTCTGAGGTGGGGGAGATGACTTTCTTTGGTCCTGCTTCCATTGTTGAAGCTGAGGAAAATGTGGCTAAGGTAAGAGAGAACCTGAAGATAGCTCAGAGCAGGCAGAAGAGCTATGCTGATCCTAAGCATAGGGATATCTCCTTCGAAGTTGGTGATTACGTCCTTCTGAGAGTGTCACCGCTTAGAGGCACGAAGAGGTTCCATGTGAAGGGGAAGCTAGCCCCAAGGTTTGTTGGACCCTTCAAGACTATGGTGAAGGTGGGGAAACTTGCATATAGGCTGGAGTTACCACCTGATCTTGCCGGAGTGCATCCAGTGTTTCACATTTCGCAACTCCGGAGGTGCCTCGACCCGAAGCTTGACAAGCATGTCTCCACCGATGCTATCGACTTGCAAGACAACCTGGAGTACTTAGAGTATCCGGTAAAGATACTGGATTGGGCCAAGAAAGCTACAAGAAGTACCACCACTCGCTTCTGCAAGGTGCTTTGGAGCAATCACACCGAGCGAGAAGCGACATGGGAGAAAGAATCAGTCATGAAGGAGAAGTACCCACACCTCTTCGAGACGGAGGTAAGTTCTTAATCTCGAGGACGAGATTCTTTTGAGGAGGGGAGTCTGTAACATCCCGCAATTTTATTACAGAATGTTAATTATAAAAAATGTGGATTTAAATTTTTTTTGATGAATTGATTGAGTGCTTGATTAATTAAATAAGGTAGTCTTCTAAATTCTCTCCTAAATTCCTAGATTTATCTTTGAGCTAATTAAAATTTTTAGGAAATATAAAATGCTAGTGTGAGAACCTTGGAGTTTATTCGGATTTTATTTGGATTTATTTGAGTGTGATTCAAATTTGAATCCTAATTCAAATTTGAATCAAAATAGAAATAGGGTGTTGATAATAGGAAAAAGGGGAAAGATCCAAACCAGGCTTGGGCCTCGAGTTCTCTTCGGAAGTCCACCGGAGACCCTCCTATTCTTTTTCCGAACCGGCACATCACCCCGCACTCCACGGCCCAGCAAGCGCCATGGCCCAGCCAGCCCACGCTCGCACCCCCTCTCTTTTCTCTTGCCGACAGCCGGGGCCCGCTCGTCAAGCCGCCACGTTGACGTCGTCTTCCCCTCTCTACTTTATCCCTTTTTCACCGCCGCGTCCGCACCGCGCGCGCCAGCGCGGCCGGACCTCACCGTAACGCTCGTGGCGGAGCTGCGGATGCACGCCACCTTGGCGCAAGCACATCCGACCGCCCACGCTTCGCGTGCCCGCCTATAAAAGCCACAGCCGCAGCCCCCTTAACCCTAGCAGCTCTGGGGTTTTCCCCTTTCCTTTCCGCCGCCGCCGGAGTGGGAGAAGGAGAGGAGGAGAAGGAGGCGGGGAAGGCCGTCCGTGGGAGCTCGCCGACAAGCCCGAGGCCGTCCGCGGGAGCAGCTGCACGACTCGAAGCCGGCTCTGTCACTGCCGTCGCCGCGTACCTCTGCTTCCCCTGCTTCAGCCCGCGCCGCCGCCGTCCTGCTCCGCACCTCTTCACCACCACTCATCGCTTCGACCCGTGGTCATCAGGTGAGAGCCGTCGACCTCTCCCTCTCTGCTGTGGACCCGACCAACGCGCCGAGGGAGAAAAGCTCCGCCTTGACCACGTGAACGTCCTCGCACGCACCGCGCCGCCGCCGCTGACCGCCGTCGTCTGTGTCGTCGGCCATCGAGCCGTGCCTTACGCCTGCAGGTGCCGCTGCCATCGTCAATGCGCGCGCACTCACCGCTTGGCTCTGTTTCTTTTCCCCTCTTGATCACCGGTGACCTCGACGCCCTGTTCTCCGCGCCGCCGTGGCCTTCGCCGCGCGGGTTGCCTTGGTGCACGCGCGAGTAGGGGGAGGAAAAGGCCCTGCCTTGAGGGTCTCACCGTGCTCATCTCGCTGCCGGCATGACCGCGCACTCACGCGCGTCATCACCCAGACGCGGGTGCCCTGTTCCCCGCCGACGCACTCGCCGGCCGGAGCGCCGCCTTGGCCAAGCCGGCCTTGTGCTCATAGGCAAAGGGCAAAGACCCAGTCTTTTGGCCCGGATCTCTTCACCTGGTGCACGCGCGTACTCGCCTGGCATTTTGGCACGTCCACGCGCCAACGCCGGCGACCAACGCCCTGCACCGCCGCGCCCTTCACCGCGCCGTCGCCGTCGAGCTCCGCTCCGGCCAAAGGAGCGACCTTTCTGGGCCCCAACGCGTGCGCCTTCGTCCCCTGAGTCGAGCCGAGCCATGTGTTGGCCAACCTTCAGCACGCCTCGCCGCCGGCGAGCTTGCCCACGCCGAAGCTCCTCTGGGGTATTCTCCCGAACACATACCGGCGCCAACCCAAAACCCTGGGGTTTTGATACACACGCACGTACACACGCTCGTGTCACCGCAGAAGATCCGCTGGGATCCCGTACGGCTGACCAATCCCGGTCGAGCCACATGCACGCACACACCGCACCGTGCCGCAGCGATCCGCCCAGGATCCGCCGCGCACTGCTACGCCAGGCCGCCACGTGTGCAGCCGCTGGCTTAAAGCCAAGCACGTGGCTACCGCGTCAGCCGAGGAGCCAGCCTGCAGCTGGCTTTAAGCCCGTTTTGAGACAGCTGGAGATAGCCTAGAGCTAGCCTAAAGTCTGCCTTATTGTATATGCGTATTTAATTTTTAGAAATGTCTTTTCTCTTTGGAAATTCATAATAAATCTGTTTTAACTCCGAAAAATGCAAAACCTTTTCTGAAAATCTTCTAAAATCTCAAACTCCACGCTAGGTTAGAGTTTGCTCCTTTTTGGGTCTTATTTGCTCTTCCTCTTGGATTTAATTGCATAGCAGCCGTGTTTATTTATTTAATTACGATTCTAGGAGCCGCCGGAGCCGGAGAGCTGAACCAGGACTACGACGACGACCTCGGCTACGACGACTACTCACACCCAGGTTCACGCCCGACCTACTTTGAATGCCCATTAGGCATTGCTTTAGAACTGCTAGCGCTTTACTTATGCATAATGATGAAAATGATGAAATCTTGCACTGCCCTTTTTAATACCTTGTCCTTGACTGACCTACTACTACTATATTTATGCGTGTTTATACGCTGAGCTTCGTTGTGCATGTGTTGGGATTATGTGGTAGTATTCTTGGTGTGTGTGGGGAAAACCGGCAGGAGAAGCCGTTTTTGGGATACTTGACGGGGGTGAGCTCAAGACAACCCGATCCGGGATCGGGGGCCAGGGATCGTCTTCTCGGGCGATGCCCAGTTTGGTGCCTCTGGTAGGTACACTATTTTAGGAGCATAGGTGTTGGGGTTTTTGTGATGACTTGGAGGATAGGAGCTCGCCCCGGTCTGAAACCAAGTGGGTCGCTTTGTTACACGGGACTTTCGTACACACCACCTCGCCGAGAGTGGGGATAGGGCCGTTTCGACCCTAGCAAGTGCGATGCCATACCTGCTAGCAGGATAGAGGGTATCAGTGAGAGGGTATAGGGTGAAGTCCCTTCCCTTTTGGGCGCTCCCCGTGTGGCCACGCGGGGGCATGTTCACAATTCTAGGGTGGTCCTTTGCGAGGGACCGCATCGAGACCCGGATGCAGGATGGAATCGTAACTCCTAGGTGTTCGTTCGGTTGGATAGGCTCGGTCGGCCGTACACCTTCTAGGTGCTATTCCGAGTTGGGTCCTGGTGTACACGCTCTGCAGAGTTTAGATCTATACGTATAGCCGCGTCCTCGGATATGGACATGCCCGCTGTTTACTCCGACTCTTACGTTTTGGGATTTCTACCCCCCCCCCTTATAGGATGAGAGAGTATGGTGAGCCGTGGTTGTACTCGGGGAGAGGGGAGTTGCTCCCTCTGCCTCGCGGATCCGGGTGCAATCATTGAGGTGCGAGGAGTGGGAGTTCTCGCACCGACCCTAGATGGAGTTAGGTTCTGATGACGGTGATCTGGGCGACCAGGTGAAACCGTTTGCGGATGAGAGATAAGGGAAATGGTGGGAATATGGGGATGTTATTCTATTTATATTACTGCTGCTGCTGCTTAGGAAACCCAGCCTCTACCTTGTGCCTTTGTTTACCTTTAGAAGTAGGCCACTTAAAGCTTGCATACGGTTGGTGACGTGGACCTATTCCGATCCTTGGGAATAGCCCCTGCGCTTGCAGGGTACGAGTCAGACTTCGACAACAACGCTGACGGATGGTACGACTGAGGGGCACGTCGCTTCGCTCAAGGATGCCTGTGGGAGAAGAATAAAGATGAGACACCTTCTGGAAACTAGCTACCGCTGCGTAGACTCTTATTCATGTTATTCCGCCAAGAAGCGTGTAATGATGTACTCCTTTATTCAGGATATGTAATAATATTCATACTCTGATGCTTTATTTCGTTGTATGGTTGTGATATTTATCTGTGATGGATGTCTGTGCGTGATAGCGTCTGATCCAGGGACTATCACGAGAGCAGGTTGACGGGTTTTCCCTTTTTGAAAACCTGGGTCATTACAGTCGGGGCTCCGCGCGCCCGTGACCGGGGCTCCGTGCGCCGCCGTCGGGGTTCCACACCCGCGCGCCGGGCAGCCGGCCCCGCGCGCACCGCCGCGCCGATCGGTGTTGCCGCGGGCCGCGCCGCCGGTGGAAAAAGGGTTAAAAAAAATTTCAACATTTCTAAAAAATGTTGTAACATTTTGCAAAATGTTGACAAAAAAATAATTAACAAAATCAACATTTCTTAAAAATGTTGTAACATTTCTGAAAAATGTTGGAAGAAGTCTAAAAAAAGATGCAGAAAAATGTTGTGCAACATTTTAGAAAATGTTGTAATATTTTGCAAAATGTTGACAAAAAATAATTGACGAAACCAACATTTCTTAAAAATGTTGGAAGAAGCAAAAAAAATATTGATTACAAAAATGTTGGTCGCAAAAATGTTGTAACATTTTGTAAAATATTGATGAAAATTTACTATAAATGTTGAAGGAAAAATGTTGTAACATTTTTTAAAAATGTTAGAACAATTTTAATTTAGTAGTCACGAAGTGAGCTGGTGAAAAAATAAAAAACATTATTTAGACGAGCTTTGGTGGGTTGAAAGTTCATAAACTTACCCATCTTCCATAAGTCATATAGGAGGAGCCCCCGAGCAGGCCCGTGTTGGGCCGTATAGGTGAGCCCATTTACCTACCATACTTCACTTTGTGTAATCCATATGGTTCTGACTTCTGACATTCTGAGCCGTTCTCACTCACAATACCAACGACTTCCTCTCGGACCTATCGAAATTCACAGAAAACTCTATGCACGATGACCACTTGTTGGGAAGAAATACGTGTCGAGCCAAACGATGTTTGCTGAGCTTTCACGACTCACCCACGAGCCAGCTCCCTACCAGGGTTTTTTTAGCTGTCCAAGTTCGTCTGGCGGTCGCGGCTAACCATCCAGTTAGACCTGTTACCGGTGGATACGGTAAAGAAAAAAAATTAAAAAAATCAAATTTTGAATCAAATCACGCAATTCAAACAGTAGTCACTGGTTAACCGAACGGTAGCACAGGTTAGCCGATCGGTTGCACTGCTTAGCCGGTTGGTTGTGAATCAAAGAAGAATTTGGCATGTTTTCAATTTTGAATTGAAAAATTGAAAAATAAAAGAAATTTTTTTAAAAAAAATCAAGGTGCGTAGAATCTAATGGTGTCAAACTTTTTCAAATATTAGTGCATTTAGTTTTTTTTTGCTGCCATTAGAAGTTCAACCGGCCGAATTTTTTCCTTTTTCTTTTTTGGTTGAACTTGTAATACCTGCAAAAAATATTAAATGAACTAATATTTGAAAAATGTTGACACCATTAGATTCTATGAACCTTGAAGTATTTTTAAAAATTTTCTTTCATTTTTCAATTGTTTGAATTCAAATTAGAAATTTTTGAATTTGGACGGTTAAGATTGGCATCGCTAAAATATCCATCAGATTCAATTATCAAATTTATAATTTTAATAACTGAATAATAAAATTTGTACATTAAGATTGGCATGAGAGCAACCTGCCGCTCGACGACGACGACCCACCCCCTCTGATCCAGCAACGCGGCGGACCACTCGGCGGCGGCCGGCGCCCAACACAAACCAAAAGAGGCCTGCTCCTCCTCCCCCGGTCCCTCCTTTCTCGTCCGCTCCACTCCCAGCCTCCCAGTCCCAAGACCACCAGCAGCACTCCAATCAAACTTTGCAATTACCGAGCTCCACCCGATCACGTCTCCACCGGTACCATCGCCATGCCGCTGTGTTGACGCCATTCAGGGCCAACACACGAGAGCACTAGGGTGTCGCAAACGGACCGAAGAGCAGAGTCACGGCCGGACCGGTCAGACCGGTCAGGCGCACCGGTCAGACCGGTGTCCTAGGGTTTGCGTAATTCGATCGTTCAGGAGGGTAACTACCACGCTTATGTGATGAAGGACGGCTAGGTTTACGAGCAAACCAGCAAAGAGATAAACAACGCACTTACGTGGCGAAGAACGACTAGTTTACAAGCAAACTAGCAAAGACCGTCGAAGCTCTCGCCCGGGAGGGACCCCGTCAGGGCGTGGACGTCGCCGGTGTGCCCTAGGTCGACCAGCAGATCCTAGGACGTCATCCCTGGTTGTGGAGATCAGGAGACGAAAAGCATGGAGGTTGGAAAAGGGTGTTGAGAGAGAAAAAAGTAGATGTGATTGATAGATTCGATTGTCTTCCCCTCAATCGGCTGTGGCCCTTCATAAATATAGGGTGGAGAGGTCTTGCCCCAATAGGAGTCGAAACCTATACAAATCCTGTGTTGAAATACAACTCCTAACTCGGATTTGACTGCGGGCACCGGTCAGACCGTCGGGCCCCACCGGTCAGACCGGTCCGACGCAGGGCTGGTTCTTGCCAGGACCATAACCCCCTCATCCGGACTCCGAACTGGACGTTCCACATATGCATTTCGATCGTCTCGACGAGATCTACGCAATGGTGAAGTCCAATTGGCATTTTGAGCACTTTGGTCTGACCGGTCTGACCGGTGTGGGTGAAAGGTCAGACCGGTCAGAGCTGCTGAATCGGCTATATGACCAATAACTGATCAGATCAGTTGGCCTTGTCCTAGTAGCCAGATCAGCAACCTTTGACTATGATTATATGATCTAAATGTCCATATTGATCATCTTGGCAAATAGTTCATCTTGATAACTTGAACCTATGACTTGACTTGATTTGGCGTTGCTCCAAGTGTGTCTTCGTCCCATTCAATGAAATCACATCCAGAATATCCAAGATGAACCCCCTGTCCTGTAAAATGCATATCCAAGCCAAACTAGCAAAATATCAAGGATTAGCACTAAATTGGCACTTCTAGCCTTTAGCCTCACATATCTCGAACCTTGCCACTTTTGGGTGCGAACATATGCCCCCCTGTTTCTTGGTAAAGCTTGCGTACCAAGAAATACTTACCAGCCCCAAAACTGCACAAGAATGATGTTGAGCACAAGTGTAGCGAACAAGTTTTTCTTTTTAAGGACGATAGCATCTATCGGCCATACTACTTGATTTTGTCTAATATGAAGATTTCAACTTGTTGCTACCATTTATACACATTGTGTGAGTGAAATAAGCCTGAGTCACACTCCCTCGGCTTTGGATGTTCGAAATATTATTTCAAAATCATTCTCACACCTATAAGCTATTGTGAATGCATAAAGCGACCAAATTGCTAAAATGTCAATTGGTCTTTGCAATCCTCCTCAAATCGACAATGAAGAATGATAGAACAATTTAATGTTGCATCCACAAGTGACTCGGATCAGAAATAAATAAAGTCAATAATCAGCTCAAGAAGTGATTATAACACAATTACTTTGTAATTGATGATAGCCGGATTACTCATGAACCATCTTTGTTTGTTCTCGACTTATCCTTCCAATATATCTCAGGTTATGTTAACAGTTGCCAACAAACTTTCTCCAAGCGTCAATTTTGGCTTTAACAAATTTTGAAATCTGGACAGCCAAACCAACAGCCACACCGGTCAGACCGGTGACAAGGATCGGTTAGACCGGTCACTGACGGTCAGACCGGTCAAGGTGGCGGTCAGACCGGTCCGTTCAGGATGTGCTATCTGATTTCTAAACATCGGCCCTTTTTCATGAAAATGTCTTTCGGACACCGTAGTCTGATGTTCATTATTCAAGAGTACTAATCCTGAATTCTCATGTCTAGATAAAATAGATGTTATAAAATTAAGATAACCTTCTAGACATATACCAAGAAAAATATATATAGTGACTCATTTAATGTAAATACTTGTTGCACCTCTGGTAATGAGCCACTAAATGCCTTTGCATGATTCTACCACTATGGATCCCCGAATCCAGCCTGAATATAAAAATTCACATTCGGCTTGTTACTTGAGGTCAAATATACCAACCAGCTAAAAATCTCAAAACATTATTATTTGGTGAAATAAGGACAGCACCAACATTTTGATAAATCTTGCAAGCCGATTTAGTAAATAGAAACTCCAAAGTGGTAAATTACTCTTTTTGCTTAAGTCTTGCCCCCCGAGCACTTAAGGCACCAAAAAGGTTTTAAGCAACCTATTATCGGGAAGCTATCACTTTAGGACGATGATCTAAGAGATTCATCAGCCATGTATGTTGTCAAAGACGATAATTCAATATCATCCATAAAGAATTCATCCATAAGAAGATGCACAACCGAAATAATAGAGTAGAGATATATAAATTCAAAAATTAAAACCATCTCTAAGAACTAAATATTTCGGCTTTTGCAGATTAATCAATATGCATAGTAATTTGGTGATAACCCTCTATGATATAAAGATGATCCATGTGGAACCCAAGGACCAAAATAAGAGTATGAGGGATAATCAAGCATATCGAAGGATGAATTCCAAAACATAGGCATATGTAAAGCAAATGGACTAGGTAATGACCAATAATTTTGATGGTTTGGTGCAAACCTCAATTTTGAAGACCGTCTCTCGTATCTTTTCTTCTCCTTTAACTGTGTTGCACCTTTTGCTTGATCACCACCCGTGTCTTGAGTTCGAATGCTTCCTTTAGGAATCCATGCCATGCCTTTCTTCCTCAGCTCTTGAGCACTAAGCTTTTGTAGCTTCTTTATCTGCCAATTTGATAAACCAAGTGGATGACTTGACTTTGCTTCAGTTTTGGACAGCAGTGCTCCTCTTTTGTTTTTCGACCTCTTCAACTCCTTTCGCTCAGATTTGGCACTTGGAGGATCAACAGATGATTTTTCCCTCTCTTTGCCATTAGTAGCCGAAGCACTCAACACATTAATCGGCTTTTTATTAACTGAATTCAGATCTGAACTTTCATCTTTGCGACCATCTCTTTTCACTTGGTAAACTTGCTTGACAACTTTTTTCTTGTTTTGAGCACTAGACCGATCTTTATACCCAAAACGGTCACTTTCAACATATGGCTGCATTGCACGTGATGGTCGCCTTGGAGCTGCATACTCAACATGATATGGTCTGAAATACGAAGGAGTATGTGCCCATGAATCACTCCACCCCCATGATGAATAAGGATGAGCACTAGTGGGATATGGAGCATATGAAACCGGCATTGATGGCTCAAAAGGAGAATATGTTGTTGCTGAATAAAAACTCTTTCTTTGCCGATTCCAATTCCCATAATTATGTCTAGGAGGCAATCTTGAATATTTAGCATTATTTGACCGATTAGCACGCTTGGCCTCATTATCTTTTTGATATTTAGCCAGAAGTTCAGCAAAGGTGAGCTTCGGCTTCTTACCATTGTGCTTGACACGGTCTTTACCTCCATCTACCTCAGGATGTCCAGATTTGGACATCTCTGAATTTTTCAGACCGTGACCGGTCTGACCGGTCTGGGTGACCGGTCTGACCTGTCGGTCTGCACCGGTCAGACCTATGGACCTCACCGGTCTGACCTGTGTGTCCAGCACAGGAAGAGTAACAGTTTCCTGACTTGGTGGAGAAAAATCCTTCTGCCCCCTAGTAACTTTTGTGATTTCGATAAGCTCATCGTCCTTGATAATTGCTTGATCTTGCAAGTCATGGACGATGTCTTTCTCATCACTTGGGAGCTTTGAATCTTCCTCTCTGGCAATTAAATCCGGATCTTTGGATAAATCGGCAGATGCTAACCGATTTAATGATCCTTTGCCATCAAAACCAATTGTAGCCAACTGGTCATCCTCTCGTGTTTGAGCAAACCTCAATCGTCCAGTATCAATGGCCGATTGTATGAATTGATGAAAAATATTGCAATCACTAGTATTATGATTAAAAGAATTATGCCACTTGCAATATTTTCGATCTTCTAACTCAGGAGGTGATGGACTAACTTTGTGATCAAAGAATTTAATAAAATTATTTTGAAGCAAGATATCAAATAAATTATCACACAAAGTTAAATCAAAGGTGTACTTTATTTTCTCTAACCGATGCTTTTGTGGAGAAGGCTTTAAGGCTAAGCAAACGAACGGTTTAGATTTCTCATCGACCCATTCGGCTATACCTTTCTTTGCACTTCTCATACCCGACGCTTTAGAGTTGATCACTGTATTAGCGTCGGACTTCACAATGCCTCTCGGTTTTTGTTTCTTACTTTTAAATCCAGAATATCCATAAGTACACCATGAAGAGAAAAACTTTTAAAATGATGATGTAGAAAAATTAAATGTCAAAGTATTTTTATGATCAGCCTTTTTAATTTTAACAATGCATTGGCTGGTAGAATCTAAAGGCATGCTATCACTAACAAGTAAATCATCCTCAATCGATCTCTTAGAATTATTTATGATAGAATCACTAATAAATGAATTAACTGAAAATATAGGATCTGATTGGGAATTACTTGCAGAGCGTACCTTGTCAAATATTTTGGAGAGGCGAGGAATCTTGATGTGGATGATATCGCATTTCTCCTCTTGACGGCAGCCCACGATCATCCTCTGCCTGGACCGGTCAGACCGGTGTAGGTGGCCGGTTAGACCGGTGCCTCCAGAGTTGCTGGAAATCACCTTGTGTCGACATGCCAATGATCCCTTCTCGCCTCCTTTGTCTTGGTTTTCAACAGTTTGATTTTCTGAACTTTTCTCAGCCTGAACTTGTCGGTTAGTAGCATGACAATCGCTAGTAAAATGTACGACAACTCCGGCTTTAGGAAAATCAAGCATAGTTGTTTTATTTTGCTTGGCATTCTCTTTTACAACTAAGCTTGGCTCTTTTAATAGAATAGATTTAGAGTGAAAATCTGAATCGTTCTTCTTTTCACAATCATGTGCCGAGGCAATAAACTCCTTAAGTTCAGATTTCCCTTTTATCAATGCAGCCAAGTCTGCCTTAATGCTAGCAATTTCAGCATACCAAGCATCAGATTTATACTCTAGAGGTGCACTCTCCCTTGCTGAATTTTCATTAATTTGGCTAGAGTTATAAGAAACATTTGAAGCCAAATCATAGTTATTAGCATTTGCAAGCGATGTTGAGAAAGTAGGTGCAACCTCCACTCGAGTGTCATGTTGTGTAGCATATGATGATTGAGAACAACTGGCCTGATAGCTAGAATTAGCATGTCCAATTTTCTCGTTTTGTTCTTTTATCCTTAATTCATATGCCTTAGCTTTCACAAGTACTTCATCAAGTGAATTAAATTTTGTATCTCTCAACCAATCTCTAAGGGATGATTTTAAACCTCTAAAAGCAAGATAAGCTAGATCTGAATCGGAAAAAGGTAAATTAAAGCATCGATTCTTTATTTCTTTGAATCGTTCTAAATAATTAGAAACCGATTCATCTCTACCTTGCTGAATATTATAGAGATCAGTTGCACATGATGTTTGAGAATAACTGGCCTGATGGCTAGAATTAGCATAGCCAATTTTCTCATTCACCGGCATGTTTTGTGATGTAATCACATATCCTGCCGATGAATAAATAGATGAAACACCTTGCTGAAAATTAGTAGAATTACTAGCATGTGGTGTTCCATAAGAGTTGGTCAAACTCACCATGTTAGTTTGACCTTGATACATGTTAACCGACTTTTGAACTTGTTGTACAGCCGGTGTGTGAGAGTAATGTTGTATGTTGCTAGTATCATTAAAATTCAAAGCATGCATATTTTTTAACAATGGCTTTTGCATATTAAATTCAGAATTATAATTTGCATAATTAAAACTATCTGAACAATTACTAGCCGATGCAATATGCCTACTAATATCAAATCTAGCAACATCAACATAAGGATTCATGGTACTTGCAAAATATTTATTAACATTAGACATAGGTAACGTATTTGCAAATTGTACCTTGGGCTCGTTGTAGATGAATTGATGCGAAGTATATGGATAACCCGCCATAATAAGTATGGATGCTTCAGATCTTGTAATATAGATAAATCAAGATGTCCTCGAAAATCCAAGCAATCAATGACCAAAGTCTCGATTCTCTTCTAGTCTTCAATATGTAGCAGCAAGCAAGACACAATGCAAACGGCTTGAGCAGCCTGATGCAAAGTCACAAGTGTAGATGCAATCGGTCCCAAAAGACCAGATTCAACTACAATGGCGAATGAAAGTAATAGGTCAAAAAGGCTAGGGATCGATAGAACGGTTTGAGCAACCTGATCTTTCTTCCCCAGCGGAGTCGCCAATTTGTTGACGCCTTTCAGGGCCAACACACGAGAGCACTAGGGCGTCGCGAACGGACCGAAGAGCAGAGTTACGGCCGGACCGGTCAGACCGGTCAGGCGCACCGGTCAGACCGGTGTCCTAGGGTTTGTGTAATTCGATCGTTCAGGAGGGTAACTACCACGCTTACGTGATGAAGGACGGCTAGGTTTACGAGCAAACCAGTAAAGAGATAAACAACGCACTTACGTGGCGAAGAACGACTAGTTTACAAGCAAACTAGCAAAGACCGTCGAAGCTCTCGCCCGGGAGGGACCCCGTCTGGGCGTGGACGTCGCCGGTGTGCCCTAGGTCGACCAGCAGATCCTAGGACGCCATCCCTGGTCATGGAGATCAGGAGACGAAAAGCATGGAGGTTGGAAAAGGGTGTTGAGAGAGGAAAAAGTAGATGTGATTGATAGATTCGATTGTCTTCCCCTCAATCGGCCGTGGCCCTTCATAAATATAGGGTGGGGAGGTCTTGCCCCAGTAGGAGTCGAAACCTATACAAATTCTGTGTCGAAATACAACTCCTAACTCGGATTTGACTGCGGGCACCGGTCAGACCGTCGGGCCCCACCGGTCAGACCGGTCCGGCGCAGGGCTGGTTCTTGCCAGGACCATAACCCCCTCATCCGGACTCCGAACTGGACGTTCCACATATGCATTTCAATCGTCTCGACGAGATCTACGCAATGGTGAAGTCCAATTGGCATTTTGAGCACTTTGGTCTGACCGGTGTGGGTGAAAGGTCAGACTGGTCAGAGCTGCTGAATCGGCTATACGACCAATAACTGATCAGATCAGTTGGCCTTGTCCTAGTAGCCAGATCAGCAACCTTTGACTATGATTATATGATCTAAATGTCCATATTGATCATCTTGGCAAATAGTTCATCTTGATAACTTGAACCCATGACTTGACTTGATTTGGCGTTGCTCCAAGTGTGTCTTCGTCCCTCTCAATGAAATCACATCCAGAATATCCAAGATGAACCCCCTGTCCTGTAAAATGCATATCCAAGTCAAACTAGCAAAATATCAAGGATTAGCACTAAATTGACACTTCTAGCCTTTAGCCTCACATATCTCGAACCTTGCCACTTTTGGGTGCGAACACGCTGCTTCCCTCCAACCCGCACTCGCCGCCACTCCGAGTCCTTTCCTCCTCCTCGTCCTCCGCCGCGGCGCTCAACGGCCTCCTCCTTCGCACCGGGCATCGTCCCGGCATGCGCCGGCTTCACGCTGCCCTCGCCACCGACAACTGCGTCGTGGTCATCTGCCTTGACCTCTGCCTCCGCTGGCTCTGATCCTCTGATGACACTCGCCGACTGATCGATCAGCGGCTTCTCTTCTTCTATTCTTGGCTGCGGCTGGGGTGCGGGCTGGTGACGCTGGACTACCTCGCCACGGACCCACGGTGGACGCGTACCCGCGGCCCGACGACAAGGGGGGTGTTTGGATGAAGAGGTAAATGAGGTAAATCTACCCCAAATTTACCCCCAAAGGATCCAAACATGTGGGGCAAATGTGGTGGGGTAAATGTTTTGCCACCCTAATTCCATTTACCCCTAAAAAGTAGCAAATTGGAGCAAAATTGTGGTGGACCCCAGCCCTCTCTCACATTCACATCCACATTTACCCCTCAATCCAAACACCTCAAAGAGCAAATATTAGTAGGGGCAAATGAGAGAGGCAAAACATTTGCCTTAAGGTAAATATTTACCCCTACCATCCAAACATGGCCAAGATCCGCACCGGGGAGCTGCAGGTGAGCTCACCGTCAGCCGTTGATCGCCGGCCTCTCTGTTGGCCATCTTGCTTTCTTTGGTGGTAATAAAGCCGCCTTGTTGCAGATATCCGGCGGAGGGAACGCCGGGAACGCGTTGACGGCCGCGGCTCGCCTCGGCCTGAACACGAGGGTGATCTCCAAGGTAACAGCCGCGCTCTACTTCGACCACTGCTATGCTTACACTCACAGTTATTCACAGGGAGGAATGAATTCACTCGATGATTCACATTCACCCTCAGCTCATGTGTTTTTATCAGGTGGCCAATGACGAAACCGGAGGAACTGTTCTTTCAGAACTCAAGGAAGATGGGATCGATACATCTCATGTCATCGTAAGGACAAGCTTGCACAACTTTGTTCATCGATTGTCAGCAGTCCTGATGCTATCTGCAAGTAACAATTTATCTGTGTATTCTTTTCCTAGTATAACAATTAACAAGTAACAACAGCTGAAACCCGATATTTTTCATCCATGCATGTTTATCTCTCGTTCATTTGACAATCACACTCGCAGATTTCTGATGGTGGGACCACAACATTTGTCTACATCATTATTGATAAGCAAACGTAAGAATATTCTATTGGTTTTTCTACGAAAGAATGCTCATGTCCTTAGTATAGTGTTAGACTGTTAGTAACTCTTTGCTTATTTGTAGGAAAACTCGTACATGTATACTCACACCGGGCGATCCTCCAATGGTTCCTAGTAACTTGCCGATGTCAAGTTTATCAGCTGCATTGCAAGATGTAAGCTTGTTATATGTAGATGGTGTTGACGCTTTTTACGATCGAACACACGAGTACGCTAGATTGCGCGGTCGTCGGAAATCACCTCGTCGAACCACCCAGCACGGGCCGGTCTAACCGCCTGGGGGGGGCCAGTCTAACCGCCTTGGACAGGAGGAACGCCGAAAAACCTAAATTCGCTGCTCCGGGAGGGATCCCGTCGGGAACAGTGCGCCTAGGGTTGTCCTGAGATCGGCAGGCCACTCAGAACTCCCTCAACCGCCGTGGAGACGAAGGAGGAGAGCAATGGAGGTTGGAAAAGTTAAGGTTTGGAGAAAATAAGGTAAAATTGATAATGACGATTGGATCATCCTTCTCAATCGGCCACGACCCTTTATATTTATAGGGTGGGAGGACTTGCCCTGCAAACCACGCTTTACAACTCGGAATCAAGCTAAACTCCTAATTCTACCCGAAATCGGGGAGACCCGGTTAGACCGCCCTTGGGGGGCGGTTAGACCGCCTGGCACCTTTGTGCCGGACTGGCTACAGTGCACCCGGTCAGACCGCCCTGGGACCCGGTCTAACCGGCCTGCACGGCCTGAGTCGGCTTTTGCCAATTTTGAGTGTCAACACATGCCTCCCTGTTTTTTAGTAAAGCTTGCGTGCTAAAAAATAATGCTAAGGACGACAGAACTGTGGTCGGCTATTTTTTATACTAAGGGCGATTTTCATAGAAACCGGCCATGAATCTTCAAGCATCTTGCCATACACTTGGATAAAACTTCTTCAAATATCTTCCATTGAGTGCCCTAGGTAGCTGCTGTCCTTGCAATGATTCCACCATATAAGAATTCCCAGAGCAAACTCTCACAATCTTGTATGGACCTTCCCAACTTGGAGACCATTTACCAAACTTGTTGCTCTTTGATCCTATAGGTAAAATAGTCTTCCAAACCAAATCTCCTACTTGAAAAGACTTAACTTTTACCCTTTTGTTATATGCTTTAGCAACTCGCCTTTTGTCCTTCTCAATTGCTTCCAAGGCCTCCAAACGCTTGTCGGTCACTTCATCAATGTTATCCATCATCAAAGCATGATATGTATCAACATCAAGATCATTTTGCTTTGCAAATCTATATGCGCCTAGATTCACCTCAACGGGTAAAACGGCCTCTTGACCATACACAAGCTCAAAAGGAGTAACTTTAGTAGCACCATGTCTAGATATGCGATGAGCCCATAAAGCTTCAGATAATATCTCTTGCCATCTTTTAGGATTGTCTTCTATCTTCTTCTTAATGAGCTTAACTAAAGTTTTATTGCTAGACTCGGCTTGACCATTAGCTTGAGCATAATATGGAGATGAATTAAGCAACTTAATACCATATGAATTGACAAAATCACGCACCTCTTTAGCCACAAATGAAGTACCTTGATCCGTAGTTAAAGTTTGGGGAATGCCAAACCTATGTATGATATACTCCGTAATAAACCCAATTACCTCCTTGTGTGTCATGTTCTTGAGAGGGATTGCTTCAGTCCATTTAGTAAAATAATCAGTTGCCACAATCACAAAGCAATGTCTTTTGGTCGACGGAGGATGTATTTTGCCAATGAAATCCAATCCCCAACCTCTGAATGGCCAAGGCTTAATAATCGGATGCATCAACGCAGCAGGCACCAACTGAACATCTCCATGTTTTTGACACTCTTCACACCCTTTGTAATACCTAAAACAATCGGCTATCATAGTAGGCCAATAGAAGCAAGCCCGCCTAAGAAGCCACTTCATCTTGGGAGCCGATTGATGAGTACCACAAACTCCTTCATGTACCTCTGCCATAGCCAATCTTGCTTGATCAGGACCTAAGCACTTTAAAAGCAAATCATCTGTCGTCCGACGATATAACTCACCATTATCTAAGATGAACTTAAGTGCCCACCGTCGGACTTTTCTGTCATTTATACTCTTAGGTCCTGCAAATACTTAACCAAAGGTGTTCTCCAATCTCCCACTTCATCCTCAACAGTTTTGGAAGAAACAGTGGCCGAAGTAGGGTTACCCCCCGAGGGGCGGTCTGACCGGCCCGAGGGGGCGGTCTGACCGGGGTACCCGGTTTGACTGGCCGGAGGGGGCGATTGAACCGGTTCCTCCAGAACGTAACCCTCGGCTTCGCTAAACATCGGTTTTCGTTCCTGAAAATTTCTTTTCTGAACATTATAACCAGATGCTTGCTGAGCCAGAGCGTTAGCTTTCGGATTCTCCTCCCGTGGTACATGATAGATCACAAATTCATCCATGCAAGATATGATGTCCAAACATTTATCAAGATAAGTATTTAAAGAACCATTTAGACATTGACATACCTTCGATACTTGCTGTACCACCAGTAAAGAATCACCATAAGCTTCTACATGTTTTACTCCCATGTCATGTAAGGTTTGCAATCCAAACAAGAGAGCTTCATACTCAATTTGATTATTAGTACATTTATGATCCAACCGGCTAAGGGCTTCAAAAATAGCTCCACTAGGTGATATAATAATGATCACAACACCACAACCACTTCTACAAGCCGATCCATCAAAATGTAATTTCTATGGAGTAAAAGTTACATAACCGACATCTAAATCAAGTTGCTTATCAATTCTATGTCGAACAATAAAGTCGGCTACTATTTGACCTCTCATTGATCCAATAGGTTCACAATGCAAATCATATTCAACAAGAGCATAAGCCCACTTGCCGACTCTACCACTTAAAATAGGTTTTTGCAACATGTATTTAATTATGTCGGTTTGGCATGCAACATAACAAGTACTAGACAATAGATAATGCCTTAACTTGGTACAAGCATAATATAAAGATAGACAAAGCTTTTCAATAAAGGTGTACCTCGTTTCGGCGTCTAGTAATCTCCTACTCTCATAAGCAACAACATACTCCTTGCCATCGGTCTCTTGAGTCAAAACAGCTCCAATTACACTTGGCTCCGCCGCAATATATAACCGGAATGGACCACCACTCTTAGGCGCTTGAAGAACAGGCGGTGAAGTCAAGTAACTCTTAATCTCATCAAAAGCTTCTTGTTGTTTTGCCCCCCAAGTGAACTCAGCTCCACTTTTTAACCGAAGCAAAGGAGTACAACCTTCCCGGACAAGTTACAAATGAATCACCTCAAGTAATTAACCTTGCCCAAGAATCTCTGCAACTCTTTTTTACAAGTAGGAGCTTGAACCTTTTTAATTGACTCAATCTTTTTAGGATCAATCTCCACACCTTTCTCATGCATAATGAAACCCAAAAACTTGCCAGCCGACACTCCAAAAGCACATTTGAGTGGATTCATCTTTAAACCATACCGACGCATCTTTTCAAATGCAAGTTTTAAATCGGCTAAATGAGAATTTAGACCAGCCGATTTAACAACAATGTCATCGATATAGACTTCTACTATAATACCAAGCAAGTCATGAAAGATTAAGTTCATAGCCCTTTGATAAGTAGCACCAGCATTTTTCAAACCAAAAGTCATGACTATCCACTCAAACAAACCTACAAATCCTGGACATATGAAAGCCGTTTTGGAAATATCCTCTTCGGCCATAAAGATTTGATTGTAACCAGCATTACCATCAAGAAAGCTAAGCACTTTATGTCCAGATGCAGAATTAACAAGAAAGTCGGCTATAGGCATAGGATATTCATCTTTAGGAGTAGCTTTATTAAGATCTCTAAAATCAATGCAAACACGAAGTTTCTTTGTTCCTTTTTTCTCAACAGGCACAATATTAGAGATCCAATCAGCATATCGACAAGGCCTAATAAACTTAGCATCAAGCAACCGATTGATTTCTTCTTTCACTCAATCATAAATATCAGGATTAAAATTCCTACGAGGTTGTTTATAAGGCTTAAAACCAGGTTTAATAGGCAATTTATGTTCTACTAAATCACGACTTAAACCAGGCATCTCATTGTAATTCCAAGCAAAACAGTCAACATACTCTTTTAATAACTTTATTAATTCAAGCTTAAATGTAGGATCAAGATTCTTGTTTACAAATGTCGGCCTAGGTACAGTGCCATCACCAATATCTACCTCCTCAAGAGGATCAGCCGACGTAAACCCTTGTCCTAGCTTACCCAAATCATCAAGATCCTCAATGGCTTCACATGTATCGGTCTTATGCGCCCGATAATGGTCAATCCTCTGCTGCAACCACTCTTTTGTAGAACTCATTGAGTCACATGAAGTGGTTTAGCCGATTATCAAACGGCTTTATGACAGCAGGGATGAAGCCATCATTGGAACAGCTTACAAACTCATAATTAGACAAATCTAAGCCAGATAGACATTTTACATCATCATGCACACCTATAGAATGACTATCAGCTACAGCTACACAAGCAGAATTATCACCATGCACTACTTCTACCTCATCATCTACCCATTGTATTAAAATTTGGTGCAAGGTAGAAGGAACGCATTTATTTGCATGAATCCAATCACGACCAAGGATAAGACTGAAGTTACCTTGTGTCTCAGCAACGAAGAAAGCCGTGGCGAGCGTCTTGCTTCCAATAGTGAGCTTCATGGAGATCACACCTTTAGCTCCTATCGGCTCGCCTCCTCCAACTCCACTGACGGTCATGTTGGTCTTGATCAGCTCCTCATCTGAACCTCCAAGCTTCTTGAATAGAGAATACGGCATCAAGTTGACAATCGCACCTCCATCCACCAGCATCCGAGAGATAGGCTTTCCATTGATATGACCCTTCATGTACAAAGCCTTCAGATGATTATCAGTGTCCTTGGGCTTCTGAAATATAGCATCTTTAGGCCCAAAGTCAAGATGAGCGAAGTTCTCCTCCGTAGGCACTGAACCATCAACAAACAAATGAACCACATTGATCTCAAGGTTCATCCGCTCTGGAGAAGAACTGTAGTCCACAAGCTCTTCGTCATCCTCTAGAGTAGGGACCGACGACACCTTGGCATCACAAGCCATGGGGACCGAAGAAGCGAAGCCGGGCGGCTTTTCTGGAGAACCCGGTCTGACCGCCTGGTCAGCCGGTCTAACCGCCTCAGGCGGTTGAACCGCCCCCTCTGGCGGTTTGACCGCCTCTGTCTGGGGCGCTGTCTTGATTCTCCACTCCTTTCCCTGTGGCACCATGGGCCTGTAGCTGTTGAAAACCTCGTCCCTCTGCTTCTCCAGCTCCTTCTCCTTCTTCTCACGTAGCCTCAATCGTTGAAGCTTCCGCCTTTGAGTATGAGTTAGACCGGGAGGACACCATCTTGGCAAGAAGTATTCCGGACGAGACTTACTACCGCTGGCCTCATTTGCAGCAACAGATCCCTTTTGAGTAGGTGTCACAACTTGATTGTTTAGCCCAACCGGTCTTTTGCCACTTTTCTCAATGGGAACATCCATCGTCCCAATCTGAATGATGTCAAGACTTGTAGTCCTCTCTGGGTCGATGTCCATCTTCTGAACCTCCTCCTCTCTGATCTTGGGCTTGTACACCTTTTTCAGAGGAAGTTGCGCTTTCCTGGATAGGGCGGTCTGACCGCCTACAGGGGGCGGTTTAACCGGGTCAGCCTGATGACCCTGCCCAAACTGTCGTGGAATCCAGCGATCCTGTGTATGCCTTGAGATTCGATCCAGCGCTGATCTCCTTGGTCCTCCCCATCCAGGATGGAAGGATTGCTGGTATGGCACCCACATTACCCCATTGTCATCGTAGATTGGACGAGGCGGATTTGAACTTGAAGGAGCCCAATTTGGAGTAAAGTGTTGCCTCTGAGATGATTCACCTCTGAACTTGATAGCTGCTCTGGGAGGTGACGACGGCCTCTCTTGTTGTGGAGGTGATCTCATCCTTTTTTTACCGGCTGATCGCTTGTAACGGCCTTTTGTTTGGAATACTTGTTAAATAGCATATCAAATGTGACATTTGGCTTTGGAATACTCCCCTGATTCTTTGCCACGTTGAGCTTCCAGTTCCCAATCTCCGGCCGCTTCGGAATAAGCATCTTTGGGCGGCCATGTGCAGGGGCGGTCTGACCGCCCTGTACCCCCGGTCTAACCGCCCTGTCCAGGACAGGCTCGGTTTCCTGCTGACCAGATGGCATGGACGATCCTTGCCCCCCATGTCCAGAAGCTTTGACAGTAATTTTGAAAGTTTCTCTGCCATCAGGGGTCTTTTCATATGCCACTTCTCTTGTCAACTCTTTTCCCCTCAAATCAGGCTTAGCTTCCCCGACCATCACGTTCTTGCACTTAGTAGCTTCGGCTTGATTCGGCCGAACCAAGACCTTGGGTTGCTGCAACTCCATGGTGTTGACGGGAAAAGGTTGCTTATCCACTTGCATCTCATGAAGCATCAAACGACCTTCGTTAATGGCCGATTGAATCTGACGACGAAACACATTGCAATCGTTAGTGGCATGAGAATAAGAATTATGAAACTTACAATATGCACGTCGTTTAATTTCATCAAGTGGAGGCATAGTATGAGAAATTTTAATGTTTCCAAGTTTAAGCAATTCATCAAAGATACGATCGCATTTAGAAACATCAAAAGTAAATTTTAGTTCTTCTTGCCGACCTTTAGTAGCCGGCTTAAGAGATGCACAAGAACTAGCTTTAGATTTTGAAGTCCACACAAATTCAGCAACATACACTTCATTCTCGTCGTCTGAACTATCGGAATCATATTCAATCATATGCACATTAGACCGACGAGGCTTAGAGTGTTCTTTTTCTTTATTCAGTTTTAATTCTTGTGACATACCTCTAACAAGCACATTAGCAAGAGTATGAAATTCTACACCCTCTAATCTATCTCTAATAGCAGGTCTTAATCCTCTAGCAGCTAGATCAGCAAGGTCAGAATCAGTAAGAGACAAATTAAAGCAACGGTTTTTAACTTCTTTAAAACGTTTAAGGTAATTGGAAACCGACTCCTCTTTACTTTGCCTAACCGATGTTAAATCTGTCAATTTTAATTGGTAGCTCCCACTAAAGAAGTGGTCATGAAACTTTTGCTCTAATTGATCCCAAGAATCAATCGAGTTGGGAGCTAACGAAGAGAACCAAGCAAAAGCGGTACCAGTTAAAGACAATGAAAATAAGCGAACTTTTAAGGAATTAAAGGTACCAGCTTCACCTAGTTGAGCAGTATATTGGCTAATATGATCCCAGGTTGTACGGTTATCATCATCACTAAATTTAACAAAATCGGGCATACGCCAACCAGGGGGAAAAGCCACATAATCAAAATCAGCCATATATGGTTTTTGATACAACCTAGTATTATCCATATCAACTCCGAGCTTATTTTTCATCATGTTAGCTATCTCTTCCTTAAATTGAGCCAATTCATTCCTAGCAGCTAACTGAGATTGCATTGCAGCTGTTCTTAAGTTACTCGCAGGGGGTTGATTAGGATTTTGCATGCGATGCAAGTCGGTAAACACATCATTAGGCACACCATAAGATGAAGCAACGTTAGGAATAGGTGGCGATGTGTGAGCTATTGTGCTATACATTGGTGGAACAGTACCATAAGAATTATTCTGACTCTGAACCAATGTACTAGGCACAACCGACAAAGGCAACGGCTGATCCGGGACCATAACCATCTGGCCAGACAGGGCGGTTGAACCGGCCTGGGGGGCGGTCTAACCAGGGTCGGCTTGGGTAATGGTGACTGTCCCGGATAAAACCCCGTCGGCATACCATACATAGGAACTTCAAGTGAAGCTTCTAGTGCTGCCGACGTGGCTTGATGCAGAACCCCTTGTGAATCTACTTGAGGGATGCCATCATCAGATATATTAATAACACGCTTACCCTCTATTTTTTCAAGGCGAGTAACAACACTAGCAACCAAACTACTCTGATCGTTAAACGCACGTTCAAATCTATCGGTAATAGCAGATAATTGCGTAACTAGATCAGTAGGAGGTGTTGGTGTTTGACTTACAGTGGGTATTACCTCAACCTTGTCTTTGTTCAGCTTGATCGCCGGCAACTCAAAATCTTGAGTGAAAGTCACCTTGCCTGAACGATCCTTCTTGGCGCCAGAGAGAAACTGCTGCTTGATGTACTCTTGCAGCTCCGTGTATTTCCTCTGGTCTTCCTCGCTGAGTTCCTCGATATTTACCATGATCACGTTGTTCTTGTCAAGATCGCACTGTGATCCCATGCAAAGATAGAAAGATCGGTTGTAACACCAGATCTATCCCCAGCGGAGTCGCCAAAAGTGTGTTGACGCTTTTTACGGTCGAACACACGAGTGCGCTAGATTGCGCGGTCGTCGGAAATCACCTCGCCGAACCACCCAGCACGGGCCGGTCTAACCGCCTGGGGGGGGCCGGTCTAACCGCCTTGGACAGGAGGAACGCCGAAAAACCTAGATTCGCTGCTCCGAGAGGGACCCCGTCGGGAACAGTGCGCCTAGGGTTGTCCTGAGATCGGCAGGTCACTCAGAACTCCCTCAACCGCCGTGGAGACGAAGGAGGAGAGCAATGGAGGTTGGAAAAGTTAGGATTTGGAGAAAATAAGGTAAAATTGATAATGACGATTGGATCATCCTTCTCAATCGGCCACGACCCTTTATATTTATAGGGTGGGAGGACTTGCCCTACAAACCACGCTTTACAACTCGGAATCAAGCTAAACTCCTAATTCTACCCGAAATCGGGGAGACCCGATTAGACCGCCCTTGGGGGGCGGTTAGACCGCCTGGCACCTTTGTGCCGGACTGGCTACAGTGCACCCGGTCAGACCGCCCTGGGACCCGGTCTAACCGGCCTGCACGGCCTGAGTCGGCTTTTGCCAATTTTGAGTGTCAACAGATGGATATTCACCGGAAATGGCACTGGCTGTTGCTAAGCAGGTAATAACCACATTTGCTGCAACACCATTTCACTGAAAAATCATATTATGCTCTGTGTAACTAATAAATACATACAGTATGGTCATACTAAATTAGGCATTTGTGGCATAAGCTCTATCTGAAAAACCTGCTGAAAACTTGATATCTTAATTAGTTGCTTGATATAAACCAGAAATATACAGGCTGGTCAGATGAATATTCCAATATTGGTCGATGCCGAGCAAGAGAGAACAAAGGAAGAATTAGAAGGTTTGCTCATTCTAGCAAACTACATCGTCTGTTCGGGGAAATTTCCAAAGGTACAATTGCAAAATCATGATATATTTCATTTCAAAAGACATGAAGATTCTCGTTTCAGATAATCAGATTGTTTTGGTATCATTGCGTTAAATTGTTTGCTGACATAGTAATGACAGTGATTTTCTTACTTACAGAAGTGGACTTCGAACCCATCCTTACCCTGTGCCCTGCTTGAGATCCTCCTGCAATACCCTCGTGCAAAATTTGTCATCGCAACTCTCGGAGAAAAAGGTTGTATGATGCTTGAAAGGAGTGAAGCTGGTTAGTTCAGATCTTTTTCAGGATAAGTCAAAGTAATGTAAATGTTACCTTTTTGTAAACTGAAGTTTAATTGATTTACTTGTACTCTTAAATAGGTGATGGCTCTGTGGTAGATGAAGTGGATATAGGGGTTGTCGCTGACTCCTTGAAGCTGGAACTGCACAAAGATGACATCTTGCCGACTTGTGTATCATCCAAGGTGAGAGTGTTTGAGTTTTCATTCAGATTTGTCGATGCATCCAAATGCAATATCTTATAATGCTTTCACCTTTTTTATCACTGTTTTTTAATCATGTTTGTATAGTCCTTGAGGCTTTCTGCAAGAGGGCTCGGTGTAGTATCTGGACGGCTGCTGATAGGAACAGCAGAGGTTATCCCTGCTTCAGAGCTTGTTGACACCACTGGCTGTGGGGATGCATTCATCGGAGCAGTGCTTCACGGTGAGCAAATGATCCTATTCTCCCAGTGTGTGTCCCTAGCTATTTTGAAGCTCTTTCATTGCCGAACTAGTACCCAAAAACATCCCCTAGCAAGAAACCAGTTTGCCGCCTTTTTCAGAGCACCGTGTTATTCTGACGTGATACCTTCGTTTTGTTCATCCTGCTCCTGCACAGCGCTGGCAACAGAGATGCCTACCGAGAGGATGCTCCCGTTTGCTTCTCAAGTGGTAAGCCAATTTCCCCCCTTTGCATGGGAATTCAGCAGATCCTGATTCTGATATCCGAGAAGTTGGCGTCGCTCGCTGCAGGCAGGCATCAAATGCCGAGCGATCGGCGCGCGGGCCGGCCTGCCGTGGCGGTCCGACCAACGGCTGGAGAAGTACCTGTGATTGTCGAATGGAGCAGGGAATCCCCGTGTCTGTAGAGAAATAAATAGAATGTTTCGCGGCTGCTGGGTCTCTGCAGAATTCCATGGTACAGAATGCTTATGTTTTTCAGATTATCGACTCGTCCAAACTGCGATAAATTTCCCCGCACCTCTTTTCTATCCCCCCCCCCCAATTCTGGTTCTTGAGATTTTCGGAAGACTTCTGATAGGAACAGCAGAGACGATTTCCTGCTTCAGAGATCGTTGTCGTTGATACCACTGGTTGTGGGGATGCATTCATAGGAGCAGCACTTCACGTTCACGGTGAGGAATTGCAGCTTCCTCAAGAATGCCTGTCTATTTTGAACCTTCTCTGCATCATGTCCTACTCAGCTTACAAAATACCAAAACCGTTTTGCTTCTGCTGGAATGACTGGGTTTTATTGATATTAAGAGTACGCATCCTACAATGATTTATGCATACATATCCAACAATCAGTTCTGTATCACTTTTGTGTGCTATAAAGGTCACAGGCGTCGTCAGAACCGTGCCATTTCTGTGTTCAGTTAATATAGCCTATTTAGCCCAGGAAAATGACCCGGAATAAAAGAACTGCCGCCTTGTTCAGAAGTCCACAGGTTCATACATGGTGAGCTAGAGTATCATTCAGCACAAGGAATTGAACAATTTCCCCCTTTTATTAATTTTTTTTGCCAGTTGAATCTGTGCTTCTAGAATAAAATAGACAAGGGAAAACCCTCTGAAATTCTGAGTGTGCAGACAGCAGAGCAGGTGAATGTGCGAGTTTGAATTGCCATTTTAAATTTCAGAACTCGTCACCATCACGGACGGTGGTTGCAAAAGGAGACCATAGCAGCCAGCCTCCGAATTGTCAACTTGGATGTGTGTGTGGTCAACACTCGGGGTCGTGTTGCTGGGCCCAATCCGATGTCGCCACGTCGTGGACTGACCAGGCGCCACGGGCAACGATGACGCAGGCACACAAGCGAACCCGACGGCGCGCCCGCCGCTGACATGTCGAGGTGCGGTGCACGGCGGCGGCGGCAGGTCGTCGCTGTGGTTTCCGTCCATCTGCGTGGGCTGGGGGAGAACCCAACTCCAAATCAACTTGTAACTTCGACCCCCAATGCCGTCACGTTGATACTTATAAACCAAAACCAAACTGAATCGGATCGCAGCACTGCAGCGAGAACGGCTTCGTTCCTGTCTGGTCTGATTGCTTGCTTCTCGGCAGTGTCGATGGCTTCGAGCTCCGGCTCGGCGGCGCCCGGCGCGGACGCCACCGCCGCCACGGTCGCGGTCACCGTCGAGCGGAGGCCGGCGGCGGCTCGCCTGACGGAGCTCGGTGTCAGGTCCTGGCCCAAGTGAGTAAAGACGACACGATAACGCTGTTACTGTTACGGCTTACGGGAAACACGTAAGGTCACCTGCGGTTGTTGTGTGGAACACGTTGCAGGTGGGGCGGCCCTCCGGGGAGGTACACGCTGCGCTACGGCTCGCGGCAGACGTGCTACGTCGTGAGAGGCAGGGTGAGCGCCACCGTGGAGGGCTCGCCGGACGGCGCCGAATTCCAGTTCGGTGCCGGCGACCTCGTCGTCATCGCCCGGGGGACAAGGTGCACGTGGCACATCGTCTCCGCCGTCGACATGCACTACGCCTTCGATCCATCCTGATTCCAGGCAGTGACAGCAAGGAACCAAGTTACAAGTGCTCTTTGCTCTGTGCACTGACTGAATTGTGAAAAACTGTAAAACTGAAGAACAGAGCAAGTGCATTTGCATCTAATTCCAGCTCCTGAGCCCTGCATATCCAACACAACTATCTGTACCTGGATATAGATATCATCTAACAGCAAAAGGATTGGTATCCAACTCAACCATCTATACCTGAAAAGTTCATTCAGATTATAAGGAGGTAGACCTATGGTTTAGGGTACTACCTCCAACACATTTTGGCAATACCGGGATTGCAATCTGCCCCCCACACAACTTCAGGGGGGGTAGCTGTTAACATCTAAGCCCTACTAGGCGTATATATAACATCTAAACCCCTAAAGAGGCTAAGACACAAGTTCGACTGACATGGCGAGATGTCAACAACAACATAGATAGCAAGGCACTCCTACCACATATTCTACATAACAACAGCATAGATAGCAAGACACTCCTACCACAGATTCTACATACTGTACAAGGAACATCTACTCTTGTCTCCCTATGAAGGAAACCTAGAGAGTGGCACATCGGTGCCGTCGATTTTATTGTTTCATGGTGCCCGTGAAATGCAAGGTCCAGCCAGACACTGCTTAACTCCAATCAAACTCAAACAGTATGTCTGCAGATTCCAGCCTTGACACCTCAAGCTGATGAGCAGCAGCTTCTACTGATAACACATCAGCAGGGGCACTAGCAAAATCATTCGGGCGAGCTTCGTTAGGAACAGGACTGCTTCCACTAATGTCCCAATTCTCCGTTTTTTCCAGGGGACAATTTGCCTGAACATTGCTAACTGCTGTGTGACTGGATAAGTCACGCATATGAGAAGAAATCAAGTTCTCCATTGCTGCAACAGGCTCCTGCTGAAGACCAAACCCCTGGTTTGCTGTGGAATGCACAGGTTGAGAGTCGGTTATAATATGTGGAGACTCCGCGGTGTTGATATTGTAATCTGCTACCCCCAGATCAGACGCCACAGTAGCAAGTATGTCTTCCCAGCTTTTAGCGACAACATCTGTTACTGATTCTGGTAGGCATGGTGTTCTCTCAGTTATCAGCGAGGTGCACCGCGAAAGTTGTGGCTCTATGACATCCATCCCATTTGTGGCAACCTGATAATATGCAGCTGGCTGACCTTGCTGCACCTGATATGCTAATGGCGCACTGAAAGATCTCTGGAAAGGATTGTTCTGAGCAGTTCCAGTGAAAGAATTGGTTGTTGGTGTCACATGGGCTGCCTGAGATACATGTGGCAATGCCTGGTCCATCAGGGAAATATCTGGACAAGCAGCACCAAATTGGATAGCATTTTTTGATGCAAAGCCTGGAGAAACAGCCCCTGCTCTTTTGAAAATTGCACGTGAGTGAGTATTTTGAGTAATATGAGCATTGCAAGCACCTCTTCCAGCCCTTGGTGAACTGACTGCCCCCCCTACACTGAGTGAGACTCTTACTGAGTGATGCCTTTGTTGGTTTTGGCTCCCTTCATTAAGAAGAGGAGGGTGGCCCGCATGCAATACAGAAGACAGAGGCAATTGAGGGGCTGCAAAATGCCTTGCTGAGTACAAGTCGTTGGGGAGTTTTTCTGGAGCAGATGCTGGCAGCTGGGTGGTGCTCCTGAATACTTGCCTCATCAGTTTCCATTTTGGCTCCTTATCCGTAGCATGACAGTGATCATTAGATGATGTACTGTCACCCCAATATTTGCATGGAGCTGGGGTGTCACATACAAAACAGTGGCACTGCATTTGAGAAAACAACCGTACAATTGCATTAAAAGCATTTATTGGTTACTCTGCTAGCATGTTTACCTAATTATATATTGCCAACAACATCAGGGAGTGAAAAATTCTGTTACTGACCATGACACAATGCTTCATGTGAGAAGTAGTGCTGAATGGCAAGTTTGAACATGAATGGCGTGAATGAGGGAAGTCCCTGCATGCTACCTGCAAAAGAAAAGACAATTGTTAAAAGGAATAAATATGCACTTAAGTACATCATTCTGCATTAGAGTAATGCATGTTCAAGAACTTCCACATTATATGCACCTCAGGGTACATCCCACAACATTAACAACATGCAATGAAAGTACTACATGCTGCCAGAAACTAACCACCTTCTCAGTCACACATAGACATAACAAGAAATCAGCAGAAGATAACTACAACACACACAGCTTAAAACATAGGGAATCATTATCTTTTATGCAAAGCTTCTCCTACTAATATATGAATGTAACTCAATGATTCAACATTAACTCTATACACATGCTCTAAAGATATAATAAGGTCTTTTACGGTATGTACAAAATGCGGTGCAATGCTACATATAAAAAAGGAAGGAACCAAATACCGGGCCTTTCTCCGCAACTATCTGCAATTCATCTGAGCTGCCATCTCTCGCGCTACCCTCCTCATCGGCGACAGTAACCGCCTTATCAGGGTCACCATCCAGGATGACGCAGTCATCATCGTCCTCATCACAACTGGCCTTCTTCTGCAGTGTTGTCTTGGACAACTCACTCATAAACACAAGGTCATGAGGCTTGGCTGTCTGCTGCAGCACCGGTGGAGCCGATATCTCACTCATAACCATGAGGTCATCGAAATCCTCCCCGGTCGCATCGTCATCCACATCGAAAAGGTCTGCCGTCCATCCTGCGGGGTCGATGGACCCGAGGGCGTCTCTGATGAAGAAGTCCTCCTCATCGGAGCTGATGTCCACAACACCACCCCCCACCAGCGCCATCCAAGCCGCAAATCAGAAATCCTTAAGCCGCCCCCCACAGATTTCCCCCTAAATGAACAACTCGACGGGGTCCCCAGGGACCAAGAAACAATCCCCCGACACAAAAGCTAGCCGGGGAAAGGTGAGCTCGACATGTCACCGGCCGCCATGGATCAAGAACCGGAGAGGGTTCCCAAGAAACTTGACCAGGGGCACCCTCTATCCCATCAGGATGCAAATCTTAGTTCATCCGGCAGCCGATTTGCTCGTCACCGCACAACGGCGAAATCCGGCGGCGATGGGGGTGGGGAAAGTGCCTGAAATGGTGAGACTAACAGATTCAGAGAAGAACCACACCAAACCCATCAACATCGCTGGAGGAAGCCGATTCAGAACAGCAGATGCTACGATTAACAACAGCAAATACAGACGCGCAAAGGGGGAAGGATGAGTGTGCAAACCTTAAGCAGTAGTCCTCTCTCCCCTCCTCGGTGGAGGGGGAGAGGGGAGAAGAGAAAGATCGCTTCTTTCTGGGGTCCCGGGGAGGAGATAGCAGGCGAAGCTGTTCATCACCTCTGCCGAAAATCTCAAGAGATCCTGCTGTTAATTCATTCCGCCGCTACTGTGCATCGCTCTAACGATATTCCAATCCTTTGGGCCATGGCAGGGAAGTGCCGGCCCTCTGATTTTTCCTTTATTTTTCTTTGCGTCTATGGAAGTTGGGGAAGGGGCGAAGGGCGAAAGATATGCAGCGTGGCAGCGTGCTCTCCCCGTCGGCCGTCCCGTGCAGCCGTGCAGGTGGCCCGTGGCCGCGGAAGCAAATCCTCTGCAGTTACTGCAGAGGGACTCACCCACTACCACGTGGGCCTGGTGGTCATCAGGGCCTCAAGGCAGTGACAGAGTCCCTCTGTAGCTACTGCAGAGGAGGCTCATCGGCTATAGGCCGCGCCGGGATGGAGTGAAATGGTCGATATCGAGCGAGCTCGGCTCGGCTCGAGCCGGCTCCGGTGCTGCCTGCTGCGTGCATGAGCGCGTGGTGGCGGACTAGAGGTCGAGAGGAGCGACGGCTGACGGCGCACGCGCAGACGAGGGGAAGAGAGGACTGCTGGAGTGTGTTTCGGGTGGGCTTTAGGGTTTGATTTGGGCTGTTCATACTCTTGATGATTTGGGCTTTGAGGTTAGACGGACGACTTTCTAATGTTTGAGATTCGTGCAATCAATTGTAGCTATTACATTCTACATGCTAACCTTAGCTATCCGCTCCAGCTCCCTCTCTCATGCCAGTTTCACGCCGCCCCTGGTTCCACGCCGCCGCGCGCCGCCCGCTCCCCGCCTCCCTGGAGCTCCCCGAGCGTCGAGTCGGAGCAGGAGCTCCCCCGCGCGCCGCATGGGGCCGGGGCGAAGCTCCCCCGCGCTTCCCCGCGCATCGCTTCAGCCCGTGCTCTGTCGCGGCCCGTCACAGCTCCCCGCGGGGGCTCGTTGGCCTGCGTGCCGCTGTGGCCCCGCGCGGCTGCCTGCACGCCTCGCCGACCGTCGCGCCTCCCGCAGGTGCTCGCCGGCCGGTGTGTTGCCGCTGCCGCCGGTGCCGGAAAGGGAGAATAAGGGCTCCAAAAATGTTGATCCCAAAAATATTTCAACAATTTGAAAAATGTTGACAAAAAAATAAAGAAAAATGTTGAAAAAAAATGTTGCAACATTTTTTATTGACTACTCATGATGTGGGATGGCTGGAAACTACTAGCTAGCAACCTTATGTGGGCTTTGATAGGCTGGAAGTTTCAACCCTTATCCACCTTCCGGTAACCATATAGGAGCCCCGGTGCCGCATCCCCCTACCACATCTTCAAAATGACGAAGGAACGAGCACTGTAGCAGCTCCAGCACGTGCCGCCGCAGCAGCAAAATGCGGCACCCTCCTTGTCGCCCTCATTTCTGGGCTTCTCTCTCTTCTCCTCTTCTCCTCCATCTCAACCACCGCCTCCTCCACCCCCGCCGACCGCCTCTTCTACCCTCTAGCCGCCGGGATGCTCCGGTAGGCAGAGCGACGTGCGAGGCAGGCCGCCTGGGAGACAGGGTGACGTGCGAGGTAGGCCGCCGGGGAGACACGACGACGTGCGAGAGAGGTAGGGGAGACCCGACAGCCGCCGGATCTGCTCCGGGAGACTGCGGTGCTCGACCCTGCGGCCACCTCCTCCCCACCTCGGCAACCCCGCCGCCTCCTTCCCCAGTGACCCCGCAACCTCCCTTTCCCCTCGCCAGGCCCGGATCCAACGGAGCTACGACGGCTTGCCCAGCGGCAGAGCTGAAGGTCGCCGCCGTTGAGCTGCGCCGTCGAGCTCGAGGTTGCCACAGAGCTACGGGTACGGCTTGCAGATCCGATCCTTTGCTGGAGTCAGTATTACACATGCTATTGCTGTTAGGCTGGGGCTGGTATGAGAGGCTGCGATGACTCATTTTGACTTGGGGAGCAGCTGGAGCCGGCGCGTTACAGCTGCCGAGCTAAAATCTTAGCTTTGGCTCATTTCATTCCAACTAGACAGAGTTGGACGAGCTAATTAGTCACAAGTTTTTCGTCCAACTTTAGTTGTGGTCGCGAATAGGCTTGTAGTCCAATGGTAGGACGGTCCAGTGGGACGCTACCCACCAGGGTTCAAATCCTGGTGCTCGCACTTTTTCCTGGATATTCCGGGATTTTCCGGCGTTATGCATTAAGTGGTAAGCGACGTTCCCGTCGACGACGAGGCGCCAGTGGTGACTTCGAGAATCTCCAGATCTGCCGGTGCTCAGTCCTTCAGAGGTGCTCATAGGGGTAGGGTTTGCGTACGTGTATTCATAGGGGTGAGTGTGCGTGCGTGTTGTGAGCGTCTGCGTTGTACTATGTAATCCAAAAAAAAACTTTAGTTGTGGTCTGTTGAGGGAAGGGAAGCGAGTTACGGGTTGTGGAGTCGAACCCCTTTAAGGATTGACTTAGGCTTACTCAACGACTTCCAATGTCTCCACCCTCAAATGATCGCGGCTCTTGATAGGAAATAAAGGGAAGCTTCAAATATTTGATCGAATTGACTTGACCACGAAATTAGTATAGTTTAGGGCCTGTTCTTTTGGTCACATTTGAATAGTAAATAGCACTATTCACCCATCAAATCTTCTCTCACAAGAAACACTATTCCAACATTATTCATTTGCAACTTCACTATTCCTTTTCACCCAAAAAACGGGCCCTTATTGTGTTATACATTTGGTTGGATGAAGTGGTTGCAAGTTTGTTTTTTTTTTTTTGACAATAATGTGGTTGCAAGTTAATAGCTGCATAAAAAAAGGACTTCATTAAAAAAAATTACAGTCTTTTAAAGCATCCGTGCCAATGCCCCTTTGCATCATAAGGAGATTTTTCCCACGTTTCTTAAACTATCTCCTCTACTTCAATTGGTGTTCGTTTCAAAAATAAATAAATAGTGAGTTTCTAAGCGCCTTAACTCATTAGACTTGTTGTAGTGAGTTATATGACCTAATACACACATAGAAAATCATCATTTTCCTCCACTTGTCACTATTTTTCACTTTATGCGTCTACCTTATTCCTAGGCAGTGACAAATCTAAGGGAGGGCTAGGGGGCCCAAGAACATCATTAAAATCAAAGGAAAAAAGGTAAGGAGAATAGAGAAAAAGAGGGGAAAAAATGATGAAGAAAGAGTAAAAATAGACTTGGAAGAAGAGCTAATCCCTCCTAACTCCCAATATTGGCTCCGACGCTCCTCCTAGGAATTCACATTCGAACATTCTACATGCCATATACCCCTTTTTTTTTGTCTCTTCTATGTTAGTTGTTGTATTGTCTACCTTTATTCTCACAAACAACTAAATACGAGATGAATTCAAGCTTTGCTCCCCCTTGATCCTTGTGTTGATTGATTATGTGAAAGCTCAAGTGTGAAAGCACTTAATGGGAACTTAAGAAAGGAAAACCAAGGTTGGTCTCGGACGGCCTCCCTCCCGTCTCAGCAGAGGCGGACAGGAGGCGAAACCCGCCGCCGCCGCTAGCGACCCCCTGTTGCTGCCCGTGGTGGCGGCGGGCCCTAGAGCCACAGCAGCGCTTTCCTCCTCCCAGCTCGCCTCTCCTACCCGCTCTCTTCCCATTTTGTTCAGATCCAGATCCAAAAATTGCCGATTCAAATTCTCGGTGGTCGCCGGTGACCCCCTGTGCCTCTCCGGTCGCGTCCCCGCGCTACCTGGGCTTCCATCTCCTCCCACGTTCGCTGGCCTTTGGCCCCCCTGCGCTGGCCGTCTGGTCGGGGGTCTTCGTCGGTGATGTGCTGGGTGGGGAGTGCGCAGCCGTTTGATGGGCGACGGTGGGTGGGGAGGGCTCCTCGGCGGGCTCCTGTCGCTCTCCACCAGCCGGCGGCTGGCGCCTCCGCCGTCGTCGCAGATGGCCTCCCGTCCTCTGGTCGCCCGGCAAGGCGACTGCCTCGGCCTCGCTGCAGCAACCATGGTGCCGGGGGTCTGCGGCTTGAGCAGATCGCCATGGGGTGTGCGTCTCTTGAGCCCCCTTGGTCGCTTCTTTCGGCGGCTTCTAGATCTGGATGCGGCACTGCCTTTGTCAGTGTTTTAGACACCGAGCCTACCACAGGGTACCCGAAGTAGTAGATTGTGCGGTGGGACTCGCCGAGATCAGGAACACGATGGTAAGACACAGTGCACACAATTAGACAGGTTCGGACCGTAATGTGCGTAATACCCTACGTCCTGTATGTTGCGTGGCTCTGTATTGATATCGTATATTTTGAAAGGGGTCCCTGCCTCGCGTTATATGCCACGGGAGGTAGGGTTACAAGTCGGATTGGTACAAGAGTACTATTCGAGTAGGACTAGGAGTAGCCTATACGAGTTATAGAAAGCTATCCTAATCTTAGTACAAATCCTTGTCCGTCTTGTCTTGCCTTGTGGTCCACGGTAATCTTGCACCGTGGGCCACTAGTCGAGTAGCCCAGGTGTGCAGGTTCTTATCTCCCGGGTATGGCCCACATGTGCGGTGGGCTCAGGGATGCCCGGTCGACAAGCCTCCGAGTACTTTGTAGTCGAGTGTGATGCTTCCAAGTAGTCTTGAAGGTCTCCGCGAGTAGTTCTCAAGCGTCCCCGAGTTCCACAAGCTTCAATCTTCAATAGTACTTGAATCATCACGAGGCTGGAAGGTACTCTAGCTAACTCCACGAGTAGTCTTGAAGTCTTCTCGAGTTGTTCCCAAGCGTCCCTGAGTACTTCCCTTGAAGGTCTTCAATAATACCTGCTTCATTCTTGAAATCTTTGCATCAAAGATCCATATGGAAATACGATTTACTAAAATCACATTCCATATGGAATGTAGCCCCCGAGCCTTAGGTCGAATCCAGGATTCAAGCTGAGGGTCAAACTTCTAGCCTTTGATCTTGCTCCAAAATAATCCATAGAAAATCCAAAGAAATCATATAGGAATGTGATTACTAAAATCCCATCGTATATAGATGTAGCCCCCGAGCCTTAGTTTGAATTGACAATTCAAGCTGAGGGTCAATCTGTAGTCTTCATCAAATAATCCCGTAAAATCCTGAGAAAAAACTGAAGGACACGTGGCACGGAGCCCCCGAGCCTTGAGTCGAGTACTTTCTCGAATTGAAGGATCCAATCTGACTGTAGAATAGTGGCCTGAATTCAGTGAACTGTAGCTGAGAAAACCCAATCCCATCGAGTAGTCGAGCCCCCGAGATGGAGCCGAGCAGGTCTTGGAAGAAAGTCCACTGACTTAGCCGAAATTTTTTGCCCTGTGTGAAACCAATCTGTTGAATATGAAGGGTCACCAGGTCGAACCGTTAGAGTTTTGACTTTATAAATACCCGAAGGGGTATCCCTTAGGGTTTCACTGCTTCCATTCGCCCTTAGATCTTAGAAAGAAAGCCCTAGCATCCGTAGCCGCCATAGAATTTGAGCGTCTACTCCGCCAAGTGCTTCCACCTTCACCCCCTCGCAGCCCTCAAGCCGATGCGAAAGAAGACCCTTGTGACTGGAAGGATGAAGCCTACGCCGACCAAGGGACAGAAGAGGAAATTTGGCCGCAACAAAAATCAGTTGCCGGAGCCCAAGTACAAGACCATGGTAATCACGAAGCCACCAAGCCAAGCTGTCTCTTGGAAGAAATCCAAGATGAGGGAGGATGACATCAAGGCCCTTGAGGTCGCCGGGTTGCTGCGCGAGAAGGCAGTCGCAAGATGGAGCTCTACCACAGGAGATGCGTGGCCCATGGAGAAGACTCCAGATGAAATCCCGATGTTCGGCCACTTCGTCGAGCGTGGGTTGACTCTGCCGTCGTCGGATTTCTTCAGGGGATTCCTCGACTTCTTCAAGTTGGAGCACGTACATCTGAACCCGAACAACATCTTCCAGATTATAGTGTATGTGCATTTTTGCAAGGCTTTCCTTGGTATTCGTCCACATTGGGCTTTGTTTAGGAAGATATTCCGCCTGAAGCCACAGCCCAACGCAAACTTCCCGGTAGTAGTCGGTGGAGCCGGTCTTTAGATGCGCTAGAAGGTACAAGAGTTGTACTTCAAGTACGACTTGATAGATTCGAACCAGGATTGGAAGACCAAGTGGTTCTATATTGACAATGCCCCGCCTCAACTGCTGAAGCCAAGTATGTTTGCACCAGTGTATGATAGGCTCGAGAAGGATGAACCAACAATGCAAGAGTTCATTCAGATTCCAGAATTGCTGGCCAAGATTGTACAGAAGAAGGCACAAGGCTTGACAGCTGAGAGAGTAGCCTTCAGCTTCGTGAAACGGCGAGTACAACCGTTGATGCAGCGGGAGCATCTTGGGTTCGAGTATACGGGTGCTGAAGATGGCTCAAGACTGTCTTCAGAAGAGATCAGCGATGATCTCGTGATGGAGAGGTTGCAGAAGATTTTCAAGAATCTTCATGGAATTCCAGCAGATGTCCAAGAGTATAGTGCTGATAATCCTCCGCGTCTGGTGAGTATTTGCAAACTAGCCCCTGAGTACTTATTAAAAGTAGTCATGAACTTAGAATTTTGCCTTGTATTGCAGGAGGATGTCTTGAAGTTTGTCTCTGACCCTCCTCCTCGCCCTCGTGACCCACTACAAGTGCCAGAGGAAAAGCCATCAGAGGTTGAGGCTCAAGCCCTCGAGAGTAGTCATTCTGCTCAAGGGGAAGAAGAAGTCTTGGTGGAGGACGCCTCCTCAAGCGACGACGACGAACAAACACTTCAACAGCGCTTTGAAGTGAGAGGCCGCTACGGGTACTCTGGAGCGCCAATCCCCAGTGGTGTCTCCGCAGGGGTGTTGAAGAGGTCGGCTTCATCCCACGAAAGAAGAGAACCACTGTGGGAAAGCGTGTTGTGAAGAAGGTCACAGTTCTGCCATCCATTACAGTAAGTGTTGAGAACTTTTAGTAGCCAGTATCATGTTGAATACTTGTTCTCTGTTGTAATGGTTTGAATTTTGACTTGCGCAGGTTATCGAGAATACTGCGCATGTACCCTCGAGTAGCCCTGTAAGAACAACAGAACCCGATGTGGTTCCAGCATCAACCGTTGAAGCGGTGGTGCCTGAACAACAAGGAGCTGCGGCGTCGAGAAGTGTGCCACTAGTGGAGAATATTCCAGTGAACCCGGCGGCGCCTTCATTCTTCGACATGTTGGGACCAAGAGTTGTGGTGCCTCGTGCTGCTCTGTAAGTACCCGAGTACTCGAGTACTTGTTGATGTTGTTTATTTTGAATATGCTGACCAACATGTTGATGCAGTAAATCCACTGATGTAAAGTGGGGAGCTTCTAGAAGTAGTCCTGCTGGAGATAATCAGAACTCTCCAGTAGAACAAGAAGATGTGCTTCCAGAACCTCAAGTAGTAGCTGCTGAAGCTGATGTTGCACAAGCATTGCGCCTGCTCTGGAGCTATGTAGTCAAGGCAACAACGGATGCGGCTTCCAAGCCCAGGGCTCAGCAACCCGAAGACATTGAGGCAGTGGTGAATGAAGGCCTGGAGGTTGATCCAGAAGCCGGATTACACCATGAAGAAATCTCCATTGCTGAAGCCCCCGTGCGTCAGATTGATGCACGACTAGCGCTTGAAGACAGCCCAGAAGGCCACATAGTGCCGCATGAGCCAGAAATGGAAGACCCAGCTCCTCTGCGCAGCGCTGCGATGCACTCGGAGGCGAGCGCGAGTACTCAATCTAGAGCTGAAGGCCTAATGCCATATGATGACTCGTGCCTGGATGAGGACAACTTGCAGGCGCACTCCGAGATGTTCCGCAGTGTAGAAAAGCTCTTTGTGGTAAGTTGGCTTCTCTTGTAGAGTACTTTTGGCCAAATATATCTTGTCTTTGACTCTTGAGTTGTTTTGCTTTTGCAGGAAGTAGTCAAGCAGTCGAAACGCGAGACTCGTTTGCTCGAGCAATACGCAGCTGACATCAAAGAAGTCTCGCAGCTCACAGAAGAACTCAAGGAGTAGAAAGCCTTGTCTCTGAAGCTGCAACAGAAACTTGATGGTAATGCCGCAGAGTACCACAATGAAATCCAGAAGCTGACGGCTCAGAAGGATGACGTTGTTGGGAAGAACAAGTCACTGCGCCAGAAGAATAAAGGTATTCTCCCTCTCTGAATTTATCTTGGAGTACTTTTGCCTTGCACACTGCATCCTTATAAGTAGTCTTGGTCTTTTGCAGAGCTGGCTGAAGAGGTTGAGAGGCATAAGAACAAGTCGCTGGACTGGCAGTTGGCCTATAACTGTGAAGAATCAGCCCGTCTTGACCTCGAAGCCGATTATAAGGTGCGGTGCATGGAACTTGAGAGTGAAATGCAGATTCACCTTGACGGCTGGAATGATTTGTTGACTTATATGCAGTCACTCAAGATCAAAATCGAAGAATCCGAGTGCCTGCGTGCTGAGTTAAAGGCCTTGATGGATGTAGCCGAGCCAGTCGCCAATCTTTTTGAGCCCAGAGTAGCTGGAGTTCAGCCCCGTCCACTTGTGGAGAGGTTGAAGGATACACCAAAGAAGATATTGGAGTACGCTCAGAAGCTGGCTTGCACAATTCCCAATCAAGTGCTGAGCTTCATCAAGTTCTTCTACGTAGAAGCGGATCTGACGGTCATCATGAACGGAAGATCTAGAGATTGCACTGATGACAGACTGAACGAGTTGATGCAGCAGACATCTCCAATCACGAAAGTAGTCTCCAAGTTCATAGATCTTCGTTAGATGTACCTATTGGACAAAACACTATGGAAAAACAAGTGTAATTCCAAACAAGTGTTTATGTAATATAATTGAAAACTTGAGTAAGTCAATTATCTGGATCCCTTGTATGCTTGTGTGAATGCCATGTACTCGAGTTGATAATGAGTGTGCGGCTGCAAAAAGAGATACGGTACTCGAGTAGAAGTACTCAAGTCTAGATGTTCCGAAGAACGTTAGCTTAATCACAACAAGTTGAACACCTTAGCTGTAGCAGTGTGAAAGAAGGCTTTGTTGTGAAATAAGCAAAGGGACAGTAACAAGTTGATATATAGAATAACAACTTTATTACTGAACACACTGTACAGAGTTTACAATGTCTGGATACACTATTGAGTAATAGTGCCTTAAGTACCTCTGAGGTCATGAGCCTAGTGAGAGAGTACTCACAAGGATGTTCCAAAGAACGAGTAAGACCGTAGGAGACAGTGTGATGAACTCATCCTTGCTGTAGCAGAAACTTATATGAGAGTTCCACTGAGACCCTACTATGAAGGTTGTTACTCTAGGCCGAAGTCTCTTATTAAAAATAGAGATATGGACAGCATGTGCCACTTATTGCTCTATACGACACGGAGTCGTCTGGAGAGAGTTATCATGACTCCCTACGAGTTCGCAGAATGAGACTGCCTGGAGAGGATTATCATGATCCCCTACGAATGATCGCAGCCGAAGCCATGAATAGTCACAGTCGAAACTGTCTAGAGAGGATTGTCTTAATCCCCTACGAGTAGTGGCAACCATAGCTGCCTATAGAGTTGTTGCAACCGTAGCTGCCTGGAGAGGGTTGTTGAGACCCCCTACGGGTTCTTTACAGCCGTAGCTGTCTGGAGAGGGTTGTCGTGACCCCCTATGGGTAGAAGCAACAAAGCTGGTCGATGTTCCAAGAGTTGTCGACTTCCTCGCCTTCAAGAGTTTGGAGACGATATGAGCCTGGGTCGGTAACCTTCGCGATAGAGAAAGGACCTTCCCATGGCGAGTTGAGTTTGTGTAGCCCTGTCGTGTTCTGGATACGACGAAGGACTAAGTCACCAACGTTGAAGGAGTGTTCCTTAACGTTGCGGTCATGGTAGCGGCGAATCTTCTCAAGATATCGAGCTGATTGAACAAGTGCATTGCAGCGAACTTCCTCGAGACTATCGACATCTGTCTGTCTTGTTTCTTCAGCTACACCTTCTTCGTACTGGTCAACCACCGGAGAACGCCACATGACATCAGCATGCAAGATGGCTTCAGAGCCATAGACCAGGAAATAGAGTGATTGCCCTGTGGGAGTAGTAGGTTGAGTACTTAGCCCCCAAAGTGCATTTGGTAGTTCCTTGATCCACTTGCCGCCCTTGGTATTTGCAGCATCATACAGTCGCTTTTTGAGAGCATCAAGTACCATCTCGTTGGCGTGTTCCACTTGGCCATTGGCACGTGGATGAGCGACAGAAACATACCGGATGTCAATTCCACTGTTCTCACAGTACTTCCAGAACTGGTGATTGTTGAAATTTGAACCCAAGTCTGTAATAATGCGATTAGGGAATCCATAGCGATGTATGATTTCATCCAAGAAGTCGAGGACTCTATCAGCCTTGGGGCAGGTAACAGGCTTGACCTCAATCTACTTGGTAAACTTGTCAATAGCCACCAGAACTCTGTTGAATCCCCCTGGCGCATTTGGGAGAGGACTAATCATATCCAGCCCCTAGCAAGCGAAAGGCCAAGTTGGTGGTATCGTAATGAGTTTGTAGGCTAGAACGTGTTGTTACTTGGTGAAGAATTGGCATCCATGACACTCCTTGACTAGTTCCTCTGCATCAGCAAGAGTTGTAGGTCAGTAGAAAGCACGTCTGAATACTTTTCCCACCAAGGTGCGGGAAGAACCGTGATTGCCACAGATTCCTTTATGTGTCTCCTCCAAGATTTCCTTGCCTTCTTCGCGAGAAACGCACTTCATGAGTACATCAGAACTTGCGCCTCGCTTGTAGAGTTGATCTCCGACTAAAGCATAAGCCTTGACGCGGCGTGAGATGCGCTCGGCTTCCGACTTGTCTTCAGGAATCAACTGATGTTTAATGTAGTCGATAAAAGGAGTTCTCCAGTCCACATCAATCATAAGCACTTCTTGATCAGGTTGAACTGAAGTAGTCGTTGGTGCAGATGATTGCTCAGGAATTTATGGTTTGTGGAGTTCATGGACAAAGATTCCAGCTGGCACTTGAGCTCGTGTAGATCCCAGCTTCGACAAGACGTCCTCAACAACATTGTTGTCGCGAACAACATGATGGACTCGAGACCATGAAATTTGTTCTCAAGTTTGCGTACCTCCTGACAGTACGCATCCATATTCTCAGCATTACGATCTCAAGAATCGTTGACTTGATTGATGACCACCAAAGAATCACCATAGACAAGTAGTCGTGTAATGCCAAGAGAGACTGCAAGGCGAAGACCGTGCAGTAGAGCTTCATATTCAGCTTCATTGTTTGAGACCTTCCAGAAGATCTGCAAGACATATTTGAGTTGCTCGCCCTTGGGGGAAATCAGAAGTACCCCGGCACCAGCGCCTTCCAACTTGAGTGAACCATCAAAGTACATGACCCAATGTTCTGGACGCTCAATTGGAGTTGGGACTTGATTTTCCCGCCACTCAGCCATGAAATCAACTAAGGCTTGAGACTTGATAGCAGTGCGAGACTTGAACTCAAGCGATAGAGCGCCAAGCTCTACAGCCCATTTAGAAATCCTTCCTGTGGAATCCCGATTGTGCAATATCTCGCCAAGCGGGTAGCTAGTAACCATAGAAATCTTGTACTCATCGAAGTAGTGGTGGAGCTTCCGTGAAGTGATCAGAACCGCATAGAGTAGCTTCTGTACTGGAGGGTAGCGAGCTTTGGACTCTGAGAGTATTTCACTGAAGAAATAAACCAGCCGCTGGATAGGGTAGCCATGGCCTTCCTCCTGCTGTTCAACGACAATAGCAGTGCTGACAACATTAGTAGTCACAGTGATGTAGAGCAAGAGCTCTTCATTGGGCAGAGGAGCTGTGAGGACTGGAGGCTTGGATAAGAACTCCTTGAGCTGAGAAAGAGCTTGATCAACTTCAGTTGTCCACGTAAACTTCTCTTGCCGCTTGAGTAGGTTGAAGAAAGGTAGACCCCGTTCTCCAAGTCGTGAGATGAAGCGATTGAGTGACGCCATACATCCAGTAAGCTTCTGGACATCTTTGATAGTAGTCGGAGCTTGCATGTTGGAGATGGTAGTAATCTTCTCGGGGTTTGCTTCGATGCCACGATGGCTAATGATGAACCCGAGTAGTTTTCCTAATGATATGCCAAAGGTGCATTTGTTGGGGTTGAGCTTCCACTGGTACTCCCGTAGCGAAGCAAAAGTTTCTTCAAGATCCATGATAAGCATGTCTAGATCCCTAGTCTTGACAACGACGTCATCCACGTATGCTTCCACGTTCTTGTGAAGTTGCTTCTTGAAGCACGCTTGGATAGCTCTTTGATAAGTAGCACCAGTATTTTTCAACCCGAAGGACATTGTTGTCTAACAATAAGCACCAAACGGGGTGATGAATACGGTCTTCTCTTGATCAGATTCCTTGATTGCAATTTGATGATAGCCGGAGTAGCAATCGAGGAAATAGAGTAGAGCACACCCCACCGTGGAGTCAATGACTTGATCAATCTGCGGCAACCCGAAAGGATCCTTGGGGCAATGCTTATTAAGATCAGTGTAGTCGACACACATCCTCCAATCATTAGAGTTCTTCTTTCTGACAAGCACAGGGTTAGCAAGCCATTGTGGGTGAAAAACTTCTCAGATGAAGCCAGCCGCGAGTAGTTTCGCGAGCTCTTTTTTGATAGCAGCCCTGCGATCATCAGCAAAGCGATGAAGGTGTTGTCTCTTGGGGGTAGCGTTAGGATCGACGTTGAGTGACTGCTCGATCAACCTCCTGGGTACACCTGGCATGTCAGATGGTTTCCACGCAAAGATATCACGGTTAGCCCGAAGGAAGTTGACGAGTGTGTCTTCCTATTTAGGATCAAGCTGTGCACTGATCATGGTCGTCTTGTTGTTGTCACCAGTACAGAGGTCAATGGCTTTGAGCAGGACGTCACTAGTCGGTGCAGGCTTGTTGTTGTTATCCGTCTTCTCAGGAACCTCCAGCTCACTCGGAGCAAGTTTTTTAGCTGCAGTGAAGACTTCCATTATAGCATTGGGTACTTGAGTTGTCGAAGCAAGTTCTACGGCTTCAGTGTCGCAGTCGTAAGAATGCTTCAAATCCTCTTGCAATGAGAGAACTCCTTTGGGGCTCGGCATCTTGAGTACAAGGTACACATAATGTGGAATAGCCATGAACTTGGCGAGACCAGGTCTGCCAAGAATAGCATGATAAGAAGTCTCCAAGTCAGCAACCTCGAACTTAATGTACTCGGTGCGGTAGTGATCCTTAGTCCCAAAGGTAACGGGTAGTATGACTGAACCCAAAGGAACAGCTGCGTTGCCCGGGATGGTACCATAGAACAGTGAGTTAGTCTTGGTAAGCATATTGGTGATATCCAGGCCCATCTTCTTCAAAATCTTGGCAAACAGGACATTGAGATCACTGCCACCATCAATAAGAACCTTAGTAAGCCTGGAGCCTGCCACCACTGGATCCAGAACGAGAGGATATCGTCCCGGCTCAGAGAAACTAGTCCATTGATCCGCCCTTGAGAAAGTAATGGGGGTTTTAGACCACTTTAGAAAAGTTGGAGCTGCTGGTTGTATGGACATAATCTCCCTGAGTGCAAGTTTCTGCATGCGCTTGGTTGGAATCCCGCCAAAGATGACATTGACAGTATTGGAGGGGTGCTGAAACCCAGTGTCTTTGTCTGTGTTAGCCTTCTTCCCCTTGTGTTTACGAAACCTTGGGTTCGGGTGCGTTGGTTCGGGTGTATTCTTCAGCGCACGGCGAAGTTGGTAACACTGCTCTGTAGTATGATCGCCCTCTGGGTGCCATGGGCATTTCTGCTTGGTCAATGTTGCCCAGTGAGAATCATCTTCAGGCTTGGCAGTAGTTTCCATGGTTGCAACAGTGTTATCGGGCTTGCGCATGCGATTAGGATTGCTCGAGTAGTTATTACTCGTGCGATTGCCCTGCTGTTGCTTGCCACTATTGTTTCCACCAGCATTACTGTTGTTGTTGTTGTTGTTGTTGTTGTTGTTCTGGTTGTTGCGAAGACGCTTGAACCGATTCTGAGCCTTGTCTTCCTCGTCCGCCCAGTGAGTGATCATCTTCTTGAGCTTGGTGATGTTGGCTGGGCGAGCACGACCAAAGTCTTGGAAAAGTCTGTCATCATGAAAACCATCGTGGAAGGTATCTATGACTTCTTTCTCGGTGACATCAACAACAGTAGCCCTTTTTTCAAAGAAGCGGCGCATGTACTCGCGAAGAGTCTCGCCTTGTTTTTGCTTGATCAGCGCAAGGTCCATCCGAGTACCATGACGCCCCAAAGAACCCGCGAAATTGCTGGTGAAGCATTGCTTGAGTTGTCCCTAGTTGTCGATGGAGCCTCGTTTGAGGGACTCGAACCATGTGAGGGGTTCTTGCTCCAGACAAAAAGGGAAATAGATACATTTAGTATCATCATTGCCCCTGACATTAGTGATGGACAGAGCATAACAGCGCAACCACTGCCTTGCTTGCCATTGTATTTAGAAATACCATAAGGCTTGAATTTCTCCGGAAGAAGCAGAGCTTGAAGTCGAGCGGAGAAGGCAGGAAAGGAATCAGAGTCAACATCCTTTTGCTTCTCACGCTCAGCACATCTGGCGTTGATTGTTGTGCGAGCATTGTAGCGAGAGTCTCCCGACTTGCTATTGACACTGCCCTCAGCACCTTTGTCCCTGTTGCTAGCTTCCGGACGCGTGCGTTGAGGAGTGTGCGTAGTGCGATGAACACCTCCACTGCTGCCATGGTGACTAGGAGTACTGGTATTTTGATGTAGCATAGTGTAAGCTAGTTCAGCCAGCTTCGCGACTTCAGCAGCCGCCCTGTCATGAGGCATAGAACGATCAAGCAGGTTGATCGCATTAATAGCTTCCTCTGGAGTGTGATATTGACAAGTAGCTACCGCATCCAGAGCCTCTTGAAGATTACGGGTAGGTAGATCTTCCGCGAGTTCACGACGAAAGGTTGCACGATCAGTATTGCGTTGACGACGTGTAGTCTTGGCCTCCGCAGTTTCATCAGCAGGAGCATTGACAGAGAGTTCATCATCAGATACATCATCCGGGAAACAATAATTAGCACGACGCCCTTGCGGAGTATCGACGACGAAAACTTCTCGATAAGACGAGTGAGTACCCGTACTCTCAATGAGCTCAGTATCGGTGTCATAATCAACGAGCTTGGCACCTTCCTGGAAAGGTAAGTTGTCGAGACAAGTGATAAAGCGCTCCTGATCAATCGAGGTAAGAATGTAAGATTAGCAAGCACATGCTCAGGCCAGTAGATGAATCTACCCTCAGGTGTCGATGTGATCACCAGTCCTTGAGCAGGGCCAATCAGTTGTTGTGCTTCAGTAGAATTCGAACCGTAGTCGAACTCAAACTCAGATGAATCCGAATCATAATAGCTGAGGTTGACTTTCGAATCTGAAGAGTACTCAAGCACGATCTTCGAGCTAGGGCACATGAGGCGCTTCAGCGCGGCTTGGTAAGCGGCACTGACATGGCGATGGCCGAAAAGAGGTGGTGTGGGAATGTTATCCAGGCTGAGCGCAAGCTGTGAAGCTGAAGAAAGCAACTCAGGCTGAATAGGAGATGAAGTCGAGTTGTACTCGGACTCCGACTTGAGTTCTCTGAGCGGATCAGAGAGCAAAATTTCGCCGAAATTTTCGACGAGATCCTCCATCGAAGCTTGCGTAAGCGTCGAGGACTTGAGCTTTGACTCCGGAGTTGATGCTAAGAAACGCAGGAACGATCCAGAGCCGTCAGCAACACAAACCCAAGAGCCAAAAACGAAGGTGTCGCCTTGCTGGAAAGCGACGGTTGGTTTGATGACAACAAGAGCCATCGAGTTCGCCAGCAGATCAACGACGAGATCCCCTACCTGGCGCGCCAACTGTCAGTGTTTTAGACACCGAGCCTACCACAGGGTACCCGAAGTAGTAGATTGTGCGGTGGGGCTCGCCGAGATCAGGAACACAATGGTGAGACATGGAGCACACAATTAGATAGGTTCGGGCCGCAATGTGCGTAATACCCTACGTCCTGTATGCTGCGTGGCTCTGTATTGATTGCGTATGTTTTGAGAGGGGTCCCTGCCTTGCCTTATATGCCACGGGAGGCAGGGTTACAAGTCAGATTGGTACAAGAGTACTATTCGAGTAGGACTAGGAGTATCCTATACGAGTTATAGAAAGCTATCCTAATCTTAGTACAAGTCCTTGTCTGTCTTGTCTTGCCTTGTGGTCCACGATAATCTTGCACTGTGGCCCACTAGTCGAGTAGTCCAGGTGTGCAGGTTCTTATCTCCTGGGTGGCCCACATGTGCGGTGGGCCCAGGGATGCCCGGTCGACAGCCTTCACCACCTCGTCTCGCCAACGGCGGTTCTTGGGCGTCCTCGATCGCCTCTGCTTACTGCCCTCCCTCTCTGACCAACCCGCATGCTTTTGGACATGCGGTTGTGCTTCGGTCATCGGTGAGAGACGGTGGTGCTTAGATCCTTGGGCAACAGTAGTCGTGTAGCAAAAGCGTCGCGCTCGGTGCGCGGGGAGATGCTTCATCTCCGCACGGCTCTGGTCTCCCGTGCAACGAAAGCGCCGCGCTTGGCGCAGGGAGGTGCTTAGCCTCCGCACGGTTTGCCCTTCAACCCCTCCGGTGACCTCCGTCTTGCTCTGCTGAAGTCCTGCCTCTGCTAGCTCTTGCTTTGCCTTCGCCCATGCTTGCTTGGTCGGTCTTGGTCGCTAATTTTCAGATGCACTCCCCTTTGGGGCTTCCTTCCCCCAGTGCGTGCGGCAGTGCTCCGAATTTGTTGGCTTCCTGGTTACTTGCGGGCGGTCATGTCCAACCTTTGGCACAGTGTATCAGTTGGTTCTTCTGACAACCCCATCCGAGATAAGTCCGTACTATCACTTAAACCAATCCACTTTGGTCATTAAATGATAATAAGGAATCATCTCATTGAGTGTTGCTGGGTCATAGCCCGGTAAATCACTTGTAAACCACACAGAGGATCGAACCACATACATTAAAACCCCCACGAAGGAGAGTCCAGAGTACCTTACAAATTAATCCAATTTCCCCGTAGGGTTAATTATTACAAACATTGTTCTTGCATCAAAGGTAAATGGTTCTGAGTTTTGAAACAGCGGAAATTATACTAATCGATAACTTGGCATCATGGGAGGCCACCCCTAATGCCATTACTTCTCGTCATCCACCCATTCCAGCTCCCAGCTGATTGGGATTTCACTAGGCCAAACATTATCACCTGAAATCACCAGGCCAAACATTATCACCTGAAAACAATATTTATAGCAAGACTGAGTATACTAATACTCAGCAAGGCTTACCCGTCTGAAATAAAAGACTTATCCTTCTAATCATGCTTGGCTTTTGGCTATTGGGTTTGTTTTGCCAAAGAGCGACTAAGGAGTTAATCCTTACTTTCAATATTTTAGCTCAAGTTCTAGTAGATCTATTCTTACTAGGTAAGCAATTAATTCAAGCATACTTGTGCAAATAATTAATCAAACATCAAGTTTATCAACATTTCATCATGGAGGGATTATCATGGATAGAGGGTTAAGCTATTCCCGGATAACGGTGAGGGGCCGACGATCGATCGATTAATAACTTTGCAAGGTGAACCTAAACATACGGAAGAAAACCCTCACAAAGAGTGATTTCAACCAAACGGTTCCCGTCATTCTTCGGATTGGGAACTGATGCCACAGTCCTAGGTACATAGCTAGCTGGCATGCCTCACACTAGCATCCAGCGTCACCATGCACCACAGTTTGCAAGACTGGGGCAGCAGCCCAAGAGTAGTAGCCTAAAGTTCCCGCACCACGCCATTCAGGTACTAGGTTTACCGTACCCATGTCCGACAAATGTTTAGTACTTTCAAATGTTTAATCTCTTAACCATTGGACCGGAGCCCGAAATCCCATGCTCTTACCACGTGAGCAATTCAATTTAACAAGTCTTATGATTCCAACATAAGAACATATTCTCGCGGGCGAAGTACATCATTCGACTTGTACCGGGTCCTTAGTGCATAGCAACTATCGACCTCTAGTAACAGATCATAGGTACTTATGGATCATGCATCTAGAGTTTCCATTCAACTCCTGAACGTAAATGCACATATATAATCAAGCATAAATTCAGAAATTTGAAAAGGAAACACAAAGGTATATGTTAAACCGGGGCTTGCCTTCGGCAGCTCCAGCAGTCAGAGAATCTTCCGGACTTTGGTCCGGGTCTTGTTCGACAGTCACGAAGTGCACGTCTCTGCCTGCTCCCTCGTTCTCTTCAGTCGGCACGAGCGTGTAGCTACCGTCAGGAACTTCTATACGGGGAATGCAATGCAGGAGTTAAAGGTTGATGATAGTGTAAACCAAACAACATGTATTAAGTTTAGGGTGTCATGTTGACCACATTCACTTAGACAAGAATATATCCAGCATACTCTTCCTTAAGATTTGTTATTCAATCCTTTATTTAATTATTATTATTTTAAAAGTGATTGTGTGCATATTTATTCAATTAACTTAGAATTATCACACAAGCGTCCAAGTTAGGGTTCAGGATTCATTAAGGACATTTTCCAAAGGTTATTACACACTTATTTTTATAAAGAGGAGATTTCTTTATTTCTCTTTTTAATATACTTAGTTTCTTCCAAAATTTATTCTGGTTAAACCATGCAACCTCTGACAGTGAAAATTTTTGTGTGAGCACAAAGTACTACAACACAGCTACTGGTAAAATTTCATGGCAATCAAAGCTATACACAGAGCATGAAAAATGTGACAAGTTATTCATAGCAAAAGAAAAAATATCAAATATAGAGAAAACTACTCATGCAATGGTGCTCACAATTTACACTGAGCTACTAGGGACTAAAACTAGGCTACACACCAAAAATCAGCTTCAGAACCTATGTCAATCATGATACACAAAAATAACCATTTTCAGCCTATTTATTCACAAAGTATTTATTCAGAGAGATATAAGACTCAACTGTAGCCCAACTTTCTACCACAACACAAACAGGATATACACATCATCTATGCCAAGGATAAGCATCACTGGAGCATTAGAAGTTATAGATTTAACTTCATAAACAAGCATCATTCAGAAACAGATATTTGGACAGCTCCTAAACTCATGATAAAATTACCAGCATCACATATTAGCATGACAAGATGATATCCAAAAGATGAACAACAGAAAACATATAAATAAAGCTGTACAAAATAAATACACATATCTAGCCATAAAGCAAAATAAATCATAACTAATTAACCACTAAGTAACTTTGTGCAAAAACTTAGGAGTAGCCTATACTAGTACCGACTACCAACATATCCAAGGATCAAGCCTAGCACATGTGTACAACTTAAGTTATGAACATCACTATCCCAACTGAGTTTGAATTTTTATTCAAAAACTATACATCAAAAGTATATACAGGTTTTGTAAAAGATGTAGATCTGTTCATATGAAAACCAACAAAATTAGTTTTGCATTTTTAGGATTTTTCTGTGATTTTCTACAATTTTTACAGTTCTCAGGACTTAAGGGTAAAGATGAAGAATCTTCTTTCGCAACAGACCCTAAGAAGATTCAAAAGTTCACAGATAGGCCCTCGGCTTTTGCACACTGGACCCTACAAAGAAGTTTCCCTCACAACCGTACCCTCCCGCGGTGGGGCGAGCTTGCCGGCGGCGAAGGACGGCCGGAGGTGATGAACAAGCGGCACAGATGTGTGATTGAGCTTACAAGGGGTCGATTGGTGGTGGTAGTGTGGCCGGGGACGACTCCGGCGAGCGGCGGCGGCGGGGCAGTGGCGGCGCGGCCGCCTCTGCTCGGATTTCGGCGAGGTGAGGGGCTGAGCTGATGAATGTGTGTGCGGGGGAGCTCACTGGGACTCTAGCGAGGAGCTTCGAGTGCTCAGACGACTGCGGGGACTAGAGGAGAGGCGAGCTCGTCACGGCGGCTGCAATGGCGTCGGCGGAGAGCTCTGGCGAGTGCGGAGGAGGAGCGGGGCTCTGTATAGGCAGTCGTGGCGTGGAGAGGAGGTCATGATGTGTACACAGTGCGGCACAGTGACCACGACATTGCCGAGAAGGTGGTGGCGACGTGCGCGGGCGCAACCGGCCAATGGCGGCCTCGGCGTGCGCGCTTCGGCGGGTGACGGCGTGGCGTGTGGCACCGGCCTAGCGGCCTAGCCTGACACCGACCGTCTCGTCCAATGCAGTGCGACGACACCGACGGACCGGTGGATCTCCGTATGCCTCGGCGTTTGTGCCCGGTTACTTGGCGGAGCGCCGACGTGGCGTGGGCGTGCGCGCGACGGCATCGTGCGGCGGCTGCGTTCCGGCACCAATGTTTTGAAGTTCGCCTGTTTGACCAGCCCGAACTCGATTTTTCGATAGAGAAGTGACCCAATAGCCAATTAACAAAGTTGTAGATCAACTATCACTCTACAACTTTTACAAAGGCCGTTAGGTGTTTTGCTCAAAGGATTGAGCATAAACAGCTCTTGAATTCGACGGTTTTCTCGGCGCCGATGAACAGGGTTTCACTGCGTTGATCAAGCTTTAACACATGCTTCCACTTCGAATCTCAAATGCCACTCAACAACAAAGTTGTAGGCCTTGAGAAACTATACAACTTTGGTATTGGCCGATTTTGAAGTGTTTTGACGAATTTTGGAGAACGTGCCAAAAGTTCTAGATAGAGTCCATGGCTTCAAAGGGTTTGACTATGGATTTGACCTTAAAAGTGATTAGGGCTTAAGCACTAATGATCATAAGGTGATTAAGATTGTGATTAGCACCTAATAACACTTGATTAAAAACACGGGGTGTTACAGTTCTCCAGCTTGTGGTGAGGAGTGATTCAGGTCGAGGTTCATCCTTGCCCGTCGCTAGCCTCCATTGCTGTGAACTGGGCTCCCTAAGGTACTTGGCACAGTGTTTGCAAGATGGTGTCGTTGTCAAGCAAGTTTGATGTGTGGTGGCTCTTCTCGGTGCTTCTCGGTTTATGTCATTTGGAGGTTGGATCGGCTAGGCCTTCGGTGCCTCTCTATTTCCGTCTTTGTTTTGGTTTGGTGGAATTGTGCTGCGATTTGTAATCCCTTGTGGTTCTCTTTCTTTTTTTCTTCCAAACAATGTACCCTGATCATCATCCTTGGAGACAAGGGTGTTGGCCTGATCTTGTAATCTCTCTTTGAAGAAATGAAAATGTTCAGAAGACCTTGACTCTTCAAAAAAGAAAGGAAAACCAAATTGGTTTTGTACTAGTGAAAACTAATATATAGTTGTTATAGTAATCAAAGCCGGTTTGAATTTGTGCCTAGAAGCACCTAAACACATCTAAGAACACTAAGCTACCAATCGAGTTGTTCATGGAGCATTGGAAAAGGCTGTTCTATAAGGTATCTATGTCAACTAGAGCATGTTGCATCCAGCAGGCACATAATCGTCAGCGAGCCACTAGGCTTAATAAATCAAATGACGATATGTGTTTGTGGATTTAATCAAATGCTTGGTGTTCTAATTATAATTATATCTGACACCTTGAACACCGTTCCCCCTCGACTCTCTTCTCTTTTGCCATCTATACTTCTAGCTGAGTAGCTGATCTGATCTGATCTGATCTGAGCTCGAGCACCGAACCTCCAAGCAGCTTTGTGTGTGCCAGTCTCGAACACCAACCGAGCTCGGCTTGAGGTGGTGTCGTGTTGTAGATTGGGCTGGGCATGCTGATTTTCGCAGCTCCAAAGAAATGCGTGTGGCTCGAGCCCGGCTCGAATTATAAAAAAAGATGGTCTGTCTGTTCAGCACGAATTAGGCTCCATTTTTTTGAATTTTTTTATATATTTTTTTTGATTTTCGAAAAATAAATAGACGAATCAAAAAATTTGAGAAATATACATCTGCCGCCGTACCCCACGGCGGCAGGAGTTCCTGCCGCCATGGGGCACGGCGGTAGGGGTGCCGCCAACGGTTGGCTGACCTGCCAGGTGGGGTCAGCTTCCTACCGCCGTACCCCACGGCAGCAGGAGCCCTACCGCTGTGGGGCACGGCGGTAGGAGCCTGCCGCCGTGGGGTACGGCGGCAGCGCCACCCCTATATAAGGGGGCGATGGCTGCCGCCACCCCCTCCTCCCTCTCTCACTCCCTCCTCTAAATCTCCGACTTTCAACCATTCTGAGCACTTTTGACTAAGGTATGTTTCTAAATTTAGTATAGTTAGTTAGTTAGTTTAGTTAGTTAGTTAGTTTAATTAGTTTAGTTAACTTAGTTTAGTTAGTTTAGTTAACTTAGTTTAGAAATTTCAAAAATTTTAGAAATAGTTATAATTCAAATAATTCGTTTAAATTGATTTAAAACGCGTAGAAATAGTTATAATTCTAATAATTAGATTAAATTAATATAAAATTATTAAAAAAATACTTTTAATTCACATAATTCGTTTAAATTGGTTTTAAACTCCTAGAAAATAGTTATAATTCAAAAAATTTGTTTAAATTAATATAAAATTTATTTAAAACTCCTAGAAAATGGTTATAATTCACAAAATTAGACTAAATTAATATAAAATTAGTAGAAAATAGTATTAACTCAGATAAATTGTTTTAATTCATTTAAAATTCCTAGAAAATGATTATAATTCACAAAATTAGATTGAATTGATATAAAATTCGTAGAAAATATTTTTAATTCACATAATTCGTTTTAATTCATTTAAAATTCCTAAAAATGGTTATAATTCACATAATTAGATTAAATTGATATAAAATTCGTAGAAAATAGTTTAAATTCACACAATTCGTTTTAATTCATTAAAAATTCCTAGAAAATAGTTATAATTCACATAATTAGATTAAATTAATGTAAAATTTTTAGAAAATATTTTTAATTCACATAATTCGTTTTAATTGGTATAATTCGACTAATTGATTAAATTTTGTTATTTTTTTGCAGCTATGGCTGGACCGTTGGAGTACGTACGGCCAGAGTTGTTCGACGAGGCGGTGGACCGGCACCACCGCTCGTACGTGTCGGCTGTTCTTGGACGTTCGCCCGACAGTATACGTTTCCGGACCACCCGCACGTTGATGCCGATACACCAGCGGTGGATTCCGAAGTACGTAATTCCGCGGCGCATGAGGAGAACGTCGTCACCGAGCACCGCCTTCACGACGGCGCGGCCTGGGTAGCGTACCTTCAGTGGTACCTCCCGAGGACGCGGACGCGAGTGACGTACGTGCCTGCTACCCCACCACCGCCACCGGTCCCGGACCACGACAGGATCCTGCCGGACACCACGTACCCGGTGCGCTGAGATCAGACCGCCGACACAGTGGTAAGCTACGATACTGCAAACATATTTCATTCATATGACTTTTCATTATAACATGTGTTACTAATTTTGTGAGCAGCACGACGTGCTTGCTGAGATCGTGCGGCTCGCAGCGTCCGCGAGGGAGTAGTGTTTTACCTGGGGGCCTCAGCAGCACCAGCGCACGTACGACAGGATCCTCGATGCTGCCACGAGGTACTCCGCCGTCGTGAACTACGCCGGGGCCGCAGAGATTCCTCTCCTTCCGCGCCACCCAACGTCGTCCTCGAGCTCCGCCTCGACAGCGGCTTCGCAGCCGGTGCCTTCCACCTTTGCCGGCGGCTTCTCGGCTCCGACGGCACAGCAGCAGCCACAGGCGCAGGGCCCGCACACCTACGTGCAGCGGCCATTTGTTTTTCCCCCGGCGCAGGTACTTTCAGTGGACCTTATTTTAACCTAATGCACGGAATTGTTGTGTGTTTGTGTTATACTATATTCTAATCGTACAGGGCGACCGCCGCTCTTTCCGACAGCCGGAGACGACGGCACCTAGAGCGTCGATCTTTCCGCTAGGAGGTTTCAGACCGCCGGTCTTTCAGTTTGCGGCGGCAGATATTCCTTCCTCGTCCACTCCGCCTATGTTCCAGCCTGGTAACGACCTTAACTTTATAGTAAAATTCGTTAAGTACGATACGTTTTGGAGAACTAATACTATTCGTTGCAGCCGGTTTCGACGCGACCACCGTCGAGACTTCTGACGAGCACCTGGGCTGGGATGAGTTTGGGTACGGCGACATTCTCGCGACCATGGATGCCCCGCAGGCCGAGGAGCTCGGCCCATCACAGTTCACACAGGCACCGCCTGTTGGGACTCAGCAGACACAGCCAGTGGGCGGAGCGACCCCGGCGGCCGGCGGAGCGACACCGGCTGGTGCAGGGTCGTCGTTGGCGGGCGGAGGGACACCGGCGGCGCGGAGCGACACCGGCCGGCGGAGGGACACCGGATGCTGCAGGCTCGTCGCAGACGGCCATGGCGACACCGTCTCCCGACCAGCTCGGACCGCGGGTGGTCAGGCCACCTGACCCCTGGACGTACGCCCGGGACCACACCTGGGCTGGCGCTAGAGCTGTTAGGCCGAAGAGGCACCGGCGCATTTAGATGTAGTAGTACTTTTACCATGATTTTGTATAAACTATTTGCATCTACTCGTTGATTATGATATGATCTTGTGATTATGCTTACATTTATCAGTTTGTTGTTTTTTTAAAAAGTTAAAAGTGTTTTAAAAATGAAAAAATAAAAAAAATAAAAATGGCCTTACCGTCATGTGGCACGGCGGCAGGAGCCTGCCGCCGTGCCACGCGGACCTGCCGCCAGAGGTTCTCTCCTGCCGCCGTACCCCACGGCGGCAGGGACTTAACGCCGTGGGGCACGGCGCCGTCGTGTGGTACGGCGGCAGATGTATATTTCTCGAAATTTTTGGTACGTCCATTTATTTTTCGAAAATCAAAGAAAAAAATATAAAAAAATTCCATTTTTTTAGCTCGGTGAAGTTATTGTGTGGGCTTGGGCGGAGATTTTGAACCCGAAAGAAACTGTGAGTTTTTTACCGGCTCAGTCCGAGCCCAGCCCAGCCCAGCCCCGATGTTTGCTGAGCTGAGGTGCATGGACGGACTGTCGGACCGCCCTCGCTTGCGCACGCCACCTCCACACAGTCATTCCGTCGAACACCTCGCCGGCACGGCGGCACCGCTGTCCTTCTCCGCATCCCCACCGGCTGATCCCCGGAGGAGATGGAGAAGTTCTTCTCCTGCACCTCCAACGCCCCACGGCGGGACGAGGACGCCGGCATCACCCTGCTCTCGGGCCCTCCGTGCTGGTAAGGCGCCTCGTCCTCACCTTCGTTGCTCAAACTAGGCCCGTTTGCGCAGGCGCCGCGCCTGGATCGAATCGCAGCGAACCTTAGCGCCCCACGCATCACCCCCGGGTGCTCTTGTTTTTTTCTGCAAGGCCAGCGGGAAGACCTCGCTCCTCTTCCAGTTCGCGGTGAACCGCGCCGCGGAGAGCGGCCGCGGCGTGGTGTTCATCTGCAGCAAGGGGAGGACGGAGAACAACCCTCCTTTCTTGTCCCAGGTGAGTAGCCTTCGTTTGCTTTGCTTGGCAACGTTGCTTATGGAGAAGGGGGAGCAACCTGCAGAGGTCGCACGTGGTGGACCGATGTTCCTCACTAGTCACTCCTGACGCCATGCCTTCGAATTTGATTTCAGGGTGTTGATCCATCGGTGAGCTTACTTCAGAGCATACACAGTAAGAGATCTCTGACTCATGGATGTGGTCATTGTTCTGCATAGTGATGAGTTGATCCCATGATTTGAAATTCTGAATGGTGTAAGATTGTGCATTGTTGTGGATTTGATAGATTGTGATGCTGGTTTTTCTTTCTGCTTGGTTTATGGTTCAAGATTTTGTTAAAACGGTGTCTATTTCATGTAGCGATGGCTAATTTATGCTCAAATTGTGTGTTTTCTGCTCCTAGATACGTTGAAGATGGTGATGAGATCAGAAAGTACTTTGCTGCATTTCACCTTCTTGACAACTTCCCTGCCGCAGTCATTGTTGACGATTTTGCAGATTTCTTCTCCGAAAGGTGTCACTTCTGTCTTGTGACATTAATGACATTTGTCTACATAAATTGCGATCTTCATGCCATGGCATGCAAATCTGATTTAGCTTTTGTACCTAAACACCCTAATAGGCAGCGACCTTGAACTGCCCCTCCTATGTTTCTTCCAAGTAAAACTTAAATGGTGGATTTGAGGGTACTGATCCCTGAAAATCAGATATTTTGTTTTGTACTCTGTCTTGGATTGTTACTGTTATGTACTCAATCATTTGTGCATATTACTTGAGTTTCATATTATCTCATAGCTCAGCATATTTCATTTAAAATACTGTCATCAGTTGTTTACTTAAGTACGGAGTATTTCCATATAGCAAAAACTACTTCACTATCTTTTATGGATAATATAACCTACTTAACAAGCATTTTTGTCCAATTCCACTTTCCGCTATACATATGCACCAGTGCACAACAGTAAAATTAAATTCTAGAGTGCTTATTTCTCTATATATGCAGTTCTGACTTCTGGCCTTGCCGAAACTGTAATAGGAGCTGCCAACAAAGATATGGGACTACTAGGGCTCGAGATCTTGCAATGGTCCGCATATTAACTTTGTGCCACAATGCTATTGGGCATGCAGAGTAAGTGATGTAGTCATTGCTAAATCTTGAAATATCTTAGTACTTGTATGTTGTCTGGAGTAACCATCTAAATCTTATTCATAGTGCAAAGCTCGGAACCCTTGGTTCTTGCAATCTATTACTATCTGATGTACTGCAAGGTGATACCCCAAGATCGCTGTTCATTTACAAAAGATGGATAAATTCCATATATACAATCCGAGGTAAATCCTGTAGCAGACATTATTTCTTGTTCATTCAGTTCTTTTATTATGCAATTCCTTTTGTGTTGCCACTCATCACCTCAAAAGTTTCAATGGTTGAGACGGTAGAGCTGTTTGCACTCACATAGATTGGAAGTCATGTTGGGGCATAATGTTAGTATGCATCCAACTTATAATACCCAGGTGAACATGTCAAACTACCTGTCAAATAGTCTTCACAATGCAGAGTTTTTATTTTTAAACCAAATGACCTTTTCTTTTATTTAATAATATTTCCGGTTACTTTGTTCTTGACTCAATACAGGTTTAATGTTGCTTGAGTTGGCATGTTTACACAATTTCTTGTCCTTTTGTAGCTGACGGCACAGGATCCTACATACTTAAGAATATTGGCAGTTCAGAAAGTGAACTCAAGAAAGCAAGAATAGCTAAGTACTCAGTAGTGCTACAATATCTTGTTCTTGAAGAGATCAGCAATTAAGACTCGTCTTTCTTTTTGTTTTTTTATTACAATTTGAGTGCCAAAGAATGTGGAAAAGTTGCCCATCAGAGCACCCAGCAGCTAGTTTAGTATTCAGATTCCTACCAGTTGCACTTGGTGCATATGAGTTGGATGTAAATGAAAAATTTGCATCCCTAGTTGATATTTGACTTTTACGTGTGCACCAACCAGCAACCTGGTTTTATGTTGTATTGAACGACAGCAAGTATGTTGTGCTTAGTGCTGACAGATTTTCAATGTCCTCATCTTTCCGGAAGCTCAGGAACTGTTTAGTTATTGTTACGAGCAAAGTGATCACTGAGTAGTCAACTTCACCATTTCTATTCAGATCGATGCATTGAGTTTCAAGTGTCTTTCTGTTATTTTATTTGCATTTGCTTTTCCTGTGAATTCTTCATTCTGTCCATTGTTTTTCATCGAACGCTTTATGAAAACAGCTAGTGAAATACGTCAAAAAAATATAGTGCAAGATGAGCTACATGCATGTTTGACCGTGACATCTGACGCAATGCTCAACCGTAAAAATTTGCATTTCACTTATCAACAAATACTGCATCCCAGGCTGGCCTATGGCGCAAAAACATGATGAGCTTATCAGTCAGAACTTTCGATCATTTGCAAAGTAGTACTACCTCCGTTTTTTTAGTTGACGCTGCCAAATAGTACTATGGAAGCTGTCGGAAACGTCATATATAGGAAACGGAGGTAGTATAACATACCATGTGGAAGACACAATTCCAAATAAAATGTGGAAGACATTGCAATGTATATTATTTGAAACAACATCACGAAACCACATAGTTATGCTGCCAAGAAAATAACAAAGGACACAAAAAAGGGGCTGAACCAGAGGCTATGCCAGGGCATCAGACATCACGATGGTAGAAAGCTCTGTGAGATAGGACAGTTCTACCTCTCCAGAACGAAACTAGGAACACGCAAATGTCACGGAATTCTTCCTGACTTAAGGCTAGCCGTGCTTCTCATAGATCTTTAACAATCTCAATGCCCATGGAGTTAGCTGTGCCAATGATGGACTTGCACAGCGCCTCAAGCGACATGTGCTTGCAGAAGGGGTCAGCCTGTTTCAATTTCGCGATCTCGTAGACGTGGCGGAGAGTGAGGGAAGACACATTGCTGTGGCCTGGGCGACTGCTGGCCGTTTCTATTCCTGCAGCCTTCTTGAGGAACCATGATACTGAGGGTGACTTGACCACAAACTCGAAGGTGCTATCCTTGTAAGCAGTTAAGGTCACTTGCATTGGAGTCTCTGCCTTGTACTTCTGGGTCCTGGCATTGAAATCCTTGCAGAAAGCCATCAAATTGAGCCGATAGAAACCCAGCGCTGGACCAACTGGAGGTGCAGGACGGGCAGCACCAGCTGGAACAATAAGACGGATTGTTGCCAGTACAGGTTTCCTTGCTGCAGCATCTTTCAGAGTTGCTGCCATCATTCAGAGTAATACCTGCATTATAACAAGATATTCTGTCAATTCATCATTCAGTCAATGAAAGAGTAGCTGAAAATGACATCCCATCTAGTGCAGGGTCTGTTCTCCATTAGATGCCCAGAGTTCTGAAACTCTGTGCTTAAGAAGCAAGTTTCACACCACATATTTCTTAATCTACATGCTCAATTGAATTTAGCCCAGATGTCAAGAAATAGTATTGCAGCTAGTCCAAATCAGAGTTCAAAACAACTCGAGAACTAGTCGTGTTTCAGGAACATATTAAAAAAAGCATCATCTACAATCAACCTACAAGAACGCTGGAATCATCTACAACAGTGAACCTTCAAGAACACTGCATGGCAAGTGCAGAGAGCAATCACTAAAAAAAAACTTCAAAATAGAAATGATATTCTAACCTTCAAGGAAAAGATGGCTATACTTCAAACATACAACAATTATTCGATCCAATAGTAATGTAACTTGGCTTGTTGAGTTTACTGAGTATATACATGACCCCGGGCAGAGCCAAAGGACATCTATGATATGTCGAATTTGCAACATGAGTTAGCCAGTGACACAGCTTTTCTCTGTCAGCAGGAGCATAATCGCTATATTTTCTACAAGAAAGAGAAAGGGAAATAAAAGGAGACATTTTGAAACAGATGAAAATAATAGGAATGCCAACAAATCCTTTCTCAAGTCTTTGCGAGTTCAAGGCAACACTTGAATCTTCATGAGTAAGGCATAGGGTTGCCTTGTGCTATAAAAAGAGAGGTGGTGCAGCAAGTGAATTGAGAGACGTGGGAGCAGTGTAGCAGCTTAGTGTTGCAAGTGAAGCAAGCTGATGAGTTTGTGAAGCACACAGTGGGTGCATAGTTGAGTGATTGCAAACAGCAATAGTGGTTGTGTACTAACTGGAATTAGCAAGGTGAAAAAGGTCAGGGTGAATGCAAGTATTAGTGGAGGTGATCGTGCATGCATGTATGCTAGTGAAGCTTGTTGCATGAGTGTTTTGGCCGCGTGTGCGTGTTTGTGGTGTTATTGTAGTGTGGTGAATTTTAATGCAAAAGAGGGTGCTGGTGTGCAGTACCACAAAATAGTCTGTGTTCCTCATTTGTGAGTGGGTGGTACTGGAGAATGCCAAAAGGCTTAGATTACTTAATGACCAGGGTTACATGGGGATTACATATATAGAGGAAGAGAGGGTAGCCCAAAGGGCTGAGCCAGCCTGGAGGTGGCGATTGCAGTTGAGCATAGCAGTAAATAGTCTAGGTGAATAAAGCATAGTAGTAAATAGTCTAACAGGTGGTGTGATCTTGGAATTTGGAAGGCACTAGAGCCTAACATCACTAAAAAAACTTCCTGACAGAAATGTTATTCTAACCTTCAAGGGAAATATGCTACTCTTCAAATATATAACTGTTCAATCAAATCATAATGTAACTTGACTTATTGAGTTTACTGAGTATATACATGACCCCGGGCAGAGCCAAAGAACATCTAGGAGAGTCCTATGTCGAATTTGCAACAGAAGTTAGCCAGTGATACAGCTTTTCGCTATCAGCAGCATAATCATTATATTTTTCTACAAGAAAATGAAAGGGAAAGAAAAGGAGACATTTTGAAACAGATGAAAATACGATAATGCTAGTTGCAAGACGTCCGGACGCAACGGACGCTCCCACAAAAAATCCCGCGCGAGTCCCAGCGTACCGTGAAAATATCAAATGCAGTCAGAGGCTTCTCATCCACTCGTTTCACTCATTCTCTCTCTCCTCTTTTTTCCCTGACCCTCTATCTTTCCCTCTCTCGCTCGTGCATCTCGCCAGGGGAGTGGATGGCGCCGGACGTTGCGCCCGGAGCGGACAAGGGCGAGCTGCGCCGGCCCCTCCCCTGCCGCAGCGCGGGGCGAGCTCCCCGCTGGCGAGCACTCCGGCCTCGACGCGAGCTCATGGCACCGACGTCGCTCTGTGCCGCAAGCTCCCCCGGCGGCGTGACATCCCGTCGAGCTTGAGTGTCGGGGAGAGAAGCTGCTCCGGTCGACCTCCCCGCGGCCAGAGGGCAGCAAGCCGCGCCGGACGCGTCGCCGCTCCCCGAGGCGGAAGGGCAGGCGTCGGACGCGGTCGGCGACGACGACCTGCAGCCTTTTTGACGGCAAGCGAAAGCTGGACGGTGCCCAGGGACCAAGCTCGCGGCAGCCCGGGAGCCATGGATGGGGGAGTTGCTCCACGCCGTGCCGCCGCTTGCCGTGCGGCTGCTGGAGGAGCTGCTCCACCAGGAAGGCATGGACGGGGGGCTCCGCGCTGCAGCTTGCTGTCATTTGAAGGAGTCACTGAAGGAGTCAGGGAGCTCCTCCACACCTCGCCATTTGTGATGTCTCATGTGTTTCTGTTGATGTTGCAATTGTGAGTTTCCGATGTTGCAACGATGATTTCAGATCTCTTTTTGATTCAATGAGATGTTGCAGCACTTTTTGTCTGTGTTTCAACGGTGTTTTAGTTATGTTGCTCTTTCCCTTTTCATATGTTTCGATTGGTTTTTTGTGATGTTGCAACTAAAATTTACGATTTTTGTATCATAAAAAAATGTTTCACATTCTATTTTGGGATGTTGCAACTATCTATTTGTAGTGTTGCATATCTTATTATTTAAAAAAATCATTGCATATGTGATTCAAAGATTTCTGTATCAATAAGGCTATGAGATGTTGCAGTTGTTATTTTCCATTGTTGCAATAGTGTTTTATTGATGCTTCAGTATATCTTTTTTTTATGTTCCATTAGTAAGTTTCAATATTTCATGCACTATTTTTTAATGTTGCAGACATAATTCTATAATGTTGCAATGTAACATTTAGTTTTAATTCAATTATCTATTACTCCGGATGTTACTTGCTCTCTCTCCTCTTCTTTTCTCTCCCCTCTCGTGCGAGCTCGTGAGTCGAGGAGTCAGTGTCACGGAACAGTCCAACAGTCCAAGTTGAGTGTTGCGAGAGGGCCCGACTGTTTATTTGGATGTTGCGACATCTGAACAGATGTTGCGGCGATGTTGTTCAGATGTTGCGACGAAACATACGATCTGAACAGTAGATATTTAATATGACACACTGTAGCCGTCAGATTCTAAATAGATGGTGATAGATGCGTCCGACGGGACTTACCCCGCCGGACGTCCGGGCGCAAGTAACTCCCATGAAAATAACAGGAATGCCAAGAAGGTATGACACCAGGCCATAATTGCACTCAAGGACCGAACACTAAGCATGAATAGTACTCGGCTGGTAGATTGAATAGTATTGTGTGAGGAAAGATAAGTCGAGATAAGCCAAAACTAGATAAGCCGAACAGCCTCTTTCTCTAAGACGCAGCAGTACCCAGAGAATCATGGAGCATGATGCCATGATGCAAAAATCATATGATATTAAAAAGGACGTACCCAGTGCCGTAGGCTCCCGCACTGTGCGGGGTCTGGGGGAGGTTATTAGCGGGAGGTCTTTCCCACACATCGTGCAATGTGTAGAGGCCACCGCTCGAACCTGTGACCTCTTGGTTCACAGGCGGCAAGCACTACCACTTGCACTAGGCCGCCCTTTTAAAAAAAAAAATCATATGATATTCCGGGCATGAAATTTGATGGACAGTAACATGTAAAGCTCCCAGGCTAATCAGTAGATTTGTATCACCGATAAGCGATACAGGTACGGCGATTGGGGGATTGTCCAAAAACCAGTATACATCGATACGTCTAGTATACATAAATAAATATTAAGATTTCCTTCGAAATATAGTATCTGAATATGCAAGACGATGGTATATGTAGGAAAAGTCCAGTCGTCCAGGACTAGCAATAGCAACGACATAGAAGCAGTTCAATCGCAGGCTAGCAGCAAAACAAACGAGCAAGACGGGCGAAATGAGGGGGCGGAGTTCCAGCTCACAAATTACCTGCTCCCGGCGGCTTTAGATCCAGCGGAGGCGCTCGATCCGGGCGGCGCGCTCGATCCAAGCAGCGGCGCAAAGAGAATGCGCAGGAGGATGTGAGAAGAGAACGAGAGAGGCGCGCTCGCTTCCGGCGGCGGCGCAGGAGACGAGAGGGGGGCGGCCGCCGGTGTCTTCTTGGTCGACTCGTTCTCCTCCTGCGGTCCTGCCGACTGCCGAGCGACGTGAGGGGTTTAGGATGGGCTTAGTGGAGATGGGCTTCAGAATGAGGCTTAGAATGGGCTTAGTGGATATGGGCTTTGGCTTAAACTGGGCTTCAGAATGAGGCATATTGGCATATTGCATATACTCGGTGAGTATGTATGTATCGGACGGAATGGTAGGTATCGCGAATTAAACTATTTGTTCTTAAATCGAATTAATCCTATACGCGTATCGGGACGTATGATAACAGGGCATATTGCCGTATCGCTGCATCGTATACGAATACGAGAACGGCAACACTTTACAGACATATCGGAGATTCACAGCTATTCAGAACATCCGATAGCAATGGACCCATGGAAAATTTCATATGCCATCGGAAACTTAACTATCTATGCTACAGGACCCACATGTTATAAAAAAAATCCACTCATACCCGATAGTCCCGATTGGCATATAAACGAGTGTTTTGTTACGGACCGCTATGAAACTTCCGTATTTAGCGCAAGGCACTATTATTTAGACTGCTAAAAATAAGAGACATTGAAATGTCATAGCCTTGCTTTCAAATTCCCCGAGCACAACTTATAGTGTACAAAAAATCTCTGCCCTAGAGTCCATTACGGAAGAGACTACCATGGGTCACACTCGCTGACTAAACAGAAACAAGGTACTTGTTTTGAATCCCTGAACACTGCGCGGAACTATAGTATCGTACTCGTCTTCAGAACAAAACAAAACAAATCGTATCCTCATCAGATAAATTAGTAAGCCCTACAATACAATAATGTCACAAGCTTGTTTACACCGACCGTAGTCCAGACCAGGCTCCCCGCCAGGATCCTCCTTCCCTCTTGTGGTGATGTATCCATGGGCACGCAGTCTATCCATCATCAAATTACATTGGGAGCATCGCAAAAAGAAATAAATCAAGCACAATGGATTTCCTCACTCAGCTGCTGTGTTTGATTCCTCCATTTGGTCATCTCCAGGGAGTCCAAATATCCGTAGGTTACGGTCCATAGAACCTACGGCAATGTACTTAGCATCGGCTCCAAACTTCACAGAAGTTACTTTACCTATGGGAGAACAAATGCCAGAACACTAAGTCAATCAGTGTGCTGACGAGATGGTAGTCAAAGACATCGGCAAAAGAGGTAGTGAGGGACATACCAGTTCCTGATAAATCCGGTAACGTCTTGATAAGATTCCACTCAACCTTGACATTAGCTACTTGGTGAACCCTACAGACACAATCAGCAGGCAGTCCTTCAGTTTCACAATAATAATGACTACCACTATCAGGAGCTTTATATAATACTGGCAGCATAATTCTAATATTTCATATTTGTCAAGTTACCTATGAAGCCATGAAGTTCATATTCGTTGTGCAACAGAAATATTATGATGCAGATACGCATGAGGTCTAACATTGTCTATCAAGTTTGACATATGTGCTAGCCAGAAACCAAATAAATGATGCATCTCGATGGAAGAAAATCTAGCATTTCAAGCAGTCTCTTGTATAAGCATGATTGTGCCATACAAAACACATCAAAAACAACAAATGCAAAAGTAGACAACATTTAAAGAAATATTATACAGTAAGTATAGCAAAACCATCTAAAAGTGCTCAGAGGTCCTGCAAACTGGAGGTCCGTCTAACTTGTCTTGATTACAAATAGGAACCCCCGAATAACATTGTCAGGAACATGAACTCTCAAATACCCGTAATTACAAGTTAATGAAATGTACCTTATATCTGAACCACCAATGGCAAGATAGTTTCCGCTAAAATCAAATTCCACTGCAAGACAAAAAGAGTATTCATATGATTAAACTGATTTTAAAGAACGAAAATTTTCATTTACAGAAGAACAAATGAATTTACTACAGGAAACATGCGCATTCTGAATTCCACAAAGGTCAATAAAAGTATCAAGGTAACACGCCGATAGTGAATTTCATATATCAAATAACCCTGTCCAGTTATCTCTAACAATAAACATGCAAGCATGTGCAACGTCCGCTGTTCACAACCTAGTAAGCTACTTACCAGCATTCGTCGGCGTGTCTGAATCATAATGAGAGAAGGTCCTAAAATTCCTCAATTTCCGAAGATCCCAAAGCTTGACACCATCATGAGCAGCAGTCTGCAAAGTGATGGGAGAATATTAAAAACCAAACAAATTCAACATTGTGCGCATTGCTTCTATGGAAAAGTACTTACCGCTAGGAAGTAACCATTTTCAGAGAAGGACATAGCAGTGACTGGTCCAACATGCCCCTTAAACGTTGCAACATTTGCCTACAGATATAGTCATTATCAGACGTGTTTCAAGAGCATGATCACCTAGACATTCTTGAATAAACTCAATACATAACACAAACCACACCTGAGTCTTTACGTCCCAAATTTTAACAATAGCATCAGTAGTTCCTGTTCCAAGGATAAGACCATCTGGATGGAAAGATGCAGATGTGTATCCCTCTTGTCCTTCACCCTCGCTAACCTGAAGTAATAATCACACGTATTGGTAATTTGGTATGCATATTCATAGATTGTGTGAGTGCTATGTTCATGTGTGAAGACTGAAGAGTTGACCTGTGTGAGGCAAGATCCTGTTGAAATATCATAGAAGCACCAGGAGTTATCCTTGGAAGCAGTCACGAAATACTTTTGAGTTGCATGGACTGTCACAGCTTCAACCTAGGGAATACAAAGGAACCATAGGCTTTTTAATTACAAAGTTTCTAAAAATTAGACAGGGATTGATACAAGTACAGCTATAGTTCCTGTCTAATTTAAAAGGTGCCAAGCACTGCTATAGTATAGAAGTACGGTAAAAATTTTTAAAAAAAAGATAAGGTGCATTTTCACATCTGTAATTAAAATAGCTAACAGAGTGCAGCAATCAAGAAAGCTTGATTGAAAACAATCATATTTCAAGACTTTGTGATAAAAGCATATCAGATATATCCATCAGAAAATATTTTGCAAATTATAATTTACAATACAAATTTCACCTCAGAAGTTTATTGTTACAACAAACCTAGTCATCCAGTCAGATATACAAAGTAATAATATCAAATTTGTAAGTCTTGCCAAATTTATAGCAATGGCAATCTGAATGCAACAAAAGGATATGGATCTGTGCATAGAGCATGATAATAGCTGTACGAGGAACCTATGCTTTGGGAAATTGTAGAATTAAGAATGCCCAAACCATTACAGAAACCAGACCACCAAAATACTAACCTCAGCAGTATGATCTTTTAATGTATGGATGCAGTTATAGTTTCCGTTCTCGCCCCCTTGCCAAATGCGAACAGTCTGCAACATTTGCAAATAAATCAGTAATCCAGTTACTATGACCTTATTATTCTGCAATTACTTCAACCCATAACAAATTGAAATCACCTTATCTGAAGATCCAGTTACAAAGAGTTCATCCCGTGGAACAAACTTCAATGTAGTTATCTGTGCAATGGACAGTGTCACAACAAGCCTTAGATATTTGGCGGTAACTATAGAAGATACCATAAAATTTAAAAGTGTGTGGAGAAATACCTTCTTTGAGTGACCAGTAAGTGTGCACAAGATTTGACCAGATGGCCGATCAAATAGCACTGCATTTGTGTCAATACCCCCAGTTGCAACAATGTCCTGTGAATCCATGATAAGAACAAAGCAACTGAACAATTGAACAGAACTCTCCATTAATTTAACTAATCTAACGTTGAAATAAGCAATGCTCCACTTAAGCTAACTGGAAATCACGAGACAAATCTATTAAGCCTAATTCATGATTAGCACATGTTTACTGTAGCACCACATTTGTCTAATCATGGTGTAATTAGGCTCAATTCAATATATTGGTCCTCACGAATTTACTTGGGTATTATGGAATGGGTTTTGTCATTAATCTACATTTAATACAGATTAGCATCCTAACATCCAATGTGACGGGGAATAGTGGAACTTGCCTATCTAAACAAGGCCTAAAATTACATCAATAATCATTATTGTAACTGAAACTTGCGAAATTAACACAGCATATCAGCATTTTCTCAGAATGTTCTTGCATCACTGATTTCCTGTACAAGGATATACCACATCAAGCCAAAGTACACTCCAAAACTTTGACACGAGGGGAATGGGCAACAAAATGACAAGAGGTGTCATGGCAAGGATATACCACATCAAGGCAAAGTACACTCCAAGCACTTTGACAGAAGGGGAATGTGCAACAAAATGACAAGAGGTGCCATCAATGATTGTTTACAGGGAGTGAAATGGAAAATCAGGCTTAAATCCAACTACGCCAGCTAAAACAATGATTTTGCAGCATATAGAGTCCTGTACTCCTGCATGGGCCACTAATTTATCCAATAATTACTTATCCAGGGGCCACAAAATGCATCACATTGCAAGCAATGTGCAGCCTTATGTTCAGTAACAAAAAATGTGTGATTCGGTATGTTCATATATACAGTATCAAACAAGGTGCAGTAACAAACTAACCTTTGAAGGATGAATGTCCATGGACAAAATGCCTGGTTTGTTTGTCTTATGAAGAGGATGACTGCTAATTTGAGTATATCTCTCGAGTGCATCAATCGGTGCCAGAGTTGGTGGAACCTGAGACAAAACATAAAGAATTGGTTACTAAGTTAAAAATAAAATGCAGAAGGGTATGGAACTAGTGCCTTATCGTGTCAGATTTTAAATAACTTGCACCATGACGTGAACTTGAAACAAGCTAAATCTGGAGAACATGATTAACTACCACAATGAATGTTTTGGACCTTGTTCTACTTTTTAATGCTGCAATGCATACCTGTCTTTTCTTACGCTGTGCTGAAAGCATGGTATTACATTCCGTAAGTTCATCAATCATGACAGGGTTGATACCAGGACGAATCTTCTTCCCGTCAGGGCCAATTTCATCTTCCATTGCTGTATCAAACAAAGATGAATCATTTTACCTAGAACTTGAACTATCAATTTACACAGAGAAGACCAAACAGCTGATACCTCTTTTCCCGTTGGAAACAACAGCTGCAGGAGCAGCTCCTGCAACGGATGCAGGAATCTGTCTCTCAGCTTGAGCCAAAAGTGTTCTAGCCTCATCTCTTTCCTTCTTTAATCTGGCTATAACACGGCAGGCAGCATCATGCTGGAAGGGACAAAAAAAGCAAGTAAACATCATTTGCTAGATACATTTTCCTTTCACTTTTTTCCCCAAAAACATATATAACCAAAACCATTTAGTTGAGAAAAGAGATTAACAAATGAACTTCAATACAACAGCAAATTCTAGCGGCACTAAGCATACACAGTTTTTTATTCGAAATCAAAGAAAACTAAGGTAAATATAGTTCTTTACCAAAAACCTTGTTGACCACTAGACATGCTTCCTTAAAAATAGAATTCCACACCAATAGCCCAGCATACAGGAACATAATCAGCCAAAAACCGGTGTCAACAACCAGAAATAAGTGTAGAGTGCCAATAAATCAACAGCCATTACACATAGCATCCTCCAACACGTGCACAGCTGAAGTGTACAATATAAAAGTAAATTCACAACAGGATATAGGGTAATTAGGTGATTAAAAGACCTGGTAGAGAGCATGACTAAGTTCTTGTCTTGCTGTGTGAAGCTGCTGCTCCAAAGAATAATTAGAAAGCATGAGAGCATCCCACTCCTGCAAAGTTCAAGAAAAACAAGTTCTGCTTAGAGCTAGAGTGGGTCGTGATTCAAAATTTTTGGAAAGGGCATAGTAATATGATATGGATCACACAAAGATATCAAGTTCCATGATGATTCAGCGCAATCATGGAAGTAAAGAACCAGCAAACAATTACACAGTTTATTCTTAAAATAAGATCATCTGTCAGATTCACTTTCAAATATAACAATCAGTGCTTCAATCCATAGTGCACATACACTAACATGAAGAATCGCCTCCTACACAATAAGTTTTGTAACCTGCTGTTGATAGTAACTTTAGACTCTGCAGACTTCAAAGGTAGTATAGATGCATGGTCTGAATGAAGAAAGATGGATGCAATGGGATATCTAATCTGCAGCTGTCAACTACTCCCTCCGTTCTTAAATATATGTCGTTTAGGACAAGCTAATTAGTTCAAAAATGAACTAACTAGCTTGTCTTAAACGACATATATTTAAGGACGGAGGTAGGATATAAATAACAGGGTTCTAAATATCTAGCTATAGATACTGTAGATCCATTATAGCTAGCTATGTCTGGCACTGTGGCACATGCCACTATAAGTGGTACAGTCTATTTTGGCACCACGCTGCTATGCTGCTACAAACGCTATTTAAAACATCGAGGATATAAGGGGCCAGACTTGTGCAGGCTTAAAAAGCACATGTGTAGTTAATCGCAACAGCATACATGTCACAAATTAAAAAAATGCACAGGCACGTGTAGGTCACAGACTTTGCACCCTGGCACTTCGCGCTTACGCCCAAAAAGGCGTGCACCTGCGCAAATGCATGCTGGGCCTGGAGCAGCAGGTGGTCATGCTGTGCTGCATCCAGGCACACTTTTTTTGCACTATGGAATATAAAAGTTAACACTAATCACTGAGGAAGTGTTATCGACAGCTCGTAATAAAATTTTGATATGCTAAATAAGCCTGGTAGAAATAACTGGCAAAGATCGGAACCCTTACATTTTGAAAAATACCAAGGAGTCCTGGAATGCTTGCAGCCTGCAAAGGCCTAGGCTTCACAACCTGCAAAGGATAGAGAGTTCTTCAAGAGTTTTCGCATATTGGACCAGCAGTAATAAAATGCTTACGGTTTGCATGAGACTACCAGAGTCAATAAACTAATGAGTGATACAACAACTGGGTCCTAATGAAATAGCAATCAATGCGAATGCAAAATATCAAGAGACACAAAATCAAACTCCGCTGTTGATTCCAAAAGCATATCAATTAGTTCGTGAAACTTCAGTAGAGTAATCATGCAAATAGCAGTAGAATTACAACTTCAGCATATGTAAATAGCAGTAGAACTACAACTTCAGCATATGTATGTTCCTTTTCAGCTACTGGATAGGGCGTTGCAACAGCATCATGCGAAAATAAAACATTAAAGAACCTAATATGGATCTAGGATTGACCATGTATATAGTCTCCTATGAGAGTCAACTAAAACCCACATCATCTTTTCGCCACTTGTATCTAGGCAGCTAAAGTGAACACATCAGCCAACCAAGGAAAATATCAATGGATAAAAGGTTATGCAGCGGCTACAAATTGACCACTAACCTCACAATCTTTTGTATTTTCTTTTGAATCTCAGATGTATGGTTTGTAGGCTTTTACCTACTTATTAAGTAGGGGAGTTATACTGACAATGTGCCACCCTGTTGTTAGTTTGTTAATTCATTCACAAGAATCTTATGGCATAATTTGGTTTCTTCATATGATGCCAGTGGATATCCACTCCACCTTGCTCAAAAGCATCGCAAGCAACCTTACGAGACATAAACTGGCTACTGTGATACTCCACAGTCCACACCACATATGCGCTACTGGAAACTGTTGCTTCAACAACCTGTTAGCATACCAGAGAAGCCTTACCTTGTTGGTCTTGACCAGCACAATATCGTCCATGGTGAGCTCCTCCTTGGTGACCGGGCACCTGCCATGGTCCTGCAACGCGGCCGCCACCACTTGAATTCAGCGGAAACAAACAATTTTCCGAATAAAAAATTGCGGACCGAGATCTGGGACGAAGCTACGGACCTCAATGTAGCGCTCGATGAGCCGCCGCTCGAAGAGGAGCCCCGACTTCTTGGACACCACTGGCTCGTCCGGCACCTCGCCGGAGACTATGGGGAAAGTAACACCGAACGAGTTAGCTCACGAGGCGACGGATCAGATAAGCTAGGGTTAGAAGGCGGGGAAGGGAGGGCACATTACTCGCGCAGATCATAGCGGCCGGGGGGAGGGGAGAAGGACGGCCGGAGCGGGGAGAGAGCGTGGCGCCGCGTCGGAGTTCCACCCCGGACGGCGAGCCTCTCGGCGGGAAGGCGGGCAGCGGCGCCGGCGGCCGGGCGGGGCGGATTCGGCGGCGGCGCTGGGCGAAAGGTTTTTGCCGCTAGGGTTTTAATTCGAGTGGAGTGGGAAATTTTGTCATCCTGTGTTCTTTTTTTCGTTTTAGCCCTCCTAAGGTAGCGCCCGTGGCGGCACGAAAATGACGTGGGCGCCCTCAACTTCTGGCAATTTTCCAAGCATGCCCTCGTGGAGAATTTCGCGTTCGCGGTGCCTTTTTTGTTTCGTGTGGCGGGCGAAAGGCTGGATTCTTTTTGTTGGGCTTCGTAGGCCTGATCTGCTGCTACAGGCCCATTTATTATGTTGCTGGGCTGCACGAGTGGGCTGAACTGAAATGCACGACGATACCGGCCGTCTCCATCGCCCCGTCGTCGTTCTTGCCACGCACGGCGGCCGCCGGACCGGATCCGGCCGGCGTGCGGCGGGCACGTTCCCACCACGCCTTTGACAGCGCCGTGACCGAAAGGCGGAAGGGGAACAGCGAAGATGACACGCCACCCAGAATCATATATTCTAGCGTGCTCAACTGCTTCACATGAAACGGCCACACGCCTAAATTATGTCGGCAGCACCCTAATCAACCCACGTTCACTAGTGTTAACCGTGATTCTGTCGGGAAGACAGCGGACCGAGTACGTCGGGAACTCCGGGATGCTAAAGACGAGCACAATTTATCGTTATCCGCAGTTCCGCACTACCGGAGAGGAGAAGGGTTTTTTTCACCTACTGGAATCGGTTCGGCAACCGCGGTTAGCGCTATAACTGGTTCGGACCGATTCCGGTTCCGACTGGTTATAAACCGGCCAAATTCAAAAATTCCTAAACATACTTCAAGTTGTGAAGAATCTAATGTGTCAAAATTTTTAAAATATTTGTTCATTTAATATATTTTGTAGGCATTAGAAGTTCAACCAAAAAAGAAAAAGAAAAAAAATTGGTCTGTTGAACTTCTAATGCCCGCAAAAAATACTAAATGCACTAATATTTGAAAAAATTTGACACCATTATATTCTACACACCTTAAAATATTTTTAGGAATTTTTTCTTTTATTTTCTAATTTTTTTAATTCAAATTTGAAAACACGTCAAATTCTTCACTGATTCAGTTTTTTTGTCAAAATTTCTGGTAACCGGTCAAACCGGTCGGTTAGCTGCTAGAATTTGAATTTGTCCAGTTTTTATCGGTAACCGGTCAAACCGGACCGCACTGGTGGAGAAGGGACATTAAGTCCCGGTTGGGAAGAGCGTTATTTCTCTAAAGCCCAACCGGGACTAATGCTTAGAGACGAAAGCCCTCCTGAGCGCACTCCCTTTAGTCTCGGGTGATAATACCACCCAGGACTAAAGGATCTCCGGTTCTTTTTTTGTTTTTCAGTTCTAATTGTTCTAATATTGTTATACGTGTATATCTAACGTGTTTGTGTGTACTATACGTGTATGTATAAGTGTTTGCACTAATTATACGTGTCTACTATACGTACTATATCAAAAGAATAAACTTATAAGTAAATATATTTACACACAATATATTACATCGAAAGCGGAGATAGTATTTTTTGAAACTAGTATATATACATCAAAATATTGTTTCATTCTAATTCTAGTCTCAAGTTCCACCGGAGGTGCTAATTAAAAATTTTTAATTGGATGACCGTCATAATAATGTATTCCTTTTGGACTAATCACCTCGTCCATCAAGAATCCCACGAGACCTTCTTGAATCGTCAAGAGACGATCTTTCTTAATGATTGCGTCCCTAATCATAGAGTTCTGTAATGTGCAAATATGTTAATATATAACACCCAAGAATTAAATATATAAACAGTTAGAAAATGATGTATTATTAATAGGTTTACAATAATACTTACAATATAATCTCCCGGGTCTGCAGTGCAGACATTGTGGATGTACTCACACACATAGTATGCACATAAATTAGTCCCTTGTTCCTGTCTCATACACTAAATTGGAGAAAATAATTATGAAATATTAGTGTTATACATTTTTAATTTGCCCGAGCTGAAGTTGTTATTTGGTTTAAGCACCAAAAATCTATATAGGATCTAAGAGTAGATTTCCATTGTCCAGGGTTCATAACAATAAATTTTTCCCAAGCTCTGGTGGACAACAATGGAAGTTAGAGCTAGTGTTAGTAAAAGCACACTATTGCATAAAAGGAAATGTATTGGATAGAATTATTACTCTTGAAACATATCTTGAAGGTCTTGGTATTTGTTAGGGTTTCTTCTCAACGAATCAAAGACCGTGACGTTGCTCTTGTCGACTTCAATTATCAGAAGAATCCAGTGGAAACTGTATATACATGCATGCTCAAAAGATTTGAACTAAATAATATTAACTAGGATAATTAGAAATGCAAACCCTTAATAAGATGGTAATCGCACATACTCGAAGTTGTAAGGTAGTAGTATCAAATTCTTGAAAAACAGTCGATTCAAGGTCCTAAGGATTGTTTTGAATGTTGTTTGTGATTGGAGCCTTACTTGTTCTTAACAAACTAACGATGGGTCCATGAAACCTATTCGGTGATAACCCTTCTTTCGCATTGTAGTAAGTTCCAAACTACAAAAAATGAAAGACAAAGTTAATTAGCGGATGCATTAATTTATTAATTAGCATATGAATTGCACCGTCACTTACAGGCACCAGGCGATGACAAGATCGGTATTCAGAGAGTCAAGATGGTAAATTTCATAAATATCCTTGAATTGTAGCCAGACCAACTTCTCGCCTTCACCAGCAAAATCATCCGGTCTAATAAGCATGCCAATCATCTCCAACCCTCTTTAGACATCTTCATGTAAAAGTCATGAAATCTACGCATCTGAGTAGGTAGTTTCTTCACCAACTCTGGCCTGACAAGAGATTTTCCTGGGTGGAAGTGCCATCTAGGTATGAAGTCTTTATCCCGAAGAGGTGATTCTCCGCCACCGAGAAGAGTATCTATTGGCGGCCCTGCTTCTTCTTGCATTTGAATGACTGCCGCTAATTGTTATGTAGGCATAACTGCAAGAGCTCGTTCATGTGCATTGAGGCCAGAGGCGACGTAAGTCTGTAGTGCCGACGTCGATGCTTCTGTTGGCTTGTTCTTCTTCCTATAATCTTGTGCATTCGTCGACCCTGGTACTCTGTCAATATAACTATTTGGTGACCCTCCTTGTCTCTTCTTCTGTATGGACTTGTGCAGGGAGCGGTCATAATCACTTTTCAACTCTACTTTTCTCTTTTCTTTCCTTCATTTGTATGAAAGCTCTGAGTTTCACCGGATCTACTTTCTTCTTTTCTTCGAGCTGCCTCTGTCTACCTTCCACAGTTGTTTTCTGAAAAAACTCCTTTACTTGTTTTTTACACTCCGCCTCATTTTCATATTATGTCATGTCATATGGTCGCTTTCTTTTAACAGGCTGCTTTTTCCCTTTCTTCATCGGGGGATTCAGATTTTGCGGGGGCATAGACTTGGTAGATTGTGATCGAGACCTCTTGGGAGCCTGCTTTGGGGAAGGTTCCTTTGGTTGTGATTGATGACGAGGGAGGTCATCGTCATTATCGCTCGCACCAGCAGAATTCGCAGGTTGTGGAGAAGGTGAGCGATCAGGACTCGGTGACGATCTCGGCGACGACCCGGGAGATGGTGACTGCTGCTCGGCAACACTCGCAGGGATCGGTTGCGGCATGTTAGGTATTATGATGTAACATTTGGGCCACAATACGATACTGTGAAGTGCATCCTGGAGTGTCCTTTCCCCGTCACCTCCTGGGATGTCTAGCTCTATGTCCTTAAATTGTGGGTCAGCAACCTCCTTCACACCAACTGAGGCGTAGTTAGTGGAATCTGCATACCGTGGCTTGTACGTCCTGGGAGATGTGCAAAAGCACTTCCGTACACCACCTATATATATGTACAAAAATGATGAAGTTATTAAATGTCTGAAACATGCATCAAAGCTTGAGATAATATATTGCATATATTAATCATATTTATACCTTCAATGTGATGTTGCCGAACGGCTTGTGCAGCTCACATGCGGTACGTTGACAGAGTTCATCCACATCCACAGGGTACCGTTCGTTTTCCTCCACTTGAACTTCTTCTTGGATTGCCCTTTGTTCTTTGGGGGCCTCTGTGGAAGCACAACTACTTTTGCGAGCGGAAGGGCTAATGATGAGATCCACCGGTACTTGGGGTAGTGCTCCAGAATGGGTAATCTCAGCTACCGCGGTGGCCACTCGTCGTTCAATCTCTGCCTGCATACGTTCTTCATGTTGTTTAAGTTTTTGCTCCATCGTTTCGCGCCACTACGCATGTTCACGCTCTCTTCTTCTTCTTCTGCGACTTCTATAGGTGTTGTTGTATCCCTTGAAAGCATACTTCCACGGTACAACCCCGTAGCCCCTGTAATGTCCTGGGTGTTCCGGATTCCCGAGCGCCAAAGTGAGCTCATCATTCTCTCTGTCAACAATCAATCGGCCCGCTTCGATATCTTCAACCTTTTTCATAATCTCAAGTGCCTTCGCCCTTAACGTGGGTGGAAAGTCAAGGGAACCGTCATCAGGGTTCAATCTTCCACTGCGGCCATAATACCAATTCTTCGATCGATCGCACCAGTCAAAGACCACTGGTATGATACCTTTGTTGAGCAGGTCTTCTTCCATCTTCCGCCACCTAGGTATTGCAACTGCATAACCACCTCGACCAAGACGATGGTTGTAATCCATCTTCTTACCGGCACATTTCTTCGCTCGTGCGCTCTTCTTGGCGAATTCTGCAGATTTTATGTAATCCACAAAGGACTGCTAGTGATCCTTTAGCTTGGGATAATCATCCCAATTTGGAGTTCGGTTCTTCTTGATATAATGTTTGTGCAGCTGCTTCTTGAAACTCTGCAATTGAGTTGCCATCTTCTGGAGAGTCCACTGCTTCACAAAGTCTGGTTGGACGTCGGTGGAAGTGTGAAGTGTGTTAGGATATCATTCCATAACATATTTTTTAGTGAATCCGGAACCACCCATGGATTATCTGCTTTTCTCTTCCATTCTCTATACTTGAGGGGCATGTTGTCCCTTACAAGAGCCCCGCATTGGGACATGTACTTGTCCCTGTACTTTTTTGGTTCCCATGGCTGGCCAAGCTCGTTGACTTGCGTGATATGATACATCACGTCATCGCGGATTACTTTTGTATGCCCTCTCTTCGTCTTTTTTGTGCTCGAGCATGAAGCCTACAAGTAGCGGATTCGTTATTTATGTGGGGTTCGTCGAGAACTAATGCACCATGAACTTAATGCATGATATATATACCTCGTTGGAACCTTCTGCATTAACCATGCAAAGGTCCTCATTGTTGTCGTGCTTGGCTTGGGCGTCGATTTCCTCGGCGTGGGTGTTGTCGTGCTCGGCTTGGGCGTCGCCTTCCTCGGTTATGTCTAGAAACCCGTTCGCCTGGCTACGCTCCTCGTCGGTGTAAGTTGGAAAATTGGTATTTGAACCGCCAGCAATAAGGTTCTCCATAATCCGCTTATGGTCCTCATTGTTATCCATAACATGAATTTCTATGAATAAACAACAATTGCTGAGAATTTCTATGAATTTCTATGAATAACATGATTTTCTATGAATTTCTATGAATAATATGATTTTCTATGAATTTCTATGAATAAACAACAATTGTTGAGAATTTATATGAATTTCTACGAATAACATGATTTTATATGAATTTCTAAGAAAAGCATGAATTTCTATGAATAACATGAATTTCTATATATTTCTTTGAATTTTTACGAATAAACAACATTTGCTGAGAATTTCTATGAATAACATGAATTTCTTTGATTTTTTATGAATAAACAAAAATTGTTGAGAATTTTTATGAATAACATGATTTTCTATGAATTTCTATAAATTTTCACGACGGCGCCTACCGAAGCGGGATGGAGGTGGTGCCGGCGGAGCTGAGGGGTCGGAGGATGGCGGTGCACTAAAATGAAGAAATACACTAAAATAAATAACAAATAAAAAACTTGCTAACTAATAAATAAATACACTAAAATAAATAACAATTTTCCTAATACACTAAAATACACTTACATTTACCTAATACACTAAAATACACTAAAATGCACTAAATTTTTCCTAATATACTAAAATGCATTAAATACACTAATATATCTTAAAATTTCCTAATACACAAAAAATTACTTAATACACTAAAATACACTACAATTTTTCTAATACACTAAATACTCTAAATACACTAAAAAACTTGCTGACGCAAGCCATTCATGGGCTTGCGTCAGCAAGCCACCCCCGGCGCCCCTGCCCCGTCGCGCATCGAAGCAGAGGGTGCAGTGGCGACACCGCTGGCCACGCGGGCGGGGATGGGGAGGCGGTGACGGCGGTGAGACGGCGCCGGCGGGCCAGGGAAATGCCCCTACCACCGATGCGGGGATGTGGAGGCGGTGCCTGCGAGGAGCTGAGCCGGGGCCGGGCGGGGACGAGACGGCGTAGCGGCGCGGGCAGGGAGGCGGGGCCGGGCAGGGAGACGGCACCGGCTGGGACGAGCAGGAGACGACGGGGACCGACAGCGGGGCGTGGAGTAGCCGGAGATCGACGGGGAATGGCGGCGGGGACGTGGAGGCAGCGCGCCGGCGGGGAGCGGAGGCGGCGCCGCGGTGCGGGCGGAGAGACGGCGCGGGCGGGGAGCAGCAGGAGACGACGGGGACTGGCAGCGGGGCGTGAATCAGCCGAAGATCGATGGGAAATGACGGCGGGGACGTGGAGGCGGCGCCGCAACGCGGGCGGGGAGGCGGTTCCGGGCGGTGAGACAGCACCGACGGGGAGCAGCAGGAGACGACAGGGACCGGCGTCGAGGCATGGAGCAGCCGGAGATCGACGGGGACCGACGGCGGGGACGGCGTGGAGGAAGGAGAGACGACGCCGGCGGATTTGGCTAAGTTTGGGAGAAGGGAGAGACACACACAATTATATACCCCCACCCTCTTTTGTCTCGGGTCGTATTACGACCCGGGACTAAAGGCCATTTAGTCCCGGGTGGTGTTACGGCTCGAGACTAAAAGAGGGGCCTTTAGTCCCGGGTGGTAAGACCACACGGGACTAAAGGGTTACTTTGCACGGGAGCCCCCGCAGGGGCACAATTTCGCCCTTTTGTCCCAGGAGGTCTGACCACCCGAGGCTAAAGGCCCCCCTTTAGTCTCGGGTTGTAATACCACCCGTGACTAAAGTGTAATTTTAGACGGGAAGTTATTTTTCTCCATTTGTTTTCTCAATTTTTTATTCTTTCTCTTTGCAACTTTAAAAAGAATAGTAACTTTCAATAATTCAGCCATGCAAATATATATTTAGTTAAATTCTAATACACTCTACTTTGCTATGCAAAATTATATTTTAGAGTTGTAAACATTCACTTTCAATTTTCATTTGCAATATTGATGTGCATTCGCACTAAAATTCAATTAAACCAAAAAAAATACTAAACCAATTCAGAAAAATCTCAAACTTGGTGGTTCATTTTCACAAGACATATCCAAGCTTTACGAAACATTTGAGACCAATACAACAGTGCAGTGCATGGACTTCAAAATCGTTAAGAACTTAATAGATCGAGTTTGCTACTCCATCTAGCTTTGTGAAGCACGTGTACTCCATCTATGTCGAAATGGTCTGAAAATGTTTTGGTTGTCATTTACACCCAAAATATTAGCTCACGTAAGATCTTAGATTTTTCTGATGATTAAATGTATTATAGTAATTTTATTCGTGCTACGGGAGTTTAAATATTGTGAATTACACATTGATAACTCAAGAATTATGATTCGGCTTCTAGATAAATTGGACTCCTAAGGCACAAGAGACCTTGTGGCTAAGTTTGGCACCATTTCGGATCGTTTCAGGGGTGGTCTCAGTTCAACATTTAATTACTAGATGATTGTCAGAGGTTTAGATCCGCACAGTCCACAGGGAAGTTCAACCCCGGTGGTTTAGATTCGGATGGGAGCGATCTAGAGCTAAGCGCTTGATGGTTATGTAAAAGCACACGGAACACAGCGAATTTATACTGGTGCAGGCCTCCGGAGAGTAACACCCTACGTCCAGTTGTTGGTGTAGATTACTTGAGGATTGCGTGGTTACAACGGGGTCACCCCGCCCGCCTTATATTAGCCAGCGGACAAGGTCGGTTGCCCAGAGTCCTGGTCGGTTAAGACTAGGAGACCTAAGTCTAATTGATTACAACTATTTCCATATTCCCTGGACTGTCTGTCGGATCTGCCGCCGTCTTGTTGTGTACGACAAGTCTTGTAGTCATTCCGGATAAGGTCTTCAGGAGGTCGTGTGGGCCACAGATCAGGTCTGTTGGGCCACAATCAGGTCGGTTGGTCTTCTGGTGAGCCGGACCCACTTGTCGGGGACGACCGTGAGACTGGTCGGTGGGAACCCAGGGGTACCCATGTCCCATAGTGATGTCGCACAGAAATTCAATTAAACCGAAAAAATACTAAACCAATTCAGAAAAATCTCAAACTCGGTGGTTCATTCTCACATGACATATTCAAACTTTATAAAAAATTTAAGACCAATACAACACTGCAAAGTGCATGCACTTCAGAATCGTTAAGAACTTAAGTGTATACACATGGTTTGATGGTCTCCATCTATGTCGAAATGGTCTAAATTTTTTTTAGCTGTCATTTACACCTAAAATATTAGCTCACGTAAGATCTTAGATTTTTATAATGACTAAATGTATTATAGTTTTTTTATTCGTGCTACAGGAGTTTAAATATTGTGAATTACATATTGATAACTCAAGAATTATGATTCGGCTTCCAGATAAATAAACTCCTAAGGCACAAGAGACCTTGTGGCCAAGTTTGGCACCATTCCGGATCGTTTCAGAGGTGATCTCAGTTCAACATTTAATTACTAGGTGATGTCGCACGGAAATTCAATTAAACCGAAAAAATACTAAACCAATTCAGAAAAATCTCAAACTTGGTAGTTCATTCTCACATGACATATTCAAGCTTTATAAAAAATTTGAGACCAATACAACACTGCAAAGTGCATAGACTTCAGAATCGTTAAGAATCGTTACAAAAGGTTTAAGACCAATAAAAGAGTTGATCCCATTAGCATTACACAATTGATTTGATCATTAATTATTACAGTACGACATTAATATCAAGCACGTAAGTATGGTGTCTCTTCACGTCCAAGCAATATGCTTGGGTCAACTTCGACAGCGAACGGATGCATGTCATCAAACTGATCATAATCATCAGATTCATCTGTTTTGTCCTCGATTCCCACGATTACTCTTTTACCCGGATGAACTATGTGACGCTTTGGCTCTTGTGGTCCTTCTTGGAGATTTTTATTCTTCGGTATGCTAGTCATATCCTTGACATAGTGTCAGGGGGTGAGACCTGGACAGGTCCGCTAAGGGGTTACCCTAGAGGTTTGAAGGTTAATGGAGGATCGGGACCTAAGAGCGTAGGTGGTAGCCAACGTGGTGAACTCAGAACTAGGCGAGTATGGCGAAGAACACGGGGAGACAGAGTGTTTAGACTGGTTCAGGCCTACGAAGAGTAAAACCCTACGTCCAGTTGTGGTGGATTATGCGAGGATGAGTTCTGATGTGCCCCCGAGGAGGGCGCCCAGGCCGCCTTATATTAGCCGACGACCTTGGGCTACAAGTTGGTTTCCATCTATCCTAGTTGGTTACAATAGGGAAATCTTATCCGAGCTGGACTGTCTTGTCTTGTGCACCAAGTATCTTTACGTCCTTGGGCCCGCATGTCAGGTCGGCGGGTCGTCTGGTAGGTCGGACCCACCTGTCGGGGACGGCTGAGACCCTGGTCGGTGGGGACCCATGGGTACCCATGTCTCTCAAGCCCCCGATCGACGTGTAGGCGTAGCGGCCGAGACGGGGTCATGTCGAAGCGAAGCGAAGGCGCGGCACCGTCGAGGTCGTGTAGGGTGCACAGGGATCCAAAAAAGAAAAACTCCTCCGATGCGCGCACGAAGTTGAACATCGAACTCCTGGGATGAAGGGCCAGAAGGTCGAAGTGAAGACAAGGTGTCAATCTTGAAGAACCGCCGACCTGACCTGGGTCAGGTATAATGAAGTAACTCCCGCGATCTTCAGAAAGGTCGCTGTGCCCACCGTAGGTAGATCGAGCAGAGAAGTAGTGGAAGCAGGCTTCCATTAGGTCGAGGCGACCTGGAGAAAACAGGGCGTCGCAAGACGCACTAGTGTAGTAGCTCCCGAGCAGTAAACCGACCAGAATGGCCGGTTTGATGCTCCGAAGAAGAAGAAGAAATAAATATTCGAACCTACAGCCTTCTGCTCAGGGAACAGAACTGTGCTCTGTGAAACCACCCCAATAGGACAAAACACTCCGGAATCTTGCAGAAGTCGTCAGACGCCAGAACTGACATGACCTGAGTCATGGGCGCACTGTACGGTCACGGGTCAGCTTCCAAGCGAAGCACAGGTCGCTAGCACCCGCAAGAGACAAACAATGCTCCAAGATCTTGCAGTCAGGTAGGGGAAAGGCGCGCCAACTGTCAAAGCTGCAGCGAGGTCTGGCGACCTGAAGTAGTCAACGACGGAGACACCGGGAGGTCTGGCAACCTGAAGTGGTCGATGACGGAGACGCCGGGAGGTCTGGCGACCTGAAGTGGACGACGACAGAGACGCCGGGAGGTCTGGCGACCTGAAGTGGACGACGACAGAGCCGCCGGGAGGTCTGGTGACCTGAAGTGGACGACGACGAAGCCACCGGGAGGTCTGGCGACCTTGAAGAAGACGACGATGGAGCCACCAGGAGGTCTGGCGACCTGAAGAGGACGACGACGGCGACGCCGGGAGGTCTAGCAACCTGAAGAGGACGACGACGGCCAAGGGCCAAGGTCCTTACAGCTATTGAAACCTTTTATATACACACTTGTATGACAAATGGTGTGTCCGAGTAGATGTAGAGGCGCCCGGGCGGCAATGGTATGGCTACCAAGGTCCCAGCTGAGCTGTATTAGCACGCCGACCTCCAGGAGGCCTCAAGAAATTACGAATGGTCCGTGGCAACCTGGATAGTCACGGCCGTTGTGCGATGGCACAACGCAGGTAGTCAGCCTGAAAAATCTAGGTCTACGCGACCTAGAAGGCAGCAGGGCCTTAGCGACCTCAGGGAGGGGCTACATGACCAGGAGATCGCCAACGGGCAGTAGAGCCATTAAGCACGGGGCCGTTGGTGTGATATTTTATCACTGTGGGTCGTTGCGACCTAGGAGGCAGCGGGGCCTTAGCCACCTCAAGAAGGAGCTACATGGCCAGGAGGCCGCCAACGGGCAGTAGAGCCATTAAGCACGGGGCCGTTAGTGTGATATTTTATCACTGTGGGTCGTTGCGACCTAGGAGGCAGCGGGGCCTTATCGACCTCGTGGAGGCGATATGATAGACCCGGAGGTCGTTACTCGGTCAGGAGACCTTGAAGCAGATATTCGTCGTAGTATGGGGGCTTGAAGTAGGGCATAACGAGTCTATGGACGCCAGGCCGTTGAGCAGAGAGCCAACGGGCATAAATTCCAGCACGGCGCGAGCCGTTACTGCCTGTGACAGAACCGCCGGGAGAGCCGTTGGGTGATAAATCCATTGGGTCGCCGAGGACCTTGAAGAAGACGACGACGGAGCCGCCGGGAGGTCTGGCGACCTTGAAGAAGACGACGACGGAGCCGCCGGGAGGTCTGGCGACCTTGAAGAAGACGACGACAGAGCCGCCGGGAGGTCTGGCGACCTTGAAGAAGGTGACCAGCCCCCGAGCGTGGAATCCGGACAAGTCGCAGAAGCGCTGAGTCGCATCCCATCGTGAGCCACAAAGGTTGCTGGGAGACATACCAGGTCGTCGTAGAGCTGGGCCTGTGAAACAAGATAAACACCAGGTCGGTGTATCTATCGGTAAATATAATAAAAATTTAGCCTGACCTTAAGACATGCTTGCAATGTGTTGCATTTGAGAAAGCATTCCCCTCATCATGCCAGGCACAAATTATGCGAACTCAAATGCTATGAAACTGCAAAACGTGTCCCCTCCGCTAACCCAACTCAGTGGAGGAACGGCTTACCGACTGCACGGCTCAGCGTGGAGGCTTAGGTGCAGCCGGCGCGCGGAGGGGGGCCTTGGACCCAAGGTCTCGCAACCACACGACTTAAGAATGCGCATAGCAAGTAAGAGGCATTTAAAGGGAGAACACACAGAAGTTAATTAAGTCCCTCAGGTCTGACGACCCTTAGATTGGCATTGCCAAGCCCCCGAGTGTATAGAGGTCGGCTATACCAAGCCCCTGAGCGTGTCGAAGGGGGAGGGAAAATAAAGCAGAAAAAAGCATGTAAAGCAAGTCGGCGAAAGTCACGGAGACCGAGATGATCGTCGCAAGAATATTTAATCGAAACTAGCACTTAGCTTGTGGAGTCATGGCCGAAGTCAGAACGTGGTCGTCGATGCGGACGGAGTTGTACCGAGTTGTCGAGGTGCCAGCGATGCGACGTGGAGCCGTCGAGGTCAGCGAGTAGGCGCGGAAGGTCGGTTGTTGGTTAACTTGTCAAGGTAGCCAACGAGGGCTGGGGCTGTGCCGGTGACACGACCCTTATTCGTACCGACCTGTCGAGGACGGGATGGTTGACGGCACGTCGAGCAGGTCGACGAAGCTGGCTGCCGGAGCGATCGATGCTGACCAAAGTCAAGTCCTGGCGCTCGTTGCCGAGTCGTCGCGGCCATTGTGTGCTGACCGAGGGATGCCCCCATGCATATGTGTCTCGTAGAAAGAGAAAAAAGAAAAAGAGATTACAATTAATTCTTGCCGGCCAAAACAACACTCGAGATTGGATTGGAAAGAAAAAAAAGAAAAAAGAATATAGAAGATATTCCCTATTTTGGGAGTACGGAGACCGACGTGAATACACAGGGATTAGGAATCCACTGGCCGTCATCCTTGATGTTCTCACGATGCCGAAGGACGCATCTCGGCGGGGCAGCCCTATTGCACGCATGCGCCGTCGAGGACGCCGAGTCGATATTGGAGCCGATAGCAGCAGACACTTCTTGATGCTAGCCGTCACCGACGGGCTGACCAGGTCCGTGACACACATATACCAACGCCGGGTGGCGAGCGATCAGGACGGATCGGATGCCCCGATTTGTTGAAGTTGTTGTTGCTGTCGAGATCGTTGGGTCGAGGTAGTCGCCGACGCGAGCTGGACTCGTGCCAAGCCATCGAGGTGGTCGGCGGCGCTCGCGCCGTAGTCAAAGAGATCATCGTCGAGGTCGATCACACGAGCTCGGACTATGCCGAATTGCCGAGGAGGTCGGCGACGAGAGCTAGACTCTTGCCGAGTTGTCAAGGAGGTCGGCGACGCGACCTGGAGTTGTGGAAGTAGTCGGCTAGAGTTGACTGCAGGTCAGTGACGCTTGCTGAAGGTTGAGCTGACATCGCTGGTTCGTGTTGTCGACACCGCCATCAAATGCCATGGCCATTATCACCGTCAAACGTCAGGAAATCTGGACCCGTCGTGAGGGGCTCCAGGCACGTCGGCCGTCCGGACAGTTGGATGTCCATACGTGGTGCATCCATACACCTCATGTGCCTCGTGTTGCCGGAAAAAAAGGAGATAGATAGATTTAGAAAAGAAAAAATTATTCGTTGCCGTGAGCAACAAAAGTAGATCGGAATAGAGTAGGTTAAAGAATAGAAAAGCAATCATGACTCCCTGTTGATGTGGCTCGTGTAGATTGATTTGCCTGGCCACTCGTCACATGCACGTGGTGGACATGTACTTAACTTGACGCCGCCTTCCTGTAGACGTGAATGGATCTCGTCGTCGCCATAGAACAGGTCGTCTACGAGAGCATGGTTGGGTGGGTCGCCGTGGAGAAATTGTTTAACGTGCCGTGAGGGAGTTCTTCGCGCCGTCGCTGAAGATGACACTAGGTCTGGCCACCATGCTGCACAGCGAGCTCCCGATCACCCCTACCTGGCGCGCTAACTATCAGGAGGTGAGACCTGGATAGATCCGCTAGGGGGTTACCCTAAAGGTTTGCAGGTTAATGGAGGATCGGGACCTAAGAGCATAGGTGGTAGTCCACGTGGTGAACTCGGAACTTGGCGAGTGTGGCGAAGAACACAGGGAGACAGAGGGTTTAGACTGGTTCAGGCCTCCGGAGAGTAAAACCCTACGTCCAGTTGTGGTGGATTATGCGAGGATGAGTTCTGATGTGCCCCCGAGGAGGGCGCCCAGGCCGCCTTATATTAGCCGACGACCTTGGGCTACAAGTTGGTTTCCATCTATCCTAGTTGGTTACAACAGAGAAATCTTATCCGAGCTGGACTGTCTTATCTTGTGCACCAAGTATCTTTACGTCCTTGGGCCCGCATGTCAGGTCGGCGGGTCGTCTGGTAGGTCGGACCCACCTGTCGGGGACGGCTGAGACCCTGGTCGGTGGGGACCTATGGGTACCCATGTCTCTCATATAGAAAACCTGATGCACATCTTTGACAAGGACGAATGGATCATCTTTGAACCCAATCTTGGTCAGGTCCACTAATGTCATTCCATATTCATATTTCCTTACGCCAGTCAGTCTTACCCATTGGCAAAGAAACAGAGGAATGTTCAGCACCCTGTACTCAAAGTCCCATATCTCTTCTATGATACCATAATAGGAGGTCTTGCACACAGCATTGTCGATCACGTCCATACGGACACCACTATTTTGGTTTGTGCTTCTTCGATCTTGAGCTCTTGTGTAAAAACTATAACCATTTATATTGTATGCTTGAAATTTTACAATTGTGCTACAAGGTCCCCTAGCTAACAAAGCGAGTTGTGGATGAATCGTAGTTAACGACAAGTTGTTCACTCAACCATGAGGGAAACATTTCCAAGTGACATCGTGTAATCCAGACTTCAGATTTGGTTGGATTTTGAGAAGCAATAATCTGCTCGTGTTTCGTCCTATACGGAGTCACCATGGATGATTATTGCAGAACAGTTAGGTGTGTTTTATGGAACCCATCAGTATTATTGCTCAAACTTGATTTCCTTCCGATGGTGCTCTTTCCCTGTAGCCTCCCCTCGTGTCATGATACTGGAAGCCCAATTGAGTCAATTGAGTCGACAAAATCAACACAAAACTCAATGACCTCCTTAGTTCCATATCCCTTGGCAATACTTCCTTCCGGACGGGCACGGTTAAGAACATATTTCTTGAGAATTGACATGAACCTCTCAAAAGGTCACATGTTGTGAAGGTATACTAGACCGAGAATAGTAATTTCTTTCACAAGGTGTACCAGGAAGTACGTCATAACATCTAGGAAGGAAGTTGAAAATGCCAACTCAAATCCAACAAGACACTGAACCGCATCATTTTGTAGCTTTCCTAGCTTGGCTGAATCGATTGCCTTCTGTGAAATTACATTGAGAAATGCACAAATCTTTACGAGCAATAATCGTACATTCTCTGATATAACACCCCTCAACGCAACTGGAAGCAACTGTATCATCAACATGTGGCAGTCATGGGCCTTTAGATTTGTGAACTTCTTCTCTTTCATATTTATGATCCCCTTTAAATTCGACGAGTAGCCATACGGAACCTTCAATCTGTTCAGGCAATCAAACATGCTTTTCTTCTCTTTCTTGGTGAGAGTGTAACTAGCAGGACCTAAGTAATCATCATCATCATCATCATCTTCTGGATCTTTTTCATCATCATCCTCTTGCGAAACTTTTTCATTCTTATGAAAATCTTTCAGATCCCGTCGTGCTTCCAATGTATCCTTCGAGTTACCGTAACAACCCATGAATCCTAGCATATTCACACAAAGATTCTTCGTAAGGTGCATCACGTCAATTGCGTTTCAGACCTCAAGGATTTGTCAATAAGGTAGCTCCCAAAATATAGATTTATTCTTTCACATTGGTGCACGGCCGTTGGCGTCAGTCGGAACAGGTTCACTACCGGCACTGTTTCCAAAGACTACCCTTAGATCCTTTACCATCTTAAATATGGTGTCTTCATTAAAATGGGGTGGCTTCGTATGATGATCAGCTTTCCCTTTCCAATGCATCCCCCCTTTCTTCCTTAAGGGGTGATTAGTTGGAAGATAACAACAGTGACCCATATACACGACATTCTTACAATTTTTTAGATGAATACCTTGTGTTTTATGTAAACAGTGCGTGCATGCCCGATATCCCTTGTTTGTCTGCCCTGAAAGGTTACTTAGAGCAGGCCAATCATTGATGGTAACGAACAGCAATGTTCGTAGGTTGAAACTCTCTTGCATACTCTCATCCCACACACGTACACCTTCCTTCTTCCATAGCAGTAATAGTTCATCGACCAATGGTCTTAGATACACATCAATGTCGTTGCCGGGTTGTTTTGGACCTTGGATGAGCACCGGCATCATAATGAACTTTCGCTTCATGCACTTCCAACCAGGAAGGTTGAACATGCATAGGGTCACAGGCCAAGTGTTATGACCACTGCTAAACTCGCCAAATGGATTAAAACCATCCGTACTTAAACCAAACCTTATGTTCCTTGCATCTTCATCAAACTCTGGGAATTCTCTATTAATCTTTCTCCACTAAGACCCATCAGCCGGATGTCTCAGCATGTTGTCTGCCTTACGTTCCTCTTTGTGCCATCTCATCATCTTAGCATTTGCTTTGTTCCTGAACAAACACTACAAACGTGGTATTATAGGAAAATACCACATAACCTTCACCGGAACTCTCTTCGTCTTATCACGGTGCCCCTGGAGATCACCACCAGGATCTTCATCTCGCCGAATCTTATAACGTAGCGCTTCGCACATAGGACAAGCATCCAAATTCTCGTAATCCTGGCCTCGATATAGGATGCAATCATTAGGGCAGGCATGGAACTTCTGTACCTCCAACCCAAGAGGGCACACAGTCTGTTTCGTTTATATGTGGTGGACGGTAATTCATTATTCTCGGGAAACTTGTCCTTCACAATTTTTAGCATCCCTTCAAATACCTTATCAGACACACCATGTTTTGCCTTCCATTGCAGCATTTCTAGTGTAGTACCAAGCTTTTTGCGACCTGGTTTGCAATCTGGGTAAAATGGTTTTCTGTGATATTCTATCATACACTGCAACTTTGCCTTTTCTTTTTCGTTTTCACAATCCCTATGTGCATCCTGTAGAACCTGACCAAGATCATCAGCAGGGTTGTCAGCATCTGCTGGTAACTCTTCTTCGTCAGCATCTTCCATCAAAGTATTTGCAAAAGCTTGCCCTACGACCCAGTCCGGAATATCCTCCTCCTCTTCTTCGATGTCTTCCATCACAACCCCTCTTTCACCGTGCTTGGTCCAAACCACATAGTTTGGCATAAATCCGTATTTCAACAAGTGGAGGTGAAGTGTTCTCGAGTCACACTAGTCTTTTTCGTTTCTACAATCAGAGCATGGACAACAAATGAATCCCCTCGTATTCTTGTTTGTTTTCGCCACTTCGAGAAAAGCATGCATGCCGGTAATGTACTCCTTTGACCGTCTGTTGGTGTTGTACATCCATTGTCGGTTCATCTGCATCATATTAAGTGAAAAATATAACTGTAGCAGATTATTGAATATTTAAAATCCATGTTGATTCTACAATACTTCATTTTTTTTATTTGTGGTATAACATTTAAGTATAAAAACTATACACTATCCCTAGGTCTCATTTTCTAATAACTAAAATGATAAATTCTATTTTTTCTAATAATAAATAAATCTAGCTAAAAGTTAAATTTATTCTATGTCTCATTCTACGTAAAAAATAAAATTCTATTTTTATATACAAACAACAACAAAGCCTTTTGTCCCAAGCAAGTTGGGGTAGGCTAGAGATGAAACCCAAAGGAAACCATGAAAGGCGAAACACACACACACACACACGAAGTGTTAAGGGTAAACAAAGGGTGAAACAGAGGTCATGGTTCAGGCACACTGATGGCTAGTCTCCAAGCACTCCTATCCATAGCTAACTCCTTGGGGATGTTCCACTCCTTAAGGTCTCTTTTAACCGCCTCGTCCCAGGTCAGTCTAGGTCGACCTCTACCTCTTTTTATGTTATCGACCCACTCTAGAACCCCACTACGCACCAGCGCCTCAGGAGGCCTCCTTTGGACATGACCAAACCATCTCAACCGATGTTGAATCAATTTTTCCTCAATCAGTGCCACTCCAACCCAATCTCGAATATCTTCATTGCGGACTCTATCCCTTCTTGTATGCCCACAGAGCCAACGCAACATACGCATCTCTGCTACACTCAGTTGCTGGACATGTCGCCTTTTTGTAGGCCAACACTCGGCACCGTACAACATCGCCGGATGAATCGCCGTCCTGTAGAACTTGCCTTTTAGCTTTTGGGGCACCCTCTTGTCACATAGGACGCCAGAAGCTTGACGCCATTTCAACCAACCGGCTGAGATCCTATGCCTAACGTCTTCATCAATGTCGCCATCCTTCTGTAGCATCGATCCTAGGTACCGAAAAGTATCCTTCTTGGCCACCACTTGCCCATCGAGGCTAACATCTCCAATCTCATGTCCAGTCGCACTGAAATCGCACCTCATGTACTCAGTCTTGATCCTACTGAGTCTGAAACCTTTTGACTCTAGCGAGTCTCTCCACAACTCAAGCTTCCGATTAACCCCTGCTCTAGTCTCGTCAACTAACACTACATCATCAGCAAAGAGCATACACCACGGGATATCATCTTGTATATCCCTTGTGACCTCATCCATCACCAAAGCAAAAATATAAGGGCTCAATGCTGATCCCTGATGTAGTCCAATTTTAATTGGAAAGTCACTAGTGTCACGATCACATGTTCGGACAACCGTCCTCGCATCATTGCACATATCCTTGATGAGGGTAATGTACTTAGTTGGGACTTTGTGCTTTTCCAAGACCCATCACATGAGATTCCTTGGTACTTTGTCGTACGCCTTCTCAAGGTCAATAAAGACCATATGCAAGTCCTTCTTCTGTTCCCTATATCTCTCCATTAATTACCGTATTAAGTAAATCGCCTCCATAGTCGACCTCCCAGGCATGAACCCAAACTGGTTTTGGGTCACACTTGTCCCTCTTCTGAGGCGGTGCTCGATAACCCTCTCCCAGAGCTTCATTGTATGGCTCATTAGCTTAATCCCTCGGTAGTTGGTACAACTCTGAACATCTCCCTTGTTCTTGAAGATCGGTACTAATATACTTCTCCTCCATTCATCAGGCATCTTGTTTGACTGAAAAATAAGGTTAAAAAGCTTAGTTAACCAAACTACTGCTCTAGCACCAAGACATCTCCACACCTCAATGGGGATACCATCTGGACCCATCGCTTTACCCCTCTTCATTCTCTTCAAAGCCTCCTCAATCTCTGCTTCCTGAATTCTCCTCACAAAACGTCTGTTGGTATCGTCAAATGAGTCGTCCAACTCCACAACAGGACTCTCATCCTCCCCATTAAACAACTTATCGAAGTACTCTCGCCATCTATCCTTGATCTCTTCATCCTTCACCAGAAGGCGATCTGTCCCATCCTTGATGCACTTGATTTGGTTTATGTCCCTTGTCTTCCTCTCTCGAGTCCTAGCCAACCGATAAATGTCCTTCTCCCCTTCCTTCGTGCCTAGCCGCTGATAAAGGTCCTCATACGCCTGGCCCTTGGCTACACTCATAGCTCGCTTTGCAGCCCTCTTCGCTGTTTTATAGCTCTCGATGTTGGCTGCACTCTTGTCAAGGTGGAGGCGCTTGAAACACTCCTTCTCCTTAATAGCCCTTTGCACCTCATCATTCCACCACCAGGTGTCTTTCGCTTCTTGTTTGCCTCCCTTAGTCACGCCAAGCACTTCTACAGCCACCTTCCGAACACATATTGCCATCGTTAGCCGCATGTCATCTGCATCTTCTCCTACCTCCCATGGTCCCTCTCCTAGTATCCTGTCCTTAAACATTTGTGCCGCTTCCCCTCTAAGCTTCCACCACTTTGTTCTCACGACCTTGGCACGTTTGTTCCTGTGAACACGTACCTGGAAGCGAAAATCTGCCACCACAAGCTTGTGTTGAGAAACAACACACTCCCCAGGAAACACCTTACAATCTAAGCAAGCACTTCTATCTCTCCTCCTTGCAAGGATAAAGTCGATCTGGCTCGAGTGGTGACCACTCTGAAAGGTCACTAGATGGGATTCCCTCTTTCTAAAGACGGTATTTGCTATCAAGAGGTCATAGGCCACCGCGAAGTTCAAAAAATTCTATTTTTATATAAAAACAAAAAAATTATTAGTAAAATGAATGAAAGAAGATAATCACAACAAGATAACTACTTGTTACTAAATCTAAAGTATACTAAAAACATCATATCTTAGCTCTTAAATAAAATTTCTATTTTCTCCTTCTTTAAATCATAAAATGAAATTTAATCACAACAAATGAATGGAGGTGAGGAATCTCCACAAATTGTTGAAGAATAAAACCTTAGCAACACTTTGGAGGTGAGAAATCTCCACAAAATGATGAGGAAAAATTTGGGTAGCACCTCCCTAGGCTTGAGGCACCATGGGAGAGGAGCTAGCTTGAGCTCTCGGGTGAAGAATAGCTCGGGCAGGGAAGAAGGAAGAAGGAGCTGCCGATTTTATAGAGGCACAACCTTTTGTCCCGGTTGGTAAAACCACCCAAGACAAAAGGGGTGCCTTTTGTCCCGGGTGGGAACACCACCCGGGACTAAAGGCCGGCACCAATAATTGCGGTCGGAGAGCAGTTGGAGGCCAGGCCTTTAGTCCCGGGTGGGTTTACCACCCGAGACTAAAGAGGGGCTGCGACGCCCCAGGTTTTCAATTAGGGTTATTTGAAGCTAATGACTGGTCAACCAAGTCAAACACGTTGACTTTGGTCAAACCTTGGTCAACCTGGGTCATCACCTCGCAAACCGAGCCAACAATCCCTAATGGTCAATGCTTAGGCAAAGTGGTCAAATTTGGTCAAAGCATGGTCAACACCCCACCTAAACCCCCTTAAAACCCCACCCAATCCTAGAACTTTTGCCGCGTTCTCCAAATTTCATCTAAATACTTCAAAATCGGCCAAAATAGAAGTTGTTCATCTTGTTGAGATACACAACTTTGCTTTTGGGCGGCATTGCTAATTTTGAGTGGATAAGGGTGAAAAATTCGGTCAACGCCAGCAAGTACTATTCACAGGCGCCGAGAAAATCTTGATTTTTGTCTGCGATTTGTGCAAGACCCTTTGATCTAAACACCTATCGGCCTTTGCAAATGTTGTAGAGGGATCATCGATCTCCAACTTTGCTAATTACCACTTGGTGCACTTCAGTATCGAAATCGAGAGAAAATTCGAGTCAAACAGTGCCTCACCGAAACATTCCTGCGCCGGAGCACCCTCGCGCACGACGCCGTCACGCCCTCGCCACGTCGGCTGCCAGACACGCGCACGCCGAGGCACGCCTCCGCCCGTCGGTCCGAACGCCGAGGCACTTCCCGCACACGCGCGCTGGGGTCTACACCCGCACCGACATCCGCGCCCAGTCCCCTACAGCCACGCGCCGAGCCCCTGTAGGCCGCGTCGCGCCGACCATCGCCGCCCGGCGAACCGCAAGGCCGCCGTACCCGCCTGTCGCGTGCATGCCCGTGCCCCGCCTTGCACGCTGGTCACTACGCGTCGTCAAGTCGTCGTCGCCGTCTATAAAAGGCCACACCCGCCCATGCACACGCACGCCGCCGAAGCTGCTCTGCGCTCCGCCGCCATGCCCGCCATTAGAGCTCCGTGGTGAACTCCACTCCCCCGGCCTCACCATCGCCACTCGAGCTCGGCTACGCAACCACTTGTACCCCGTATAGCCCTCCGGGCCACGCCTTGCCCTGCACCACCCCTCACCTCACCGGAATCAGAGCCGCGGCGGTCGCCCTTTCCCGGCCTCACCGCCGAAGCTCACCGGAGCAGTCCCCGTGCCGGCCATCTCGCCCAATCGACCCCTGGTGAGCACCCATGAACCCCCGTGCCACTTGTGGACCAAGCCCGGCCGGCCATCGCCGCCGGCGAGCTCCCCTGCGCCGCCAAGGGTACCTGTGCGACGATTGTAAAAGTCACAGGGCTTTTGTGTAAAAGGCAGGGGTTGTTCTGTGAAGAAAAAGTCGAACCAAGGGACTAGCTGAAAATAGATTCTACCCCTTTTTCTTGTTTGGTCCAGTAACTTTGGAAAATCGTATAAAATCACAGAAAAATTGTAAAAATGCAAAACCGATTTTGCTGGTCTCCTTATGAATAGATCTGCATCTTTTACGAAGGCTGTATATACCTTTGGTAAACAGTTTTTGAATGAAAAATCAAAACCAAGTTGCATGTGATTGTTCATAACTTGAGTTCTACTCATGAATTAACCTTGATCTTTGGAGATGTTGGTAGTCAGTACCAGTATAGGCTACACCTAAGTTTTTGCACAAAGTTACTGAGTAAGTCTATGGTTATGATTTATTTTGCATTTATGCTAGATCTATGTATATATTTTGTACAACTTCATTTAAATGCTTTATATGGCTAATCTTGTGGCTATCATCTTTTTATACATAAATGTACTCTTGGTAAATTTATCATGGTTTTAGGAGCAGTCTACCTATCTGTTTCTGAATGATGCTTGTTTATGAATTAAATCTATAGCTCAGTTTGTATTGCTCCAGTGATACTTATCCTTGGCATAGATGATGTGCATGTCATTTTTAGGCTATGGTAGAAAGTTGGGCTACAGATGAGTCATATATTTCTCTGAATAAATACTTTGTGAATAAATAGGCTGAAAATGGTTATTTTTGTGTAGCATGATTGAAATAGGTTCTGAAGCTATTTTTTGGGTGTAACCTAGTTTTAGTCTATAATAGCTTCGTGTAAATTTTGAGCACTAGTGCATGAGTAGTTTTCTCTGTATTTAATATTCTTGTTTTTGCCTTGATTAAAATGCTGTATTTTTCATGCTCTGCACTTAGCTCTGAATGTTATAAAAATTTATCAGTAGCTATGTTAAAGCCTTAAGTGCTTGCACAAAAAGTTTCACTGTGTTTTACTGCATAGTTTTACCAGAATGATTTTTGGAAGAAAACTAGTATTTATATAAAAAGATCATTAAAGAAATCATTTCTTTAAAAGCTTGTGTGTACTTTACCCCAAGGAATGCTACCTTGGACCTCGGAATGGTCACTTAAATGTTGTGTGATAATTTTAGTTTGCTTCCTTATATATGCACCCAATCACTCTTGAAATAATTACTTAATAAATTATTGCTCGAGTTATCTTTACGGAAGAGTATGCTGAATATATTCTATTTAAATGAATATGGAAAACTCAACACCTTACATGGTCATGTGATGTTTTGTAAATGAATAAACTCACTCCACCAATTAACTGTGCATATGCATTCTACGTGTAGAACCTTCCGACGTTAGCCCCGAGTTCGTCCCAGATCGAGGTGACGGACCGTACGAGGGAAGGAATCAACCACGTGGACGTGCAACAAGACTCGAATCAAGTTCGGAAGTTCTCCTACTAACTTGCTAGTGAAGGCAAGCCCTGGTTTAACATATACCTATGTGTTCCTTTTCAAATTTCTGAATTTATGCTTGTTATTATATGTGCATTTACGTTCAGGAGTTGAATGGAAACCATAGATGCATGATCCATAAGTACCTATGATCTTTTACTAGTATGTTAGGTCGCTAGTTGCTATGCACTAAGGACCCGGTACAAGTCGAGTGATGTAATTCGCTCGCAATAATAGGTTCTTATATTGGAATCATAAGATTGTTAAATTGAATTGCTCACGTGGTAAGAGCATGGGATTTTGGGCTCCGGTCCAATAGTTAAGAGATTAAGCGTTTGAAAGTAATAAACATTTGTCGGACATGGGTACGGTAAACCTAGTACCTGATCGATACGGTGCAGGAACTTTAGGCTACTACTCTTGGGCTGCTGCCCCAGGCTAGCTATCTGTGGTGCATGGTGACACTGGATGCTAGTGTGAGGCATGCCAGTTAGCCTTGTACCTAGAACTGTGGCATCTGATCCTAATCCGAGGAATGACGGGAACCGTTTGGTTGAAAACACTCTTTGTGAGGGTTTTCTCCCGTATGTTTAGGTTCACCTTGCAAGGTTATTAATCGATCGATCGTCGGCCTCTCACCGTTATCCGAGATTGCTTAAACCTCTATCCATGATAATCCCTCTATGATGAAATGTTGATAAACTTGATGTTTGATTAACTGTTTGCATAATTATGCTTGAATTAGTTGCTCATCTAGTAATAATTGATTTACTGGAACTGGCGCTAAATTATTGAAAGTAAGGATCAACTCCTTAGTCGTATTTGGCAAACAAACCCCTTAGCCAAAAAGCCAAGCATGATTAGAAGGTTAAGTCTTTTATTTTAGACGGCTAAGCCTTGCTGAGTATTAGTATACTCAGCCTTGCTATATATGTTGTTTTCAGGTATTATGTGTGACCTAGAGAAGTCCTGTCCGGCTGGAAGCTGGAACGGGTGGATGACGAAGAATAATGGTGTTAGGGATGGCCTCTCATAATGCCAAGTTATCGATTAGTGATATATATTTTTCCGCTGTTTCAAAACTCTGAACCATTTACCTTTGATGCAAGGACAATGTTTGTAATAATTAACCCTACGGAGAATTTGGATTAATTTGTAAGGTACTCTGGACTCTCCTTCATGGGGGTTTTAATGTATGCGTGTTCGATCCTCTAAGTGGTTTACAAGTGATTTACCGGGCTATGATCCGGCAACACTCAACAGGATAATTCTTTATTATCGCTTACTGACCAAAGTGGACCGGTCTAAGTGATAGTACGGACTTATCTCGGATGGGGTTGTCACAGGGGCGCTTTAGGGGCCACGTCGGCCCCCAAACTCTTTTGTTTTTATAGTTTTTTTCTTCGTGCTACAGGAGCTTACATATTATGAATTACACATTAAAAACTCAAGAATTATGATTTGGCTTCCAGAAAAATTAGTCTCCTAATATCAATACTTAAGGTCTTAACAAAATATATAAAAAAGTTCATACATCAATACTTAAGGTCTTAACCAAGATAACAAGTTTAAAATATATAAAAAGCCCGTACATCAATACTTATGGTCTTAACAAAGATAGAGAGGTGCATCCATGCATCACACATATTTCATACTCCATTTTTCTTCCTTAGATAGTCCATATAGTTGAAGTCTCCGATCTTGAAGTCGAGAACTTCATCGAAATGTACTAGAGAGTGGATCAGTGCACTCTCTATCGCTTCACAATTACGGTCACATGGACTTCCATAAATTTCAAACAGTGTCGAGGAAAACTGATATGGCATGAAAAATGAAAGATGAGCCTGATACTTCCAATCTCTTGTGCGTGTAGCATTTGAATTTGTGAAAGAAAATCCCACAACATCCATCACTTGCTCTAAAATTGCATGAAAGCTCATTGTCGCAATGGTTTGACCAAAGATATCCTACAGTTAAGAATAATGTTATTACAACTCATAAAAAATGTTAAATAAGAAGATTAAAATAACATTAAATGATGCTCCATAACATGTCATGTTCATTCAGCTGACAAAGTCTCCCTGCGGTCGTGATCACACTTTCTCCCTCCTCGAGTGCCTTGATTAGAAAATAAGAGTAATCCGGCACAAAGTACCCATTAGCGTTAAGTTGTTCTAAGCATGCCTGCACTACGGTCCTTTCATAAGTCCTCCTAACTAGTGCATGGGTACCCCCACACAATAATTGATACCATTTGGATGGGTTCTGAAGACAGCGAGGAGCGAATTTGTCCTCGAACAGGTATGTTAAATGAGATTTTTAATTGTATGCAATTGTTTGGACCGACAACCGCGCATTGTGTAACAGGAGGGGTACCACCTAAATTTTCAACAACATATGCGAGCCACTGCAAATGATTGAGAACCTGCATTGTATGAAAATAGTATTATTATCCGTGTGTAGTACGTAAACATCAAATTTATACAAGAAAAGAATATTACTATGTTGGGACGAGGTCCCTGGCTTCGATCACCAATAGGTAAGTCAATCACACCATGGTGAAGTGTATGCCTGGAGGACGAGCCAAAGGTGGCTGGTCATCAAAAACGATTCCACGACCGCCTCCACGGCGACCTCCACAACGACCACCGTGACCAGAATAACTTGCCATAGTTTTCCAAAACTACAACAATCTCTGCAATATATATAAAAACAATCCATTTGTATCAACTCTTATGGTACAAATTGTACTCCATCTCTACTTTGACTATTTTTAATTACTAATCCAACTATACTTTAACAAAAAAATTTATTCACAATTTCTACAACATTTATATAAAACAAAAATTGTATTCACAATTTCTACAACATGTATACTAAAATTTATTCTATGTCTCATTCTACTTAAAAAATTTATTCTATGTCTTATTCTACATAAAAAATAAAATTTAATTTTTATATAAAAACAAAAAATATTAGTAAAAATGAATGAAAGAAGATAATCACAACAAATGATAACTACTTGTTACTAAATCTAAAGTATAAAAACCTCATCTCTTCGCTCTTAAATCAAAATTTCTATTTTCTCCATCTCTAAATCATAAAATGAAATTTAATCACAACAAATGAATAGAGAGGATGAAGAATAAAACATTAGCAACACTTAGGAGGTGAGAAATCTGCACAAATTGATGAGAAAAAATTTGGGCAGCACCTCCCTAGGCTTGAGGCACCATGGGAGAGGAGCTTGAGCTCTCGGTGAAGAATGGCTCGTGCACAGGAGAAGGGAGAAGGAGCTGGCGATTTTATAGAGGCACGACCTTTTGTCTCGGTTGGTAAAACAACCTGGTACTAAAGAGAACCCTTTTGTCTCGGGTGGTAAGACCACTCGAGACAAAAGCTTTTGTCCCGGATGGTGTTAGCACCTGAGACAAAAGGCACCCCTTTTGTCTCGGGTGGTAACACCACCCGGGACAAATGGCCGGTGCCAATTATTGTGTCGCAGTAGCCGTTGGAGGCCTCTCCTTTTGTCCCGGTTGGTAATACCAACCGAGACAAGGGGGGTGTTCGCAGCCATTTCGGACCACGTCGCCCCAAAGTTTTTTGTCCCGGCTCCAAAGTTGAACCGGACAAATGGTCTGGATCAAAGGTCGTCTCTCCACCACTGCCGGTTAGCTGAAACCGGAGGTCGGCGGTTTGAGCAGACCAGTTGGGAAAAAAACCCTGGAGAGGAGAGGATGATGTAGCTGCTGGCACTAGCATTATATTCTGCTGCACTTTTACCCCAAAAAACACTGGTAGCATCTGATACAGTACCAACTAGTGCACTAATTCACCACGCACGCATGCATTGTCGGCGTTTGCCCGCGCGTCGCGCCTCCCTATCCCTCTCTTGGCGATCGACACCCGCACCGCGCGCAGGCCACCCGCGTCGTGCAGTCCGGTGTCGGATCGGGGCCGGCCCAGGGTCGTCCCTCGGGGGAGGGCAAGCTGGGCGTTGCCCATGGGCCCCATGAGGCTGGGGCCCATGGGGTATAGATGTTTCATGCGTCATTATACCACCGTCCACCGACCGTACAGTCGCCAGGTAGGGACGTATCGCATTCACCAAGGCACGCACGACGAACACAGACGAGATCGAGAAAGACGAGAAGACGAGGAGTGTCGAGGCGGCGAGGCCCCGAGGACGACAGGCAGGCCGACGACGTCACGACAAGCAGCGAGCCGCGGAGTCGGCGACTAGGGTATCCTCGACGACTCGATCCCGGTTTGTCTCCCGTCTGGCCGTCTCCCAGTCTCCCTGTCTGTTCGGATTGTGCCGCCGTTCAAGCAGAAGGCCATCAAAGCATCAAGTTTGGTGATTGAGATTTGGGAATTGGGATTATTTGAGGTCGAGGTAAGGACTCAGGAGGTGATTGTTAGTTTAATTGTTTCTCGGTCGCAGACGACGAGGACGGCCTCCTCTAATTCTCCACGGCAAAGGTATGGTCCGTATGGATTCGATTGTTGACTTTAGTACTAGTGTACAGATCGATCGTGCTTTTATTTGAGGTAACTATCATAGTTATTTTGCCATTTTTATCTTCTTTGATGTACTTTTGATGTACTGTTACTTTTACAAGAAAAATGAAACATATGCTACAAATTATCTCTTATCAATAGTATTATATAATGTAATCGTTATATTAAAACATTAGATTGTTAGACCTTAATGTCTTACTCGTCCAAAAGCCTATGAAACTTGTGGGACGGCTCTGAGCCGGCCGCGCCGCCGCCGCTTTGCACGGGCACAGTGCACCACCGTACCCGTATCGATCTTTCAGCCGAGTGGCTCAGCGAAAACCTACTAGTAGCCGTAGCCCCCTACTAGCCTACAACATATACGCTTGCAAGCATCTTTTTGTATAGCAACGTACGACGGCTCTCACGTTTCATGTCCGCAAACATTGACGGAACGGAACGAACTGGATGGATGCATCGAACTACTTGCGTGCATTATACTTATACGTGAAAGGTCGTCGCCTCGCTTTGAACATGTCCTGGGCCACGGGGATTTGGCCTAGTGACGCAGACACATGCAGATTCCCCGGCCGGAGCTAGTCGGCTACGGAGTACTACCTCCGTTTGCAAATGAATGACGTTTCAGACAATAATTTCCACTAAGATTAGCCTATACTTGTTGGTCGGAACGTCAAATAAAAAAGGAAGGAAGGAGTACTAGCTATGCATTACACTTCAATTTCATTGTAAATACGGAAAATTTGCCGAATTAAACACAACCTTAGGCTGGTATGGACGGCCGACGATACTGACAGGCAGCATGACTGGCATTGGTGCATTGGTTCCATCTGCGTCTGCTGGTGAACTTGCATATGCAACCTGCTGCCTTCTGTTGCTGGAGTAATCTTTCTCTCTTTCCTGGTTTCATTCAAACAAATATTACTACAGGATCTTTTATCCGCATCGATTTCTCTTTCATGGTACAAGGCTGACCGCAACAGGTCCCTATCCGAGTCCGTGTGCCCAAAATGAGGAGTCGGTGAGCACTGTAGCACACTTCAACAAGCACCGCATGTGCATCCCATTATGAGTAATCTGACCTCCGAATCTCCAGTTTCGGTACCTCATCCCCCGCGACAGAATTTGGATCGGGAGCGAAAAAAATTTCGCCTAAAGAATCGTGCATACGTGAAGTACTAAGAGCTTGTTTAGTTGGAAAAAAAAATTGGGGTCCCTTTAAAGACCTATTAGGAGGATTAAATATAGACTAATTACAAAACTAATTACATGAATGGACGGGAAATCGCGAGACGAATCCATTAAACCTAATTAATCAGTCATTAGAAATTGTTTACTGTAGCATGACGTTGTCTAATCATGGCTTGATTAGGTTCGTTAGATTCGTATCGAAAAATTAGGTAGAGGTTATGGAATGGGTTTTGTCATTAATTCACATTTAATACTTCTAATCAGTGTCGGAAGATTGATATGACGGGTAGTTGGGAAAATTTTTGGGAACGAGCAAGGCTAATAATATAGCCCGCTTGCCGGCTGCAACAACACCAGATCACCGCACGGTATGGCAGACCTTGCGTGCCCTGGATTAATAGTGGTATAGCAGTGCATGCAGCCAATGAGAGATGAGGAAGCGCGTCTTCGCCGGCTTCAGGCGGGCGCATCACGAAAGGCTCACTCCGTTCTCTCTCTTCTCTTCTCTCTCTTCCACGTAGCTCTCAACCAGCTCTCAGCCTGTTACTATACTTGCTCTAAATGAACTCTGTTTGCAAAACCTATTCACAGATGAGTGTAATTTTGCGTGACGAATCTAATAAGCATAATTAATTCATGATTTGCTACAATAATGCTACATTAGTGCGGTCAAAGATCTTATTAGATTCGTTTCGCGATTTGCTCGCGGGGTGTGAAGATAATTTTGCTAATTGACTTTATTTAATACATTTAATTAATAATCAAAACAGGAGTAAAAATTTTTACTCCTCCAACCAAACACCTCCTCTTCCCCTCGTGTGTTATCACCTTCCTCCCTCCCTCCCCATGCATCCTACCCCACCTAGCCCTGTCGCCGTCGAGGAAGGCGTGCGCCCCCACTCCCGCCACGGAGGAGGCCCGCCGTGACGCTGCTCCGCTTCCGCCTCCGTCCCCGCGCAACGGCTGCCAGCGAGACATCGTCTCCCGACGAGGAGGTGTTCGGCGGGCGAAGGAGCTGACGGGCATGCAACGTTGGTGGAGGCACTCCTGCCCATCGTGCAGACGATGGTGGAGCTGGAGGTCGCTGCCAGGGACGTCCCTGGGGGCGTGCAAGCTATGCCCTTGAACAGGGCCTCCAAAGGGGCAGGGCCTCTTAATCAGTCAAGCATATAGTGATTGACTCATTGTTTGCTCTAGAGAAATTAATATTGCATAGAGAGAAATGTTACGTGCAAAGAGAAAATGATGTTTGGCATCTAGGATCCTGTGATAAGACAGTACCAGCAAGACTTAAGTTGGCAACATATTGTGATGTGTAGTGCGAGAGTGTGCTAGTGAACAAACTTTGTAAGACAACATTAACATGAGATATATTCAACCTGTTTACTGATAACTTGAATTTGACTAGATAGTTCATCGAGGAGGTGGGACTTCAAGACACATATTCACTCTGTTTGCATGCCTTGTCTCTGTTTAAGTGCACCTTAATTAAGCAATCGATCATACAACTCACATAAGTTAAAAAAATGGTGGACTATAGAATCACTATTTAATTTTGTCCACAAGTTCCAGTGAATTAATTTTGATATGGATCGAATCAACCTTCTATTGCAATATTTATCAAAAATAGATTAAACTCAGGCCCTATTTAGTTCTCAAATATTTCACCAACTATCCGTCACATCAATCTCCGGACACTAATTAGGAGTATTAAATGTGAATTAATGACAAAACCAATTTCACAACCCCTAACTTAATTTTGAGACGAATCTAACGAGCCTAATTATATTGTGATTAGAAAACGTCATGCTACAGTAATCAATCTCTAATGATCGATTAATTAGACTTAATGTAATCTTCTCGGAATTTCCCGTCCATCCATGTAATTAATTTTGTAAATAGTCTATGTTTATTATCCCTAATAGACCTTGAAAGAGACTCCCAAAATGTTCACTCCCGAACTAAACACGGCCTCAAATGTTTATAGCTGTATTTATGCATATTATTGTGCTAAATTCAATAGAATCTATAATTTTTAAAAAGAGCATAAATTTAAGCTGAAATGTTTTTGACCATTGTTTTGGCACTTGGCAGGGCCTTAATTTTTTCATGGTACAGGGCCTCCCACAATTGTTAGGAACGGCCCTGTCGCATGCCGTGGCGCGGCGGCAGCCGACGAGGTGTTGTCTCTTTGACGAGGAGGTGTTCAGCCGAAGGAGCGTGCAGCCGCTGGTGGAGGCGCTCCCGCCCGCCATGCGGCCGGGCAGCGGAGCTGGCCGAGTACGGTATCGGGATCCACGCAGGCAGCGGCTCGTGTGCCGTGGCAAAGCAGCGGTGCTCGGGGCGGCCAGCATGGCGGGCGCTGCCGTGGTGAACTATGTGGCGCCCAAGGTCGCCGATGTTGGGCTCCACAATTACGTCACTGGTGGATTGCGCTGGGAGGATGCGCGACACCGTACCGCTGCAACGACCACTCTTCTCTCCTATATGCGCATTATTAACGGGTGTTTGCGCATGCAGATGCGGCGTCTTTGCTGCGGTCAGTACGTCTAAGCACATGAACACCGCGCATCGTGCTACCCTGCTACGCATGCTAGCTTCTCCAATCCGTTTGCCTGGACGCAACACTCTGATTCCTGTCCAGAATGATATCTTCCCAAGTCGACCTCCGATCCCTTGGCGACGAGGAATAATCGCATCGGATGTCACGGTCTCTCCTGCATCTCTCTGGGTGAAGAAGATCTCTGTCGCCTCTGATCACGTCGTCTCCGGTCGGCCTCGCCGTCTCCGGCCAGTGTGTGGGGGGCGAACACGTAAAGCGCACGTACGTACCCGCCGCCGTACGAGCTTTTGGTAACCCCGCCCGGCGGCCGGCTGGCTCATCTCCACGTTTCCAACTGCAGGTCATGTCGTCGATCGATCGGTCGACGGCGACGCGATGAGGCGGTGGAGGCCGACCGGGTTCCATTCGCGCAGGGGCATGTCGCGCGCTGGTTGGCCCGTCTCAGCCCCTGGAGATCGATCTCCCAACAGCGACGGCGCCCGGGATCGGAGATCATCACAAGGAGGATGCCAGGAGGAGGAGGTATCCATTCCATCGCGACTGCGCCGGCCGGACTGGATCACTTCAATTCCATTCCAATTCCCCAACTGGGGGGTGTCTGCGTCCATCTCCAACGGATCGGAACCCGCACTTTTTGTGCCAACTTCCTAACAGGTGTCTGCACGTACCAGCGCCGACGTGTCGAACTCGAACAGCTGCTACGGCGCCCAGCGATCCGAGACGTTCGTTGGAGCAGGCGTATCTGCGGCGTATGCGTTGATGGTTTGATGCAATCGTGGGAGCCCAAGGACGGAGATAGAGGGATCCACGCACGTCTTTGGCTGTCTGCTTCAAATATTTGAAGCAAAAAAAAAAAAAAAAAACGTATGCGTAGAAGCTGGGGAAGTGTCTCCGCTGCAAATATCTTCGGCAGAGGCATCTGCAACACGTGTGTGCATATTGATGGCGAGAACTTTACATGCGGTGTTAAAGGAACGGGGAGATAGGCTTGGATCAAGATCAGATAGAGATATTATTGCTTTCACTGGTCATACTACTGTCTTTTCATTAGCAAAGAATGATATACCGCCTCCCATTATTATAACTACAAAACTGAACATATATCAGCTCACTTGCTTCCATATTTAATAATCATCCAAAAAAATGTATGGAATTTTTTTTAAAAAAATATGAATGTGTAAAAGATGCAATGACCCATATTATAAAAGTTCATATCAAATAAAACTTTGTGTAAGGAGAAAAAAAGGACAAATATGCATAAGAATAGAAGTGTGTTTGCTTGCATTGATGAATAGCACATTAACACAATTACATGCTAATTTTTTTTCTCCTGGTAAAGTAAAAAAATTTTCTTCAACTCAAAAATTTGTATGAATAAAGATCATTGCATGCTATAACTATTTATATTTTTGTTAAATTTTTATATAATTTTTATAATTATTAATCATGACAGCACAAGCTAGAGTGTGAGAGTAATTAATACATCTCAAGAAATTATTCCACATTTGGAGTTATACATTAAGATAACCTCAAGTAGGTTGTTAGCACCATGTGAATGTTAGCATGAAATCTAACTAAGATACGTTTATAATAAACAATTATATCGTATGTGGATATTTACTTCTTTTCATGTGCAATCTTAAAACAATTTTTGTTTTATAATTAACTCGAACAATGGCTACGCCAAGCGATCTAAGACGTCGAGCAGGCACCTGCATCGGTGTCGATCCAATTGTCTGAACCCCGAGGATATAGAGAGATCGACAACTCTTGCTGTCTGCTCCAAATATCTAACGTACACGTAGAAACTAGGCCGTGCATCGGCTGCAAATATCTTGGGCATACCATGTTGTCAAAATAGCTTTATATTAAAATGCAACTTGACAGTTTTTGTATAGCATGACTTATTGATATATGACTCAACCAGGTGACTTAATGAAGTAAAATATATATAGTAGATGTAAATCCAGCTGCCTCACACACACTTGGACACATCTATGCTAGATATAGTTGATGTAAATCCAACCACCTCACACACACACACACACATATATAGTTGATGTAAATTCAGCAGCCTCAAACACACTTAGACGCATCTATGCTAGATATGCAACCTATGAGCAATGGTATCAAAGGTAGCTACGTACCTAAACCCTATATATAGTTGGTTGTGTTCACGCATAGTTAGTTGTCTCCAACACTTTCTCATTTCCATCACATATTTACATACTTGTCTCCAACACATTCTCATTTCCATACCTTCTACCTTATCTTTAGCATATTTACATCATCAATAACAATATCTAGTGGTGAGGATGATGTTTGTGATGAACAGGTTCAAGACACTTTCAAATGAAATATGCAGTGTAATTCGCTCCAACATCTTATTATTTGATTTTGATTTTCTCTCCTCTCTATGATGTTATCAACTACAATGTTTTTTAGTTTATTAATCTTTAGATAAATACTTGTTTATTACTTCTTGTAGTATTTATAATTCATTAAGGTGCATGTTATGTTCTTATAAATGTTTTATTTGAACTAATTAACACATCCTATGAAGTTTCATCTCACTTAGCTCGGGAGCAAGAACTATGGACAAGTTCTTGCTTTAGGTATATACTCTATGGCATCATGGTCAACGTTGCGCCTTGGTTAAAAAGACTACATTCAATTTTTGCAACTGTATGTGGGTACTTCTTCATAGTTCTATTTTATCTTTGTGACCATCAATGATCAGTCCATGTCTTTTGCATTGAAGGATTAGTTTATTTGTTGAAACCTCGAGACCTATTAGAGAATCCAGTTACTTATTACATGAAGAAATCATGAGATGAAGCTACCTACGATTTTCTGCATAATCACGTACACATCATATATATTCTTTACTGCTTTTAGGGACGTCTGGCATCTAGTTCTTTAAAAGCATCTGCCAAAACTGATGGCTTGGCTTGATATGTCACCAACCAAGGGGTTGCTGATGCTCACGCTAAAGCAAGAATGTCTTTTCACTTTTCTTCTATAGCTATGTCTTTGCACACAAGATTTTCGTTGATATTTGTAGCTTGCAAAATATATAACGAGAAATATTGAAAATATGATTCAGGTACATTGCAAAGTTATACCCGAACAAGAAAAGTTTTGTGCTATTTTTTGAAATCAATATATACTTGAAAGTTATCATTGATATGCATGCTCTTTGAGTATCACCTCTTGTGAAAACTTTCAGATGGTGGCAACCATCGCCCGGGTTGCTAGCTCGAGGCATGGTGATTCATAGCTTAATTAAGCATTTTTTTCTATATTAACAATCATGAGTAATAAAAAATGATGATTTTTTTACTCGCAACGGGTAAAACAAAATAAAACGACGTCTCGGTCAAAAACGGAGCTAGGAGTATGGGAAACTAATCTTGGATAGGCGGCGAGGTGGTTAAGTAGTTGCTCATGAGCTAAATCACAACACATAGAATGCACAAAAATAGCTATTTTCCCATCTTTGTTTTTGCTGAAAGATCATGCAAATTAAGATTTCGACGATAATATGACATGTCTGTAAACCCTTCTCCCAAATAAGCAAGTAGTATTGTTTGCTTGTTGAATCCAAAGTTCTTGCCGTCTCTTATGGGCTATAAATAGCCTGCAAACTTTCTGTTGCTTCGTCTTCTCACCATTATAAATAGAAGCTGTTGCCTTTTGCATGATCTACGAGTTTTTCGTACACTTTCTTGTCTCCAATCCTCTCCAATCTGATTCACCCTCCGTCAACAACAGCGAAAGGGAGAAGCAAAATTCTTCACCCTTGCGGTTCTGGAGTTGCCGAGATCCATCATGCTCGACGACGACCAACCCTTTGCTGTAAATCTCCTGGATTTCCACCAATAGGCTCAATTCAATGTGTTTCCTGGAATTATTTGAGAGTTTCAGAATCTCTTAGAAAGGTGTTTTCAGGCCTTTCTTGGACGGGTTTTTGGTTGATGCATGGTTTGATGCGTGCATGCCATTTTTTCCCCTTGTTGCCCATGCTTGTTCTTGATCAGGATTCCATTGGATCGGCAATGGCCGCCATGCACGCTTTGATCCTGCTAGACCAATGGGTATGTGGTGCAATAATTGTCTGGTGGCTATCCTGGAAAAGCAAAAAAAAAAAAGAAGCAAATTAAAGATCGGGAAGAAATCTTTCAGCTTTTGGACCCCCTGCGGTACCAAGAGAATAGATGCCTCGACTTGATTGTTTTAGCTTGTTGGTCTCGATGAACTTTATATCCATTCCGCCAAGAATTTTGATTATTGGGACATTTCTTTTGCTTGAATTCCCTAATCCCAATAGTAACATTCGCCATCATACGTACCCTATACTGTTCCTGCCATCCCCAGAGAGATGGCAAATAGAACATTACTGTTACAAATACAACTGTACAGCATTTGATTCCCTGGAAAGAAAGACTATAAAAGAATCGTGGAAATGTTTTCACAATACAGAATGGCTAGCAGTTAGCGATTTGCAATTTAATTAGAAATCGTGCAAATCTTGTGTGTGTCCTTGAGATTTTTTTCTCAATTTTGAATTTACATGATGATTAGTGTTTGTAACCTACAGGTTTGCAATACGCAGTTGTTCTTATACTATTGATAGAAAAAAAAAGAAAGAAGATTGGTCTGAAACTGATGTTGCTGACATGTTCTTGGTTAACCTCTGAATTTTCGCAGGATGACATCTCGAGCCCCGTCGCGGCGCACATCCTGGACTTCTGCGACGATGGCAGCGGCGGAGACCTGTTCGCGGCCGTGAACGCGGCCTCGGACATGTTCACGGCGTCCTCAGAGGATGCCTCGTCGTCGTCCGTGACGACGCCTCCCGCGCCATGCAGCCACGGCGACAACGTGTCGTCGGGCGCCGTGGCCGCTGCCTCGGCCTTCTCCCCTATGGCGTCGCTGGACCCCACCTTATCGGCTCTCTTCGAGGAAGACGATCCAACAGTTCCCGACACCGAAATCATCATCCCCATCGACTATCCGTTTGCGGCAGCGGTCGCCGGGGATGAGCCTCAGCCTGAGCAGCAGTTCGGTCAGGTCCCGGTGGCGCTCCCGGTTGCCTCTGCGGCGGTGGAACAGCCGGCTCTGCAGACGCAGATGAGCAGTACGGCGTCCGAGCTCATCCACCTCACCTCCTCCGGGTACAGCGACGAGTGGGCGGCGATGGCCGGGGGAGGATACATGGGCCTGGACGAGGCCCTGTGCCAGCCGCAGCCGCAGCTGCCCCTGCAGCCCGGCTCGTTGCTCCCCGCCGGCGTCATGGACACCGCGGCGCAGGGGTACGCGGCGGCGCAAGGCGGCTTCTTCGGGGCCGGCTGCACCGGCATGGTGATGTCCATGACGGGGATGGAGGAGATCGGCGAGTACCAGCGGATGATGGAGAGCGCCAGTGCCGACGCGGACTCAGCCGCCGCGGCGCAGATGACGGCGTTCGGCGGCAGCGCCGGGGAAATGCAGGTAGAGTCCAGCGCCAGAGCACACGGCACGATGAACCGAGCGCGCGCGCATGAGGCATGACCCGTTTCTTGGTGGTGCGCGCCAGATGGGCGGCGGCATGAGCCCGGGGGCCGGGGCGGCGGCGGAGGCGTCGAGCCTGGAGGACGCGAGCTACAAGAGCGCCCGCATCTCGACGGAGGAGAGACGGGAGAAGATCCACAGGTACATCAAGAAGCGGAACGAGCGCAACTTCAGCAAGAAGATCAAGGTGACGCCACGAGCACGAACAGCATTTCTGTGGATTCAGATTCAGATCGAGCCATGCATGTTGCTGATGGCATTTGTGTTCTTGCTGCCTGCGCTTCCCAACAATGGCAGTACGCTTGCAGGAAGACCCTGGCGGACAGCAGGCCCCGCGTGCGCGGCAGATTCGCCAAGAACGACGACTACGGCGAGCCGTCGAGGGCGATGCAGAGCCACGACGAATATGATCAGATTGTAAGTGATCCGAGTCATAAAATCTTACAAAACTACACGAATGCGATGCAATTTCTGGACTACCCTGACGAATTCAATTGTTTTCAGGCCGGCTTGAAGGGAGAAGACATGCTCGACCCTGACGCCCTGCAGGCGCACCTCAGCGGGATGAACTCCTATATGTACAACCACACGGTCGAATCCTGGATGTAGAGAAGCAGCAAAACGATGGGCTAATGTTTCCGTTTTGGTTTCCTAATTTTGTGCAGATTTTAACAGAGCCTTTTGGTCATTTGGTGCCATGGAATAATTATTGTATAGGCTATAAAGTGCAGTGCTCACCGTTGAGTTGCTATAGATCTACTTGTTACTGTATGCCAATATGATTTCACCCTGTTACAATAGCCCGTAGTTTGCATCATGCAAAAGAACCAGGGTGGTTCAGAGTTTTGAAGAAATAACGCATGTGTTGAGGATATATACCTTCTTAATGAAAAGAGAGCTTACAAGTACTCCTTTCGTTTCAAAATTATAATTGGTTTGACTTTTTATCTCAAATTTGACCACTCATCTTATAAAAAATTATACAAAATATCTTTTTTATACTTATTTATTAATAAAACTTTTCAACAATGAACCACTCATCTTATAAAAAAATTATGCAAAATATCTTTTTTTATACTTATTTATTAATAAAACTTTTTCAACAATGATTTAAATTTGATTATGTTTATACAATTTTTTGAATAAGACGAACGAAGGGAGTACAAACTAATAGGATCATATGTTATGTTTGTTGTTATGGAAGATGTGATGGATGTGACGAGTAAATAATATTTTTTACTATTCTTTTACAAGGTAAAGAACATGCCTAAAGATCGGATGTTTGCTGTTAGGCAATTTGATAACATGATGCTTCGGTAAACATGTGCTACAAATTAGCCACAACTTCGCTTTAAAATAGTGCACGAATGCAAAAAATTAGGAGCGGGACCGGGATCAAATGCAGTGGCCACTACTACAAAAGCAGTGGCACCTATTGCAGCAGCAGTGGGAACTGTTATGCACCATTTCCACAGGCACAGTAATAAATATATTTCGTTCGTCTCTCGTTTGAAATTACACACAAAAGCTGCCTAAAAACACATAACGGAAACCCAAACACACATAACTGAAAACAAACGAACATAGCGCACTTTTTATTTGCTGGGACGGACAGCGCAAATTGAATGGAGCATGAAAACACATGCTAAAGAGGCTCCGAGCCTCAGCTTGAAGAGAACACAAGATCTGAGTCACAATACCTGCCAAGCCATTGCCAAACATAACCCCTTAATTCTGTGCTTTTCCATGAGTTCAATTGTCATAAAACATTCCAGGAACAAGTACATCACCACAGATGTTCAGGTACAAAACTGCATCGAATAGACCTAAATAAGTAACACACGAAACTCTCAACCTTCCCATGATATCAGACAATGGCATTTGCTGCACTAGCAATCCTAGGCCAAAGGTCAGCACACTCCTTGCCAATGGGTCCAGTGATAGCAGATCCTGCAAAAGGAAAAACCATTCAGCAATGCTGCCCTAAGCCCCCAGGATTTAACTCATCATTGAATGGAGAAGCATACCTTTCATCTCGCCCTTGGGGTTGACGATCACTCCAGCATTATCTGCAAAAGCAATTTACAACTCTTAAGTTCTGAAGTTATATACCACAATATGGAATTAATAGCTACAATAAACAGCAACACGATGGATACTAGTGTAGTCCTTATGGGGGACAAGTACCAGAATCAGGAATACATATTCCATAGAAAGTACATTTTAAGCTATAATATGATCCACATGAGATCATCACTACAAATCACAACTGGGTGTAACAACCAGGCAAAATTAAAACATCTACAAAAAGATGGAAAAAGGGAAAAAGGCACTTAAACAGAACAAGCACGATCAGGCAGACTACAGATCAACAAAAAACTAATCATAATGTCCTACAATATTTGAAATTTGCACAATCAGGCAGACTATCATTTAGTATAGTATAATCTAGTCAGAACCTGAAGGAGACATGATACACTGAAATACAAGTCAAGAAATATATGTCTCATGGCCAGTCCCAAAGTTTCATGGCAGCAACGCCACTACCTAAGGCGATGGAATATGAGACCACATCCAGATGGAGATATTCTTAAAAAAGAAAGTCTCAACACCAAGAAGCTTCATATATGACGTTTGCTTAGAAATATGCAAACATGCAAAGTTTGCTCCATAAAGCTGAAGAATCTCATAGTCCTTCCGTCATTGACTATCACTGAATTCGTAGTGCTAAAGTAAAGTCAACAAGAAAAACAACAAAACAGCAATGAAGTAGTACATCAAGCAATTTACATTCATAAAGGGACATGTCCAAACATGCACAGTCCAGCGGGCTGCAGATTAACAGTAAGGCTGAAAAGAGTCATGTGTGCACAAAAAACTGATAGTGGAACATAAGAAATATATGTCTCATGGCTAGTCCCAAAGTTTCACGGCAGCAACGCTGCTACCTAGGGCAATGGAATATGAGATCACTTCCAGATGGAGAATTTCTTACAAGAAGAAAACCTCAACACCAAGAAGCTTCTTTTGTGACGTTTGCTTAGGAATATGCAAACATGAAATGTTTACTCCATAGAAAGCTGAAGAACCTCGCAGTCCTTCCATCATCGAATGTTATCAACACATAAAAGCCAACAGGAAAAAGGAACAAAACAAGAACTGAAGTGCTTGCTACTAACCAAGTAATCAAGAAAATCACACATTCGCAGATTGTGGATTCACAATATGCTCATCAAAATGTCCTAAATGCACAAATGACAGGAATATCACAATAATTTTGCTGATGTTAGATATCAACAGAAAGAGGCACCATAATGTGATGTATAAGAAATATATGTTTCATGGCCAGTCCCAAAGTTTCATGGCAGCAACGCCGCTACCTAGGGCAATGGAATATGAGACCACTTCAAGATGGAGAAATTCTTACAAGAAGAAAACCTCAACACCAAGAAGTTTCTTTTATGACGTTTGCTTAGGAATATGCAAACATGGAACGTTTGCTCCATATAAAGCTGAAGAACCTCGCAGTCCTTCTGTCATTGAATGTTATCGACATATAATAAGAGCTAACCGGAAAAAGAACAAAACAAGAACTGAAGTGCTTGCTACTAACCAAGAAAGAAAATCACATTCACAAAGAAACATACACAATCAGACAGTTTGTGGATTGACAGTATGCTAATCAAAATGTCCTAAATGAACAAATGACAGGAATATCACAATAATGTTGCAACAAACTAAATAATGTAGACACCAACTGAAAGAGGCACCATATAGTGGTGTATAAGAAATATATGTCTCATGGCCAGTCCCAAAGTTTCATGGCAGCAACGCCGCTACCCAAGGCGATGGAATATGAGACCACTTCCAGATGGAGAAATTCTTACAGAGAAGAAAGCCTCAACATAAAGAAGCTTCTTTTATGATGTTTGCTTGGGAATATGCAAACATGGCATGTTTGCTCCATGTAAAGCTGAAGAACCTCATGGTCCTTCCATCATCTGGGCATTTAATACATACTACTAAAAATCCAGAGAGAAGAATAAACAAGCAATGAAGTGTGAGCACCAAGCAGAGCAAGCTATGAGACAATGAGCACATTTGTGAGTTAAGAACACATTAGAGCAGGAAACTAAGAGTTGAGTTAAATTGATGATGGTAAGCTCTTTGTGAACAATTATTAATGAAAAGCATCTATGTATTCCCTAGGTTATGACAACAGCATGTAGAAGGCTAAAATTATTATCAAGCTAGCAATGCTAGTATTGGCAAGTCAAGCATCACAAATGTCAAATCGCTGCAATCATCAGCAGCCACTTTCTGATCCAGGAACTACACCTTCCCTACTGCTTTCTCTGATCACAAAAGGAAATAAACATGGTATTCACGGAGTTACACAACCTAGGGTTGGACTGATAATACACCTTCCCTACTGCTTTCTCTGATCATAAAATCTGATCATAAAAGGAGATAAGCATGGTATTCACAACCTAGGGTTGGACTGATACTCGCACACATGGTCGCAACAAAACCTAAGCATCAAGGCAACGAATCCAGTTGTGCACATCATGATCGAGCGATAGCAGGACGCGTCACTAGTTTACCTTCGAAGTACATGTAGACTCCGTCCTTGCGGCGCCACGGCTTGCGCTGACGGACGATGACGGCGGGCATGACCTTCTTCCTGAGGTCGGGCTTCCCCTTCTTGACGGTGGCCATGACCATGTCGCCGACGCAGGCGGACGGCAGCCGGTTGAGCCTGCCCTTGATACCCTTGACGGAGATGATGTAGAGGTTCTTGGCGCCCGTGTTGTCCGCGCAGTTCACGGTCGCCGCCACCGGCAGACCCAGGGACATGCGGAACTTGTTCCCCGCTGTACCTCCCCTCCCTGCACGCGTTCCATTCCGACACAGAAAAAGCTGGGTTAGCAAAGTTGAGAGGGGGGAGGAGCAACGGAGGAAGGAACCGGATGGGTGGGATGGCGGATACGTACCGCGCTTCGACATGGCGACGGCGGCGGCGCTTCGAGCGGCGGCGGCGCGTGGAGAAGGGGACGGCTAGGGTTTGCGGTGGCTCGTTACTTATAGGGGGGAGAAGAGCGCGAGGTGGTAGTTGGCCTGGGCTCCGGAAGCGGGCCGCCCGAGAGATTGATGAAGTGGTGTGTGACAGCCCACCAGCAGGGCCACTCTCTGAATTCGGCCTTCTCAACCTTCTGGGCTTTTATGGGGGAAGGGCCACTATCTGAATTGAGCCCGATAGACGTTTGCACGACGATTTTTGTTTGTGTTTTTTCAACCCGAAACTTACCATCCGACCACGCCAAAACGAACGAGTCGGATGATCGACACGCAGCTTCCTCAAGAGGCCGAAACCGCCGAGGATGCCGTGAGCGACGGATGTAGCGCTGGGGCGGCAGGGGCTCTAGCCCCCCTACGGCTGTCAGCTTCATGGAGCTCCTCTTTAGCCCCTTTAGGAATTTTTGCCATGGATGCATCTTGAGGAGAGACTGAATCTGTTTGTACGTTGAATAAGCCCCCCCCCCCCCCCCTCTAATATTTATCCTACATCCGTCGCCATTCAACCTCCCCTACTCAAGCTTCAAGCAGAATCCTTATCCGGTTGGTGATAGCTAGTACTACCTGTTTTTGACCGCAGGACGACTGACACGAGAAGAAAGGCACTTTGAATTCCACATTTGTCTTTCCCATTCACTGGAAACTCAACGGGTAGCAATTATTGTTACATAGGGATGGCAACGTTCTCAACTGAACTTGAAATATTTTATACACTTCAACATGAATTTGAGTCTTCGGGTGAATTCCCGAATATGAGATGCCACAATGCCTTTGATTAAGTGCTCGAAGTACAGAAGATGGTAACAGCCTGCAAAGGTACAGAAGCAATGAACCAATGAAGGCTTGTATTGTTGACAACAGTCATGATTCAGTCAACACACTAAAGACTCTTCTATGAGAGACAGATGTGCCTCATTTATTCCTTATTATCTTGAAGGACTTGCACGGATGCATCTTGAAATATATAATTGAAGTGAATGGTCAAACATGTCACGGTATGAATAAGAGTCTCGAAGAATTTTACTCGGTGGTAAGATGCATGTTACCAAGTTGGCGTTAAGAAGTTCTCAATGTAGGCTTCTGCAATCATTTTACCAAGCTTTACTTGTGACTCGGTGGTAAGATGCATGTTATCTTCTTTCAACGCCAGGCCCATTGCATCCACAGTTACAACATTGGGCAGGTTAACGCTAAACTGAGCACTTCTCACTCTGTCAACGTTCCTTTTATCACCGGATGCAAGAGCAACCTGTTGACATCATATACAATCTTGATTAAAATTGGTAGTAGATACTGCAGGTGATACCTAGGAGCATAAAGGATGATTTCTTAATATGAAAAGACTGAGATATCAATTGTGAAATCAACTTCTGTATTTTATACTTAAACAATGTAAGCAATGTCAAGCGATTAAATAATATAAGTGTCAAGTAACATATTACTTTACCAATCAGAATTAAGAGTTTTTTATTGATGAAGGATGACACAAAATTTGATGGCACACTACAAAATATGGGTAAAATCATGTCTTGAGTTAAAATATTGAATAGCTACAAAAATCCAGAGATGAACTCTCACACCGTGCAAGCTGCTTGGATCCTGCACAACTAATGTGCACTGTTGCCTTTTCATCAATTTCAATGTTTTGAGTGAAATTCTATTAAGGGTGCCATCCTTTTACGAGGAACTTAATCAATTTTGTTAATAACTGTATGTGGTTGGGAACAGGTTCACATGTTATTACTCCCTCAACTCACAAAAACATTGGTACAACCTCAAAACACGATATTGACTACTAATTCCAAGTTTCCTACTATATCTACAAACCACAGCAAAATTACATTACTATAAAAAAAATTAGACAACCCAACCCTATCTGTACCATTTTCAAAAATTCAATCTCAACATACAAAAGGTAACTGACTGCTTGCAACCCAAAATGTCGGCTGGAGGTTTTGCAGTTAAAAGTTACAGAAAACTCCACAATTCCCATTTTGGTAATGACAGTTAACCTGGTTTTATGTTTATCATATAATACAAATTTGTTAGCAACTGGCATCTAAACCTAGCTTAAAATTCCAAAACTGAAATATAAGAAGATTTAACAAACCACATTCTAATGGATGGAGAGGATCATGAGCCAAGAAGATTGCCCTGGCCTTCAATTTGGTTAGGTTGATTAACTCTAAAACCTTGTGACTAGAAAATATGGAGTTAGATGTAACCAGAGGTGGACCCAGAAATCAGCCATGGCGGCATGTCCCGGCCTGGACTAGTCACTAGTGTATGCTGTCGGTGTCCATGCAGCAAGATCAAATCACGAGGATAATGAGCCAACAGACATAACATTTTGTAAATTAGCCTGATATATCAGCCTGCTGGGACTTTTTTCTTGAGTAAATATCACAGAATTCAGGTGAATTTATGGCCTCTGCATGGTTGTGCAAGGGGGACTATAGGGGCTGGACCCGGGCTGCAGCCCACGCCCACCCAGCCTCTCCTGGATCTGCCTAGGAGTGTAACTAGCCAACAAACATGTGCATTTTATATTTACCATAAAACATGTGATTCTCTAGAATATAGTCTTATTATAATGAAGAAACACTAGATAAATCCAAATACCAAATGGTCACAGCAATGCGCATGTGACATTATGTTGAACAATGGTGAGTGTCTTGCTCAATAGTCAATTCTAAGCAACATTAATGACAAGAAATGAGTATAAAAAATTTCAGCACAATGATTCTATGAACAATTATCAGAAATGTGGGCCAATAACTAATTTTTCTTTCAGCCCTCAACAATTACCCCTTTCCTCACTTATCACTTTATCAGCACCCAGCCTACCAAGGGTTAGTTGAAAGCATTTAGACGAAAGATGGTACCAAGAGACCATGGAAGTACAAAATTGAGAGATTTCATCTTCTTTTTTGGTCTTCCCTACTATGTCTGTCAATCAGATTTGGTTAAATCAGCACGAGAATTTGTACCACAAAGTTGAGATCAACGCATGCAGTTTAATTCGATCTGAATTCAGCAAGAATTACGCCAAGAACCCAGCTAAATTACAACAAAGTGGGAGTAGGAACTAAGAGCATCACCTGAATAAAAGGCAACTGCGGCATCTCAAGATCCGCCCTGACATTGGTGATGAGGCTCTCGATGTTCCCGTGGTACGCCGCCGTTGCGGCGTCGGACTCCGCATCGCTCTCCCCCTGGTACCACAGCACGGCCTCGATCTCGCCGTACCCGGCCGCGACGCGCGCCCGGCGCACCATCTGCTCGTAGAGGAACTCCCCGCGAGCCCACTCCCGGATGGCCGTCCCGCCGACGGCGCACGGCACGAGGCCGATGCCGGTCCGGAACCCCTCGTCGGGGCTGTCCTCCTGGAGGCGCGGGAGCACGACGCGGGCGAAGACCATCCCGGGCCCGATGCCGCAGGTCTTGGCGGTGTCGATGTCGGCGTGGAGCGGCTCACGGGCCTCCTCCCAGTCCAGCGCCGCGGAGAGGCGCTGGATGGACGCGTCCGCGGCGGCCTCCGGCGGCACCACGCCGTCCCAGCGCCGGTGGTGCACGCCGCCGCGGCCGGCCATGTTGCTCTGACCGGAGAGCACGAAGATGCGCATGGCTGGCACGGCGCCACGGCCTGCAGAGGTGAGGAGTGGAGAGGGCAGCGGATTCCCCGCGTGATCAAGAGCTGACTTTGATGGCGGACTAGACATTCGGGTAGCCAGCGCTCGGAGCAAAGTTTACGGCGTCCGCGAGCAGGGGTGTGTTTAGAAGCGTAACTTCCAAAAAATTCACTATGCAAAAAAGATTCTTCATCGTATCAAATATCACATTAAAAATGTCAGTACATGTATGGAATACTAAATGTAGATGAAATCAAAAACTAATTACACGGTTTGGATGTACTTTGCGAGACGAATCTTTTGAGCCTAGTTAAGCCATGGTAGGACAATATTTACCACAAACAAACGAAAAGTACTACAGTACTTTTCAGTTCAGAACAGTGCTTTTCAGTTCGGAATCTGTGCAAAATTCAGAATTTTGCATTCAATTCAGAGATTAAACACATCCTAGGTAAAAGTGTGTAAGCGAGAGGCGATGGCGCCCCAGCTGAGCCAGTACGCCAGCGGCAGCAGCTGGAGGACCGGCGGGCGGTCGGCGGCGCCGGTGATAAGCTCTGCGCTAACTGAAATGCATTTTTAGCAGAGTTAAAGTGCTATATCCAGTAACTTAAAAATACTAGGATCGTAAAAAAAATTTCAACGCAAAAGATTTTCAACGCAAAAAATATAATATGAGAAACACGGTTTTTTAAGATACATAAATCAAATTTATCAAGATTATTCAACGCAAAAATATAATATGAGAAACACGATTTTTTAAGATATATAAATCAAATTTATCAAAATTATAGCTAACACTGTGACATTGTTGAAGTAAAGAAATGGTTGTGAACAATAGTTTATAACCAACACACGACAGGAAAGTTATTGGTTGCTTATGTCAACACACTTGTAATAGAAAATAATATAAATAATATATCTGCGCTTAGTTCATACAAATAATTGCAAGGTCACAAAATAGATACATAGTCTTGATGATACATAGTTGAATAAAACAAACGTTCACAAACATACTATTGTACTGTACACATCTCTATCTCTACTACTAAAAAGAATGAAAGTAAGACAAAAACTTGATACTCCTTTCTCCGTGCGTCTGCCCTCCCCCCGTGAGTCTACCTCCCTCCGTGCCCCAAAATTAGGATCGTAAAAAAAAAACGGCCGCTCCTCCCGTCGCACGGAATAAAAAAATCCTCCGCTCCAAAAAATCCTCCGCTCCTACCGTCGCACAGAACCCCGCAGTCTGCCGCCGTCACCATCCCCGCCACCGACGCCCCCCCCCGCCGCATTGAGAAGCCAAACCCTCACGCCTTCTCCTTCTGACGAAGAAGGTTGCCGCCGCCGCAGACTTCCCCGGGCTCGGAACGACTTCCTCTCCATCCGTTAGCAAGGTATAAACCGGATCCGTTCGTCTCGTCTATTCTTCCAGCGAGCTGTAGAATCAGATCGGGACCCCCCGCCTCGCGTTGGAGCGCGAGCGTAAAGGTGGGGGTGGTTCGGATCGAACCACCGGTTCGTCGAACCGATCCTCAACATCGAATCTAATGGGCTCCTAATTCAACACATAATATAATATAGAGGGTCGATGGATCAGAACCTAAAGAACCTAAGGATTGCGTGGATCGAACCATCTTCCTTTCAACCCTACGACGACAACACCAATCCACTGGTCGATCTTCTTCGTTTCCAAGGCCTGAGGCTCGCCGCGCCGCCCCCGTCGCCCCATCTAACTGCTGAGGTCGGAGGCCCGGGACTCGCTGCGCCGCCGCCACCGTTGCTGACCCTGCATCGCCTCACAAATAGCCCCATCTCGACTTTGTCGCCGCTGCCGCATCCAACATTCTGGCTACCAAGGCTCGTTACGTCACTGCTGCCCCATCCAGCTGCCGAGGGCCAAGGCTCGCTACGCCGCCGCCGACGGCGGCCCCATCCATGGGCGCACACGGTGATTGGGTTCGGAACACGCACGGGGGGCAGCAGGCCTATACCATTGTAGTGAAGGCGGGAGGAGTCTAGAGGACGGCGCCGTCGACGAGCTTCCCGAGAAGGATGGCTCTGGTGACGGCGAGGTAGCCGAGGCATTCGAAGAGCATCACCACTACTTGCTGAGCAAAGAGCGAGCACGCGATCAGAGCAATGCCAGTGAGAGCCGTTCTGGGCGCACATCTCGAAGGTCTGATGTGTGCACGGTGGCCGGGTGGGGCGACCCGCTAGATCCTTTGGAGCGCCTGCTTCAGCTAATTTGGCAAAATGGATAATATGGTGCTCCTAAATTCTTTAAATGGATTGGTGGTTGGTTCCGGTGTCGCTCCATGGAGCACCATTGCCCATCTTTACGCGAGCGCGTGCACGGCCGCCGGCCGCTGCCCCGATCCCTACTGGCTGGTCTCTGGATCGGCGCTCATCGTGGCCGGCCCCGGGGGCGCGCGCAGGCGGGCGGGGCGACTGGGGGACGTGGCGCCCATCCTATTCGCTAGCTAATCGGGGGCGATGGCAACACCTGTCGGCGCCCGGGGCCATCGGCCCATCCGTCGCGCGCTCTGCCTGACCCTCCCTGGCGTCCAAGTATAAAAAAAAGACCCCCCCTGGCGTCCCGTCGTCGGTAGCTAGCTAGGCAAGGCATGGATGTGAACACTGAAGAGCGCCGTACGGGTGGCAGTGTTTAATCCTATTCACTTAATTTAATAGTCTAATACCGCTTGGCTTCTGTTTTAAACTTATATGCATCTGATTTATTGAACTATGGGTTATGATTTCTGACTCATCTTGTGAATTATGACTTATTTGCGTATGTTCATGAAATTAATAATGTTTAATCATCTTGTGCGAAATACTTGTGAAATTAATTATGTTCAGGTCTATTTTTTGTTGATTTTGCATACTGCTAGAAGATAGCTGCCTCTATGGCTGCTATTTGCAACAAGCAGCAGCTGGCGCACACTGTTAGTCTGTTACATCTAACTTATGTTTCTGTCCGTTAGAAAAGACAAATCATTACGGTTACTTGGCATTCGTATGTAATGCTTCCTATGACCCACGGAGGACAAGGTACTTCATATATAACATATAATACTTCATATATAATACCGGATAACCAGAACTTTACGATACCTTATTTCTGCTAGACTCTGGCATGATCCATGCTAAGTTCTACCTTTTTATATTCATTTGCTTGCTTAATTTCCACTCGCATTTTCACTGATTCCATGAGATCTATCCATTTCCCTCTCTAATTCATGGCTGCACATATGTATGCAGCATATGGATATGTTTTCCTAAACTTTTTTTTATTAGAGATTGTGCATCACAACAATAATAATCATAGCTTGTGCTCGGTTGCTTGCCATTTGTTACAGTACCACTTTATTCGTGTGTAATTTCATATATGGGTTCATATGCTTCTAAATTAAAATTATTTCACACTATGTCCATCTGGTACTTAATATTTTTATATTCATTTGTATCTTATACACTTCTGTGTGTCGCATGCAGACCAAAAAGAAATCTGCCTCCTTGGTTGCAGCTCATCTCAGTTGAGGGAGCACATCCCATTGGTTATCCACTTAGAGAGGTATGCAACTTTGGTCTTTTGTAGCAAGGAGACATCTCTAGCTGTTTTTGTTGCTCCGACCTGAAAATGTTGGGCTCTGGTTTGAGCTCTACTTGATATAAAAATCTCTTCAGTTTTGAATTTTGATCTCCAGTTGGTCTTTTCTGATGCTCCTAGGTGGTGTGAACAAAGCCCTATAATATAATATTGCTGCTTTATTTACTGCACTGCAGGTTGAGGTTCGCTTGCAAGTACGTGCTGCAGCCCTGCAGGGCTACAGGGCATCTTCCACTGCTATAGAGGTAACAATAATAGTTCGCTTTCCTATTGCATATATAGGTATTTGCATATGGGGAAACTTTGTACCTGATTTGTAGTGGCTCGTATTTGTAGCTTGTTGAGACAACTTACTTTATTTCTACTCACCAATTTTCAGAATTCATGTGGAGGTGAATGAATATATGTTTTTTTTTAAAAATTCAATGGCCATTAGTGGCCATATACGTCATTATGTTGTTCAGTATTGAACGATGACCTATGTTTTTCTATCCGGCAAGAATGCATTCTCTACTAGACAATTTGACATTTCTGTTACTAGATGTAATCAGCCTTGGTGATTTTTTCTCCAGATATTAGTTGCACATGCTAATCTTTGATCAAACATTAGGCAATTTGAGTTGCAGGCAGACCAACTATTGTCTTGTAACAACTGTTGTCATATAGAAAATACTTGTTATTGTTGAAGCATGGATAATTACTACTTAGTATCCGGCTGATCTCATTCACATATACAGATTACCCATTCAGCTATCTTGTACTTCATTGATTATAAGTTCACATATACCTGTTTTGAATTTTGATCTCCAGTTGGTCTTTTCTGATGTTCCGAAATTTCTGATGCTCCTAGGTGGTGTGAACACATTTTTTTTTGTTTTCAGGCCATTTTGACATGATGACCACAAGTTTGGGTTGAATCGGACATCACGGTAATTTTCTGATGACCACACGTTAAGCTCACAAGTAACATCAGCCCATTTGTGGTTCCATGTAAACCACAAGTGGCCTCATGCTTGAGACCTGTGTGAAAATTAAATGTTGCACAAATCACATTTCTTGCCTTTTCATTCCAAACTCAGGTCCGACTTGTGTTTGCTATTGTTATTATTATGCTCGAAATATCAATATGGGTTCTTGAGAATTATCTAGAAGTAAAGAAGTCAAAGTTTGATGCTTCTGTTTGAAGAGCTAAAGGTCTGATGTGTTAGGGGATGTGCAAATAACTTTGGCATGATGATTATTAGCTGCATTTTGATTTTTTTGGCGAAATACGGCATGGCAAAATAATTATTTGTTTGATGTCAAAGCTTGATTTTTTTTACCAAATCACCTTGGCATGCTAATTAATAACAGTAAATTATGTGAACTTAATTATCGCTATGATGGTGAAGAAGATTTTCTTTTAGGGGAATAAAATAGACTTGCTGCTTTTTGAAAGTAGAGCAAATCTGTTTTTTGAATGTTCAGAATACGGTATCTGATAATTGCTTTTTCTAAGGTACAGCCATGGTCTTTTGTTCTGTTAAATGTATGCTCCTGAAGCCAAAAATTATAAACTCCAAGCTTCACTGGGCCTCTTTCCCAGCCAACATCATGAGCATTAGTATTCTGCATTTCATCTTGGTAGTTTGTAACTTATAATGATGAACCAACATATGTTATCTTCATATTCCATCTTGGTAGTTTGGAACTAATGTCCTCCCAGGTGCTTCCAAAGCTTCTTTTGTTATATTATTCTTGACAGACTTGTGCAATTAACAAGGCTAAAAATTCGCATTTGTCTGCGCATACATCTAATAGAGGAATGCATTTTTTACCTTCTGACCTCATTAGTCATCTGTTTATTTAACACATTTTTTTGTTTTCAGGCCATTTGGACATGATGACCACAAGTTTGGGTTGAACCGGACATCACGGTAATTTTCTGATGACCACACGTTAAGCTCACAAGTAACATCAGCCCATTTGTGGTTCCATGTAAACCACAAGTGGCCTGATGCTTGAGACCTGTGTGCTCTGTGCTGTTAGTTCTGGGAGAAGTGAGTGCTCCAATTGCTTTTACTTGATTTTTGAGTTGGCATGTGCCTTATGTATGACTTAATATGTTATTGTATCACACTATCATGTCTGGTGGATCAATATTTTTACTATTTGAGTTAGTCTCAGAACTTTGTTATGGTTTATATTGGTGATCCAATGGCTTTATATTTTGTATATGGAGATTAATGGCATCAAGGCTGTTTTGACAGCCATCAATCTTACTCGCTCACAATATAATCTGTGTTGTCGATGGTGTCGAACTTTTGCTGTTCACTATGAATAAAAATCAATTGGATCAATATGCAAAGCCGGACTCAAAGGACAAGCTTATGTTTATACTCATTGCAAAGTCATTTTTTGTTTGACATTGCTTATGTTTTTACTCTTTCCAACTTTTTTTTGTCAATTTTAATGTAGTTTTGTATTTTGATGAAACCTCAGCATAAACATAATGCATATGCCCATGAATTAAATCCTTTATGTTTTTAAGTTTCTACATGTAAATATTTCACACAATCAAGTTTGATGTCTACAAAAATTTGTTTTGCTCGTAGCAACGCACGGGCAGGATAAGCCATGATACTACATTAATCCTTATTAGAAATATGTAACATGTGAGATATTTCCAGATGATTCATTTCAACTTGTGTAAAAACTTACAAAAGATAAGCCTGTATCATTTTTATGCTCAATGCAGTTGAATTCTTTCTTGAATAGGAAGTATCAAGTGATTTCATCTCTCCGACGATGGCGCACCAGTCACAACCTAGCCAAACTAGAGTCCCTCTTGGTGACCTGACAAACACATATCAAATAGGTAATGTTTCTTAATTCAAATGTCATCTCAGCATGCATCTTCCTTCTTCTATGGTCTAACCTAGATTTGGTAGAGGAGCTGCAAGAAGAATCAACTTCCAAAGACCGTAAGAGGCAGAGGGAAAGAGAACGTTATGCAGCAATGTCAAGGGAGATGAAGGATGAAAGAAACAGGAAGCAACGTGAGAGGAGGAGGATGAAGAAGGCCCTGGCAGATGGTAATTAGCTAGGTCAAGACCATGTCCCATTGGAAGAAGACGGTGATAATGAATGTCTACAAAGTGGACAATTGATTGAGCACTGTCAACAGTCAGGTTCGTGTTATCGGTTGTTCAATATTACGAGGGTTTATATGTCGACCTGATCACCTGTTTGTTTCGTGTAGCTGGGCGCGAGGTATTGACCAGTGCAGATAGCAACGTCCAAGGCATAAATGAGAGTTGCATTGATAAAAGTGTTGATGGAGGTAAATGTGTTGTTAATCCGGCACATACCAGATCTTATTGTACCAATTGATTGAGATTTTTTTAATGCCTTTTTTACCAGATGTGGATGGAGACGATGATAATGAATGGCTCCATAGGGGACAATTGACTCAAAATAATGAAAAAATAGGTATATCTTATCTGTTGTTTGATATTACAAGGGTTCATATGTGGAGTTCAACACATGTTTCTTTTGTATAGCTGGTGGCGACGTATTGATCAACTCGGAGACCAACGGTGAAGCCATAAACGACAGTTGCATTGATACAACTATAGATAGAGGTAAAAAAATAGTTAATCCCAAATGTTTTTAGTACCACCAATTGGTGACGACCTGCTTGTGTTTCATATAGCTTGGGGCGAAGCTTTAAACAACGCAGAGACCAATGACATTGTCAAAGATGACAGTTGTATTGGGACAATTATGGATGGAGATAAATGTGTTCTTAACACCGTCAGATGTTATTTTTGTGTTAATTAATTACCTTGACCATTAATATGTCTTATGTCATTGCCAAACATTGTACGTTTTTGTTTGGGCCATCTAGGCCATACGCCCATACCCCAAATGTTGTATCAAGCAAGGTAGCTCCTATTTACTAACTAATTAATGACATCTATAATTTTTCTGTAAGCAGACATCACACATTAAGTTTTTTCCAGATTCAATTCTAAATTATAGTAGAAGTAGCATCTATCCATGGAAGTTTAGCAAAATTAGTTTGGAGAACACACGCTGCCAATAAGAATCATGCACTTAGCTGTCATGTCCTACCTAAAAAGTATGCAAATTAAACCACAATTAATTTGCAACGACGGGCACAGCTTGGAGAACATCCAACCCGTCTGCCCTGACTATCTCTTTGGCCTTCAGATTGAGTTGCCCAGTTTCTATTTAAACTAACTTATCACATATATTCAATGGTAAATTGTTGTGTACTTAACTTAGGCTTAGCAATGGATATGAGCACTCTAATTTGTCGTATTGTCTGTTAAAAAGAAGCAAACATGTCACTGTATATTTGCATCCTAAAATTGCACAATGACCATGTTTTGTAATATAATACTTGACATCTGTTGTTTAAACTGATAATTGTTAATTGTTGTGTGTCATTAATGTAGTTTTTAAGGATTATCGTAGTTGTTATATTTATCACCAATTGGTGATATGAATTTTAGGAGGCAATGATGATCCCAAGTCTGTGGACAACCAAACCCTCTCTCCTGGCGAACGTCATCGTAGGAGGTCTAGGGTACATTATGCGGAAATGTATCCTGTTGCGAAGGAGGCACTACTGAAGAGGAACCGTGATGCAAGAGCTTCAAAGAGATTGTTTAAGATGCCACAAGAGGTGAAGGAGAGTAGGAGGCAAGTCAACATCAACAATAGAAACCGGAGGAAGGAACAATGTGAAAACAACTTGCATCCCGACTCCATCGCCATGGAAAACCCTATGTGGAAACCAGAGCTTTTATTCCCTCCTGGTGATAAGCCTACCTCAAGAGTATCAGAAGAGATGGAAACCCCCGATTTTGGTGGTACACCTATTTACGTCGAGACAGATGTACGGGAACCTCCACAGCAAGATGAAACCCCGGAGACATTTCTATCCAACACTATCCATACGGCCCACCTAACTCCAGGATTGCGACAATCTCGACGAAAGCGTCGTAATCAGGATTTTGAATCAACCATTGGAAGAAACACCAATGGGACCACTGGTGAAGATGAGAACATTATGAGTCCACCGATACATTCGTGTGTTGTTGACAATGGTAAACTACTTGCCAATCTATATATTATATTATTATAACTAATAAGTTAATACACATTTAACCAAACTGTGTTATTAATGCTACATATATAAAGGATGCACACAGAACTACCCGCGGGGTGACGGAGCGTCGGATGCGTTAGGAGCAGGTGACAACATTACTTGTTGAAGGTTGGTCGACACTATTTCTGTGTCTCACCCACCATCCAATGTCTGCAGGTACTTCCGGACATGCTCCTCATAATGAAAGGTGTACTCAGACACAACCATCCGTTGTTGATGAGCCTGATTCTATGCCACGCGATTTGCTACGGTACCCTTGTCAAGGTATGTGTCCATGACGGGGATGCTCTTCCTTTTCACATTGTGCATATTCACCTATGTTCGTCTCACCACTCATGTCACATGTGGTTGCGTCAGATGATGATGAGAACATCGTATTAGATGAGGACGAGGAAGAGGATGAAGGGTTTCTTTTCGTGGGACAAGGTATACCTCGTTGCAATTATCTCACATTAAGTTTCCATTTTAACCAACTTGACCAACAACTTGACCAGAGAACATACAACAAGCCTCTAACGTCAGAGGTTGCAGCCGTTTGGGTTGAGGGGAGCGAGCATCGGGGTCAATTTGAAAATAGTGTCGTTCTCCACGGGAAGGATAGGTCATGGAAAGGCATCCGTTCGTATCATGGCTGCTATGACCCCCTCTCGTACCCGCTCTTCTTTTCAAGGGGAGAGTTCGGGTGGCACAACTGCATTCCCAAAGTTGGTGTGACTGAGGCGCAGGTTAACAGAGCTCGAGTGATACGCAAGACACGTGCTCAGGGGGTGGTGATGATGAAGGTTCTGTCGGGAATAAATGTGTTTCCATGCGTGATTACTATTGCTACAGAATGCAGATGCGACCTGGGATTTTCAATCCAATACTATATGGCAAGCGACTGTTCCAGCAGTTTGCTGTCGACACCTACGTGAAGATTGATAGCTCACGTCTTGACTTCATCAGAAACAATCAGGATACTGTGAGGGCTGACCTATACCAGGGTTTGGTTGACAGCTATCGTACGGGGGTGGAAGAAGCGAATGAGGTTGGGAAGCGTACCGTTCTATCACCGACGTTCATTGGTGGTCCCCGTGATATGAGGCGTCGGTACATGGATGCGATGGCTCTGGTGCGAAAGTATGGCAAACCAGATATCTTCCCCACCATGATGTGCAATCCGAATTGGGATGAGATTAAAAATGAGCTATATCCAGGACAATGCGCTCAGGACCGTCCAGATCTCGTGGCTCGAGTGTTTAGAGCCAAGTTAGAGGAGCTGAGGCAACGGTTGATGTACAAGGACATACTTGGGAAGGTAAAAGCCTATGTATATGTCGTTGAGTTCCAGAAGAGGGGCTTGCCACATGCACACTGGCTGCTGATAATGCAGAGGAAGTACAAGATCACCTGCCCTGAGCAGTATGACGCAATTATCTCTGTAGAGCTACCCGACAAGAACAAGTACCCTGAGCTCTACAAGATGGTCACGAAGCATATGATGCACGGACCATGCGGGGTGCTTAATCCAAACTGCCCATGCACAAAGGATCGTACTTCGTGCAAGAACTATTACCCAAGACCATTTTGTGATTCAACGTCGCAAGGCAAGGATTCATACCCAGTGTACAGGCGGCGTGATGATGGTCGTAAGGAGATGGTTTGAGGTCACATGCTGGACAATCGATGGGTTGTCCCGTACAACCCGTATCTCATACGTACTTTCAACTGCCACATTAATGTTGAGGCATACAGCAGCATTAAGTCTGTGAAATATCTGTTCAAGTATATCTACAAGGGCCATGATAGAGCATCTGTGGCTGTTAGGGAGAATGGGAAAAAAGATGCCAATGGGAACGTTGATGAGATCACGGACTACAAAGAGGCCCGGTGGGTGGGACCTCCAGAAGCAATGTGGAGGATATACGGCTTTGACTTACACAAGTGTTACCCACCGGTGCTGGCGCTGCAATGTCATCTCCCCGGCGAGCATATGGTTTAATTTCATGCACGGGACAAGGTTGAACGAGTTTAAAAAAAGCCACATATCGGGACTCGATGCTCACGGAATGGTTTACCTACAACCAACATCATCCGGAAGCTCAAGGAATCTTGTATCGTGACTTTCCAAAGTATTTTACCTGGAACGTGAAAGATAAATGTTGGCAACCAAGGAAAAACTTAGCATACCAGGTCGGGAGACTCGTGTCTGCGAGTCCGGCAGAGGGCGAACGCTATTTTCTTCGAGTCCTCCTAAACCATGTTCCAGGAGCGACATCATGGAGGCATCTTAGGACTGTGGATGGTGTGCATTATCATTCGTTCCGTGATGCTGCTTGTGCTGCAGGTCTGATCGAAGATGACAACACGCTCGATGATTGTCTTACTGAGAGTAGTATGTTCCAGATGCCATCCTCATTGCGTAGGCTGTTCGCTACAATATTGGTGTTCTGTGAGCCGAATAATGTGGCCAGTTTGTGGACAAAACACTTTGATGCAATGGCAGAAGACTACAAGCATAAGAATCCAAATCCTCGTTGGGTGGAACAGATGGTTTTGATTGACATCAGGAACATGCTGCAATCTATGAAATCTAAGGATAACAATAAAGACATAAATAAGTTCCCCCTACCAAAAATAGATGATGCATTTGATGACGCTAGCGCGGTCCCTCGTGAGATATTTGAGGAGGTCAGCATTAAGACAAATCCAGAAGATGTGGGCCTATCGTCTCTACTAAATGAGGAGCAGAGGGCTTCCTATGATGAGATAATGTCCACAATCGACTCCAAACGAGGTGGCTTATTCTTTGTAGATGGAGCAAGCGGCACAGGAAATACTTTTTTGTATAGAGTGCTTCTCGGAACCGTTCGCAGTCAGAACAAGCTTGCCGTTGCTACAGCTACATCTGGTGTCGCAGCATCTATAATGCCTGGTGGGAGGACAGCCCACTCACGTTTCAAGATTCCCCTAACGCTGGACGATAAACAAGGATGCGGCTTCACAAAACAGTGTGGAACTGCCAAGCTGCTGCAGCAAGCGTCTCTCATCATTTGGGACGAGGCGTCTATGACAAAGAGGGAGGCTGTGGAAGCACTGGACTATAGCATGCGTGATGTAATGGGATGGAAGGATCTTCCTTTCGGTGGGAAGACAGTTGTCTTTGGTGGAGATTTCAGGCAAGTCCTCCCTGTTGTACGTAAAGGATCCAGGGCTCAATTTGTCGGTGCTTCCTTGCGAAAGTCGTATCTTTGGGAATTCATGCGACATCTTAAGCTCGTGTGCAACATGAGGGCCCAGACCGACCCATGGTTCGCAGATTATATGTTGCACATTGGTAATGGCACAGAGGAGGTTAATGAAGATGGTGATGTACGCCTTCCTGACGAAATATGTGTCCCGTACACTGGGGATTCCGAGAAAGATCTTGACACATTGATCGAGAGCATCTTTCCAAATCTCAATGAAAACATGACAAATAAGGATTACATCACCTCTAGAGCCATTTTATCAACACGTAATGACTGGGTGGATGATATTAATTTGAAGATGATCAACAAGTTCCAAGGTGGGGAGGTGGTTGTTGGCGTTTCTTAACCTCAACACTGGGCGCCGTGGCAGCGTGAGCGTGTAAGAAACTCCCGGGTACACTGACGAGTGCGAACGAATCCGCAAGCGCACGGATACACTGTTGTAGCACTTCTCCCTAGTAGAATGAGTATTCCCGTCGGGTTTCGTTCCCTCAGGACGGAGAGTAACCAGAGAGGGTCTATCCAAGGACACCAGCTTTCACTAGGATAGGTCGGGATACAAGAAGCACTTCCTTAAGGGACTTAGCTCTCAAGATGTTATTCTGTCAGGTCTTAGTCATCCCCGCGGGGCGACAACACTCCAAGGTGCTGGCAAGCGAGCCCAACTCGGTACGCGACGTAAGAGGGTTGACAAAGGGTCCAACAGGCTGTCACCACTGTGGCCTACCTCTACGCTACGATCGTACGTGGTCTTCGCAGGAAAAACCAGGGCCCAGACACCACGTCTGTACCCCAAATAAATACTATAATGCGGTTACGTCTGTCGACCCGCAACTACACTATAGCAACCGTATAGATACGGTCCCACGAACAAGGGAAAGATCGGAATCAGATCATATCATTGAACTGGGAGCAGAAAGGAAGCTATGGATGCGGCTAAATGAGATACAGCGGACTTACTTAACTAAACAGGATCAGAGCATGCAAACAAGTAAATGAACTACGGCTCTGGCTCTAAAGAATCGAAGCCTTGTGTCATGAAGAACACAAGCCTCTAACTTATGAACGAGCCACAAACACAAGAACAAATCAATCATGCATGATGTTCACTATAGTCTAAATAAGAAATGCTGAAATACTCACTTTGATCTAAATGAAGAACAAGCATCCACGAGGACATCAACTCACTCCTTACCCCTACTCTACCTCTCAACTAATCCTAATCTAGATCTCTCCTCATCACCATTCTACCACAAAGAGGTGAGAATCACCTCTCATGGGCAGAATTGGAGAGAGGGAGAGAGAGCTACACAAGAGAGAAGTGGAACTTGAGAGCTTGGTGGTGTGTGAGAAATGGAGCCCCTCCCCTCCTATTTATAGACAAGGAGGAGGCTTGCTCCGGGGCTCAAAGTGCCCCTAAACACCCGAGAATGCAGCCAAGAGCCAATGAGCAAGCAGCACGTGGAGGGGGAGGATCAACCGACCCTAGGTCGGTTCGGCCGATCCTAGGGTCGGCCGAAACCCCTGGCCGGCCTTCTGGCTTGTGCTTCCTCTGGCTCGCTTCCATGTGGGCCCTAATGCCTCTCCTCCGTGCATGTCACGTTTCCTGGCGGTTTAGTTGGCAAAGTTGGCCCATGGATCCATGTGATGCTGACGTGGCAGCGTATAATTCGTCGAGAGTCCTTCACATGGATTGGTGACATCATGAATCCAGGAGAATCCATGTGGCAGCCCCTGATTGGCCAGCAATTGAGTGCCTTGGATTGGAGTGGAGTGAAAGTGCATGGATTCCTCCCATTTCTTATGCTAAATACTTGCATTCGAATAGACATCGACACTGGTGGAAAGTATGAGTTTAAGCACCTACTCTAGTGTGGATGTGCAATTCATGCTCAAATTTGCAGGAGTTGACGGCCTTGAAAATGGCAAATATCGACCGTCAACAACACCCCCACACTTGACCTTTGCTCATCCTGAGTGAAGGGGAAACAAAGCCAAGTGGGTCATGAATACCAAAGAGTAAGACAAACATAAGAGATATTCCAAGTCATACCTTGCTCCTGTGAACCTCTGTGTAGTGGCTATCATATTCCCTTAGGTGGTTGAAAAGTAGAACCGCTGTGAATCAAGTCACTTATGCACCTGATGATAAACACCTTGGGGTTTTGCAAGATTTTCATAAACAAAACTCTTGGTGGCTTTCTCATTTGATTCTCTCAAATCGCTCAAAGTGTGTATGTCCTCACTAAGGCATTTGCCTTTCTTCATCCTACTCTGAATGATGGCTATATGTGGAGCTCAGGGTAGGATAAAGAGAAAGCATACTTGCATCACATATTTTGCAAAGTCAAAGACTGGATCCACAGATAAAATCAAATCATACTATCAGATCAAGATGTGCACCAGTATGGCTATGGTGTGTATGGTAAGGTGGATACTAGGCCCGGAATGGGTGCTAGATATTACCATACATATATAAGGTGAGAACTGCGGGTTGATGGTAAGGTGGACACTAGCCCCGGAATAGACACTAGTTATTACCATCTATGATATGGAACTCCTTTTTTTGCATGATCTCATCTCTCCCCTATTCCTCCCTTTATTTTGGACATGGGCTATTCTTCTCTTTTTTTTTCTATCATGCCTGGGCATGTATATATATATATTTTTTCATAGCCCATGTCTCTTTTTGAAGGATACTCCTGGAGAGAGATGTCACACCACATATGGAGCTTTATTTTTATGAAATGGATAAATGATACAATGCTAACTTCCAGTGTAGAAGCATAGCAAGGGGAAATAGGTGGGGTGCACATAAATCTTGATCATGAAAGTAATAAAAAGAATTCTCACAAGGGTCACAGAATTTGACAAAGCTCAAAGTAATAACAAGCAGCATATGAACCGAAGGTTTTCACCTACAGAGATCATATGGCTCTAATGGGACGGAGGCATATCAAAGAGGAGCCTTTCCAAGAGGTTTTGAGTTTTCAAAAATAAATTCCCCAAGAGAGTTAGTCATCAGAGCAAAAGATCATATCATCCAGCCATATCATACTCATCAATTACTTAGGTGAACATGCTTGTCCTTAAGAAGATTATGGTTCACAAGCATCAGGCAGATAACAAGGAATAAAACATATGTAAGTCTACTCAGGTAGACACGAGCTGGGTGATCTTTAGCATCATCATTCGAGTTTTAGTTTAGAGATAGACATATATAGCTTATAAAACTCAGGAATGAAAGAGAGTGAGTTGTTGAGATGCAAACCGGTGCTATGCATGAGAGATGAACCGTTAGAGGCTCTCCACAGGAGTGAACTCATGCGGGTCCTATTCAGGTTCGCGATAGGTGATCGATCGGCTAGCGCGGAGTGCTCACAGTGGGTACGTACGGAAACGTCGTGCCTGCATTGGGAGAGTCGTGGCTCTTCCCCCACACTGTCTCGAACCTAGATGTCCTCTAAATCAAAGAGACCAAAGTAATGACACAAAGGGTGTCTAAACCGGGTTACATGACCGGTAAGCCACTTTATTCAAATTCAAATGTTTCAAACAAAATGACTAGGTGCTTACACACATGCAAAGGAAATAAATGAAATAAAGGGAAATCAAAGGGAAATAAACCTAGACCTAGACTAGCGCTTAATGAACTAAAGCTAGGGCTAATCCCCACTACTCGGCATCATAAAAAGCTGCATGCCCCGTAGCCGAGAACAGCCTCCTCATCTTCGCACAAAGGCCGCGGCGAAGGTCACGAATGTCGTCTCTCAGCTCGGCCAGGTCCAACTTCTGCTCTGAGTAAGCAGTCCTGAGCTTCTCGTTGCTAGCCTCCAATTCCTTCATCAGTGGGGTTAGCTTGGCCACTGAGGAGAGCATAGGGAGTTGCTCGGTTGCCCGAGTCCTCTCCCTGGACCGCCTAGTGTAGGGCGGCGGTGGCAACCCGTCGTCCAAGCTAAAGTCTGCCTCCTCTTCTGGCAGAACTGGAGCTGGACGCGCTTCAGGAGCCTTTTCCTTGGGCAGTGCCGGCTTTATGGTCACCAGTGGCTGCGGTGAAGGAGCGGACTGCGCTGAGCTCGTCTGCCCTCCAGCTAGCGATGATCCAGGTGTGCTAGGTGGAGCGAGCGGCAACCCCCTGGGGCAAAGCTGAGCCATGGTCGGCCTGTCGTAGGGGCTGGCCGCCCGTCTCATATGCCTCTTCCCAGGCGAGGCGGAGCGCCTTGAGGGCGGTGTGCCTGGAATCCTTCCGCCCGGCGGGATGGTGGCGAGCGGAGGAATATCCAGGACACCAGCCACCATTGCGAGGTCCGCAGCGGGGGCGACAATGACAGAGGGGGTGCCCCCTGCCCAGGGACCGGTGGACGAGGTGGAGCCATCGAAGGGGACAACACTCCTTCCGGCCATGAATGCGGCGATGAGCAAAGGATGGTGAGGTGGAGGAGATGGATTTCGCGATGCGAAAACTCGTCGGGCGGCAGGGAGAAGGTTTCTGGAAGAGAATGAGACACACACACGAAAGAAGAAGGGGAGAGGCGGCACCAGGGTTTCGGCCGAACCTGGGTTCGGCCGACCCCCTGTGGGCCCCTCTGGTCCTCCCCTTTCTCGTGTGGGCTCCAGCAAGTCTCAGGATCGACGGCCCAGGTGGATTCCCCGAGATGGAAAGATTGGCTTAGGCTTAAGGCTGAGATAAGGTTGAGGTTGAAAATTCATCCTCCACTATATACCAACCTTGGCCAAACCATGATATATCCATAAAGAATCTGGGGGGAATCACCTGGGCGACAAACTCGGTTCGTCAAAAGTGTAGACACCTTCGACGGTAGTCACGAAGCGTTCGGGTCACCACAATGGTGCTGCCTTCCTGTGGTCCTTTGCCTACTTCTCTTAATCTTGGCAACTTTTTCTCCTGCATGACCACGGTCCACAAGATACCCGAAGGATAATTCTTCCTGGGGAAACGAGATGAGTCCCAAGAGTACTCAGGATGCGGGTGTCTTGTGATCTCCTGTCTCAACGTATGACCATCTCCTTGCAGATAATGTTGATACGATGATAAGCTCTGATCTGCAAGGGTAGTGCATATACGAACTCGAGCCCAAAAAGGTATATCAAGACTGAGGGCAAGCATGATCATCCCAGAGAGGCCGAGGCATTCCCTGAGGTGGTCACGGGACTCGAGGACTATAGCACTGGGGTCACGGAACTCAGAGACGAAAAGATCGAGCACTGAGGCTAGTGCTTTACCAATAGGTACCGATCTCCGAGTGAACTCAAGCTCAGAAAGACACTTCGGCCTTCAAAAAGGATAGAGTATGGACTTCCGGAGGCCGGTGTACGATCTTGAACCAGAGTTCGGATGAAGAACAAGATTTAACTCGCTCTTACCTTAGGCAGAGGGTTCGATGTTCTCATCGGGGCGATGAAAACATTTCGAAGTCTGCCCTAAACTTCCAATGGGGGGTTATGGATAAGCTGGAAAGTGCACCTCCCATTGGGCATCGATCAAGTCAGGCATAAGATACGAAGTGCGAGCTTCTCCTGACTGATCGGCATCGATCGATGTGCTTGAGATAGAAGGTGAATGCACTGCATTCGATCGGTAAATGATCGTGCTCCTCCGGTCTGATCGATGAATCCAAAGGATTGTAAAGCAGAGACCGATGTCTCGGTTTATACGAAACTTCAGTGCAAAGCACTTCAGCTCAAACCTTGACGTAGAAACACAATAGGCCTCTCATACCCTCCATAGGAGATAGTAGTGAGGATCGAACAAGTCATCCTGGCCGGGAATGGTCGTTCTTTCCGGACTACTTTCTCCGTCCTCCCACGAGACAAAGTCTCGGGGAGAAGGTCTAAGAAGATGCACAAGAGGGGAACCCAAGGGTAGATCTCGCGCCATGAAATCTTTCCCTTAGACTCCTGCTATTCAGGAATGACATCTTCAGCTAGAGCTCAGAGAGAATGGATATGAAACCTCGGACTCGGCTGACGATGGATCTAGGTGGCTCAACATTTCCTCTGGTGGTTGCCTCATTGACCCGAATGCAAGGGGAGTTGAAATCTCGGAGATAATCCAGGATCTCTTTTCCCTCGACATCATCTAGGTGCACAAAGGATCCTCCTGAGAGAGCATTAAGTCTCATGGCATCGTCCTTCCGCAATCCAAACCAGAAGTGCTGAAGCAACATCCAGTCGGGAATGTAGAGGACTGGGCAATCTTCCACCGCGGAGGCGAAACGATTCCATGCCATTCCTAGTGATTCCTCCTCACATTGCTTGAAACAGAGAATCTTTGCCCTTAACGAGATGACACGTCGTATTGGGAAGAAGTGGGAGCAAAAAGCTGCTCTCAACCCTTCCCAAGTAAGGTAGTCTTTACCAAAACAACGGTGCCAATCCCGTGCTTCCCCGGAGAGGGATAGCGGAAAACACTCTCTTTTTCGAGCATCCGGTGATTCTCCGGTTTTACCTCGAGTTTCAATCAGACGCTCATAGTCTCTTACATGATCAAAGGGGTTCTCATGACTTAACCCCGAGAAGGATAGGTCCTGAATTAGCTTCATGAGAGAGGGGCGAATCCAAAGGCCAGATGTAAGAGTGGATCTTGACGAAGATGGCTCTGAGGGTTCACTCCTCGAAGGCGGAAGGTGTTTACAAGGATAACCTTCCATGGGTAGCGAGGGTAGAGGTAGAAGTAAAGAAAACAAAAATGGATATCTCCAAAAGGGTAACGGGGGTGAAGGTAGAAGAAAAAGGAAAAAGATAAATACGAGGATAGACGGGCTCGAAGGTTAACAACAGCCGTCCCCGGCAACGGCGCCAGAAATGCTTGTTGGTGTTTCTTAACCTCAACATTGGACGCCGTGGTAGCGTGAGCGTGTAAGAAACTCCCGGGTACACTGACGAGTGCGAATGAATCCGCAAGCGCACGGATACACTGTTGTAGCACTTCTCCCTAGGGGAATGAGTATTCCCGTCGGGTTTCGTTCCCTCAGGACAGAGAGTAACCAGAGAGGGTCTATCCAAGGACACCAGCTTTCGCTGGGATAGGTCGGGATACAAGAAGCACTTCCTTAAGGGACTTAGCTATCAAGATGTTATTCTGCCAGGTCTTAGTCATCCCCGCGGGGTGACAACACTCCAAGGTGCTGGCAAGCGAGCCCAACTCGGTACGCGACGTAAGAGGGTTGACAAAGGGTCCAACAGGCTGTCACCACTGCGGCCTACCTCTACGCTACGATCATACGTGGTCTTCGCAGGAAAAACCAGGGCCCAGACACCACGTCTGTACCCCAAATAAATACTATAATGCGGTTACGTCTGTCGACCCGCAACTACACTATAGCAACCGTATAGATACGGTCCCACGAACAAGGAAAAGATTGGAATCAGATCATATCATTGAACTGGGAGCAGAAAGGAAGCTATGGATGTAGCTAAATGAGATACAGCGGACTTACTTAACTAAACAGGATCAGAGCATGCAAACAAGTAAATGAACTACGGCTCTGGCTCTAAAGGATCGAAGCCTTGTGTCATGAAGAACACAAGCCTCTAACTTATGAACGAGCCACGAACACAAGAACAAATCAATCATGCATGATGTCCACTATAATCTAAATAAGAAATGCTGAAATACTCACTTTGATCTAAATGAAGAACAAGCATCCACGAGGACATCAACTCACTCCTTACTCCTACTCTACCTCTCAACTAATCCTAATCTAGATCTCTCCTCATCACCATTCTACCACAAAGAGGTGAGAATCACCTCTCATGGGCAGAATTGGAGAGAGGGATAGAGAGCTACACAAGAGAGAAGTGGAACTTGAGAGCTTGGTGGTGTGTGAGAAATGGAGCCCCTCCCCTCCTATTTATAGACAAGGAGGAGGCTTGCTCCGGGGCTCAAAGTGCCCCTAAACACCCGGGAATGCAGCCAAGAGCCAATGAGCAAGCAGCACGTGGAGGGGGAGGATCAACCAACCCTAGGTCGGTTCGACCGATCCTAGGGTCGGCCGAAACCTATGGCCGACCTTCTGGCTTGTGCTTCCTCTGGCTCGCTTCCATGTGGGCCCTAATGCCTCTCCTCCGTGCATGGCACGTTTCCTGGCGGTTTAGTTGGCAAAGTGGGCCCATGGATCCATGTGATGCTGACGTGGTAGCGTATGGTTTGTTGAGAGTCCTTCACATGGATTGGTGACATCATGGATCCAGGAGAATCCATGTGGCAGCCCCTGATTGGCCAGCATTTGAGTACTTTGGATTGGAGTGGAGTGAAAGTGCATGGATTCCTCCCATTTCTTATGCTAAATACCTGCATTCGAATAGACATCGACACTGGTGGAGAGTATGAGTTTAAGCACCTACTCTAGTGTGGATGTGTAATTCATGCTCAAATTTGCAGGAGTTGACGGCCTTGAAAATGGCAAATATCGACCGTCAACAGTGGAGTACCATAGTTTCGACGAAGCGGTTGATGATCCCCATAACTACTATCCTCAGGAGTTCCTTAACACATTGACTCCCAATATGATACCTCCACATGTCCTAAAGCTAAAGATCGGTTGCCCGATAATATTGCTTAGAAATTTAGACCCTGCAAACGGACTATGCAATGGAACGAGGCTGGTGGTTAGAGCATGCCAAAGAAACTCAATAGATGCTGAAATTGTTTTGGGGCAGCATGCCGGGAAGAGGGTTTTCCTTCTTCGGATACCCTTGTGCCCCTGTGATGATCAGATGTTCCCATTTCAATTCAAGAGGAAGCAGTTCCCAATTAGGCTCAGCTTCGCCATGACGGTCAACAAGTCACAGGGTCAAATAATACCAAACGTAGGAGTGTACTTGCCCGCACCTGTGTTCTCCCATGGACAGTTGTATGTTACTGTGTCTAGAGCCACATCCAGAACGAACATCAAGATCCTCGCCCTCCCACCTAATGCTGTGGCAGAGGAGGAAGAAGCTAGAAGGCAGGAAGAGAAAGATGCAAAAAAGAAAGCAAAGGGCAAGGGTAAACAGAATGGTCCGGTCAAAAAACAAAAAAGAGTACTACCGGTGAATGGCACGTATACGAAGAATATTGTATACAAGGAGGTTTTGACATTGTAGGTAAGGTACTATGATATTTATTATTCATACGTATCTTACGTATTAATGCGTATTTGGAAAATGCCATTTAATGTTTCTCGCTTTCTCTTTAGGTAAAATTAAATACTCTATGATACTATTCATGGTATGGTGTTTCAACTCGACATGGTTTGTGTCAATTCAATAATTCAGGTACACAAAAGTCCATTTTATGCTATGGTATTTACTGTGATTTTTTTGTACAGAGCTACGATTAGTGAGAATGATCTCCAGAGTCAAATAATGTCCTGTATTATTTAATTATACTTGAATATGTAAAGATAAAATATGAAGAGTTTCTTGCATAATCGAAAAGTTTGTTCTTAGCATATTATTTGGGCTCATGAGTTATTCATTCTATGCTGGCGACTGGAGCTGAATATACATTGTTTCTCTTTAAAATGAATAGGTAACTGGAACTATATTATTTGGGCTCATGAGTTGGTAGTCCCATCATTTTGTAAAGGGTATCTAATATAGTTTAATTTAAAATATAAATTTATTGTTCTGTATTGTCATTGGATCATACAAGCTCATGAGAACCTCCACGATTTTTACTTAAAAAAAATAAAGATTCGTCACAATTCAGTATGCACGCAACAGAGGTGTACTATGATAATAAATATTGATAACTTTGGCTCCTCAATGCAAGCAGTCAGAGTAAGCATGGCGTCTAAAGTGTCTACTGCTGAAGATAACTCACGAAAATAGGCAGCAGTGCAATTCAGTTTTATGGTGGCATGCCGATGAGATTAAAAATTTTGATGGAAGCAAGGAAGTAGAATAATATCGCATCGTCAAAATGTAGCCTACATCATCTCCAATGTTGTGCGGAAAAGTTGTTAAAGTTCTTTTTAGTTTTGTAGTTACTCACACCTTAGTCAGTTTGAAATCAATGGATGGTAAAACAATATACGCCTTCGAGGGAGTAGCTCTTAATTATTTTATTGAAAAATAAATTACATAAAGTATATGTGATTTTCAACGTGTTGTACTCTAGTTGTAGCAGAATTGGTGCTTCAGATCAATCTACAGTTCAATATTTCCTGCATAGGGTGCCTTCGACGTAATTTCTTCGTCGATCTTGTGGCGCATGTAGCAAATGCTTGGAGAAAGCACCTACCAAGCATTGTAAAATACTATCTTCAGCGCATCATAGGCATCAATATTGAGTAGACGGAGTGTGTCATTTTGAGTGTCTTTATCATAGTCACTTAGTCAAATTACCAGATTATAATAGATCAAATTGTGCGCTCAACTTCAACTCATTCTTCGGATGTAATGTCTTTAATTGAGAAATTTTTATTATATGTTTTGTGTATTGCGCTATAGGTAATTGGATGCCCGTAGCAACACACGGGCATGAACCTAGTCTACAAAAGATACAAACTTGTGCCCAAGCATTTAGCACATATAGTGTACTTGAAAAAACAAACGGCACTTCTCCTTATAAGCAATACACATCAACTGACTATGAGGGATACAGTACACTAATAGAAATATTCAGCTTAGCATTCAACATTGAACTCAAAAAATTTAAAATGTTATCAGTGTGAATCCTTCAATCAATCTAATAAAGATGAGTGGTGCACCCAACTACGGGTTATCATCATATTATATGTACACTGAAAGCAAGTTCCAGATGCCCTTGTAAACTGCTCCTATTTTGGATGCAAACATTGGCATAGTATGAAATGTCTTTTGTTTCAAAACAATTTTCAGATAAAATCACCAAGTCTGACATCCATTTGATGCCTGTTCATCTTTGCACATCTGGAACATGCTCCTGTCCTCGTCACACATATTAATCTCGAAGTTGGTTACATGAATCGAGAAGCTCATCCACTTCATATTTAAAAGAATTCAAGAACAGCCCAAGTGTAAGCCCAGCTTTCCAGTAACTTGTTACAGCAACAACAAGTCCTGCTGACAGTATATCCCAGTCACCTGTTTGCCCAATGACAGTAGCAAAGGCCGTAGCACAATAAAATCCGATCAGAAAGAACAAGATCTTCGTTGCTAGCCGTTTCCTTTCTTTCTTCAGCTTTGCAGAGAACTTGTTACAGAAAGATTGAATTGCACTGAAAAGGCGATTGCTATTGCCTGGTTGGCCACTGCTATCATCTGACATAGTCCTGATGGCCCATTGCATCTCCTTACACAAATAATGAAACATTTTTATGTAAATGTACTAAGGCATTTTTGAAAGAAAGTTGATATTTTTTCTAGACAGGCCGGCAGATTGACAAAGGACGACATATAACTGAAGAAAATGAGAGCACATGATTAAGGGCGGTGGTGCGCAACTGCTGCTCCAACTATAGGATTAACAGTGAACGGATTGAGATCAAGTAACAGTGAACTGACTGAGATCACATATTTAGGATTCTCTAGTAGCAAAATGCCGAAAGCAGACATGTAGTGAATGTGTGTACAACTACAGATGGGCATACCAGTACAAATAAGTTTTATGATCAATTTGTGTAACTCTTTGTAATAACACTGATAACCATTAAGTTAAACAACCCGGGAGGCCAGGACTTGCAGCCTTATGTCTCTTGCAAAGATGATGCACTAAGTGTTGTATAAGAATTTGATAACCATAAGGTTAAACAACCCAGGAGGCCATGACAAAATCATCAAACATATGAAACAAGATAGCTCAGCGGCAGCTATCTGCATGAGCAGTACTACAGAAAACTACAGTGCATGTTTCACCTAAATTTAATTAGAGAGTATTATAGAAAGTTGTAAAAAAAAGGCTGGGTTAAAAAAAGTGACGATGTCTCTTAACAAGTGAAAGGGTTTCTTCTTCTTTTGGAGGGGAGGCAGATGAGGGTAAAATAGGTGGTTCTTCAATTGCTAAAAAAGACTACTATGTTCTTTAATTGCTATGAATGGATATATAAAAAATCACTCAACAATGTTCTATCATGAGACATCATGCACAAATGCATATCAAGGTTTCCTTTGTGATCAGTGTGGTAGCCCCAGACATATAGGACTTTGGAGTGCACAAAATCTGAATAATGACTTCAACCACTTGTCAAATTGTTGGGACAGTGCTCCCATGAAACAAGACTGCTAATGACCAGGCATACAGATGTAGAGAAGATGTGTCATGTGTTTGGATAGTACAAACGCAAATCAAATCAAATATTAATACAACAATATATATCAGAACTTCAAGCCCCACAACTACATTGTTTTTCCTTGAGTGCACTATTCGTAGTTTCGTACATTGTTACAGGTTCTTGAATGTTGACATTACTCAATGGTGTCAGAGGTATATGCTTCATCAAGAACGTAAAAAAAAAACAAAGAGAGCACAGGTAATCTAGATTTCTGGACCATAAATTTTTTGTGATTATCACAGGAAATCTTAGTCTGCATATGAGCACACTGTGAAACTCGCTGAGAATGAAAATCAGAGAAAGAATAAAACTCAACTTGCAGCCTTAAGAAACTACAAATTATCTAGTTAAGCTAATCCTAACCCTAGTTATATCAACTGGCACGAAGGTTGCTCTAGCAGCCATAAGGGTAGGTTCAATCGAATCCAAATCGGACGGGGATATATCCGCACTTCCGCAGTAGATCGTAGCAAGGAGGGTCATCGGTCGGGGATGCTCACCTCCGCGCGGACGATGTCCTCGACGGGGTCCCCGCCGCCTACAGCACAGATTGGGGCACGACGGTGTGTAGCTGCAGAGGAGACAATGCGCAGTGACGGTGCCGGAGCCGGTGCCGTCGACCGGATCGGGGGGTGCTGCGAGCCCGAAGGTGGGCCGCTGCGGTGGCGGATGCAGGAGGTGGAGGTGGCGCATGACAGAGAGGTTGGGGAGGTTGCGCAGATGGGCTTACCGACGGCGAGGACGCGGTGCTTCGGCCCGAATTGGAAGCGGACAGTGGTGTTGGTCGGCATGCTCCGCGACACGACGGCACTCGGGTGGATCTCCGGCGACGGGGGCAGTGGAACGGGTGCGGCTCGGTGTCGTGTTCCTTCATCGAACGCGACGAATCAGCCACCTGCTGATCTGCCAACAGCGCGGGTTGGAGGAGACGGACGCGGCACGGGTCGGAGACGATGGCGGAGGGGACGAACGCGTCAGTGGCAGACTCGCGCGCGGGCGGCAGCGACGCGGAGGCGCGTGCGGCGTGGATGCCGCGGGGGACTGACGGCGGCGGCGTAGGAGGACAACGGAGGACGGCGGGGGACGTTGGATCAGCGGCGACCATGGGCTGGCGACGTAGATGGCGTCGGCGGCACGAGGCAGACGCACGGCCACCGACGGTTCTCAAACACGTGGTGTGCGGCGGCGGCGGGTAGCGGAGGCACGGTGGAGAGGAGGAAAGGGAGGGCCCGAGGGGAGGCGGCAGCGGAGATCAAGAGAGGGGGTGGCGGCAGGCGGTAGGGAAGCAGGGGCGAATCCATCGTGGGGGCAGGGGGGCTGGAGCCCCCCCTACCCCATGAACTCCATGGAAGCCCCCCCTACAAATTCCATTCATAGGTGAAGAGGAGGAAGAAGAAAAGAAGGAGGAAGAATAAGGAAAAGAGAAGAAAGAGGAGGAGGAAGAAGAAGTTGAGCTCCCCAAGAATTGGATCTTAGATCCGCCACTGTAGGGAAGGGGAGTGCGGGGCTAGGGTTCGAAGGAGGAGGCGGAGGGAAAGAAGAAAGACGATGGCACATTGCCACACGGGGTGGAATGGAACGGAGGGAGGGGATCGCGACACGGAGGACCCGGGGGCGGACGCGCGGTGGGGCTGCGAGCGGAAGGATGGCCGAAGTCGCGGGGGCGGCTGCGCGGGGGAGCGGAGAAACGACGTATACCAAATTTTTTTTGGTTTCATTCTTTTTAGGAGTAGAGATAATTTAGCATAAACGCATTATATTCTTAGATCAATCGATTAAATAATCTAGCACGTTCCTGTCAGTTCTATCCTTCACGTTTTGTTATCCATCAAGATGCTACCGTCCAGACAATAGTGAGGTTGAAGTTACGAAGCTTAACTTTAAAGTTCATCAAATCCAATTAAAAATATAAACCCACATTTTAACATACCCCCAGCATCATTATTTTAGAAAAGATAGACCAATCAGCAGATAGTATATTCAACATTTTTATAGCATGTTTCAACATTTTGAGATTTTTTTTCATATTCAACATTTTGACAACATATTTGACATATTTAAACAATATATTAAACATCTTTGGAACAAAGACCAAAATTTTGAAGAAGTTTTTCTTCAACGTCTGGCGGTAGTGGAGCGTAAGGAAGCTACGAACAAGCTGCGACGGAGCACGGGAGGGAGTGAGGGACGCAGGGCTAGGAGGCCGAGACATGGCGGCGCGGGTGATTAGGGTGAGGCTCATTGCGACTATATGTCGCTTCAGTGACAGATAGCCCTCTGTCACGCGGGGGTGGGTTCAACTCTCAGTGATGTTTGACGGAAGAGGGTGCAGGCGGCGGAAGCAGCACCATCACGGTCGGAGGAGGAAAGCGGCACCGGGGGGGGAGGGGGGCGCAGAGGGACCTCGACGCTGGTAGGGTTAGGGATCGAGGTTTCGAGGTTGGGTCTCCAATAACCTTCTAGTGTGGAGGGAGGCTCTTGGGCGGCTACAGATCGGCGACAACGAGGTAGCGGGAGCCGCTGGTCGCTGGTGGCGGAGGACAACCGGTGGGTGGTGGAGGAGGCACAGGTGTGATGGAGAGCTTCTCGACGGAACCGGGTTAGGGTGGTGGCGGCCGACGGGAGCGGCCGGAAACGGGCTGGAGGGCGGCACGGGGGCGAACGGTGCGGATGCGGGGAGGAACACGATGGTGTGCAGGCGAGTGGTGCGGGTACGTACGAGAAGGTTGTCGACGACGCTAGCGCGTGGGCCGTTATATGGGCCTTTAATGATGATATCCGAACCATCATTTATTATTACCGACCGAGACAACACACACATAGACACCGGTGGGTTGGCAAGGAAGCCCAAAAATTTAGTTGATGTGACATGTTTGTGAACAAAATTTATTGAAAATTTTTTAGTGTGTTCGGCAAATTTTCAACTGATTTGTACCACTAATTTGTTCTGAGAGAATAATCTTGTGCGTTGATTTTTTTTTACCTTAGATTTGTTCCGAAACAAAAAAAAACTATGCAAAAAGTTAAAAAAGAGAAGCCGAACAAAACCAAGACATTATCAAGTAACATCATCTTAACCGCTGCACTAATCAATACAGATGTAGAAGTATAACAAATTCTTTTTAGAAAAAACACCAAGGCGTTAGGCATTCGTTAAGTGACCAAGAGAGTCACTCCTGCACCTTTAATTTACTCATGTACTCCCTCCGGTTTCATATTAGAAGTCGTTTTGGACAAGGTTTGAGTCAAACATTGGTAATATAAATCATGAATAACTTTTAAGTCGTTAAGTTTGAAAATGTGAAAATCATATAAATAGATTTGTCTTGAAAATTACTTTCATAAGAATATACATATATAACTTTCTAATAAAGATTTTTATAGAAAAGAGAAGTCAAAGTTATGCTTTGGTGACTGTGTCGCTGTCCTAAACGACTTCTAATATGGAACCGGAGGAAGTATTATAGTAGACGACTTATGCTAGATCCTCATGTGTTTTACCTACATGTTGTTGTATTATATGCGACCTTTACATTCCTCAACGTACAGAAGTGGATATGAAATTCATTTGCATACTAGAAGCTGATTGCAAATGAATAACTGTTTCCAGTATGCAAAAATCACACAAAATTTATCACAAATAGTCGTGCAAAAGGGCAAAACTCAAAAGCCAAAAATATGGCCAGTCATCCTTGGACCACGTGATGACCCGGATGATTTGCCCCCATGCTGCGATAGACCTGAGCATTCCACGGGCCGGGCCGACAAAAAATCCGGGTTTTTCGGGCTGAGAAAATCCTGCCCATGACCGTCCCATGGGACGTGTCGGGCCTCAGTTTTCGGGCCGGGCTCGGGCCGGGTCCGGGCTTGGGCGGGCCGCCCGCGCATTTTATAGTGTAAAGTAACTAAAAATAGCATTTTGGGCCGGGCTCGGGCCAAAAAATTTTTTCGCGGGCTTCAAGATCTCTGCCCACGCCCGTCCAGTAAGGTCCGTGGGCGGGCCTGGCACGGGCCGGGTCGGGCCGGGCCAAAAATGCTCAGGTATATGTTGCGACCGAAATTGCTTTGACAGCGTGCACTGAACTTTTTCTTTCTGACGACACGTTACAGGATGCAGAAATTCGCCGTGGCAAGTTCGTTGTGCTTGGTAGATGCCACCTCGATCATACACATGATGATGACTAGATGTCACCTTTATTTTTGAAGATTATCCAAAGACCGTGTTCCAAGCTTTAACACACGTGTTGTGTACAGATTTGGATTTATTTGCCTTCATTGCCTCATCCATCCTCTATTAATCTTTGTTCACATCCCACCTGTGATGGCAATGCCATATTGCGCACTGCTGTGTGCCTGTGTTCTCGATCGAGGACGAGGAGCATCACATCTCGCCCAACCCACCCACGGATCGCTTCGGCAGGCAGAAGGAACTCTTTGTGCACGTGACATTCCACACGGCCGGAGCCGCTGCGTGCGGGCATCAACACGTCCATGGCCGCCATCTGCTTGCAAGCTCCGCACATGGAACCGGCTACCTCTCCGACGTGATACGATGGCAACGGATCGGACACGAGTCACTCCGGAAAAGATTGATCCGCTTTTACCTGGACCATTCCGATGATCGCCGTAGTCAGATGCCTCGTCACCGCGCTGCTGGCGGGTCTCCTCCGCGACGTCGACGCGTCTCGATCGGAAGACACATCCCCTGCCCCCAGCTTATAAAAGAAGCACTATGGGGTGCGTTCTTTGGCACAAGGTCTTCAGAAGCTTCAGTCGCAGAGGTAGCTACGACTACGAGAGCAGAGAGGCCGGGCAGCTAGTTGCGAGCGAGTTTGTGCCTTGTGGTCGAGCGATCGAGTGAGAGGATGACATCTCTTCAGCTGGGACTGCACACTGGCGGCAGCCGGCATGCCAGGAGCGGCGGCCAGGCGGCGGCGGCGCTGAAGCAGCTGCTGTCGAAGCTGAGGTCCACACGGAGGAGAAACCCGAGGCGAGCCGCGGTGAGCTTCGGGTACGACCTTCACAGCTACTCCCAGAACTTCGAGGACGGGCTCGCCTCCTCCGCCGGCCACCGCTTGTAGCTGGGAGCGACCCTTCTTGCACATATGCTTCTGTGTAACTAGCCAAGTGATTAGTGATTATTAGTTATTTCTTCCTCACCGAGAGATACCGAGTCCATTCTTGATCTCCGGTGGTTAGCTAGTTATTGGATAGAAGTCGCTGCTTCTGTGTAATTAATTAGTTCTACTTCTACGTGACAGGCTGTATCTGTCTGATCAGCATTCAGAAATGGGCAAATTGTTTCAGCTGTTGGAATGGATATGGCTTTATAGCTTCAATTTGTCTATTGAATTTCGAGCTGTTCTGAGTTACGATTAATGGAGAGGTGGTAGACATACGGTTATCTTTCTTTTCAGTTCTTACGGGAAGGTATGTATATATGCTTGATCGCTAATTATTATTGAAGTGAATCTCGATCGATAACCTAAAAACAAGAGTAGGGAACAACCTCAAAAGCAAAAATTGGCCAGTTAGCCTTGGACATATATAACATATGGTTCTTGCGACATCCCCATGCTACCACCACCCACGTTTATTTTTTATTTTAACTCTTAATTTTAATCTAAATTTGAGAAATAGCCTCTGCGAAACTAAAATTTCAAGAACTATATATCACGCGAGACAAAAAGAGCTAGTTGTTGGAATTTTAATTTGGCTTAGATTATTTTTAAAATTTTAAAACATCCAGCACCCGCCCACCATCCTTGATGATAGATGACTCCGTCACACGTATTTTTTTTTCTCCAACACACTATAGTGCGTTTCCTTTTGCTCTTTTCTCTAGAGCTAGTTGTAAGTAATCGGTAGAGATGACATTTTCTAACATGCTCCCACCTCAGTCCTACGCATGATGATGACTGGATGACACATCGTCCTTTTAAGATATCCAAGAAGCTTTAACTTGTGGATATATGTACACTTTTGGATTTTATTTTCCTCCATTCAGGGTTCTTTTACCGTTGGTACCGCGGTAACCGGTCCGGTCTCCTCGTTACGGTAACCGACCGGGCCCAACCCACTAAACTTCAAATTTGAGTTCAAAAAATTGAAAAATGGAAGAATTTTTTTAAAAAATATTTTAAGGTGTGTAGAATATAATAGTGTCATTTTTTTAAATATTAGTGTATTTAGTATTTTTTGCGGGTATTAAAAGTTCAAAAAAAAATACAGCCGACCCATTAAAACCCAAACGGCTAACCGCTCTAACCGGTCGGTTAACTGATGAAACCAACCCGTCAACCTCTACTATACTGGTTAAACTGTATTTTGAATTTGGTTTTTGAGTTCACTCAGTATTTAGCGGTAACCAGTTTAACCGGACTGGTTAACCACTACCACCGGCCGGCGGTTTCCGACCACCGGTCGGTAAAAAAAACCTACCTCCCTTACGAGTGGTCCGAAACAAACAATAGTTCTTTTCGATCGCACGCTGGCGAGTCGGCGGCTCCGGAAAAGATGACTGAAATCGACTTTTGCCTGGATGATTCTGACTTCTGAGTTTCCGACGATCGTCGTAGTGGAAGCCTTGTCAACATGCTGCTGGCGGGTCTCGCCGCGACGTCAGAGACTCGATCAGATGATTTACGCGATCGCATCCCCATGCTGCTGCTGCCGCCAACGACGACCGTCGTCACTTTTCAGTGATACGCGGATCATTCGGGATATCGGACCGATGACTCTATCGCATTGCAAATAGCAGCTTCGGTTCTTTGATGTCCCATCTAGTGATTTTTGCTTTAAACCCTACTAGTGCGTTTTCTTTCTATTTTCTTTCGTGATCTGCTCGCCTTCCCACCTCAATCCTACGCATGATGATGACTCGATGATATCTATTTTAATTTTTGAAGCTATATTCGTTATCCAAAGACAACGTTCCAAACTTTGACTCGTGTTGTACTGTATATTAAGGTATGTACTTTGGATTTAATTTTGTCTTCATTCAGTACAAGGATGAGATCATGCAAAAAGAATAGAGCCTGTTAGACGTTAGTAGTGGCTTGGAGTGCTCTTGCGCCTCTGATCTGTCCATAGCTCTGACTTCGCTGCAGCGAACGATCGCTCGGCAGAAGTCTAGCCTTAGGTGACTCCGTGAGGGGGACGCTAACACTAAACTTTTCCACCTCCATGCCAACTACCGCAGAAGAAAAAATTTCATCCCCTCTCTCTTGGTCGATGGTCGCCCTATTTTTCGGGAAGAAGATAAGGCCTCGACAGCCTTTGACTACTTCGACAGAATTCTGGGTACCAACTATGAGCGTTCCTGCACCCTCGACTTTGAGGAGTTGGGACTCCCGCGGTTGGACCTGGAGGACCTCGCCCTTCCCTTCTCCAAGGCCGAGGTCTGGGAGGTGGTCAAAGACCTCCCGCTGGACAAGGCCCCCGGCCTGGATGGTTTCACAGGCCGCTTCTACAAGTCTTGCTGGTCGATCATCAGGGGTGTTGTGCTACGGGCATTCAACGCTCTCTCTGACATGGACTTCCGGAGCTTCCACCACCTGAACGGTGCTCTCCTCACACTCTTACCCAAAAAACCAGACCCGGTCGCTCTTTCTGATTTCTGACCCATCAGTCTAATTCATAGTTTTGGAAAGTTTTTTTCCAAAGCAGCTGCCAACCGTTTCGGCCCACACATCTCTTCCCTAATCTCACCCAACCAAAGTGCTTTCATCAAAGGTCGCCTCATCCATGATAACTTCCGCTACGTTCTTGGCACGGCGAGATCGCTCTCTACTCGAAAGCTTTCTAGGATCATGTTCAAAATTGATCTAGCCAAAGCTTTCGACTCGGTCGGCTGGGTTTTTCTTCTAGAGCTCCTTTCGGCAGTCGGTTGCCCTCGCAGATGGACTGATAGGATCTCAGCCATTATGTCCACTGCTAGCACCAGAGTTTTGCTTAATGGTGCCCCTGGGCAGCGGATCTGCCACGGTCGAGGCCTGCGCCAGGGAGACTCCCTATCCCCCATGCTCTTCGTGCTAGTCATGGAATGCTTCCATGCCCTCTTCCGCAAGGCGGAATCCCGTGGTCTCCTTCTGGATCTAGGGAGGGGCATCCGCTTTCGCGCCTCTCTATACGCAGACGATGTGGTCGCCTTCTTCTCTCCGGTCGAGCTCGATCTGCGGGTCGTCAAGGCGGTGTTGTCGCTCTTCGAGAGTGCGGCTGGCTTGGCGGCAAATTACACCAAGAGCCAGGTCTACCCCATAAACTGCTCCGAGGATCACTTGTCTTTGGTCCGTTCTATCCTCTCCTGCACGATCGCCGACTTCCCTTGCACCTACCTCGGGGTACCCCTTTCTATCAAAAGACTACCCAAGGCGGCTTTGCAGCCTTTGGTCGATAGGGTCGCTAGACGCCTGCCTCCTTGGCAGGGCAGACTGTTGAGTCGCAGTGGTCGCCTCGTCCTCGCCAAATCCATCCTCTCTGTCATCCCGGTTCACATTTTGATGGCGATCTCCATCTCCCCTTGGGCACTACGCGCGATCGAAACTCCCATCCGTGGCTTCCTCTGGTCCGGCATAGAGGTGGCCTCGGGCGGTCGCTGTCCGGTCGCTTGGGTGAATGTCACCTGCCCCACACGCTGCGGAGGCCTCGGCCTGCCCAACCTCCGTGTCTTTGGTACGACGTTGCGCCTTCGTTGGCTCTGGCTGGCGAGAACTGACCCGGACAGGACGTGGGCGACGTTCCGCTTCCCTGTTGACTAGGCCACTCAGGCCTTCTTCAACGCCTCCATCTCTGTAGAGGTTGAGGACGGTACCCGTGCACTCTTCTGGGAGGACAACTGGATCTCCGGGTGCTCCGTCAAGTCCTTGGCACCCAACCTCTGGGCTGCGGTCTCGCCGAGGGTGCGTCAGTCTCGCACTGTCGCTGAGGCCGTGCAGAGGGGGGCGGCCGGGATCCGTTGGGTCACGGATGTCACCCACACCCGGACTGTGCAGGTGGTCTTGCAGTACCTTGTCATCTGGGACCTACTGCAGGAGGTCAGGCTCACGTCCGAGCTTGACCGGTTCATCTGGAAATGGTCGCCTAGCGGAGTTGACTCCTCGGCTTCGGCCTACTCCGCTCTCTTTCTTGGTCGCGTGGATATCCTTGGAGCACGCCAGATTTGGAAGGTTCACATGCTGGGGAAGTGCAAGTTCTTCGCATGGCTGGTCTTGCACGGCCGTTGCTGGACCTCTGACCGGTTCCACCGTCACGGGCTAAGGGATTCGGACACCTGCGCGCTCTGCGCACAGGAATCTGAAACGCTGGACCACCTGATGCTGGACTGTGTCTTCTCTAGAGAGGCCTGGTTCTTGGCACTCAGGCATATTCTCCTTCAGAGCCTTGCTCCGGATCGCCCGGTGAGGTTCGCAGAGTGGTGGTGCTCCTTCAGGAAGCAGGTCGCTAAGACGCGGAGGAAAGGCTTCAACTCCTTCGTTTGGCTGGTCGCTTGGTCGCTTTGGAAGGAGCGGAACAGACGTGTTCATGACAAGGAGGCTCTCATGCCGGTGGTGCTCGTTCCGGCGATCCTAGATGAGGCTATCTCCTGGGCGCGCGCGGGCTTTCTCCCGCTCGCTAGGCTGTTAGGTGTTCGCCCGGTGAGGACCGTGTAATCACTTTTTTGCTTCCGTTTCGTTGGGTCCCATGCCTTGTTGTATTCTGAACCGGCTACTTTTTCTCCTCTCTTAGTGAAAAACGTGCTTTGCACGTCTTAAAAAAAATAGCTCGTCTTGGCCACAAAGTCCACAGCTGATCCTTTCCACGGGTAATGTGGTAATTTCCGGCCGGTCTGTGATTTTTTTTATTAAGGAAATAATATCCAACCTTAACACTTTTTTTTTGCGCACTCACATGTGAATGATTACATCCAAACGGAACTACAAGGAAGCATGTCTCAGGCCATCACGCTACACGCCTACACATCGATCAGACCGAAATCCATAAACTTTCGAAGCAATAAAATTAGCCACACACTGATGATCCTATTTTTGAGCCCCACGCCCAAACTTGTTGAAGATTTCTATGACTATTATCTTCAACCTTCACATTCCTCCTTCAGTGTAGATTGTGCTTCCTCTTTAGACAACATCGACCAATATCTTATCCAATGTGTACCCCGTGAAGATTACCTATTGCACGAGAGAGTTAGATGGCTCTGTTGGAACCGTTGTGTGAGGAAAAGCGATTCCCAAATAAGCTGTATAGATATGAAAATACTGCTTATTTGATCGAGAAGCGGATTTGAATCAAGCGCAGCCGGAAAAAAGTCGGGAAAAAACAGACCGTTTGGCTTCTAGTTTCAGCTTTTTTTAACGTATAAGTTTCAGCTTAGTTTGATCATTGTTATAAAATGATGACAAGTAATCAACGAAAGTAAGGAAATCAAACTGTAAGAGACATGAGATTTAACGTGGAAAATTCTCCCAACACGAGAGGGAAAAAACCACGGGCGCCAGCCAACAAGAACTTCACTATAATCGGAGTACGGTTACAAACGCCAACGGCGGCGGCTTACAAGAAGACGAAAGAATCAATCTCCAATGGAAAAACCCTACGGGGTTATATGACCCGTACCGTACCTAAGCCTCCGGCGACGGGCCTCCGCTCCGCTCCGTCAGAAGTAGGCGGCCTTCTCTCTTGATATAATTTGGATCATCATTCAACAATCATAAGCTGGATTTAAGTTGCTCCAAACATGATCTTAGATGTTTCAAATACCACTTCATTTCTACTGAGCCAAATACCCCAGCAGAGAGCCACAACTCCAAGACAAATTTTGATTTCTAATCTTAACTGAAAAACTCTTGAGCCAAGGATCAAACAAATCCAATGGAAGGTAGTCGAATATCAAAAGTTATATATATATATATATATATATATATAGACACACACACTGCATTCCATACAGACTTAGCTAATAACCACATAACATTCAACGAAATAAATGTTGAATCATCTCTGCACTACTACTTTGCATTGCAACATGCAAGCAGCCGGGCAAATCTCGTAGCCATGTGTTCTGTGATCGATCCGGCAGGCCACAGTGCCACACCTATGCAGCATATTGAACGCATTCTGCACGTGACATTCACCAGCTAGCGCCCCCGGCGCCGGCGCCGCGCATGCTGCAGCTCCGCGCAATGGAATGATGGAACTGGACACCACCGCGCCGAACTGCCATCTGATCTCTTCAAGCTAGCCCTACCTGCAGCAAACCGAATGAACACATGCTTATGGGGTTGGTGGAAAACGGTTATCTTCCTTTTGGACTGCTCGACGACGGCGACTCCGAAAAAAAATAAAGATGCCTGATGAAATGGGCTTTTGGATGCACCATTAATTCCGGTGACCGTCGTCGGTGATAGTGGGATTCCTCGTCAGCGTGTCCGGATACACCCCAACCGCGAGCTTATAAAAGCAGCACAATGGGTGGTTTCTTCTGAACACGATCTTCATTCAGTTCAGATCGACTTCAGAAGCTACCAGCTGCAGAGATATAACCTCGTGTTCGGAGCGACGAGGGCGACGCTAGATTGCGAGATCCGAGTCCGCGACTTCACTTGTGAGCTAGTAAGGAGGTGTAGTGCGAGCGATCCAGAGGCGATGGCGACCCAGCTGAGCCTGTACGCCAGCAGCGGCAGCAGAAGCGGTGGCGGCGGCCGGTCGGCGGCGGCGGTGAAGCAGCTGCTGTCAAGGCTGAGGTCCACGTGGAGGCGCGCGGCGCGGCCGAAGCGGCCGGCGATCAGGTTCGGCTACGACCTGCAGAGCTACTTCCAGAACTTCGACGACGGCCTCGCCTCCTCCGCCGGCCACCGCCGGCTGTAGCTAGCTACAACGATTCCTTCGATTTTGTTCAGTAGGTCTGTGATGTGTAACTGATTTTGTTCAGCAGATTTCCAGTGACAATTTGATAGATAGGTAGCTAGCTACCTCGTCGAGTCTTTGTACAATATCTCTTCCGTGTTGTCAGGTATATTCATATACATATGCAAGACTAATTATCAAATCAAATCTGACATCAATATACGAGCAGCATTATGTTGTGTTCAGCTGTTGGAATGCTTGGAATGGAATGCCTTCTATCTAATCCGATTCTAAGATCTTGTGTTCTCTGCTCTGATTCGTGCCACACGCCTTGAAGGCTTGAACCAATGTATTGTTCAAGGGTCGGCTAAAACTGTCAGCACCTTCTTAGATTTTTCGGGTTATCTGAGGGAGATCACTGAATTAACTGTGAATGGCACTAAACGAATGCAAACACTAAAGCTGACATGGCATGCCCTCCAACAAAATTTGTTGAGCCCACACAGGTATTTGCTTTTCTTTTACTTGCGTTAATTGAAGAAGATGAGTACAAGCGCATAATAAATTCCATTTTGTAAACACCAAGACATATTTTCAGTGGCCAAGAAGGGGCAATCACACACTATTCTGTCATGTTTTCAGTACCATGCAAGTTTTGCAGGGAGCTTTATATTAAAATTAAGGGATCACTTTAGATTATTTTTCATAGTGATGTATTTGGGTAATTTTGTAAGAAAATATAATATGTCCAATGATTATGATACTTTGATGCTTGAATATTCTGATTCTTAAAAATCTTGATATTTATCTTTTTTCTATGCATCGCGTGAATTAATATATATAAAGCTCCGATTAGTAATAGTATATATAACAAGATACTGAAACGAAAGTGAAGATGAAAAATAGACAAATCGTCCTATGGAACTTTCGAATCTGACTCCAAACGAAAAATCATTTCTACGCAAATATGCAATAATATAAATTCGTTTTTCATAGCCTAGTTAAAACTACGGCTGCGAATGGGTTTGTAGTCCAATGGTAGGACGGTCCAGTGGGACGCTACCCACGAGGGTTCAAATCCTGGTGTTCACACCTTTTCCTGGATTTATTCCGAGAATTTCCGGCGTTATGCATTAAGTGGTAAGCGACGTTCCCGTCGACGACGAGGCGCCAGTGGTGACTTCGAGAATCTCCAGATCTGCCAGTGTTTAGTCCTTCGGAGGTGCTCATAGGGGTAGGGTGTGCGTGCGTGTTGTGAACGTCTACGTTGTACTGTGTAATCTTAAAAAAACTACAGCTGCTCACAAGGAGTCGTGTGCAAAAAGGCAAAAAGCTCAAAAGCCCAAATATGGGCACGTCATCCTTGGAGCACGAGACTCGGATTAGACGGATGACTCAAACCTCATGAGAACGTATCAGGTGCTCCCACACTCACATACTTTTATGTTTCCAAATAATAATTCACAAAAAAGTGTGTGAAAATATTATTAAAAAATATGAATGGATGAACGATACAATGATTCATGTTCATGCAAAGTTTCAAGTTGAACAAAAATTTGTGTAAAGAGAAAAAAACAAATACAACATGTGTATAGGGTCAGATACTCAGATGCACTATTCATCAGAACCTGCAAACCCTCATATATTCAACTGAGATTTGTCTTTTTTGTTTCTCCATGCACAAAATCTTTTTCAATCTGAATTTTTCCATGAACTTAGTTCAATGCATCATGTACTCATTCATATTTTTGATTGTTTTTATACATTTTTTAGTGATTTATTAATCATAGGAGTATGAGAGTATGTGAGATGGTGAGAGCACATGATAAGCCTCAACTCCCGAGAACGTATCAGGTGCTCCCACCCTCTCACATACTCCTATGTTCCCAAAATTAACAATTCATGCGTGAAAAATCAATCAAAAATATGAATGGGTGAAGGATACAATGATTCATGTTAATGCAAAGTTTCAAGCTGAAAAAAAATTTGTGTAGAGAGAAACAAAAAAGACAAATTCAGCTTGTTATAGGGTTGGATGCACTATTCATTAGAACTCGCAAACCCTCATCTGCTCAACTGGAGAATTGTCATTTTCGTTTCTCCATGCACAAAATCTTTTTCAATCTGAATTTTCCATGAACTTAGTTCAATGCATCATGTACTCATTCATATTTTTGATTTATTTTTTATACACTTTTTAGTGATTTATTAATCTTGGGAGTATGGAATTATGTCAGATGGTGGGAGCACATGATAAGCCTAAGCTCCTGTCACATCCCAGTTTTTACGACATTTTAAAAACACTAACTTATTAAAAAAAATTTCTAATTATATGCTTAATTTTCTTTTCTCTAGATATTCCAAATTTTCTGTAAATAATTTCTGCATTTAAACTGACATTTGTGATGCATTTGTTTGCTAAGTGATCCTTTAAGAAATTTTTGTTTGAAACTTGAATTTGAAATCACATTTCAAATTCCTTATTCAAACAATAGTAAATCCCTTTTCTTCTCCTAAGGATTTTGGGATGGGAATAAATCTGAAATTCTATTTCAAATTTATTTTTCCAAAACCCTAGAAATCTCTAAGGATTTTGGGTTAAAAATGAATTTGAAATTTCATTTCAAATTCACAATAAAACCCTAGTTGAACCCCTAAGGATTTTCGTTTGAATTCGAATTTGAAAACACCTTTCAAATTCACATTTCAAACCATAGCCAAAACCTCTTCTTTTTCCTTAGGATTTTGGGTAGAAAATGAATTTGGAATTTTATTCCAAATTTACTTTTTAAAGCCCTAGTATAAACCTTAAGGATTTGTGGTTTGAAAATAAATTTGAAATTATATTTCAAATTTGAACTTTCAAACTCTAGATTAACTCTTAAGGTTTTGGTTCAAAATTTTGAATTTGAAATCCAATGCAAATTCAACTTTAAAACCATAGAAATCTTCCAAAATCTAAAGTCCACCGGACCACCCTGGACTTCTCCCTTTGCACCGGCCTGCTCCCCCTTCTCTCTCGCAGCCCAAACCACCGCGCCAGCCTAGCAATCCGCACGGCCCAGCTGGCCCACCTCCCCATTGTCCCCTACCTCTCGTCATCGTCTTCCTTCGCCCGCGTCAGCCGACGCTGCGCCGCGCGCCGTATGCCTGCCTCCTCCACCTGCTCCTCTCCTCCGTACAAGCACGCGTGCCCGCTCAACCGCCGCTCCTCCTCCGCGCCCAAAGTCAAAGGCTGACACACATCTTACCCTGTGCCGCAAACGTTGACATCGCGACCGGAGCGCCGCCATTGACACACCCGCCCGGCCTCACCTCCACAGCCCTCCCCTCTCCTCGACTGCGCGTGCCCGAGGACCACCTGAAACTCCTCCACCTCTACCGCCTGTGCCTGCATTTTATCAGCATGCGACGACACCGCAGCAGCCTCACCACGCCCGGAGCCAAGCGCTGCGCTGCACGCCGCCGCAATGGCATCCCACCTCGATCTCCCTCCGTACAACTCCTCCCCGCTGCCCAGCGCGCACGCCGCAACCCACGACACCTAGAGCACCTACACCACCCCTATTCCCCATCCGCAGAGCCTCCTCTTGCCCTATCCGCCTGCGCAGCCGCCTGCCATGGCCATTAATGGCCGGCCGGCTAAGGCCTGTCCCTGGCGAGCTCTCAAATCCTCCCGAGTCTATCCAGGCACTTGAGCTCGCGATCCACAGCCGCGCCCGCCTATAAATAGGACCCCAAGGCCTTCACAGCACCGCACACACCACTGCCGGTGCAAGCCGAGCTCTCCCGTGCTCCGCCGGAGCAAGCTTAGTTGAGGCCAAGGAGCCTCCGGTGAGCTTCTAGCCACCACCTCGGGCGAAGCCCTGTGCCACTGTAGCCACTAGGAACTCCCTCGCCGCCACTCATCCCCCTCCGCTGCCCACCGCCGCGGTGAAGCTCAAACCCGGCTGTTACGCTGCCGGAATTCACCGTGTCGCCGGCCAAAATATCCCCTAGGTGAGCCGTTGTGCTGCCCACATCCCTTTTCCCTCACTTCTCCATCACAGCCGCGCCGCCGCATAGCCGTAATGCTGCCGCCGCGCTGGCGAGCCTCCAGCGATGCTCCGGCGACCGTATGCTTCCCCGACCACCTCGCTGTCCTCACTAAACACATACACGCGCACACGCAGCCCTCTTTTGCCCAGGAAAGACCCCAGCGCCACACCCTCCTTTCGGCCGTGCCGCCGCCGCCACTCCGGCGAGCCCGCACGCCGCCGTCTGCCACTCACCGTCACCCACACCTAGCCCCTCCGCTCCACCCTGCCACCCCGAGCTGATAGGTGTGCTTGCTATCGCCAATAAAGCCCTGTATGCGCCGGTGGAGAGCACGCCTGCGAGCACCCCTGCTTGCGCCGCTGCGGCCGAGTGATCTGGGGCGGCGCCATGACATGGCATCCGCGTGGCAGCCACGCCAGTGTGGGGCCCGCACGTCGGTCGCACGCCCCTCGCCACACCAGCGCCGCGTCAGCCTCCCTCCGTCCCGTGCACCCAGTCCAGTGAACCGCCCGTACATCCCACGCCGGTCCACCGCGTCCACGCGAGCGGTGCACAGCACAGTGCACCAGCGCCTCTGTGACAGACCCATCCAAAATAATTCCGTATTATCGCCTAAGCCTGTCCACTTGGCCATTAAGCAATAATAAGGAAGTATTCTGTCATATCTACCGGGTCAAGCCCGGTGAATCACTTACAACATAGGATCGATCATATGCAACAAAGCCCACACGAAGGCGGGTCCAGAGTACGAAATTTAATTTACAGAACAACCCATAGGGTTAAATTATTACAAACAATGTTTCATGCATAAAAGTAAAAGTTCAGAGTTTCAAACAGTGGAAAAGTAAACTAGTCGTATGATACACATGGGAGGCCATCCATAGCATATCACTCATCGTCATCACCATTCTCCCATTCAAGTTCCCAACCCGAGGGGATAGGGCCAGACCAAATATCAATACCTGAAAACAACAACAAAAGCAAGGCTGAGTATTCTAATACTCAGCAAGACTTATCCGTCATAATAATTTAAAACTAGACATGTAAGGCTTTTTGGCTGGTGGGTTTGTTTTTCCAAAAGCGATGTTGACGTTTGATTATCGTTGCAAAGTTCATTTGGACTTGCAAGCGGACAAATCCCTCGTCGTAGTTAAGGAACCCTTCTTCCCTTGAGTGGTGAACCCAAGGTATCGAATCCGTGGAACAATGTGTAATGCAAGATCAATCTAATAACCGAGGAACACTTGCTTCTTTAAGACGTTTCGAATTGCATCTAATCTACTAAGATCAAAAGAGGTAGCAAGAGAAAGCATTGAGGTACCGATCTAGAGAGGGTCTAGATCGTGTTTATGTCGTCGTTCCGAGCAAGATAAAAGAGAGGGTAAAACGAATCTCATTGAAAGCTTCTTTAAACCATGACCTTCGGTCAAACCCTCTAAGTCGCCCCGCCGTACTCGGTGTCAACATCCTGTGACGATGTTCCCCTTTCTTCGCGGTCGAATCTTAGAGCACACCCGCAAGGAGTGCGTTGAACTACTTGGTAGATCGGGTATGCACCTCTAGCCACCACGGCTACAAGAACATCCCATGCAATCTATCTCGAGAATAGATTGAGGAAGAAAACACCCAAGCAAGAACAAGAATTGCAAACAAAGGTACTCGATCGCTAGGAATCGGATCCATTAAAACTCTATCAAAAGTATGCATACATGAATAAGATCCAACCGGGATCCTACCTTGACCTTGATTCACGCCTCCGGAACTCCGACGTGGTCTTCCTTGCAAGGTTCCCACATCGGCTTGGCAAACCCTAGACGACTAACACGACCCTCCTCTCTGGGGTGGTGTCCCTCAAGCTCCTCTGCTCCTCGGCGGCGAATATCGAATGGCTTGATACGTGGCTCGAGGTACGAGGACTACAAATAGCCTGCGGATCAGCTAGGTCAAAGGGGGTGGCGAACAGGACCCAGAATGAGCTGGGTCGGCCGGCCTGGGCCCATTCTGGCCCAGTTCGTCCCTGCCTTTCTGCGTGAAGCTTCTCGCAACTTCCTGAGTTTTTGCCAAGTTGCATGTGGGCCCTTGATGTCATTTTCCTCGCGGTTTAGATGAGGGGGCTTTGCGAATGAACTCCCGCATCTTCCATCTAGGTCCTCAGCACTTCTCGGCCTCACGCTTTAGTCCTTGGTTCATTTGGAGTCATGTTCATCTTGTATCTTGACTTGTCCCGGGGTCCGTGATCACCTTGTAAATCCCTTGATGAACTTTACCCGGAAGTCCTCATTTAAGCTCTTGATTCCTGTGTAAATAATAAACTCCAAAAACCATGCACGAGTGCGAACATAACATATAATGGGGGTTAGGATCGGGTTGGCATTTCTTAATGTCACCACTAGTTGTACACCTAGAGGGAGCGTATAAGAACAACCGGGTATACCGCAAGTGCACGGAAATACCGCTGTAGCACTTCCCCAAGGAAGGAGAGTATTCCAAGGGTATCGAATCCAAGGAACGATGTGCACTATCTTCTACTCTAGTATATATGGTCCAAGGACACAACACTGATTGATAGGATAGGTAGAAAGGATCTACTTGGACCGAGCGCAGAGTCTAGCACAGTCTCTCAGGTATAACACTCACTTCGGGCGCCAGCACATCCTAACTTTTTAGGGAGAGGCCAATGTACTGACAACGAGCCCAACTCGGTACACAGGCGCGGAGGGTTGCAAAGGGTCCAACAGGCTGTCACCACTGTGGCCTACCTCTATCGTTACGCGAACACACGTGGTCTTCGCAGGATAACCTATGGTCCAGACACCACGTCTATACCACTGACTACTACTATAGCCGGACACCGTCTGACGTTCCGATAGCCTGACTATAGCACTCCGTATAAATACGGAACTACGAATTCGCGAGGGAGATACTAGCACTAGCTCAAGGTATGCTCTATCACTCATGCAAGATCACGAATGCACTTTGATCTAACTAGAGATATGCAGGAGCATCAACTTTACTCTAATAGACAAGCTGGCAAACTAGATGCAAACTTATGATCTAAGTCTACTAGATCGAAAGGGTTGTGTTCGAAGAACACAAGCCTCTAAATCAAGAACAAATGAAGAACACAAGAACAAAGCAACTAAGCATGCATATGACTTTAGTCTAAATAGAAAATGTCAAAATACTCACTTTAGTCTAGATGAAGAACAAAGGCACCACTGAGGATCGTTCTTGAGGAAGATGTCATGAACATGACATGGCCCCAAGCCTCCCACCTCACTTCCTAGCACTAATCCAATACAAAGAGCTCTCCTCTCCTAAAGAGAGAGGCTCCAAGGCCAAAATGAAGAGGAGAAGGAGGAGAAGTGTGTGTCCAAGAATGAGGCCCCTCCCCTTCTATTTATAGCCAAGAGGGGAGCTTGCTCCGGGGCTCAAAGTGCCCCAAAACGCCCGGGATTGCAACCAAGGACCAATCATGAGCTGCCACGTGGAAGGTCGGGATCAGCCGTGTAACGCCCTGGGTTTTCAAAATCAGAAAACCCAGCATTCTGTCTCGTGATAGTCCCTAGATCAGACGCTATCACGCACAGGCATTCATCACAGATAAATATCACAGTCATACAACGAAATCAGAGTGCAAAACATAGTAGTTACAACCGAATACAGCTCGGTATACGATTTAAGTACAAGCCCCTTGGGCTAAACGACAAGAAGAAACTCCGCAGCGGTAGCTAAGGCTTCAGGGCTTCATCTTCGATCTTCACCACAGGCATCCTTGAGCGAAGCGACGAACCCTTCCTCCATGGACTCTTCTTTGATGGACTTTCGCTCCAAGTCCAGTCCTGCACACTCACAATCTATCCCCAAGGAATGGGATAGGTTCACGTCACCAACCGTATGCAAGCTTTAAGTGGCCTACCTCTAATGGTATAAAAAGGTATGAGGTAAGAGCTGGGGTTTCCTAAGCAGCAGCAGCAGCATCTCATAAAGAATAGAATCTCCAATTCCCACCAAATCCCATATCTCTCATCCGCAAACGGTTACACCTGGTCACCCAGATCACCGACACCATCACCTATCTCCATCTAGGGTCGGTGCGAGAACTCCCACTCCTCGCACCTCAATGATTGCACTCGGATCCGCGAGGTAGAGGGAGCAACTCTCCTCTCCCCGAATACAACCACGGCTCACCATACACTCTCATCATATAAGGGGGAGGTAGAAATCCCAAAACGTAAGAGTCGGAGAAACAACGGGCATGTCCATAACCGAGGACGCGGCTATACGTATAGATCTAAACTCTGCAGAGCGTGTACACCAGTACCCAACTCGGAATGGCACCCAACGGTAGCAAGTCGACCGAGCCCATCCTACCGAACGAACACCTAGGAGTTACGGTTCCATCCTGCATCCGGGTCTCGATGCGGTCCCCCGCAGAAGACCACCCCAGAACTGTGAAAATGCCCCCGTGTGGCCACACGGGAGTCGCACTGAGAGGGTGGACTCACTCCCACCTCTCCCCCACTGATACCCCGCTATCCTGCTGGCAGGTATGGTACCGCACTTGCTAGGGTCGAACGGCCCTATCCCCACTCTCGGCGAGGTGGTGTGTACGAAAGTCCCGTGTAACAGGCGACCCACTCGGTTTCAGACCGGGGCGAGCTCATATCCTCCAAGTCATCACAAAATCCCCAACACCTGTGCTCCTAAAACGGTGTACCCGCCATAGGTACCAACTCGGGCAACGTCCGAGAAGACGATCCCTGGCCCCCGATCCCAGACCAGGTTGTCTCGAGCTCACCCCCGCCAAAATATCCCAAAACGCCTTCTCCTGCCAGTTTTCCCAACACACGCCCAAAAACTACCACAATAATCCCCACACATGCATAGTAAGCTCAGCACATCATCTAGCTTAAGTAAACAGGAGTAGTAGGTCAATCAAGGACAAGAATGTAAAAGAGGCTATGCATGGGTTCATCATATTCATCTCTATGCATGAAATAAAGCACTAGCAGTTTTAAAATAGCCATGCCTAATAGGCATTCAAAGATGGTCGGGCGTGAACACCTGCGTGTAAGTAGTTGTCGTAGTTTCCGTAGCCGTACTTGATCTTCTGGCTTGTCTCCTCGGCTCCGGGAAATCCTAGATTCGGAAATATAAATAAACAACGAGGATCTATTTGCAAATAAACTCCAAAGAGAAGCATTAAAGAACCAAATAAATCCAAACTAACTACAAGCAGTACTAGTTTAAATTAAGGAAATCAAAGTAATTAGTTTTATATTAAAATAGTTTTTAACCACTAGTTTTGTCTACTAGAAAACAAGTTAGAGAGAAGGGTTAGTTCAAGGTTGGGTTGCCGGTCAAAGGCTAAGGGCCTTGGTGATTGCGCCTGCAAGGTATTAGCGCAACAGATAGGTGCAACTAAACGGAAACTCAGAGGTTGAAGAGAGAGGAGTAAGGCGAAATGAGTTAGGCAAGGCTTTATCAGAACAAGGCGTACGGTGGCAGCACCGAGAGAAGGAAAGGATCGACTCGTGGTCGATAAAAGGATGGTGATGCAGTAAGGCGTGCTCGGGAGCACGGTAGAGCAAGTGCTAGCAATACGACGATATCCATGGTGTAGTAACTAGGTTGCAACATGGGGTTGCCGTGCTTTGAAGTAGAGGCCTCTGCTCAAGGCACAACCGTCCATCACATGCGGCCTTCCAGGTTACTAACGCTGGGTACGTCGCGTGCTACACGGCTCGATGCAAGGCAAAGAGAGAGAGAGCGGGTATGCGGGTTGCGGCACAGGGTGGTGGAAATGGTGCAAGCAAGGATGGTAGTGCGAACGCATCTTGGGGACGTCATCCTTGTCCGTGGCAAGCCAGTGGCTAGTTGCGGGGATCCGGCGTCCCGGACCCACAATAGCGCAGTGGCAGGCATCGGCCACGAATTCTTCTCCAAGCACGTGGGCAAAAGAGGTTCGGTTCAAGGGCAAGAGCGGATAAGGATAGGGTAGCAGTGAGCGTCTCAGAATTATGAAACCAACGCAAGTGGTTTCATAATTTTCGGAGCTCCGGATAATTAGTTATGAATTTTTAAAGGAAAAAGGGATTTATAAAACTTCATTTATAAAATCAGAAAATACAGTATGACGTCAGCGGTCAGCTGGTTAGTGGGCCTAAGTGGGCCCAAAATGTTAGTAGCCCATTGGGCCGGCCCAGTTCGGCCCAAGGGTTCAGAAGTCTAGAAGGGCACCCTGAACTGAACATTGGTCCGGTCTGGTAAGCTTCGTGGGCTGAAGGGCATTTGGGCCTCGGTGGGCCAAAACCCAAGCTATGGTGCATCTGGTCTTTAACCGCAAAAGTCTGGAAGTGGCCCCTCATCTTTCCTGGGGCATGCAGGGGATCCTTTCCCCAGGTCGCACGCACGCCAGGTGCTCGAGGCAATGCCCTGCGGGCTTAGCTCGGCCGGCCATGGGCGGCGGTGCGGCGCGGCGAAGACGCGCGAGGCAGAGCGGTCGGCGCAGGTTTTAAGGGCGGCTCGGCGGCTAGCAAAGAACGGCCAGGCGGTGGTTTAGGGTGTCCGGCGACAGGTTAGAGATAGGGGAAGGTCGATGGTTCACGACCGACACCCCAGCGCGGCCAAGGTTCAAGCTTTGGACCTCTACGGCCTGTGTGTGACATGGTGGCGATGCAAAGGCGGCGGCGCGAAACTCCAGGATGGCGATGGCGTGGCGAAGACGCACTCGGGTCGCAGTGCGTCGCGGCATCTCCTCGGCGTGCCGTGGTTCACGGCGTTCCGGCCTTCCTCTGCTCCTTCTCCTCGATTGGCTCGTCCACGAGGTCGCGATGCTCGATGCCGCGGCGTCGTGGTGCAGCGCGGGCTTCAGAACGGTGACGACGGCTTGCTGGTGACGGCGTGGGTGACCTCGTCTTCTTGCCGACCCGTGGGGCTTCGGGCGCGGCACGTCTTCGAGTCCTCCCGTGGCGTCGTGGTGCGGCGCGCTCCAGAGCTTCAGCGCGGCGCAGAGCTCCTGAAGCGCGCCACGCGCAGGTCTTTCGGTGGCTTGCCCCCGGCGAGCGCCCTCCTCCACGGCGTCATCCCTAGCACCGACTCCTCACTGCGCAGCTCCCCTTGGTCCTGCTGGTCCAACTCCATCCCCTCCTTCCCTTCTCCTCCCTCTCCTTCTTCCCTTCTCCTCCGTTTCTTTTTTTTTCTTCTCTATTTCCTTCGACTGGGGCAGAGGATTTGGGGGAAAAAAATTCCCCAGTGGGGCGGCGGCTAGCAAGATGGGAGAGAGGAACACCAGGCGGTAGGTAGGGTTGAGCGACCTTTATAGGGCGGCGGCGGACATGTAGCAGGGGCGAAATTGCCCCGCGACTGTCCATGGTGCTCAGAGCTTGGGCACAACGCGGACGGCATCCGGTGGCTCGATCCTAGGGTTTGGAGGTTCGGCGCAGGGGTAGAAGAGGGATTTCCCGCTGGAGGAAGCCTCTGGAGGGCTCACGGGCGCGCACCGGCTCGGAATCGGCCGGGGAACCCGTCCCATCGGGCGCGCGTGCGCGACGCCGCACCCTGTACGGCCGGAGGTGGAAGAAAGAGGCACAGGCACCGCTGACGGGTGGGACCTGCGGGTCAGAGAGAGAAGGAAGGTGAGTGGCCGGCGGGCTGGCTGGGCCGACTAGGTGGGCCTGTGTGCAGAGAAGATAGGGGTGCAGCCCGTTGCCTGGAAAAAGGATTGAGGGGCTGCTGATGGACTTCCGCTACTGAGCTTGAGGCCCAAGTTAGTTGTTAGCCTTTGCAATTAGTTTTAAATATAGTTTCAATTATAGTTTGAATTTGAATTACTTTCAAATTCAAACTCCACACAATTGAACTCCAAAATAAATCCAAGAAAATCCAAATCACAATTACACCTTAATTTGAAAATAATTTTTATATAGTTTTATTTTATATGGAATTTTGAGATGAAAGGCTAGCAAATTGGGATCAAATTTGGTAGCACACATGTTCAATCAAAAAGTTTTAAAATTTTGCGAAAATTCACTCATGGAAAAACATCCAAATTTCAGGGATGTTACAGACTCCCCCCCTCAAAAGAATCTCGTCCTCGAGATTAAGCTTGTTCCGGGGGTGGTGAGGGTCTTCCCTCCGGTAGGTCTTCAAGTTGTAGATGTCATTGACGTCGTAACGCTTAGTCGACAAGGTTTCTTAGGTTCCGCTTCTCTTATTCACATGAGGGCTTTCGAAGCCAAGTGCTACTGCAGGTTCTCGTGCGTTAGCATCCATGAGCACTTGCAGTGTACAATCCGGGTATCTCGGGAGCTATACTCTTGTCCCAACTTGCGACAAGCTCCAAGTATCGGCTAGAGCTTCCTTTACCTCAATCTATCTCTTCCAGCAATGCCAAGCAAGTCTGGTGACCTTAGAACAAGTCAGAGCATGACTGTCTCATACTATTCCAGTCCTCCCACTCGAGGTTACTTCTTCTTATCAACCCAGCTTATTCTCATATGATTCCACATGAACAAGGTCATATTCTCATGGCGTCCATTAAGTGCTTTTATTCCAATTAGGCACGAGTCTCCCACTTCTTTCCATATGAGGGAGTCGTATACTTTATGCCTAGCAGAGGTCTACAACTCCGACGGTATCTCTGAGCCTAACCTGCAGCTGGTACGTAGATGGTTTGTCTATAGCAAGCTCTTATCCAAAGTCGTCATATACCGAAGCTTGTATTCTTAACGTACCCAGAGGTATATTTCTATCTTGATCCAAATTTGACAGCTTATCCATAAGAGGTACGCTAAGCAGAAGTGGAGTCTCAGAAGTAACCTTTCTTCATCCATGGTCTCTTATATTCTCTAGGTTTTCCCTAGTTTATCCAAGATATCTTCTCGAAGCCATATCCATCTCGGATATGTTGAAGGTATAAAATATCATCTCTTGTTCCGAAGGTAGATACCCTAGATTTTCCAAAACATTAGTGCATTCGCTCCCCTTACAGCGTGCACTCTCGATGATTGGCTGCAGTTGGGTGAGCACATCTTCCTTTACGTAGTCAGTCATCTTGTGACTTAGGAATTATCTCAGCTTAATTATTTAAGCATATCCAAATAATTGACCCTGTTGCAGTACTTTTATTCCATCATAGGGTCTTGTGCAATTAATCAATGATCCTCAAAATTCCTGGGTGATTTCTCAACTCCCAGAACATCTCTGAGTGCTCAGTAATCTTTACCACTCTTTGGGTGCCAATCTTATAGTGAACCATCTGTTGGTTTAACTCGTCTTCGACGATTTTCGTCAGGGTGCTAGAAACATCCGACATGCCCGTTTAGCTCCTGGTCGTAGACACTATGAATGGTTACTTCCCATTCATGATATTCCATGTTAAGAGGTGTTATCTGCAACTCCCTCGACTGTGCGAGTAATTCTTCCCACCCAAAATCTGACACTAGTCAATTTGGTTCCAACTCCTTGGGATGGATCTTCACGTGGGAGTTACATCTATCTTACTCTTGTATGCTTAACCAACTCTTCTGACATATTTTCCAATAGGTAGGTTCCAACTGCGAGGTTGAGCAGATAACTTGTGTCCAGTAGTTGCTGACGTAGTTCTTTCCACTAGTTCATTATACGGTGTCCAGTAGAGCTCCCTTATTGATGGCTTATTCCAAAAGTGGGATCGACTGAATTTATCCATATTGCATCGCTGACGCCTTAGGGTACTCATCTGCTCTTAACCAAAATATACTCCCATAGAGGTACATGCACTTCTGAGCTTTCAAGGTTTCAAATTTCCGGGTACTCATCCTCTGGTTGGCGAACTTGATTCCAATGATCATCGGGTAACTTATCTGAAACCTTGGTTTGAGTTGTCGAAGTTACTAGAAGTTCTTCTCTTCTTCTGAAGATTGGTCTTGCCATATGCTCGACACATCGGTCTTCATTCTTCAAGCTCTTGATCTTGTAGGAAGGGAAGCCTAGGCCTCTAAAGGAGTCATCTAAAGATCTAGCAAGCATAAACACTCAATACAATTTCACACAATCATGAAGAAGCATAACAACCATAAGATCATAAAGATCCAATCACTCAAGCAACGCACCAAGCAAATGTGTATCTCGAGGCTGACTCCTAATACCTCCGAGAATACACCAGGGAAAAGCTTACTAGTATATCGTGGATATTTGGGGGATTTCACTAAGGTTAGTGTTGCATCACTCGAAAGGATACATCCATCTGACGTCTCGGTGCTGAACTTTCCGAAACAAGCTGGTGAAATTCTTCTCCATGCTGGCTTGATTGAGGACCCGTAAGTTGTGTTCCCTAATCCTCTCTGGGTCACACGACTTTTTGTCGTCCACCTGACTCGTACAGTTCTGATGTTACATCCTGTAGCTAATGCTTCCTTCACATTCCTCCGGGTTAAGGTCCAATTACCGAAATCATCTTTCTGACTGAGGTTCCATTCGTAGCCGAGGAGGATCACGGGGTCCTGTGGGAGAAAACTAAAATCTTCTTGATCTTTACCCGATGCTTCTTGTCCAATTCTTCAAGTTCAGACATTCTATCTTAGTTGGACTACTCTTCTTCGTCCATAGTTCTCATGGCTTATCCTTGCAAAGGGGTGCTCCATGTTTATCATTTTATCCATGCCCCGTGCTTCTCATTTGTTGATCTTGATCCATCGTCATCTCTGGTCGGTTAGGGAGATTCATATTCAAGCATCCAAATTTCACAATTCTGGTCAATGGGGAATTCCATATACTTATCAAATCCTGATTCCAAGTATCTGATGCTTGCTCCCAGGGTGGTCGTAGCTGTTCAATCCAATATTTGCCTTTTGTAGCTGCAGCTTGTCACGTTACCTTAATCTAGTCTGACTTGGTTATTCTTGCAGCTTCAAGTCGATGGGTCTTTATCCAAAGGCTGAACTAAGAACACCTCAGGGGTTCCGACTCTTGCAACCAGGCTTTCGTGTGCCAAATCCATGTAGTAGATCACCAGTTCCTTATGTTGGCGTACTTGGAATTAGAATCTTAACTCATCATTATCTTCAAAGGGGTGTTATCCAAGCTTCGTCCTGAGCGGAGATGGGGAACGGAAGGGTGCTTATTGGTCTTGTGGCTTCTCTTGTACGCTGTCTTCATGTGGCACCATGGTGGTAGTCTATTCCATCTTCGGTAGTCCGAACTTCATTGAAGGGCAGCTGTGATGGTGTAAACTTGTACTGAGGGTTTAACAGGGGATGGTCCAGTTAAGTCCTGTAGAGTCATCTTCATCTTCTCCCTGTACCCAATCTTCATAGCTGTCATTGTAGTGGTTGCCTTGGTCTTGTACGAGGCCTCCTTCTGTAGTATGGCTTGGTCTCGATCAAACGACGTCCGTTGTTCTTCATAGGTCAGCAACCACGTAGAGGGGTTGTTAGTAAGTCAGTTAGTCAGTGAGAAGTCAAGGATGTATTAGTAGAATTCAAGGGGTTTATATAAAAGTCAAGGAGTATATAATCAATCAAGGATGTTTAGGCTGTCCTGAACTATCGACCATTGCTAGGGCTCGTCCTACGGTCAAGTACGGCTCTGATACCACCTGTAACGCCCTAGGTTTTCAAAATCAGAAAACCCAGCATTCTGTCTCGTGATAGTCCCTGGATCAGACGCTATCACGCACAGGCATTCATCACAGATAAATATCACAGTCATACAACGAAATCAGAGTGCAAAACATAGTAGTTACAACCGAATACAGCTCGGTATACAATTTAAGTACAAGCCCCTTGGGCTAAACGACAAGAAGAAACTCCGCAGCGGTAGCTAAGGCTTCAGGGCTTCATCTTCGATCTTCACCACAGGCATCCTTGAGCGAAGCGACGAACCCTTCCTCCATGGACTCTTCTTTGATGGACTTTCGCTCCAAGTCCAGTCCTGCACACTCACAATCTATCCCCAAGGAATGGGATAGGTTCACGTCACCAACCGTATGCAAGCTTTAAGTGGCCTACCTCTAATGGTATAAAAAGGTATGAGGTAAGAGCTGGGGTTTCCTAAGCAGCAGCAGCATCTCATAAAGAATAGAATCTCCAATTCCCACCAAATCCCATATCTCTCATCCGCAAACGGTTACACCTGGTCACCCAGATCACCGACACCATCACCTATCTCCATCTAGGGTCGGTGCGAGAACTCCCACTCCTCGCACCTCAATGATTGCACTCGGATCCGCGAGGTAGAGGGAGCAACTCTCCTCTCCCCGAATACAACCACGGCTCACCATACACTCTCATCATATAAGGGGGAGGTAGAAATCCCAAAACGTAAGAGTCGGAGAAACAACGGGCATGTCCATAACCGAGGACGCGGCTATACGTATAGATCTAAACTCTGCAGAGCGTGTACACCAGTACCCAACTCGGAATGGCACCCGACGGTAGCAAGTCGACCGAGCCCATCCTACCGAACGAACACCTAGGAGTTACGGTTCCATCCTGCATCCGGGTCTCGATGCGGTCCCCCGCAGAAGACCACCCCAGAACTGTGAAAATGCCCCCGTGTGGCCACACGGGAGTCGCACTGAGAGGGTGGACTCACTCCCACCTCTCCCCCACTGATACCCCGCTATCTTGCTGGCAGGTATGGTACCGCACTTGCTAGGGTCGAACGGCCCTATCCCCACTCTCGGCGAGGTGGTGTGTACGAAAGTCCCGTGTAACAGGCGACCCACTCGGTTTCAGACCGGGGCGAGCTCATATCCTCCAAGTCATCACAAAATCCCCAACACCTGTGCTCCTAAAACGGTGTACCCACCATAGGTACCAACTCGGGCAACGTCCGAGAAGACGATCCCTGGCCCCCGATCCCAGATCAGGTTGTCTCGAGCTCACCCCCGCCAAAATATCCCAAAACGCCTTCTCCTGCCGGTTTTCCCAACACACGCCCAGAAACTACCACAATAATCCCCACACATGCATAGCAAGCTCAACACATCATCTAGCTTAAGTAAACAGGAGTAGTAGGTCAATCAAGGACAAGAATGTAAAAGAGGCTATGCATGGGTTCATCATATTCATCTCTATGCATTAAATAAAGCACTAGCAGTTTTAAAATAGCCATGCCTAATAGGCATTCAAAGATGGTCGGGCGTGAACACCTGCGTGTAAGTAGTTGTCGTAGTTTCCGTAGCCGTACTTGATCTTCTGGCTTGTCTCCTCGGCTCCGGGAAATCCTAGATTCGGAAATATAAATAAACAACGAGGATCTATTTGCAAATAAACTCCAAAGAGAAGCATTAAAGAACCAAATAAATCCAAACTAACTACAAGCAGTACTAGTTTAAATTAAGGAAATCAAAGTAATTAGTTTTATATTAAAATAGTTTTTAGCCACTAGTTTTGTCTACTAGAAAACAAGTTAGAGAGAAGGGTTAGTTCAAGGTTGGGTTGCCGGTCAAAGGCTAAGGGCCTTGGTGATTGCGCCTGCAAGGTATTAGCGCAACAGATAGGTGCAACTAAACGGAAACTCAGAGGTTGAAGAGAGAGGAGTAAGGCGAAACGAGTTAGGCAAGGCTTTATCAGAACAAGGCGTGCGGTGGCAGCACCGAGAGAAGGAAAGGATCGACTCGTGGTCGATAAAAGGATGGTGATGCAGTAAGGCGTGCTCGGGAGCACGGTAGAGCAAGTGCTAGCAATACGACGATATCCATGGTGTAGTAACTAGGTTGCAACACAGGGTTGCCGTGCTTTGAAGTAGAGGCCTCTGCTCAAGGCACGACCGTCCATCACATGCGGCCTTCCGGGTTACTAACGCTGGGTACGTCGCGTGCTACACGGCTCGATGCAAGCAAAGAGAGAGAGCGGGTATGCGGGTTGCGGCACAGGGCGGTGGAAACGGTGCAAGCAAAGATGGTAGTGCGAACGCATCTTGGGGACGTCATCCCTGTCCGTGGCAAGCCAGTGGCTAGTTGCGGGGATCCGGCGTCCCGGACCCACAATAGCGCAGTGGCAGGCATCGGCCACGAATTCTTCTCCAAGCATGTGGGCAAAAGAGGTTCGGTTCAAGGGCAAGAGCGGATAAGGATAAGGTAGCGGCGAGCGTCTCGGAATTATGAAACCAACGCAAGTGGTTTCATAATTTTCGGAGCTCCGGATAATTAGTTATGAATTTTTAAAGGAAAAAGGGATTTATAAAACTTCATTTATAAAATCAGAAAATAATTTTATTAAAATAATGCTGACGTCAGTATGACGTCAGCGGTCAGCTGGTTAGTGGGCCTAAGTGGGCCCAAAATGTTAGTAGCCCATTGGGCCGGCCCAGTTCGGCCCAAGGGTTCAGAAGTCTAGAAGGGCACCCTGAACTGAACATCGGTTCGGTCTGGTTAGCTTCGTGGGCTGAAGGGCATTTGGGCCTCGGTGGGCCAAAACCCAAGCTATGGTGCATCTGGTCTTTAACCGCAAAAGTCTGGAAGTGGCCCCTCATCTTTCCTGGGGCACGCAGGGGATCCTTTCCCCAGGTCGCACGCACGCCAGGTGCTCGAGGCAATGCCCTGCGGGCTTAGCTCGGCCGGCCATGGGCGGCGGTGCGGCGCGGCGAAGACGCGCGAGGCAGAGCGGTCGGCGCAGGTTTTAAGGGCGGCTCGGCGGCTAGCAAAGAGCGGCCAGGCGGTGGTTTAGGGTGTCCGGCGACAGGTTAGAGATAGGGGAAGGTCGATGGTTCACGACCGACACCCCAGCGCGGCCAAGGTCCAAGCTTTGGACCTCTACGGCCTGCGTGTGACATGGTGGCGATGCAAAGGCGGCGGCGCGAAACTCCAGGATGGCGATGGCGTGGCGAAGACGCACTCGGGTCGCGGTGCGTCGCGGCATCTCCTCGGCGTGCCGTGGTTCACGGCGTTCCGGCCTTCCTCTGCTCCTTCTCCTCGATTGGCTCGTCCACGAGGTCGCGATGCTCGGTGCCGCGGCGTCGTGGTGCAGCGCGGGCTTCAGAACGGTGACGACGGCTTGCTGGTGACGGCGTGGGCGACCTCGTCTTCTTGCCGACCCGCGGGGCTTCGGGCGCGGCACGTCTTCGAGTCCTCCCGTGGCGTCGTGGTGCGGCGCGCTCCAGAGCTTCAGCGCGGCGCAGAGCTCCTGAAGCACGCCACGCGCAGGTCTTTCGGTGGCTTGCCCCCGGCGAGCGCCCTCCTCCACGGCGTCATCCCTAGCACCGGCTCCTCACTGCGCAGCTCCCCTTGGTCCTGCTGGTCCAACTCTATCCCCTCCTTCCCTTCTCCTTCCTCTCCTTCTTCCCTTCTCCTCCGTTTCTTTTTTTTTCTTCTCTATTTCCTTCGACTGGGGCAGAGGATTTGGGGGAAAAAATTCCCCAGTGGGGCGGCGGCTAGCAAGATGGGAGAGAGGAACACCAGGCGGTAGGTAGGGTTGAGCGACCTTTATAGGGCGGCGGCGGACATGTAGCAGGGGCGAAATTGCCCCGCGACTGTCCATGGTGCTCAGAGCTTGGGCACAACACGGACGGCATCCGGTGGCTCGATCCTAGGGTTTGGAGGTTCGGCGCAGGGGTAGAAGAGGGATTTCCCGCTGGAGGAAGCCTCTGGAGGGCTCACGGGCGCGCACCGGCTCGGAATCGGCCGGGGAGCCTGTCCCATCGGGCGCGCGTGCGCGACGCCACGCCCAGTACGGCCGGAGGTGGAAGAAAGAGGCACAGGCACCGTTGACGGGTGGGACCTGCGGGTCAGAGAGAGAAGGAAGGTGAGTGGCCGGCGGGCTGGCTGGGCCGACTAGGTGGGCCTGTGTGCAGAGAAGATAGGGGTGCAGCCCGTTGCCTGGAAAAAGGATTGAGGGGCTGCTGATGGACTTCCGCTGCTGAGGTTGAGGCCCAAGTTAGTTGTTAGCCTTTGCAATTAGTTTTAAATATAGTTTCAATTATAGTTTGAATTTGAATTACTTTCAAATTCAAACTCCACACAATTGAACTCCAAAATAAATCCAAGAAAATCCAAATCACAATTACACCTTAATTTGAAAATAATTTTTATATGGTTTTATTTTATATGGAATTTTGAGATGAGAGGCTAGCAAATTGGGATCAAATTTGGTAGCACACATGTTCAATCAAAAAGTTTTAAAATTTTGCGAAAATTCACTCATGGAAAAACATCCAAATTTCAGGGATGTTACAAGCCGAACCAAAGTCGGTTCGGCCGAAACCGCCGTGCCACGTGGCGCCTTGTGCTTCTTTGTGGTGGCTGACTGATGGGCCCTGAAGTCACTCCCCCGTGCATGCCAAGTTTCCCGACGGTTTTGGGGGATAAGTGGGCCCTTGAATCCATGTGATATCCATGTGGCGCTTCGTGATTCGTCGGGCTTGCCTCTCTTGGATTGATGACGTCAGTGATCCATGGGAATCCTAGGTGGCATCTCCTCATTGGCTGGTCTTGAAGTACTTGGATCAAAGACTTGTGCTTTCACTCCTCTTTCTAGTGCTAATCACCTGTATTTGCATAATCACCAACACTTGTGGAAATGGTTAGTTTAAGCCCTATTCTAGTGTTGACGATCATTTCTCATGCCAAAAGGTACATGTTTGACGGGTATAAAGTGAGTAGATAACAACTGTCAACAAATACCCCTACACTCGACCTTTGCTCGTCCCGAGTGAAGGGAAGAACAAGATCAAAGTGAGACATGATATCCATAGGTATGAAGTAAGCATAAGAGATATTCCGAACTATATCTTGTACTTATGAACTCTATGAAGTGTCTATCATGCTTATCTTGGGTAGTTGAGGAATGGAACAGTCATGAATCAAGTCACTCCTGCTCATCATGTTAAGTAACTTGGGGTTTTGCAATAAATTTTCAAAACAAACCTTTGCTTAACTCCTCATTTGATTCTATCAAATCGCTCAATGTGTATATGTCCTCACCAGGGCATTAGATTGCCTTTCTTCATCCTACTTCTAATGATGGCTATATGTGGAGCTCAGGGTAGGATAAAGGATAAGGCATACTTGTATCTCGTATATTACAAAGTCAAAGACTGGATCCATAGAGAAAATCAATTCATACAATCAGATCAAGATGTGCACGTGTATGGATATGGTGAGTATGGTAAGGTGGATACTAGGCCCGGAATGGGTGCTAGATATTACCATGCGTATATGATGAATGTTGGTAGATGGTAAGGTGGACACTAGCCCCAGAATGGATACTAGTTATTACCATCTAAGTTATGGAACTCCTTTCTGCATGACCATCTCTCTCCTTTTTCTCCTTTATTTTTGGACATGGGCTATTCTTTCTTCTTCTCACTCTCTTTTTTTCTTTTTCTTTTTTTATATAGCCCATGTCTCTTTTGAAAGATACTTTTGGAGAGAGATGTCACACCACATATGGAGCTTTATTTATATGAGATGGATGAAGGGTACAATGCTAACTTCCAGTGTAGAAGCATAGCAAGGGGAAAAGGTGGTATGCACATGAATCTTGATCATGAAAGTAATGAAAAGAATTCTCACAAGGGTCACAGAATTCGACAAAGCTCCATGCAATGACAAGCAACATATGAGTAGAAGGTTTCCAACTATATCATATGGCTCTAGTGGGACGGTGGCATATCAAAGAGGAGCTTTGCAAAGGGTTTTTTGAGTTTCAAATAAAATTCCCAAGCACTCAAACATAAAGAGCGAAGATCATATCATCAAACCATATCACAAACGTCAACTACTTAGATAAGCATGAGTTCCCTAATGATATTTGTTCACAAGCATCAAGATGATGAGTAAGGAATAAAACATATGCAAGCCAACCACAGGAATCATGTAGAGCAAGCATAGCACCAACCACTGAGTTTGGTTTAAAGGATATGCATTGAGATTCAATCAAACTCATGGATAAAGGTGAGTGAGGTAGAGGGTGCACATACCTTCGCTTCTGAAGGATAAGAGATCAAGGAAGACCAGTGGTGATTCGGCTGACCATAAGACGGCCGACTCACTCTAGTTTACCTTGCTCTTGTCATGAAGGCGTAGTCGATGTTGTGCAACGCCTGTGTGGGAGTTCTCGAGTGGATATGTCGATGATGAGCTTGAGAGAACTTCCCCCACACTGGTGGTTGATCCTGGTGCTGTTATTCAAATGACAAATGAAAACAAAAGATGGACTTCTACTGGTTCGAGAACCATAGAGCCTTTATTCAAATTCAAATATTTTTGGTTTTTTTATTTTTATTGTCACCATGTCATTTGCTCGAATGGGTTAGACCAAGATTACACTTCATACACAAAGGGGAATATACTTACCTTGGACCCTTGAGAGGTCATATGTACCACCCTTGCATGTTGTGCAACATGAATCTGACACCTCAACTTACCTTCCCATTTGAATTTAGCTCAATGACTTACCCATTCAAATTTGACAATTTTCTGCAGGGGTTAGTCGGCATATATGCAACCAAGATCTATGAAAATATAGCTCTAAGGTTCATCAGTCAAAACTTGATGCCATGTCTTGTTTTGACTGAAGAAGACAGATTTTAACCTAAGCACCATGCTTAATTTAAAACAGCCTATGAATGTGTGAGTACTCAAACATTCAAACTAGAGCATATGAACAAATATAAAGGAAGCATGCATGCATGATCAAGCTATCATCAATAAGGGACATAAGCATGAGCATAAGACGGTGAACCTCGAAAACCTCCCGGAAGGGCTTTGTTTAATGTCAAAAGCAGGACTTACCTAGCTAGTGGGCAAGATGCAGGAGCTGACATCATCGCCACACCAGGATAAGATTTGGTAGAGGAGGAACTTTACTCAGGATGCTCACATACCTCCCCCACACTTGAAGTTTGCATTGCTAGGCAACAAAACTCAAGTGTGTGGTGATCATACTTCCTTTTGTAAATGTTCCCTCACCAGAGCTTATCTAGGTGTTGCAGCCGATGTGGCTCACAGGTTCGTAGGCATCACCTATCCATCTTTCTTTTCAATCTCCACCTGAAAGGTTAGTGACCAAAAATACCCGAAGGACAACTTATCCTAAAAACATGTTCTTGCTTTTATTCGAAAAGGGAAATAAAACCTATGCTAATCCAGGCTATCTCCTGGTAGTGTTTTTTTAAGGTCATAAGCTCGACCATGGGAACTTCATCTTGCAGCTATCGTTGGTGGTGTCATTCCCGTCTCACCACCAATCCTTGATGTATCATTGAAGCTTTAGCTGCAAGGTTAGTGCCACAGTGAACACACGAAATCTGATATGCTTATGATAGACATATACATCTACAACCAACCTTCTGAACTTTCTACAAAAGAGGACCATAAGGTGATTGCAGCCCTCATGTGTGCTCAACGCACTATGCAAGTCTGACTCTAGAGGGACATGATGCGAGCATGGTCTGTATGGTGAGTCAAGAATGATGCCACCATGCTCGTGTGTGGAATCCTTTTCTCCGGACTCCAGAGTCAGTGCCTCGAAAGGTTCCATGGCCCATGAATTCTCCATCTCAAGAGAGTCATCATGGAAGCTCAATGTTGACTCTCGATCATGATCGAAAGCAACATGATACGGGCCAGCGGGAAGAGGTTGAAACTCGGTCGAGGGTGGTGACGATCGTTCGCCTTCACAGAGGTGAAGAGAGTCTCCCGAGTTATCCTCATGAGGGGTAGAATTCTACAACCTTAATGAGAACAGACTCAGATGATACGAACGGAGATGTATGCATCATTTTCTCGAACGGGTTTTGCTGGGGAAGAGGCTTTGCCATAGGATGTCCCGGACAAAGGGTAGCAGTGGCAGAAGCAACTCCCCTAAGCTTATCATTTAGGCTCCCTAAAGATGTATCGAAGAGCTGCTCTAGAGGGGAGCCTAGGAGAAGATCGAGATCAAGGACATCGAAGATGTGAAAGTCTAAGCTAGCCTTGATCCCGTCTATGATAAGCGGCACGACACTTGCAATCCCCCGACGTTCAAGAACGTGTCCAAAGGGACAAGTCTTGAGGAGCATGTCGGATGATGCTAGCGAAACTCTACCCAAAAGAGTTTCCGCTAAGTGCCACGGCAAAATGTTAACCTCCATGATGGGGTCATAATAGGCCTCTACGGCAATCCCTCTCACAGAACAAGGAATAACCAAAGAGGGTGTACTATCCCAAAATGCTTCAGAAAAGCATATCGCTCCATCTGGCCATTCCTTCTTCATGGTCTCCTCAGGAAATACTTCGTCAGGAGGATCGGGAGGCGAAGGAGATACCGTAGGTCTAGGGAAAGGTTCTATCAGAGGATGTCTAGATGGTTCAGCACGGACAAAAACAGTTTCCCTAAGCTCTTCTTCTGGGTTTCCTTGGGATTTATTAAAAAGTTTTTCTAAGGGGAAACCTAGGAGAAGATCGAAATCCATGATGTCATAGATGTGGAAATCTAATCGCACCTCTTTGTTATCAATGGTGATTGGCACGTTCTTAGCAACCCCCAGACATGGAAAAACACAACGCCACCTGGGGCTATGGAAAAGTCCATCAGTCGGGATCAAGGGCAGGTCACCCACCAGAGTATCCAAAAGGGTCTCTGGTATGATGCAAGCCCCAACAGTAGGGTCATGGACATCGTCTATGGTGTTTCCTCTCATGGAATAGTGGATGATAGTGGAAGTCGAGCTAACTCGAATTGCTTCGGATGTATGCTTCTAAGGTGACCAATCCACAATCGTCCTATGATTCTATACTTCATCGAGGACCTCATAAAGGTCCAGCAATGCCGTAGGCTTCTCGTGCCAAGAGTGATATGAGGTATTGCTGATGTTTCTAGAAGGATCATCCTCAAATCGGGAAAAGAACTCCGAAGGTTGAATTTCTTCTTCCTTCGGTGTTCGTGATTCAAGAGAGGATTCAACAGAGGAATCAAGGGATTCGAAGAATGAGAGCTCAGATTCGGCTGTTGAGAGACTCTCATAGCTCGACTCAGATGTTTGGTAGGATTCATCATAAAAGTCGTGGGAAGAAGAGGTTTCTAAGAAGAATTCTAGAATCTCTCTTCTTTCCTCTGGAGTTTGGGTTTCGAACGATCCTCCAGCTACAAGGTCGAGCTCTTGTGCAGATTCCCAGTCTATATGCGTGTTAAAGATGTTTGTTGAAATATCATCGGATATAGACAAGTCTGAGCTAGATGTCAAGAGACTTGAGAACCTAGCCCAGGCTGCACCTATAGACTCCATCTCCAATTGCTCAAAGTCGAAGAGGTCAAACGGTAGAGAGTTTATATGTTCCGGATGGGAGAACGCGTAACAAAAGTTATCTCGTAGCTCTTCCCAACTGTTCACACTACCCACCGTGAGAGTGTACCATTGTTCCGCCCTATCTACAAGAGAGAAAAGGAACAATTTCTACCTCAAAGTTTCCTGTGTCATGCCCAACACAAGTAGGCCTGAACACAGTCCTTCGAACTCCTCCACATGAACATGAGGATTATCGCTAATCGCTCCAGAGAAGGGTCGATTTCGAACCATGGCTATAAAGCCAGGACCGAGTTTGCAGCAAGATGAACAATTTGATGGTTGCTCTAAGACGAACTCACCCCTAGGGGTAGAGAGGCTTTGACAGGAAGGCATCTCAAAGGGTAACGGGGGTGAAGGTAGAGGAAAACGAAAAAGATAAATATGAGGACCACTAGGTTCGAAGATAGATACAACAACCATTCCCCGGCAACGGCGCCAGAAATGCGTGTTGGCGTTTCATAACGTCACCACTAGTTGTACACATAGAGGGAGCGTATAAGAACAACCGGGTATACCGCAAGCGCACGGAAATACCGCTGTAGAACTTCCCCAAGGAAGGAGAGTATTCCAAGGGTATCGAATCCAAGGAATGATGTGCACTATCTTCTACTCTAGTATATATGGTCCAAGGACACAACACTGATTGATAGGATAGGTAGAAAGGATCTGCTTGGACCGAGCACAGAGTCTAGCTCAGTCTCTTAGGTATAACACTCACTTCGGCGCCAGCACATCCTAACTTTTTAGGGAGAGGCCAATGTACTAACAATGAGCCCAACTCGGTACGTAGGCGCAGAGGGTTGCAAAGGGTCCAATAGGCTGTCACCACTGCGGCCTACCTCTATCGTTACGCGAATGCACGTGGTCTTCGCAGGATAACCTATGGTCCAGACACCACGTCTATACCACTGACTACTACTATAGCCGGACACCGTCTGACGTCCCGATAGCCCGACTATAGCACTCCGTATAAATACGGAACTACGAATCCGCGAGGGAGATACTGGCACTAGCTCAAGGTATGCTCTATCACTCATGCAAGATCACGAATGCACTTTGATCTAACTAGAGATATGCAGGAGCATCAACTTTACTCTAATAGACAAGCTGGCAAACTAGATGCAAACTTATGATCTAAGTCTACTAGATCGAAAGGGTTGTGTTCGAAGAACACAAGCCTCTAAATCAAGAACAAACGAAGAACACAAGAACAAAGCAACTAAGCATGCATACGACATTAGTGTAAATAGAAAATGTCGAAATACTCACTTTAGTCTAGATGAATAACAAAGGCACCGCTGAGGATCTTTCTTGAGGAAGGTGTCATGAACATGACATGGCCCCAATCCTCCCACCTCACTTCCTAGCACTAATCCTATACAAAGAGCTCTCCTCTCCTAAAGAGAGAGGCTCCTAGGCCAAAATGAAGAGGAGGAGGAGAAGTGTGTGTTCAAGAATGAGGCCCCTCCCCTTCTATTTATAGGCAAGAGGGGAGCTTGCTCCGGGGCTCAAAATGCCCCAAAACGCCCGAGATTGCAACCAAGGACCAATCATGAGCTGCCACGTGGAAGGTCGGGATCAGCCGAACCAAAGTCGGTTCGGCCGAAACCGCCGTGCCACGTGGCGTCTTGTGCTTCTTCGTGGTGGCTGACTGATGGGCCCTGATGTGACACCCTAAAATTCCATCACTAAAATTTGTTTAAGCAACATAGTGTTTTAGGGTTAGTCTTTAGGACTTAATTAATTTGCTAATTAATTTGAGCTCTAAAGTAATTAAATTTAAATTAAATAATTTAGAGTCAACAAGTGCTTGTGCATCATTATTTGGTTATGCATGGATTTTTGGTTGCTAGTGTGAAGTTTTAAAAGTTTATAAAATATTTTGAAAGTTTGGAAAAAGTTTGATATGAATTTGAGTTTAAAAAGGTTTGAATAAAGGAGTTTGAAAAAGAAAAGAAAAAAACAAACTTCAGCTTCTCCCTCTCTTCCTCCTTTTCGGCCCATTTCGGCCCATCCCCCGCCGCGGCCCGTCTTCCCCCTCCCTCTTTCTCTCGCGCTCACTGCCAAGCGGGGCCCACTTGTCGGCATCGTCTCCCTCCTCCAGCCTCCCTTCCCCTGCATCACCGCCGTGATGGCCGTCGCCTTGCCCCGCGCCCCTTTTGCTTCCCCGTCCACCCCGAGCCCCAATTAAGGACAGTAAATCCCGCACTCCACGACTCTTTCAATTCCCTTCCGTTTCCCCCTCTTTCTTGCCTTCTTTATGCCCGGAAGAGCCGCTGGCCATCAATGGCAAGTCCGCCGGCCGTCGCTCCCCTTTTCGCTTCCCCTTCCCCCTCTCTGTCCATATATAAGGCCGTGCTCGAGCTCTCGCCCCTCCCTTTGCTCAAACGCATCTTGCATAGCTCTCTCGCCTCCACACGCGCGCAGCCACCGAAGTTTCACCGCCGCCTCTGTTCTTCGCCGCCGCCGGGGAAAGTTGTCGACGATGAAGTACTAGGCCCTTCCCTCTTTTTCTCTGTGCACGAGCTCACCGAGCTTTCCCTCTCATTGCTCCAGGGGCACATCTCCGTCACGGGACCGAACCGCGCCCTGTCCTCGTCCGCCAGAGCGCCGCCCGAGCTCACCGTCGTCGTCGAACTCCTTCTTCAGCGCCCCTCTTCACCAGTAGCCTTGTTCGTTTCGTCTCTGCGTGGTGAGCAATTCTGCCTCGCCTTTTTCCATCTTTCTCAAGCACCGCAGCCCCGGCACAGGCTCGCCGGAGTTGCCGTTCCGCCCCCTTCTGGTGCCGGCCGCCGTGGTCGCCCGAGCCCCCCTCCTGTTGCTCTGACCATGTGCGCGAGCTCCCCAGCTTCACATAGCACCTACCCGTGCTCAAAATGGTGCCTGGGAACCGCCTCTTGAGCCTACGCCGGCGAGCCCGCCGCCGCGCGCCGCCGCGCAGCTTCCTTCTCCGGCGTCCTCGCCACCGCTCCTCGCGCGCGTGCGTTCTCAGCCGCCGGATCACAGATCAACGGCCCAGATCCGCCGCCGCCCCAGGTCAAACATGAGTGTAACGGTCAGCGCCTGGTATTCTTCGTTAAGAGCCCCTGTGGTTTTATCTTTTCGCAAGCCGGTCCTTCCACCATCTAAAATCCTTACGAACAAGTCCTTCTTTTTATATTCCAGCCCCTGTCTTCTCTAGTTAATAGCAACCGAGGTCCTTTTCACTCTTTTTCATACATGAGTCCCTCTGTTTATATATGTAATTATGTTTCTAGTCCCTGGTTTTTTTCAAATAAGCCCTGTGAGCCTAGTTTTCTTACAGAAAAGTCCCTGTGCTTTGTTTTAATCATACCTTTCATGTTTTAGCTCCGTTTTTCGCGTATAATATATCAAAATGATCATATCAGTGAGTAGAACCTTTTTATCAGTGTGTTCTTAGCATATAGAACTGTTTGGTGTACTATTTTATTTATTTATTGTATGTTCATGCTTGTGCGTAGATATCGTGCCTGTTTCAACTGAGCACCCTGTCGAAGAAGATCAAGAAGAGCCTTTCTTCGAAGAAGAGGATCCCCAGTTTGTAGAGGAAGGCAAGTGGACTTCTCCCTCTGCATATTCTTCTTGGACCCATATAACTGCATATCTAAATAATATTTACTTTTATATGTTGTTATGCTTTGATGGGAAATCACCTTTTTAAGGACATGACTAGAGTTTTACCCCTAGCACCTTGATCAACCCTTTTAATAAATATTTTGGGTAGATGAATGCTTAGTTGCTATACATGGGTTGGTTGGAAGAGGTTTTATGAAAAAGACTTTCATGCTTATGAAATGTTGGTTTTGTTTAAAGGCAAGATCATTAAGATTTAATTGGAACATGGAGAACCACCCAAGAAAACAGTACAACCACAGTCCATATGGCTCTGGCTTAGCCAATTAATCAGGCGTGTGAATGAACTGATGACCTTATCCGAAAGGGGCAGAGGGGGACCGGGGTTGCAGGGGTATAGCCCGGTTCTTTTGGGGTAGCAGCCTTTGTTAAGGTGCTGACCATTAGGGAGGGTTATGGTCCGCCCTGGTCTGTAACTATGCGGGTCGTTGGTCTTTTGCATGCCTTTGTAAAGGCTTCGTAGTGAACCCCTAGCCACTCACCTCAGAAGTGTTTAAGGGTCTAGCTAACCCGGGCAACGTGGGGAACACGAGCTGTGGTGAAAGTGTACAACCTCTGCAGAGTTAAAACTAATCGATCAGCTATGCTCACGGTCAAGAGTGGCTTGGACCCTCACATGATAATTGAACTTAAAGATGAATTTAAATTGTGGTTCCTTATGGTTTTGAGATATGGTTACAAATGTTTAATCTTTTGGGATTGGTATAAACTTACATCTAGTAATAGGCTTGCTAATAAAACTTGACCAACATTAAAATGCTAACCGCTACAAAACCTTAGCCTATCCTTGATAGCCTTGCATGTTCCCCCCACTTGCTGAGCTCCAACCATAAGAGTGCTCACCCTTGCTTACCGCTGTTCAGATGAGAACAACGGTGAGGAGTACTGGAGTGACTTTGAGGAGTTCTGAGGCATGCGATCCCCCAGTCATGTGCCTGTGGAAGATGAAGATGAAGTCATCCGTTTAGTTATCGTTTGTTTTATTGGACCTTCATGTCCACTGCCTGAGTGTAATAATGGATATTGTAATGGTTAACTCTTGTACGTTTGATTACAGTTATGGTATTACACTCTTTTGTCTATCGTATGTGTGTAACTTGATCCTGGCGCACATATGAGATGCATTTGGTTTCATTTCGGAAATCGGATGTGACACCTGAAGTCACTCCCCCGTGCATGCCAAGTTTCCCGACAGTTTTGGGGATAAGTGGGTCCTTGAATCCATGTGATATCCATGTGGCGCTTCGTGATTCGTCGGGCTTGCCTCTCTTGGATTGATAACGTCAGTGATCCAGGGGAATCCTAGGTGGCATCCCCTCATTGGCTGGTCTTGAAGTACTTGGATCAAAGACTTGTGCTTTCACTCCTCTTTCTAGTGCTAATCACCTGTATTTGCATAATCACCAACACTTGTGGAAATGGTTAGTTTAAGCCCTATTCTAGTGTTGATGATCATTTCTCATGCCAAAAGGTACATGTTTGACTGGTATAAAGTGAGTAGATAACAGCCGTCAACAGATCGTTAGTGTGAATATCAAATTAATACCAACATAGAAGGTAAACAAGTGGCTGGGTTGACGGAAATTGACCGCCAACATCCCCCCATGCTTAAACCTTGCTTGTCCTCGAGTAAGCCTTCTATGGATATCAGTGTTGCCCTTCGATGTTCAAACCCTACACTTGATCATACATGAGAAAACATAATGCTCTCTAGTTTTATATTCATTAAAGTTCCATAATGTACTAAATTTTATCTTTATGGAAGGTAGATATCATTCAAGCTCTTTCCACAAGTACTTGATCATGCTCTCAAACTTTTAAACAAATCTCAGAAATTTTGAAAAATAAAGAATGAGATAAAGAGAAAAATTGCTTTACCAAGATCAAAAATATCCATCTTGCACTTTGCTCATGTACTCTCATCTCACTTGTCTCTCAAGCCTACTTGTTCTACTCCTTTCCTCTCTCAAAGTATATGGTGGAAAGCTTTATATGGGGTTATAGGAAAGTTTAGTCCTACCAAGATATTATAGTTGAGATATTATTAAAACAAGACTAACTTCTCATGGTCTTACCGAGACTCGTCAAAAAGGTCATTGGAAAAATAATATTATCAAGGAGGGGGGAGAGATGAACACACACACTTTTAGATAGGTGGACATGTGCAGATCACAAAGAGTGATCCCAAGGCACAAACAAAGTCCTTGTTATCGGATTGCACATGGTTGGAAAGTTGAGTATGGGTCTTGATCTGGAATCCTCTTGAAAACTCAAAAAGCACTAACATAGCTAGAGAACCGGGGAGCTTTATTATTATTTTATTTTCTTTCTTTTTCTCATCATACTTTTTCTTCTTTATCATTTTTTCTTTCATCATACTTTTTCTCTCTTTCTTCTCTTTTTTTTATTTGCTCCTCTTGAACTCTGGACTATGCTAGCACTTCCTTGGCAACCCCCCATGCTTAGACGTTTGCTCGTCCTCGGGCAAAAGAGGTGATAAATATGCCAAGGTGGATGAAGCTCTCATTTTTTTCTTAGAGAGATACACTCGAAAAATCTTCTAGGGATCCTTTTGGAAGTCTCCCTTTCGCACTTGAAGTACCTTCCTTGTAATATTCTCCAAAATATTCATCCATACTTATATATTCGGTTGTGGTCAAGGAGGTGAACACAAAAAAGATATATTTGGGTTTTGGTTGGATATCCGGCAAGGTTTGCAAAATTCCCAATGTGGAAATTCACAATGCACGGATAGAAGAGGCTAGCATAAAGAACGATACACAAAAACGGAATGACCAACTTCTTAGTCTCGGGCCAGAGAAATCAGGCCTTGAATCAATGCACCCAAAAATAAATCTTGTATATACTAAGGTTTTGCACTCAAGTAAACTTAGGCTTTGGATGGGTAGAGCAAAATGCAAGCGGTACTTGTGACAAGGTTAGCATAACTTTTTGAGAATAAAAAGGTTCTTTGATTCATCCAAAGTTGAGAGTAACGAAAAAGAACTATGGGACTTGAGTTATCATAACCTCCACACAAGATTAGGCTAGCATTTAATTAAATTTCAGATTCATATTAAAAGAGAGCACTAGCTTAAACATGCATAAAACAAGCATAAGATTGAGCAAAGTGGCAACGATCATCACATATCATCATGGTACAATTTTCCATCCATATTAAGATCATAAAAGCAATGTTGAAACTTATTCATGATGATGGACAATAAACTTCTACTACCACACATGCTGAAATTAAATAAAAACAAGAAAACACTATGCAAACATAAACGCACACAAGATGAAAATAAAGAAAAGGAAAAAAAATCAAACCACACTTAAAAAGCTCCGTCCCTTCCTCCTTTCTTTACTCCTCTATTTTCAAAAATTAAAAATTTACTTAGAGATATCAATGAGTTCAAATATATTTTTAGAGGAGTGTTTAAGCATCAAAAACATTTGTAAGTCGAAATTTCCGACTACATTGATTTTGGTTACACCGGGATCACTTGCTCTCATTGATTGATAGCGAGGTCCTCCGGCTTGACCGTGAGGGTATGGGTTTAGGTTCTAATTTTGGCTAAACATGAGAGAGATGTTTTGAATGAACAAAAATAAATGGGCTTGGAAAAATTCTAATTCTAGAGAAACCTAGGTTCACGCGAGTCCTAGCATGCGTCAAAGATTAAAAATCATTAAGGAACAACGCGGGGCTCTACTCGTGTATTTTTATCATCATGAGGAGGATGAATGGTGTGGGTAGGTTCTGAATTTTTGGAGTTGGTTTCTCGAAAAGAGGCAAATAAATCGTAGGATGGCTCATGTCAAAGGTTTATGTCAAATAAAATCCAAATGAAACATCCGAGCAACTTAAATGTATCAAAAATAAGTTCAACCACTTAAGAGTTTATACCAAGTCTTGCGTAGCAAATTCTAAGACCAACTTACTTGAAAATCGGAAATAATCCGGGTTGCCCTCCCGGCAGCTTTATTCTTGAACGGGTTGTCCTCCCGGTAGCTTATTCTTGACTTGACGAATGGGTTGCCTCCCGCCTAGCGCTTCGTTTATAGTCCATGGCTAGACTTCTTGTCTTCTTCACTTCGGATCAACACTCTTTGTGGGCGTTGCAATCTTGGGTACCACTTCCGCACCATCTTGGGCACGGGCTTATTCTCCGACCTAGTCATCTTTTTGGTCTTCACAGGCAGCTTTTGTTCTTTGGTCCCGACGGATGCAACGACTTCTTTGATCACTTTCGCTTCCCTCTTCTTGGGCTCTTCCTTCTTCTTTGGCTCTTCCTTAATAAAATGACGATGAGGTGGAACATATTTAGCATTGATCATGTTGCATACCTCGAAACATGGACGAAACTTGAATATGCTTCGTGTGCCATTGACGTCGAACTTAATCTCCCCCTTTCCAACATCGATCATCGCCCCAACGGTCTTGAGGAAGGGCCTCCCTAGGATAAGGGGCGGCTTCTCCCTTTCTCCCATCTCAAGTACCACGAAGTCGACGGGAATGAAGTGATCTCCAACTTTCACGGGCACATCTTCGGCAATTCCCACGGGATAGCGGATAGAGTTGTCGCCCAACTCCAAACACATACCCGTAGGCTCAAGTGGTAAGCGTAGCTTCTCAAACACATCTCTCAGCATGACACTCACGCTTGCTCCAAGGTCGCATAATGCCTTCTCGAACATGAATGAGCCAATAGAACATGGGATAGTCGGACATCCAGGGTCTCTTTGCTTCTCGGGCCCTTGATTTGCGATGGCGGCACTACATTGTTCGGACATCTTGACATGGTCTGCTCCAAGTGTTGCCATCTCATACTTGTTTGCAAGTATGTCTTTGAAGTAGCGAGAATATGTAGGAACTTAGAGAGCGTCCAATAGCAGCATGTTGATGCTTAACCTGCGCACCACTTCCTCAAACTTTTCAAAATGATTATCAATTTTACCTCAAAAGTAGCGTGTCTTTAGTGTAGGCATCTTCGTGTCATCACATGGGATTTCGAATTCCGGCTCTTCGGTAGCAATCTCCGGAATAGTAGTCACTTTCTCCTTAGTGTGATCATCCACTTCGACGGTTGGCTTAGGCTTCCTTGCACCGGCTGGAAGTCCCGGATCCTCCATCTCCTTTCCCGACCGAGTTTGAATAGCCTTTGCCGTCTCGGGACCTGGGGGTTGCCCTGGCAATCTTCCTTCACTAGGGGTTAAGCGCTCGGCAAGTTGTCCCACTTGCGTCTCCAATATCTTCATTATGTTGAGCACTTGTTGGTTGGAGCTTCCGACCTCCGTCACCTTGCCATCAATGTTCTCCAAGATTTTATCCATAGTCTTGAACTTAGTGACGGTGTCCTTGTTGATCTTTGCTTGCTCGTCCATGAAATCCTTCAATTGTATACGAAGAGGCACTGAATTTTGAATAGACGAACTTGCATTAAATTGAGGTCTACCTTGTCCGTAGCGGAAGTTCGGCAAATCTCCTTTCCTCATGTAGTCAAGCACCTTTGCTTCCTCCGGACAATCTCTTTGGACATGGCCGTACTCCCCACATTCTTCACACGTGGATCTTGCTTCGGCAGCCTTCAAGTCTTGGGCGACCTTCTTTTCTAACTCCATATTTTCCAACCTTCTCATGAGCGAGTCAATCTTCCCTTCTAGAAGTTCTTCCTTTTCAACCTACAAAATACCTTTAACATTGCCTGTTGGTTGAACCGGAAGTAAGCGCCCGGATGACGCCCATGTATCATTATCCGCAACCTTCTTGAAAAGAGTGAATGCCTCCGTCGGAGTTAGCTCAACAACAGATCCTCCCGCCGATGCGTCAATTACGGTCCTCGATGCTAGATTGAGACCTTGATAGAACTTTTGAATAAGGTCCTCCTTCGGGAACTTGTGATGTGGCACGGCTCAGGTGTACTCATTGAAACGCTCGAAAGCTTCCGCGATAGTCTCTGTAGGATATTGAGCAAAAGTAGCAATCTTATTATGCAAGCTTTGAGTCTTACCCGGCGAATAGTACTCCTTCATGAAAGCTCTCATCAATGCTTCCCAATTTTGCACCGTCTCCACCGGTAGAGTATAGAACCATTGCAAAGCTTTTCCGAGAAGTGAGAACGGAAAAAGCCTTGCCCTCAATTGATTTTGATCCAGCCCTTCCATCGTGAATGTCTGACAAAGTTGAATGAATGCTTGGATGTGAAGGTTAGGATCCTCTTTACCGGTGAAAGGTGTATGTTGCACCATGCGGATGGTTGAAGTCTTGATCTCAAACGGCCTTCCGATGTCGGCTAGGTTGAGGATGGGGAGATCACCAAGCTCTGGGATGCAAAGCTCCCCGATCTTCCGCTCTTCTCCCATTGGTGGCGATTGAGGTTGATCTCTCCTTGGACTTGTAGGTGGTGGTTCCTTCTTCGGACTTGTAGGTGGTGATTCCTTCGGAGATCCCGATGTTCCTTCGTCTCCGGTGTTTGGATCTACAATCCCCAACTTCCTAGATCGTGCTTCGCATCTCCCTTGCCTGTAAAGTTTTTCTGGATCATCCACAAAATTTTTCGGTTTGTTGGAGAGGTGGCCGTCCATCTCCTGTTAGGGTTAGCGATAAACAAAATATACAAAAGATCTAAAAAGAAAAGAAAACTATAAAAAGGGTTAGTCAAAAACTAGATTAGATTGGTTTTTGAGGATGATCAAAGTTTAGTAGATGCAAAAGAAAAATAAAAAAGAAACTGAAAATACTAACAAACGAGATATTAGATTGGATCTTAATTACTTGTTCCCCGGCAACAGCTCCAGAAAAAGTGGCTTGTTGACATTTGATTATCGTTGCAAAGTTCGTTTGGACTTGCAAGCGGACAAATCCCTCGTTGTAGTTAAGGAACCCTTCTTCCCTTGAGTGGTGAACCCAAGGTATCGAATCCGTGGAGCAATGTGTAATGCAAGATCAATCTAATAACTGAGGAACACTTGCTTCTTTAAGAGGTTTCGAATTGCATCTAATCTACTAAGATCAAAAGAGGTAGCAAGAGAAAGCATTGAGGTACCGATCTAGACAAGTGGCTAGGTTGACAGAAATTGACCGCCAACAAGCGACTAAGAGTTGATCCTTATTTCCAAATTTTAACTCAAATTCTAGTAGATTAACCATTCTAGGTAAGCACCTAAACTAATCAAGCAGTTGTGCAAACAATATTTGTCGGTGTCTGGATTAGCTCCGGCACTAACTAGTAATTAGCGCTGCAATCAGTCTCTAGATGGTCGGTGCTAAGCTAAAAGGGAGGCGAGGGTTTATCCTGGTTCCGGCCACGGGGCCGTACGTCCAGCAGGGTGTGCTTGCGCACTATATTAGCTTGCACTGGTGGTGCCTGTAGAGGGGGCTAGAAGCAAGGCGGGAGAGGAGGCAAGTCCTCTAGGTCCCAACTACGATGATTGAGGCAAGTGCCAATATCGGGGATGGCGAAGTGTGGAGCGGGGAGTAGGCGGGCGTGAGCTGTGTGTATGTGGATGTGTGAGCGTGCCCGCGCAGGGGTGTCCGCCTCTCCCTTTTATAGACTAAGGGAGGGCGGTTACAGTAGAGCCACACAACGATCTATACGGTGGTCGTGTACTAGCAGGCGTGACGCCAGGGGTCTTGTCCTCGCACGTCCTTACTCCTGGCGCGAGTAGGCGACGAGCTCCGTCTTCTGCGGGCGGCGTGGTGACTCCTGTGTTTGTCCAGGCATGACTTCGAGGGTGTGTGCTTGCCGATTCGAGGGTCCTGTCGTAGGAGGGAGGACGGGAGTTGGCGGCACAGGACCGTGGAACATTATCGGCCTGTCCGCACAGTGCTGTGTAGTCCATTGCACAGCGGCGGGGATGGCGACACAGCACCAGGGATGGTCGCACAATGTTGGGGATGGCCGCACAATGTCGGGGATGGCCGCATGACGTCAGAGTTGGCGGAGGAGATGCGGCGCACGTCATCTGTATGGTGGCGCCGGTTAGCGCGTACGCCCTTCGAGGGTGCCCCCATGCCCGTTCGAGGGCCTCGCTACCGGGGGAGGACGGGAGCAGGTAGTATAGTGGTGCAGAATGATGCTGACCTGTTCGCACAGTGCCCGCACAGGACCAGGAGTGGCCGCGCAGTGGCGAGTTAGGCCACACTGTGGCGGTGTGGAGGAGGATTCGCTTTTGACTTTGGCGTCCCGCCGCGGATACGGGCATTAAATGCCATTGTTAGACAGAGTGGAAGAGGTGGGGCGCTGTTGGTCGAGCGAGGTGAAGTTGGCTGCCGGCTCGAGGGGGCCGAGCCCCTCGAGCGAGACGGAAACCCGCTCGAGGGTTCGGGACCCTCGAGCGAGGCGGAGAACCGCTCGAGGGGTCGGGACCCTCGAGGGAGGCAGCGACCCACTCGAGGGGTCGGGACCCTCGAGCGAGGCGGTGATCCGCTCGAGGGGTCGGGACCCTCGAGCGAGGTGGAGAATGGGGAGCACGAGTGGGCCCTTTCGCTGAAGAGCCTTGGGCTGTGACTGGGCCGTAGCAAGCCATGGGCCTGACACGCGCCCTGCTCCCTTTTTGGATTTGTGGGGATTAGCCCGTACGTGATCGTGTTTAACGAGGGTGATTATCCCCTTAGTTAGGGGACCACTTATGACCGTCCCCGACAGTAGCCCCCGAGCCTTTGCGGGAATGGGGACCAGTCCGACAAAGGATGCAGGTCCTGAGGCGACGTCCTCAGATGCTACGTGTGGGACTTTCCCTCTGATTCATGTGTGTTTTTCGTGGGGGTGCGCTAGCACACCCGCGGGTGTAGGCCCCAGAAGCCCTGCAGTAGTGCATGCACTCGTGCAGGGGTTAAAAGCATCGAGTGATGTGCTCGCCTTGCGTTTGTTTCAGCCGGCTTCGGCGGTATTTCAGCCGGCATCAGCGATCTACGCGGGCGGAGCGGCGTCGAGCTCACCCGAGGCGTCCTCAGGCAGGTTTGCTTGCTTGTCTAGGGGTTAACCCTCCACGGATCAGCATGGCTGAGCGAGATGATCATTGGGATGGTCGTGGTGCGAGGAGCCCCTGAGCCCTGGCCCAGTCAGGGATGATCAGGTAAGTCCTCGGCTTCGTATTTCGACCCTCGTCGCCCTTCCGTAGGGAGGAGGGGTGAGGCGATCCATGCTTCCCTCAAGCGGGCAGCGAGTCATGGATGCCTCGGCGAGCTGTTAACAGATAGTTCAAGTGGACGTCTGTGCCTCGTTCGATAGGGGTCGGCTCGTGGTCCGAGGACACGTCCATGTGAGCGCTTGCAAAGGTTTGCTAAGAAGGGCTCGGCCGCGTTCGATGGGGGCCGAGGGCGCGGAAGTGCTCCCTCGACGGGATCCCTCAATTAGCTACCTTTGTCCTGGCCTCGAACACGATATGTGGGGTGCCCCCTAACTTCACGTTCGGGGATAGGCTCGATCGCGCACGCCCTGATCGTTCCTGACTCTGTTGATCTGGGGCGCCTGTTCGAACCCTTCGAGGGTCAGGCTCCGTACTCCTGATCAGTAGGGCTTTCGCGGAGAGCGCCCTGCGTCCCCGTCTTAGTACATCTGTGGTGCCGGTCGAGCCCTCGCTGGGACAGGCTTCGAACCACTGATCGGTAAATCCTCATGACGAGGTACATCTGCGGCGCCCGTTGAACCCTCGGCGGGCCGGGCCTCGAGCCACTGATTAGTAATAGTTCGGAGGGGGAATGCGGGGCGCCCCTCGAACTCGCGCTCGAGGTTATGCTCGAGCGAGCACATCCCGCCATCCCTGACTCCTTCATCCTGGGGCGCTCGTCGAACCCTTTGGAGGGGCCGGGCCTCGAACCCCTAGTCAGTAGGCTCAAGGGGCCTTCCTTATGCAAGAAGGAACCCCTTGGTGTTTGAAATTCGGCTGTGGATTGGTTAGTTGCTGCGCCTGTGCGGTCGTGGCTGACGTGGCGCGAAGCAGGCGGAGTGGGCGCGCCTTTTCAGGCGAGATGGCGTGGGCGGCGGGCGAATACGAAATGATGTGGCACAGTTCCCCCTGGTTTACCGCGTGGTAATGATTACACCTACGCACACGCATGGCGGTTTCGGGGCGAAGGGCCCTGCTGTCAGCGACAGGCGGCACCTACCGCATTTACTGCGGCTGCCCGCCGCGCCCTCGGGTGATCCGTCCCCTCACTATCCTATAAAAATAGGAGCCGTGGGAAGGGGATTTTTACCTTAGCCATTTGCAAACGCTGCTCCTACTTCGCCCTTTCCGCCGACGCGAGCTTCGTCGTTCCGGGTTTGCGCACGCACATCCATTCCGCATCGCCTCAGCCTCTGCCTTCCTCTTCCACCTACATCCATGGTCAAGATTTTGGAGGCCGCGCCATGGTTCCCGTCATTGGTGGACGAGCAGACCATGCAGGGGCTTGTCCTCGGCGGACAACTGGCGCCGGCCGGTGATGAGGCGAACCCGGCGTGGATCATCCCGCCGGTGTCGCACCGGGAGCCGTCTCCTCCGCTGGGCTACATCGTGAGCTTCGTGCGACTGCACAAGCATGGGTTCAACGCCCCCGCAAGCAAGTTAATGCGGGGATTGTGCTACCACTACGGGGTGGAGCTTCACAACTTTGCCCCCAACACCATCTCGGAGGCGGCGGCCTTCGTCGCTGTCTGTGAGGGATTCCTGGGAATCCGGGTGCACTGGGACATGTGGATTCATCTCTTTCGAGGTGAACTCCACACGGTCGCCACTGGGGAGAGGGGGACGCGCAGGGCGGTCTATGCCGGCGGCCTCATGTTCGCGGCGCGTGAGTCGAGGAAGGATCTCTACCCGTCCTGCACCATGACATCGAACAACTCCGACTGAGAGAAAGGGTGGTTCTATCTGCACAATGACGACGCCGGACTGCCGCCGTATACTGGGAAGGTGTTGACGGCGAAGCCGGACGCATGGTCGCACGGGTGTCGCGTCCGGCGAGGCAAAAGAAGCTCAAGCCCCTCACTAACGCCCTACGCAAGCTGGCGGATGCTGGGTTGACCGTGGCGGCTGTCATTGCGAACTTCCATCACCGGTGGGTGATCCCCCTTATGGAGAGGGCGCTCCCCATCTTCGAGATGAGGAGCGACGCCGATGCCGTTGCCCTGGCGAGCTCGCAGTTGCTGGAGGAGCCGCTTGCCCTGGCGTACGCGGCCACAAGGGCGAGGCACACGGTAAACCTCAAGGCGGTGGCTCACAGTAACGACGACTTGTGGTCGTTCATGATGTGCCCTGATCCAGACCCTCGCTCATTGGTAAGATCCAGTGCCTCGCTTCATTCGCTTTGTTCTGGTGTTCGCTTTAATCGCAACCGTGGTGACAGGGAGTGCGCCTCGACGTCCCAGATCTCGCGCCGCCAATCACGCCGAGCAACAGAGACAGAAGGTGAAGGTGGACGAGGAGAAGGCGAGGAAGCAGAAGAGGAAGGAGCGGTTCGAGGCGTACGAGGAGGAGTACCAGAGGCGGGAGGAGGAAGGGCTCTCTTCCCTACTACCCCCGGGACACACACCGTCGCCAGAGCCAGACAGCAGCAGTGACGGGGAGCGGACTATCTCCGACAGGGAGGAGGAAGCACCGGCCTCAACGTCAAGGGGCAAGGAGACCCTCGCCGTGCCTGCCTCCGCGGCGGATTCTGTGTTCCTTGACGAAGGCGCATCGTCGAGGGCGCCAACCGATTCGGGGGCTGTGCCCCCAAACCCCTCGAAGAAGCGCAAGCGGCGTGTCTCCGACCTGCGGTGAGTCATGTTTCGCTCTCCGTGTTCTTGATATCATAGATTAGTTCACTAACCTTTCTTTTCTGATTTCGCCAGCCGGGCGCCCGCCGTTCCTGGGCTTGCGCCTACCAAGGCGCTCAAGGTGGGGGTGCTGGACGCGTCGCGCACGACGAGGCCTTGTTCGACGAGGACACCGCGGTCGATGGCAGCAGTGGCTGCGGTAGCGCCAGCGACAGGGATGGTGCCGCGATCAGAGGCGGCGGCTACGGGGTCGTTATGACGGGAGGAGGCGGTGGCGGAGGCCCTTCGCGCGGCGATGGTCCGAGGGTCCCAGCGGGGGCGGGAACAGCTCCGCGCCACTGGCAGAGAAGCAGGGGGCCGTAGGGATGCCGCGGCTCCAACTGATGGTTATTCGACCCCAGCTGGGTGTCAGGTGATGGTGGCAGCCGCACCAGCATCCGGGCCCATGCCTGAGGTATTACTGGTGCGGCCCAACGACTGTGTGGTGCCGCAGGCGCCAACGACTGGTGCCGGGGCAGCACCGGGGGTGAGTATGGTGACGTTGCGCCGTCCCAACCACCCCGAAGGCTACTACTCATGGGCGCTGAAGTTTGACCACCCCGGGATCCCACCAGGGTTGGTGGAGAACGCAGAGAAGGAGAGGGATCTGTGGCAGGAGCTCAACAACCTTGGCTCCTCCCTGCAGAACTCCCTTGACTCCGCCCTCAAGACCCACATGGGCAGGTCGCTCCAGGTTTTCCGAGTAAGTGTACTTGCGTGAATGTTGCCCAGCTCCTCTTCTTTCGTTCGTGCGAGTTTCATTTGGTCCTTTTGCTCCTCTTTCTGTAGGAGCTGCAGATGCAGGCAGGTGAGAAAATCTCCTACATCACCAACCTGTGTGCCGAGGTTGACAGGCTCCAGGTGGAGAACTAGGGTCTGGACGCGATGGTGGAGGCGCTGCAGATGGACCTTGGCTGGTTCAAGTATGATCTGCTCCACGCAGGAGAGGAGCGTGATGCTCAGCAGACCGCGGCGGAGCAGAAGGCCAAGGAGGCCGAGGGGCTAAGCGCCATGCTCCAGGGGAAGGAGGAGGCGCTGGGCACAGTGAAGGAGGTGCTCCGGCAGGCACGCGTGGCGCTTGCCGAGGCCCAGTCCCTGCTCGTGCAGAAGGAAACGACCCTCACCGAGGCGCAAGCTCAGCTCCAGCTAGATCACGTGACCCTCAAGGGAGTGAGATCCTGGTAGGCTCAGGTCGAGCAAAAGACCCAAGAGGTCAAACAGCTGGGCGCTGCTCTGCGGGAGAAAAGCGAGGCGCTCACGGGGGTCGAGAGCCAGCTCCGGCAGGAGCGCGCGGTGCACGAGGAGGCGCAGACCCAGCTCCGACAAGAGCGCGCAGTGCTTGATGAGGTCAGGTCCATGCTCCGGCAGCAGGATGCAGAGGCAGCGCCAGCGGACACCCAGCTCCAAATCCGACAAGTGACGGCCAAGCTACTCACTCGGGCTCTGGTTCGGGAGTGCACCACCACCGATGCTCTGCAGGCTGCCGTTGAGGAGAAGGACGCCTCGATCCTGTAACTGGAGCAAGGGGCTGAAGCCGCGCGTGCAGAGCTCGAGACGGAGAAGAGGCGGACCGAGGGTAAGTTGTAGCCCCCGGGCCCTTGGTTATCTCAAGTTTGTCAAGATTCGCTCTTGACGCACCTTTCCTTATTTCAGGACTACAGAAGGCCCTAGGGGAGTCATTAACGCAAGTGGAGACTCTCCAGGTCGCCTATACCTTAGCTCAATGGGAGCTCAAGGCCTTGGAAGGAGCGGCCCTCGAAGTGTGCCGGGAGATCAAGAGGGGCTCTAGCTCGTCGGGGAGCTCGTTGGTGAGCCGCTTGAGGGCTCTGGGCAGCCGCGTCGTCGAGCGCGTATAGGGCGCTCTTCGACTTGGCGTCCAGAAGACCCTGGGTGTGTTGTCGACGCACTACATCATTGACCACGCGGCTTTGGCGACAGGCTACATCATCGCGGATGATCTCGATGATGACGGGGTGAACGCCGCCATGGATCAAGCTGATGCCGCGGCCGCCGCTGCTGCTACGGAGCTCGCTGACATGTTCGAGGAGGACCTTTTCCCTAGCACTGCTGAGGCCGGGGACGCCGCCGCCGCAAGCCCCCGTGCGCCCTGAAAGAGGCTGGGTGTGGAAGCCCGTAGGTTGTAATTAGGAATTAAGCCAAGCGGCTCTTGTAATCGAACAAGTTGCTTCCTAAGTGTGTGAACTTGTGAACAATTTGTTTGTATATACTATTGTGTTTTCCTTGTAGCTCAGAGAAATTTTTGCCAGGGATGGTCGTACTCGTGAGCAACCTAGGGGTAGAGCGGTGAGAGAGAAACCATATCCTGCTGGAGGCTTAGGCAGTCTCAGGCTCGGCCGGCCCTGTCCTTAGTTATTCACGCCCTGCTTCCACCTTTCTAAGCATTTGAGACATAACACGTTTACATTTTTCTAAAGAAAAGGTATTTGCGAAAAATGGGACCGTTTAGGGGGGGTGCCCCCCATAGTAGCCCCCGAGGGGACTTGGTTTTCAGAAGAAAGCTGAGTCTCCCTCACTTTTGTTTACAACCTTGGTGTATCTACAACTGACTCGGGCGTCAGACATGTACGAAACGACTTGAAATTTCAAGGATAAAAGCGACGTAGCTGTTGAATGTTCCAAGCCTTGGTGAAGATTTCGCCCTTCTTGTTTGCAAGCTTGTACGTGCCGGGCTTGAGGACTTCGGCAATGATGTATGGCCCTTCCCACGATGACGTGAGTTTGTGACTATTGACGGCTGTTAAGAGCTACTTTTACACCGTCAATACCTGCATAAAATAAATATAAAAGGATCATCAACACTAGAATAGGGCTTGATACCAATGATTTCCACAAGTCATTAGCGTTTCTTAACATCACCACTAGTTGTACACCTAGAGAGAACGTATAAGAGCAACCGGGCATACCGCAAGCGCACGGAGATACCGCTGTAGCACTTCCCCAAAGGAGTATTCCAAAGGGTATCGAATCCAAGAAACGGTGTGCACTACCTTCTATCCTAGACGAAAGGTCCAAGGACACCAAGCCCCTAGCTAAGGTTGAGAGATGATGAGGCGCTTCCTATGAATACTGATCCCAGAGGAGAAGAGCAGGCAATTATGCTCGCTTCGGACACCGGCCCCTCCTGGCTCTAACAGTTGGTTCACGGCAAATCGTTGCCTACACGCTGTATCCGAACGTGGGGGATTTCAGAGGGTCCAACGGCTGTCACTACCACGGCCTACCCCAAGACAAATCGTGGGATACAGGGCAAACGAAGGATAACCCGTAGTCTAGACACCACGTCTACACCACCGATTACTACTATAGCACGGCTACATCTGATACCCCGTAGAAACACTATAGCACTCCGTATAAATACGGAGTGACGAACCCACGAGCTTCGAGCTAATCTCACTTACCACAGGATCACACAGATGATAGGAAGAACGAATGCCAATGTATTAATGTACTCCAACAAGATCTAACGAGATTAATTCACACAAACGGGATGCAAGCTTATGCACTTGTAACAAAAGATCAAAGGGTCGTGTTCGTGAAGAACACGAGCCTCTAACTTAAGAACAAACACAAAAGCGTGAGTAACTTGTTCGTCAACTAGATCGAGGAAGCGCATTCATGAAGAACACGAGCCTCTAAATGATGAACGAACGAAGAACTCAAGAACATATCACGCATGCATGAACCACTTTAGTCTAATTGGAAAATATAAGAATACTTACTTTGCTCTAATTGAAGAACATGACACCCTCACCAACACCACACTCTACCTGGCACCTACTCTCACCTACATGGATCAACTCATTTGATCCATGAGAGATCACATGAGGGAGGATACAAGTGTTTCTAAAGAGGAGGAGGAGAATGGGATGTGTCTATTCTAGCCCCCTCTCCTCATATTTATAGGCCAAGAGAGATTGGAGAGGAGGGGTGAATTGTGCAGCAGTTCCTGGGCACCTCCAATGTGTGTGTGACACGTGTCCATCGAGAACCGGGCCAGAACCGAGCTCTGGGGGCGAGAACCGGAGGATCCTATGCGAAACAGGTGCTGAACCGCTGTTAAAAAGGAGAAATACGGGCGGACCAGCGGCCGGACCGGGGCGAACCCCCGCGGGCCGCGGCACCGCCTCCCCGTCCGTGACTCCTTACGCGACGAGTGGTGACCCCGACCGCGTACCGCGTACGGCTCCCGCGCGGAGTGCATGTTGACCCGGGGCGATCCGCTACAGCCGTGGGGAGGCCGTCGCGATGACGACGCGTGGCCGGGTGGGACGGTCCTGCACACGCCAGCGGATGAATCCACGGCTGCGGCTGGGAGCCAGTGCCCGCCCGCCACGTGGCACCGCATGCAGCGCGCCTGCATGATGCTCTGCAGCTCCTACTTCAGCGACGGCTGGCCAATGCCAAGCAGCCACGTGGCGCGCATGCGGTCGTCGACCGGGTGGTGGTGGGTCCCATGCTGATGTCAACTATTTCATCTTTTTCATAACTTGTGCACACGACTCTGATGTAGGCATATAATATGTCCATTTCGATCGTCTCGACAAGCCCGTCGCAATGGTGCAGTCCAAATTGACATTTGAAGTTGTTTATGATGATGTCCTTTAATAGCCATTGGACTACTTGCTCTTAACTGTACCATTTGGCACGCATTTCGGTGCATCCTGCAACAAAAGCTAGAAACACCAACACTTGTGGAAGTCATCAGTATCAAGCCCTATTCTAGTGTTGATGATCCTTTTATATTTATTTTATGTAGGTATTGACGGTGTAAAAGTAGCACTTAACAGCCGTCAACAACTCCCCCACTCTTGACCTTTGCTCGTCCCGAGTGAAGGGAGTCCGGTCAAGGTGAGACATGATATCCAAAGGTATGAAGCGAGCATAAGAGATATTCCAAACCATACCTTGTACTCATGAACTTACGAAGTGTCTACCATGCCATCTTGGGTAGTTGAGGAATGGAACGGTCATGAATCAAGTCACTCCTGCTCATCATGTCAAGCAACTTGGGGTTTTGCAATAAGTTTTCAAAACAATCCTTGCTTTGCTCCTCATTTGATTCTCTCAGATCGCTCAATGTGTAAATGTCCTCACCAAGGCAGTATATTGCCTTTATTCATCCTACTTCTAATGATAGCTTATGTGGAGCTCAGGGTAGGTATGAAATATAAGGCATACTTGTATCACATGTATTGCAAAGTCAAAGACTAGATCCACAGAGAAAATCAAATCACACAATCAGATCAAGATGTGCACGTGTATGGGCATGGCGAGTATGGTAAGGTGAATACTAGGCCCGGAATGGGTGCTAGATATTACCATACATGTATGATGAGAGTCGGTAGATGGTAAGATGGATACTAGCCCCGGAATGGACACTAGTTATTACCATCTAAAATATGGAACTCCTTTTTGCATGATTCTCCCTCTTGTATAAAAATCTTTTGAGAACATGGCTATCTCTATATTTTTTTCCTTGTGGACCTTCATGTGTCCAACTCTTTTTTTTTCTTTTTTTTCAATACCTGGACCTTCATGTGTCCATATTTTTTTCTGATAGCCATGTCTCTTGTGTAACAAAAACTAGGAGGGAGAGATCAACACATATGGAGCCTTATTTTCACGGAATGGATGAATGATACAATGCTAACTTCTAGTGTAGAAGCATAGCAAGGGGAAAATGGTGGTGTGCACATGAATCTTGATCATGAAAGTAGTGAAGAGAATTCTCACAAGGGTCACAGAATTTGACAAAGCTCAATGCAATGACAAGAAGCATATGAGGATAAGGTTTTCAACTGGTAGCATCATATGGCTTTGATAGGACTGTGGCATATCAAAGAGGAGCCTTGCAAAGGGTTTTCAGATTTTCAAATAAAATTACCCAAGCACTCAAGCATAAAGAGCGAAGATCATATCATCAAACCATATCACAAACATCAACTACTTAGATAAGCATGAGTTCCCTAATGATATTTGTTCACAAGCATCAAGATAATAAGTAAGGAATAAAATATATGCAAGCCAACCACAAGAATCATGGAGAGCAAACAAAACACTGATATTTGAGTTTGATTTATTGGATAAGAATTGAGGATCATTTGAACTCAAAGGTAGAGAGTGAGATGAAGGGTGCACATACCATCGCTCCTGAAGGATATGAGGAACAAGGAAGACTAGTGGTGATTTGGCTGACTCGTGGGATAGCCAGCTCACTCTAGTTTACCTTGTCTTTGTCATGAAGGCATAGTCGATGTCGTGCAGCCCTTTGTGTGGGAGTTCTCAAGTGGATATGTTGATGATGAGCTTGAGGGAACTCCCCCACACTGGTGCTTGTACTGGTGCTGTTCTTCAAGCAAAAGTGGAAACAAAAGATGGACTCTACTGGTTCGAGAACCATAGAGCCTTTATTCAAAAGCAAATATTTTTGGGGTTTTTTTATTGTCACCGTGTCATTTGCTCGAAAGGGTTAGACCAAAATTACACTTCATGCACAAAGGGGAATATACTTACCTTGGACCTTTGAGAGGTCATATGTACCACCTTTGCATGTTGTGCAACATGAATCTGACACCTCAACTTACCTTCCCAGTTGAATTTAGCTTAATGACTTACCCACTTAAATTGGACAATTTTCTGCAGGGGTTAGTCAGCATATATGCAACCAAGATCTATGAAAATATAACTCTAAGGTTCATCAATCAAAACCCGACACCATGTCTTGTTTTGATTTAAGAAGACAATTTTAACCTAAGCACCATGCTTAATTTAAAACAGTCTATGAATGCGTGTGTACGGCAACACTCAAACCAGAGCATATGAACAAAGATAAAGGAAGCATGAAAGCATGATCAAGCTATTTATCAAAAGGGACATAAGCATGAGCATAAGACGGTGAACCTCGGGCAACCTCCGGAAGGGCTTTGTTTAATGTCAAAAGCAGGACTTTCCTAACTAATCGGCAAGATGCAAGAGCTGACATCATCTCCACACCAGGGTAAGATTTGGTAGAGGAGAAACTTTACTCAGGATGCTCACATGCCTCCCCCACACTTGAAGTTTGCATTGCTAGGCAACACAACTCAAGTGTGTGGTGATCAAGCTTCCTTTTGTAAATGTTCTCTCACCAAAGCGTATCTAGGTGTTGCAGCTGATGTGGCTCACATGTTCGTAGGCATCACCTGTCCATCTTTCTTTTCAATCTCCACCTGAAAGGTTAGTGACCAAAAATATCTGAAGGATGACTTATCCTAAAAACATGTTCTTGCTTTTATTCGAAAAGGGAAATAAAACCTATGCTAATCTAGGCTATCTCCTGGTAGTGCTTTGTTTATTTATTGGTCATAAGCTCGACCATGGGAACTTCATCTTGCAGCTATTGTTGGTGGTGTCATTCCCATCTCACCACCAATCCTTGATGTATCAGTGAAGCTTTAGCTGCAAGGTTAGTGGCACAGTGCACGCACGAAATCTGATATGCTTATGATAGACATATACATCTACAACCATCCTTCTGAACTTCCTACAAAAGAGGACCATAACGTGATTGCAGCCCTCATGTGTGCTCAGCGCACTGAGCAAGTCTGACTCTGGAGGAACATGATGCGAGCATGGTCTGTATGGTAGATCAAGAATGAAGCTACCATGCTCGTGTGTGGAATCCTTTCCTCCGGACTCCAGAGTCAGTGCCTCGAAAGGTTCCATGACCCACGAATTCTCCATCTCAAGAGAGTCATCGTGGAAGCTCGATGTTGACTCTCGATCATAATCGAAAGCAACATAATACGGGCCAGCGGGAAGAGGCTGAAACTCGACTGAGATATATGATGATCGTTCGCCTCCACAGAGGTGAAGAGAATCTCCCGAGTCATTCCCTTGAGGCGTAGAGAAGTCTACAACTTCAATCGGAACAGGCTCGAATGATGCGAACGGAGATACATGCATTATCTTCTCGAACGGGTTTTGCTCGGGAAGTGGCTCTACCATGGAATGTTCATGACAAGAGATGGAAGTGGTAGAAACAGCTTCCCTAAGCTTTACATCTAGGCTTCCTTGAGATTTATCAAGAAGTTCATCCAATGGGAAGCCCAGAAGAAGATCGAAATCCATGATGTCATAGATGTGAAAATCTAAGTGCACTTCGATCTTATCTATGATGATTGGCACGTCCCTAGCAATCCCTCGACATGGGAAAATATATTCTTTATACCTAGGACTTTGGAAACATCTATCAGTCGGGGTGAGGGGCATGTCACCCACCAGAGTGTCCAAAAGGTACTCTGGTATGATGCAAGCTCCAGCAGCAGGGTCATGAATAGCATCTACGGTGTTTCCCCTCATGGAGCAATGGATGGTCGTGGGAGTCGAGCTGACCCGAATTATTTCGGAAACAGGCTTTGATGACCAATCCACTTTTGCCCCATGATTCCAAACTTCATCGAGAATCTCATCAAAGTCCAATGATGCCGTAGGCTCCTCGTGCCAAGAACGATCTGAGGTATTTATGATGTTCCGAGAAGGATCACCCTCAAATCGAGAAGAGAACTCCAAAGGTTGAATTTCTTCTCCCTTTGGTGTTTGTGGTTCGGGAGAAGGCTCTCTAGATGAATCATTGGATGTGTAAGGTGAAAGCTCAAATTCGTCTATCAGGAGACTCTCTTGGATCGACTCTGATTCTTGATGGAGATCATTGTATCTGGGATGGGAAGAAGAGGTTTCTAAGAAGTATTCTAGGGTCTCTCTTCTTTCCGTTGGAGTTTGGGTTCTGAATGAACCTCCAGCTACAAGGTCGAGCTCAAATGCAGATTCCATGTCTATCATCCCGTGAAAGATGGTCAAAGACACATTATCAGGTATAGACAAGTCTTAGTTAAGCTCCAACAGGTGTGAGAACCTAGCCCAAGCTGCACCTATAGACTCGCACTCTAGTTGCTCAAATTCACGGAATTCACACGGTAGCGAATCTAAGTGTTCAAAAGGGGAGAACGAGTGACAAAAGTCATCTCATAGTTCTTCCCAATTGTCTACACTCTCTATCGTGCGGGTGTACCATTGTTCCGCTCTGTCTACAAGAGAAAAAGGGAACAACTTCCACGTCAAAGTTTCCTGTGTCATGCCTGGGATTACCAAGCATGAACACAGTTCTTCGAACTCCTTTAAATGATCATGGGGATCATCTATGATGGCACCAGAGAAAAGTCGATTCCGAACCATGGCTATAAAGCCGGGACGAAGCTCGCAGCTAGATGTAGAAGTTGATGGTTTCTCTAAAATGAACTCGCCCCTAGGGGTAGAGATGCTATTGCAGGAAAGCTTCTCCATGGGTAACGGGGGTAAAGATAGAAGGAAAGAAACAAAAAGGATATCTCGATGGGTAACGGGGGTAAAGGTAGAACAAAAAGGAAAAACAAAAGATACGATGACCACTAGGCTGGAAGATAGATGCAGCAACCGTCCCCGGCAACGGTGCCAGAAATGCTTGTTGGCGTTTCTTAACGTCACCACTAGTTGTACACCTAGAGGGAACGTATAAGAGCAACCGGGTATACCGCAAGCGCATGGAGATACCGCTGTAGCACTTCCCCAAAGGAGTATTCCAAAGGGTATCGAATCCAAGGAACGGTGTGCACTACCTTCTATCCTAGACGAAAGGTCCAAGGACACCAAGCCCCTAGCTAAGGTTGAGAGATGATAAGGCATTTCCTATGAATACTGATCCCAGAGGAGAAGAGCAGGCAATTATGCTCGCTTTGGACACCGGCCCCTCCTGGCTATGACAGTTGGTTCACGGCAAATGGTTGCCTACACGCTGTATCCGAACGTGGGGGATTTCAGAGGGTCCAACGGCTGTCACTACCGCGGCCTACCCCAAGACAAACCGTGGGATACAGGGCAAACAAAGGATAACCCATAGTCTAGACACCACGTCTACACCACCGATTACTACTATAGCACGACTACGTCTGATATCCTGTAGAAACACTATAGCACTCCGTATAAATACGGAGCGACGAACCCACGAGCTTCGAGCTAATCTCACTTACCACATGATCACACAAATGATAGGAAGAACAAATGCCAGTGTATTAATGTACTCCAACAAGATCTAACGAGATTAATTCACACAAATGGGATGCAAACTTATGCACTTGTAACAAAATATCAAAGGGTCATGTTCATGAAGAACACGAGCCTCTAACTTAAGAACAAACACAAAAGCGTGAGTAACTTGTTCGTCAACTAGATCGAGGAAGCGCATTCATGAAGAACATGAGCCTCTAAATGATGAACGAACGAAGAACTCAAGAACATATCACGCATGCATGAATACCACTTTAGTCTAATTGGAAAATAAAAGAATACTTACTTTGCTCTAATTGAAGAACATGACACCCTCACCAACACCACACTCTACCTAGCACCTACTCTCACCTACATGGATCAACTCAATTGATCCATGAGAGATCACATGAGGGAGGAAACAAGTGTTTCTAAAGAGGAGGAGGAGAATGGGATGTGTCTATTCTAGCCCCCTCTCCTCATATTTACAGGCCAAGAGAGATTGGAGAGGAGGGGTGAAGTGTGCAGCAGCTCCTGGGCGCCTCCAATGCGTGTGTGACACGTGTCCATCGAGAACCAGGCCAGAACCGAGCTCTAGGGGCGAGAACCGGAGGATCCTATGCGAAATAGGTGCTGAACCGCTGTTAAAAAGGAGAAATACGGGTGGACCAGCGGCCGGACCGGAGCGAACCCCCGCGGGCCGCGGCACCGCCTCCCCGTCCGCGACTCCTTGCGCGACGCGTGGCGACCCCGATCGCGTACCGCGTACGGCTCCCGCGCGGAGCGCGCGTTGACCCGGGGCGATCCGCTGCAGCCGTGGGGAGGCCGTCGCGATGACGACGCTTGGCCGGGCGGGACGGTCCCGCGCACGCCAGCGGATGAATCCGCGGCTGCGGCTGGGAGCCAGTGCTCGCCCGCCACATGGCACCGCATGGAGCGCACCTGCATGCTGCTCTACAGCGCCTGCTTCAGCGACGGCTGGCCAATGCTAAGCAGCCACGTGGCGCGCATGCGGTCGTCGACCGGGTGGTGGTGGGTCCCATGCTGACGTCAACTATTTTGTCTTTTTCATAACTTGTGCACACGAACTCTGATGTAGGCATATAATATGTCCATTTCGATCGTCTCGACGAGCCCGTCGCAATGGTGCAATCCAAATTGGCATTTGAGGTTGTTTATGATGATGTTCTTTAATAGCCATTGGACTACTTGCTCTTAACTGTACCATTTGGCACGCATTTCGGTGCATCCTGCAACAAAAGCTAGAAACACCAACACTTGTGGAAGTCATCAGTATCAAGCCCTATTCTACTATTGATGATCCTTTTATATTTATTTTATGCAGGTATTGACGGTGTAAAAGTAGCACTTAACAGCCGTCAACACAAGTGTTGGTATTTCTAGCTTTTGTTGCTGGATGCACCGAAATACGTGCCAAATGATACAGTTGAGAGCAAGTGGTCCAATGGTCATTAAAGGACGTCTTCATAAACAACCTCAAATACCAATTTGGACTGCACCATTGCGACGGGCTCGTCGAGACGATTGAAATGGACATATTATATGCCTATATTGGAGTTCGTATGCACAAGATATGAAAAAAGACAAAACATGACGCAATGCTAACATCAGCGTGGGACCCACAGTCAACCGATCTACGTGCGCATGCGCTCCACGTGGCGGGGCCTCATTGGCCACTGCACGCGCGCCTCGGCACCCGCCGTCAGCACTGCCACACGTGGAACCCCGCCTGGGCCACGTGGCATTGCCCGGTTGGCCGATCGCCGTCACCACAGATTGGTGACGCAGTGCGCATGGGACCGCTCTGCTAGGCCACGCGGCAAGATCTAAGTGACCGGGGGTGGGCGATGCGGATCGCGCTCGAGCGCAGCGCGCGGGGCCGAGCGAGCAGCGGGCCAGGGACACGTGGCGAGGCGCTATAGGCGCGGGCGGCAGCGTGCAGGAGAAGGAGCCGAGCACGCGCGGTTCGGCCCCCGCGCGGGACGCGTGTCGCCCAGGGAAGCGACGCGGGGAGGCAGTGCCGCGGTCTGCGGCCGGTCCGCCCGGTTGGACCGCCGGTCCGCTCGGTTAACCCATCTTTAGTACCGGTTCTCGCCCGGTTCTTCCTGCCACATGTCCACACGCTATTGGCTGCGCCCAGCAATCTGCACAAGATGGAGGAAAGAGCAAGCCACCCCCTCCTCTATAAATAGGAGGGGAGGGGCTCCCATTTGGAACACATCCCAAATTCCCTCTCCTCTCATTCCTCATGTAGGGAGTGTGTGTGTGAGTGCTAGGTAGAGAGGGAAGTGAAGGTGAGATGGAGTTCTTCTTTGTTCTTCATTTAGACCAAAGTAAGTATTGCGACATATCTTATTTAGACTAAAGTGTGTTCTTGCATGATTGATATGTTCTTGTGTTCTTCATGTGTTCTTGAACTAGAGGCTTGTGTTCTTCATGAAACAACCCTTCGATCTAGTTGAATACCTATGCAAGTGCATTTATCTGTTTGTCTGTGGATCACTCCTTTGATCTAGTTGAGGCTCATAAATATGTCAGTAGTTGTTCTTCCTAACCTATCCTGATCTGATAAGGTACGATCTAGTACACACTTGCTTGTGTTCGTCGCTCCGTATTTATACGAGTGCTATAGTAGGGCTATCGGCCTAGGAGACGTATCACGCTATAGTAGTAACCAGTGGTGTAGACTATTGACGACTGTTAAGTACCTAATTTAAGGTCGTCAATCCCTACATTTTATCATAAGAACTATGCATCCACAATAGAATATGAGTTTAAACTAACAATTTCCACAAGTAGCCATGCTAAGTTGAATGCAGGTGTTTAGCATAAAGAATGGAGAGAAAAGACACCCTCATGATCCTAGCAAGTCAGGCTTAGCCAATGAGGGGCTGCATGCAAGCATCCCCTGGATCCATGATGTCACCAATCCAAGAGGGGAGGCCTCGACGAATTAGAAGTCACCATGCATACATCATATGGATCCCATGGCCCACCAAAGCGCC